>OY998252.1:7502500-10002500 GCA_963922045.1 Persicaria maculosa
GCATGGTTTTTGATAAATAACTTATCGAATTGTAACAGAATATCATTCTGAACAAGGCATCGATCTAGCCTTGCATACGAATTATTGTGTCCAGTTTTTTTCTTCCTCCACGTAAAAGTCCCCCCAACAGTAGGAAGTTCACACAAAGAAAGGTTACTGATAACAGCACAAAGACGACGAAATCTACCAGGAGTTGGGTCAATACCACCTAACTTCTCCAAAGGTGCAATAATATCATTCAGATCGCCCATAATACATATGGGAAAGGTGATAGACGCAGAGTAATCATAGATGGACTGCCAAAAGGCATCTTTATCCCTGTTATCGGGTGGCACATAGGTGATGAGAACTGCAATTGTTTGTGCTTTAACAGAGTCAAAATAATTGATGTGAATAAAGCGATTAGAAACTAAGACAAGATCAATACTTCCTTCTGCCGGTGGAAGGTCTTTCCAAATAAAACAGATACCCCCAGCAAAACCCGACGCCGGGGCAAACGCAATATTTGAGAACCCATTTTTCTTCCAGAGATGCTCATCGGGACAGATATCTGTCTTAGTTTCTATCAAGGCAATAGCATTAATATAGTTTGTTTTACAAAAGGACTCAACTGCAGTCCATAGGTTCCTGCGACGTAAACCACAACAATTCCAAGAGCTTATATTCATTAAAAACAACGTTATGGGAAGCAATTGGTAGAAACACATACAAAACTGATTGTTGAATCAAGACAGAACTGTAGAGGTAAGCTATAACAGAGACTGCACAAGTCACGATAAAACAATACAATCCAAATGTAAATGGGGAGGAATTCCTAACAATACCAAGAAGATACAAAGGTGTTGGTTCAAACTTAAGTGAGTGACAAGTACACCAATTGCAGATTGGCGTGTTAAGCCTAAAATGATGATAGTCCTCCCACACTGCTGATACGAGGATGAGCAGCGTACTTTGGCTGGTTGTGTACCAACAGATTGTTTGGTAATTTGTGGCTGTCGAGCCTGAACATAGTAGAAAGCCAGGTTGTGGCAAAGATTGTATGCGCGAAAGAGTAATGGAACAAATCCACTGCTGTGAGCGATCAAGACCATATGGACTAACAAGTGCACTTAACACACGTAAACAAGCCCTAGGAAGACGATAAGCATACTTAACGAAATGAACATGGTAAAAATAGGCAGCAAGCCCAGATAAATAGAGGTGCCAATGGTATTCAAAGCAATCCAGGTTGGGAAAATAATGTCTTAGTAAGAATAAATCTTGCAACAAAAATTGTTGATCACAAAATAGGATAAGCAAATAACCATTGATATGATAAAATCTATTGAGCAAACAAGTGCAATAAGTAATTCTAATCACCCAACAAAGGCACATCCGATATAGTTCGGTAAGCAATTGGTATTCAAAGCATTTTATGTTGGAGACAACAAATCTTGGTAAGAAAAAATCAGGCAAATTATGAACCTTGCACAACTTGAAATCAGGCAGACAAAAATAAATAATAAAAACTGAATTTATGCATTCAGCATTAGACAATTGCAGGGCGAGCATAGGCCAAAAGCACCAAAACGGAAGACACCAAGTCCTCATTACAAGTGCGGTAAGCACATTGAACCAAAACGACGAGACTGCGTCCAGTCCCCTAACAATGAAAACACAAACCAAGAACCCGAGAAACCAAAGAAGGAACAAAATCCTAAATATTCCCCGGCTGATAGGAGGCCAAAGGTGCAAAACCACAAGGTCTTGCAAAGAAGAACTATAGTGAGTATCCCTCACAGACAATTGAGAAAAGTGATAACACCAAAAGCAAACAAAACTCCGATAACAAGCACATCTCCAGTAGAAGGCAAAGGAATAATAAAATTGACAGTAATCAGGCAATACCCGGCAAGGGTTTCTATAGATAATCGCATATGTGTTCGAATCGAACCGAATTGAGAGTAAAGGGCTAGACAGGAGACTAACCTTCAAGCCATCAATGGTAAGTTGGTAGGGGTACCTCCGAAAATAAGAATCCGACACGACTAGGGCGGAGAACACCCAGCCACGCCAACGAACAAGGCACCAGAGATCGCGCCAGAAACCGAGGGCAAGCCGCCGCCATATCCACCGAGCCACCCAAGAACACGCAGTGAGGAACGCCAACATCGACTTACTAGTCGGATTCCCTTTTACAGATCTACTTGAAATCTTCAAAAAAGGTCGCTTATCCTTCCATTTTGTGTACCATCTATGCACAGATTTGGAATTGGATCTACAACCTACTCTCAACACACAAAGGATTGGGGAAGAAAGCAGGCAAATTTTTTTGGATTTTGAGAGGATTAATAATCTCTTTCTCTTTTTTCTTTTTGATTTGTTTCGGACGCGGCTCACTGCAGTGATGATTTTGCTCCTGTCGACCTGGTCGTGCAGGTCTAAGCCGGAGCTCGGATGTCCAGTCGGTGGTGGCGTTTGGGCGAGATTGCTGGTGGCGGCCGGCGGGGAGCTAGGGTTTGGACCCTTGATGGGTTTTAAACGAGAGTGTTTTTTGGTCTTCATAGAGTATTGTGAATTATATATATACCATCATGAAAAAGAGTAGGTTATTTTCATTTAAAAAATTAAATAACATTATAAAGAGGGAAGAAATTACCTTTCTCTACCAAGGTAACCTATTCCATTCATTATCTTAAGGTATTAAGCTATAACCAATGGTTACCTTATACTTAAGGTAGAGAAAAGCCTCAGTTGTAGATGCTCTTAGAGCATATGCATCCATAATATTTCTAATATTAATACCAGCAAAATATGAAAAATCTTAGAAAGAGGGCAAGGATCGACTAACTACGATACCAATACTTGTATCCCGTCCTAATATTGCAGGTCATTAATATGGAAAGAGAGTATTTATCATTTTTTTTTGTTCTGTTTAGTCTCAAATAAAAACGACTTTATAATATGAAGGGAGAAGGCAAAATGCATCTCAACATTGAAATTAGGGGAACACACCTTCTGTCAAAAGGCGTGACAATAGATACACGGTCGAAAACATTATATGTAAATAAAAAAGAACAATGCAATTTTTATAAACTCGAACCTATTAGCAAAACCAATCTACATGATGCAAAGTTTCATGCTTCCAACTTAGATCAATAAAGATTAAATTAGATCAAATTAATAGGAATTTTTCCTGGAACAAGGATCTTCGACATATATAGGCCAATCGTTAGCTCGTATATGATTTGTAAACCTAAGAAGAAGGGTGAGTTAGAGTTTGAAAACAGCATGGTATAAATGAAGCACTTCAAATGAAATTACTTTGAAAAATAATGGCAGAACCTGATAAAGCTTGGGTTAAACTTATCCACTACAAGCATCTTAAGGGAGCCAAAGTATAAAATATAGAAAGAAGGGGTACTCCGGGCAATGGCGCAAGTTGTACCCATTTATTAAAGGGTGTTGCTATATACACCGCAAATCACAAGGTTAATATTGCACGTCCTTAAGGACGTGCAAGCCTTGTGTCTAATATTGCACGTCCTTAAGGACGTGCAAGCCTTTTAATCATGCACATCCTTAAGGACGTGCATGATTTGCGGTGTATATAGCCGGAACGTTATTAAAATATTCAAGAAGGGTTTAATCTGATCTGTTGATGATGGGAAGCCCATTAACTTTTGGCTCGACAAATGGTGGAAGGAAAAACTGGTATAGATACTACCACTAGTACTAGTTGACGAAATCTTTGCAATCCATCTTCTAGTTACAACCTTTGTCGATAGGTTGTCTTAGTGGCTCGATTGGGAAGGCTGATTCACAACCTCGAGTTAATCACAAATCCTAACTGATATGAAGATGACCTTAACGTATGGATATCGAAAATAAACGCTACTCCTAAAATTAAAAAATTCCTTTGGAAAGTCGAGCAGAATGGTATGCCAACGAGATGAAGGAAAAATATTTTCCTAAATATAAATAGATTAACCTCATGATCTGTTTTGAAAATAGCTAAATAAGTTCTTATAGGGAGAATTTTTCTCAAACGAGAATGTATAGCCTATGCAGTAAGAGCGTAGGTTAAAAAAAATCATAATTCAATTATAAATGTAAAAAATTTCAAGTTTTGTTACACAATTTACAATAAGCTTAAAATAATGTGAATAAAAAATAAACAACTTTTAAATTCATTTTTTCAAAATAAAAATGATTTTTTGAATAACATCAGCCATGATTATATCAAAATAAAAATTTACAAGTAAAAATATATTCAAAATAAATGTTTTATTTCAAAATAATGTCAAATAAATTCAAAATTGATATATATTTTGAAAAAAATGCAAAATGATTTTAGTATTGTAGTAATTAATACCCCCTCCGTTAAAAAATAAAAGTCCTTTTAGCCTTAGCTTTTTGTTTGAAAATATAAATCCTTGGTATTGGGATATGAAAATTTGTTACTTTTTTTTTACCCTTTGCTCAAATTTTATTGGTTGATGAGGATTGTGCATAATTAATAACGTGTCTAATTTTGAATTGAATTAGTCAATTGATATTGTTAGTTGTTCCTATCTTTATGTACATATCTTTGATCCACTTCCTTGTATTTAGGATCTCATAGGCTTAGTTTGATAATTCCATGTATTATTTATATTGTATTCATTCTCTTCAATATAATCAACAACAATTCTCTCAACCGATTCATTGCTTACATGGTATCGGAGCAGTGACAATTTTTTTTTCTTTTCCCCGTCGATCATCTCCCTCCCCTTCCCAATGGCGCAGAACACCACCCAGCATCTGCTTCTCGCTGCCGAAGGCGCAGCCTCCAATCTCTCATTCCAAATTCCCAACATCAGTATCAAACTCGATAGGGATAATTACTCCCTGTGGAAAACCACCATCATGTCTGCTCTCGAGACCTTCAATCTCGAATCCTTTGTCCTTTCCCCGACTCCACCGTCGGAGACTATCCCCAACCCAGACGCTGCTCTTCCAGCTCTCCCTAATCTAGAATTCAATCTCTGGAAACAAAGGGATCGATTTGTTTTAATGTGGATCAAGTCCACACTGTCGGAGCGTGCCTTGGCACTTGTGGCTCGATCCACCTCGTCACAATTAGCTTGGCCCACTCTCGAGCGCTCTTTTCAGGCACAGTCCCGGGCTCGCAGGATGTCGATGAAACTCCAACTCCAATCTATGTGCAAGGGCGCTCTCTCCATGGCTGATTACATCGAGAAGAAGAGGGCCCTCGCCGAGGATCTACAACCGGTCTCCGATGAGGATCTCATGGGCAGCCTCCTTCATGGCCTAGACTCCTCATACAACGCCTTCACCACTTCCTTCATGATGCACTCGGCGGACGTCACCGTCGATGATCTTGTCGGCTTACTTCTTCAAGAGGAAGACCGGATGGCTCGTGATCTCACTCGCCAGGCCACTTCCCAAACTCTCCCCTCGCCTGCAATCCCTGAGTTCTCATCGGCAAACACTGCCTCTCGCACTGGTGCCCGCTCTTCTGGCTCCCGTCCTCATGAGGTGCGCCATCAGGACACTCGCAACCAGGACACTCGCAGCCAGGACACCCGCCGTCGCCGCCCTCAGTGCCAGCTTTGCAATAGACCGGGCCACGAGGCCATCGACTGTTGGCAAAGAGGCAATCAGGTCGACTTTCCTTCCCGTCGACCCAACCCCAGGCCAGTCCTTCTGCCATCGATCCCACGTGGTACGTCGACACCGGCGCTACCGATCATGTTGCCCCGAATCTTCACAAGCTCACACTCTCCGAGGACTACTCGGGCCCCGACAAACTTCAAGTCGGGAACGGTAACCATTTGTCTATTTCTCATATTGGCTCGTGTTCACTCCATAATCTCAAGTTGTCTAACGTTCTTGTTGTCCCTCGCCTTACCAAACATTTGATTAGTGTTCTTAAACTTTGCCAAGACAATAAGGTTATGATGGAATTTTGGCCTAACTTCTGTCGTGTTAAGACATTTCAGGGTCAACTTCTGCTCCAAGGAACCGTTGAAAACGGTCTGTATAGGCTGCCATCAACCTCGCCCATTCCATTCCCGCTCGTTGCTCTCTCCAGCACCCGCACAACCCTCCATCGGTGGCACTGCAGATTGGGACATCCTCACGAGTCTATTTTGCGACGTTTAGTTTCTAAATTTCAGCTTCCTGTTACTAATAAAACCTTTCCGAACATTTGTGACTCTTGTCAATTTGGCAATAGTCGTCGTTTACATCTTCCATCCGTGCATGTTGCTTCTAAAGAACCATTTGATTTGATTTATTCCGATGTTTGGGGGCCATCTCCCACAATATCCTTGAATGACAATCGTTATTTCGTTCTTTTTATTGATGACTGCACTAAATATATTTGGATCTATTTTCTATCTAACAAATCAAAGGTTCTTCAAACCTTTGTGCAATTCCGCACTGTGATCAAAACCCAATTCCAACGTGAGATCAAGAGTCTTCAAACCGACTGGGGTGGCGAGTATCGCAACGTCTCATCTCTTTTGCACTCCCTAGGGATTACCCATCGCGTTTCTTGCCCTTATACCCCAGAACAAAACGGTGCGGTTGAACGTCGGAACCGGACAATTGTTGAAAAATGTCTCACCCTCTTGGCTCAATCTTCCCTTCCAAAACACTTTTGGGAGCATGCCTTCAAGATCGCTACTTATCTTCACAACCGCACCATCTCTCCCATCCTCAATTTCACATCGTCCTACCATCTCCTCTATAACAAAGGCCTCGATTTCGGTTTCTTGAAAACTTTCGGTTGTCTTTGCTATCCTTTTCTTCGTCCATACAACTCATCCAAACTCGACTTCCGCACATTGCCCTGTACCTTCATCGGCTACAGTGCTACTCACAAAGGCTACCTATGCTTTCACAACGAAACGTCTCGCATTTACGTGTCTCATCATGTTATCTTTAATGAGGACGTGTTCCCATTTGCTGTGCCAGCGCCTCCTTATTCTTCCCCACCACCGTCGCCACAACCCCCCTCCACAACCGCCACTCTTCTGGACCTAGCCGCTACCTCCGCAGTCCTCCCGCTCCCCAATCCTAACCCATTGTCTCCTCCTCCCAGCCTGGCTACTCCCACCGATCCCCTCCAGCCACCTCCTCACTACCAGCAGCCTACCGTTAGCTCCCAAGCCAAACAAACCACTCATGTCGTTGCTCCTAGCTACTTCTGACCAGCCTCTAATACCACACATCCCATGACCACGCGGGCTCGCTCACACAATCTCAAACCAATCACCTACACTGCTGTCACCAACCCCTCACCCATTTTTGAACCAACCACCGTGTCCCAAGCCTTAAACATGAATGTTGGCGTCTTGCGATGAAGGACGAATATGATGCCTTAATGCGAAATAACACTTGGTCTCTCGTTCTCCGTTCTTGACACTCTAATCTTGTTGGTTGTAAATGGATTTTCAGGATCAAGAAGGACTCCAATGGCAGGCTCCAACGGTATAAAGCTCGGCTTGTAGCAAAAGGGTTCAGCCAGGAAGAGGGTGTTGATTTCTTCGACACATTCAGCCCGGTCATTAAGCCAACCACCATTCGGCTTGTCCTTTCCTTGGCTCTCTCCAATGGGTGGCATATCAAACAACTCGACATCAACAATGCGTTTCTCAACGGTGACTTGTCTGAAGTCGTGTACATGGCTCAACCGAAAGGCTTTGAGGATCCTACTCACCCCGCTCATGTTTGCCAGTTACACAAAGCTCTTTACGGCCTCAAATAAGCTCCCCGAGCTTGGTTCACTAAACTCAAAACCTACCTTGTTACCAATGGCTTTCACGCCTGTCATTCCGACACATCCCTTTTCGTTCACAAAACCTCGACATCAATCATCTATGTCCTTGTTTATGTGGACGACTTGATCATCACCGGCAACAATCCCGCTCTCCTCCGTGCCTTTACTGCATCTCTCCATAAGACCTTCGCTCTTAAAGACCTTGGGGACCTTCACCATTTCCTTGGCCTTCAAATCATCAAAACTCCTACCGGCCTATCCCTTTCCCAATCCAATTACATTCGGGATGTTATCTCCGCTGCACACATGTCCGAGTCCAAACCGATTGCCTCCCCAGCTAACCCTTCTGTCCGCCTGACCAGTCACGGTGACCCATTTGAGGATCCCACTCTATATCGTCGTATAGTTGGCTCCCTTCAGTATGCGACGATCACCCGTCCGGACGTCTCCTTTGTCGTGAGCCGTGTTTGTCAGTTTATGCAGTCTCCCACGACCCTACATTGGCAAGCGGTTAATTAAGCGCATTCTCCGGTATTTGAAAGGCACCTCTGATCACTCCCTGTAGTTCCGGCCGACGTCTGCAACATCCCTTCTTGCCTATTCCGACGCCGGTTAGCTGTCCAACCTTGATGACAGCCGGTCTCAGTACAGTTTTGCCATCTTCCATGGCACAAACTTGATCAGCTGGACTTCAAAGAAGCAGCGTGTGGTCGCGCGTTCTAGCACCGAAGCGGAATATCGAGCTATTGCTTACACTGCTGCTGAACTAATGTGGTTGCACCAACTGATGTGGGATATACATATCCAGGTTCGTTCGGCACCAACCATTTTGTGTGAAAATGTCGGTGCAACATTCCTCTGCAAAAATCCCGTCACCAGCACTCGATCGAAGCACATCCGGCTAGGCTTCCATTTTGTTCGGGAACAAATTGAAACTGGGGACTTGAAGATCGGGATTGTCTCATCGGTTGATCAATTGGCGGATATCTTCACTAAGCCTCTCCACAAGGATCGCTTCTCGCTTCTCCGTTCCAAGCTTCAAGTTCGTCCCGCCCTTGGGCTTGCCGGGGGGTAATAACGTGTCTAATTTTGAATTGAATTAGTCAATTGATATTGTTAGTTGTTCCTATCTTTATGTACATATCTTTGATCCACTTCCTTGTATTTAGGATCTCATAGGCTTAGTTTGTTAATTCCCTGTATTATTTATACTGTATTCATTCTCTTCAATAGAACCAACATCAATTCTCTCAACCGATTCATTGCTTACAATAATTAATGAGGGATATAAATGTAATAAGTTTATGATTTTCTTAATCTATGTGCAAATGTCTTATATTTTTGAACGGATGTAGTAAGTTATAATATTCCCTTTTAATAACTTTATAATACTCCCTTTTTCTTATGACATTGGTTTAGACCTGTCAAAACATAACCCGACCTGAAAACCCGACCCGAACGCCCGGAAATTTTTGGGTCAAGACCCAAAAATTTTGACCCGGAATTTTTTTTCGACCCGAACCCGAAAATCCGAAAATTTTCCGGGTAATATGGGTTTCAACCCGGTGACCCGATTGACCCGGTAATGTTGACTCGAATTACCCGATTGACCCAATTGATTTATAATTAAATATAATTAATTTTTTTTATATATACTTAAAATTTATCGCAAAATTATCAAATTATGATTTTTTTTAATTTAAAAAAAAATTGACAAACCCGAAATGACCCGATACCCGGTCAAACCCGGGTTCTAGTCAACCCGGAAATACCCGGAACCCGTTTTACCCGAGACCCGAAATGATCCGACCCGAACCCGATCCGAATGACCCGTTTGACATGTCTATATTGGTTTGATTATATTCGTTGACCCATCTGAAGGTGTTTTTTCATTTTTACAAAATAATGTAAATGGTCGGACTATCCCGTATGTTGATTACTTAGCTTTTTTTTTTTCAAGTTAATAAAAGTGTAGTGAGATGAGCGGAGAGTTCCGTCTCTCATTTTGAATCAATAAAAAAAAAAACACTAAAACTAGTTCCAACCGGCAAAGTTAAATGATTTCGGTTGCATCAAACACTAATTGGGCCTAAGAAAAGTCGATCCTGAACTTGGTAGGCTGCTTGGATTGACAAACTTGTAATTAGGGGTAGGCAGCAGCTGGAGATTCAACTTATTTAAAAGTCAATTTCAAAGTCTTTCCCATTCATCTTATCATCTTTATTATTTAAATGCCATAAATCATGGTATGACTCTGAACCTTCCTCGAAGAACCTTAGACTATATTTATGGTTACCACATCACTAATACTAACACTAACACATATCATTAGTAAGGTAATACTACATGGACGAGTGGACGAGTAGCCCTTCAACCTTAGTTTAAACATTCTTGATATTACAGATGTGGTAAGTTCCAACAAGAATGGCTGCCTACTCTAAAAGCTGGTGTCAATAGACTGTATCCAGCCAAAATGCATACCAATATCGAAAGCTGATATCGTGATTATAGTTATACACTTAACAATATTTTAATCGTGCGAATATCATACTGGTTAGTATAAATAGATAAATTTATAAATTTAAAATCATTATACACCATCCATTTAAAACAAATGTCATTTTAGAGCTTTTAATATTTTCAAGGATATTAATAATACTCCCCATTCACCAAAATATGATATTGTAATAATTCTCACGACTTTTAAGAAAACAAATAAATGTGGAGTATATACTTATGCATTTAATTATTAATCTTCTTATGAAAACTACTTTTAACATCTTATTAATTATTACAAGGATAATTTTAAAAAGTGAAGATCAAAATAGTAAAAAAAAATATAAACAAGATTCATATCATAAAATAACATGTTTTTGGCAAACGGATAGAATATATCTTTATATATTCTAACTAGTGTATGCCCCGTCCCCTGCACGGGAATGTGTTAACACAATATTATAAAATTACATTTATTATCTATTAAAAAATCATATAATAAATATGAAAATAAATAAATAAATATGAATTACATTATGATAATTAAACTAATAACTAAAAATATAAGACTAAAATTAATCTAGATCTAAATAACTCATTCTCCTAAAAATAATATAGATATAAATAAAATAACTATGAAATAATTAATTTTGATATGAATAATTCTTTCCACAAAAAATAATCGATAATACCTATCAAATATTTACTACTATGTATCTATTAATATCTATTAATATTTTTGGTAATTATGATCACTGTTCTAAAAAAACCCTTCAAGGCCCGCCTAAATCCCTTACCTCACCCCGCCTTCAAGGCCTTCAAGGTCACCAAGACCCGCTAGACCCCAAAGACCCGCCATAAAATTCGTCTACATGGCAATTCGGTGAACCTAATTTTTTTTTTAGGTCCCCTCCATATGTTGTAATTTATATATAAACCCTGAATTGAATATATTATTTATAATCCAGATGGAGATACACTTATATAACCATTTGTATACCTGTATATGCCAAATTTATTACTATTATTGCGTGTAATTATATTGATATAGTTATTTTATTATATATAATATTTACTCTTTTATAAGATATTCCGTCTATTCAATATTATATGAGTTAATGGTAAAATAAAATAAATATTTTTAATTATATAAATTAGAACTATCTTATTATTTTTGATATTATGTTTATAAATAATTAATCTCTGTTTATAAATAAATAATCTATGTTCAGTACTATGTCCCTAGTTCAACAACAACCAATCCAGTATAATATTAACCCCACTCAGATTAGAGTTAGTATTCGAATTGTACATCGATTATGTTGAATGAGTGTCTTCAACCAAGAACCAATCACACAAAAATAAGCAGTCAAAAGACAAAAATAAACATATAAATTATTTACCGTATATAACTATATGAATTATTATTATTATTATTATGTTTAATTATATTGATGATTGTGTTATATTGATATAGTTTTTTCCTTATATAATATTTAATCTTTTATAAGATATTCCATCTTTCCAATTATATGAGTTAATGGTAAAATAAAATAATGATTTAATCTTTTTTAATTATATAGATTAGAACTATCTAATTATTTTTTATTAGATTTCCTTTTTGACGGGAGAAAGCTTTGCGAGACGCACTCACGCGCCGCCACGTAGGCAGATTCACTCACACGCCGCCACGCATGCACCAATGCATCGGTTTTAGTATATGTATATAGATAGATAGATACTATAGTTTTTACTTTCTCAAAATTTATAACTAAACATCTACTAATAATTACAATAACAATGGTGTAAAGCAAATATAATAGTAGTAGAAGTATATTTAAGAAAAAAGAAGATAATAATAATAGTAGAAGTAAATCCTCGTATCTATATTATATTTTGTCAACTATTATAAAGTAGGTCTACCTTGTGAACCAACTAACTTATAGAATCCATTATACTAGTTGAGCTAGCTCATGGTTGTAGAATTATTTGTGCATTTTTCTTTATATAAAGTAAGAATTCGATATCAAATAAGTCTATTTTCGATAGGTCGATAAGTCGATAGATGAAAACCGTTGAACATATAACTAAAAACCAGAATAAGGTGCAATAAACAAGGCAACATGCAAACTACACCCGGACAAATCTAAGCAAATTAAGTGTATAGTCTCCTTTTTTTGAGAACAATATTGTCTTCTTATACTGACTATTTTTATTAAAATGTCATTTACTATTTATACACATTTTGTTAAAGCAGACCTAACGCACCCGAAATCGTTTTTAAGAAATTTTCTTCCACCAAAACAGAACATCTTGAAAATCTGTCGACAGCCCAACGTGAAGTTAAAGAACACTTAATTTTTTTATTTATTTTTTAAATACGAAATCAAGAATTGACTTGTATAAAGTAATCCAATCCTTTGTGATGGGGCAAGTTTAAGCACACGAGGCAATAGCCAAACTGCCAAAGACTCACCCAAAAACCAAAACATACACATATGATGACAGACAACAAAAAGTCAACAGCAACCTCAAAGTCTTTCTGAATTCAATTTTTAAAAAAAATCAAAAAAATATTCCACCAGCTAAATCTGCCCACAAAATCATCCTTTTTGAGAGCAAGAATCATTTATAATTTTTATTTTTATTTTTTTTAAAGTCCCTTTCAAAGTTCAAAGCCATGTCACAAGTGAAGCCATCACTGTAGTTAGTTGGGCCCTCCAAGTCCTTCAAAAACAACCATCTTCATCACCTTTGAAGCTTCCTACTACCTCGCTAAGAAGCTCCTTGGAAGGCTCCATGAATCATGATGGCTACAAGGTATATGTAACGGACGCCGAGGCAGTCGAAAAATGCAACACCAGGATTGGATCATTCACCAATTCACACCCCATAGATGGAGTTTTGGAATCAAAGTGGGAGCCAGATGATTTCGAATGCAAGCTTTAGTACTACTACAACCACTCTTGGCTCTTTCGAGTCATCTGAAAGCGACCCTTGTGATCCTTCAGATTTCGAGGTGTCTGATTTCTTAATGTTCAGCAACACCAGTGATGATCTTTCCACCATGGTTTCAGGGTACTTACAGAATGGTGGATTCGCGATAAATGAGGCGGCTGACATTGGTAGTGGAAGGGTTAGTAGCAGCCTGCAGAATCAAGGAGAGAGTAGTAGTAAAAGTAAGCAAAAGTCTTTCTGATTGATTCAACTCTTTTTACAAGTAAACTGTAGTGAGATCAACTTACATGGGGATGCACATCTTTTGCTTGCAGGTTCTTGATTGTTTTAAATACTACACATCTGCAACCTGATCATAGTAGATAGACAATCATGTATACAATGATTATTTTACTGCTCTTGGAATGCATGGTTCTTTGGATATAAGAAATGTGTCCTTAGTTTCTTAATGATCATGGGATGTGTATAAGTCGTGCGAGTTAAGCCCGCCATGGGCATGATCATCTATCTTTTAAAGGCAAACCCATCTGAGATTTTGTAGATTTTTTCACCTACCCACCTTTGACTGTCTGTAATATTCCTCAGCTCAGCCGCCCCAAAACCCGGTTAAAAATTTACTCTACACTCTAAGTCCAAGTTGTGCTTCATGATCTAATATTGTGAGGGCATCTACCATGTGTCTATATTGTCTCCACAATCCAGTGCTCTAAATATCGTTCTAAGCGGCCTGACCCCTCACTGACCTAGGTACCAAACCCCCACTGCCTAGCGTTTTCAAGAACACTGCCACAATCAAAGCAAATCATCTTATAATTGGTGGTACAGTTATAAATAGATGATGAAGAACAAATGGATTTCCTTACAAACTAAAAGAACATATAGGAAAACCTTAGGCCTGCCTAATTGAGGTATATACATATATTCAAGTCTAATCTTTTAACATGCATGTTTTTTGTATCTATTCTCAGGAGCAACAACGGAAAGGGAGGCCAAAGTGCGCATTGCATTCAAAACAGAATCCGAGACCGAGTCACTTGATGATGGCTTCAAGTGGAGGAAGTATGGAAAGAAGATGGTTAAAAACAGCCCTAATCCAAGGTACATCCCTTAAATTAAAATCAAGTAGCTAGGTTCATAGACTCAATTTTTGATGATCTTGCATAATTGCATCCAAGTATCCCTACATAAACATAGAAAGCGATATTTTCCAATATTTCCAGTGCCTTTACTAAAGCTAGTTTCCCATTATCAACAGGAACTACTACAGATGTTCCATTAATGGGTGCCCAGTGAAGAAAAGGGTTGAACGAGACAGGGATGACCCAAGATACGTGATCACAACCTATGAAGGAGTCCATAACCATCAGTCCTCTGTCTAAGTTTCAGAATCTTCCCAAGAAGCCGAGACATAGGTGTATTTGTGCTTGGTTAGGGAGAATGGCTGGGAAGATGTATTCCACTGGTCAGTTGTAACACTTTGGAACCCATTCCGGATTAGGAGAATGTAGCAAGGATTGTAGATGGGACTCAGAACCAGCAAAAGTTTTTTTTAGCACGACAGTGTTATACTTTGGTCTGGTCATGAGAAAGTGAAATGAATATGCAATAAGAAAATTATATCAATCATCATGAAATAGAAAATCATGGTCCTTGGGTACATGTAGTAGACTATGTATCATGATGTAGTCGAAATGAAGGATAATGATAATCAGTGCTGCTTTCGTACCTAACAGATCTTGTTAAAGGTATTTGCTGATCACCACTAACTGGGTTATTTGATCCTAACGCTTAGTCTTCAATTTCACCATTCCTATCAATAATAAGAAAACAAAAGACAACTCAGAAATGGAAATCCACATGAAGAAGAAAACTTATGGCTGAAATAAAAAACATCACTTTGATGTGGGTCCAATAGCTGAAAGGCATGATGTCCTATAGCTGAAAGAGCATGATAATATGAGTAGAGACTAGAGACTAAATATAAAGGGAATATGTGGCTATTTTGAGTAAATAATTTCTGCAAGAAACTTAAGGTTTGTTGGTTCAATAATGGGAATTCAATTCCCATAAAGTCCGATTCGTGAGAATTGAGAAAATGTGTTACTTGATTTTTCTATTTTAGATATTAAAATTGAGGAATTGAAAATTTTCATATACAAAAGGGTGTGAAGTAGAACTTACATAGGGGGACTAGGTAAGTGAATTACCTTCAAATTGGAAGAATTTAAATTCTCAGGAAGTTAATTTCTTGGGTTTTTCTCTTTAAAAAAAACCAAACACATATTTCTTCTACTTCCTAGAATTTTATACTTCCTGGGTTTTTGGGTAACCAACCAAACAAGCCCTTAATAATATAAAAGCTACTTTACCATTTCAATTATCATCTATGCAAAATACTGAGAACAAAGTTTGCAACTTACTTGCTCCACTTTGCGACTTGGTTCTCTCGCTTTTGAAGTTTCAACATCAAGTAACCTGCTGGACTTTAGCAGCAATGACATCTTAATTGTCAAAAAGGATGTTTCAGATTAACAACTTTAGGTCTAGATTTAGTACTCGTAACTCTACCTGCAAAAGTGCAAAACGCACAAAACAGAAGTAAGTTCGTATATTTTACCATTTCAAGAAGTTAGTATATGAATTGTACCAGTGCACAGAATAAGTGATTATACCGTCTGGTCCATAGAGATATATAGGTTCCTCGAATCCAAAAGTCACAATCTGCTTCATCAATTTCATCCAAAAGGGTATAAACAGAGATAAGAACTTCAAAACAGAAACAGCAAATTATCAGCAAATGAATCTATTCATGTCATGGGTCATCTATCTCAAAATAACACTGACCCAAAAATGTGCCTGTAACAATAGCAGGATCCAGTTTTAAGGCATCTTAACTGCTAGCTCAAATACAAAAGCCTAATCAAATTCTATCCTGAACAAAACCTTTTGCAGGTAGCTAATGTGAACCAAGACTTGTTTCATCAAGAAGTGGGAAAAAAATACACTACACAATGTTGGAAGAGATTAACACATCATACTGTAATTGAGAAAATGTGTTTCAACAGAAGATGAAAGTAACTGTAAGATTGAAGGGAAAATCGTATAATTACATCAAAATACACCTACACAAAAGCAATCAGACCTTGGATCCCGTAAGATCTGCTTTTCTTGCTTCCACTAGTACATAGAGCAGGATCTTAGCCCTATACTGGGTAAGCAAAAGATAACAGATCTATAATATCCACAGTGTAGCAGTGAAGTGCCACTCACCATGGGATAGCTCAGCCCTATGTATATAGGGCACTCTAATCTTGTTATGCAGCCTAGGAGAACACAACATCAGGATTTCTTATACAAGAGTCCTGCATATAGACCTCGCTCAAACAGTCTCCCACTCCAGAGTTACAGGATATACTCCATAAAATGTTCCCGCATTGCTGCCTTTTCAACACCCTGGTTGTTATTGCATTTGATTTTGACAACTGTGATTTACTGGTCCTGTGCGCATTGTTCATATTGTTGACAAGCAACCAACGGGATCCTGATTGTTGCTGTCTCTTGCTTGCCCAGATTTCTTCTTTACCTGGTTCTATCATCAAGCCTGCTACATGGACTTCTTTCAATACAAACCTAGCACTGCACTCTCCTCCAAAAATCGTACCTGTGGAACACTCACCCGTGTCCTCTTCTAGATTGGCCCTCTCCGCTGACTGCTCAGAGTAGATTGCAAGGCCTGGGTTATCAAACTCTCTTCTCACTTCAATCAGAGCAAGCATTGGAGCCCCAACTGATTCAAAGTCGCGAAGGGGGTCTCGAAGCTGCACTCTTAGAGCAACTATAAGATCATCTCCCAATAAACCACACTTCAGTGATGCATTTTCCCTCATATTGTCTGTCATCAATTTTCCCATACTAAAGTCGCATGACTTGGTATGATGAGCTGCCATTATTCTTGATGCAGTGTCGCTCTTATGATCTCCATCGCTAAAATGTCCGCTGTCCAGCCTCAGCCACTCATCCAATGGCAAGGAAAGAGCCATTAGAGATTCAATATTTTCACCAGTTCTATTGACAGTGTATCGTTGCAGCCCAGCACCAACCTCTTCTGAAGATTTGGCACAATTGACATTCTTTCTGAAAGCGAAGTGGTTGTTATCAGATTTCAGACTGATGCTTGAAGGTGCCACCAAATCTGACATTCCAGACTGAACTCTCAACCCTTCAATTGCTTTGCTTTCAATGCTGTCCATCACTAGCGGGACAAGTTCTTTCACAGATACGTACTGAAATTCAGAGCCATCCGCTCCTGAGGTTAAATTGAGACCATTGCCACTTAAAGTAGTCGTCGGTCCCCACGATTCAAGCTTTACATATAATTCATCCCTGCAACAACACAAAATATCATAAGCTAGAATTGAAGAAACATTTAAATACATATATCCGAAGAATACTTTGGGTTGAAGTAATTCACAAACCTTCCAGACATCTCTTCTGAACAGGCTAATGTTTGTATTATCTTTCCAGAGAGATCATTCAAAGGCATCAGTTCATGGGCCTGTTGAGTAAGCAGTTCAAGGCCACCTGAAGCCATGCACTGTAATACCTCCAGAAGCTCAAAACCCATGGCCGCTGGTAGCACAACAGGTCGAGAGACTTGTATGATCAAAGACCCACCATTTTTAGAGCCTATAAACAATGAAGGGCTCATTGACCGCAAGAACCCTCCATCATTCAACTGAAGAAGAGGACCTAACCCTTCCGCCAAGGGTGGCAATCCAGCGGGTTCCTCAGGTGGGAGATAAATTGGACTCCCAAACCCACCTGTGCAACTGTCTGAGGAACTATCGAAGGCTTCCTCACTGAAACCCCATCTTTGCATCAAAGATTGAGTTTCCAAGCATTCGAGCGTATTGGGTTTAGTCCTATAAGTTGTTGACTGGTTTGCTTTAAGATCTGTCATAGCAGAGTGGATAGTGTGCAACTTAACAATCTCCTCGCTAGTACTTTCTGAAGAAGAGAAGCCCATACCCGAGAAGCTAAATTCAGCATTCTCTCGCTGTGTATCGGAATCGTACAGGAAGCTTCCAGAACCAAGTGAATCCTTTTCAAACTCTCTCAAAAGGCGTCCTCGTGGCGATTCATGATCACTACTTTGGCTTGAACCATATGAATCATCCTTTTCTCCCAAAAGTCTACAAAAATCATCTGACACATCCTTTTCTCCCAAAAGTCTACAAAAATCATCTGACACTGCTTTCATGACTGAATCTAAGCTCAGTGAATTTACCATATTACTCAATCCAGGATTTGATGTCACACCTTCAAAGATCTCCTCACCAACGAACTCCCTACCAACACTCGAAGATTCTGATTCCACAGACTCAGAAATGAAGAGATTCCAAATATCAGTACCCAGTTCTTCTATGTTCAGTTCCATTTCACGATAACAACAGTCCTCATGGGGCAGAGTAGTAGCCAAAGATCCACCAGAACCCTCAGCAGGTTGATCTAACTTGACCTCATTATCAGAAATTTCAAGTTCATCCTTGAAGATATCAGCAACATCAATCACTTCAATAGAAGAAATATCTATTTTTTCTGCAGCCATGGGCCACTCCAATTCTATTCCCTTTTCCGTAACTGTAAACTCAGCATCAATGTCATCATCGACACATTCATTTCCATAAGCTTCATTTCCTCCATCATATGGGTCGGACACCATTTCAAACGACTCAGAGTTTTCAAAAATAGAGTCAAACTTTCTCGAAGCATCCATGATGTCCTCGTCAAGCTTCCTGTATAAAATGTCGACTGATCCTGAAAACTCTGACATAGGATTAGGCCAAACTTGATGAAGCACCTTCACATCTGAGCTCTGAGAAGAACTGGAAGATCCACAGTCAAAGCTACTAGGAACACTCGCAACGCGCCTAAGCATGCCACTGGCATCTCCAGACCCACAATTTGCAACACAGTGGTCTACAATGCCCAAATCAGGTTGTTTCAAGTTAAAGACTAATGGTGATCTCATACCATTACCCAATTCAAGCGAACTATTATTCATCACAAGAAACCCAAAACTAACATGCATAGTCGCGCCTTCAGCTTTTCCCCCAAGTTTGAAGCTAGTAGTCCATTTTCCGGAGCACTTATCTTCCTCTAATTCTTCAGAAACAAGAGGAAGCAACCTTGTAAGATCAATCCAGTGCTTCCCAATGTCAAGCCCCTTGATCCCAACTATGGATGCAAAAAGTAAAAAGTACTTTGCCTTATACTTCACAAAATTACCCTGCCCACTTCTCGCCCCATAAACCGAGCACCTGCTCATTAGTGTATCCTCGAATTCAACGAAACCATTGCAAACCCGCGAAGATAGAGTGCTTACAAGATTATCCTTCCTCTTCCAATGAACACTCATATCATAACCATCGAAACTCGAGGGCAAATTCTCAATGTGGTGAACATGACAAAAGAAACAGCAATTGAATTTCCTCTGCCGCATATGGGAAATTGCTTTCAGGGGCTTCCAAGGCCAAACTGAAGATTTCTTGTCTTTAGTTATCTTTCTATCCCCATCATCATCTAAACCAGGATCAAACTTAGATTTCGAATATGACACGAGGGGCAATATCTCAGCTGATTCTGATCCGACATTGAAAGAGGAAATCAAACCCCTTTGAGGGGCTTTGGGCAGATATAGGGCTTTGCTTATCTCTTCAATATCACGGAGCAATTGCCCATTACCGGAATCACCCCCATTCCCAGATTCAAAGCTTAAAGTCGTCATCTTTACGAATTCAAGAAATCAAACAAGAAACAAAGGCGAATTACTGCCTAGGTCTTCAGATGTTCAAATGGGTCGCATAAGAGAGAGAGATAGAGAAGGAGATGAACTTACAGCTGGCGAGATAGTTCAACTATGAGATTGAGATGTAGGGGATTCGAGGATCTTCAGAGTAGGGAGTGTCAAAATGGGGTAGGGTTTGAGCAAATGTGGTGTCCGGATTCACGAGAAAACGCCATTAAGTAGTTGGGGTGAGTCGATTTCATGGAGGTAGGTTGGGTGCGGGGGTCAAAACAGAACAAGGTTTGCTTGATTTGGGCGACAGCCGCCCCCACAAAAACATGGGTGGGAGAGAGACGGAGAGTGTGTAAAGATAAGGACCTCTGAAATCGTCTTTTTGCGGAGGGAGGAGCCTCTTTTTTAGAAGGGAAAATTACACAAAACCACCCATTAAATACCTCTCTTTTCACTTAACCACCCGCTACAATCAAAATTACACAAAACCACCCTTTAAAGGGTCATTGTTAACAAAACAACCACCCAAGCAAAGCTTCCTATTAAAAAAACTTGAAGTGACAAGAATACCCTTATTCAATAATCAAATTTTCACTTCATTGCCATCAATTAAATAATTGTAAGGCGTAGATCTACAAATTAAAAAGGAATTACAAGGAACTTTTTCAAAAACTGAAAATTCAATTTTGAATTCAAACGCCCAAAATAAAATATGAAACTACCTCAATCTCAAAAACAACTTACATGAAAAAACAAATCTCACATATCACTTTTAAACCAAATCAATCGTATACAGTATACACACCCCTAATTTTTTAAAATATGAAATTGGGAGGGATTCAAATGTTAAACAATCATCTCCATAATTATAATTTGTAAGAATAACGAAACATTTGGAAAACAATATTAGTGGTGAGCTTTCAACCAAACTTTTAGGAAACCAAAGTTCCCCCGAAAGATCTCAATTTTAGGTTTAAAAGCCATTTCCCTGTCTTAATAGATTTTGTCTCATTATTCACCCTAGCTACTTAGTTGTAGGCAGATGCACACTCTGGTTTTCTTAGAGTGAACGATGCGATCGTGGTTTAATTGTATTTATCGTATGAAGTATGAATGGGTGAAGAAAAACTCCATTACTGTTGACTTTTATTCTATAAAGATGCAGAGAAATTAAAAGAAATATTGTACTCCGTAAAATCTAAATTATTTAACTTTTAAAGCAAGGGCACTTTTGTATTTTCAATGATTCTTATTGGAATACTAACAGAATATTCCAACTGGGTGGCATTTTGTAATGATAGACCTTTTAATGGGTAGTTTTGTGTAATTTTGATTGTAGCGGGTGGTTAAATGAAAAGTGAGGTATTTAACGGGTGGTTTTGTGTAATTTTGCCTTTTTAGAATTCCATTTTTGAATCGGAATGCATATATTTGCGACGATATTTTGAAAAATAAGACATACAAGTATACAACGAATTAATCTTAGGTTGATCCGTTTCACTCTAGGGTTAAAATGTGTATTTTAATATAGGCCGATTTGCAGAAATACACCAAATCGATGTTCGGTTTGCAAAAGTATACCTGTTTTCTGATAATAGCAAAAATAGAATAGGTGGGTTATATGTGCTAAAAAATAGGTTATTTGTGCTAAAAATAATGATTGATTTTACCTTTAAATTTAAATATAAAAATCATTAAAAGGAGTATTATGAACTAAAAGAGGATTAAAAAATTAAAAATATATATATTAAAATAATGTTTTTAATATATTTCTCGGAAATTTAAGAATAATAAAACTAGCCGGATGAAAATCATTGCCTTATTTAGATAATCAATTATTGACAAAGATATATTTATTGTTGACAGGATATATGTTTTTTATGACAAACCAGATATCTAATAATGACAGGATGGGGTCCATAATAGGAAAGAGAATAAAGATACGATTTTATCTATACCATAACTAGAAATTAAAGGTCTGCCTAAGATGACAAAGTTATTTGTTCCAAATGACAGGAAAAATGTTTATAGTGACAGGCTTCATGTTAATTCTGACAGGATTAAACCTATAATCGGGGAGAGAATCAATGAAGATACGGTCAATCATATCTTCAGGATTATTAACCATATTTACAAAATGATTGTCAATATATATCTTCAGTATAATTATCCATAGTGACAGGATAAATGGGGTTTTTGACAATCTTAAATATGAATACTGACAGGATATGATAAAAAATCGGCGGGAGATTGCGTAAAGATACAGTTTTGACCTAAATCATGATCAAAAAGTCGCAGGGTGGCCTGATGGAGCCGGAGGGTTGGTCTGCTCTTGGAGTCGAGGCCGGAGCCGGAGACTCATTGCGCCGGATTGCTCGCACAACGACGGAGGGTATGGGCGGCGACGGTCGGGGCGCTTGTTTGTTCTGGTTAGCAATTGGGATTGGGTCGGTCGGGGACGCGAAAGTGTAGGTACAGGCGACGGAGCTGGAGACTTGGGCTCTGGTCCGAGCGCCGGATACCTGGGGTTGGGGCTGAGCGTCGGAGACCTGGGGTTGGGGCTGACGGAGCCGAAGAGGGACGGGGTTGTGTGTTTTTTGTTAGGGTTTGGATTGGGATTTGGGGGTCGGGTCTATCAGTCCGGATTGAGGGGATTGAGATTTTAATTATTTTTTTTTACTTCCAGATTTTTATTATTATTTGATTATTTAATATAATTTAAAAATATCAGAAAATTGAAAAATACTTAAAATATTTAACTTTTATTTTTCCTGATTTTTTGGGGTAGTGGGTAGTTTTGATAATAAAATAAGGTATTTTTGCAAATTTTCATATATTGATGCAATTGTTTTCAAACCTAGGTATTTTTGCAAACCAAATATCAAAGTGGGGTATTTAGTAGTAATTCCCCTTTAATATATCTTTAAAAAATAATAGCAGTGGATCTGATTCATCTAGACCTGTCAATATTCGACCTGATTCAAGTGTTCGGAAAATTTTGGGTTAAGATTCGGAAATGACTAGGAAATTTTTTTCGATCCGAACCCAAAACCCTGAAAATTTTCCCTGTAATCTGGGTTTAGACCCGGTTGATTTATAATATGTGATTAAACTTTTTTATGGAGATTCCAATTTATTACATTTTATAATTACTGATCTTTCATTTTCAAATCAACTTTTATATTTATTTGTATTGTGTAATACTCCCTCTGATCGATAATATTTGATTTTTTATTTTTCAACACATTTTTTTAAGAAGATAAAAATTCTAAAAAATATTAAAAAATTCTAAGCTTATTACTAATTGCATGAAATTATTTTAAAAAAATTATTTAAATTTTTGATATTTCATATATTATTACATTTTATTAAATATTATGAGAAATAATAAAAATCAGATATTTTAGATCAGATATAGTATATAATCACAAACACTATAACTTATTTATCATGTTTTTAATTTTAGAATTTTAAAATTATCCCAAAATATCAAACCATGATTTTTTTTAATTTAAAAAGGAAAATTTTTGATGAACTCGAAATCAATCCAAAATGACCCGAAATCTGGTCAAATCCCGGTTCGAGTCAACGCGGAAAGACCAAGGATCCGAAGTGACCCGACCTAAACCCGACCTGAATGCCCTGTTTGACAGGTCTAGATTCGTCCATTCATATGCACTAAATTAATCACTAATTAATCAATGCGATGAATAATCGATTGGTGGAAGTGGAACGGCGGTATATATCTAGCTACTCACTTAAGATAAAAGTTCAAACGTCACATGTTACCTAGTGAGATTTTTCAAACCTAATACCACCTAAGATTTGTCCAAACCTTATAGCATCCAAAATAAAATTTGAGGTAAAGTTCTCTATCCTAAATATATAAATTCCTCTTCATATCCTTCTCTTTGTGACAGGTTGCGACTTGTATTCAAAAGTCTTATCATCAACAAGTAGATTCCACAATTTAGTTTGAGATAACAAATACTTCAACTAAAAATATTACCCGCGAAAACTAAATACACTTGCATTGGACGTGGGCCACGTCGAAACATGATTAATTAAAAATTCTACCAAGTCTAATTGAACATGGTGCAAGGTAGAATGAAAGTGGTAGTACGAGGGAGAATTTGTGGTGTATCTAACACCACCTATATTGCCGGTATGAATCTGGACCTTCTTACGAGATATAACCTACTTTACCAAAGGTGTGCTTAAAGCTTTAGAACTCAATATTTCGCGTATCTACATTGAAGGTGATAATCTTAGCATTATCAAAAGCTTTAGGGCAAATGCGTCTTGCTTTGGCGAGATAGAGATGCTTGTTTCCGACACTCTATGTGCCCTGACTATGTTTTCAGAATTCGAGATCTCTCATGTCTTCAGGGATAGTAATCGAGCTGTTGACCGCCTATCTCACATTGGGATTGTTTTTTCCAGCTTGACCTACCCTTCAGACTCAGTTCTGTGTAGTATCATCCGAAAGGATGCTCTTGGCTAGTTGACTCCACCAACTACCAAATTCTTTCTGGGCCAAAAAAAAAAAGGCCAGTATGAGTTTGGAAGTATATTGGGATACCAATGTTGCAAATGCCTGTTTCGTATTGCAATTGCACCATGGATGGCGATGTCTCCATGATACAGAGTCGCTGGGATAATGAATTTGCACAAGAGGTACTCAGCAAGGGGATCCGTTACTGTTACTGAGGTTTGCACTACAGCCTACAGGGGGTCACGTAGTAAAAATAAAAATAAAAAGCTCCCATGTATGGATTGGAGACTGTAGAGGAATGCAGCTTGGGTTTCATAAGGTTGCTACCCCAAGGTTCTATATGGAGACCTGGATATGGCAGTTTGATCCGGTTTTGTAGAGACTAGGCTTGATCTGACAGAACCAGTTGGGTTTGCAGTGAACATTAGTAGGACTTGTTTTGACTGCAGGTTTTCCACCTCCTAACACCTGCCTGCGTTACAAAGGGATGGTTCACTGGTTGGAACTGGAAGCCTCCACCTTTGCAGTGGACTAATCTCAAAACCAATGGGTCCATTGGGAACTCAAGGGGGTATTCGGCTAGCTGGCTAGCAGAGTGGTGGGTCTTGTTCAATGACCTGCAAGTAGTAGCCCGGGATTGCTGGGGGATCATTTGATTGCTGTGGAGGTGGATTCCAAATTTCCAACCTATAGCCCTCTCTTCTTAATCATAGTGAACAATCGAACCACGACAACCTCACCCTGGTTACACAATGCCAAAGTTTGATGCGCAGGGACTGGTTCACAGTGTAATCACTAGGGTGTTTATATGGGGTCTCACTGATCTTGGAGGAATATGTTTTTGCCAGTCAACTCTCTTCCTAGCTGTGACTTCGTGTAATATGAAAAGCAACTTCTAAGCAAAATTGCATCTTTTAAGGAATTCTGGTAGCGAAACACAACAGCAACAGGATTTCCATCAAAAGGCTTGAATGCCATGATAGGTATTAGCGGTCTACAGCAGAGCAACTCTGAAACAAAAAGCTTTCCTGGATCTTAAATTAGATGTTTTGAACATCAAAACCTAACAACTAAACAGCTATTAGTTCAATGAAGATATTAAACAGGGTTTGAAAAGAACAAACAGAGAAACCTCAGAGCCGATGCCCTCCCAGCCGTATCACCACCATCTTATGCTTCAGTAGCTGGAAACTCAAATACAACCTCCTTTCCACAGAGCTTCCTGTAAACTCCAGAAAAGGACTCCAACTTGTACTCGGTCTCATTGCGCGCCTTTGGATCCAAGAAGACCTATAAAATATACAGAGAGAAATTCAGATTCTACAACTAATACGTAGAAAATATACAGAGCGAAATTCAGATATTAAAACTAATAGGTAATATATCTTTTGCCTGAGAATATTACATTACCTTCATGATCTTAGACCCGTCCAATCTGTATCTAATACGTTTGCCAACGATCTCAGCAGGCTGCACAATATCCTCAAGAATACCCTCATGAACAGAGGTAAGTGTACGAGAGCGAGGGCGCTTGGCTGCAGAGCCCTTCTTTGGAGGGTGCATAATTCTTCTTGTAGCAACAACTACTACGTCCTACACGGGTCGTTATCAGAAAATACTAAGCCACTAAAGTAAAAGAATGAAAGGAGCAGAACAGATAAAATTCCAACAGTCAACACCATTCAATGAACAATGCTTAAAAACATTACAATTACAAGTGTAAGAAGTTTTGGTTTGTTGTAAGATGTAACCTACATATCATTTGCCTCAAATGGTCAGCATAGTGATTGTAAGGGTGGTTTAGAAATTCCAGAGTTGTATAATACAGAACAACTAATAACTTATTACCGTTATTACACCTTCCAACTATATCCATCAGTCCATCATAGGCAACCAAACTAACAAACACAATCTTAGAAACAAATGTTGAAATCCTCACAAATACAGCAACATAGACAATCACAAGTCTCGGTTTCATCAATCCCATTCAGTTGTTGATCACCATATATACCAATGGCAATTGCCTTGACATTAAAAAAGCACATCCTCAATGTTTTTAGCACATTTAGAATCCAATAAACTTGCAATCATTAAAACCTGCCTAGAACACCCCACTATAAGAGAAACACATCCTGAACACATCCTGTGGAAGCAAAGATAGAATAGATTCTAAATCCACCAATCCAAATGCAGTGGCAAAAACCCATGACTAAACAGTTTACCTTGCCACTGAACTTCTTCTCAAGCTCTCTCACTAATCGTACATGAATCTTGCGATAAGCCTTCCTCAATCTAAAAGGAACATGGATAACAATGGCCTTGCGATTACCAGATACATCAATGTGGCTGCAAGACACAGAATAATGAACTTGAGTTACACACGAAACCAAATAACAGAAAGCTGGAGACCTAACACTCTTGAACTTACATAGCAGAGTTGATGTAGAGATCCTTCAACTCACTCTTGAGGTCCGAGTTAGTGTTCTCCAAATCAAACAGATACTGGAAATGCAACAGAAATTAATCAATCAACTCTATGACCAATGAACATTGAAAATCCCAGCAAAAGACAAGAATGAAGGTGTAGTTCTACCTGAGAAACTGTCTCCTCGATTTCAGTAAGGTCAGCACCCTTATCCTTTTGAATTTTCCTCGAAGCAGTAAACATTTTCGCAACTCTGATCATAATAAAGCATAAAAGCGGTTACAAAATCTTGCAAAAGCTCCAACGACGAACCTCCAATGCAATCAGAAAACTCACTCGTGATTCATGAACAAATCGAAATAGCAACTTCCTATTTGTGCTTACTCAAATTCATGGAATGCAAACCAACGAAGGATTGACATCCGAAAATCGCTTGTCGTGCAACAAAAACATGCGAACTAGAAAAGATAGAGCAATTGCAATCTAGAAAGCCGATAAAAAATCTATAGATGAAACCTAACAAACAATCGTTTTCTGCTCAAAAGCGCCACATTGATAAGCAATGGAGAGACGATTCACCGGCTGAGCAAGAGAGGTAGGAGATGGAGAACTAACCAGATGTTCGGCGGCAATGGCGATCGCGAGAGAGCGAGGCGGGGAGTGCGGAGGAGGCGCGGCAGCGAAAGAGGAGAAATGATAGGTAGGGTTTTGATTTTATATAAAACCATACCAGAAATTGAGAGATAGATTCCCTTTTCTATTGGGCTGGGCTGGGATTTTTTCAAGGCCCAGTTACAAGAATAGTCTGTTTTAACTCCACCCGAATCATAAAGGTAGACCCGACCCGATCCCCAAAAAAAAACGATATGAATAACCCTTATACTCTACATTTGAACAAACCGAACCTAACCGATAACCGAGAAAAAGTTACCCGAATCCGACCCAAATCGAACCGATTTAACACAGTATCCAAAAATAGCCTGAACTTGATATTGATCGCGACCCATTTATATTCGAATACACCCTTATGTACATATTTAAAAAAAAATAAAGTGATTTGATTCATCGTACATGTACGTTATATCATAATGGAAAAATAGTCAATCAAACTAATTGTTATGTAGAAAAGGAATAAGAAAACTGTTAAGAGACATATATAAGAAAAACTAAATAAAACAAGAATCATCTCAATCAAAGAAGATACAATCAAACTGAAGAAAAGGTGATGACCATTCAAAGTTGAAGACGACAGTGGAAAGAAATAAGATAATCAAACTAAAGAAAAAGGTGATGACTACTCAGAGTCGAGGACAACTATGGAAAGAAACAGGATGGTAATAGCTAGTACAATGTCTTATCGCTAAAGAATAGTGACATATGAGGCAATGCGGATCACACAACGTCCCCTTACGTATAATCTATGGAATTCCCTATAATCATCTAAGCCATCCGATAAAATCTTATAAAATTATTTTTTATATTCTACACATTTATGTGTATAGCCTATAAATTGTAATCATAATGAAATTCACACATTTCTAGCTAATGTTGCAAGAAGTGCAAAAGCTAGCTGATATATCATATAACACATTGGCTAGTTTAACACAATTTTACAATCGATGTGTAAAATTGTGTTAATCGGTTTGTTTTTGGAATTTCACACTTTTTTTTTTGTATACAGATTAGTGAAGCGACGCTAGTGCCCCTCCAAGTTGAGCACATCTGTAAGTGCACTCGACAGCGCTGCATCATCAGGCTTGAATGCTTGATTCCACAGGGCTCGCATCTCGTGGAAAAGGTCGATGATACTCTTTTCCGGCATCTGCCTGAACAGCTTGAAGGCCGAATCTATTGCCCCATTCTTCGCAAGCCCATTGATCATTGAATTCCAAGAAACAATGTCTGCAGCTGGTCTTACAAGGACAGTCTTAGCCAGCCCAGTCCTAACAATTTGGGCATGGACCAATTTGAGTTCCTCCATATCGGAACACCCCTCCTGCAGAGAAAGCGTTTGCCAGCTGCGCAGCTGAGGTTCATGATGCTCAAATTCAGAGAAATGAGAGAACAACAAATAGTGCAAAATAAGCGCAGAGAGCTTCTTGGTGAAACAGGAAAGAGAACTTGAGGTGCAGATGGTAACAAAAAGACTGAGCACAGCATGTCGCACCACTTGCAAATTTGCAATTGCCTCTACAGCTTGAAAAATAAAAAAGGACAAGCAAATAAGTTGTAAAAGTTGACAGCATCTGCCATATCCACAGGTTCCAACCATAAAAACATTTACAGTGTTGGTTGCTCTGGTTAGTGATGACATCCCAATGAAATCTGACAATAAGATGTTTTTCCTTCCTAAAACTGTCCTCTACCAACAACCAATGATCACATAATGTAACAGCTTAACCATCATTCAAAATTCAAGGCACAATACACCTGAAAAAAGAACAGAAAACGTGTATCATCTCATGAGTTATCCTATGCATTGCTACTCGAAGAATAATACATAAAGCTTCACTGCCTCTGTCGTAAGAATGATCTGTTGCTTCTACAGCTTCCTAAGGAGAGAGATTGCGCAATTCTCCGGTTACTCTATCTCTGCCACAAATTTCAGGTGTGGCCTCATTTAACCCCTTTTAACCTTCTGATGCCTCTGTTAGAAACAGTATAATGGATTCAATTGACAATACACATAGTATAAGCTCACATCACAACCATATGAAACAGTAAATAATGTTACTTGACCCCCACACCCGTACATGTGAGCAAGAACACATCCATGCATCCAAGTACAAAGTATCATGCACATACAAAGAAACATATAGGTTGAGATTCAAGTTAAGAGTCAAGGCATGAAAGTCAAATCTAAAGATGCAGGAGAAGAAACAATGTATAGGAAATGCATAGGAAAGATAAGTACAAACAGGAAAGTAGAATAATGAGCAAACATGAACAACTAAGCAAGCATCCTGGGATGCCAAATATAATGCCGCTCCCGAATTTTATCCATCATGAGTCAACAAGATGTTCAGCCAGGTGTTTTATTGAGCTCCCCATATATCATGGATAAATAGATAAGAGTAAAACTAAGAACTTGAGATATGAGAATTAACAAGGCTCCGTGAACTGGGTTAGCTCCATCCTCCCTAATGAAAAACAAGCGCATGTGCAATATATAATAAGCTTCACTAACCTAAATGTAACTACCTTGTAGCTTATACTTGCATAGTTGCATACTAAACCTTGAAGAGGAACAACTAAAATTGCATGTAGATTCTCCATATAAGATTTACTTAGCAAATCTATTCAATTTCAACAACAAAGATGTCAGGGTGGACCTCTTCTTGAATTTAGCTTCAACATTGCTGATTTCTTTCAAAATGCAAAACAAAACAGAATCCCTATGTTCATTTTGACAGTGTTCCTATCAAACACTATGTTTAAAACTTCGAGAAACCAAACTAAGATAAAAACCTTCCCTCGTATGCAGATCAATAACAACAACAATAGTCAATAGTGCAAAAAGTAAACATTATCAAAGAGGAAGCTTTACCAAGTAGACTGACGGACATACATTAACTGGCCTCAGTTTTTGAATTGTCATCAAATGAGCTATTTAAATTAGAAGGTGACTTTTCTGTACCACCTCCAGCTTCCAGAAACCGACTTAAATGTTTGTCATCTATGTGTTCCTGTAATAGAGAAGAACAACGAATAACCACATGGGCATTTCGGAACCTTCTGTAATATGAAAAATTGAAGGCGCAATCAAGCACGCTAGTAAAGCAAATTACAGAAAGACAATCTCTGTACTTCTGCCATTCAATGACACATTCATCTTTCTCCCACTGACCCTTCAAAAACTTCTCCGAGTACCACCTAAAAAGTATCACCACATAGTTAGAGATAGAAGAAAAGTGTTCTTCAAATGCAGATAAAAGGTCCAAGGTTCGATGAAAAATGTAAACAGTTTCATGAACCTATCTTACAGAAGGGTTTATGGGGAGGAAAACGAAATCTCTACTACATGAGGAAATTGTTAGAATCCAAACCCACCCAGGACTTCCAATTGGAACATACATTATACATTATTTCTTTTAATTTGAATGCAGGGTTCATGTAAAATACTCTTTCCTCTCACAATTCACATCCTTGAAAAAGAAATTGTAACTAGTTAAATAATCAACTATTTTTTCCCAGAAAATAGAAAAAGCAGAAGAAAAGATCCAAAGAGCTTATAGGCATAAGGAGTAAAGGATAAAACCTGTTGAAACAATGGTGATAGGCTGTTCTGAGATGAGCGCATGGAGAGGTAGAAGTAGGGCTCCGTTTCTCTCTCATAAATCCCATTATTGTTTCCAAATGATAGAAATTATTTTCACAGCTGATAAGCTGCAAGAACACGGACAGAATCAACACATAAGACAACAGGAGAGAGGAAAATGAAGAAGAGGTTTGTCTTTGCACTTTCAACTTGTAACACAATCAAATTTTGTAAAATCGAATCATCAACAAGAAGAAACATTTCTAAATTCTAATGTTCAATATGAAACTCTAAGTTCCATATCAACCTGATTATCAACATTAATAAGATCACTGAAGTTGGATTCGTGGTACGCCCTATCGTTTTCCGTTACGGTAACGTGGAACCGAAATCGTTCGGACACTCGAACCAGATCGATGATGGCGGCGAAACAAATCGGCGGGGCGAGAAGAAAATAAAGACCAGGAGAAGAACGACTTACAGAGAGGGGTTTTCGTTTTCTCCAAGCTTCAGCTTGGGAGAGGAGATCAGAATAGATCAAGGCTAGGGTTAGAAATGGGAATATGCCGATTGGCAACCCGGATCGAGAAATCCTGAAATGGGCGGGTAAAATAATTAAAAAAATTGATAAAGTATAACATTGTTATAAAAAAAATAATAAAAATTAAATATTTTATAGAGTTTTTATCCTTTTTAAAAAAAAATTACTACATATATGTAATAAATTCAAACGATTTATATTTTGAGATAGATGTTGTATTAAAAAAAGATAAATATAAGAGCATGTTTAACGACAAAGATACAAGTCGGGATACTATCAATTTTAATGTTAAAATATTCAAACACTGCTCTATGCGATATTAGCGGAGTATCGATGTTTGGGCATTGAAAAGTAAGTGTGTGTCAGGTGAGCTGGAGGCCACTGCAAATTTTCGAATGCATAAACGTGAAACGACGTCGCTTTGCACAAAGCCACAAACGGAGGCCAAAACGCAGCGTCGGAGGTGTGGCGTGCCTGTAGAATTCAGAGGCACTGTGGGACGCGTGTCGCCACGGGATTCGCCTACAAGTTGGGTTGGCACATGGATGACACGTATCTTTTGATGGACGATATAGATTGGAGCTGGAATGAAGATGTTTTAACTATTAAAATCAATATTTTCATAATAAAAATGTAAAAAAAATACCACAATACTATACTCCGTATTCATTTTTATCCACTTCGCCACGTCAGGTCTTCATCTTCTCGTTGCTGTGTCCGTTTGTGTGCTTAGGGTTTGGGGTTTTCCGGGTTTGTTTCTTGTAGTTCCTTTGTTGTATTAGGTAGTTGTTGTATGTTGTATTTCTTTTTCTATATTGTATGTTTAGACGGCTTGCCGTCTGCCGACTTTGTCGGCCTCTCGAGGTCCGGGCCTGTCCGGCCTCGAATTATTTCCTTATCAAAAAAAAAAATAAAAAAAAAATGTAGACATTAATTTTGAATATATTTGGAAGAATAGATAGGATAAGAAATGAAATATTAATTATTAAAAAAATATTTGTTAATATGTGGAAGTTGATATGATCACTTTTGTCTATAAATACATACCATTACCAAGAGGGCAACACACATTGCTTCTCTTCTTCACCATCTTCGCCATCAATTCCTCATCATGGATGCATCCCAAAATTCTTCTGATAATGTATAACTCTCTAGCTTGGGTAATATTTCACTTTCTTTTGAATACAATTTGACATATTACTCACAAGTTCTCTCTTCAAACACATAAAATTATACCCCAAACACCGCTGTAATTGAAAATGCAAAACACTCCCAACAGATACCCACATATAGCACCCAACCAAGTGTCTGCGATCCCCCAACAGGTGGTAGCTAGTGGCGGTTCTCGTGGCCGAGGTCGTTCTTCTCATGGTCGAGACCGTGCTGGTGCTCGTGATCGCGGTGAAGCTCAAGAAGGTGTTGATGAAGTTCGTGGTCCTCGCGTCTACTGGGGTGTGGAAGACGATAATCTCCTAGTTAACGCTTTCATTAACATCTCCACTGACGTGATCACCAATACAAATCAAAACTCACAAGCATTTTGGGTTAGGATTGGAGCTTTCTATGAGGAGTATAGGAAACCACACCAAGTGAAAAGAGAAATATCGAAATGTAAGGCATGATGGTAAAAAGTCAACCTTAATGTCTCTAAGTTTGCAGGTTGTTTTCAGGAGACAACTTGTATGAGAGCATCTAGTGAGTCGGATAATGATGTCCTCACGAGGGCACATTAACTCTATATCTCTAAGGATGATGGTAATCAATTCAAAGAAGAACATGCATGGCAAGTGTAAGAGGGAAAATCCCGAAATCACGATACAGGGGCAGTTCCGTCTCTTATCAATTACCGCCTATTCTATTGTGATGGCCCACATAAATGTATCGACCGTTTCCTATATTTAATTCCTCGACCGACATCAGTACGGTAACGGTTTCTTTTATTAAATATCAAAACTATTCGAATTCCTTGAATTAATGGCCATGACCGTTTCATTTCTGCTCGACTAATATAAATACGAGGGAACTGACTTGAGCGTCGGAGGGTCCTACGGGGGAGACAAGCCCCGCCCCGACCTCGTTTGTTCTTGAATTGCAGGCTTTCAATGGGATTTCGGATCTTGATCAACCTACAATCTCCTTCGAGGATTATGGTGTAGATTTTACGCATCACATTTGGCGCCGTCTGTGGGAACTCGATCAAAAAGCTACAAGATCGGACCTCTCAATGGGGAATTGACTGTTTAACGGGCACGATGAAGCGGTGGATGCGCGCTCAGCCTTCGCTCACAAACCCTAGGAGAGGGCGCCGTCGGCCGGGGACCATGAGCCAGAATGCGCCGCAACTCGCCAGATCCGCGGGAGACCAGCTGCACCGTCGCCAACGGTGGCGGGTCTAAGGCCACAACCAACTCGAGAAGGCTCCGCCATTGGACCCGCCGATTCTCCGCCTGGGATACAAGATGATGAAGGAAGCTTCGGGGAACAGCAGATCTAGCCGACCAGCGGTGTTGAAAAATTCACATAGCATCAGAAACCTCTCTTACAAAGTGACAGATCTCACAACACATTCAACAGAGCCTCGCTGGCACCTGTTCGAAACCAAGCCCGGATCCGATTCGTTCAGACCCGCGTCGGCCGGCTAGACTTCGCCGGCGTCTCCAATTCAACACCGCTGGATCCCACTGCCGGATCCCTCGAGGGGCAATAGCAGCTCCGTGCCGGTGCTTCGGTTCCAAGCACGTCGTATCCCACTGCCCCCTTTACCGGATTCGGCGTCTTCACCTCCAGTCATTCACTGATGTACACCCTCTTGCTCGTCCATGGTGAGTAGTCCAACCGTCACCGATGCGGCGTTTGCGATCCCTGACCTAGGCCGTGAAGGAGGAGAAGGTACGTTCTTAAACTATAAATTAATTGATTATTTTGCCCCAACCTTTGTGCTTGCAGGAAATAAATAAGTCCAGACTTTCACAAATATAAGAATTGGCCCAAATATCTTATTTGAGATATTTGCAAAGTCTTGCCCAAATTTATATTAGCAAGAAATGGCCGATACTTGTGACAAGGTAAAATTCGGCCCCAAGCTGCGTATATATATTTTAGCCGGAATGCAGGTTCTAGCATGAGTATTTATTTTTGGGAAAGGATAATTTCTTCCTCTTTATGATCTGTTTTTGCTCACTGGTTGCTTGCAAGAGCATAAATATATATATATGAATTGTGTGATTCAAATTGGTGGATATATTGTTTGGTTAATTAGTTGAGATTTAATCTTTTGGGTTACTGAATCCGTTGCTTAGTTAATTGATGTGCGTAGGCGCTCAATGTGCCGCTTGTTATTGATCGAAAATTGATTAAATTTGGCTAGCTTAAATACTTATTTCAACACCGTGCATAAATCTGGTTCGTGTCGTTGGTATTTCTATTTTCAAGTACATGTATATGAATGAGTTTGACGAGTATTCTACGTTTTACCTATCTTACTATATATAAAAGTTGAGCATGTGTTTATTTGCAATAGTGGGTTGTACCTTCTGCTTTGTTTTCGTTTGCTCCGTTGGTGTTTGTATTCTTGAATAGGCGTTTATAGAGGAATAAGTATGAGCAACGAGCATTGAGTATGCTCCCAAAGAAAGCACGAATGGGGCGACCCAAAGGATTCGGGGCATCAAGTTAGGGGTTCAGTATTTTACCCAAAGCCAACTTCCAGGCAGGTTAAGAATGCCACTACAACAAATTGTGGGTAACGAAGGCCACCAGGACTCCTATTACCCAAACCAAGGAATGAGCTAAGTTTCTACCCCTTTGTTGAGAATTTCTTAATGAAGACATGATTATTTATTAATCTCAGCATATATATATATGCCATATGGAAAGATGCATGAATGTGTAGCTGCTACAAGTTTTAAGATTTTTAGCCTGTGCTATTTTCTCCGCAAAAATATATAAATTGTGTGCAGGGGCATATAAAATGCTAGGGGCACTACACATCACAATACTAATCTTATGATGACTTAATTGCTTTGAATTATGTAGAACTGCGATGTTTTTGATCAGGTCCAACGACTGTAGAGGTCATGAAACGACGCCTTCAAAGCTACAACAATTATTCGAAAAAGTGAAGATTCGCCACTTATGGCCAAGCAAATGCCAGCTAAGGCAGAAAAATCGCCAATTACGGCCACCGGAAATCGCCAATTACGGCCACCGGAAATCGCCAATTACGGCCACCGGACATCGCCAATTACGGCCACCGGAAATCGCCAATTACGGCCACCGGAAATCGCCAATTACGGCCACCCAAAACCACCGCTCAAGGCCAATCAATCGCCAACTCGCCATTTAAGGCCAATGATTCACCGCTTTTTCGGGCTTCCTTCATCATTGAGACATGATGAGGAAACCTGAGGGGCAATTGTAAGAGGGAAAATCCCGAAATCACGTTACAGGGGCAGTTCCGTCTCTTGTCAATTACCGCCTATTCTATTGTGATGGCCCACATAAATGTATCGACCGTTTCCTATATTTAATTCCTCGACCGACATCAGTACGGTAACGGTTTCTTTTATTAAATATCAAAACTATTCGAATTCCTTGAATTAATGGCCATGACCGTTTCATTTCTGCTCGACTAATATAAATACGAGGGAACTGACTTGAGCGTCGGAGGGTCCTACGGGGGAGACAAGCCCCGCCCCGACCTCGTTTGTTCTTGAATTGCAGGCTTTCAATGGGATTTCGGATCTTGATCAACCTACAATCTCCTTCGAGGATTATGGTGCAGATTTTACGCATCACAGCAAGTATTGCGTGATGAGCCCAAGTGGAGGGTCGATTACTTGAAAAAAATCAATCGATGCAATGCAAGCAGTGGGAGCTCGATCTAAAAGATCTCCCTCTTCTGGTAGAGGGGATACCCCAAGTTCAGATACTTCTACAAGTGTCTTCACTATCAATCCTATTAGAGCGTCCAATGGGAAATAAGAAGTCTAAAAGAAAGGGAAAGGAAGCTATGTCTTCTGATCAAGCAAATGTTCGGCCAAATAGAGCAAGAGAAAGCTGAAAAGTACAAGCAATTCTATGAGTTGCAGATAGCTAATGAGACATGCAAGAGGGAGAAGCAACAAAGGTATGAGAGAGTGAAACATATGGAAGTGGAAGCAAAGAAGATGGACATGTTTACCAGCCTCATGGCACAGAAACATATTCCACCAGAGCTCGAGAGTCTCAAAATGAAGTTGATCAAGGAGTTGTCAGGGCAAAACTTCCCTTCAGAGATCGTCCTTTAAGTTAAATGTTAGGTGTGATGCATGTTTTCTTCTGTTAATGCAAGTTTATGTTTGTTAATGCATATTTCTTATGTTGTATTGTATGGTTTGGCATGGGTTCTGCATGTTACTTTCATGTTTCTTATGTGTACCGCACGTTTGCTTCTTCTGGTGGATTATGTAACGGCTGCTACTTTCATTAATGAAATTTCAGTTTCACTTTGAAAATGCTTTGTTTTCTTGCGATAATGTGTTGTTAAGTCCGAGTACAGTCTTCGAGACATACAATTACATTTTTGTTTACAATGTGAAAAGGTTTTGTTGGGTTATGGTAGAGTATTGTCACATCCGACTTTAGTGTTTGAGACTTGCAGGGTTTTGTTTGCTCGTGGTAGGCTGTTGTCACTTCCATTATCCTTACAGGTTGCATGTGATAATGCTTCGTCCACTTCTGCTAGGGAATCTTACCTATGACGCTTGCATTTGAGTTCAAGATTGTTATATAAGTTGGCATTGTGGCCTTCCAGAAACATCACAACAATCATCAATTTGCTCTCGCATTCTTTCACAATGTCTGATCCCGAATAAAATTCTTCAAACACAAATCCTTTTCTTTCGAACTACATCTAGTGCATACAAACTAATCACTCACAATAGAACGGGGGAGGATGAAATAAATAATTGGATTTGGAAACTAGAACCCCAACCAAAGATTAAAAATTTCATGTGGAAACTTTGTCAATCAAGTCTCCCAACGAAAGCAAGATTGGCGCAACGGCGGCAGAGGCGGAGCTAGAGGGGGTTCTGGGGGTTCACGTGACCCCCTCCCTCATCTGACAAATTACCTAGATGTATTCTCCTTGTCGCTAGCTTCTTTTTGATATATAATAAGGTAAATATGCCCTAATCCGACATCTGAGTAAAAAGTTATGAATGTTTGAAAATTGTAGGTGTATTGATCATTTTAATTTTATTTCAATAGACTATAATATTTTTATATTTTACTTAAATTGACATTCACATATTATAATTCATCTCGAGAGCTTCGAAACCATATGTTATAATACTTATTGAGAATTTGGTAAGAAGTTGCGCAAGTTTAATTTTTTTTTTATATCTAGTTATACATTATTACATGTTAAGAATACAATGTTTATTTATTGCGTTTTATATCCTTATTTTCATTTTATATCTTTGTAGTAGTTTGTAATATCGTTTGACTTTGTACTATTGAACACGTTGTGTGTTCTACGACTTTTTTCTCGATCCTATTGTCTACTACTAGTCTACTATGGTGACCCCCCGCTCAAAACTTTATGGCTCCGTCCCTGGCAGCGTGGTGTGCCCATACCAAATACTTGTATCTTTTGTAATGATGCAGTGGAAGATGACATTCACCTATTTTTAGAATGTCAAACACATACCCTGCAATATATGAAAAGCAAGAAATTCATGATCTCATCAATCAATCTAGTCATCTAGAGATATAAAAACCAATTCTAAGATTCATAGGTGACAAGTTACATAATACCAACAAAGCTTGCCTGACAACAAGATGGTGAACTACCTGGTTCTTTAGAAACCAAATCACTTTCTCTAACAAAGAGATTCCAACCAACCTTGACCTCCCCTTGACTCAAACAGTTATAGATAACTGGAGTCACGCTTGTAATTTCAACGTTGAGTCGGATCAGACTAACCACTCCTGAAATCCAACCATAGCACAACCCAAGATCATTAATCGAGAAGGTAAACGCAAGCGGGTAAAACCACCTATTGACACATTTAAACTATTTTTTTTAATAGGCAAAAAGGGGGTGGTTCTTAAAACAGAACACAACCCTGATCATCCTTGTGGATGATGTTACAGAATTCCCTATTCAAAGGGAGAGTATCCATATTACAAATATCAGTAGTTCTAGCTATGAAGTCGGCTGCACCATTAGCTTTACGAAAGCAATGTCTGAACTCTATACGCTCGAATTCGGGTTGCATCTTCTTGATTTGCTCAATTTGCCACCAAATCTCCCATCTTGGCCTTGCATTACCATTTATGGCCTTGACTACTTCTAAACAGTCACCTTCTATTATCACTCTTCGTAATCCTATTTCGAAAGCCAGTTTTGTACCTGCACAAAATGCAGTTGTTTCAGTTTGGATAGCAGAACCGCTATCTACCTGCTGCTGAAAAGTATCCACTACAATTCCCTCACAATCCCTAAGGATCCCACCTACATGGCAAAATCCGGTAGGTTTAGTTGAGCCATCTACATTAACTTTGTAGGTGGCTCTGGGAGGTTTTTTCAGTTTGATCGTATGTCTCCGTGTGTTTTGTGTCAGACTTTTGTTGGGATTGGCACACAACCAAATACCAATCTCTAACCTGCAAATAAGACCGAGCCGCAATTTGTAAGATAGAGTCAAGGTTTTTGTTTTTGAAAATTTTGTTATTTATAGATTCCCAAATGAAACAAAGGTCTTCAAAATTCGGGATAGATGGTTTAGATTGTAGTATTTCTGTGATACTTGTGTTCTGGTTATTATTGTAGCTTATCGTTTTACCTGTTAGTTGTTCATAAGCTACGATAATTCTTTTGGTAATAGTGCAATGTTGAAAAAGATGATCACTGTCTTCATCTTTGTCATTGTAAAGACAACACTGGGATGGAACTCGATTAAAGAAACGGTTAAGTCTTTCCTTTGTGGCGAGTCCATCTTGTGCTATTTTCCAAATGAGATTCTTAATTCGGGGTGGGAGATTAAGATTCCAGATCCACTTACCTTTTTCCTCATATCGGTCGTGGTTGTTTATAATATGTTTGAATGATTTGGTTGTAAAGTTACCGTCAGCATTTAGCTTCCAGATGATGATGGTTCATCATTGTCAAATCAAAACAGCTTAGGTGGTTTTATTATCAGAAATTGGGAAGGACGCCCTATTAGTGTAGACTGTGTCTGTGTAGGGTATAAAAATCTGGGACAACAAAACCCTATCAAGGCTGAAGCCTTAGCCTTGTTACAAGGACTAGAAAAAATTAGGGAACTTGGTTTATGCAAAATACAAATTGAAGGGGATTCCTTAATTTTTATCAAACATCTCTGTGACTACTCCAGATGCCCATGGGAAATTAAAATGATTATGTCAAGACATTAAACTGCTCGATCCTTCGGGGAGTTGAACAGATATCATTCTCTCATATTCCCCGTGAATGCAATAAAGTGGCTGATAAGGTCGCACACCCCTTTTTATAACCCGAGGGAATGCCACAACGCCAGTGATTACTGAGACTTTAATGTCTTCGTAACCACCTTAGGCTTATAGGGACATGCAACCATGCTCCCATGAACAAGATGATAATATTAAATACGTAAATAAAATACAATTAAATAGCAGAAGACTTGACCTTCTGTAACACCCCCTTTTATAACCCGAGGGAATGCCACAGCGCCAGTGATTACTTAGACTTTAATGTCTTCGTAACCACCTTAGGCTTATAGGGACATGCAACCATGCTCGATTGAACAAGATGATAATATTAAATACGTAAATAAAATACAATTAAATAGCGGAAGACTTGAAACATAAAAATAATTCTTTATTAACATGTCCTCTCAAATTGAGGATTTAATTTTACAACTTGATAATATTACAGCGGAAGACTTTTAAATAAAATACTTAAACACCTATACAATATATCTATAAATTTTAAACTTAAAATCCAACGTCAAAAGTAACTTAAATATCTTCTCAACTTCTCTTATCTTCCCTTCTGAGACTCGACCTAAACCTGCGAAAACTGGTCTGACATCCGAAATCAAGGACACCAGCCATCCAAATAGAGGACGGTTAGTTCGCAAGAACTAGCAAATGACGGCTCGAAAACTGGGACTTCTCTGAATTCAGACCCAGTGACCATAATACGGTATGAATCTAAACCCAAATGCGATTATCAAGAATATTTTATGTGAAGGCTTAACATTTTAAGACACGACTCATGTGACACAGATAATCCAGTAGGATTGAGTAACAAAAGATGCGAGCGACAAGCACTCTTAGGAACCATACTCCGATTCCAGATGGAATATGATATAGCTTGAATTAATTGTGATCACTATAAAGCTTTGTTCTTACTATGTTAAGAAGATGTATATATATATATATATATATATATATATATATATATATATATATATATATATATATATGTATGTATATATATATACATATATATCACACTTCGCTCACTTTCCTCATGTTGAGTAGCTTAAAACAGATTGATATAACACACTTCACTCACTTCCTCATATTGAGTAGCTTAAACACAGGCTTATATGCTTTACACGTTTACCACTCTTAATATGAATTGAATGTTTCACAACACACACTATTTGTTATAATATGATACCGGCCCCGCTCTCACTAGCAGATAGCAGCCTACTACCGGAGGTAGTTTAACATTTCTCTACGGAAATGTGTTAGTTTCATGAAACCCTTTATAGACCGGGCACACACAGTCCCGACCTGTTTCCATTATTTTTATTACTTTACATACTGCATTCACTTTACCCTGAATTGATTGACACATTTTATTTGATTGATCTTGATTCAATTGAGTTCCAATCGTAACACACAATCCTCACATTGTTAACTATTTACTTAAGACATTCTAGGTGATCACACAACACAATATAACCCATATTATTTATAGGTAACATGGATGTCAAATGAAATTAAAGCAATTAAAATAAAAGGATGGAAACATCAAAGAAAAGGCATGTTCCATACCTAACCAATTAGCATGAAAAAACAAGAATAAATCATGCTTTAAATAAACAGTGGGTAACTATATTATTATCTTATCTTAAGGTGACCCAGTTAAACTTGCCAAATTCAAACTGAACGGTAAATAAATCACACAAGCAGGTGAATTGCAATTTATTTTATTTAACTTGGCAAGCAATCAAAGACGGGAAAACAAACAAGACACGAAGGCACCAATTGAGCAGAAAGACTCGGAATGTCACTTGCCTCAGGATTGGGAGCGCTAGTGTTGACAACAATGAAATCCGATTAACCGATGATCGAGTGGAACTGTTACATAAGCGGAGTAAATGCTTATTTAATAATTTAACTAATTGCCTAGTTAATATTGATCGAAATAAAGTGCTCAATACTCACCCACTCAACAGGGCAAGCCGTGACTCTCAGTGAAAGCTACGCACTCCGTCGCGTTACAGACCACAAGGCACATCGGTCCTAAATGACGGTGAGCACATTCAGCATCAATTCATGACAACCTCGGGGCACTGAATTCAATTTCTTTCAACCTACCAAATGTAGTTTGCGGTGCACAGATCGGCTCGGTCATGATCGCAACTGGAATCGACCTTTAACAGCTGCAGAAAACATACCCAAAAGTTACTTGACAGCACCCCCACCATGTTCAAGTATGTATGTTTGTCCTTGATTCGATGTAAGTTCGACTTACCAAAACCAGTTTGGATCAACTTACCGCTCGAAGATGGGAAGAGTATGAGCAGGTTGATCCCCTGTTAGGTCTGCAATGGCCCCTCAAAACTGTAGAAACACTTCCACAAAATGGCTAGTTAGTACATATCGATTCTTGACCCAACTTCCTTCAAGAATCAATATATATGAGGGTGTGCGTACACTTGCGAACATGTGAGTTGCAGGAGAGTCGTGCTTCGAACACTAGGGAAGTACAGGGGCTGATGCTGGAGTCGAAAGCGTCCGATTGCTGTTTTAGACATGCGCAATTGCTCGATTGTATAAGATATATAAGGGTGAGAATGAATCGGATGAATAAGGAGTTGAATAATTGGGAGCTATAATCAATTACCACGGCTTGGATTTGTGGCGTACTCCTTCGAGATCTGCTGGTGGCGTTGGCTCTCCCCGGCGAGGCGACGGTGGCCGACGATTGAATTCTTCCGATTGGGTGTAGCACCGTTTGACAAAATAGGAGAGGGGTGAGCGGATGGCTGAATTGATGAGGGAGGAATTAAGAGGATGTACATCTGGGGGTTTCGCAAGGACTTCGGAACGGAGGAGATATGATTCAACTGTTATGAAGATACGCTGATCGTGTCACACCGATACGAGGTTATCTGAATTTATTTCCTCGTTAATTACCAACTTAACTCTTAAGCTGAGCTGAGGATCCGGAATACTAAATGACAAGGGTACTTACAAATTTCACTTAACTAAATAAATTTCTTTCATTACACTTTAGAATAATACAATTCATTCATAAAATAAATCGGTATAATCAGGTATAAGTTTTATTATAAATATAATACGTAACAAATGTAATTTTATTTAAATTTGATTATTATTTTTATACCTTATTTAAATTTTGATAACATACTATGAATAATACTATGAATATAAAAGTATTCATCTTTGAATAAAATACTCTTAAAATCTTTATTTTTATACATAATCAAATACTTATGAAACTTTATATAATCCACTTAAAAGCTAAAAATAATGATGAAACTAGATTATTTATTTAAATTAAAAACGAAATACCCAAAAATACTTTAGGGTATTTCAATACTCCCTCCTTAAAAATCAGTTTCGGGACGAAACTTGGACGACAAAAGGAGTGGAGAATAAAAATATGAATAAGGGTTGTGTATCATTGGAATGCTTTAACGTCGATTAAGTAGGATACTAATAAGAGGTAATGTGTGAAAGCTTTGAATTTAATAAATCACTCTGTTTTGGAATATAATAATAATGTATATGATCATAAAATTATGCATTTTAAAATGGGATTTTAACTATGAAAATCTTCATTGTTACATAGAAAACTAAAATAATTATAAAACTTTTTATTATATGCTTTATTTGAATTTTCACAAGTACAAACAATAACAACTAAAACTTGCTTTTATATAATTATTATATGATAATAATGATAATAAAATTTTTTACTTGAATTAAATACGAAATACCTAAAAAAAATTTGGGGTATTTCACTTTGCCCCGGGGAGAGAGATTTTCAATGATCCTGAATTACAGGATCTTATCCGAAAGGATGCTTGCGGATAGATGCGTCCGATCCGAAAACTTACCTAATAAAAAAAGGTAAACAAGTACTCCGTATTATATTGTATACAATGACGGATCCAAATTTTTTTGGGGTGGCCAAAAAAATTTCCGAGAATTTTTTTTAGATGTATGTATGAAAAAAATGTTCAAATATATTAGAAAAAATATTAAATGTGTGATTTAAATAGTTATTTTTTAGTAGTTTTTTTAATATAAAAAAACAAACATTATAAAAAAAATGAGATTTTTTTATACGTATATATAGAAAAGAATGTTTTTATTTAAATATATTAGAGAAAACCTTAATTTTGTTATTTAATTAGATATTTTTAGTAAAATAAAATCAAGATAAAAAAAGTAGGAGAAAAGTGAGACTAATGAGGTTTAAACTCATGATTTCAAAATAATAAATACATCTCATTCTCAACTAAACTAAGTAGTTTTTGTCATTCATTATTCCTTTTACACTTTTTTATACCTAAAATTAGTAAAAAAAATTACCAAAAAAACCAATAAAAAAAATTCATACGTTTTTCTTTCAGCTACGAGGCTTCAGCCACCCCGAGCCCCCTAGATCCGTCACTCCTTGTATATAAGCCGATAAACTACTTCTTTTATTACAAAATGAAACATCACTCGACTTATATGCTACACATGACCCTATTTATCTACCCGAGTTGAAATTTAATACTCCCTCCGTCTCGAAAAACAAGTCGTTTTAGCATTGTGCACTAGTTTTAATAAAACACTCACCTATCAATCAACATCATCATTCCACTAATTTTTTTTCATTAATTTTATTATTTTTAAATACCCACTATATTTTTTAACCAATCAAACTCTTTTAAAAAGTCAACAACACAAAAACCAATACAAATCATTACTATTCCCCTGCCTAGAAAACCTAAAACGACATGTATTTTGATACAACTCAACTAGTCTAAAACGACTTGTTTTTCGAGACGGATGGAGTAAAAATCTTACTACCTGCAAGAAGTACCATGTTCTCTGCATTCTGTAGTGACGGAATAGGATTCCACCTGCAAGAATCAATCCTCCATCTTGTCATTAACTTGTGCACTTTGTGAACATAGACGCAACAAATAAATTTGTTTGAATGCATAATCTTTCACTCATCTAGAGTAAGTGATGCTTAATTATCACTTATAATTTGTGAACTTTTGAGTCCGAATCACACTCCGTAATAGATTGTTTGGGCACTCTAAACTTATATAATATGGAGGTTAAATTGCATAAAATGAGTGGAGGACGCAACCCAAAGGGGCGGACGCCATTAAAAACACAAGAGAATGCATATTTTCCACGAGGAGGGCCCTGCTTTGTCTGTCTCTTGTGGCGACCAAAATTGACAGCTAAAGTTGGCCACAAACCCCTCTTTTTCAAGAGTAGTTAAGTTTCTTTGGATAGATGGGGGTAGTCTGGTACCTATTAGTTTACTAATCCTTATCCCAGTGTGAACACTCGCGATTCCCTTTCACCACTCCAACCTAACATTTTCTTTTTAAAAATAATATAGAGATTTGGATGGATGCGGATGAGAATTTGAAGTTCAAAATCCGTAAAGAGATTCGATTCACTAGATATCACTATGTCAAGTAACTCGAGAGACCGAAAACGACAGACGGATTAATTGTCATGATATAACAAATTAAACAAAAAATGAAGAACCCGCTCCCAATTAATCACAATAACAATCAGCCCAACCAGCGTGGAAGTCGATGAGGATCAGGTAGACTATGAATGCCGAGAGCACGGAAGAGTATAGAGACTAACACAGTTTCTTGGCGTCGGGGAGACGCGAACTGAAGTCCACTAAGGGAAAGAGACGTTCACATGGGGAAGTGTGGATGACCGGCGTTCCTCTCACCTAAATGAGGGATATTCGAAAACCATGAATACCACCATAATCAACTCGATTAACATGGCGTCCAAGACTGAATCTCTTCCGAAACTAAACTCAGCTATACCAAAGAGGGACCTCGTGTATAGTTATACAAAAATGATCCCCAAACCTTCATAATTTCTAATTCTAAATTGTGTTAGGGTGTGTTTAGTAACATATTTCAACCAATTTAACTCCCACCTAACTTTTTTTTAAAAGAAGATTTGGATAGCTCCAATCTAGACGTAATTCATCCAAAATCATACTTGCAAATGAAAACCTGAAGTTTAAAACAAGTGGAGTGATTCGTGTTAGGGAATGACCCAGATAAGTCAAACACTTATCTAACTTTCCCGAAAACATGTGAAACTTGAATATTTTAAATTTCTGTATATCGAGTCGATAGTTCGAGAAAATAATTTTCACTTTCCGTAAACAATTCCAAATGCCCTACGGTAAATAATCATGCACAAATATTTCTCAACATGTGGGATAGGAGGGGGGACAAGGTTGAGGAGAGGGATTTGAATCCCTCAACCTGACATTAGTTCGGAACCTCTACTTCCAAATTGGGTTAGGATGTGTTTGGTAACACATTTCAACCAATTTAATTGTTTGCTTTATTTGTATCTTTGGTACAAAAGTACCCCTTTTTACTTCAATCAAACACACCTTTAACTGTCTCATTTGCTCTGATTGGTTAGCTGAACTCAACAAGCAAGACAAATCCACCACTTTGAACTGTAGAGTGTGAACTAAATCCAACAAAAATGCCTCCTTTCCATAATTTGACAAAGAAAAGCTCACTTTGACTTCCAATGGAATTCCAGCCTGAAAAGGAATTATACAACATAACCTTTTCTCATGTTTTAAACCACATTCACATTTCACATACAATAAATAGTTCAGGAGCTTTGTCAGAACTTAAAAATCTTATTGATTGTTGATTGGTGTTTACCTTTGAGAAAATGACCAATCCCAACAACCTCTTGTTCCTTACAGATACAAATTCTGAATCAGAATCAACAGCTTTGCAGGGCATTACTCATCCTGTGATGATCAATTCTAAAACACATAGATCTTCATCAGCTTGTGCTTGCAGGGAGCAATTTCAGCTCCCTTACAAAGAAACCCACTTGGCTATACACAAACTAGAAGCTATGGAGTGTATTGTACTAATCAAACAACATAACTAAATAGACATGAACAAATAAAAACAATCATAAGAAGCCAGTCCCTGCAAGACCATGGTGCAACAGATAATGAGCGATCGCGTCCCTAGCCTTCGTTGAGCTCGTTGATCTCAACGGGGCCTCGGGTGCCATCTCGTCATCGACAAGATCGAATTTGAGCTCTGGATCGAACCCTTCGCCCTTCATCTCGCAGATGTTGTGCAGCACACAGCAAGCGCCGAGCACCACAGGCAGGTCCTGGAGCTTCACCTCGGTCCTCTTCTGCAAGCACAGCCAGCGGCCCTTCAACCGCGCGAATGCATCCTTCGCAGCCCTCTGAGCCTCCCCAATCTTCTCATTGAAGGCGTGCTGTGTCCATGTCAGATTCTGGTGTGTGTAAGGCACAAGCACCCAATCGGTCAACGGGTATCCGGAACCCCCAACGACCCAGACGCCCTTCAGGAGGCCCTGGCTTGCCCTCTGGTGCAAAGCTGACTTCTCAAGAACCTGATCATCGAGCATTGATCCGGGCCATCCGATGCAGACGTCGGTGAAGACGCCATTGGGGTCTACGACACCCTGGACTGTGATCGTGTACGAGGTCTTGTGGTTCCGATCGGTCATCCGCTTGTTGAAGTAAGCTGCCATGCTGATCTTGGGAGCTATGATGGGGATGTGGGTGGTGTACATTGATCCAACTACATTCGGAATCCCGGAAATCGATTCGAATTCCTGCTTGATCCTCTTGATTGAGTCCTCATCCGGCCATTGGAGGTACTTGGGCATCAAAACTGTCCTGATTGCAGCACACACCTCAAGAACAATCTTATGGCAGGTCGAAATCCCCAATCCGAATTTCTTGGAGACGACTCTTAGGGGCTGGCCCGTTGCGAGCCTCCATATGCAGACGGCGACGCGCTGCTTGACCGGGATTGCAGCCCTTAACATGGTGTCTTCCTTGGCGACGAACGAGTTGAGCTCATCACAGATGAGCTCAAACGTCGATTTGCCCATCCTGAATGATTTCCTGAACTCCTCATCTGTGAAATCAGGGCTCATACACTCATCCCACCATGCCTTTGATCTCTTCTTCACCCACAATCTGCGCTGTTGACCCTCCCCGGATTTGCCGGTTTCTTTGGAATTGGGGGTTTCATTTTCAATCAATTCACCCGAAACCCTAGATTTCTTCTTCCTCAAACCATCGCTCTCAATTGACTCATCGTAGTAATTCTGATTACTCGAGTATTCATCCAGCACAGATGTGATCGAACTGGAAGCCCCAAAAGCTGCATCGCTGTTCCCATCTTTGCTCCTCCTCTTCCTCTTGATGTCGGTGCTGCTGATTTCTTCATCTCTGCTTCCATCCATGGATCCAAAACTAGACAAAAACAGTTGAAAATTTCATGGAAGTGAAGAAAAGATGAAACTTGAATCGATTTGGTTGTAGGCGAGCGAGAACGACCAAAGAAGCCGGGAAACCAAATCGATGCCTCTTATATGTTCGACAAAATGCCTCAAAGAAGTGTGAACACGAAAACAACACCTTTTGGGGATTGTGTATTTGTCCAAATTTCCTGCGGATGACAGCACGAACACTATCAATGAGTGGGTCGAGAGAGGGGTGAGGTGGGATGGTGTGAACGCGGTAAGACGGTGTGTGGGCTACGTGATGTCGACGGCGACTTTTTTTTTTTTCCTTGCAGAGAAATTGAAATGAATGTGGGGATTGTGAGAACTTAAGATGATAGGTGTCATAGATGGAGAAAATTGGGGAGCTATGGAGAATAAAATAAAAAAGAATTAGGTAAGGTCTAGAAAAAACAACCACCTTATTTGGGTAAAAACGTCTTTTATTTTTATTTTTATATAAGAAATTTTTTTTGGAAGAAATTGAGTCTGGTTGGACTTTGGTAACACGTCGTAGTTGATGGTGTAACTGAAGCCGATGAATTAAGTGTGTTAAATATATGTTAAATAAGCTAGTAAGATGTTTGGTAATCTAACTGATAGATTAGCTGAAATAAATTAGTTGATGAGATAAGAAAAAATGAGTAGGGTTATGAAAAGCTTAGGATGAGTAGTTGTTGGAAATCCAATTTCAAAGGCTAATTAAACGAAAATCTTATATTTAACTTATTTAAAACTATAGAATAGTAAAACTAAAAGCTCCGAAAAGCTACTTACATTGCCAAACGAACCTCGTCACTCGAATGGGTACAATCAAGAATATACTATGGATGAGAACTTGCAATTATGATCCAGAAGAGTATCAACTGTAAGTCTGTATGTATAAACTGGCCCAGATGAGTCAGTCGATCGGCTACCTTATTCACCTCTTTAAAGATGTGTTGGAAGCGGATTTTATCAAATAAAACAACATTCAAACATGAGTTAATTAAAATCATCTCAATCTCCAAAAGGTAGCTTCAATACTTATCATATCATATACTCCGTATTAAGTTTTTATGCTTCCTTAAATTTTTTTTTTTGAGCAGTATGCTTCCTTAATTTCATACTAGAGTGCATAGGCTTCTGATCCAATAACTGAATTGTTCGGGAATTTGACGCAATAGAGTTAACTTATCATACAACTATATATTCCTATTCACAAAGACTCTCTTGAATGATGGTTTAGTAGAGTTTGATATTGTCCAAATTTATTTAATTGCGACAGATGTATGTAAAGTTCCCTCTTTTCGATGGGATTGTGTCAATTATCAACTGGTTCATTTTTCGTTCTTATGACTCCTATGAGACATGTTAAAATGCTCTTTAGTGGCACAATGTTCATTTATGCTTTTGTACATCTTATACTCGTGCTCATTTATGATTTTTAATTTTTTTTTTAACAGTAGTCAATAGGTAAGAACTAGATCGACGAAACAATCTTAAAGTTATCAAAAGATAGCTTCATAAATCCTACACAGAGAGTCGCCAATCAAAAGAAGAAAAAAAACACTAGCTTAAATCTAATAGTATTACAATTACAGAATAATCTAAACATTAGAGTCATATCTTAAATATCTGTGATTAATTTGTCTCCTACTTGCCTTTTCTCTCGAATAAATTTGAATCCATTGTCAATTTTATATTCTTCGGGCTCTCTATGTCTCAAGTAGAAGAAAATGTATAGCAAGATAGACTTTACTGGCACTGGAGCCGTAATGGCTTGTTTTCTACTTCGTCAGCTATAGAGATGCTGCACAAAAATAAACCTCATACAAAATCAGGTTTCCATTGGATTTGGAAACTTGACTGTCTACCCAAAATCAAATAATTTATTGGGAAGATTACCAAGGACGGATTACCGACCATGATCAAATTGACCTCTCGTGGCTTGGGGCTTCATACAAATTGCCCGTTCTGCGATATGAACCATGAGGATTTAGACCATCTTCTCTTCAACTGTCCTGTTACAAAAGCAACAATATTGATGTTATCTCCACAAATAGTCAATATAATAGAGCACACGTACAACAAAAATTTAAACTTAGGAGACACCTTATTGCAACTTAGGAATGCTCTTGGGAACCAACGTTTTTCTACCCTTTTCCGTGGCTTGGTGGAGCCTTTGGTTTTTCCGTAACAAAAAAGCATTTGACAACATAAATCCTAATCCGAAAGCAATTATGTCGTTCATTTCCGACCATATCTATAATTGGAATTGTGCTAAAGAACAAGAAAAGGATATTCCAACCCCCACACTACCACAAACCATGGCCACTAAGAACAAATCTAGCAGAAAGAATTGCAAGTGGAGAAAACCACCATCGGGGTGATATAAACTAAAATTTGACGGCGCTTTCTCCACCAACACCTCCTCGTCCAAATATGATTTCATCATTCGCAATGCGGATGGATCTGTCATTTTATCTGAGGTTGATGCTTTAGCCTTCCCTTCCGTCCTTGGGGTTGAGTGTTTTGGCCTTTGAAAAGGAATTCTTAAATCCATAGAACTAAATATAAACAAAATCATTATTGAAGGTGATAATCTAAGCATCATAAACAGTTTAAAAACTTGATGCTTCTATTATGGGGAAATTGAGATGATCCTATCTGACTGTGTTCTCTCTTTCCAATATTTCTCCGAATTTCAGATCACACATACTTTTCGTGAATGAAATAGTGCGGCAGACTGTCTCTCTCATCTCCAATCCCTTCACTTCGGTACTATTCTCCCTTCTGACGTTGCTCTTAACAATATCATCATGCGGGATGCTCTTGGTTAGTTGCCTTCGCAACAACCAATTTCTTTTCGATCAGTTAAAAAAAAAGTAGAAGAAAATGTTCTTTTATGCTATGTGCACTAGGAAGAATATAAATGTTGTATTTTTTTTTGATTCAAAAGGAGGCCAAAGCCTCAATATAAATGTTGTATTTGGGGCGTGTTTGGCTGGGGATAAGAGTGGGTGGAAGGGGATGGGGGTGGGCATTGGGTTTCGTGCCTGCGTGTTTGGCGACGGGATGGAGGTAGATGGAAGGGGATGGGGATGGAAATAAAACACCAAAAAATGGGATGGGAAAGGAACCCAGAAAAAGGAGGATTTAGGGAATGTGGATAGAAATCTCCCAAATTTGCCCCCATCTTCAACCTTCTTCCTCCCTCTCTCCTACCCCTACCGCCACCAACGCCACCGCCCACCGCCGACACCCCACCCACCACCGCCGATGCCCTTGCTAGCCGACCACCACAACCACCGACCACCAACGCCGCCGCCCACCACCGACGCCGCTGCCCATGGCCTCGTCATTTCTCCGTCGCCGTCGTTGATGCGCCTCTCCTGTGCTCTGGGGCCACCGGCGCCGGTACTAAATTCCTCAATAATCCAATCCAACAATAAATCATCCATCCAAAAAGAACACAGGCATGCAAGGAGGAGTGAAACAAATAATGGATCCTTCAATTTGCGTAAACCCCTAATTTCATCTTTCAATTTGGATTACAGTATTTCTCCGTCCTCACAATTAGGGTTTTTTTTTTCCAGGGGCGGTATTCACATTCGTGAACAAGTGCGACTCCACAGTGTGGCTCGGAATCCTTGCCAATGTCGGCACCCCGACGCTCGGCTCCACCGGCTTCGAGCTCCCGCCGCAAACCTCCTGCCACCCCGACGCTTCAGAGACGATTGAAGAAGATGAAGAAATCATTTTAGGGTATTGGGGGCATTTTCGTCATCTTATGTGGGTTAGTGGGGGCAATTTGGACTTTGTTCACTTCTCCATCCTCCTAACAATCAAAATATAACCAAACACAAATGGAATTAAACTGACTTCAAAACTCCACCCCGTCCAACCCGAGATTCCATCTCCATCTCTTCCACCCCAAAATTCCATCCTCATCCACCTACCCCATCCCGTTGCCAAACACGCCCTTGATATGGTAAAATGGATGCTAGTGATGAACTGTAAACAAAATATGAATATAAAATTATTAAACAATGGAGTAATTTTAAAAAATAAAGTGATTATATTATATATGTTTATGTACAAAATAACCTAAATAATAGGGCGATTTATGCAATTTTCTAAAAAATGACTCCGTATTGAGTGAGGCTTTAGACAAGATCCCAGAACGACTATTGTCAAAACAATTTTAAGTAATTTAACGCATGTCCTTTTCACTTTTTTCAAACAAATTACAAAAAGGTCCAAAGCTCTCATCTACGAATCAAAGCGAATGAAAAAAACCTAAATCCGTCGAATGAATTGTTTGCTCGAAAACTGGCCAAAATCGGTGAAATTTATCAAGGAGCAAATTGACCGACACTCACTTTCGTATGTCGATCAATTTAGATGATTATCGAATGACATTCAAGGGTTATTTGTAGTCGTCGTTTGATAAATCTGTGGAACTCGGAGAGGACGAGGTAAATATGGGACCTCGGCAAATGATGTTGAGGGTACAAAGGAGGCTCGAAAAAAGTTGTTGAGGGTATGAAGGAACCTCGGCAAAAAGTGGTGAGGGTACACAAGAGGCTCGGTGACAGTAGCCGAGCATATATCATCACCTTGTGAGATCTACATGAGCCTTTTGCCCGACGGTAAGCCATGAAAAAAGGTCAAAAAAACCAACTCCAATCGCAACAAAACGAGAAATTTCTTTCGTTTTCGTTACAATTGCTACTCATAGTTCAACTCAAACAACACCCAAATCAACAACAATCAAACAGAACACACAAACAACAACCAATTTAATCAATTTCAATTCTAATTTCAAACCCTAAAACACACAATTTTTTGAAATAAAAACCATTAAAATCAACTGTAAATAAAGCTTCTTGCCTTAAATTTAATAGATTTGTTGAAAGCCCTCACAAATCTATCGCAATGAACAAGGTATGAGTGATTTCTCTCTATCATTTGTGGCCCGTCCAAGTGAAACGAGGTTGAATAGCGTTAGTTTTCAATTCTTTTCTCGGGCAGATTTGTAATTGTATTTTTAGAATGGGAAGGACTTGTGTGCAATTTTATGAAAATGGTCTTGTCAATAGCCGTTTTCTCATCTTGTATGAAGCCCTTATGCTCCGTATTTGGTAGGTTAAGCTTTCCCAGATCCGGATCCAGTTCTGTGCTACATAAAGTCAAAAATATCCATTGAATTAATTTTTAGAGTGGTGTGATTGGAATCTATACGCCTACAGACAATTAATTACAGTAGTATTTTTTTGGCTGAACAGACAATTAATTAAGTATATTCAATTGTAATTAATTACACTGGAAAAAACGATTTTATAATGTATCATATGGGTTGATGAAAATGGTAATATACAAATGTACCGGTAAAATAAGTTATAATATAACTATTCTGATTTCTGACTTAAACAAACCTTGATAGCATGGAAGTGTCCGGCAAATTTCTTTAATTAAACGTTTCATACTCCGGCAACTTTGAAATTTTATATTTTAGAAAATGAATCTAATGGCACCCGAACACGCCTATAAAATTCAAATCCGGCAACTTTTTTTTTTGGATTCATTTGTTATAATATAATGTTTGTAAGAAGTTTTTTGATAAATTATATGTGTGCATGTGTGAACAAAGAATTTCCAATTATTTGTAGGTTACTGAAATTATTGTAATGAATAACGTAGTGTCATCAAATAAAATTCAAATATATCCAATAGCAAATAGCAATGCATCCAATATTCCAAATATATTTGAGTAAATTACAGAAAACCACCCTTAAAATAGGCGAGTTTTCACAAAACCACCCTTAAAATAAAAGTTTGCAGAAAACCACCCATAAATGTACTTTTCTTTTAGAGAACCACCCATGACCATCTTTATGTGTAAAAAGCTATAAAAAATTTAAATTTTTTTATATTTTCTTAAATGTTTTTGTTATTTTATTATATAATTGGGCTACTTTGAATACAAAAAATAAGAATTTAACATATTTAAAACACTTTTTACACACAAAAATAAGGGTTAAGGGTGGTTCTTTGAAAGAAAAATAGGTTTATGGGTGGTTTTCTGTAAAAAATTATTTTAAGGGCGATTTTGTGAAAACTCACCTATTTTAAGGATAGTTTCCTATAATTTACCCAATATATTTTCTGTAATAGTGAGGAGAGGCAGGACCAATGTATTAAGTATGTATGTTATCTATATTTAAATAATTCATTTTATAAAAAAATAATATATATATAAATAAAATAATAGTTATCAAATAATTAATTTCAATATAAATAATTCCTTTCACTTAAATACAATCTAGACTATATATAAAAATAAAATACCTATATACCTATATATATAGATTTTGACTTATGATGATTTTTTTATAAATTATGACAAGGTATTATTTTAATAATTTTTTTGATGATAATTTTTTTTCCTTCTAAAATCAATCTCAATACGCTATATATATGATGTTATGCATTGTGTTTAATATATGTATAATAATATAGATTAATTATCGTTTTACATTTCAAATAGTTGGTATATATGGTCTGCAATGATCCTTACTTTGCTTATATTTAGATGAGTTATATAACTTATATGAATGTGTAATTGATCGATAATCGATATCTAAAGGTTTACGCCGGATTTCAAATTTAAGGTATTTGAAGTTTTTCAGAAGTTTATCAACTATATATATATATATATATATATATATATATATATATATATATATATATATGCTTTCAAACCTTTGATAATTAATCATACGTTAGTAGTTGGAATATGCAAACACATAAGAAAAAAAGGTGAATGCATGGCTAGTATTTTTATCCTTCTGCAACCAATGGATTTTCATTACAATTGTGTTAAAACCTCTTTAAATTTACGTGTTTGATTTCCATTGTCTATTTAGACTGTGTCCCACAGCTTCTTTAAAATTTCTTTAAAATAGGGAAACACTACATCAAATTATTTTTGTTTTAACTCCAACAGCTTCTGTTATGTCTTTAACAGGAATTATGAGAATTTGATAGGGAAAGAAGAGAGATTAGAGAGAAAGATTAGGATTGGAGATTAGGGATGAAAGAGAGTAAGGGTAATTGAATTTTGATTATTGATTGGATTATTCTCTTAATACAAGATATAGGGTGTTTATATACTAATACACATACCCTAATTCTAATCCCTACACATAGTCCATATATATGACAACTTCTCGATTTCAAATATTTGAAGAATCATTTAGTTTGAAAAATGTTGCAGATTTGTAGAATCCTCTCTATTTTTTGTATTGTTTCTCCATTTCGGAGAATATGACGGGGAATCTGATGGACCAAAAAACACCTTAAAATTCTTCAAGAAATCCAAAATTCACAAAATAGAGAAACTGTTGGAGATGCACTTATAAGCCCGCACACAACCCTTGAACTCATCGTGACTAAATTGCACTTAAAAAGGGTATTATATGTTGTTTAGTGGGCTATTGGGTTTGAGAGGTAACTCTTCTCTAGCGTTTTGATTGAGTTTGATAATATCAGAGTGGCTTCGATTTATGTTCGCTATTGGAAAAATTGAGCTAGATTGAGATGCTAGACACTTGTTGCTTGGATCAAGTGTATGTCAACTAGGTTAACTCTATTGCACTTACGTAGCGTGTTAAGATGTGTATTCCATATCGAATCCATCTAGTCTACTAGAACATAAGGCCAATGGACTACTCCGCCTATAGCTTGTTTTAGGAAGGAATGTTATTCGTCTGAAAAATGGAAAAAAAGGAATAATGAAAAAAAAAAAACAATATTTGACTAGGGTATGAACACACACTAAAATCTATATAACAACTAGGCAAATAGGTTGCTTGATCATAGCAATATCTACTTAAATATATGGAGACTATGAGCTCCCCAAGACCCATAGAAAAAGGGATTGTGTTGGGATTGTGGCTGGTTGAATATTCACACTATACACCTCAACCGGAAGAAAGGGATCCTCAAAAGAGATGAGCATAAAGTAAACATATATATGTATATGTCATATGTGTGTTAAAAGAGAGTGATTAAGTTGGAAGAGCCTTGGATTAAGTAAAGCATAGTGTGAGTGTGAGACAACCTTCATAAATTCGGCATTAGGATTCGCCTTTAATTTTTTTTAATGAGATAACAATTTGATAATATATATATCAAATAACAGTTATGTCTGGTAAATTAAAAGGTCAAAATATTAAGGAAAAACTAATTAAAATACCTCCACATTTGGAGGTATGGTAAAAATATATCATCAACTTTCAAAAGTAATAAAAATATCCCGACCTTTGATAGTAGTGGTAATATATTACCACGATTTTTCTCACTGGTCAAAAATGCTGACAAGACTTCCTACGTTGATTTTTTACAAGGATTTTTTGAACGGTTTCCTTAGGAAATAATAAAGAGTTGGATCGGGATCATACACCACGCCTTTTCCTCTCTCCTATCTTCTTTCGTGATCGCCTCTTGAGCTGTTTTCCGGTCTTCCAGGCAGCTCATAGTTCCACTTCAATGACAGTCTCTCTCCCTCGTGGTCGGCTATCTTAAGCTATCTCTTTCACATCTTCTTCCTCTTTGATTCGTTCACGGACTTAGCTGAATAAGTTTTTTTTCCCTCTTTATTGTTGCTGTTGTTTTCGGTTTAGTTTTGTAGTTGTCAGTTTGGTGTTAGAAATAGTCGTGTTGTGTTAATTTGAAGCAATTTTGACCGGATTAGTTGCTTGGTTGAATCAATTTCATTTTTTCGGGTTTAATTTTGTTGTCGGTGCATTTTTTCCCTAAGGAGACCGTTTAAGAAAACCCGATTTTATTACTAAATTGTAAAAAGGCTTCCACGCAGGCTACCTTGTCAAAAACAAAATCAACGTAGACTGCCTTGTTAGTATTTTTGACCCATGAGAAAACTCGTGGTAATATGTTACCATGCACTACCTTCAAAGGTCGGGATATTTTATTTACATTTGAAATTTGAGGATATATTTTTATCATACCCCCAAAGACGAGGGTATTTTAATTAGTTTTCCCAAATAGCAATTGACGGATAGATTGTCATGACATATAAGAAAACGTCACACTAAAAAAGGGGGGAAATCCGAGCACAACAGCTATGGTATCAAATAGGACGATTCAAATGAAGTTGGGGACAAGGAAGGGATGCAGGTAAATGCTTAGAATATAAAGATTTAATGATATGCTTCTCAGCACTGAAAAGATGATAACATAAATCAACTATAGTAAAAGAGATGTTAAATTTTGATGGATCATATGACGTGGTGTGTTCAAGTGCATCATGTGTTAATCAAACCGAGCACATATACAAGACCGATGATGTTTCATCCTAAAATCAATTGACAATAGGAGGAATAACTTATTGACTTATATGTAAAACTTGAATTCTTTGTATATTTAAGTATGTATGTATCATTTCACATCTTGCACAAAATAAGATTGTATAAAAATAAATCTAACAAATCACAAAATGGATGTCTACCTATTTGCAGCGGCGGTCGCCGGACTCCCCAAAAGGTGGGCCGAAATTCTACACTATGATCGAAAGTGTTGCATCGTCAATTCATCAACAGAATAACATTCAATAATACGCGTCTACAAATAGATTCAAATGTTCAGCACCAACTATTTAAAGTGAATACATATGGAAGATTAAATAGTACATAATATAAGTTCATGACTTTTATGATAGAGAAAGTAAATCCATCTTGCAAGTTCTGATAGCTTGATAATGCTCCAAAATAGGTTCATTGTCGATACTTTTGAAGATCTCTCTCAACGTAGCACACAAGATTACCAAAGAGGTGAATCAGGTGATCATCTGACATCTTGTTACGCATATCTGACTTGATAATATTCATCGTAGAAAATACTCTTTCAACACAATCAGGCGCAACTGGTAACACCAAAAGCCAATAAACCAAGGGAAAAACACTACGAATTCCTAGTTTTTTCTTTCTTTCGAATTTGACTATCGACATCATCTCTCACACTCGGTCCACTCGGAACCTCCTCACTCCCATTAACAACATCATCTCCATTATTAAGCTCAACATCATCTCCATCAACAACCTCAACATTATCAATCAAATGACTAGGAATTAAATTATCCAAATTTGCCTCCACATTAGCATTATCAACATCTGCAACTATATTGCAAGAAGGGGATGAACCAGCACTTGACACTTAATTTGTTGATTTGAGCAAAATACTTATCCATACCGGAATCCCTAATCATAATTCACAAGCAATGAAAATGAGCATGAAAAAAGCTCCAATTTTCACACTTCAAAACGACGTTGTTTTGTATAAAAAAATTATTTATTTTTTTTAACAAAGGGGATAATTAATTTCAAGATAAATAATTTTTCCTATAAAAAAACGATCTAAGTATAAATAGAATAACAACTATCAAATATTTATCTATTAATATTTTATGGTAAAGTATGACTATGAAATATTATTTGTATTTTTATCAATTAACTAAAAAATATATAGATAAATTGTGATTTATGATAACTTTCTACAAATTACAAATTATAACAACATATTATTTTAATAATTTATTTCGACCAAAGGTTTTTTTTTTCTTCCTACAATCAACCACAACACATCATCTAGAATGCTATACATCGATTTTTTCAATTTAATTAAAAAAAGGCACAATTAAAACAAACTAATTGATTACTTGGAAGCTTTACACCCCACGTAACCTGGAATTCCTTGCCTTTCTTCCAAGTTCTAAGCAGCATCTTGTGTTTTACTTTCCAAAAGTGCCCTCCTCCTTCACAAATTAATAACCCTCACAGGTTTTTTTGCATGGCTTAACACCCCCAAATTTACTAGAAAGTTTCACATTTGTATTGCTCATACATCATATGTGCTTTAGGCAATCTTCATAAAGGAAGTGGGCAACCAATGGCTTCTAGTAGGAGCTCAAGATGGTCACTCCTGATGGCTTCTGTCCTCCTCGTGGCTGCGATCGCCTTCGAAAGGGTCTCCGGCGATGCCACCCAAACCCCTGGGGAGCCCACTGCCGGTCTGTTGTGCATAAGTGAGTGTGGTACATGCCCGGTGATATGCTCTACACCACCACCATCCCCGGTGAAGGCGTCACCACCGGAATCCAGCAGGTTTCCGCCCTTATTACCGAGCCCATTGCCACCAACGCCACCGCTGCTATCACCCTCAACACCGCTGCTTCTCCCTCCATCGGCTCCGATATTCGAATTCTCTCCCCCGCCGAGTTACCATGCACATCTGCCCCCGGCTCCACCGACACTGCTGCCACCAGCAACGCCAAAGGTGCCGTCTTCCAGCACTCCTTTGGTGACCAACCCGAAATCCGCCCAGCCGCCTCCTAGCATACCGTATGTGATCGTTCCGGGCGGCCCTAGTCCGCCATTAGGGCAAGGCAACAACTATCCTTACCCTTACTACTATTTCTACTCCAATGAGGCCTCTCTGCCTATTCCCCTGCCTGGTTACTGCTTTTCTGTGTTGTTGCTGTTACTAATTCATGTGTTTTGTTCCTGCATATGAAAACTGTGTAAAAGGTAAATGAATGTAGAAAACTAAGGGGATGGGTGCTTTTCCTTCTAGTATTAGTGTTACTTTTTAACTGTGTAATGTGAGGAAGTTCTACCTCAACTGTTGCATATTTTCTCTTGTATGGACATGTCATTGATAAATTGCTGGTTTTCAGTCAAGCTTCTGAAGGTTTAAATTGGAAGTACAAAGGATTTGAATGAACAAATAAAGCATACAAGGTGTATCAGCTACAAGTAAACTATACAACAAACTGTATTCTCTGTATCCTAAGAAGGACAAAAGTCTTAGACTTGCAAATTGCAATACCATGAAGCGCGATAAATGGAAGTCTCCCAAGGCCTCAATCAAGCTGCTATAGAAAAGCGGAGCTCTTCAATCGTAAGAGTGAAAAGTTTCGCTGGACATAATACAACTACCTGACATTCTCGCAAACAGGGGCAGATGAGAAGTATCGGTAAACTTGTAGGAAGTACTGTGCAAGACTGACCTCCAAGAGGAATCATTTCAATTGAAGATTATTGTGAATCGTCATTTGTCCCATCAGCTTTTGAACTATCGTTAGCTTGATCTTCCTCTGTATGGTTGTTCTCTTTTACTTCATCATCGAGGACTGCTCCATTTTCTGCCGATGATGGAATGCTCCCATTTTCAGAAGTACTCGGTTTCAGTGGGCTAACTGCTCGTTTGGGAACATTCCTTGAGGTTGAGACGGACATCAGTTTTGTGATCCCGTCAAATGAGGTCTTGGCATCTGTGACAAGAGCGGCCCCACCAGGGTAACAACGGCCAAAACATGTTGCACAATGTGGGAAGGCAACCTACGCGCACATGAAATAACGTTAATCTGCAAATAATGCTTTGGAGCTGTTGAAAGAAGAATAAGAAGAGTAACAAATTTCACCTCAATAAATGCGCGGCAAAGCGAGAAGAAGAGCACAGACTCGTTGTCTCTAAGCAACCTAGATTCATTGTATCTCAACAATAAGTCATGAACAGACTTCAGTCCTCTAACTAGTTCCTGTGCAAGAATATGTTTCAAGCTTAAAGGGGCACATGGTCGCAAATCGTTCATTGCAGCAGATACACCTAAGGAAACATTAAACCATGAGTTAACAGGAACTGGATAATAGTCAAGTTAATTGCATTATTTTTGGCAAATCAAGAGAGCTTTTGACAACAATACTTTTTCTCCTTTTTCTCCTTACCATTTATAAACACAGCAAGTGGTGGGTGTTCCATCAAAGAAGGTGGCGGAGTTACATCCTCTTGAGATTCCTCACCTCCGCTCTGGGCTGAAAAACCAACTGCTGGAAATGGAACCCACCTATGTGAATCCAGTACAATCTGATATACAAATTACAGAAATAAATTGCAAGTAAGAACCAATCATCACAAACAAAATAATCAGGGGACAGACAAATGTGGCCATAGCAAGTTTATAGTGACCAAGGAAGGAACATATTCTTTCTAAACAAGTTTTGTAATAGATCGATAAGGATTAAGAAATTTTCAAGCTTTATAATAGCATTACCTGAAAATTCTCTATGGCAGAGTTCATATTCTTTCTAAACAAGTTTAGCACAGCCCTGCAAAGGAATAAAATTCAATCACCGACAAGAAAAGATGAGCAAATCAACCATAAAATAAATTTCAGCCATATACTTACTCTTCAAAAATTGAGGGAAGCAAACCCCTAAAATCCAATCCAACCCATCCAAGCCCCATAGCACAGTACTGTCAAAATACAGAAAACAAGCTTCACCGTGAGTATAATACTGAACAAAGAAAAAGGTAATAACTACATTAAGAACATCAATATGTATCAAAACTTCAACAGAAGATGATCTATTAGTAACCTAGTATGCACTTTGACACTGAGGCTAAAGATACCCATTTGATTTTAAGATTCAATTAAAGTTTTGACTTTGCATCACTAGTAACTTTTCCCATAAAACCAAGCCACAAAATAATTAAGATAGTGGTATCTACTTAAACAGGCAGTTGAAGGAAAAGACTTAATGACTAGACAATATTAAAACATACATCAGCTTCAGCTTAGTGAATAGCCTCGTAAGCTCCGACCAACCAAGATACAAGATTTTTTACGCTAAAATTAATTAGCATATGAAGCAACGAGAATAGATGGACTTTAAAGTAGAAGACATCCACTTCCGTCTACTCTAGCTTGTCAGAATTTCTATTCCACATATTTGTCAGATTTTCCATTTTGAGTTATTCCAATAACTTGTCGAGAGACAGTCTAGTTAGTCAGGAGTCAAAACATTAGACAGTCCTACTTCTTATCTTTCCTACTACATAACAAGTGATTCATGGTGGGGGGTAAAAATCTTGCATTGCTTTCAGAGATAATCAATCCCAACTGAACTGAGATTCTAACTAAATACTAAAAGGAAAGCACTCATAGCTCATGGCTTGCTTATAATCCATTTAGCTAGGAAAGAGAATAGATCACCCCTACTTCAACATAAGAGTTGCCGCAGAGTAATGAATTAAAATAGAAGCACAATTTAATAGAATATTCTCACACTCGATAATGTGAAGAAAGAATCAAAATTAGTAATATCCTTACCATGCATTGATCCAAGATATTTGACAAGGAACCACCTTCAGTTATCTTGGGGAGCATGAGCTTTAGAGTTTTAAGATGAGAAGTAATCTGATGCATAGCCCAACTAAAAAGAAGTCCACCATCGTAGTTTTCTTCACTTCCGGATGTATCATCAGCAAATATGGCTCGGTATTGATTAACAACATCAAAAAGATGCATTCTATAGCAATTGACCATACCCTTAAGGTATTCATAAGGAATTCTTTGATCTAGATCATCGAGAATCCCCATCAGCCATGCCTCCCGACATCGCAAGAACTATTCCACAAGAAAAAGATGCAAGGACCAGAAATAAGAAACGACCCCAAACTAAAAATGTGGTCAACGTAAAAAGTTAGTAAACCTTTACAGACATTGTAGCCTTACCTGCAAACGCAGTTCATATTCGCTGAAAACTCCAATTCTACGTAGGAATCCAATTATTCGAAGACATTCTGGAAGCTGAAAGAATTCATATAGATGCCCAAAATGCATTTAGATCATTTCAGGATTTGCCTTGACAGGTATATAAAAGTGAAGGCTTTATGAAAACAATTTTACTCCGGGGTCCATAAATTAAGCAAGGGAAAGGGAAAGAGAGTAATACATAATGAAGAATTATCTGATGGGTTAAATGTATAAAATATAAGCTCAAATGTATCTAAAGAAGAATTGGTATCTCAAAGATCAAATGAAATGAGAATGAAAATCATTAACATGAAAACAAATTAATGCAATGATGATCCACTTAAGTCAGTTTGATCACCCAAAAGCTTGCATAAAACCCTTTCCCATCCAACATACTTAAGTCAGTCCCTTTGGCGTTTCTAAAAATACTTTACCAGGTGTTCTCTGAGGTCTCAGTTCAGCTAAGCTAGAAAACCCTACATTCTTCCCCAGGATACAAATTTTTTCTTTCTAACAATGCGTCTTCCAAGTCTTTCTCATACTAAGGTTTGATATAATTATCTTTGATGTTAAAAAATTGGCAAATTATGCTAAGAACTACCTGAATGTTTGACCGAAGCCTCTGAAGAAGCTGGGAGAGTAGAGATTGAGTAGTCTGTCGGACTTCGGCAGACAGAGCTTGAATAAGAGGAATTCTTTTCAAGAAAGGAAGAAGCAAAAACAAAACAACTGCCATCAGATATTAAGTTCGATTCTCAGGAAGAAATGGACTTGTAAAAGATATTAAAAAGAGAATCTCACTTTGGATGCATTGTTGAAAGCTTGCAAACAAAGGCTTCTAGGTCCAAAGCTTCATCATAATTTCCATTCCTCACACATCTACATAAAGTTCACCCATAATAAGAATAGACTCCTTGCATCAATGATTTTCTAACAATTCATAAAATATCACAAAGATAAACATAAATAAGAAAAGGTCAATTCAAGAATTCATTATAAGCCAAATTTTAGAGGATGTGTCAACAGCAACCTATAATGAAGCTGCCAAAATCCTAACAACAAAATTCACCTTAACTGTCCAAAATCTTGAACATATATATTAAAGATCTTTACATTTGCTTCATAATCGTGCATCGTCACTAAACAGTACATCTTATGATAAATTAGACAAGAAATCAATGTGCTAGCCAGCTAGGTGAATTCTTGAAAGGACTGAACTCCATCAAGGAATCTAGGTTGCTATAAATGCTAGATTCAAAGTCTATCGTGATATAGTTATCATCCTTATGCCAGAAGCATGGAACTAATAAGATTTATTATGTATGATCATTCTAATGCAAAAGTATAGAACCATATGTTAACAAAAAGATTTTTTTTTCCCTCAAGACTGTCAAAAAAAAAACAAGAACTTTTCATCGTAGAGGCTTCCTTGATTAAAAAAAAACACTTTACCAACTAAGACTAAGTGAACCTGAGAAGATATCTACAACTTATGCTATATCCAGGTTTGATAAATATGCATTCATTCATAAATCATTACATTTAACAAATACAGTATAATTCAGCATTCGAGGACATGTAGGTTGGCATGCATCCATGGAAAATTTTAAGCACATACGTGTCCATAAGCTGAGGAATTTCAAGCAAATCAAGCATAGTACTATGATTGGCCAGTAATGTTTGGTTCATCTTCCTTTTTTCCAAAATCTGCTCTGCTGATTCTATAAACTCAGTGCACCCAGTTGTCAGGTTCGGAACTTCAGCAATCTGAAAAGGAAAGGAAGAAAGCAGTTTGACGTTCTCATTAGCATCAAAATCCAGTCTGTGATTGTTGTCACAAGGGTAAAATTCAGACTATAGGTCTAACAATTAGAAATGTTTCATTGGTATCTAATAACAACTGACTGTACGTCGTGTACGAGTGGTACAAGTTAGAAAAACAATAAACCCCATGCATGTTTTTATCACAAAATTATTTAAAAAACACTATTTTTTTTAATATGTTATTGCCATTCTGGATGCAATGCTGCATCCAGAATTAATAAGATGCTTTACCAAATAATCATAATAGAGGTCAGAATATTTAATTTTTTTTATAACTGGAATATGATTCAAAATGGGAGATGATATTTCGCAGTGAATCCCTATCACGTGAGTACATAGTTGTACTGATTTCCTTTATCCAAAGATAAATGAAGCTGAAAAGAAAAGCATCTTCAGAATGGCCGGGAAACAGCTAAAACATCAATGTGATCCTAGATAGCATCAACTGAGTAAATTCTCACAGTTTCATTCTCTTTAGATTAGTAACGTTAGTTACAGTCAGAATGTCAGATATGCTTCTACATTTTGCAAATTTTGAAAAGAAAAAAAATGACACTGACAATCAGGGTAGTGTATCAGCTAGATGCCCAATGAAATTGAAGATGTTACTTCAGGAAAACCAGCTTCTTCTTTTTTTTGGTCCGACGAAGCAAAATCCGTTAGGATGAACATAGAAACTAATCCTAATTAATTCAATAGTCATATCATGTCCATTGAGCCCCTTTCCTTCCTAAGGGTTTGTTCCAATAATACACGAGTGAAGGTGTAAATCCAACTTATTGTCAGTCTTAGCCAAAATCGATTTGCAAACTGCTTGAAATTAAACCTGACTGTAATACACTAGTGCAGATAACATAACCTAGAAGAACTTTATTTGCAAGGATTAAAAAAATCTGCCAATTGCTTGCAACATGAATTAGAAGGTACATAAGTCCATGTTCGCTTGAAACTCCTCTTCCTATATTGTATGAAAAGCTCTAAGGCTGGCACTGCCAAAACAGTTCAGAAATGAAAAGGGAAGAAACTCACATTCAACTTCAGACACAAATTTAGCTACAAATCTTGTACAATAACCCTCTAGACTACTTCTTTTCATTTCTTTTCACGTTTTTATATCGATATGATTTTTGCTTTGGCATAATTTGTGTCCGGATATGACTTCCGATCCACATGTACCTCTTTCAGTATCAAATCCACATAACTATAACAAACACAACCAAAATTGAAGCATGTTTTCTCAGCAAAAATTGGAAGCAGAACCAATAAGAGGAATGCGATAGATCACCAGATTTTCAAGATGGTTGTCAATGGAAGAGACTTCCTCACGGATCGCAAGCAAGGCGTCGGCGGCGGATATGAAGGCTCGGTAATTAGAAACCGCCACCTCCTGCATCTGCCGCCGGATCCGGTCGGCATCGACTCGGAGTAGCTCCGGCTCCTGGAAATGGAGAAAGCGTGAAAACGGACGGATCCAAATATCAATCCAGTTCGAACGAGGGAGAAAAGGGGGAGTGAGGTCAAAACCTTGTGGAGACGATCGAGAGTGAAGGAGAGGAGCTCGGAGACATAGGGCTGCTGGGAGACGGACGCTAGCGGGATCAGGCCTGCAACGTGTGCGTTCTCGTCCGGGATCTCCGACTCCATTGATGGGATCGACGCCGAAGTTTGCAAGTGAGATGAGTATAGAGAGACGGATCGATGAAATTGCCTGATTTCAATGGTCAGTGTTTTCGGCCCGGTTCGCACCGAACCGGTTCGGCAACTCCGGACCTGGGCCGGAAAAAAAAAGGATTAAACGTCCATTAAAACCCGGTTCGACCAACCAACTCAATTTGAGAGCCTTTTAGTTCTTGGCCCTGTGTTGCTTAGGGCTTGTTTTGGCACAACTTTCAAATGTGACAAGCCAATATTTTTTTTTTAGTCCAGTTCGATTAAGCTCAAACGTTCTACATCTGGATTAAGTATTCTCCTACTCACAAGTCCCCATATTTTCAAGAATTCGAATTTTGAATCTCTTAGCAGTTAGCACTAGATTTGGCATTACAACTACTACACTGAGTTGACTGAGTTGTAATTGGTAGCTAGTTGTATAGAGATGAAAGGCATATGGTTAATTGGCATTGAAAGCTATGAATTGGACTGAATTAATTTTTATTAAAAAGGGAATGGGCATTAATGGGATTGAATTGGGCGTAAGCCCATTTAAACAAATCCGGGTGTTTCATTTGAAACAAAGCATAAGGTTTGTTGGTTGACAACTGACAAGTGATCCTCCTTCACCAGTGTGAGATCTCTACTGATTGAGTTACAGTAGAGTTTGTACCGGAGATCTAGGGTTCGTATGAGATGGGTTAATAAACTGACTAAAATTATAAACATGGTAAAAATTTATAAATTGTTGATAAAAGTAGTTAAAAATTTATGAAAAAATATAAACTTCGTATGAGACGAAAAACAGTTTATTTGTAAAAAGTGGAGTTTATTTGGTTGTTATTAGGGGTATTGTGGTACTTTAAATCCAAATAAACAAAATAAACCCCAAATAAGCTCCCTCAAGGAGCTTTTTTTTAACTCATAATTTTAACTATTTATATGAGTTTTTGAGTGTCCATACACCTTTTTAACATGTTAAAAAAATAAACAGTTGAATCAACTTATTTTTTTAACTGTTTTTATGTGAGCCATACATACCCCTACTGTCCCTAATTTTATCCCATCTCCTATAACCTCTCACCTTTTACCATTGTGTTTTTTTTCAAATTTTAATTAATTTTCTTTTCTTGGGGGTTGTGGAGGAAAATTCAAGAGGCCCCGTCCCTTTAGGGATAAGTGATCTCATCCGTCTTCCCAGAGGGAGGAATGGTCGTCTCCAGAGACCACTACTGAATCTACAAATTAGGTTCTATCAATTTAGAGTTCTTTTTCATTTTTAATAATTTTTTTTCAACGTAACATTCATTTTTAATAATTATTCATATTTAGCTAATAAATTATACTCCGTATATAGCTTATCGACTATTTTTCAAATCTACCCACCTAATTCGAATATATTATATACACATATGGTAATTGTATGAAAAATTCATTTACTTTATGAGTGATTTGCCGTTCGTAATTTAGTAATTTACTCTACACTACATGCATGGAAACTTGAGTGACAATATCTTTAATTTTTTTCCATTAATTAAAAAAGAACGATCATTTTTTGTTCCAATTTATTTATTTTAATTATATACTAACAATCAGTACCCTTCCCATAAAAAAGGACATGCACTCCATAAATCAGCACACACTTAAAAGTCTAAAAACTAAGTGGCCGGCAAAACACGTACGTACATGCATATTATATACTTAATTAATTTATTTGCAGTCTCAAATTGATAATTCTATATACTCGCTTTTGTTTTTCTGTTGTTTCCTTTAGCAGATTATTTAAATATTCCGAATTTCCAGTTAGATTTTGACAAATATATTAGCTAGTCTGTTTGAGTAATCATTAATTAATTATAACTTATATTACATAATGTTGCATTATAATTCAAATCAGTGTGTGTGAATTATTATTTTTATAAATATATTAGAAAAAATCATAAATTTGTGATTTAAATAGTCATTTTTAGTAGAAAAAATAAAAACTATAAAAAAAATCTCATTTTTTATATTTATATAGAGAAAAGAATGTTTTTGTTTAAATATATTGGATAAAAATGTCAATTTTTTGTTTAATTAGGCATTTTGATCGAGTAAAAGAAACCAAAATTATATAAAAAAAAAAGTGAGGCTAAAGGGTTTGAAGTTTGAACCTCTCAAGGTAATAAATATTCATCCTTTATAACTAATTAGCTAAGTTGTCTTTGTGATTTTATACTTCTTTTATACTCTTTTATCCCTAAAATTAGTAAAAATTATCAAAAAACTCCAAAATAAAAAAAAATCCACGCTTTTCTTTCGGACTAATGAAGCTTCAGCCACCCAAGCCCTACATCCACGGTCCACCACTTAACAAACCTATATATTATATATATTATGCTTAATTGATATGTTGTGGTGGTGATGGCCGGGGTAGTGTGTGAGTCCCTACTCAGAGGAAAACATAAGAAATAAAAATATATATGTGTGATATATATATTACTAATACTGTACTAAATAAATAAGCACATGATTATGCATTAAAATTTGAATAGACAGAGAGGCTTGTTAAAAATACAAATAATGTCCCACATCAAAAGTATGAACAATATATATCCCTAATATATAAGGTAATAGATTACTCCTCAAATTATCAATTAGTAAGTTTTAGGATAAAATCCACTAAATTAACTTATACACTAGATTTTCCATTATACAATAAATAAATAGATAATTTTCATTAATAATTACACACCTAGCTACTCATTTTGATATTATGGAAGACTCTAGCTAATATTTAAAACAAAGATTAATTTAAAGATCGATTTTCAGCAATTAATTAATAATATATAAATGCATATATTCTAATTAATGGAGGTGGAATGTTCGTAAAACTATTCGTAGTTCCATAACACTTAATTCGTCAATCTTCGTGCCGAACCTTAAGGCACAAATGAATGAATGCACAACTAAGTAAAGTGCAAAATTCATGTAATGTACTAAGTTGAGCCAAAGGGCAGATTAAATAATAATATTTATGTACCATCCCCCACCCTAAGATATATAAAGGGAGTATACAATGTACCCCTATTTACTAGCTAGGGGACCGGACATTTAAATAAACAAACAAAGAAACCCTACATGTATTCAAACTTCTAATATAGTCTTTTTAAAAAAATAAAAACAAAAAAGGGGGACCAAAGTAGGAGTTTGAAACATCTCATTGTCGTTTATTATTTATGCATGATTTTAAGGGCGATAAAACTATAAAAGATATCAAAATTTTATTTTATTTTTATAATATATTTCACATTACTAATATGTATATGAAATTATTTTAAAAATTAAAAATAAGTTGATATTTTATATAATTATCTTTGTAAGACCCGTGGTCTAAAGAGACATCAACCCATATCACCTAACCCTCTCAGGTCCGTTGTCCTCACTTGAAGTCTGAAAAGGAAGAGCTCTTATGACATATGGGTAGAGTTTGAATCACTTATAAATCACTCACAACATCCTTATGATATCCGATATGGGACGGGGGTGTTACAATCTCCCCCACTTAAAGCACTTACGACCCCATCAAGTCCAAAGGACTGCCCTCAGGGAGGAGCGTACCCGAGCATACTACTGTCGGCGCACCTCCGATCCCGGAGTCGGCTCTGATACCATCTGTAAGACCCGAGGTCTTAAGAAGCGACAACCCATGCCACCTAGCCCTCTCAGGTCCGTTGTCCTCACTTGGAGCCTGAAAAGGAAGAGCTCTTGTGACATGGGTAGGGCTTGAATCACTTATGAATCACTCCCAACATCCTTATGATATCCGATATGGGACGGGGGTGTTACAATTTTTAGAAAAACATATGTGAATAGTAAATGACAAATAAAAGTAAACGAAAGAAATAGTAGTTTTAAAAATGAAAAGAGTTAAGCTAAACAATATGGTTTAATTAGCCTTTTGGAATTAGATTTTCAACAAATACTCAACTCATTTTTTTCCGAGTTTTTCTTTTTATTCACAAATCTATTATCAGTTCGATCATCTCTCTCTCCCCTATCATTATCTAATTTGTATCATATACATATCGAATATCTTATTAACCTATAAAAAAATATAAACAATTTAATTTAATATATTTTGCATATTTATATTACATCAGGTTCAACTATCCAATCTCAACTGAAGAAAAATAGTGTTTTAACTAGAGTTATAGTCGGAAAAAAGAGTGCTCCTTTTAACTTTATAAATAAAAAAATTTGATTGCTAATCATATTATAAATAAAACAGACTATATTTATTATTTTTTTTATCTTTATAAATATAAATTATGATTTCTAGTCATATAATAAATAAAATAGTAGTTTACATAATATTTTAAAATTTTTAAAACATTTTCAAACATGAATTAAGAAAATAATTCTGGATTATATTTATTATTATTTTGTAAAAATAAAAAAAATGATCCCTAAAATATAATTGAACCCTTAAATTCAAATTTTGAATATATTTGTAATTAAATATGAGTTTAAAAATATTAAAATATAATATATTTAATGATAAATTAACAAAAATAGATGATTGGGTGGTGAGTTATAAATAAAGACTATTTAAAGGGTTGTTTTCGATAATTTTGAATTTAATGAGTGGTTAAGTGAAATTCTCTATGCTTAAAGAGTGATTTTCTGTAAATTTTCCTATAAAATAATTCTCCATGAAAAGCAAAGATTAATGCCAATTTTTGGTCGATGGAATATATATTACAAAAATTATAATAAACGGGTTTTAAACGAAAAGTAAGACATGAAAGAAAGCCATTTTTTGGACCACCACTTCAGTTTGGAGTTTGGACCCTCTTGTTTAAGTGTTTAACATCTAACTTATTACTCCTTATTGGTTATCAATGGATTGTATATTTGTATTGCATAAATTCCGGACATAATTATATGCCCACTTTGCAACAAGAATTAAAATAAAATAAAAATTTGTGATTAAATCAAATAAAAAAAAATAATTTTCCCATTATTGATTAATTAAGGTTAAAAAAGTTAATATGCATAATCAGGTGAGAATTCATGGTTGTGTAGAATTAATTAGGGAAAACTAATTAAAATACTCTCACCTTTAGGAGTATGATAAAAATACGTCCTCACTTTTCAAATGTAATAAAAAATATTCCAACCTTTTAATTAAGGTAGTGGTAACATTTTGCCACTGTTTTTTTCGTGGGCCAAAAATGTTGACAACGTGGAAAAAAAAGTTTAAAAAAGAATTCAACCTTTTTACAAATTAGTACTAAAGTTCCGTATAATTCCTGGTTTAATGAGAAAAAGAAAGGAAAAACTAATTAAAATACCCCCACCTTTGGGGGTATGGTAAAAATATATCCTCAACTTTCAAATGTAATAAAAATATCCCGACATTTGAGGGTAGTGGTACGTAATATATTACCACAAGTTTTCTCACGAGTAAAAAATGCTGACAAGGCAGCATATGTGGATTTTTTTACAAGGGTTTTCTTAAACAGTGTCCTTAGGGAAAAAAAATAAAGAGCTTGACCGGGTTCATACCCAAACGCCTTCTCCTCCCTCATATCTTCTTCCGTAGTCGCCTCTGGAAATTGTCTTCCAGGTAACTCATGGTTCCTCTTCAATGTCAGTCTTCTTCCCTCGTGGTCGATTATGTCTCTCTCACATCTTCTTTCCCTTTGATTCGTTCACATACTTGGTTGGGTGAGTTTTTTTTTTTCCTCTTCGTTCTCGGTTTAGCTTAACTTTGTTGTCGGTTTGGTGTTAGGAATAGTCATGTTGTGTTAATTTGAGGTAATTTAGACCAGATTAGTTGCTTGATTGAATCAATTTTATTTTTTGGGTTTAATTTGTTATCTTTTTATTTTTTTTCCAAAGGAAATCGTTCAAGATAACCCAATTTTCGTGCTAATTTGTAAAAAGGCTTGCACATATCCTGTCTTGTAAAAAAAATCCACGTAGGCTACCTTGTTAGCATTTTTGACTCATGAAAAAACACATGGTAATATATTACCACCACCCTCAAAGGTCGGGATATTTTTATTACATTTGAAAGTTGAGGATATATTTTTATCATACCTTCAAAGGTGGGGGTATTTTAATTAGTTTTCCCAAAAAGAAAAGAAAAAGTAATGAGGGTTAGGGTTATACTAGTCAATGCAAACAAAATAAAATTTTGGGTTTATTAAATCGAAATTTTGCTAGGTTGAACAAGCATCACTTTTCTCTAAGTGGCGATGATGATGAGTTTCAAGGGAAAAAGAAGGGTTAAGGTGATCGATGAAGAGAGCAGGTGCAGCCGTGCATGTGCATCGCTAGGGTCCACGTTTTGCAGGCTATCAATGAAAATAACGGGCTGGGTTTAATGAAACTAACATTTTATTTTGTTTGGCCGATAACCCCTCATTTTCTTTTTAAGGAAACTAATAAATATGATAGTCTGATATTTTATTTTAAAAAAAATTGTCAGCATTTTTTGGCGCATGAAAAAACGGTGACAATATGTAACCACTAAAAAAATTATCACCAATGAAAAATTGACATAATTATAAATGTCAGCAATTAATATCTAAATTATCAAAAACTTGTAGATTAATGGTCAATAATGTATAAATTATTGTACAAGTGCATAAATATAGTCTTAAAAGATAATTGGATATAAAAAGTTTTAATTATCAAGATCTATCTAGTTCTAAATATCTTCGGAATTCCTCCATTTAAAATGAGACTGGAAACAAAAAGAAAGGTAGAGGGTTTCAGAAGTTATAAAATGATAGCCCCTTTAACTCAGTGGTAGAGTAACGCCACCTCCTCTACATTCTTGACATCCCATCATTGTCTCAGTAGAGTCTTTCAGTGACATGTTTCAGTCCTCTTCCCCATTACTTAGAAAAAGTGAGCCATCGGGTCCGGTACAAGATAATATCATTACCGCCTGGACAATTAGTCATCCAACCCGTAATCGCAACGACCCAATTGGAAGAGTGAAGCTCTACCAGTTATATCGATCCCCTTGTGAAGTGGTTGCTATTGGTACGCCCAAAATTTTCCAAATACACAGCCGAGTCGCCAACTTAAGAAGCCGGAGAGGACAACACGTTTACCGACACTGGATTTCGGTGTCGACAAACACTAACACCTTGCAAGACTCAACTGAACACCAACAACCCTACAAACTAAGCACCAACAACCTTTCCGACTCCTTATGTCAGTGTCGACAAACACCTTCCGGTTCCTTAATTATGCTGGTGTGGTAACCCTGCAATACTCAACTGAACATCAACAACCGTACCCCACCTACCGACTTCGAATTTTGTCGGCTTCGGAAGTCGGTGTCTATACTAGACCTTCGCCAAGACCGAAAGCCATTGATCTAACCGTGTGTTTAGCGAGATTAAACTATGCGGACAACAAGCTAGATTGTAAATAATTCATAAACAGTGATCAATAAATACTTACTTCATTAGTTTACTATTTACACACGTTTTTTTAAAAAGATAATATGGAGTAGTATAAGACCATCCACAATGGAGTCGTGCAAATGTGTATTTTTTAGACAATTTTTTAGCTCTATTGGTTGTTTAGAATGTGTGCAGATGTACATATTTGAGCATGTGATGTGCAAATTTGAGCACACCACCTCCCCCATGTGTATAAACTTTTACAAAAAGCAAGATAATCTCATTGGTTTATTTGTTTATGATTTTATATATTTTTCTTTTTTAAAACGAATTGTATTTGAATAGTGTGTAAAAAATGCACATTACACACAAAATGGAGCAAATTACTAAAAAGTGATGTGTATTGAGGATATGAGTGATTGTTTGTTAATAAAAAACAACAACAAGCTCAATAGATCCATTCAGAGTGTAGAATCTGGAGGGTCGTATTGTACTCTTCCTTTCCTTGACTAGATCGAGAGAGAGTTTCCGAATGACCCGAGCATATAAGAATGCCCAAAAATAAAATAAAAATAAATCCAAATACAGATAAATACATAGAACATGATGAAATAAAATCAAATGAAATAAAAATCAAGCGAACTAAATATGCACAATCGACTGCAAAAGCAAGCAAGCGGGATAGAGGGAGGGGGGAGACGACCCAAAGCGTAGAGCGTACTTTCTCATCAAGTTCTCCCTAGCTAGCAATGTCTAGCCCTTGTCTACCTTGATAGCGACTCTTCATTGTGTGCGATCTCTTAACAGGCTTTCTGGTAGGTATAACAAGGTAAGATCATTCACAATCAATCACCTTCCTCTAAGACTTATTGGGTCGACCTCTGTTATGTTGAACTTGCTCGATCAGGAGTCTGTCACATTTGTGTATCGATGCATTTGAGTCTCTCTTACTCACATGTCCAAACCATCTAAGTCTTGATTCTTACAGTTTACTCTTAATGCATCTCACTCATATTTTAATTTAGCCTTGTTTTGTAATCAAATCGATAGTAATATGGGTTTTTTTTTATCGGGTTTTCTAATGCCCATTCTTGGGGTATAAATTAAAATTGTTAATTGTTAATTAGAACCGTTTTAATAAATTTTACCAATTAAAATTGTTAATTAGAACCGTTTTAATAAATAAAGCGGGTTTAAATGAAACAAACTCTTAATAAAGAAAACAATAAATAAAATATCGGATAATATTTTATAACAATAATAATTAATAAAAGGACACGAGATTAAACAAAAAAACAGAGCCAAATAAAGTGGTTAAAATTAAATTACTAAAAAGAAAATCGTACAGTCCACAGAGCGATTACGAGACTAATTAAAAATTAAAAACACCTAGGAATCTGTTAAAGAAAAAAACACGATAAAATTCAAAGGTTGGTCACCAAAAGTAAACGACTTTTATTGCAATTGCAGATCGGCAAACCCCCATTTGTTACTTTAATTTCGATCTGTTGTTAGAACGACCTACACAAATTAAAGCAAAAGTTACGGAGTAGTTTAATTAATCATTTTATCGACTTCATTAGTGACATAACCGTACCCTTAATTTATAGTATGATTTTGCTTTTAATTAATTACTCAATAATTGCTTTACTGTGGAATATTACGTCACCCAAAATTCTAGGGTTCCTTGTTAACTCCTCCCCAAACCCAGAACATGAATTCAGGCCCCATCAGATGCAATTGCAGGATGGAAATTAATTCGATCGAACAGCAAATTTGAGAAATCTCCAATATAGATTTAAATTTAATTAATCAAGTATCGATTTTGCTTTTCGATCAATTTATTTTTATTTTTGCATTTGAAATCTGGGAATCTGCAATTAGATTACAACTCAGGGATATACATTCAGTAATACAATCTTCAACCTGTATAACCACGTCGTCATTCGATTGACCATCGATCTTCTTCATCGTGTTCTTAATTCGCTCAATAACCACACCTGAAGCAAGAACATGAATATATAGTCGAATTATGCAGAAAATGAATTGAAGAAAGAATTAAGTTCGATGAAGGGAGAGAGAAAGAGCACGGGGATGACAGACAGAGAGTGAGCACGCATAGCTTCGAGCATGAACGAATGATGCAAGAAAACTCACCATGTGTGCTCACTCTCTTCTGTCACCTCCCTTACCACTTTTGTTTTAGATCACCAAAGGATGGAGCTTCCTCGATCGAAAACCCTAACTAACTACCTAGCTAGTTAAGCAGAACATAATCTGTAGATACAGATATGGATATATATCTTTCATGCTGTTGTAAATAATGTGTAGAGTTGGATGTGTGCACTATGGGAGGCATGCCGGGAGCCCCTATTTATAGACCCCCTTTGTGCAATTAACCCCTCTTTTCTTAATGTTAGTTAATTTACAAAAATGTGACCACTCATGGTTGGGGAATAAATGTGGGTTCATCTCCTACATATGGCGCCCTCTTTTCATAGTTTAATTTCAGTATATTAATTATATATATCATCATTTTAGAAGCAACTAAAGCTAAGTATATTTTATTTTATTTTATTATATATCTTTTTATTTTATTTTTTTGTTTAAATGGAGGTCAGAATGTATCTAGCTTGTAAGTTGTAAAACGTTACAATTGATCAGTTGGGTGTGTTCTAATATATTCCAAAGCATCTATATATCCTATTCTTAAAAAAAAAACATTTGTTTCATTTTCGAGTTTATTGTTTAAAACATATAAGTGATCATTTTTATCATTTTATTAAGCTTATTCATGAGCAATTAAATCAAAACAATGTGTACGGTTATAATTTTAAAAATCAAATTGATAAAATAGTTAATTTTTTTAACACTAATTCAGTTGTTTATTTTATTTTTATATTTTAAAAAAAGAGTAAGAGTTTTTTTATTAAAATAGATATTTATTATATCCGTAGATTTTTTTTACAGTTCGACAAAGGTCATTCATGCATTCTTTCTCTCTTTCTTTTTTTAGCACCAATAAAACCTTCAATTACTTAACATTATCCAATAACAAAGTCTTGAGAACAGAAGAGAAATGAGAATAACTAGCTAGGCATAAAAATCTGTCTGATAGGTTTCATACCATAACTAGACAAAGTTCATTCTTGATCATGCCATAAGATGATGGTATATAGGCCGGTCTCTATCACCATTACAAAATTGGTCTAATATCACGGATATTTAGGACCTAATATCACGGAGTTAAGGGGTAGCTAGCTAGCCTAGCTTCGCTATTTAGTCTTCGCTGTTTAGTCGGCACTCTGATTTGATTCTCTATAGCAATGTCTGACTTGACTTCTCATGAATTTACTTCTCATGAGTATCTGAATTTATTCAATCCTTTTGAGGAACTCCCATGAAACTTTGTCGGGATCCCCAATAGCGTTGAGTCGTTGACTATAGTAAGACTGTCTCATTCGATAATGGTGTTTCTTATATCTTAATTTCCCAAGCACTACTTTAATTTTAGGGTAAATTACATAAAACCACCCTTTAAAATAAGTGAGTTTTCACAAAACCGTCATAATAATAAAAGTTTACATAAAACCACCCATAGATTTATTTTTCTTTCAAAAAACCACAACTCATTCAATTCTTTTGTGTAAAAAGTGTTTTAAAATGTTAAATTCTCGCCTAATTATATTATAAAGTAAACAAAATATTTAGGAAAATATAAAAACTCAAATGTTTTTTTAAAACTTTTTGCACAAAAACAGGGGCATGAGTGGTTCGTTGAAAGAAACATAAATTTATGGGTGGTTTCAGGTAAACTTTTATTTCAAGGGCGATTTTATGTAATTTACCCCGCCCTAATTTTAAACAGGAGGATAATTTTTTGGGGTTGTTATGTACCGGACGAAATTATTGCCATCTACACAGTGTCGACGCTGATTTCCAGAGTCGGTATTCAGCAGTCTCGGTTTGCCTTTGAGATTCCCTGCTCGACCAGCACCACATCACTCCAGTCCACTCTGCCGGTACCGATTTCGATCCGGAGTCGGTACCTCCCATCCTCTCTTTTTCTATGGAATGCAGCTTGGAAAAGTTGAACATTCCACCGTTACCGGATGCTTATGTCGACACACTCTTCACCAACTCCGAAAATCGACATCAAAACCGGATGTTTGGTGACATATTACCGTGTTAATTGATAGTAAGTTTTTTTTTTTTGTGGGTAGAATACAGTACTCCGTATTATTTTTAAAATCTTGTAGTGTACTCCGTGTATGTTTGTAGTGGTCACGAAAGTTGACCAAGTTAGTTGTCAGGCGAGGAGAAACAGATCTAAGCATATGACAGAGATCGATAATGGAGGCATGGAGCGGCGCACGCTGTAAGCCTGTAACCGTACTGCAGTTTTTATTTATTGGAAGAATCGCCCGGCCACCGCCCAAGATTTGCCTATCACCATATCCGTTTGCCCCACTCTCGTCTTTGTTTTTAATCCGGTCTACTGTACCGTCTTTATAATCACTCCCTTCCATAAAAAATACTCACAGTACATTACAGTACTTTTAAATTATTAATTTTATGTATAAAATTTAGTCATTGTAGGCAATTTGATCGATTAAGACTAACTCCAATGGTTGTGTGCAAATGTCTAAATGTGCATTTTTTTAACATTTTTTAGCTTTATTGGTTACTTTTGGGGTGTGCAAATGTGCACATTTGAGCATGTAATGTGCAAATTTGAGCACCTCACCTCCCCATGTGCAAAAACTTTTTCAAAAAGCAAGATAATTTTATTGGTGTGTTTTTTATGATTTTTGTTTTCTTTTTTGTTTTAAATTAATTGTATTTGAATGGTGTTTAAAAAATACACATTTGACTATTGGAGCAAAATACCAAAAAGTAATGTGTATTTTTACACACCTTGTGCAAATGTATATATTATAGACAAAATCATTGTGGATAGTCTAAGGGATTGTTAAGTTGACAACAAATAAGATGAAGTACTGTAATAATTAATAAAGTGAGTAAAGTATTATAGGTCTAAACTTTTAGAGTGATTATATAAGTCGATTAGCTTGAATTAGCTCAAAAAAAAAAAAGCTTGGCTAAACCTAACTTTATCAAATACGTACGATCGAGTACATCTGTACATGTATTTTTAATCTCGATTCAAATTGATCGAGGTTTTTGATGCGGGACCATCCAAGACACCTTCAGATATATCTATGTTTGGCAATGGACCTATGGTTCGAGCTCGTGAGAAGGAAGTCATCCTCAAGAGGAAGAAGAAGGCTTCGCCATGGGAGAAGGTCCAAAGGTGCAAGCTTGATCAAATTACGTTTAGACTCTCGTTCAGAATTTTGACAGCTTTTCGACGTCTCTGTAAAATGGGTCGTACGTATTTAATATTTATCGGATTGAGGCGTGCCATAACTTGTCGGAACGAGGACGAAGAGATCTACAACTTTGCTGTTGAAGGTTTTTCCAGATTCGTCCTAGAGTTTGGTCGAAAATCAACATCTTTGCAAGTTGTCACTGTTTTGACGGGATTTTATTAAGTCTTGGAACATTATATTTATTTCCTATTTTAGGACTTCTTTTACTTAAATTATTTTAGGAAACTTTAGATGTTATTTTATTAATTTCTCAAGTTATTAGTTTTATTAATTCCTTTAGATAAATCGGTCCATCAGCCCTTAGAGGCCTATATAATGCCGATTCCCCCTTTGTAATTCAATTGAAACATAATGAATAGAATTAGTCTTCTCAAATTGTGTGAAACACATTGAGTGATTGTTGGATGATTAGAGCTGTGCTCATCATTCACGAATTGGTATCTATCTCAGCTTGGTTTGCTTTGTGTTCATCAACTTCGCAAGACTTGGTGATCCTAGTATCCACGAGCCCCCTCCTTGTGCCTCCAAGTTGTCCGTTTGGTTGTGTAGGGTTGTAGATGCGGGTTATATAGTCATTGGTATTGGTTCCTACCCTCTTAGGAGGCCTGAGGTCTTTATCTTGTTCTATATAGATCGACTCGGCAATGGTAAGTAGAACTCGACAATCTGTAGTATATATTTATGGACGGTATCATGTTTTATGCATTTGTATTATTAAAATTTTCGACGCTTTGAAGCGTCGAGAATGGCATATTTTAACGTCGCAAAATACCCCATTTTCCTGTAGTATATATTTATGGACGGTACACAAGAAATTAAAGAACAAAAAATTTATATTTATGTATTTATATTATATATTCTGATTCCACATGCATGAAAAAAAAAAGAGTAAAGACTTTTGAACGATAATGTCTGACCTGCTCAGGCACAACCGCACAAGTGCATATATTAGCCAATATCGGCGGTATACAACAACAAATTTCTGCCGCCCAAAACTACCCCGTGTAACTTATGGAAGAAACTTGTAAAACTGTTGAAAACTTTAATTTTAAAAGTTAATTAATTATACATATTTTTTTTCATTTAAAACTATATAATATCAGAATTAGAAGTTTTGAAAAAGCTTATTAATTATGTAGTTTTGTGCCAAATATACATAGGACAATAATATAACTTTTTTCCTTTTTTTATATATTTGGAGATACGAATAGCAATATGCCGTGCATTAATAGGTAATTTTGGAAGGTTTAATATGTTAAGAAGTACAATTTGCAATCAATATTGCATGCTTACATCACTATATATGTCAAATGTGAAAAGAGGCCGGAAACTTCTAGCTAGCTACTTGTATAGAAAAGCAAGATGCTCGGCTGATCGAGGAAGATGACATGATCACATGAGGCATTCACCATTCTCTAATGTACTTATATATAGTTATATCGACATAATAGCGCGCATAAAGAAAAATTAGAAAATAATGAGAAAATGGTGAACCCCAATTTTTTTTTTATATAAATTGATTAAATTGGTGAATTTAGTAGACGAATCTTTCTCAAATTGACATATTTAACTGCCCTAAGAGCATATGTTACAAATCCATTATATATAATTGACACATGCTCTAGTTAATTTATGTTGATTAAATTGGTGATTATCAAAATTCTTTTCATCCGTGACAAAAATAGGTAGTAATTTTGTTTGTGGGTATCAAGCACTATATAAAGACTTGCACTCAGGCGACGAACATAAGCACTCATATTGGTTGCCTCAACATCCATCATAACCAAGTAACCAACTTGGCTCTTATGATCGAGGCGACGATTTGAGGCGACAAAACGTTTTAGTCGACCAAGCATCCAAGCGACGGGCACCTACTGGTCTCTATCCGGCTCGCTGAGTCTCAGACGATGGCTTTACACCACTAAATTCCATCGCCTTAGTGGATTGAAGCATCGAAAACTTTCCGCTGCCCAAATGCAAATGCCCCTATGAACCTCTTGACAACAATTCTACCGACCAACACTAAATTCTGTCGCCTTAGTGGATTGAACCGACAAGAAGCCATTGTCCTTCGTGTGGATATTGGTTGGACGAAGCCGAAGGGACGACCACCTACGCGACAAACAGTTTGCCGCTTGGGTCTACACAAGACTATGGCTTTTAGGGCGACGACTTAGGTTCGTCGCCCAAATGTAAATCCGGCGTAGTGTATCTTTCCGAAAAAGGAAAAGGAACTCTGGATAAGACATGATTTCTTCATGGTCCATGGCATGTTGAAGCAAATTCAACTTATCTGCTACTTGATTGACTTCGTGAAAAACGTGTTTGTTTACCAACTTGTTAGATTTGCTTCATTTCTTCACCTCCCACATACTCCCCCACTTTTTATTATTATTATTTTTTTATTATTATAAAATTCAATTTCACCAATAAATTTAATGACCAAAATCATACAATTCAAATCCTTTAGAGCATCCCCAATTGTAGGAAATCAATCTCCCCATTTTATTTTTCATCTGATTTGGATAACTCAACCATTGTGGACACACCCTCCCCACTTTTCGGGTGCCTCAATATATTGGTAACCTTTTCAAATCCGAAACCAATCAAATGATGTCACGCATCCTTATAATATATCATTTTTCTTTCTTTTTTAATTAGGAGTGAGATGGAAAAAGTAATTTGAGGGACCGACTATGGTGAGAAGTGATTTTTTTTTGGAGAAGACTGAAAAAGAAATTACTCCCTCCGTTTGCTAAAACATACTCCATCTGTGAAGAAAAACATGTCATTTTAGGAGTAAAATCTTGTTAAGAAAAATATGTCATTTTAGGTATTTTGGTGTTCACTTTCCAAAATTATCCATGTAATGATTACATATTTGTTAATTAGTTGTAATTTTCAATAAAGTGGAAAAGTAAAGTAATAATTAGGGATATAAGTATATTTTTATTTGCTTTTATTTGCCTTCTTAAAAAATGTGCAAATGTCTAAAACGACATGTTTTAATTAACGGAGGAAGTATCATTTTAGCTTTATGCACAACTTTTGATAAAATCAACTGCTACATCTGTTCGACAAAACATGTCATTTTAGGGTGGTATTTTTTTTCAAAAAAACTTGTCATTGTAGGTATTTTGGACTCCACTTTACAAAAATGTCATTGACATGATTGATGGTTTTTTAGTTATAGTTTTCAATAATAATTAAAAATAAATTAGTATATTAGTTAATTGCCTTCAAACTTAGGAAAGAAGCTAAAATGACAAGTTTTGCCGAACGGAATGAGTAATATACTATTTTATCCTCATTTATTACACTATTTTTTTACTTTATTAAAAATTATAACTAACAATCAATTAATCATTATAAGGGCATTTTCGTAAAGTAAATGTCAAAATATCTAGAATGACTGTCATGTTTTAATTTTATGAACAATATTAATATACATATTTTGTCGAACTGAGGGAGTATTGAAAAATGAGATGGATATATAAATGGGAAAAGAAGAGAGGCCATTGAGATGCCCTTGGAATTGAAGTAGGGTTGAATAGGAAGGGATAACGTAGCTTAATTTCCCTAAAGGGATCGAAGTGGGACAAAGTTTTAGCGGTTTGTAGGCTTTCCTTTTTTGTGGGGTGGGGGCGCAGCGTTTTGATCACCGGAGTCGGCAGCCTCGATCTGCACAATCACCGGAGTATATGAATATGAATATGATACCCCATTTTGGAATTTGATTTCTTCTGTACTGTCTACTCCATTAGTATTACTGTACTGAATCTTTTGTTGGAAATTTTGTTTGTTTTAAAATTGGAAATCAAATCCAGCACTCGAGAAAAGACGGGAGGAATAATTGAAGTGAGGTGGGCATTCCCTGTCCTTTGAAATTGTATCTGTCAATCAAAGTCTCCCTTCCGATCCCATTCCTTTCCTCTTTCGGCGGCTTTCTCTAACGCTATCTACACACATAATCCATTCCTCCCTGGCTCCCTCCTTTCCAAAATACAGATCATTTATTTTCACTTTTTTCTATCTTATCTATATCTATATGTATAACCTTAATTTAGTATACTTACTACTCCCTCCGTATCACAAAACTTATAGTTTTGATTTTTGACACGCTTTTTATGGAGCGAAAAACTTGTTAAAATATAATCAAATTCTATGTTATGTTAGCTTAGCAAGGTACGTAGTTAATATAAGTAGGACTAGCTGTTAGTTTGACAGTTAGGAAGTGTTAGTCTAAGGTTTATGTAAGACTGCAGTTATGTAGTTAGATGTTAGTGGTGTAGTGCTCAAGGTAGTGGTAGAAGCAGTTATCAATTGTAAGGAGTATGTACTCAGTTTTTCTAATCAATGAAAGGTGTGAGGCTTTTGTTGAATGTGTGTGCTGTGTTGGTTCTCCTTGTGTGTGTTCTGTATCCGAGAACAGCTGCTGGAGTTTGTGTGTTGTGTGTGTGTTTGAGCTTGATTCACAATTGTAATTCTAACAATTGGTATCAGAGCAAACAAGTGTTTGCAATCGGGTTCTGTCCAGGGAAAGAGTGGTGTGAGGTCATAAACACAAAGGGAAACACAAGTGTGAACATTTCATTGTATCTTGCTCAAAATGCAGAACAATGGAAGTGGAAATGTTGGCAATCCACAATTGCCAATGTTCAAAGGAATCAATTATCACTTTTGGAGTCTAAAGATGACTACTCTCTTCAAATCTCAAGAGATTTGGAGCCTTGTGGATCAAGGATTCGAGGATGCAGATCCTCCAGAGCCAGACCAACAGTTAAGGGAGAAAAGAAAGAAAGATTCTAAGGCCTTGTTCATGATTCAGTCGGCTTTAGATGATGAAGTCTTTCCAAGAATTGCAGCATCAACAACATCTCACCAAGCATGGGAAGTTCTCAAGCAAGAGTATATGGGTGACAAGAAAGTTATAATTGTGAAGCTGCAGGCTCTCAGAAAGGACTTTGAAACCTTGAATATGCAGGAGAAAGAAACAGTTCAAACCTTCTTGTCTCGTGTGTCAGGGTTGGTGAACCATATGAGAACTTATGGTGAGGAGGTGAGCACTGAGAAGGTTGTGAGTAAAGTGCTCAGAAGTCTCACAAAGAAGTATGATCATGTTGTGGCTGGCATAGAAGAGTCCAAAGATCTCTCTACCTACAGGTTTGAAGAGTTAGCCAGTTCACTACAAGCTCATGAGGATAGGCTCAGTAGAGGTAGTGAAGTTAAAGATGAGAAGTTGCTTCAGGTTAAAGAAGAAACTTCCAAGAGTAAAGGTGACAGTTCTTCAAGTAGAGGAGGTCACAGAGGTGGCTACAGAGGTAGGGGTAGAGGGAGTTGGAGAGGTCGTGGTGGTAGAGGCCAAGGAAGAGGAGGTTCAAATGGCCAAGGAAGAGGTCAAGGCAGTGAGCAAGGAAGGGATCAAGGGAGAGAATCTGGCCGAGGACAAGGTAGTGATTCAAGATCCTACAAAAGTAACATCAAATGTTACTATTGCAAGAGATATGGTCATAAAGAAGTCAAGTGTTGGGACAAGTAAGAGAATGAAAGTAACCCTGCAAATTACTCTGAGAATGTGGGAAGTGAGGATAGATTATTCATGGCCTTAACTTCAACAGCAGACTCCATGAAAGACATGTGGTATTTAGACAGTGGATGCTCTAATCACATGTCTAGCTCTAGGAAGTTGTTTAAAGAGCTTGATGAGTCAAAGAAGAGTAGAGTAAGACTTGGTGATGACAAAGTATTGCAAGTTGAAGGCAAAGGAACTGTGGCAATTAGAACTGTGCAAGGATGTGAGAAGGTGTTGACTGATGTGCAGTTGGACCAGGTCTAGCTCATAATCTGCTAAGTGTTGGGCAATTACAGCAGACAGGATATTCTCTTTTGTTTGATGATGATTTGTGTGTGATCAAAGAAAAGAAAAGTGGTCATATTGTAGTAAGTGTATCAATGAACAAGAACAGGATGTTCCCACTTGATCTTGCCTCAAATATGAGCAGTGCAATGACTGCTAAAGCAGGTGATGAAGCACAGTTGTGGCACAAAAGATATGGGCATCTAAATGTTCAGAGTATGAAGATGTTGAGCACCAAGGACATGGTTCATGGGTTGCCTAAGATTGATGATTTAGAGTTTTGTGAAGGGTGTGTCTATGGAAAGTAGTTCAGAGGTTCCTTTCCTAGTGGTTCAGCCTGGAGAGCAAGTGAGTGCCTGGAGCTACTCAATGCAGATCTCTATGGTCCTATGCAGGTTGAATCAATGGGAGGCAGTAAATACCTTCTTCTTATTACAGATGATTTTAGCAGGCTAAGATGGGTGTCATTTTTAAGGCTCAAGTCAGAAGCCTTTGAGAACTTTAAGAAGTTCAAGGTATTTGCTGAGAATCAGTTGGGAAAGAAAGTGAAGGCACTGAGAATAGATAGAGGTGGAGAGTTTCTTTCAACTGAGTTTTGTAAGTTCTGTGATGAGCATGGAATTAGAAGAGAGATAACTGCACCCTACACTTCTGAGCAAAATGGAGTGGCTGAGAGAAAGAATAGAACAGTGGTAGAGATGGCAAGGAGCATGATCAAAGCAAAGAATGTTCCTAATGCACTTTGGTGTGAAGCTGTAGCAACAACAGTGTATTTGCTGAACATCTCACCAACTAAAGCTGTGCAAGGCATGACTCCACATGAAGCGTGGAGAGAAGAGAAGCCAGGAGTGAGTCATCTGAGAGTGTTTGGATGTATTGCATATGCACTGGTGAATTTGAGACAGAAGCTTGATGATAAGGCTGAGAAATGTGTTTTCATAGGGTATGCTTTGCAATCAAAAGCATATAAGCTGTGTAATCCTACAAGTGGCAAGATTGTCATAAGTAGGAATGTGGTTTTTGATGAAGAAAGTGAATGGAAGTGGGAAAATGATACAGCTAAATCCAGTGCAAGTAAGCCTATGGTTGTGGATGGTTCAAGCACTGACTCTGAGACTGAAAGCATGGATGATGATGATGATCATAGTCAAGGCTCACCAGCAACTCCAGTGCATCAGTCAAGTGCATCAAGCAGTAATCACTCATCTCCCTCGAGCTCATCAGATGAGTCACCTCCTAGAAAGTTTAGATCATTGACAGACGTCTATGATAGAAGTGTGAGATGTGAATTTGCTTTGCTTGCATCTGATCCAGAAGGTTATGAAGATGCTAAGACTGAAAAGCAGTGGCAATTGGCAATGAAGGAGGAGATGAGGTGCATACAGAAGAATGATACTTGGGAGCTGGTTAGCTTACCTCTGGATAGGAACTTGATAGGCCTGAAATGGGTCTTTAGAACCAAGTACAATATAGATGGGAGTATTCAGAAGCACAAGGCTAGACTGGTAGCAAAGAGGTATGCACAACAAGAGGGAGTGGATTTTGAAGAAACTTTCTCACCAGTAGCCAGACTTGAGACAGTTAGAGTGGTATTAGCTCTAGCAGCACAGTGGGGTTTGCCTATTTTCCAGTTGGATGTCAAATCAGCTTTTCTCAATGGTGAGTTGCAAGAAGAGGTGTTTGTTGAACAACCTCAAGGTTTTGTCAAATCTGGTGAGGAGGGGAAAGTATACAGGCTGAAAAAGGCACTATATGGCCTAAAACAAGCTCCAAGAGCTTGGTATAGTAAGATTGATGAGTTCTTCTTAAAGAATGGCTTTCAAAGAAGTGAGAATGAGCCCACCTTGTATGTGAAAAAGAAGAACAAGGACTGGCTTGTGGTCTGCTTGTATGTTGATGACATAATTTATTTCAGTTCCTCACCGGATATGTTGGAAGAGTTCAAGCAAGCCATGATGTGCAAGTTTGAAATGACTGATCTGCATCTGTTACAGTATTTTCTTGGGCTTGAAGTGAAGCGAAGAAAGGAAGGCATATTCTTATGCCAAGAAAAGTATGCAAGAGACATGTTGAAGAAGTTTAAGATGGAGGACTGTCATGTGGCTCAAACACCCATGAACTCAAATGAGAAGTTGGAGAGAAGTGATGGAACTGAGCCAGCTGACCAGAAGGTGTACAGAAGCCTTGTTGGAGGCTTGAATTATCTTACACACTCAAGGCCTGATATAGCCTATAGTGTAAGTGTGGTCTCGAGGTACATGCACAATCCTACAAAGCAACACTTAGGTGTTGCTAAGAGGATACTGAGGTATGTGGCAGGAACTCTCAGATTTGGCATATGGTATGAGAGTGTTAAAGAGTTTAGGTTGGTGGGTTACACTGATAGTGACTGGGCAGGTTGCCTAGATGACAGGAGGAGTACATCTGGCTCAGTGTTTGGGCTAGGTTCAGGGGCAGTGACTTGGAGTTCAAAGAAACAGGACACTGTGGCCTTGTCTTCATCTGAGGCTGAGTATGTTGCAGCTGGAGCAGCTGTGAGGCAAGCTCTGTGGTTAAAGAAATTGATGCTAGACATGGGCTGTGATCACACAGAAGCAGTGGAAGTGTGGTGTGATAACAAGTCAGCCATAGCAATGACCAAGAATATGTCCTGCATTTCATGCAAGGACAAAGCACATAGACGTGCAGCATCATTTCATAAGGAGACTGGTAGCAGAAGACAAGGTAAAGCTCAAATTTTGTGGAACAAATGAGCAACATGCTGATTTGTTTACCAAGTCCCTAAGTTGTGCTAAGCATATGTTCTTCTTAGAGAAGATTGGAGTAAGAGAATTTGAATTAAGGGGTGGTGTTAAAATGTAATCAAATTCTATGTTATGTTAGCTTAGCAAGGTAGTTAATGTAAGTAGGACTAGCTGTTAGTTTGACAGTTAGGAAGTGTTAGTCTAAGGTTTATGTAAGACTGCAGTTATGCAGTTAGATGTTAGTGGTGTAGTGCTCAAGGTAGTGGTAGAAGCAGTTATCAATTGTAAGGAGTATGTATTCAGTTTTTCTAATCAATGAAAGGTGTGAGGCTTTTGTTGAATGTGTGTGTTGTGTTGGTTCTCCTTGTGTGTGCTCTGTATCCGAGAACAGCTGCTGGAGTTTGTGTGTTGTGTGTGTGTTTGAGCTTGATTCACAATTGTAATTCTAACAATAGCTCCTCAATTCCAACAAAACTCTATAAAATATCAATGCTTTTATTAATTTTAAAAAATAATTTCATACTCAATACAATTATCTATGAAATTATTAAAAAAAAATATTTAAAAAATTAATATTTTAATGAGTTTTTCGCTCCTTAAAAAGTGTGTCAAAAAGAAAAACTAAGTTTTATGATACTGAGGGAGTACTTAGTGTCAGTCTCACCTTCACTCTCTCCTTTTCATCCAATTAGATCATTTTTTTTTTCATTTTTCATTTTTTTTTCAAACTATTGGGCTTAATTTAAAATATTGAATTCAATCAATCTATATCAATATATACTCTTAAGCACTAAGTACACAATTTTACACATTTACTAGCTATATACGGAGTATATTATTTAAACATAAGAGTTTTAGCGTACGTGACATCCCTACCTTTTTTAGTTGTTTAAATCAATCTAATTGTTTTCCGTCAATTTTTCTTCTTCTTTCCTTTATTCGGCCCTTTACACCAATCACATTTTTCTTTTATTTTTTTTTAAATATTTACTAACTATTATGCTTGATATATAACCCTTTATGATGATGTGATGACATAAGCAATATCATTTTAGATATTGATGATGCCCTATCATATTTAAACAAAGTCACAATGATATTATTATTATTATTACTGAGTGATTTAAAATCTCTATATTTATGTATCCTGCTTTAAATGAGAGTTTTAAAAAAAAATTTTTTTTTTAAAGATTTATAAGATAGATTCATGTTGAAGATATTTATGATTTTTATCTTAACTTTTAAAATATTAATTTTTAGATTTTAGTTTTAAAAAATCGCGTCATGGCTCTATCCACAAAGGCTAAAATTTCATTTAGATTTTAATCTTAAGTTAGATTATAATTTTAAGTTAGATTAATCTTTGAAGCACTAATCAACGCAAGCGAGTTGAAGTGATATAAACCAAATACTATAACCGAATTGTTGGTGACACTGTAAAGACCGGGAAATTTTAGAATATTAAATTATTAAAATAGTGACTTATAATCATTCCGATCTTAAGATTTGGGAGGTTTGGAACTTCTGTCCTTGAGCTATTGGTTTTATTCTAAATATTTTAAAACGAGTTCCGGCATTATTAAATTGGAAATTTAAAATATGTTATACTATGCTTTTATATACCGAAAATTGGAAAATAATGTTCGGATTCCATTTATTAAACTCGAATTTGGAAATTCGGAAATCGTTTTGGGTTGGATACTTGGATCGGATAGGATCGAGAGAGAGCGGGTTTTGGGATTTGTTTCCGGGTATCTTGAAATATCTTTTGGGACCAATTTACTTGTCTTCTTCTCTCCCTCTCTTCCGAATTGCAGCTACCATCCCAGTTTTTTGCTTGAATTAGTAAGACACAACACACCTCTTATCTCCTCCCTCACTCACCTTGTTCTCCATTGTGGCAAAGATGCCAATCAGCTTTCTCTCCCCACCTGCAGCCACGCCAATTCAGAACCCCTCTTTTTCCTTGCCTTATCTTTCCCCAACTTTTCAAAACCCAGGAAGAAAGCCCCCATTCCCTTGTCTCTTACTGATTCCCACCCCACCACCACACCGTACCTCCCTCCTCCGTGAGCGCGGCAGCAGCAGGCGGTGTTAGCCCCGCCTTCAGTTCCTCCGACGCCGACGAGACGCCAGGCCACCACTCGAGCCGCCACCCTCACCCTCTGGTTCCGACGGCAGCTGTGGCAGCAGCACCACCCAACCTTGTCCTCTGTACGAGCCGAGTTGAAGGACCACCGAAGTCGTCCGCTCCCCTGTTTCGTAGCCACCCTTCAGCAGCTCCTTCCTTCTCTTTCCGTCAAGCAACAACAGCTATTCCGACGACCAGCAACGCTCGAGCACGCCCAGGAGCCACCGTCGAGGCCACTGCACACCCCCTTTCTTCCTCCCTTGTTTTCCGATTCAAAAGGTCGATCTCTCCTTTCTTATTTCGATTTCGATTAAATACCGCGTAAAGGAGTTCCTTTCCTTACCCCTCTTCTGTCCTAGGCCATGAGAAAACAATTCCCATCGTCGTCGGAGTCGAATCCCCCATGGACGTTTTCCGGCGAAGATTTCCTCGATTTGCGGTGAGCTTCTTCTTCTTCCCTTTCTTGTGCAGTCTTTGCTTCTGAATGTCGGATTTATCTGTCGGCCGGGATGGGAGAGTGGAGGTCGGAAAGATGGACGCCGCCGGGGACCTGGATTTCCTTCTTCTTCCTCCCGTCTTTCCTTCCGCCGTGTGTCCAGATCTGGAGGTTGGGGGCGGGTTCATTGAACCGGTTCACCCCTTTCTTTCTTTTCCCCGGTTTCCTCCGTTTTATTTCCGGTTCGGTTCATTAAAGGGAAAGCTGATGGGTTTGAGAGATTGGGCTGGTGTATGGGCCGGGCTCCTTTCTTCTTTCTATTCTGCTGAGTTCGGGTTGGGCTGTGTTGGACAGGCCAGATTTCTTTCCTTCTGTTATTGGGCTTCAATTCGGGCTAGGACCTTTGGGGTTTGTTTTATATGTGGCTAAATTCATGTTTTACTTGTTATGTTACTATATAGTTGATAGTTATTATTCTTATTATTTTTATGATGATTATGAGATTTTATATCTTTAAATTATTTTAAAGATAATATTATTTGGAAATATATTTTGTGATGTTTAATATGTGATTTTAGGAATTTTGAAGTAATTTGTTGGTTTTGACTTATAAATATGGTTGTAAAATGGATCTAATTTGATGTGGTATTTAGTTACATGCTGTTGGGTAATTTACAAAAGTCCTAACGGTCGGAATTCATTAAGAATGATTTTGAACTAGAGAATGCCGGAATTATTTTATAATATGATCTTGAGAGATTGGTTTTAAGGTTTAAATGGTTGATGTCGGGATTTCACCAAGTATGATCTGAGAAATCATTTTGAATATGAGTTGACTTAATTTGAGATTTAAGAGTTTGGAAAATATGGTTGATATGATTTTATCAATGGGTTTGATTGGAAGAATGATTTTGGTTGATGTTGATCGTATCGAAAAGGTTTTGGAAAACGGTTTTACTATCGGTTGGTTTTGAGTATGTTGAGAACTTGAGTTTCGTACGTATGAATGTTGGTCTGGTGGCTTATGGAAATGAATTGATGATAGGTGTGTATTGCCTTTGGATTGCTTTGGACTTGCATTTGGGCCCTTGCTTGTGTTATCTTGCTGTTCTGCATCTTCAGGTAAGTTCCCTAGGGGGCTTACTCAGGTTGGACATTCATGCATGTTGTTGCATTTTATGTTAGGTGTTGCATATGCATAAAAGCATGCCATGTAGTATCATGTTTAGGTTGCACTAATTGAATGAGCATCTGCTTACTTTATGCGTTTGAAACAGAACGGCCGTTATCTGTGATAGTCCTAGAGTCTTTGCTAGGGTCATAGGGTAGCCCAGCCTCATCGGGTACCCTGAGTCAATCGAGTCATGAACTTCCATATATTATGAGATGCCTGCGGGCTTTATTGTGGAGCGGGTTAGGCATGTGTGCCGCCCGATTATGATGGAATGCATTCACGAGCTGGCCAGTCTCCGCCCTATCAGAAGGGGGTGGAGGTAGGAGAGGGATATGCCACTTGGCATTGTCTTGGGCCCTTTACAGTATTTTTACACATTATTATAACTAGGAGCATGCTAGTGTGTTTGACTTTCGTACTGCATTAGAGCATCTTTATTAGGTATAGCACATACTATGTGGCCTCAGCGAGGACTGCCGGTCCCGCATGAGTGGCTCGATCTGACTCCTTTCCCCGTTCTTCTTTTAAAGGTATTTTCTGCAGATTTGAGTGCTCGATGTCTATATGACGGGGTTCCCTTTTGGCGAATCGAAGAATCTAGCTAATTCACTAACTCGTCATAAAATGGTAATTACACACTCATGAATTGGTTTGACCGGCTCTGCCGTGACACTTGTATCTTTACTTTGCTTTCGCCTTACTTCTGTTTGAAATGGATTCCGCGACATAGTCTTAGGACAGGTTAAGGGTACCCAACGGCCCTTCGAGGTTTTTAGGGTTTGAAATCCCTCTTTCTACTAATCTTAAAATGAGTTTGAAACCTCGACCCGTACCTGGATTGCAAGATCCGAACAAGGGGTTTTATCCCTTGAAACGTAAACCGGAAATTATAATTCTGGGCCGTTACAGACACGACCAATTTATCGCCATTGACACGGTGACAATTATGGTTTTTCAAATCGTGAATAATGAGTAGCCACGATTTCAGAAACCGTAAGAATATTTATGGCTACGTTTTTTAAAACTGCCGCCATAAGTCACTCAAAATTGGACGGACACGGTTTCAAAGAAATGAGCCTCTCTGAAATTGGACTGTCACTGTTTCAAAAAACGTGAGAATATTTATGGCAACGGTTTTTAAAATCGTCGTTGTAAGTCCCCATTTGCATCTCTATTTTCTCATGACACCTCCCACAGTTTCTGAAACCGTGACCGACTGAGTAAAACCCGCAATTTTCTCACGGTTTTGGAAACCGTGACCGGTACCATGTAAATAGCGATATTTTCTCCGTGTGGATTGGCAAATTATACGAGTAAAATCTTATATGGTATGGCAAATTTCATACTAACATTTTGCAAAATTGTTTTCTTGAAAGCTAGTCTCATAAAAGTTACGGAGTACTTTAAAAGCTAAGCGCGTCAAAAAGCCCTTAAACAAGATTGATGCATTAATTAGGTAAATGGATGGTAATCATGAACAAATTAAAATTCAGATTAATCACGGGATCGGAGTATGTTTTAATACGTACATCAAGCAGTTACAAATTAAATATACGCATCCAATCCTTATCAGTTATCGAAAATTAGCAAGTAAAATTAATGTAAAACTCTTTATATCGTCATTTTTTGTTTCATGTTATGATATATTGAAACTCTATAGTTCGATCGATCAATCCATCAAATTGATAGTCCCTGCAAAGCTTAACTTCTTCTTCGGCCTTTGCTTCTCGATTAAAAGCTACTCTAAAACTCTATCTATATTTACATCCAATCCTTATCTATAATATTTTACATAAGTATTAAGTATAAGATTGATCACGTTATATAATATGTCCGAATAATTTTTTTTTAATTTTATGACTAGGAAACCCACCATTTGATGGAAAATCTCAAACACGTGACCCAGCCAGTAAGAATCATGCACCAGATAAACTGATTTGCGACGGCCCATCCAGTAAGAATCATGCACCAGATAAACTGATTTGCGACGATTGACTCGACTCACTAGTCTGGTCATAACTCTGGCCACGGACCAACACTCTCCACCTCATGGCTCCAGGTACTACAAACTGTTCGTGCACGAAATAAAAATGAGATCGAAATACTTAGGAACAAACTGAAAGCTATATATATAGCCCTAAGAGTAGATAATTTAAGACCGGCTTGAAATCAAGGTAAGAGTACCGAAAGAAAGAGGAAGGAGGAAGCATGGGGATGACAGACAGAGAGTGAGCACGCATAGCTTCGAGCATATGAACGAATGATGCGCGAAAACCCACCATGTGTGCTCACTCTCTTCTGTCACCTCCCTTACCACTTTTGCATTTACGAGGATATATCGATAAGTTGAATTGGATGTGACCTCTCTGTTAAAGTCGGATGGGCCCGGTGGGGCCAAGACGAGCTGGAGGGAGATCGTGTGTGCGGACTCACATACGGGAGGCTTGAACAACACATAAACCCAAACGAGGTTCCATCTCAAAACCAATTGACAATGAGAGGAGTAACCTTTCAACCTTATATGTTGTTCAAGCATTCTCTATATAACCGATGTGGGATAACCACATTCTAACACGCTCGATTGGTCGATCGAAAACCCTAGCTAGCTAGGTGAAGGGTTTAATTTGATGTGCTCCATTAAGGCATGATGCAAACCCTTTATATAGACCGTACCCCTCTAACGTTCAAATGGTATAGAACACTAGCTAGAGATTAAGAAAGCGGATTTAATAAAGATTCTCTCTATATAATCTTTTTAAAATCAGGATTTATGATCTACAAATACCACCCATATATTGGAATGGGGAATAGATGTGAGTTCATCTTCTAGGCCGATATTTGAATTTATTTATTTTTAATCTTCTAGGGCGTTCAATTCCTCTCATTATTTTATTATTTTCTCGGTCAGTTTGTGTAGACTTTTTTTTTTAACAAAAAAGAAAATCCCACTTAATTCCGGTTCCAAAAATGTTTCTCCAATATTGTATGGTGGTCTTTGAATTCAAATGCTTAATTTATAGCCTTCTATGTTTTTTTTTATATTTATTTTGTACTGTATCATAACTACAAAATTATTAAAAAAACAATTAAAGAAACATTACTCCGTAGTTATTACTCGGAGTAGTTAATAACATGTATATTTAGTCGAATTGAGACTACGCTGGGCCTAGAAGCTTCGGGTGAGAGGTTCGATTTCCAGGAGGAGCATTATTTGTTTCTCTTGTGGAGTGGGCCTCTTGGAGCCAAAGGGTATAAAGGGGGTGGTTGGACCATTGGTGAGACACACCCCGCGGTTTACCTCCCCAAGTCGATGAGGGGCCGGAGACCCCATAAATAATAATGAATTACGTAGTATTAATTAATTAATTCATGCACCTTGCAAAGTGTATGCAATTTCAACAAGCATCTACCCTTAGTTATTTTTATCACCCTATCATCTCTCTCTCTCTTCTTCTGGCTTCCTCCCCACCCACATATCTACCTATAGCGTGCAATAGAGAAATCAATCATCTGTTGCATTTCATTTTATTTTTTTCAAAAAAAAAAGGGGCACGTGCATATCCATATGGACCATATGCATAATGCATGTGAATGAAGTGTTTTGTGTAGAGAGAACGTCGGCCAATTAAGTTGTTTTATTCGTTAATAATTAAAAATTAGCTAGAGAGTGTGGTTGGCCGGCTAAAGAAGGTACGGTCTTATTTGTTGAATTGGTTGGCAGATCTAACAGTTGCAGAGATCTTTGTTCACGCTGCATGCGGCGCATCTTAGCTGTAATTGCATGCGTAGCTATATGTAATCTGCCGGTTCGGATGATCCAAAGGGGTAATCAGTCTCTATATATAAACTTGGAGTCAAGGTCAATCTCCTACACGTAACCCATGGGTGTAATCTATGGTGCAACAAATTAGTTCGGGTATAATTTTACTTTGAAAAAAAAATTAAAAAAATATATCTACATTTCAAATACTTGTATTTACATATTTATAGACTTTTATTGGAAAAAAAATCATTTTAAAAAATTTATAAAATTAAAAGATTAATTATATTAGAAAATAAATTTTGTTTTTTTTAAAACATGATTTTTTCCAATAAAGGTTTATAAATATGTAAATACAAGTATTTGAAATGTAAATATATTTTTCGGTCTTTTTATCATATGCCCTAAGGGTAAAATGATATAAATATTATATATAATATTACATATAATAGTTATACTCCTACCGTTCAAAATTATAAATCATTTTAGGTGTTTGCACACATATTAAGGAAAGCACAAAAGTGTTACTTTTATACCCTTCATTAATTATCCACATCCACTAACAACCAATAGCATTTCATAAAACAAGTAAAAAAGTTACTGTTCTCTTTACCCAATGCCTAGAAAACCTAAAAGGACTTATATTTTTTAACGGATGGAGTATGTGATATGATATAAATATTACATATAATATTTCATAAATGTAAATTATAGGGTAAAATTTTAAAAGTGAAAGAAAAATTATATAAACTCAGGTAAAATTTTTTTAAAAAAATTGGGATTTCGTACTCTCCATCGGGGATCCCCGCGGGAGCAAGGCGGGGCTAAGATCGGGGTGGGACTATTATCCCCGCCCCTCGCGGGGAATTAGTTTGGCCCCATCCCCGTCCCCGTCTCCATTTAATTTCCCCATCCCCGTCCTGAGGACGAGGATGGAGAAATTAAACCCCTTTATTTTTTGACACCTTTTTTAAAGTAAAAAACTATATAAAATATTTTTTATTTAATTTTTAAACATAATTTCATATATATTACTAATGAATTTATAAAAAAAATTATAAAGATCAAGTTTTTACCTTCTTAAAAATATCATGAAAAGTGAAAAGATATGTATTATAAGGCAGAGATAGTAGTATTAAATTTATATTTTGTATTTGTATTTATTACATTTCGGGAATTCTAATTGGACCGTATAATTAAGATATGGAAGCCTTAAGGCATAATTATTTTGTTGCCAATTGCAATTGCCCAATTGCCATGAGAAAGTATATAGACGTGTAGAAAGAACCACACACTAGTACAAATTGTACGTCTATCAGGACGAAATTATCGGGTGTTTTATAAAATCCTTAAAGTTAATTTTCGCACCGGGGTTATTATAAAAACTCCTGATAGATGTGTGTTTATTTTTTCCAAAAAAAAAATCGGATATACTCTCTCAGGAGTTATTATTTAACCCACTAGAAATGCAATTTATCTCGGGAAGTTTTTAGTAAAAGGCCCGACAAATACTGTACAATAACCCTCGCTTTCTTAATCGTCAACCACTCAACCCTAAAAACGATCAATCCAGATAAGCTTGGAGCCGCTGTATCAATCGATGCTTGAAGAGGACGATCGGCGGGGAGGCTCAACGAATTCGCGGTTCGCATCACCGGGGTTGCGCACGCAGCAGCGTCTTCAACCTCGTCGGCCGCTACAGATATCGTTTTTCGAGCTCTTCGATCACCCACGCCATTTGCAGTACGTTCGATTCCACTCTTCACCCTCTTTTAATTCGTTCACTGTATTCGTTCACTGATCCCGTTGTGTTTGATTCGCTTGTTCAGTTGTTTTTCAACAATTGTGATGCGATTGCCTGTTGTTCGGCGGTTGTTCGCCCTATTAGGTTTTTGTTCGTCAGTTGTTCGCCCCATCCGGTGGCTGCTGTTGCTGCCGGGCTGCTCCTTGTGACTAGAGAGAATCGATTATTGTGGTTGACAGTGTTGTTTCTGTTCCTTCTGCCCCTGTCAAATGCACTTCTCAGCAAGTTTTTCGTCTATTTCATCTATTATTGGATCAAATTTGCAGCTTAGAGTTTACAGTAAATTTGTTGGAATTTGATTATTGATCTAGTTAAAGTCTATATTGTGAGAACTTGATTTTTGAGAGACTTGTACCGGTTTTGAACGACTTTGAGTTTTACTTGCTTTGAGGAATCCAAAGGGAGATCATATGATTTGTGCTGATGTCTATTACACTTGCTGACTTGGAATAGCACTTGTCAATAAGTGAGCCCCAACAGGATAGGTGGAAGTGTTTCTTTTTATTGTGATTTTGTCGCGAAGGGTAACATGAGGATTGAACAATCATAATAAGAGTCTATCTATCTAGCTACTTGTTGTTCATGCATCTTCTTCATTATGAGTATTTTTCCTGGCTATGAGTACTGATATCTTGTATAAGAATACTTGAAACAATTCCACAGAATATCTTCTCTTATCAGTGGTTGCTTATCTTTAAATGATCTCGTTACTCCACAGATGCATTTTGTAAATCTTTTATAATTTTGTCCATATGAGACCCTTCTGATTAACCAATATGTATATATATAATTTGATTTCTACACTTGTCGCTTACTGCATTTCCACGTGTTATGCTTTAGCTCATCAGGCCTTCTAGGATGCTCTATGAACTTTGAATCAGGAACTTGTTATCTTCCCTTTTGTCTAGGCTTATATCTGCATGTCGATTGGAAATCTGATCAATGTGATCATGTTAACATTGATGGAGATAATAATTGTCATCGATTTTTCACATGCTTTATTTGGAAGTCTGGTTGGTGTGGCTTGCTGTTTCAGATAGCTTTCAGTAGTGAATAACAGTTTTGCATCTCCAGGGATCATCCGGAAGACAAGAACAGTGATGGAGTGCCTGCATCGCTTCTGCAGAGACTGTATTGACAAATCTATGCGGATGGGGTATCTTCTCAGAGTTTTGAATTTGCATCTTGTAGCCATTCTCATTCAGAAAGTGTGCCAAATTTCTCACTGATATACAAACTTGTGTGCAGAATATATGTTTGATACTTGGATTTCTAATCTTAATTATCATTTCACATTCATTTTACTTGTACTTATTATGAGGAACACCAATTTCCAGGAATAAGGAATGCCCTGCTTGTCGCACACATTGAGCTAGTCGTCGTTCTCTAAGAGATGACTCGAACTATGATGCACTAATAGCTGCGTTATTCCCTAATATTGACCAGTATGAAGAGGAGGTACACATTCTGACGGGTTCATTCATTTGTATTTCCCTGAATCATAAGTTGGCTTACAATTTTCACTTTTTCACTTTTTCGACCCTTTTGGTCCTGGGAGATCGCTACATTTACCAAAGAGTGCAGTTTAATCCTACACATGCATCCCTTCAAGCAATACTAGTAGTGTTTGATCATTTTTTACATTTCAGGAGCTGACTTTTCATGATGATGAGGATGCTCGAAACAAGCAGGTTACTTGTTATTCAATCCAACAGCAGAAATTCTGTGCATACTTGAGATTAATGTTTTCCTCCTCTTAATGTCAAGGTGATGTATTTAATCATGTTGGCAGATCCAAGCTACAATTGCCCAAACTTTTCAATGACAGTCAGAAGCACTGACTAAGAAACGGAAGAGATCACAAAGCACCACGCGGAGGAGGGCAAGCTACCACCCAGATGATAATGATGATGCTAATGGTAATTACTCGTCTGCTGATGAGCGCAGAGAAACTAGACCAAAAAGATCTAGGAGGTTGAAGGGTCAGCAGTCACCAGCAGCTGCTGAAGGAAGCTACGATGAAAATGATTCAGAAGTGAACAGAGACACACTCGCTATGGCAGTGCTGCTGTTGGTAATGGTAATGGTACTGGTAATGGTAATGGTAAGCATACACATAATAATCGCCTCTCTAGGTTGGCTGAACATCTTCGGAACTTGGACGAGAGCCATGAGGTGATGACTTCATACCTTGTTTTGTTGATTACTTTCTTCCTTTTTTTTTTACTAAGAGCAGTTGATCCTTGACAAGTAATAACGCCTAGAGTATCATAGGTATTGGCTAGACAAATTTAAGGTGTCTTTGTTTTGGTAACACTTCATATTATTTTATGTATTCTCTTTTCAGATTGGTATCCAGATTCTTCTCGTTTCTCTTGATGTCGAAAAGACGGCCAGTTTACAGCAACCATATTTGTGCTGCAGACCAACCTTATCAGTTAGACAAATAAGTCAAGTATGTATATCATCTCATTTGGATTCTGATTCTAGTTTCTTCAAGTTTTCCTCCACGTCTCACCCAGCAAGTATCACAATCTTTTTCCTTGCAGTCGTTGCTGAAAAACTAAATTGAACTGGTAATGAACTGCCTTTTCCATGGATAACGTACCTATTGGTAATTCAGGACACGTTGGTTGACATATGTGTTTAATTTTTGTTTTAGTTTTTGCCACAAGATCGCGTTTGTTAGTTTGATAAGTTAACCCCTGTGGATCTGCTCCGTGAGACAGAAAAGGCCATTGGTGATCCTCAACTTCCATTCCAACATGATGCACTTATACAAAGAAGTGAAGAACTAGAAAGGCTCCAGAATGTGAGTTTGTTAGCCAAACATATTCCTGAAATTAGTTGTCACACATTTTTGGAATTTGCTTTTTTCAACATCAAGTTTTGATTGTATGATTATCCTTTTTAAGGCTATGGACAGGATCAAAGAATCATTGAATCAGGAGAAGGGCCTCAATGCTGGGATAGAAAGAGATGTAGAACGAGTTCGTCAAAGAGATGAACTTCTAGCTAAGGTTTGTCTCTTTAACTGTAGTGTTTATCTTTTGTAGCTTTAATCTGATTATTGCCTGTTTTTTTGCCCTTAAAGGCTGATTTGATGAAGAAAAAAAATGCCTTGGCTGAAATATGATATGAAGAAGGCTGAGTACATGGAAGCCAAAGATGTGAAGGGCGATGCAATAAAGAAATTTGATGAAGCTGCAAAGATTTTGAAGGATCTGAAAGCACCCGTCGAGTATGTTTATCTTTAATTACCTTGTTTTGTTAAAATTACCTTTAATTAATAATTGAATTGAGTTTTTATTTGCTTTTTACTAAAAACAGTAAGCATTTGGATTTTACAGTTTTACTTTTGCAAGCGTTCCCTATATGCAAGGGTTAGTTCAAATACTACTCTTCAAAGTTGAAGGGGAAGTGCTAACAGTTTAATAAATTTAGTATAAGGCATTTATACATTGTATTGTAAATTATATAATGCTCATAGTTGTCATTGTGAAGCAAAACCAAATTATACTTCACCATGTTATGTTAACCAATAGATGGTTGGCAAAATCTTAAGTTTATTGGCCTTGTCATCCAGATGCATATGCTGCCACCATTGTTGTTTTATTCAATGCTGCTTTCTGTGCAGAAAACAGAAGCAAGAGAAAGTTGGGCATGAGCGTGAAAGCAACAAAGCAAGCAATGCTCTTAGCAAGAATGGTAGGAGGCGTAGGGAACTTCAGGAGAATGATAATCATCTGGTTGGTTGTGTTTATCCTTACCCTGCTCTGCACCACAGGTTCTATCCTTTTGGTCTATTTGTGTATATCACTTTATTGAAGATTTATTTTTCTTTATTACAAGAAGTTCAGGAGAATGATATATATGTAGTTTGGAGATATAAAGTTATTAGTTATAATCATTGCTTTGTTGTTATTGTTGTCTTTAACTCTACGATTGTCACAATGTTCATGTAATGTCATTAACTTGGTGTGTGTGTGTGTGTGTGTGTGTGTGTGTGTGTGTGTGTATATATATATATATATATATATATATATATATATATTTGTTGACAGATTATCATTTGTATTTATATTTGGCATCCTTTGGCCGAATTGCAATACAGGGTGTATAATATAGGGTCATGATGTTCTTATTTTAGTATTTGGTGTAGAGTCTCCATTATTTTCTGCTTTGGTTCAAACCGTGGCTTCCTACCGGTTCATTGAATTGGGCAGGAAGCTGGTTTTTTTTTTATAAAAAATTACAACATTTCTCAGGGGTTTTTAAAAAAAAACTCCCGACATATTCTTTCAGGAGTTTTTATAAACTCCCGTAACATGTGGGATTGGGGCGCTAGTTGGGGAAACAGAATCTCTCGGGAGTTTTTTCAAAAACCCCTGACCGAACACAATATCTCGGGAGTTTTTATAAAACCCCTGAGAAATATCTTTCAGATGAGCGAATAAAAAGAGGCCGAAAACACCCGACCGTTTCGTTAAAAAACACCCGATATACGTTAAATCTGTACTAGTGACATATGTTGCCTAGCTTTTCTAATTAAAGATACTAATTTTAAAATTGATATGATCCATTACAATTTTAAAACTAATTTGCAATCAATATTGCATGCTTACTTCACTGTGATTATTATGTTAAATAGGAAAAAGAAGCTTCTAATTGTTGTATTAAATTAATTAATTAACCAAGATGCTCTAGCTTACTAGCTAGCTGGTAAGGAAGATGACATAATATGAGACATTCTCTTGATAAATAAAACATAAATTATAAAGTATAGAAGTAAAATCTGTATATAAAGGGATCGGAGTCATATTCTCTTACATACAATTATACAAAGCTAGATTAATTATTCATAATGAAACGAATCACGTCACTAGTTTTGATCAATACTTAAATGTCTAGATCTAACTCTAAAGGGTCTTTCAATAGAGTTTTAAATACTAAAAGCTTAATTAAACATATATATATATATATACGAATAATTTTGGTGTTCAAAATTTTATATATATACACACACCTATGATCAGGGGCGGATCCTTTAAAGGATCGGGGGTGACAGTCTCCCCCCAATCAAAAATGAAATTTAATATACATATTCCTCTCATCAATAGCTTCGATTTGATATATTATAAGTTCAAATCCGATAATGAGTAAAAAGTTATAAACGTTTCAAGATTTAAGCGATATAAATTATTTTTCACATCATTTACCTATAATCCACCCTATAAGGAAAATTTAACTATAATCCACCCTATAAGGAAAATTTACCTATAATCCACCATCTCTCTACGATAACTTATAATATTTCTTTAAATTTCCATTGCCGGCCAAATTAGAGAAAAAATAATAGTAATGGAACATTCTCATAGAGCTTATAATTGTGTTTCAGAATTTAAGGGAAAAATCCATCCACAATATATTTAAAATTTTAATTGTTCAAATATTATATATATTTTTAAAAAAATCAAGTTCGATCAATAATGATGGGCATGGGAATGGGAGGTTGGGGAAGATAGACTTTCCCTAGATGGAAGTGGAGTGATCGAATAACTCTTCGGAGTTCTTGAAAGGTTTTCCCTTTTAGGGTTGGAGCAGTGTGGGCCTCTGCGTTTTGATTCCCCGGCAGCCCACTCCGCTGCGTTTTGATACCCTTCATGAACATTACCTCTTACGTTTTGTTTTTTTTTTGTTGTATTTTAATCGTGATCATTAATTTTTGCTAGAAATGCAAATGCCACTAAACTTGTTGCATATTTAATTGCGCAACTTGTTGCGAAGAATCTTGTCATGCCACAAAATTTGCAAGAAAAAAAAAGGCATTGATAAAAAAAAAAAAGAAAAAAAAGGCAATTAAATAATATGTCCACAACTTGCTGCAGACATATTTTTTTTATTGCAATTGTGAATGGCTAAATACACCATTAATTTTATAAAAATTTATGTTTTAGAAAAATATAAAATTATAAACTAATATAATTGATCTTTTAATTATATATATTTATAAAATTATAAATTTTTCATAATAAAATCTTATAAATATAATCGTGTGAAGTATAAATATAATTTTTTTAAAAAAAATAAGTAAAATATTATACCATAAATAATTTTACGCGAAAACTAAATACTCCGCAAATCAGGGTTTAGGGGTGTACGTCCATATGAACGTGGTGCTCTAAGCCCTAATTTATCTTCGATTTTCAGTGTATACCTACACATTGATTCGAACGTGACACACATCAATAAGTACGTGCATTTGCTTAATCAGAATTTTGCGATATATGGGGCACTTCCACATCATAGGCTCTTTGAATTGATTGGAGAGGGTTGATCCACGTAGTGAAGAAAAGCTAGGGCTTAAAATGCATGATTGCAGGCGATTAATCCCTATCCTTTGAGGGAAGTTTCAACGGTAGCTCCCATTCCCACTTTCGGCGGCTTTCCAACTCTTTGTGGTGTGAATGCATGTGGGTTTTGTGGGCTGAGTGACAGAGTCAATGGGAATATATACTCTCCATCTAATCTTTGATTGTAGGATCCGTTAAATCATATCATCTGTGAATGTGGGTCATCATCTAGATCGTGTTTTAGTAGTCAAATTGCATTACCATTGTATAGGATTGCGTAGGATTGTACAAAATCACGTAGGAATATGATCCTTTTGGCTAATCGAAGTTTTTTTATTTACTGTTTTTCTATCTTATATTCTTGGGTAAAAGACTATGAGAAGTAAAAGAAACACGTTACACATCGAAAGTCCGAGATCAATAAGTTTTGTATATAAGCCAGTGAATTACCGTTAATTAAAATGTAATTCAATATTCTCAACTAAGACCAAGTTTATGTTAGGTGATCATTGTGTTAGTTAAGTTAGTTGAAGTTTCATTATGTGTAGGAGTTAGTTTTCTATTCAACTAGCCACTCTGTAGTACAATTTATCGTCTTTGTAAAGGGTTAAGTTTGATCGTGCAAAAATGAAATCATGGAGTGAGGCGTTTATGAATGTATGTGTGTTGCGCTAACTGTCATTTTCCTCCTCTGATTTTTCCTTCGTGTCAGAGGCGGACCGTGGGGTAAGTAAACCCAGCAATTGTTGGGTAAAATTTTTGGGAGCAACATGACAAAAATAATATTGCCGGATATTTTTTTTAATAGGCTTAATTTATTGGGCCAAAATCAAACTCATGTATATGTACCTTAAATTAAACTATGATAGAAACTTTTCACCTTAATCTTTCTCCGAATTCTTCTTATCATAGTATCATGCGTGTGTCTAGAATCTCTACCAACTTCTTTCAACTATTGTCTTATGTTTTTGGTATGCATCTATGAGTCTTATACTCTTATGGCTATTAGAGTTTTAAACTTGATAGGGTTTAAAATTGTTTTATATATAGTTTGATTGTAGAAAATGAAATTAGTAGGTTTTATACAGTCTATTGTTTACACTTCACATAATCCATTATTTTAAAGTCGACAATTTTAAAATCTTCTTTAAATTCTTAATGAAATACTATATAATTAGAAATTATATTTTAGCTAGGCAAAATTTTATCTGTTTGTTATGATTATTTTTTCGCTCACCTAATTTTAAATTACTAGATCCGCCACTACTTCGTGTTGTGGTGATCGACCATCGTTTTGCTAACATTTGGTATCAAAGCAAACACAATCGCGTTGCTAGGTTTCTATCTAGGCGTTGAGTGAAGTGAGGTTTCAAACACAAGGGAAATATAGTGTGAGAATTTCCTTGTTCAAATATGCAGAACAATGGAAATGGAAATATTCGCAATCCTCAATTGTCAATCTTAAAAGGGACTAACTATCACTTCTGGAGTTTGAAGATGTCAACTCTCTTTAAATCTCAAGAAGTATGGAGTCTGGTGGATCAAGGTTTCCATCTCTATCCCACGTCGGTTGTGGATGGTAAACTATTAACAAAATAGGGAGGGGGGGAGGGGGTAAAACTCTACATATTAATTTAAAATTTTGTATCAGAAGGTGTATCCAACCTTACAATTTAAAAAATAAAATAAGATTGACACGACTCTCGTTTTATACCACCAGATGGATATTCCCACAATATCATAAATATTTTAGGTTATGAATATTTCGGACCTTGATAAATTGAGTTATTTGGGTTCATATGTGAGAGACTTTGAGTTTTGGTTATTTCTGATTTGTGTGTTTTTTTTTTTGCTTCACGTATATTTCGAGTGGATGTATTCTGGGTTTTAACAGTTTTGGCTCGAGTTATTTCGAGTTATGGTATGATTTGAGCCTATTCTATTTAGGGTTTTAGGCTACTTAGATTCGACTTGGTTTAGATTTCAGATAATGAATTTTGATAAAATTTTAGACATAGTGTCGTTTCAATTTGTGCAAGTTCACTTGTGCTTCACGTTGTTTTAAACATTGCAACGCAAGTTATTGTACTTTAATTCTAACATAATACACACTTTCCTCTCAACATTGAAATTTTATATGCATACTCCCTAATACATACACATCTCAAACCACCACCATCACCTCTTCTCATTCCCTTCCTTGAACGCAAGACTCGCTATTGGGCTGGATATTCCCTAATGGGCTCAAATGGCCCATTAACCCCAAATAGGATCAAAATCTTCATGGGCTCAAATGAAGCCAAAAAAAGGGTTATCTAGTCTTTGCACGAACGAGTGGCTGGTAAAACCAAAAATAAATAAATTTGTTAAAAAAAAAAGACACCGGAATTTAAAAGGAAAAAGAAAATAGGGAGAAAAGAAAGAAAAAGCAAAAGATCGTTAAAAAAAATGCAGTGTATCTGTAATCGTCACCTTCGACTTCCATTTCAGCCGAGCAAATCCCTCGCGCTGAACACCTTTACTGGAAGATCGACTCAGTTTCGAGTTAGAGCAAAGTCCGAAGGCGTCGAGATGATCACCGAGAAGCTCGGTATTAGGGTTGAGCGCAATCCTCCTGAATCTCGCCTCTCTGAGCTCGGCGTCAAACAATGGCCCAAGTAATTCCTCTCTCTCGCTCTCGATTGCTTCGATTTGATGTCAGTGGTGTCTCGTTTGTGATCGGCTTTGATTTTCTAGCAAGCATAGACAGGTTTGAAATGTAGATACTGGAGATTGAAGGAAATTTGTAGCTTCGTTAATCAAAGGTTTCCTTGATTTGCGATGATGTGCGATTTCTTGCTTTTTTCGATTTAATGGAGAAATCGGCAAGGTGATTGCTTTTTGTTTTTGATCTGATTGCTCTCCATATACTAAAGTAATTCCAAATGTCTGTTTCAGTCATTTCAGCATCTAAAATTCTGTTTAGTTAGGTATTCCAATGTCTGTAGTGAGATGTTAGCTCTGGATATGATAGTAGAGAGATGATTTGGTGGAAGCTTGGAATTAGTGAGTAGAAATCAATCAAGAAAAAGTTTGAATAAGATTTTTGCTGTATCATACTGTGGCCATTTCTTAAGTGATACTTGGTCAAGTGTTTTTCCAGTTTAACAAAAGCCTCATTGAGCTGATTCTCTTTATTTGGCATGGTAAGAAGATCTGACTATCTCTTCCGTCCGAATCTCCTTGAACATCTTGATAACCTCCCAATGCTCATGTAACCCAGGAGATTTGGAGAAAGTTGATCAGCCCCTCCAGTCCATCTGCCTGAGGCAGTGATTGTTTCTTCAATTTCCTACTCATGACTTCATTTTTATTCCTTCCAACTTCTGAATCAGTCACATTTTTATGTGCTGTAAATTCCGTTTTTTCTACAGTGCAATTGTATTGTTTACTGAAGAATACGAAAGGAAAAACATATGTGAGAAAGAATGGGCTATTTCTGAATATCTAGGGGAGTTGAGGTTTTAGTCGACATAAATGGGGAGGAAGAAGAAGAACAGCTTGGGATTTTAGTCAATGTGAGATTTTCTTGATTTGCATGCATCAGAATTCAGAAAGTATTGAGAATGGAGATCACAAGATAAAAGGAGATTGGTGACCCGGAAATGCGGCTACAATCCTATTTTCCAAACTGATTTTATCACCATAAGAGAAATTTGTTGCCATTGTATATGTCACGGAGAATTCATTGAATATAAAGTTTCAAGAACTCAAATAAACTGGAAGTTGCTTATCATTCAAAGATTATAACCAGTACTTGTGAACGACGACTAAAGTGTGAACTTGGTGTAGGTGGGGATGCCCGCCAAGCAACTTCCCATGGACTTACTCTGCGAAGGAGACATGTTACCTGCTCAAGGGAAAAGTGAAGGTTACTCCCGAAGGAGCCAATGACGCGGTTGAGATTCAAGCGGGCGACTTGGTGGTCTTCCCGGATGGCATGAGCTGCACTTGGGACGTCTCAGAAACCGTGGATAAGCACTACAAGTTCGATTGAATAATTATTGCTATAGAGCTCGTCTCTTCGTCTGTGTAAGAAATAAGAAGCTATGTGACTTTGGCTTGTAAACCTCTGCTGCTCGGTTTCAAAAACAACATTGCCCTTGTTTCTGGAATCAGTTTGAAGTTGTTTTGAGCCTGTTGGTTCTGTTTTTCTTAAGTGAAGTAGGTGTTACTGTGTTAGCAAAAATCTATTAGAGTGCTTTCAGTGAGGGAGGTTTGATTGGCAGGAGGATACGCTCCTCGTCAGCACAAATACGTTCTTTATAAGCAATTAACACATCAATGAATTTTTTTTTTATTAGGTAAAAATTCGAGCTCAGACAAGCATGAAGGTCGAGAGGCCGACGAATCGACAGACGGACTAATTATCAATATACAAAGTACAAACACACAAATTAAAACAGATGAGAGAAATAACCCTAAAAAACCATATAAACCGTCAGCCAGCGGAGGAGTCGAGGGAGAAACAACCCTAAAAACCCATATTAACACATCAATGGAATGGATCTCTACGACGAAGTCAGAAGCTTAAGAATATTTAGATGATTTATGATGATAAAATACCTCACTCAAACTGAAGTTGTTAGATATAATTTCTAAATTTCCCACACCAAGTAAATCTATAAAACATTTTATAAAATGACAAAGCAAATATACGATTTCAATTGGTAGAAATAAATGATACTACGTATTATTCTTAAGACAAACAATATATATATATATATATATATATATATATATATATATATATATATATATATATGATTATATTTCGAGGTGCTTCTTTGGAGTTCATCTTCGCTTCCCACATGTGTTTGTATCATGATATACCTCTGATCAACAATGTTACTTGGTGGTGCTTGACTTTGTTATTCGTCTGCATACTGGACTTGACAGTCTATGTTTTCCTTATTTTCTGCCTTTTAGTAGAGTGCGTGTAGCATGTTTATTGTGACTTAACAGTTAGTTCGTCCGCTGATTCGACCTCTCGAAAATCAAGTTTTTTATTTTATCTCTCGAATTTTTATCCATAAGTGAAGAAAAGTTAGAGAGAGAATCTCTACAAAGAATCGAAAGTTTTTCTAAAAGTTTATTTGAGTTGTTGATATATGGTAGTATGTTACTCCCTCCGTTCCAAAATAAAAGTCGTTTGACTTTTCTGCACGTATTTTAATGAGGTAAAATCTATATAAAATATTATTTTTTTAATGAATTTGTTTTTATAAGTTTATACTTATGAATACCGACTATGAAATTATTAAAAAAAAATTAATTAAAAAAATAATATTTTATAGTGTTTTTACCTCCTCAAAAAGCGTGCAGAAAAAAACAAACGACACTTATTTTGGAACGGAGGGAGTATGATATTTCTTAACCAACGTACATAATACAATTTGTTCTTAACCAACATAATGTATCATAAAATTCTGAAGGTGTATAAAGAAAAAAAAAATTCTTAAAATTTGAGTAAATAATAAAAATTTATGAGAAATAAGCATCTCAAATTCTCACCAGTCCACCTCCGGACTCGTCTCTAGCGATCGCAACTGTGACCTGAGCAAATCGCAAGCAACAAGTACCTCCATTTCTTGCTACAAGATTTAGCTTGCAATTTCGGATTTCCAGAGCAACAGTTTCGGATTGGAGTTGGAAGGATGCAATCAACTTCAACCGGAATTGGATATGGTTTGAAATACCAGGTGAATCCATACACAACTTCCTCGATCACAGCTCATAAGCCCTAATTTTCTCCAATCTAAACCCTAATTCGTTCTCTATTTGTAGGCGAGGTGTATCGCTGATGTGAAGGCGGACACGGATCATACCAGCTTCATAACTGGCACTCTCAGTCTCAAGGATGAGAATGAGGTCTCTCGCTTTCCTTCCCCCCCCTAGACCTTAGGCTCCGAATCGAATTTTGGATTGTGATTTATCCCTTCTGATCTGATTTTGTTTGAAATTTTTAGGTGCATTTGATTCGCTTGGCGTCAGGTGGAACCGAATTGATATGTGAGGGTTTGTTCTCTCACCCTAACGAGATCTGGGACTTGGCTTCGTGTCCCTTTGATCAGCGGATCTTCTCCACCGTTTTCTCCAACAGTAACGCTCCTAGTTCTTCAAATCTATTCAGTTTAAAAGGCATTGTGGCATTTACGTTTTGGCTGATGATCCTTTTAGTGGCTAGTTTGTATGGATGGATGATAAGGGGAATTTTTGGTTTGTATATCAGTTGTTTGTTTTTATTTGTGGATACATTGGATCTAGAAGCCAAGTTTCACCAAAAAGGGAATGCTTAGAGATTTGTAGGTAGATGATAGGATACTCACTGTCATTCGATCACAACACGATGATCAATTTATCATGCATGTCACCTATGATCAGCTGTGGCTGGGATAAATTTGATTTAGTACAGTTTTACTGATGACTTTGAATTGCACCAAGGGAATGTACCTAAAAATTTCACCAAAAAGGGAATGCATAAGGATTTTTAGGCACATGGATTAATACTGTCATTTGATCACAACACTAAAATCAATTTATCATGCATATCAGTATATCACCTATCATCAGCAATGGCTTGGATACATTTGATTTATTACAGTTTTACAGATAACTTGAATTACACGAAGGCTTGTATTAGAAGCCTATGGTTTATGGATAATGAGAATCTGTCATTCATTCTAAACACAGGATTGTTTCTTTATCATATGTATAATGTCAATAGCCATGTCTATATCTGCTATTTGTGATTGGTTAAACGTGTTGAATTAGTCATACAAGTACTTAATACTTCTTATTTCTTAAGGTGAATCTTATGGAGCAGCTATATGGCAGATTCCTGAATTTTATGGCCAGTTAAATTCTCCCCAATTAGAGCGGATTGCTGCACTTGATGCTCATACTAGCAAGATCAAATGGTGAGCTATGTCTCGGTGATTACACTCTCATGTACAGTTTGGTTGTTAGACATTGGCAATACTTTCTTATTTGTAGAACAACTACCTTGAGATAGTCTTATGCTTATTTATAGTTCCTCCATTATCCTTTCTTTTTTGTTTTAACTCAGTAAGATTGTTTCTTAGACCATTGTAGGCATATTTGGTTATTTCATATTCTTATTGCTTGTCTATCAGGCTGCGTGCATTATAGTTAGCATTAGTAACTCACATCGCATGGGTTTCTTTAAATTGAAATTTTTTTAAAAAAGAAAAAGAAATCAAAATATGTCAGGTTTGTGCGTTGGAAATTTCTTGAATTTCAGGATTAGTTTCTTCTTCCAGAGCTAAAAACTGAAAGTCGTGAAACTTTTGTATTTATTACACTGACATGTTATGGCTTTATTTCATTTTTCCTTTTCTGGATATGAGAAACCCTGGTTAGGGCCCCTTTAAATGGTTTAGAAGCTTGTGAAAACTAGATACAAGATTCAGGAAACATCCAATTTCAATAGTCATATCATTTATGATTGCATTCTTTGTGCTAGGGAAACCCAGGTTAGGGCCCCTTTAAAAAATGACTAACATTTTTTAAAATATTTCTCATTATAAGAAATATCAGTCTTCTCCAATATCCCTTGCATAAATCTCAGCATTCTTCTTGTGCTGTCTGTCCCTATCCCTAATCAAAATTTTCTTATAGCAATTGAATATTTGTTGGCAGGAATTTGCATCGGGAATCAAAATATTTAGTGTTATGATATCTCCTGAATGGGCTCATATCTTAATTGCAGTGTTCTTTGGTGGCCAACTGGAAGACATGATAAGTTGATTAGCATTGATGAGCAAAATTTGGTTCTTTGGGGTTTGGATTCTTCAAAAAAGACTGCACAGGTAACGCGAACCAACTTTTTCAAATCACATATTGCCTAACATCTATAGATATTTATTTTACTATGTACATCCATCTGTTATTTTCCCTCTTGTTGCATACCTATTGATGCTTTAATGATATAATCTATAATCCGAGAAGAATGTTAATATCATTGGTTAACACTTTTTAACATCTTCCTTTTTTTCCCTTAAAACTACACTCATGGCAACACCTATATCTTTGTTTTCATTTCTCACATGAAAGTCGTAAAGATTTTTGCTACTTAAATATGCATATGTGATTTGTATTTGTGTCTTGTTTCGAATTGTAGCTACAATCACAGCAGCCAGTTGGGATGCTTCACTCATTATCAGGAGGAGCATGGGACCCACATGATAGCAATGCTGTTTCACTAACTAGTGAATCAGTAATACAAATCTGGGATCTGCGGACAATGAAGTATGTGTTTTTTACTCGTGATTGTTACGTATTACGATCTATTGTATGGACACTTTTCTTTTCAGTAAGCATGTTTTCTTGGTAGTTTGATGAAAGTGGTCCCCACATGTGCTTCTACTCTCTAGTTGCGTAGATCAGCATGCCTATCTTTGTTTGAACTTTGTAGAATGAAGGGCTTGATGGGAATCTCTTTTTCCATCTCTGATCAATTAGCATACATGAAGAATTTGTAGCATTGTCAGTGAGACTAATTTGTCATTTGTCTTATGATTGCATTGCTTTAGAACCATGTCTTGGTATCTACTAATCAGCCTTTCTTTCTCAAAAACTGATCTCCGTTATTGATTGACCCTCATACCTATTTTTAGTTGAAGATTTTGATATGAAATGATCTGATATCTCTGTAGTTGTAAAATGAGTTTGTGTAATGAAACATATCTTGATTAATCAGGAGCTCTGCTAAAAGGAGCATTTGATGTAGTTTATCTGTTAAAAAATGAATGTTTTCTAGAATTTTTTTAGGCAGAGACCAACCATTTACAATTCAAAAGGGATTTCCAGTGGCATGTGGATCAGGCGCATAAACATGCCCTTACACATTCTTTTGTATTATGAGTTCATCTTTATTGAATCTGAAATTATTACATTCCGGAATTGGAGGATCCCTTTTTTACTACATCTTTCTTGTTGTATTACTGATGAATCTCACTCTGTACATAAACAAATTTTGTGTAATTACATGGAACTGAAAGTAGCCTTGAACTTTTGAAACCTACAGGTTAGCTAACTCATTGGATCAATCCCATGCCCGTAATGTAGATTATGACTCAAAGAAAGAGCACATCATTGTAAGTATGCAGCTTACAGGCTGTACCTGTCTTGCAAAATGAATGGTTTATGGATTTTAGAGTGACTAGTAATTAAAGTCCTGCTAGTTGCTTTCCTGACTTTCTGGCAGCTTCAGGATTATTCTTTTGTAGCATTTAGCATTTCAGCTATGCAAATAATATTTTAGTTGCTTCATTGAAAGATTACACTTGTTGAAAGTCGCATGATTTATAGATTAGGGCTCCTCATTTTGAATGTGCCTTTCATTATTGTATGCCTCATCATTAATAATCAGGTAACTGCTGAGGATGAGTCTGGTATTCGTGTCTGGGATCTTAGAATGTCAAAGGCTCCCATTACTGAGCTTCCTGGACATGCGCACTGGTAAAATAAAAAAGCATACGTTTATTGTTTCTCTATATATGAGCAATTCATGTGTTGTTGATTAAAACAGTTGAGCGAGTAGCAAGTGGTTTTTTTATCTTTTCTTTTTTTGGCTATCTATTCCTATTTCGCCTGAAATTACTGCTGAAGCAATGTTAAAAGTTAAGAAAGCTGGCAATCTGATTTCATTTATAATCCACCGCTTGATGAAGTTATCTTTTTGCATTTAATATTGTTTGCTGAAGGACAAAAATCTGCTGAGTATAAGATTATCAACTGCTCCAAGCCATGTGTGATATTTGAGCTGCTTGTGAGTCAGTATCTATCAATACTTTCAACCAAGACTTGTTTTGGAAATTGTGAATGTTATATCCAAAAACTGCAAAAATAAAAATAAAATAAGAATCTATTCTACCCCAAGCCCAAGCCTCCCTGGTTCTTTTTCATACTTCCCCTTATAATCTAGTTTTAGCTGATACATAAACATAGCAACACAATTTCCTCAATAACTACATCATCTTGACATCTTACACATCCCCATGTTCCTAGCTCATAATCTCACGGACAGATGAAGTAAACACGTGTGAAAGTTGCAGCTGCTCTTGCTTAAGAAATATACTGTTCGTAAGCCTGCCTCTTTCCTTACGGTCGTCAAGTATATGAGTGTATTCCTCCAATACTGGATTTGAAGTCATGGATCGTAATCTTTTCCATAACTTTCCCCCTCGCATCTGCAGTGAAATCATATTCATAGATGGTCTGCAGTCTTTGCTTGCTCATCAGTCACCACACAACTTTTATGTATCTGCAATTTTCATTTGTTTGAAACTGTGCAGTGCAAAAGCTCCATTTTTGCTATTCTAGAAGAGCAGTTTGGTATAGTCATATCTTGCTGCCAAGGCTAGCTACTAGAGTCCATGGATTTTGCTTTGTTTTTATCTGCGCATCTTTCAAAATTTTAAACTTAATCCTGGTGAAAATGAGGTTCAAATCGCCTTAACTCTTGCCTCATTGTGAAAATGAGGCCGCTTGATGTCCATATGTTGCTATGGCATTTAAGAGGCTTTCTTTACTGTCCTTGTATTTTTTAGCATCTAATCTGCTGAACATGATCTCTGCAGGACTTGGGCGGTGAAATGTAATCCTGAGTACAACGGGCTCATTTTGGTAGGTTTATTGTTCCTTTATTCATTATGATGATTTGAGATAAGAAAGGTTGAAGTAATCCTAGGTCAAAGAAACGATTCACGTTGCGCATAAATAAAGTCAACATGTTTGGAATGTTATGAGTTATCCCAAGGCACTCCATTGGAAGATGATATAGTAGAAAAATATTAACATTTTCTAATAATAATAATAAGACCTGTAAGTATAACTTCTATCAGATTTCTCCCAAATCTAGTAAAGAGGCTGAGTAAGAATTGGCTTTCGTGCCTTCAATACACAGAACCTCTATATGTTGAAAGACCTGCCTTTTCTGATGGCAGTCCTCTATCACATGTATTTGACTGATAACTCTGTGTCTTTGTGCAGAGTTCTGGAACAGACTCTGCTGTAAACTTGTGGTTAGCTCCTGAGAGTAGCAAAGATGCAACAAATGAGGGGTACTTTTCTTGTTGATTGTTATATTTGTTTACGACGTGCCTTGTTTTATTCCATGGTTGTTATTCTTTGTCAGTCCGGTTGAGTCTCCAACCAGGCGCACAGATCCACTGGTCTGTTCCTACAGTGACTATGAAGAGAGTGTTTATGGTATTATTTCCATCCTTGCTGTTTATTTCCTTTTTCCTTTTTCCTATTTCCCTTTTATTTACTTGTTAATGATCTCAAATTCAAACTCATGCATCAGGTCTTGCTTGGAGCTCTCGGGAGCCTTGGATTTTTGCATCGTTGTCCTATGATGGAAGGGTAAGTATGGACAAAAGATCATTCATTATTCGCTAGGCTTTTACAGCGTCTTTGTTTGGTAGACACAATATCATTGGGACATGAACTAAGCTACTCGGATCATGTTTTCCTCGTCATTGCTAAGCAGGTGGTGGTGGAATCAATAAAACCTCATCTTGCCAGAAAATGATGTATTGCCAAGTTCCAGGAGTAAGTCGTTCATCCTCGGGACGGGATGTTTATCATCCAAGGCCTAACCAAATTAGGTTCATACCCTTCATTATTTTTGGCAGTGTTGCAGGAATCAATGTACATGTACAATCATGTCCCTTGGAGGATCCAAATGTCTTTGTATGTGGTACCTCTCTCTTTTGGTATCTTTACATGTGATTTTCATATCCTCTTCAAGCAATTTCAAAATGTTACTGGTGAATAGCTGAATAGTGGGCCTTTTGTTTCTATTTTTGTTTTTTTCAGTTCAAAATAATCTGTTCTTTTTTTCATGGGTCTATTTTCAATTTTGATAAATATTGATACTCTTTTCCTGTTAAGTATATATTTATAGGTCGCTTTTTTTTAAACTTATGTCCTAAATAGGCTAAATTTAGAAATATGTTCCTTTTTTTTCTCTAGGGTTTAAGCATCTGAATCTAGGGAATCTTTTCTAACATGATTTGTTTAACTAATGCTCTTAGAATCTTAGAGCATATTACATTAGAAAGACCATTTATCGATATGCAACTTTGGGTTCAGATATGATCCCATCATGGAACTGAACACAATAGATATTGTCCTCTTAGCGCAATCCAATTTAAACTCATTTAGTCATTTGTCTTTGGTTACATCTTTCCTGTGTTTTGGGTTTAAATAATGTCCTCTTAGTGCAATCCAAATTTTTGGATGAAATTGAAGATAGCTAGATTTAGATCCCATCATGGAACATATATCATCAGGAATCAAGATACAATGCAACTGTCTATTAAGTCCATAACCTAAAAACCGAAATCACAATGCACAACCATCTGCTTGGTGTAACAAGTTTCCAAAAACACTCTACAATACAAGAACAAATAAACAAATAATTCTTAAGGCTTAGCACAATGGGACCCAACCCAACCACAACTTCAGCTTCAAACAAGAGCAACAAGCTGTTGAACTTAGTAATAACAAACTTACCCCCCCCCAGAAAACCCCCCAAAATAAAAACCCTAAATCTCAATTGCACCGAGTTCTTAATCTTTGGTTGGTCACTGGCTGTGGAGAAATTGATGAAAGAAGGATCAAAATGCACTGCTCTTCAAATTCACAGCACTAGAGAGCCCTCCTAACTTAGAGAACTGAGTCTCGTCCATTGACTGTCGTGTCATTCTCTGAGACAAGTAGCTTCCAGATCTCCTCTTGGCTTTCGTGGACTCTGTCAAGTTCATGTAGCTCGGGACACTACTCCTACCAGCAGAGTCCTCTGTGCCGGACACAGGAGTACAGATTGAAGATGACGCCGAGCTCTCACCATATGGAAACTCCGAGCTTGGACTGGATGATGAACGGGTGCCTTGCCCAGCAACAGGAGGTCTCGCTGTGATCCTCGTGGTCATGTTGTTCTTTCTCACCTTCACCGAGCTGGGTGGTGTTAGCTCTGAGGATCTTGGACACTTTCCCTTCAGAGAAGTCGCTAAGATCTTAGGAGGCGGGGTTAATTCAGATGTTGTACTTTGAACTTCCTCCATCAGCCTGTTTTCCCATGGCTTCGCCGCCATCCAACGCTCCAACCAAGTCCATCCCCAGCTGTTCTTACTCACTTCAAAGTTCTTCAAGGAAATGTGTGCGTATGCGTCTGATCCTGGTATTGATCTCAATTGCTGAATCCAAAGCCAAAGATAACAATACAATTTCATCAGTTCAGTAACAAATTTTCAAATCCACTGTCGAAACAACCGAATCAAATACCTTCTGAGCAATAGAGTAAGCCAGTGCTCTTTCCCTTTTGAATGCTCCATCTTGCCTCATCTGCAACTTTGTTTTAACTTCAGCCAGTGTTCTTTTACTGTCACACCACCCTTCCTGCAATTTTCACAAACTCATTATTCAGCTCAAAAATAAATGTCAGCTTCCTGCAAAGGGGTCAGCAGTTTATGCATATACCTCAGCTTCCTTTAAGAGGTCGGCCTTGCTACGCCGTTCATCTATCAGCTTCTGCACAGCCTGCCCTTCGATAGACATCCTCACTCGACGAGCTCGAACTCTAGCCTGGACTCGGACCAGAGCCTGCATGCACCTCAGCGTCACAGCTGCCTGTTTCCTCACCTGCCTCCCGCGGACCAGCGCTTGAATCCTCACTATTCCTTTGAGTGCCTTTAGGGCCCTTCTTGCCTGCATTTAGACACACTGCTCATCAATATCCAACTCAGCATGACCATCAACAGCATCATCATCCCAATATATCCCGCAATGAAACAGAGCCCCTTGCCCCAAACTAGTCGAGAGGGTGTTTCCGAGACAGTAGCATCTAAATTAATAGCTCTAACTTCCTCCAAATGAATTGCAAACTCTAAAAAATGATTTACCAAGAAGCCCCGGAAGGCGGTTTGGATCCGAATGGCGGCCCATTCGTCGCGAACAGCCTTGAAGTCCTTAGGAGGAGCTCTGATGACAGTAGCGACAGCGGCATTAAACGCGTCGTTGGGAGGAGGAGACGCCACTGCATCGGACTCACCGGCGTCCTTAAGACGCCGCTGTTTGAAGCCATTCTTCCAGTTGATAAGGTCCCCTGATGGGCTCTTCCACAGCTTCCATCTCTTGCCTTTACCTCCTCCTAACTTCTCCTAAACAAGTAAAAACCAAATCATACAGCAAAAACTCAAAAACAATCCCAAAATCTAAAAAAAACTGAACAAGTGGAAAATGTGGGAGCTTTACATTGAGCTCCTCCTTATCTGCAGGTTTCTTGAAACCTATCAATGTCTTCACCCATTTCCCAGACGCACCCATTTGAACACCAAATTGGTTGTTTCACAGAGAGATTTGGGGGTTTTTGAGGAAGATGAAAGATGCAGGTATGTGTGTGGCAGTAAAAGTAGAAGTAAACGGTGATGAAAATGAGAGAGAGAGGGAGTGGGTTTTTTAGTGGGGGGAGGATATGGAGGAGTGTGCAGTGCAGAGAGAGACCCGCGGGTTTGAATTTCAAAAAAGGAAAAACTCGAACTACCCAACGGACACGATGTGCCCCTCATCTGTCTGACACTCTTGTAGTATTTACTGAAATGCCCCTGTCCTGTTAGCTGGATTTTGTCCAATGGATAATACAGTAGTAGTACGGAGTACAAGAACTTGACTGGAGTGCAGTTTCTGAATTCAACCAATCCGGGAGTTCTCCGGTTTTCACTACTGTATCGTGGTTGCCGATATTTGGGTGGTGGTTGAAGATTGATTGAGTCTGTGTTGAAAATAAAAAATGTGTTAAGACAGTAATATACTGTAATGATATAGAGTGAATCGTCTTTAGGTAAAAGATCCTTGAAAAGATAATGGTTTTCTGTAAGATTCTGAACGAGTTTATCCTTGTATACCATACCATTTGTAACGAGGTAGTATCAAAGCATAAATGGTGGGCAAAATGGGTAAAATAAGCTTAGGCAAAAGAAGGCATAAAAAGAGTAGAAGTAACTCTCAAGAAAACCGACAAGACAATCTCCTTTCTATACACTGTGTGATCGCTATTTCTTGGGCTCTTCGCAATCTTACAAGTGGGGCCATCCAATTTATATAAACCCAAAAAAATGTGTCAAAAGTTGAAAGAATTTTCAAAAAAATGTGTTGGAAAAAAAGCCCAAAGTAATTGAACCCACTGAAACCCGTGGTGTCTGATACTGAACGCCTGAACTTTTGTGTGGCTATTAAATGGTCAAATTACTGAAAATAGCCCTTAGTTTTATATTAGTCGCAGATGGCACTTTACATATTCAAATTTATGAGAAATAGTTCAAACTCTCTTATGCCTTACTAGCACTATCTTAAGCATTGTTGGAGACTGTATTATTTTTATAGTTAATCAGTTAATGATAATGTCACACGGTCATAACATTGACATTACCTAAAGTTATGCTTATAAGACGACAATGACCATATAATCAGAGCAGGCACGGGAGTCCGATAAACTGAGCTTTGTTGAAGCCCACCCCGTTTTTATACAGAAAAAAAATCTTGATTTAGAATTACTAATGTAGCAGTAGCAAATTTGGTAGTATTGTTTTACCTTCACCAATGAGCCCTATAGGTTTGATCCTCCCTCTCCTCTTTCAATCAATATTTTTTTCTTTTGACCCTATATGCCACAACTCATTAAAGAGTTAACATTTTTTTAATTCTTCTATCCAATTCATGCGTTATGTTCAAACAAAATTTCCTTTCTTCAAACAAATTTCCCTTTTTCATTAATTCTACCCGTTTGATTGAGTTTTCTTCTTAACGAAATTAATTGGATCTTTGGTATAATAATGTTATAGAAAACCAAATTTGTAAATATCAAAATCTCGATTGATATTGATATTTTGTCATTTTTTAAAAATATTATGTTAATTGTATAAGTCAAATACAACCTATCGCAATTTCAATTTCTGGTTTGGTGCTTGCATGTGAGTAACAAGAATTGGAAATTTTGAATCAAACAATACTTAACGATATAGTTGTTGGAGTTATTTCTCACAATTTTAAAAATTCAGACTAATTTCTATAACTATTTATACAATTGAGGGTATTCTGTGCTCATTGACAAAGGTAGGCTTTTGTAGCTTTTTCAGGTGGAAAAAGTGTTTAAAAATTGCACTCTCTCCCTTTTCGTACATGCAATGCAGTGATCACTGATGCACACCTTCAAGTCTTCAACAATTTCACATTATACCCAAAATTTCATTCACAATTTCACATATATTTGGCACAAAATTGCACAATCAGCTAGCTTTTCGAAGCTTTTGATTTTTTATTCACAAAATTTCATCGAGTAACTTAACAATTAGGTTTGTCAAACACCACACTAGCGTATTATTAACATATATTTTACACAAATAATTCATCGGTTAACAAATTCAGCTTCCCCATTGGCCTAAAACATGATTGAATCTCAAACCTAAGGAGCCAATCAGACAAACAAAGCTCCGGAGTATATCACTAATTCACTATATTAGTGACAAATTGATGAACAAAAGCATGCAAAACAAAGCAATATCATTATATCAGTGAGAATTGATTATGTAACGTACGTTAAAATCCTCAGCAACCACACAAAGCAATATCACTATATATCGATGAGAAAGAACCGAATAGTTGGAAGGAAGAGAACAAAGCAAAATCAGAGAGAGGGCGACACCGTCACAACACACCGTGACAAGGGAGATGACCCATATGTACGGGGAGGCGGCCGGACGAGTCATCGACTTGGGGATTTAAAAAACAACCCAAACATTCTAGGAAAATTTTAAAAATAAATGTTGAAATAATCAAAACCCGCAATAACCGAAACTCGAACAACCAAAAGCCAAAATGAACATAAAACTCGATTCAATTCAACCCAACTAAAGATGGCAATGAGTCGGGTGGTGGATAGATGATTCGATTTTTCACCCGACCAACCATCCAAAAACCACCACCCGACCCGCTCATTCAGCTTCGTCTTACCCTTCACCCACCGGGTGATCGGATGAAAAGCACCACTCTCAATTATCCTTGAATTGGTAAATAAAGAGCAGTCATTCCGGGGTTCGAACCGGAAACCTATGGATATTAGTGTACTACCCACAAGTCATTTTCGATTGAGCCATTCCGAAATAGTTCACTCTCAATTATCCACAACCACCTAGAAAGTTTTTCGGCAATGTTATACATGTTGCAACATTAATAAAAATAAAATTAAAAAAAAAACAATTTTAGCAAAACAACCACTATTTCACAAAAAACAGTAACTTATTCAACAAAAACAGCAACAATTTCACAAAACAGCCACTTATTCAACAAAACAGCAACTATTTTACAAAAACAGCAACTATATACAAAAAAAAAAAGCAGCACCTATATAAAAAAACAGCAACTATTTCATGCAAAATCAGCCAAATAAATTATTTAATATATAAAATTAACTAATTAACTAATATAATATTATGTCGGGTGATGAATGAGATTATTGTCACCCAAAATCCGACCCGCTCCATCACCCGTTCACCCGTCACCAATTTAATATCCACTTTGTGTCGGATTTTCACCCGTTTTTCCGGATCGGGTGAAGTGGGTACCCGTCGGGTGCGGGTGATATTGGCATATTGCCCCCCCTAAACCCAACCCAACTTAGATGACTTGACATTACCCGAAAACCAAACCCACATTCCCAAACCCGAGCCAATTCACATGATTTCCACCTTTGGGTGCCTTCGGTCGGAAAAGGTAAAATCATATATATACCGAGAAGCTCATGGAGCCGTATAGAGTTACATCTAGTGAAGTATCTGGTATGTAATAAAAGCATCACTCACATTTATCACAATTGTAATTAGATCTTATCAACTAAACTTTTTACTTGCCCATCAATTCACTGGAGATTGGAAGTCACAAAAATGCTTCACGAACCAAACGAGCCACTATCCTTGAGGTTAATCGATTCAGCACTTCAGGTAATACTTGAGCAGATACACCGGGCAACACCGGTAGGAGCTCCCGGGTAACTCTACTAAGGTCCATAACCTGCCAATTACTCTCAACAATAAGCCAACAGCAGGTTGTATGCCTATAGCAGGTTGTATGCCCCATGAATGAGATTATTATGTCTATGATCAAATTTTAGCAAGGTTTCGTGGTTCGTGATGCAAACAAAATCAGCAAAGCACCATGAAACAAAGTAGATTGCAACATATTACCACAATTGTGTACTATAGAAAGAAAAGTTTGCAGAAATGTCTTACCTCATTGGATCTTGTTGAAACTCCTCCTGTTAAGAACCCGAGTACTCTCTGAACATTGGAAAGAATAACCTTGTCCTCCTCCGTTATGGAGGGCAAGAACATCACAGGTTTGATGGGGCCAAACGAAGGAATCACGTTGAGAACATTTCCAATCCCTAAAGCAGCAGTTACTCGTACCAACTGTTCCCTTGCTAGTGCATCTATGCCTTTCACAATCTGTTAATAAGCAAAGTCAGTAGCCTATTAACCTCTTACTACCGGTAGATGGTCATCCAAAATTACTAAATTTGGTAGTCAATGCCAGATCTGAACAGATGCAAGATAAAAACGGACTTAACATTCTCCTGCCTCGCCCCTACCTCAACCGCATTTCTCCAAGGAGAAGCAAACTAGTAAGAAGATATCTTACACCTTACTACCCCTAAGATGAGTATGTTGCATGAAATGAGAAAAAGAAACCACCCTAAAGTTTATCAATACCTCATCAAGAAGAAATTCCCGGAAGAAGTTTCCCTTCTGAGACAATAAGAATCCCAAAGCTGCCCTTGTCTGAACTTTATCGAGTTGAGATGAAATAGATTGAACCTCAAGCTCGGTAGTGCCTCGTCCAGCTTGCACGATGCCAAGTTCTGCCATTTCACCCTTCAAGCCTTCTCCACCTCCACTTTTGGCTGCTTCTATGAAGTTTTCAAAAGCTTGCATCACATCAATGAATCTCTCAGCATCAAAAACACCTGATTTTCCATATATAGTATATCGTAGAGCATTCCTTAACCGTGGAGATTCGTCAGTTAAAAGTCTCTGTCATTGGAAGGAAGACAAGTGTTGGAAGATTTTAGATGAACTTCACCATTTTTTCAACTGTCAACTGAAATGAATGTAATATATACTATCAACCATGAAAAGACAATAATTGCATATACCGACCAAAAATCAGCAAACATGTGACAGGACACCAGGGAGAACCAATCAGACTGACATTGTAAACTAGAAAGACTGAAGAACAAACTTTTTCAAGATCATGATTAAAGTAGTTCATTCGAATCACCAGAAGTCCACAGATTTGGAAGCTTCTATACAACCTTTCCTTTGCTCCTACAACACATAAATTGAAGCAAATGTCTTCCCTTGTCTGAAAAAACCTCATTTCTGTATGTGACTCGTTTTACTATAGTCATAATGAAGATGATAAAGCCTTCTTTTGAAATTTTCAGAAGGCCACCGGATCCTCTCTGATATGCAGCAATTCATTTGCTGCTCAAACCAAATCAAATTTAAGAGAAATGTCTTTTTTTTCTGAAGAGCTCACCATTCTTTATACTCCGTACCTTTTATCTAATTTAATCAATTAGATGCAAAATCATATGATCTATCCACTCCATTCTGATTTCCTATCTTCCCTCAGTCAAACAGTTCATCTTGGCCACTAAATCAGATAGACACACCCTACTACAATATCACCAGTACTGATCTAACCCTTCATTATACCCTATCCTCCGCCCATTCCAGGACTGATCTCCACCTCACTAATACTCTCTCCGTTTAAAAATACATGTCCTTTAACTTTTTGGCAGGTATTTTAAGGAGCTAAAAAAACTATATAAGTTATAGTTTTTATTTTTGTTTTATAAATTAAAAAATTAATAAAAATGTTAATATTTTATGTAGTTTTTAACTTATTGAAAAACAAGTCGAAAAGTCAAAAGGATTTGTATTTTTTACCAGAGAGAGTATTATTCTTGCCATCAACACTAGTGCTATTACTGCTATATAGTCAAACAGAACTACATCATAGTAATGAACTAGAATGTTGGGTAATAGGTTCAAACCAAGAAGCAAGAGAGTTACATTGAACTTCCAGCTGTCAGGAGGCATTTATTATTTATAGAGAACAAGATATTCAGCTTCATAGATTCGACACAACTTCATAACTTTAAAGAAAGCATTCATTTCATACCTGGGCAATATATGGGTAAGCTTCATCTACTATTGCAAATTCTGGATTTCCAACTAGAGCTATTCCTTCCAAAACCCCTATTGCTCGAATTATGAGAGCAAAATAAGGTGGTATTCTAAACGGATAGTCAAATGTTATTTGTGCCAAATCAGATGCCAGTTCCTGAAAATTGATGTTCTTTGCTCCCCCTCCTTCAAGCGCTTGATCAAAAACTTTAGCCAGAACAGGCAAAATAGGCCCCAAATTAACACCTTCTGGAATGAAATCAAGTTTGACAAAATCTTTTACTATAGCATCATAATCACGGTGTATAAGGTGAGCAATTGCTTCAATCATTCCATACTTCTGATCATCGGTTAACTTGGTGACTAGACCTGTTTTAGCGAACATAAGTCATGTGAGAATGCTATGAAAACAAAGAGAGGGATTGTTATATAACTCTGATGTGGCAAGTTGTATACAGGAATACTAAAGAGGAAAAGAACTGATGAGAAAAGCTCCCAATAAAAGTACCTACAATAACCAATTATGTTGTAAATAACTGCTCCATGCAAGGATTGCAAGTCAATTGTGAATTTTTTTTTGGATTTGCCGAAAATCAAAAGTTCAAAAACAAAATATGGCCCAATTAGTTTTAAAAATGAAAAATGATCTATATAATCTTCCAAACTTGATGTGTGTGAGTTATTTATCCACTAAACTAAAAATATCTCATTAATCCTTTTTCCTCCTCTACAATTGGGTGTTGATTCAAACAACAACAACAACAACAACCCAGTATATCCCGCGGTAAGGCAGGGTCTGGGGGGTCAGGATGTACGCACTCTTTCCCCGAACTAGTCGAGAGAGTGATTCAAACATTGACATAAATATATTTTTACTTTGATGACCCCTTACTCATTTCCTCTCACTTGATGTGCAAAGCACAGGCCATAAACTAAACTAGTTGATCACTATCCGAGCTACAGTCCCATTTTCACACTTTGCCTAGAGCCTTTCAAATCTCAAGTCCGACCCAGCGTGATGTAAGTCCAATAAAGAAAGGAGTTGCCAATAATTGAAAAAGACTTTTCTAGTTCTGGGTCTAAGATTAAAGCTTGGATCTTTCCTACCTATCATATTATGAACTTCCCGTGTTTGTCTATGTTATTCAGATATACTGTAAATATTTAAATATCAGATTATAACACAAACCATTATAATAGAGTAAGTAGTTACCAAAGTCGAGTATGGCCAGCTTCCCATCTGGAGTGCGGATCATATTTCCAGGGTGTGGGTCAGCATGGAAAAAGCCAGTATCAAGCAACTGCGTTTTTATGTTAAAAGATGAGATTTTGACAACTGAAACTTCCTAGCCAAGTTGTGTAATTTTAGAAACTAGGTTTAGAAAGATGATAATGATGGGTTATGGGTTGAGCCTGAGGGGTTCCACAGAAGTTATTAGAAACAGAAATAGAAATATACGACATCTCATGGCTGTACATACCTGCTTTAAATAGCATATTACTCCAACATTAACCAGTTCACCAACATCATCTGCTGTGCTTTGAGACAGTTTTTCTCCATCAATCCACTCTGTTGTAAGAACCTTCCTTGCAGTATATTTATGGTAGGTTTTTGGAACGACAACCTGCAATCTTGTCCCAATTAGTCATTCTAAAAGAATGAGCCGTAAAAAGGGAAATGACTGCTATTATTTGGTAAACAGTACCTACTTCATTTAAAAAAATAATTAAGAAGCAGTGAAAAACAGTTTTCATGATCCATTTAATTTAGTTCAAAGACGGTTTTAGTATTACTGACTTAACGACTCACCAAAAGGAAAAATTTTCGTCTTCAAAGCCTAAGAAAAAGAGATGCACAAACTACATGAAGACCCTTGCACACTTTTCATAAAATCCAAAAATGATACTCCGTAGATAGTAAATCAAACTAGGTAAAGACCTTTGGTTAGGGAGTTCTCACCCCTCACTACAAAGTCATCGAGGCTATTGAGCTTAATCAGCTTATCACCTTATCCAATCTGTGATCCAAGAAATACAAAACTTCTGGTTCTCCAATTGACAACAAATCTAAGGGTGTGTTTGGTAACGCACGCCTATAATGTAAAGGGTGTTGGTCTAAAAGGGTACTTAATAAGGCTTAGGAAACTTAGTACTATTTACTTAAGTGATGTGAAAGAAGATGAATAGTTTTAATTGCACATCACCAACATTAGTGCATCTAACTGTATTTCTTTTTCTTTTCTTTTTTTCTTCTAAATAGTAGTATCAATTAAGTATCATAATAATATCTTCAACTCCTTTGTCTACTATAGGAGAATGAGAGGAAGAGTCATTTACCTGTGGAAGATCTTTTTTCATCATTTCAGCAAAAATAGTCCCATTTTCTCCCTCATTAACATAGTCAAGTTCCTCAAAGAAACGTGCAGCCCATTCATCAACCAAGCCAACCACATCAACTGAAACCTGTCAAAGACAAAATTTGATTGGATGAAAAAGCCTGAAATCCATGTTCACAGCTCTGTACTGAGAAGGAAAATGGCATGATCAAGGGTTAGCTTCCTCAGATGGTAAGAGAAGATATAGATTTCCCCTACCACACAAAAGGAAGAAAGAAATTGGAAGAGGAAAAATATGATCAAATATTAGGATGCTAATGCACTACATGAAACTACAAATTCAAATGAATGGAGAGGAAGGCTCTTCTTAAAGAATAAACTCTACCTAAAGATTAACTAGTAGATGAAGCTCACTTTCTTCCACTGAATGAGATTTTGCTCAGTGTAGCACTAAAGCCCCATTTTTGCTTCAAACATTAACCCATGTAATTTTGATTATCAAGTTGTCAGTTGTCACTGCCATAAATAAACAGCAAATACAAATTTTAAAATACTCTTCAATGCAACTATAGAAGATGCTTAGGTAAAGTTAATCATGGTTGAGAACAAGTCCAGTTCCAAAAAGTCCATTGAACGGGCATACTGTTGATCCCTAAAATGGACCACATAACTTCTTTCCTGGGCTAGCTTATAGGTAAACATTCACCAGAAGTTTTGATAGAGGTCAATGTACCACAGCAAAGGGGTAAATGTACCGGTGAGAATGAAGACAAAATAAGGAAAAGGCATTTTTTAGGACTGTTATATATGTATGTATGTCAGTGCATATTTATTCAAGCATGCATGCATTTATGGATGGATGGATGCATGCATCCATACACGTCTTTAAGTCTGTATGGATGTATGCATATTTTATGTAATATGTAAGTATATATGTAAATAAGAGAAGCAGGAACTACTGTAAAAGAGAAAATATTAATGAAAGAAGATAATACATTACACAAAAAGATTTGTATACTCTATATTTGTCATAGCCATTATATATTGAGCTTCGTTCTGGTGTACCCATGCTCCAATTTAATGTTTAACTTGCTTCAATACAAAACATTGGTTGCTTCTTTTGTAAATTAAAGTGCTCACATTACAAGCTACTCCAAGAAGTAAAACAGGACAAAAGTGCCTTATACCAAAAGCCATAAAAAATTCATAAATAGAACACCAATCAACAGCCAACTTATGCAATTTTGCAGAACCATTATCAAATGTGTTCCACCCTCACAAAAAAAAAATGTTTCCAGATGGAGCCTATTTTCAAAATAGACATTCGGATCAAATATGTCAATCTGAGAAAATGCAATAGCCAAAAACTAATTATACCTGTGGAAATTTGCGAAGAACCAATCCCAAATTGCGAATGATGAACAGATCAACAGTCACAGTCTCAAGAACAAAAGGCCTCTGTACTTTCACTGCAACAAGATCTCCATTTTCTTTCAGACGACCTTTGTAAACTTGTCCAAGAGATGCTGTGATTTTCCACAAACACTAAAGCTTAGTATCATAATAGCTCCACACAATAAATAGATAAATACATATATTATGACCGAGTTATTAACACTGGGCTTCTTGTTTATGGTTATGAATAATACCAGCAGCAATGGGTGAAGAAGAAAGCTCTGAATAAATATTCTGCCATGGCATGCCAAGCTCTTCCTCGATTAGTGCCATTGCAACATCATCGGGAAATGAAGGAACCTTATAATGTAGACAAAGATAAGATAAGATATAGGGAGGCATATTTCAATCAAAGGTCAAACGGAAAAAGCAAACCACGAAAGGAACATAAAAAATATGGAAACAATGCAATGCCATAAGCCTAAATATACTAACAATAGAAATGAAGCGGACAAACAAAATTAACAAATATGGACCGGAATACTATCAGCTAAAAGGGCACCATGCTACATGGCTAAAATGCTGAAGAATGATTAATTTGTAAAGATCTGACTACATCATCCCCGTCTCTGCATCGGTTGATTAAAATTGGTTGAATAGTATAAATTTCCAAGCAACGCAAATGTTAAACTCCAAAGAAAAAATAAAAATCTGGTTAATCAGTCCGTGACCGGGACCAATTTCTTTCCTGTGTAAGACTGTAAGGACCTCTTGGACCAGTGGAATTTTTAGCCCTGTCCAGATCACGACCTATATATTTGTCGACATTAACAGCATTTTTTTAACTCAACTTCAAGTTTGTGCAAATTTCAATCCAACAAGACAATATTCATGATTCAAGTCAACAATTGCATCATCACATTACACTACTCAAAACACTTAATTTCCACCAAATTGAACACATTTTTATTAAGTTTATCCAAGATTTAAAACCCGAAGTCTCTTGTAAAGACATGCCAAACTGCACTATATGTTGAGATACCAAGAGATAATGTTTAGATAGTAGCACCATGCTTTCATTGTTTTACCAACTTGTACACATATGAACAAGATCAATCAAATTGCAAGCAGGTCCACTGCTTTATGCAGAGAAGTAATGCAATCGACACAACTAAAGCAAAAGTCTCTTGTAAAGACATGCCAAACTGCACTATATTATAAAGGTAAATTATGCAAATATACTCTCTTCAAAGAGCTTTTGGATACAATTTGAGGCAGAAATTTCAAGAAAACTGAATAAAATATGAAAAATTACACAAAACAGTATTAACTATTGCCCTCCAATGCAAAAAAATAAAATAAAATAAAAAATGCACGCCGTATCCCCAAAACCAACTACTCAATTATTTGTGGATAACTTGGCAAGTTTAAAAGTTTTAATATCCCAGTTAGTAGTAAAAGAAAAAGGCAAAAAGAATGAAGTTTTATTTCATAACTTCCATGTCTATTTTTTTCACCCCTTTCTTAATCCTAAATTACCTAGTAAAACATCTAAATAGTCATGTCACCTAATTCTTCTATCAATTTATGGTATCATCTTTGTATCCCTTTGGCCATCCAAAATTGGATCTAAAAAGAGATGTATTTATGCCGAAAATAGCTAGTAGGCCAAGGTCACATTTTTCGCACAAACATGTAGGCATGTAGCAATTCAGATTATATGTAAGTTTTTACATAACTAAAACAAAATATTCTTTCACCTTATCACATAACTTTTGCAGCTCAACCATTGCAGCTGGTGATAGTATGTCTGGACGGATACTGAGTGCTTGCCCCAATTTAATATATGCTGGTCCCAAGGAGGTCACTATCTCTCTTATTTCAATTGCTCGAGCAACCTCATTCTGATACAATAGATATAACCCATCAAAGTAGCACAACTCACAGAAACAGAGATTCGAAGGATCATTCAACGGCTTTGAAGTAGCATAACTCAGCAATGAAGCCAATTGACTTTAGCATTATTAGCAAGATCAAAGAGTTGGTACCCACATTTCTGACACACTTCCCCAATTTAATACACCATCAACATCAAACTTCTTCAAAATCACAAGTTGGCTTGTAGATGAAAAAAATTACAATCCTAACTATAAAAAATACTGATTCAAATTACAGTTCCAAATATGAAGCAGGATAGGAAGTATGCAAGATGTATGCACCCTTACCCCAAACTAGTTGAGAGCGTAAAAACCTTTTCAAAGCTTCTTTCAAGCGTCAATTCAATGCAAAGCCACAATTAACAATGCAGTTTAGAAACCAAAAGTGAGTACCTCTTTGAGTTTCTTATTTATCACATCCCCAGCAAGGCGAGAGAGAAATCCTCCAGCAACAGACATCAACTGAAAAATGCGAGTTATAACAGCACGAGGCCGCTTTCCCCAGTACAGGGAAATGCTAGCAGGATCATAGACCAAAGGTAGGAACTCACTGCTTTCATCAACCTGAGGAAGTGTGGATCACATTGCATCAAAAAGTCATTATCTTCTACAAAAAGAATCAACTCATCAAGCAGATTGACAAAAAAAAAAAAAAAAAAAGAACAAGCACTTTTTGAGGCTGCTACTGATAAGTTCTACAGAGTAACTTATAACCACAAATCATCCAAAATATATGCAGCACAATGACAACTTATTAAACGCCTCAAATCGCCAAAAAGAAGTGATGAATCAAATACACTCCTAAAAACAGCTAGAATTGGTCAGGGAAGCAAACGTGCTTGAAAATCAGCTAGAGTGCGTTAAAGAACCAAGCCAATTCGGAACAGACCTCAACCAAACGGAGACGGACACTGTCATCAGCAAATTGAGAATCGCTCAAATTCTGTCCCCTGAGACCCCTCATGAGTATCGACAACTGTTCATCGGCTTCCATCTGTGCCCTAACTCTCTTAATCTCGCGCGACATATCTCCAATTCTCTGCAATTCAAGTTTCAAACAGATAGAATCAAGGATAAATTACTAGACAGCTGAAGAATACCAGTCATCATCGATTCCCTTACCGAAGAAACCGATGCATCAGTGTCAAGTACTCTAGAAGCTCCATTATCGTCCCCGAGGTTTGGCGGACGAGTAGCCACCGCAGAGATGGTGACAGATCGCTGCTTCCGGCCTCGAATGCCATGGAAGCCTCTTCTGCAACGGCCTTCGCCTCTGGTGGTGAAGTCGGAGAAGAAAGGGCGGGAGAGGTGAGCGGCTGCCTCCATAGTAGCAGAAAAGGTGAGCGACAGTGACAAGATTGAGGATTACTTCCGCTTGTTCCGCCATTACGGGATCTACTTGTTGAACTGTATGTAGTTTGGAAGGTTGATTTCAAGTGGCGCTCCTTCTGCCACGCATCGGTACAAGAAGCACTACAATTTACAAAGGCCCCCTCAAACGCCCCTCCTCCAACCATTTTTCCGCTACCCTCTAAATCTCTGAAAATAATAAACAAATAAATAAATAAATACTACCTCCTTCATAAATAAGTGACGTTTGACTTTTTGGCACGCTTTTTAAGGAGTTAAAAACTATATAAAATATAAAGTTTTTAATTAATTTTTTTTAATAATTTATACATATTAGTTATAAGTTTAAAATTATTTTAAAAAATTAATAAAAAAGTTGATATTTTATATAATTTTTAGCTCCTTAAAAAACGTGTCGAAAAGTCAAACGACACTTATTAATGAACGGAGGGAGTAAATACTGACGGTTACTAACTCACTCTATGGACCGCAAATCCACGTCAAGGTCGTTAATGATTAGACGGTGTTCCACGTCGAACGGGATGGTGCACTCTATACGGGTTCGTATGGGACGGGGTTAATAAACTGACTAAAATTATAGTTAAAAATTTAAACAACAAGATAATCTCCGTATAGGGAGAAAAATAGTTTATTTGTAAAGAGTTGAGTTTATTTGGTTGTTAAGTATTGTTGTACTTTCAAACCAAATAGGATAAGGGCGAGAATAAACAACCAAACATAGACTAAAAAAGCACCAATTTGTAGCTTATTTTTAACCTTTTTTTAACAGTTTTTACTTGTTTTTGCCCTCCCATACACCCATTTAAACTACTTATAAAATAAACACCTGTTTATACTTAATTTTTGCCTGGCTTTTTCCACACCCATAGTGCTCCCTCCGTCAAAAAGCCCACACGTATTTTTAGAAGCTAAAACTAGAGTATGTAAAATATTAATTTTTCTTAATAATTACTAACTTATTATCAATAAGTGTATAATTATTTAAAAAATTAATAAGAAAGTTAATTTTTTATATAGTTTTTAACTCCAAAAAAACGTACATGAATAGTAAAAGAACATATATTTTTGGACGGAGGTAGTATCGAATTGGAATTGGATGTTAGATAGAGATATTTTCAACATTGCAAACAAAAAAACAATTTTAAATTATTGAGCAATGGTAAAATTTACAATTGGACGTTAATAAGATTGATAATGGAAGTAGATGATAATATTCTCATTAGGTACGTGCATATATATTACAAGGAGAGTATATGTAAGTTAGGATTTGGGTTTATTCTTTAGAGGACCAAATCGTAGCAGAAAAATATACAAAGGATTATCTATTTATATAATTATCAGGTTCTTTGCTGTCGTTTTGGTGAAAATGTCAGAGATATAATCAAGAGATCGAACATATAGAAGCAATATGTTCTCGAACAAGGTGATAGTCAATCTTGATGGGTTTAGAACACTGGTGAAATATTGGGTTGGGTTTAGAACACTGGTGAAATATCGGGTTGGCTATTAAGAATGTAGCGCTAAGGCTATCACACAAGAGGAAAGGAATTTGAGCAATAGGAAGCTAGTAACATTTCCTTTGGTGAAGATGTCAGCGATCTGATCAAGAGAGCGAACATAGAGAAGTAATATGTTCTCGAACAAAGCAATAGTCAAGTTTGGCGCAACAGGAAGTGAGTCCGACTCGGACCGATGACTGGAAGTCGTTTGCACAACACACAAGCCGAGTGAGGTTCTATTGTAAAACCAATTTGCAATAAAGAGAGTAATCCACCGACTTATATACTAAAACTCGATATACTCAACTTTTGACATGAGATACTTTATCTTTTCATATCTCAATAGACATTTACTTTACAACAACTTTTCCCCCCTTTTTTCCATATTTGAAAAGTACAACATCGATTTTGACGTTTCTCGCGTCCAATCTGACCATGTTCCACGTGTAATTGAATGTACATAAGAAGATTGAAGTTGGTAATTAACGGTGAGGTTATCTGATTTGCTATGTAGTCCACTAAATGTCTAAATCATATATTCACTTTAAACGTTTGAATATCATTCAAGTATTTATATTCCAAAATAAATAAGTTTTTACAAAAACTACTTTTAAAACAAAAGTTTATATAAGACCAAACATAAATTTATTTTTATTTTATAAAACCATCCATAACCATTTTTCTATGTGTAAAAAGTGCTTTAAAAATGCTAAATTCGGACCATTTTCATTTTTTTAAATGACTTTTTACACATGAAAAAATCATGGATGTTTGTTTGAAGAAATATAGATCTTTGGGTGGTTTTTTTACAAATTTTTATTTTAAATGTAGTTTTGTGAAAACTAACCTATTTTAAAGGTGGTTTTTGTAGTTCGCTCAATTAAAAAATCCATTCATGACTATTGACCAGATAAGTATTACTCCCTCCGTTCCAAAATACATGGTCTTTTACTTTTCGGCACGCTTTTTAAGAAGCGAAAAACTCTATGAAATATTATTTTTTAATTAATTTTTTTGTATAATTAGATACTTATTAGTAATAAGTATCAAATTGTATAAAAATTTTAATTAAAAAATAATATTTTATAGAGTTTTTTACGTCTTAAAAAGCGTGTTAAAAAACAAAAGACCATCTATTTTGGAACGGAGGGAGTATAAAAATGCACCTAGATCATTTTACACTTGTATTAATTAATCAAAACAAACCTCCCCATTAGCGCGGTTGAAATCTCCATTAACGGATTGCAAGTCTTTATCACCACCGACCGCACCGCCTCCGACTCCGTCCTCGGATTTCTCATCATAAATCCCTCAAAGCTCGACAAGGCTTCGCTCTTGCCCACCACGCAAAACAAACTAGGCCTCTTAAAAAAATGTTTTTTGTTTCATTAAACACACTAATCAGTTTCCACTTAATAGTATTCAGTAATCTCCCACTCTATTTTTTGGTGGACAGTAATCTCCAACTCTTAGGCTATAGCCTACTTTCTTGATCAAAAAAGTAATCTCCCACTCTTTCCCATAAATAAACTACCAACCTCCCATTTTAAAATTTAAAATTCAATTAATCAAGATTCCCCCCTCTTTCTCTCTCCAAACAAATCCCTAGATCCTCTCCCCTTTTTCTTTCCTACTCCTCCGGCGATGTTGCCGCCACCACCCCCGCCTCCTCCGCCACCTCCTCCTCATAACTACCCCAACCACAACCCCAGTCCCAAACCTTCTACCAGTGCCAGCGGTAGTGGCAAGCCCTGCGCCGCCTGCAGGTTCCATCGCCAAAGGTGCCCCCCATGCATCCTCGCGCCCTACTTCCCGCCCGACGAGCCGGAGCGCTACGCCAGGGCCCACCGCCTCTTCGGCCGCAGCAACATCGCCCGCGCCCTCGCGAAGGTCGCCCCAAACGACCGCGATGACGCCGCCAGGGCCATCATTCACGAGGCCGATTTCCGCGCCGATGACCCCGTCGGCGGCGCCACCCGAATCCTGGTCAACCTCCAGCACCTCGTCTGGTCCGAAGATAATGATCTCCAATTCGTCCGACGTCTCATCCAACTACTCCGGTCTAATAACAATGCCGTCGTACCGCCTCCGCCCCCCGGCCCCAATTTCGCTCCCGGAGATAAGCGCTACTGATTTTGCACACTTTTGATCGATTGATAGAACTGGTTACGGCTTCGTATTCAAGATTTGAAGAACACTGGTAGTGTACAGACTCATTCTTTCTTTCGATTTCATCTTCTTGTTATCATACCTCCGATCATTTGCTTTACGCAATGCACAGAAATCAAATGTTCAATCTTGATCGATGGAACCGTTTAGGGTTTTCATTTCAAGAACAAACAGTGTACAGAGTACAGACTCTTCCTCTTTCCATCGATTTCCTGTTACCGTGATCATCGCCTACAAATCCTATTCCGAATTCGGATTCCCCTGCTGATTTACGCATTCACAGAAATCAAATATGTAATCTTGATCGATGGAACTGCTTAGGGCTTTTCATTTCAAGAACACGCAGTGTACAAACTGCTTCATTTTTCTTTTTCTTTTTTTTCTGTGCTTATGGGCTTGGGCCGTGAACTGGGCTTAATTGGGCCTCTTTTGTTGTGGTTTAGTTTCTTGAAATCCTCATAGTACAAACTCACACAGTATATGAAAGTAATGGTAGCATTTCAGAAGCATTGTTAGTTTTGTTGTGAAATTGTGTTCACTTTACCTTGCTAGATCGATTGAGACTGTCACCATTGTTGGTTCCGATCCGCACATTTGCACGAATCGAGAAATTTTGAAAAAATTTGATCCTTGATTGCTGGAAGCTAAGTTTGCAACTTGTGTTGTTTTAAGGAGATTCAATTCAAATCATTATCTTGTACAATATTTGAATTGTGTTAAAAAAATATGCTATGGCCCATTCGAGATATGGATCGTGTCCATACCTGCCCTGGTGAGTGGTGACTCGTTACTCGTTTATGTGGAGGGACGAGCCAACCCAGGTTTGCTCAGGTCGATGAGAGACTCGTTACTCATTGAAATATATACCGCAAGTGAAAAAAATACTTAATCTAATACGAAAGTCACATGGAATGATATCTAAAGCATTACCAATTGTCCAATATAAGGATAAATAGAATGTGGCGGATGATAGGGGTGGCCACGGGTTACGGGTCGACCCGTGACCCGACGGGTCGTACGGGTCAATGACCCAGCGGGTCCGGGTCAACGGGTGGGGGCGGGTTGCGGGTTAGGGTCAGGGGTTTTGAACCCGATGACCCGACGGATCAACCCGGCGAGTCAACCCGCCATCCCAATTTTTTTTTTGAAAAAAATATTTTTTTTTATGTTTATAATAATTATTATGTATATTATTCTTAGAATAATTCATAATATATAAACATAAATTAGTTTGTAATGTGCAATGTGGGTCAAAAGCACTATCACCCTTCCCTTTTTATAGATTTAGAAGACAACCCCTATTCTCTCAACTTTCAATGTGGGACAAGACTCTTGTCCCACGTTGAAAGTTGAGAGTTAGAATGAGAAGGGATGGATGTATATATATGTGTACTACATCATCCCTTAACCCCCACTCTTCACTTTAAGGTTTATTGCTTATATTTCTTATATTGAAATGAAGTAAAGTTTGAGAAGTTTTATATTCCTACATTTATATTGTAGTGGATGAAGGAAGTTTTATAAAAATACTCCCTCCGTCCAAGAATAGATGGCCTTTTAGGCCTCGAAATTTTGTCGGAAATACATGGACTTTTAGATGTTTAGGTAGTAATTATTACCTCTAAAGTACATTTTTTTTTACTTTATTACCTCTAAAGTACATTTTAAGTTTTTAGATGTGTAGGTAGTAATTAAGAGGTAAAATAGGTTTCTTAATTCGCGTGCAAGAGCCTAAAAGGCGATGTATTTTTGGACGGAGGGAGTATAAAATTTCTCATGTTTTTTTCCACTTCATATTAAAATGAAATGGATATAAAAAGTGATTTGTAGAAAAAGCCTTTACCTATCATTTTTTTTTTAAAAAAAATTAGTCAAAAAAATTTTAAAAAATAAGTTTTTTTTTAAATTTGGGAATCCGGTGGGTCAACGGGTCGACCCGGCGGGTCAACGGGTCAACCCGAACTCGCCAACCCGTGGAATTCCCGGGTTAGGGTTCGGGTCGCCCTTCCCCGACCCTTGACCCGGCGGGTGGAACACGTCGACCCGCCGGGTTCGACCCGTGGCCACGCCTAGCGGATGATCTATCCATGCCTAAAACAATTTTATTAGCCATAAATAGATAAATAGATAGGTATGTAGATAGACATATAAATAGATAGGTAGGTAGGTAGATAGACAAACAAATGGATTGTATCTCGTCATTCCTCATTTCCTCGTCTTCTTAATTGTATGTCCTATAGAGGCCATCTATATTAAATATAGAATGGGCTCGACAACGAGGCAAACGGTCGAGTTAGTACGGACTTGAAATGCAATGTACATGCATCACAATCTCAAATGATGATGTATTGAGTTTCAATAGAGTATCTCCAACTTTTATTTCATGATTTGTCTAGTACAATGCAGTAAAATTGAAAAAAATAATCTATAACTCTGATAAATGGGTGTTGATAGATACATCACAAATCTCTTCTCGTACAGCCACGTCAATCCAATGTGCACCACTTCAATTAGACGTGGTAGAATTTTCAATTAATTATGTTTTTAATAATCTTTCAGAGGGATAATTCGTGCACATCAAAACTAACGAGGTCCTTGTCCAAAGGAATGTGCTGATTTGCGGTGTATATAGTTAGTGTACTAAGTGTGCTAACAAATTCTCTAATTTAAATATCCTTACAATATAATAGGCAAATAGCAGAAGCAACTTCTTTGAAAAGGAATTTGCCACGTGTTGGCCCAGCAGATTTTAGGAGTGTTTTAATTTTTTTTTTCCCGTCTGGCGAAGGGTTTTGGAAAGAAGAAGGGCGGTTGCTAGCACTCGGCGTCATCTCCTCTCGCCTGCAGTTTTTTCCCTCATATCTTCCGATTATCCTGAGATTCCTCTCGTCACGCTCCCGTCGAATCCAGAGAGCATAGATAACCGGAGAGGAAGATGATTGTGAAGGAGTCTTCCTTGAAGACGGTTTCTTCGCTTTATTCAGGGAGCCGCTCTTTCTTCCCTTTCTCTGCGCACCGGTTGAGGAAGAAGAACAGGAATCATCGAGGCAGAGAAGCGGAGAAGGGAGTCACTCTTCGTCGGATCGAGGCGGGGTTTCTGCAATTTTAAGGTATAGCGATCCAGCACATCCTTTTTCCCTTTTTGTTTTCGTTTTCATACGATTTCTAGGGTTTCCGATTGGTTTACTTCACTTCTTCCATGATTGAATCGTTTTGCCTCTTGATATGAGTTTCGGAATGGTTCTTCTCTTGGTTAAGGAAGCTACATTTTTGTGATTCTGTGGTTTCCAATTTCAGATATCGAAGAGTAACGAGCGAGATTTTTTGATTTCAGTGATTCGGGTGAACGTTCGATCCTTCTCCGATGCAGGTTCGGTTTTCTTCTTGGTTTAATTTGTTTCCAGCTGGATATCTATTTATTAAATGGTTGGCAATTCGTAATTAGGGTACTTGGCGACTTCAATTTCACATGTCTATGCTTTGCAGGCCGTTCATTGTGGATGAGCTTCGAAACAACGCTCCTCAAGTGTTGACCTACAATGACGCTCAGAGAGGTTGTTTCTCATAATATTGCTGGCAAACACATCGATGATGTTTTTCACTTTTAATAAGGTATTTTATTCTCTCAATTAGTGACAATTAGTCTTATTCAGAGAGAGGTTGTTTCTCATAATATTGCTGGCAAACACATAGATAATGTTTTTCACTTTCAATAAGGTATTTTATTCTCTCAATTAGTGACAATTAGCCTTATTAGGTGCGGGAATTGAGTGATAGATGTTGATATGAATTTTGACCACCTTTGCGTTTGGGAGTTGGATTTTTGAGGCAGACGGGTTGGATTGGGGGGTGGAGGGGAAGAGAGTAAGGGTTGATGGGATGCAAGATCGCTTGAGAGCGTTTCAATGGAAGCGGTCTATATACAGGTTAATTATAATTTACCCCTTAAAAATGCATCCAGACACTTATTAAATAGAAAGTATCTCATAATGCAAAATATTGCCTTATAATCTAGATTTATGGTTATCCAATAAACCTTGTCTGATGCAAATATACTTTACTGGAGCAAGATTTTTAAGCTATCAATTTATTTTTAAATTGAGTTGATCCTCTTTTTCCTACTTTCTATCTACATTTACCATTATGATGTATTCGTTATGGTTTTCCTTCACATTGGTTGATCATGTGGAATTGTTTTATGATATGTTCGGCATGCTTGTCCTTTGTTTTTAGCTAAGCTGCAGTAAATTGAACAACTACAACTTGTGTAGTCTTAACCAACCAAATCATAGTACCTTAAAAGAGATGTGAATCCTTTTTAGGGATTACTAATGCTTGCTGTCACTTTGCCCAAGGCTATGCTTTTTCTGAGTTTAGACTTTGACCTCGATTATTTTTTGATCCCCTGTTTGGAGTTTCTTGTGTTACTATTAGAAGTGTATGAACGATATTTGATTGTAATATCTAGAACTAGCAGGTAAACCAAATATATTTGGTATTTCTAGTGGTTGGGACGATTTGATTTTCTTTGTCCGAATGAGCAAAGAAGCTGCAATCTTTCAACAAAGTTGCCGCTCTGTTGCATTGCATTATATGATGAGTAAGCTGAATTTTATACATGGGGAATCGATGCTTTGGAGGGAAAGTTATTTGATTTTATTATTAGTTATATACTTAATTAATTATGAAGAGCATTTCACCGTGTAAGTTATATTTTTGCATGTTTCAGTTAGCCTATTGGGCCTGTTTAGAAGCGAGGATATTAATTCTGTTATATTTTCATTTCTGTCTTTGTTTGTTAAATTGTATTCTTTTCAAGGTTTGGTGTGATATCTGGTTGTGGGGCTACTGTGGTATTTATAGTCTATTAAGGTCTATTTTGCTTTCCTGCTCAAATTATTTATCCTGTTAACATTTTTTTTTTCCAGCTTGCAATGTGAGTTTGTTCCCCACATCAGAGGCTGTGAGTTTTACAAGCAAGCTGCTTTCAAATCCCCAAATAAGATGTTACAGGGACAATATGAAGATGCCAAATTTAATCTTGGACAAGAAGGAGAAGATGCTATCTAGGTTTCTGTCTAATAATGGGTTAGTGTGGATCCTTATCCTTACAATATAATAACAGAAGCAACATCTATCAAAAAAAATTAAACTTGATTTACGATCCTGACTTAAGCTGATTTTTTTTCATTTCCATGGACTCATTATAGCATCTTATTTGCATCTGAATTTGAATCGGAATTCCTTTCTGCAGGAACAGATTATGAATCTGACTTCACTCACTTTGTCTTTAAAAATATTTTAATCCATAGCTTAATGGGTGTACATATTTTTCATTTCCTTGAACAGTTGGACTCATTATAGCATCTTATCAGTACTAAGCTGCATTCTTCCATTGTTCTTCCATTGTCACTCAATTCAGCTTTGAATTCCATTGTTCTCCTATTTCCTTGGACTGAATATGTAACCTCATTTATTCTGGGTGATTTTCAAACAAATCCGACTGATTTTTCTTATAAAATTTTACATTTGTAGTTTTCTTTTGGATCAATAAACTGTTTGTATTAGCTCATAATAGATTAATATCTACCTATATCAATTTGCATCATAACCTATAGTGTAATTAAGTTCCTCAGTTATTGTTTCTGATTTTCACCAAAATTAGGAATAGGTTTTCTTTAATAAATCTGACAGTTGTATCTGACTGTTTTGTTTGTTTCTATAAAAAAAAATGTTTGATAGATTTTTCTCAGTTTTTCTTAGATTAATCTCTTATAGGAATCTATATAATATGAATCTATACCTTCATTAATTTGCTCAATTATTCTGGCTGGATTTTAAACAAAAATGTAACTGATTTTTCAAAAAATTTATCTACAATATTCTAAATTTCAGATCTAATATTCCTCCTTCAGCTGTATGACAGCAAACCAAATTCTCTCCCAGAGTTTTATGACAGTATGACAGCTCCACTCCTGTGCTGTGTGGCACTTGATCTTCCCCAATCTGTTTTTTGTCAATCTCAGCATGCACCTGTGACACACTCGATTCCTCTTTTTAATGGATGCTATCATTACAAAGCTGAATTCTTTCATTGTCCTTCAAATTGCCAAAAGAACTTGCATGTGGTTTAAAAGTAGATTTGTTCTTCCATTGGGAGTCATTATTATAGTCATGCTTTGCGTTTTTCTTTAAAAAATGAGCCGCCTCTTATAGCATTTGATTCACTGCATTAATGAGTCCAAGCATATATACATAGCTTAATGGATTTAAAAAACAAGTTGTTACAGGGAGATCAACTAAATTGGGTTTCAAGTTGTTACAGGGAGATCAACTCTTGGCTTGATTAGAATTTAGAATCTAAACCACAACTGAAAATTTTTGAGAGACTAAGGGTTGTATTTCACTATTTTGTGTGACAAAAAAAATGTAGGCTTATTTATTAGATGTTCAATTCGATTGAAAGCACTATTTATGAATCTTTAGTTAGGTGCAGTTCTTTAAAAAAAACAGCCAACTTAAATTATTTCATGGCTTTTCTCAAATTCTTCCCTTAATTTTAGCTTTGGCATTTCGGATTTGGTTTGCATTATATAGTTTGTTATGGATATCTACATGGATTTGGTTGAAATAGATATTGAATTCATAAAATGGTTGGGTTTTTTTTTTGGTTAGATGGATGGATTTTTTTTGTCCTATCATTATAGATGATGTATTTATTGTTATGAATTGCTTTTTCTTTGTCTCGATGTATTTGGTTGAATGTAATGTCCTATTCTGATTTATGAATGAAGATGGATAAAGTTGCTCTTATTTTAGAGACTGGTGTAAGAATGTTTCAACTATGATGAATAAGATGCTCTTAGTTGCAAATAAAAAAAATTTAAGACTTGATTTCATTTTACTTTTAAAGAGATTTAAGAAGAATGATTTTTGTCGCCGTTGTGCATTCATTTATTTAGTGTCAATTTTGGGGCTACAACAAGAATTTTTTCAGTTTTTTTTTTCATCTGAGTTATGTTGATTGTCAAATTGCTTACCAAACATTTTTAATAATCCAGTTTGGTACGTGGTGAGTCAATTTTTGGATGGATTAGAAATATTCGATCTTGTGTGTAATGAGGTTTTATTGTGTAATGATCACACTTATTATTGTACATTGACATCAATATAGTTTCTTTGCTTAGAACTATCTAATTGTGATAGCCATAGCCAATCGATCTGAAACTTATCTTGGTTGTTCTTTTGACATGAGTTGGAGGCTACTCTTATCTATATGACCCACTATGGTGGATAGGAATGATTACAATTGAGTAGGTTGTAAATTTAACATCAGGTGTAGTGTAGTGTTTTCGTGTTGTGTTTCTAAATGTTTTCAATCTCAGTTTGAGTAGTTTGTAACCTATCAGCTGTTAAGGTTGCTACATTATACTCCTTAACGCCGATTTAACTATCGTATACTGAATTACTGATAATCCCTGCCAATAATTTTTCTTTAATTTCTTTCTACCATATTGGATTCTGAAACACACTTGAATTGTTTCGGTGATTGTTGGAGAAATTGCTAATTTTGCTGCATATGCATTTGCGCTTTCTATTTTGGTGGCTCCTCTTGGTGCTCTCAGCATTATCTGTATTGGAAATCTTCCATTGAAGATAAAGAAGAAGGCTTTACTGAAGGAGTTCAGTCCATTTGGGGAGGTCAAGTCTGTCAGACTTCGGTCTGTTCCAACTTTAGATGTGAGTGCTCAATCTATATTCAGATTTCCTATGCATTTAGAATTTATGGTTTTCAAATGTCATTTTGTCATGCACTCTTACCTGTTTGAGGAAATGTCATAGAGAGAATCATGAGAAAAAGATAACTGGTTTTGTTATAATGCATATCAATCTCTAGATGAGCTTCCGTGTCAGGTTTTTCTTAGATGGTTGGGCATCTTGGGGAAACGGTGCCTTGAATACCATTTTTCTGGGCTTATGTGGTCTTAATTGATGATGCAGGGATGGGGGGGTATACTACTGTACTTGAATTCTTGTGTGCAAATCGATCTCCATGTTTTTTTGGTATTTGTTCACTCTGTTTTTTACTTTAATCATATCTCTTTTGCACTTCTTCCTGTTTTATAGATCCTCAGCTATCACCAAAAGGTAGACAACCTTGAAGGCATGCATGTTATCAGGTACAACTCCTGAAAAATTGCAGTAAAGTTGTTATTATTTATCTAATTGGTCCGGCCTTCTGGATTTGATCCTTCTTATCTGACACCTATAGTGTCGCATGTGGGCTTGCACATTCCGTGTCAAGTACATCCTTATTACTTGCTTTGACATCAAATTTTCAAGTGGCAGTAGCAATATGAAGATTTTGATGGCATTAATTATCTTAAAATTAGCTTATTGTTTGATCTCATCTTTTTGTCGGGACTTGAGATGTTTATGATGGCAAAGCATCGACTGAAGGTGTGATTTTTTCTCTGACCACTCCTTTGCTGCTGAAATTTAGTTTGATGCACTGATCAACGGATATTAATTAGAAACGATTTACTTCACAGGCCCATCATGAGCCGATAGCTACAAGTTTTGTTGTGTAGTACTGCAAGGAGGGATTCCCAAACCTTGTAAAAATGAACTTAATCCATATTTGAGGATCTTAAACAAGTGAAACCCCCATCAATTTGATGAACTGACATTTGAAATGAACTTTTATGTTCTCTCTCTAATTTTAATCCCTTTTATTTCATTTCGAAAAGTAATCTCATTGATATGAAGAACTTCTGTTAAAAATGAACTTCACAATTCAATCTCCATACTCATAACTAACTATTCAGACATGTAACTAACATAGCCGTTCAATGACTTGCCTCTGCCTATCTCTTTTCTGGTTATTCAGTTGGGAAGGCCCCCCCCCTCCAGCCAACGCACAGCACTCAAACGAGCAGCTCTTGCCATAAAATCCAAGAAGAAGAAGGATTAATCAGAGTCTGAAGGAGAAGAAGACGACAAAGAAGAAGATTAAGACAACAACAGTGAGGCAGACAACATAGATGAAAGCACAGACGACGAAGCTAATGGGGATGTCAGCCAAAAGAGGAAACGCTGTGGAAAGACTGCAGGAAGAGGCCGAGGAGGGGACGGGGTAGACGTCCTGCTACTGAGAAGTCCAGCCTCTCAAGGTAAAGGGAAGAGGGGCAGGCCTCGCAAATGAGACCAGTGTTTCACCCGAGAGTTGTCATTGACACTCTTCCTGAAAAACCAAAGGCATAATTTTATACCATTTACGATGTTGCGGTGCGTTCTCCCCTGGATTATTCATTTATTCTTATGATATCCAGTTGAGGTATTGCATCTGATACATTTAATCATTCTCGCCATGTGAAATTTCTCATTGTCTTTGTGACTAATTAGGACATTGTCTTGTCCGATTGTTTACGCCTCTCATTTACTATGTAGTTCTCCAATCTACTTTTAGTTATAAACTACTTTTGAAATCCCATGATCTTCAAAATTGACTAATCGTGTATGAAATTGCCTTATGCAACAGCCGAATAAAGTCTAGCCTCAATAGCAGCTTCTCGAAACTCTCCCTTCAGCATCTTTATCTTGCGCTCTAAATGTAGAATCTTGTCTTTTGTAGTTCCATTTCTTCTTTCAGATGGATATACCTGAGCCTCCTTTATTTCTATGGATATGTTGTTGCCAGCCTACCATCATTGAACCATTACTCCTAACAGATTGGGTGGAGGATCGTAGTGGTCTTGCATGATTTAATCTAGCCATCCCAAGAGATGATTTATGCGATAACATATGAAAATTATGATTAGTATTAATAGAGAATTTTTAAAAATCCCGTGCGTAGCGCACGGGTTACAGACTAGTTTTAATAAAATTCTCCAAATCCTTCTATTAAAAACCATTTACCTTATAAATATGAATTTTATTTATATTTTGAGATAATACAAAAAAATATAATTAGATTATATATCATTTGTTGAACTAATTTTATTTATACCGATATTATTTTTTTGGTGGAAAACATAATTTTTATTTAGATTATTATTTTTATTTATTGGAATTTATCTACATTATTTGTAATATTGTATTAACGTATTATTCGTGCACGGGACGAATAAAGGAGAAGTCGTCTGAGACACATGGCGGCTTCTCCATAATCATAGTCTTATGAACCAACCATAAATTTTTTAGATAATCAATATATGCATACGATAAAATTTTATTTTAACTCTATTTAATCAATATATATCTATATACTAGTGTATGCCCCGTCCCCTGCACGGGAATGTGTTAACACAATATTATAAAACTAGTGTAAGTCCCGTCCCGTGTACGGAGAATACATTAATAAAATATTATAAATAATTTAGGTAGTTTCCTATAAATAAATCTAAATATCTTTTATTTAAATTCTCTCAAAATATAAATCAAATTCTCATTTATAAAGTAAATTTTTTTTCTAACCTACCATTAATTGCATCTCATCCAACTTAATAGATAACTGTTTTTTTAAAGATTTTAATATTTTTTATTAAATATATAGTATAGATTTATTACGTTAATTTACTAAATTATCTATCCACGGATTAATTTTTTTCACCAAAAAATAATCTATATATAAATAAAATAGCACTTATCAAATACTACATATTTATCTATTAATATTTTGGTAAGTATGACTATGAAATATTTTTTATTTATATTTATGTCAATTAACTAAAATATAAATATATATATAGATAGATTGTGACTTATATAACTGTCTATAAACTATGATCACATATTGTTTTATTAATTTTTTTTCCTAGAATCAACTACAACGCGCCACATAGGATATTTGTCCCCAAAATCAACCACAACACGCCACATAGGACGTTATGCATCGGTTTTAGTATATATATATAGATTACATTTATTATCTATATGAAAATCCTATAATAAATATGAAAATAAATAAATAAATAAATACGAATTACATTATGATAATTAAACTAATAACTAAAAATATAAGATTAAAATTAATCTAGATCTAAATAACTCATTCTCCTAAAAAATAATATAGATATAAATAAAATAACTATGAAATAATTAATTTTGATATGAATAATTCTTTCCACAAAAATAATCGATAACACCTATCGAATATTTACTACTATGTATCTATTAATATTTTTGGTAATTATGATCACTGTTCTAAAAAACCCTTCAAGACCCGCCTAAACCCCTTACCTCACCCCTCCCAAAGGCCTTCAAGGTCACCAAGACCCGCTAGACCCCAAAGACCCGCCATAAAATTCGCCTACATGGCAATTGGGTGAACCTAATTTCTTTTTTTTTATGTCCCGTCCATATGTTGTAATTTATATATAAACCGTCAATTGAATATATTATTTATAATCCAGATGGAGATACACTTATATGACCATTTGTATACCTGTATATGCCAAATTTATTACTATTACTGTGTGTAATTATATTGATATAGTTATTTCCTTATATATAATATTTACTCTTTTATAAGATATTCCATCTATTCAATATTATATGAGTTAATGGTAAAATAAAATAAATATTTTTAATTATATAAATTAGAACTATCTTATTATTTTTGATATTATGTTTATAAATAATTAATCTCTGTTTATAAATAAATAATCTCTGTTCAGTAATATGTCCCTAGTTCAACAACAACCAATCCAGTATAATATTAACCCCACTTAGATCAGAGTTAGGATTCGAATTGTACATCGATTATGTTGAATGAGTGCCTTCAACCAAGAACCAATCACACAAAAATAAGCAGTCAAAAGACAAAAATAAACATATAAATTATTTACCGTATATAACTATATGAATTATTATTATTATGTTTAATTATATTGATGATTGTGTTATATTGATATAGTTATTTCCTTATATAATATTTACTCTTTTATAAGATATTCCATCTTTCCAATTATATGAGTTAATGGTAAAATAAAATAAATATTTAATCTTTTTTTAATTATATAGATTAGAACTATCTAATTATTTTTTTATTCGATTTCCTTTTTGACGGGAAAAAGCTTTGCGAGACGCACTCACGCGCCGCCACGTAGGCATATTCACTCACACGCCATCACGCAGGCACCAATGCATCGGCTTTAGTATATGTATATAGATAGATAGATAGATAGATAGATAGATAGATAGATAGATAGATATGCATAAAGATAAAATTTGACCCAATTTGATTAGATATGGATATATTTTTAGAAGATGTTAACTAATTTTAAAATATATGTATAAGATAACTTTTTATTCTGACTCTATTTAATCAATATATCTATATGTGCATAAGATAAAATTTTACCAAAGTTGATTAAATATGGATATATTTTTGGAAGATTTTAACTAATTTTAAAGACTATTATATAAGATAAGATTTTACATATTTTTGTTACATATGAACATATTTTTAGAAGATAATAACTTTATCAATATATTACATGGTCATACTAATTACATAATTTTATCCAATTTCATTAGATATGAATATATTTTACAAGATTTTACCCAATTTTGTTAAATATAGATCTATTATATCAATTCTCTCCTTAACTTTTATCCGTCCATTTATTTTATATATATTTTATATATAATATTATTTACTAAACTCAATCTCTATTAATCCATGTATATGGATTAACGGTGAGGTTATCTGATTTGCCAGGTTGTCCGATAAATCGTATATTCACTTTAAGTGTTTGAAAATCATTCAAAAGCATTCTAAAATAAACGAGTTTTCACGAAAACCGTCCTTAAAATAAAAGTTTATATAAAACAAAACATAAATTTATTTTTATTTTAAAAAATCATCCATAAAAATGTTAAATTCTCACCGTTTTCATTTTTTTAATAACTTTTTACACATGAAAAAAGTCATGGATGTTTGTTTAACATAAATAGTATAAATTTATGGGAGGTTATATATATTTGAGTGACGGTTAGCCATCTACCGACTTTGTCGGCCCATCGAATAGTCAGATTTGTGTGATCCTCGAATTATTTCCTTTTCAAAAAAAAAATTATGGGTGGTTTTTTGAAGTTGTTTTATGTAATTTATCCAATTAAAAAATCCATGCATTAAGAAAAAACAATTTTTTTTCTTCTTAAACACAGTAATCAGTTTCCACTTAATCTCCCGCTCTTTCCCATAAATAAACTACTAACCTCCCATTTTAAAATTTAAAATTCAATTAATCAAGATTCCCCCCTCTTTCTCTCTCCAAACAAATCCCTAGATCCTCTCCCCCTTTTCCTACTCCTCCGGCGATGTTGCCGCCACCATCCCCGCCTCCTCCGCCAACTCCTCCTCATAACTACCTCAACCCCAACCCCAAACCTTCTACCAGTGCCGGCGGTAGTGGCAATCCCTGCGCCGCCTGCAGGTTCGATCGCCAAAGGTGCCCCCCATGCATCCTCGCGCCCTACTTCCCGCCCGACGAGCCGGAGCGCTACGCCAGGGCCCACCGCCTCTTCGGCCGCAGCAACATCGCCCGCACCCTCGACAAGATCGCCGATCCAAACGACCGCGATGACGCCGCCAGGGCCATCATTTACGAGGCCGATGCCCGCGCCGATAACCCCGTCGGCGGCGCCACCCGCTACATTGTCATCCTCCATCGCCGCGTCTGGTCCGCCTATAATGATCTCCAATTCGTCCAACGTCTCATCCAACTAGTCCGGTCTAATCAAAATGCCGTCGTACTGCCTCCGCTCCCGGCCTCAGTTTCGCTCCCGGAGATGAGCGCTACTGATTTTGCACACTTTTGATCGATTGACAGAACTGGTTACGGCTTCGTATTCAAGATTTGAAGAGCACTATCTGTAGTGTACGGACTTATTCTTTCTTTGTTTCGATTTCCTGTTCTTGTTATCATACCTCCGAACATTTGCTTTGCGCAATGCCCATAAATCAAATGTGCAATCTTGATCGATGGAACCGTTTAGGGTTTTCATTTCAAGAACACGCACAGTGTACAGACTCTTCCTCTTTCCATCGATTTCCTGTTACTGTGATCATCACCTGCAAATCCGATCCCGAATTCGGATTCTCCTGCTGATTTACGCATTCACAGAAATCAAATGTGCAATCTTGATCGATGGAACTGCTTAGGGCTTTTCATTTCAAGAACACGCATAGTGTACAGACTCTTCCTCTTTCTATCGATTTCCTGTTACTGTGATCATCACCTGAAAATGCGATCCCGAATTTGGATTCCCCTGCTGATTTACGGATTCACAGAAATCAAATGTGTAATCTTGATCGATGGAATGGAACTGCTTAGGACTTTTCATTTCAAGAACACGCAGGGAAACTGCTTCATTTTTCTTTTTCCTTTTTCTGTGCATATGGGCTTGGGCCGTGAACTGGGCTTAATTGGGCCTCTTTTGTTGTGGTTTTGTTTCTTGAAATCCTCATAATACACACAGTATATGACAGTAATTGTAGCATTTCAGAAGCATTGCTATTTTTGTTGTGAATTTGTGTTCACTTTACCTTGCTAGATAGATTGAGATTGTCGCCATTGTTGGTTCAGATCCGCACATTTGCACGAATCGAGAAATTTTGATCCTTGATTGCTGGAAGCTAAGTTTGCAACTTGTGTTGTTTTAAGGAGATTCAAATCATTATCTTGTATTTGAATTGTGTTAAAAAAAATATGCTATGGCCCATTCGAGACATGGATCTGTCCATATCTGCCCCCATGACCCGTTTTTATTTTGTTTGTCCATTCATTTATGGGGATGGACAGGACGAGCTAGCCCAAATTTGCTCAGGTCGATGAGACTCGTATTTCTCGATCTATGTCTAAGCAATTTTATTAGATATAAATAGATAGATAAATAGAGATAAATAGATAGATAGATAGACAGACAGACAAATGTGGGTGTTATAAGTAACTGGCTTAGATTGCATATTGTCATTCCTCGTCTTTTTAATTGTGTCCTATAGAGGCCATCTATATTAAATAAGGAATGGGCTCGACAACGAAGCAAACGGTCGATTTTAGTACGGACTTGAAATGCAATGTACATTTAATATGCATCACAATCTCAAATGATGAAGTATTGAGTTTCAATAGAGTATCTCCAACTGTTATTTCATGATTTCTCTATTATAAATTTATAATGCAGTAAAATCGAATGCTGAAAAGTTTAAAAAACCTATAAATCTAACATATGGTTGTTGGTAGATACATCACAAATTCTCTCTCGTACAACCACGTTCAATTCAACGTACACCATGTTCAATTAGAGGGGGTAGAATTTTTAATTAATCATGTTTTTAATCATCTTTAGAATGGATAATTAGTGCACATGACGTGGTCCACATCCAAAGGAACGTGGTGATTTACGGTGTATATAGTTAGTGTGCTAAGTGAGCTAAATCATCTAGTTTAAATATTTTTAAAAAATTCTCCAAATCCTTCTATAGAATTATAGAGAAGGCTGGAAATTTAGATAATCGACTTTCTCTATCTAGTTTAAATATTTTTAAAAAATTCTCCAAATCCTTCTATAGAATTATAGAGAAGGCTGAAAATTTAGATAATCGACTTTCTCTCTCATCACGTTCTCTATTTTGGAAGAAATTTTAAATAATCTATTGATTGTAAATTGATAAATTTTTATAATTTAGAGGAGTTGTTGAGAATGTTATATCAAGATTAGGTCCGTATAAACATACGGTATGTCCAAATAAATATTCGAACTTGGACAAAGTAATTGGTCTAATCAGCCTGGTTAGCTAGCTCGACCTAACCAGCTCATAGAGCCAAGCTATGGTCAATGGTCAATCCCTCTACTTAATTTAAACTCATAAATACTTCACATTTAACTACTTCATAAGAATTAACATCTACTTAAATATGCATAAAGTACAAAAGATTTAACTTTTTTATTTTTTGTTTTATGACGCGAGTTAGAATTTTGAGATTATCAACGTACTAATTCCTAATGGGTCAATCACTAACCTGCAAAATACTCGAATCAAACATATATGAATAACCCCCATAATGTGCATAAACACTAGTTGGCCGGATTTTAACCATGGCCTCTTGGTGAAAGACACAAGCAAACACAAATCAATCCAATTGAAAATCCATTGATCAATTATAGCTCTAATATTACAAATCTATCACCATTGTTTCGTACGTACGTTCGGAGTTATGCAATTTTGCCCCTTAGCAAAACGTTCGAACTCTACCACCTCGCGATAACTACACATCACATGCACCCAAACAAGTATGTGTATTTCTTAGTTCTTACTTCTTACCCTAAAAAAAAATTGCAAAAATGCAAAGCTAGAAACAAGTGTACGTGTTTTTCATACTCACTCTCGCCATTTTGTTATCACATTCTAGTTTAGAAACAATGCCAGAGACTCCTATGGTCCACGCACCAAGAATATAGGTAAGAGTATTAATTTGAAAATATTTTTTAAATTTTAAATAATTTAACTTTTCTTTTAATTAATTTTTTTAGATTCTTTTCCCCCAATTTAGAATCAAGGAAATTTACAGAAAACCACCCTTTAAATATGTATATTTTCACTTAACCACCTCTTAAATTTAAAATTACAGAAAACCACCATTTAAATGGTCTTTGTTTACAACTCACCACGCATTCCTCTATTTACATTAATTTTTCATTAAATATATTATATTTTAATATTTTTAAACTCAAATTTGATTGTAAATCTATTCAAAATTTGAATTTAAGGGGCCAATTATATAATTATAGATCTTTTTCAAAGATAATTATTGAAAAGCAATATTTAAACTATAGAAAAATAATAATATTTTTAAAATATAAATAAATAAGAGTAATTTAAATAATATTTTCAAAATTTATAAACATTGTCAAACATAAATTAATGTAATAATTCTAGGCTATATTTATTATTATTTTTTAGAATAAATAAAATAATCCCTAAAATATAATCGAGCTCTTAAATTCAAATTTTGAATATATTTATAATAAAATTTGAGTTTAAAAATGTTAAAATATAATATATTTAATACTCAATCCGTCTCAAAATTTAAGTCGTTTTAGCCTTATGCACAAGTTTTAATAAAAACACTCATACATCAATCAACATCGTCATTCCACTAACTTTTTTATTAACTTTATTGTTTTTAAATACTCACTACATTTCTTAACCAGTCAAAATCTTTTAAAAAGTCAACAACACACAAATCAATACAAATCATTATTCTCCCTTACCTAGAAAACCTAAAATGACATCTATTTTGATACAACCAGACTAATCTAAAACGACTTAAATTTTGAGACGGATGGAGTAATACATTAACGAAAATAGATAAAGGGTTGGTGAGTTGAAAAAAAATATCATTTAAAGGTGATTTTATGTAAATTTTCCTATAAAATAAGTATAGGACGAAGTAGTTAGTGGGATTGGCAATTGGCAGTTGCTTGAGAGCGTCGGTGGCGTTATTTGTAGAAGAGACGTGGGGGCCACGATACCCTGTTCACCGTCGTAGTGAAGAAATGGGGGATTGATGGATTCCTAGCCGTCCGATTGAAGCGAGTCCAGACAAGACAAGACTACGTGTTGATTTTTTTGTCAGGTGGGCGAGACTCCTATGGTCCACGCACCACGCTGCTTCCGGTGGGACCTCTCCATATTTTTGACCGCTTTAAAACTTGAAATACCCACCGGAGTAGTTTCTAAAAATTCCATTTGTAAATGTTTTGTGTAAATACAAATAATAGAAATAATCTTATAAAGTAAGAATTTGAAATAATTCCGAGTTGAGTTGCAGTATCGAGTTTTTTCGTATGATGAAGAAAATCGTAGTTGTGTTTGTAGTCTTTGGAGATCAAAAAAATCGCATTTTTCAGGTTCGTCCTCTCGATATTCGTGACTCGCTCTAGATCTCCCTCGATTCTTATACTGGCGGACGACTTCTTCGAGTTATTTGAGTTTTTTCTTTCACCTATGTTAATTTGTATTTTTAGTGTGTCGTAGGTTAGCGGTAAGTCCGCCTGCCGATTCGTCATAACTCCAGACTTATCTGAGCTCGAATTTTTACCTAATAATAATAAACTATATATCTCTAACACCACCATGTCAAATGAGAACAGCAAGCTTCGACCGCGAAGCTATAGCAAGCTTGGACAACGAAGTTATGTTAATCAATGAGAGCAGCTGTCGAAGAGTCACTATATATATATTGTCAGCAACAATAATATTGACCTCTACCTATGAATTGAAGGAGTAAGTGTTTGATACAGTATAACTCTTCACAAAGCATTGGAGGTAGGCGATGAAATTGGAGCTGATCAACTCAAATCTCACTCAGTGATAAGTGCATTGATCATATGCTCAAGTAGTCGATCAAGTTGTCCTCCTCAATGTGAAGTTGATCAAACTCCAAATGAAATGTCATAGCAACACCAACTTTGAGAGCTAGCTAGCATTTCTACACACCGCTGTCAGCACCCCAGATGGATCACCCTCCTCAAACATTAATCCTCTATGTGATGAAAGATGATGTCAAAAGTAGTTTTAAAGACTCTAAAAGTTTTGTCTTTTTTTTTTTTCAAACATAATTTTAATTTTTTTTTCTCTAGGATAAATCATACTATATCAATATGATATGTTATATTTTTTTCAAAATATAAATAACTTTAATGGATTTTTTAAATAATCATGTTACCGAAAATATGTCTTGTAAAAAAATTAGTTCATACGGAAAAAATAGCCTAAACTCATAGGTTAAAAATAAATAGTGTTTTAATAGTGTTTTGTAAAAAAAAAATAGAAATCTTAAAAATTAATTTTTTTATAAAATTTATTTGAAAATTAAAGCTTAATTTACATTAAGTTATTATTATAAATTGAATGTATATATAGATATTGAATGCTTATATTCAAATTAATTATGAAATGTATGAGATTGATGAATTGAATTGAACCATATATAATAAATTATGGGTTTTAAGATTTTGACTCCATTCCATTTCCGGTGGATAGTTTTGCCCCTTTGCTGTCAGCCTGTCACAATATGAACAAAATATAAGCACCTCAATTATACTTTTGGGAACTATACAGGTCTTACTAACCACCTCAATTATGTATATTTATCGTGTTTATTATATTTGTATTTATCCACACTGTTTATTGGAATGTTTTTTCTCACTTTTTTTTGTCAGAAAAATATTTAGTCATTATCCAAGAGTTTACTAAACTGTTAAAGAATCACAATTCACACATATAGTTAATTTAAGTTGAAACACAAAAGTTTCATTTCTGAAACTTGTAGGAATCTGGCAAACTCTACCATATCACATATGGCCTCAAATAAATAGATGTTAAGTTTGAAGATGACACTTTCTATTAGGTGTTTATGTCATTTTGGAGTCACCTCTAGACTCCGTTTTGTTCGTTGAAGATGACATTATGGGAAGAGCTACTCTCCGCCTTATCCATGTGTAGCCTAGTTACTGTTTTAATTAGTTTCATATATAGGGAGCTCTAACTCTCGTTTTGCCGATCGACCAAAAAAATAAATGTTAAGCTTGATGCCAACTTAAACAAACAAGCCCAGTCGGGGTGGTGTGAAGCAAGGGGCTAGGAGATCCCGGATTCGATTTCGGCCTCTGTCCTTTTTTGGATGAAAATCAAGGTTTGTTTTGCTCCTTATAAGTGGATCGAGCAGGTCAGCACAAGCCGTTTACCTAGTACTTGACTCTTGTCGGGTAAGTCATGTACTCAGAGTTTACCACTAAATCGTAGGTTTCCTCGTCATCAAAAAACTTCTCCAAACAAGCTTAATTAATGTCAATTTTCAAATTCTTTCTTTTTTTACTCCATATGTTTGAGGGCCATAGCCCGTACTAAAAAAAACAGAGAGAAACACGATTTGATATCATGATCAATACTCCGTAGCAAATTGGGGCAGATATGTAAGTACTTATGAAAATCCTGAAACTATGTTTGCTTCAACCTAACATGATGTTGAAACTACACCTAACCTCAATATATAGTACATTTATGTTATCAAAGTCTTTACTAGTACTGATTGGGTGCGGTGAAAATCGTCTAGTCCAATGCCGTAGTTCATTTCTATGGTCTCTTTAATTTCATTGGTTGATAAGCATTAAAATAAAGTATAAGGTACAAACGCTTATTTAAGAATATAATTAGAAATTTCAATTTAGCTAATGAGATAATTTGGACTACGGTATGGACTACAATTGCGGACTAGATGATCCTCGTTGGATTGAGTGAGGTTATCAAATGAGAACCGTAGAAATGAAACTGGGTTATGGGTGAAAATCATCATTATATTACCCGTTTTTATCGATATAAACTTTCCCCTGTCTTGCTCCATCACCCGCAAATTATTCTTCTGTATCCAGCCCGTGTAGGTAAGCTAATGGTGCGGCCGTTTGGGTGATTATTGGATATCTAATAATACTGACAAAATATTTTTACTTTTAAATATTATATGAAATATTTACTTTAGAAACGCATGCTAACCTATCAAATTTGATTTCAACCATACATGAAAAAATATAGATGGAATATTAATGATATACATGTCAAGACAATTTATCTACAAGTGGGAAAAACTAGTTTATTTAACTTAAACAAGATCAAGAGTGTTTGAATTTCATATACTTGTAACACCAATAATACACTTAAGAAATGTTATTATAATTATACAACAATATGATAAAAATCTTATATCATACATATAGTTTCAATGTGATAAATGTATATATTAAGAGAGGCTAACAAATACTCAACAACTTAAGATTCCATTAAAGTATACAAGGTTGGTAATACATAGTTTGGTAGCATATATATCATTTCGCCATGGAACGTTTTCACATGCCTCCATATAATCCATAATATGACCCATTCGGTGGATCCATATAATTTTTATTTATTTATTTATTTAAATAGCAGAAATGGAATAACGTGTGTGATTATACATATATAGTTGGAAGCAACCCCATTTTTTGCATAATTGCATGTGATCTGCACTTTTCCTCCTCCTTTTCTAGTGGCCTCTAATTTCCACCACCATCACTCCATAAATTTTTTTTTTTTTAAAAAAAAAGTTAAAAAAAAACACCACCGGAGAAATGACGGATAAGGTCTACCCCTCCTCCAAGCCCAACCCGCCGCCGGCTATGACAGGCAACGGCGCCGCCGCCCCTCCCCCGGCAGCTCCTGCAGCCAAGTCCCAGCTCTACAACCCCAGCGGCCGCCCCCGCCCTACAGGAGGCCCCTACCGCCCCCAATCCGCGCACCACTCCCGCCGCCGCTGCACCGGCCGCCGCTTCTGCTGCCTCTGCTTCATCTACACGCTTATCGTCCTTCTCACGCTGCTACTCCTCGCCGCCATCGCCGCCTGCGTCTTCTACGTCCTCTACCACCCCAAGCACCCGACGTTCTCTGTCTCTTCGGTCCGAATCTCCGAATTCAACCTCTCCTCTCCTTCCTCTGACTCCGGCGCTTTCTCCCACCTCGCCTCGAAGCTTGACTTCACTCTCTCCGCTAAGAACCCTAACCAGAAGATCACCTTCTTCTACGACCAATTCGCCGTCGACGTTGCTTCCTCGGGCGGGATCGACGTCGGGAACGCTACTCTCCCGGCGTTTACGCACTCCCCCGGGAACACTACGATTCTGAGAGGTACGGTTTCGGGCGATCCGGCGCGGGATCTGGATTCGGACTCTGTGAGCGCCTTGAGATCGGATCTGGGGAAGAAGAACGGATTTCCGTTGAGCGTGAAGGTTGATACGAAGGTTGAAGTGAAGATGGGGAAGCTGAAGAGCAAGCGAGTCGGGATCCGAGTCACCTGCGACGGAATCCGCGGATTCCAACCGAAACGGAACGCCACCAGTAAGAAGACCACGCCGGCGGTCGCCACCACCTCCGCCGCCAAGTGCAAGGTGGATCTCAGAATCAAGATCTGGAGGTTTACATTTTGATTTTCCTTTTTCTTTTTCTTTTCCGGAATTTGTTATTTGTGAATTAGGGAAAAAAATAAGTTTAATTTCTTTTCTTTTTTTTTTAACTTTTCTTTTAAGATTATGAAATTTGGCTTGTATTTTTTTTTTTTAATTTGTTATATTATACTGTAATGCTTTATGTTTAGTTTTTGCAAGGGTGATTGAAGAATTTGATGTGGGTAGGGATAAATTAGATGGAAATGAACAATTATAACAACATGAAATTTACATTTATAGTTTTATGTTTTTTTTAATGGTGTTTGTGTTTATGATATACAATTATTAAATTAAATTTCATGTAATTCAGTATCAAATTAAAGTAATTTTATGGTACTTCACCTCATTGCTCATGTTCATATAATCTAATGGGAAATGAGTGTATTAGTTGAGCATTTGAAAATATATATTTCTAACACTATTTTTTAAAACAAAGAGATCTAACCCAACAAAATGGGTATATGTATATTACCTCACGGCCTCACCTATGAAAATGTTAGTGTTAATGATGAAAAAAAGGGCAAATTGAGAAAAATAGCATGAACTTTAGCGATAGTTGCGTTTAATAGTATGAACTTTTAAAATTTTAAAAATAATCATCAACTTTGGTTCTGGTTGTAATAAGTGGCACATCTATTGTTTTTTTTTTAAATATCACCTCTTATTAACATTCTTTGTAGAAAAAAAAATCATTCAATTTTCTTTTTTTTTTTAAAAAAATGCCCATATTTTTTTTAAAAAAATAATCCATTTTCAATTTTAATTTTAAAAAATATAATTTTTTTTATAAAACACTACTTATCCCATTTTTTTCTTAAAATAATACACTCATTATTTACACTCGGTTAAAAAAAGAACTAACTTTATTTTCTCCATAAACTCGGTTTTATTCAAAAAATTAAATAATAAGTAATGACTTTAAAATAAAAAATTAGGGTCATAAAAAGATACCAATTAATATCACGATTATATTTCTAAAAAATTGATTTTTTTGAAAAATTGAAATTGAGTTTGTAAATATGAAAATTGTTTTAAAGAAGAAAATTGTGAATGGGTTTAAAAAAAATGAAAAAATGTGATTTTTTTTATAAATAAAGTGTTGATAAGGGGTGTACTTTTGGTTGTGCTACTAATCACAACCACCCTTCAAAGTTGGTGATTATTATAGAATTTTTACAAGTTGGTGCCACCTAACGCAACCTCACATAAAGTTCGTGTTATTTTTTGCAATTTGCCCTGAGAAAAAAAAGGTATATCACACAATATGTATTTGTTTTTGCAAATGTAGGAGGGAAAAATATTAGTTTTTGCCAAAAAAAAATAATTAAAAATCAACTTTTTTTTTACAAGATCGACTCGGCGATCTAGAAGATCGACTCGGCGATCTAGAAGATCGACCCAGCGATCTTGAAGCCATCAAAAGATGGCTTGAATGACCCTATGCAGAGGGTCGCCAGTAAAAAAAGAAAAATTTTATAAGGTTACAATTACAAAAAATTAAAATTAAAAATATCCAGAAATTAAAACCCTGTTTCTTCCGATCAATAATTGGAGCCTTGATTCTTGATTTCTGTTCTTGTAGCTTGGAAAGCGGTGCGGAGCAGCATCATCTTGCATGTGATGGCTTGGACTCGAAAGCTTGAGATCTGACGTTGCACAACAATAGTCATGGTTTACGGTGGTGGTTATTTCGGATCTAGATCCAGGGGTCATAGATCCGAGCACCCATCAATAGGCTAATTTGAGATTTTTAAATTTGTGGGGTTTTTTTTAAAAAATTTTTGAAGGGTTTATCAAACTTGGAAAAAGAGAGAAGGTGGAGGATAAAAATAGATTTGGGTTATGTAGTTTTGTGGATTGAGGGATAAATCAGGTTTATTGAAGAAAATTTGGGTTTGCATGTGGTGTTTAGTTTTGTGATTTGGGGTTTCAAGTGGGAGAGGTGCAATCTACGGTGAAGCCATAGTGGAGAGGCCATCACAGCTGACACCGGTTATTTTGGGTTTTGCAAATTTGTGGCTTTTTGATTGTTTATGGGTTTATCAAACTAGGAAGAAGTGGAGGTGGGGGTAAATTAGACCTGAGTAGTTCAATTTTGTGGATCTAGAGATAAAGACAGCTTTGTTAAAAGAGATTTTGGGGAGGAGTTTGGTTTTTGTTGTTGTTTGTTAAGGGTTGTTTGAGGTCCCCAAAGGGAGCTCAAAAGGAGAGCACCAGCGGTGGTGCATGGGAGGTGTGAGGTTTAGGTTGGAAGGTAAGTGTGAGGATTTGTGTGGCCAAGGGAGGTGGTGCACTGGCGGCAGCAGGGAAGCCACCGCCAAGGCCGAAACCTGGACCATTTGGAACGAGGGGAGGGAGGACTTACCCGCCGTCTGAGGAGGAGCCACCGCCAGGAGAGGTGTGGCGTGGAAGTCGGCGGGCCTGCGGGCTGCAAGGGATGGGAGGTAGGAGTGTATCTGGAGGGGACGAAGACCATTTCTGAGCCGTCAGGGCCAGCGGAGGAGGAAGAGAGGAGGAGGCGGAGCGGCGGCGGGCCTCCCAAACGAAAGAAACTAGGGCGACTCCGGGGGTTGAGAAGCAAGAACGGTGTAAATGAGGAGGGAGATGGGTGCCTGGGAACCGTTGTACTGGCCATCGGACGAAGAACCACCATCAATGGTGGCGGCGGAGATGAGCCATTAGGGTTGAGTTTTGTGGGTTAGGTTTTGTGGGTTGGGTTTTTCAGAGGAGGTTTTTTAGAAGGCGTTGCATGCAAGCGGCGGGGAGCCAGCCGGGCAAGCCACCGGAGGCGGCCATGGGTGAAGGATGAAGAAAGCCATAGGTGAGGCAGCTAGGTTTTTTTTTTTTTTTTTAAAGAGAGCGTTCATACGAATTGAAATTTGGGGATTTTTAAAAATCAACTTTAGTTTCCTCTTCAATTGGTCTTCCCTATCACTTTTATCTGATCTGTTATGATCAAATTCCATTTGAATGGTATATGTACACTATTACAGTTGGCCTAATAAGTATTAACATCAAATGGTGTTTGCACAAAGAGGACTTGCATGTGTCGCCTTTTCACAAAAATCGTGTCACTTAAATGGATAATCGATTTTTACGAATTGTGCTATGTCTGTTTTTCATTCAGTCACGGTAAAGAGTTTTTTAGCGATTTGTTATTTTAAAAAATAATAATTACACCTACTAAAGTTAGGGTGGTTATCTCAAAAATCGTGTCACTTAAATAGATGATCAATTATTGTATAGGGGCTCCATCCTCGTATTTTGTGTTGTTTTTACCGTCCACCATCACTGTGAGATGATATTTTTTTATCCCAACACGCCCCTCAAGTGCAACCCGCTTAGATCGGGTTGACGCTTAAATATTTTTTTTTCCTTCTTCTTTTGGGTTGATCTTTCGGGTTGAGACTCTCAATCTCTTTATAGCTCGCGCCGGATTTTTTTTTTACGACGGGTTTCGGTATCTCAATCTATTTTTAGCCTTACCAAAGCTAGGAAAACCGACCGACTAGGAGTTTCTCGGAATTTCACATGGTATCAGAGCTTTTTAACCAGACCCCTTGATTGTCTCTCTCCGTTCGGTCACCATCCGCCGATCTTCATCTTCCTTGGTGGACCTTTCACATATTAGGGTTTGTTGTTGGGCGTTGCTAATTTATCGTTTGTTTCACTGAGTTATATTTCTACTATAAATTCAAGTTCTTCGAGGGTTTATGTACTAGTATAGTAAAGAATTAAATAAAGAGTTATGAGGTCTGGTTATCAAGAGAATTGGAATGTTGAGATCGATTTGTGTGCAACTCAAGGCAACAACACCTCGTTGGACCAAAACCTTCTATTGTGGGATTGGATTTACTGCTCCCAAGGTCAGGACCCGTAATAAACCTATAATTTGGGGTTTCGAGCTCTAATTTTGATTGATTTTTGTCATGTGGGATTTGCAATTGTTGAGGATTAGGGTTGAGAAATAGTTCAAGATGACTAGGATCTTGGTTCAGCGTGGTTCGGGAAGCTCGTCATCTAGTCAGAATCGTTCATCACAACGCAGTTCTTCAATAGCACCGGCTCAGTCATTTGCTTATCCTCCCGAAGTTATTGACAATGTTAAAGATGATTTGGAAGAAGTTTAACAACCCCTTAGTTCTGAAGATGTCTCACATGTGGTCTTTGACCAGAGTGGTAACGCGAGTGATGAAAATTGTGTAGGTGATAAAGTTTGTACGGATGGTCTCGGTTAGGTTGACTTGGTGAGAGGTGTTAGTGGATTATCAATCCGAGAGCAAACTTCATATGAGAGTGATTGTAGGAGCCTTGATGTTAAACAAGGCGATGCAGACAATTCGCAGCCCCCAACTCCTACGATTCCACCTCCTAGACCTTTGAGGATGTTAGAGGTTGGTAATTGTCTGTTTCATGCTGTTGCAGATTAAGTATGCGTCTCCCACTTCCTAGACCTTTGAGGATGTTAGAGGGTGGTAATTGTCAGGTTCGTGCTATTGCAGATCAAGTATACGGAGCTCCTGAAGAATATGATTTGACCAGACAAATGTGCATAGATCGTATGAAAACAGGAGTCGTGTCGGGTTTATATTGTTTTTTGTTATAAGGCCAGGATTTACCATTCTAACACAAAAATTTAAGCCATTATATAAGGGTTTCTCCTACCCTTATATTTTGCGTTACTTTTACCACCCACAACCAATGTGGGATGTCATTTTTTTATCCCAGCACATTTACCTACTTTGACTACTTGCCTAGTTTCTTCCAAACAAAAACCTCACAACAAGAACAACATCCCAGTATGTCCCATAAAAGTACAGTCTAGGAGGTCAAAATGTACGCACCCTTTCTCCGATTAGTCAGAGAGTGTTTTCAAAAGCTCGAAAAACAACACAGATAACAAAGATAACATATTGAGAGTCATACACAAAAAATACGGTATAAGTGCCAAAAAGAAAAGGTAAAGAAGACTGCAGAAACCAAAGACCCTATACAGAGGTAATTACGACAACACATAAATTCAATGCAAGCACAAACATAGCTGAACACCACTGGCCCAAATACGTCTTCTCCAATAGTCACGGTCCATAGTCATATCTCCTCATCGACTCCTAAAATCTCCTCTTTGATTTTAGTTCACTAATAGTCTAACACCACTCTACTAATTAAATAATCAACTCTTTTTAGTCTTTGTCCGGTTCGATTGGACTCGATGGTTTCTATCTGAATCGTACACTAAATGAGCTATTATAGGATAGGTAGATCAACTCACTCATAAACGACTCCATGTGTTGATCGGCGCGGTGTAGTCACACACAACCACATGCACCTAACCAGCAGCTGCTACTTGAGTTGTTGGACCTTTGGTAACACATCTCGTGAAGGACCAGAACCGGATTTTGGGCCGCCCAAATTGGACTTTTGGTCCCTCCTCTATTGCTCCTTGCTAAATTTTAAATCTGGCCATACTATTAAAAGAGAGAATTTATCAAAATGAAAAAACTGGTGATAATCGAACCATATTTGTTTTGTTTAATTAGGGCTAACAAGGACCACCCATGACTTGTCAATATGTACAATTGTATAGACCTCGTCTTTTAAATAAGGTTTATTACCCCATCAGTTAAAAAATATTTTTTTTATTTTGTTTTTAACACATTTTTTGATAAACCGAAAACTATATAAATATCACCTTTTGTATTAATCAGATCATTCGGATTGGCTCATTGCGAATTTTGGATAAAACGGATTTTGAGTAAAACGAGTTTCGGATAGATTCGTTTTAACTTGATCCCAGGTTTGACCCTTCACCCTTTGACAATCTAGTACTCGTGCGTCATGCACGAAATTTATATTTTGATATTGTAATACTATTTAAAAAATACATGGTAAATTTTTATAAACACAAAACATATACTCTGTATTCTCAATCAATATAAAATACTACTATATATTAACGTGTTTGTACATACAGATGAATCACATGATATTTTTTTTAACAAATAATAGATACCTTTTTTTTTTTGGTCTAAATAATAATAATAATAGATACCTTTAGCTTTGATATATTGTGATAAAAAAAAAGCTTTTATATATTAGACAGATAAATACCTAATAAAATTAAATTATGGCCTTAACTTTTATATATAGGAGAAATTTATATTTCATGAAATTATAATAATACAAAATTTAAAGTACAATATTTTTACATATAAATATTTTATACTAAAATTTATTTGGATATTATTAACAAAAAAATATGGGACAATAAGGTAGACGGTGGCTAGTTATATAAAATAAAGGAAATAAAAATAAAAATAAAAGTGGATTTCAATTTTATCCAACAATGCATCTGCTCTTATGACGCTACGTTGCGTAACTTTTTACGAAGATGTTGCTTCACATTTTATAAGTACTATGGATATAGATTAACGAATTGATCCCTCCTAATAAGACCTGGTGTGATTAAAAAACTTTTCTCAAAACTATGATCCAGATAATGACTCGACCCAAATCGATCCGATAACTGAGATGGCTAAAAAATTCACCACACTATTTTGTTCTAAGATCCAAATCGTTAGTTTCGTGTTGTTGAGAGAATGAAATATGTGAAGAGACCAAAAGAGTCTCACATCGACAATATGAACAAAAAAGTCTTAGTATATAATTATAAGTTAGTGTGTTACTGCTCCTATGACCTATCGCCAATTGGTTTTATGATGGAACCTCATTCAGCTTATGTGCTAGACTGTTAGCACAAGCGCGCACGCGTGCACATGACTCACGATCCCAAGTTCCAACGGACTTCAGTACGTGTCTCAATCAACCCAAAAAAAAAAAGAAAAAAAAGGAAATACCCTGTATGTACATTAAGGCCGCGCTCGGCAGAGGGTTTCATGGGGTTCTTGGTTTTTTTTTTAAAAAACAAGAACACAGGTGCATATGTTTGGAAAGGGGTGGTGAGGGGTTGCCTACTTATGGGATTGGGATTATTTGGGGATTATTCAGCCCTAGAATCCAACCCTCATCCATGAAGATTGTGGGGATTGTTGAAAACAACAACCCCAACTATGACATTGATGCCCCTGGTTTCTTCTTCTCCACGCTCGGCCATGGATGCGCCGGTGTGAGGCGGCGAGGCTCCGGCGCCTGGGCAGCAAGAGGGGAGATCCTTTGACGGGTAGCCATGGTTCTAGGCTGGAGAAAGAGGGAGCGAGAGGTGAGATCTGGCATGGCAGCCATGGATACGGCGACGGAGGCTTACTGAGAGGCCGGGTAGAGGGCTGGAGAGGATCCGGCGGCGGAGGCTTGCCGGCGGCGGTGCAACCATGGATTTGGCGCTGGACAGGGGCGGATCCAAGGGTGGTCGACACCGGGCCGTCGCCCACTCCGATCCCGAAAAAAGTATAAGAATATATGTGTTATGTAAAAAAATTACAAGGTAAAATACAAATATCTTTAGTGGCTTAGTGGTTAAGCCCACCCCATTTTAAATAGTAGTCAATCATCCCTTGTTCAAATCCCACTAGGTACATTTTTCATTTATTTTTTCCCCACTCCATTTTACATTATTTTAAAATTCTTATAATTTATTTGGTATTTTACAATTAAATAATTATAATTTTTCTCATAAATTCAAGATATTTTTTCATACATTTTTTAATAAATATTTCTAATAAAAATAATATAAAAATTATCCAAAAAAAATTGTGCCCACCCCGAAAAATTTTCTGGATCCGCCCCTGGCGCTGGAGACAGAGGGGGCGAGAGGGCGGAGGCTGCCTGGCGGAATGCGGGGAAGAAGGGAGGAAGAGGAAGACAGGGGAGGGGGTATATTGGTCTTTTTATGGGTAAAAGAAAAAAATAACCTTAAAATAACCCTTTACTCACCAAACACCTTACCGGGATTATTTTGTTAAAAAAATCTCAACCTCTTCCATCCCCATAACCCACACAATAATCTGCATCTCATATAATCCCTTAAAAATAATCTCCACCCCTTAAAAATTAACCTATTGCCAAGGACGCCCTAACTACAGTCCTCCATAAGTTTATATGTAGGATCCTCCAATCATGGAATTTATGGCTCGTGCGTACGTTGATGAGTTAGTACATTTGTTCTGAAAAGCTTTTAACCAAGTTTTTCAAAATGTTATAAGGAAACGTCATGAGATAGATAAGTACATTAGTACATTACTTACATCATTACACTTTAGATTTGGAGTGTACTAGGCTCCTCTTGGAGTGTATATTGATCGAGTTAAGGTCCAATGTAACACTAGACTCGGTGCTATGCTTAATTATTTTAAATATAATATTATATTATAAAAAGTATATTTATATTATATACACTTGTATTGCCATGCTTTTAGAAAATAGAAAAGTATTTTCTAAAATAATGAAGCTTTTTTTAACTATTTATAATTTTTAAAACGTAATTTTAAAAAAATAAAATTTGTAAATATGTCAATATAAGTGTATGTAGTATAAATATAATCTTTATAATATAAAATTATAGCTAAATTAGTTAAATACAACATATAACACTATGGATCTATTTGCATGGTCATTAATTATCGCCCGTGGTTTTCGATCTTTTCTAATGAAGTATATTTAACCTAGTTTTTAGACCAACCACAGGCGATAACTTTATATCAATCGGTCCAAATCTTTCATCCAAATTTGGTCGTATAGATAGAGATGTTAGAAACATTTACTTCGGACCAGGGGCGGAGCCAGAAAAAAATCTAGGAGGGGGCTCAACTATATTTTTGACTTTTTTTTTTAAGATATATATAAAATACAATCTTTGTTGTAAAAATATAGTAGAAAACACATTAAATTTATGAGTTAAATTGCTATTTTAAGTGTAAAAAGATAAAAGAAGGAAAAAAATCAATAAATGAAGCTATGGGAATTGAACTCTAGACCTCATTGCTCAAGTACCCACCCTCATACCAACTAAGCTAAGCACTCTTATTAATCTTTTAATCTTTTTAATTGTTTTCATCCCTTAAATTATCAAAAATTACAAAAAAAAACACAATTTTTTTTTTTTTAAGTTTTCCTCCGGCTCAGGGGGGCTCGAGCCACCGCATGCCCCCCTCCCTCCGCCCCGGCTTCGGACAAAACAATACGAAGAATAGAAACTTAACTTCACCATCTATTTATTATAGTGATTTAAAAAAAAAAGAGTTTTAGTTGTGAAGCACCACTTGCATATATACATATACTTCTTCGTTAAGTTGTCGGTAAAAAGGAGATAAAATTATCAAATTAATCCTATAAAAATGTTATTTTCTTATTAAGTGGTCTATGTTTTTAAATCATTTTATTTATCCACATATCTTATTATTTTGTATAATTAGAGCACATACTAAAACTATACAATATGAAGGTAAGTTTTTTCAAATGATAAAAACATGAATCAAATCGAGACTTGTTCTTTCTTATCAAACTTCTAAAGCATTGGTCTAGTTTTATTATTTATGAACGAGACGATTTTTCCATATCTTTTTTTTTTCCAATCGGGGATGGAGAGGATGACGGAAAAACTCTTGAATAACAAGTTGTACTAAGGAGAGGGCACTCTCTGACCTCCAACCAAACCAGCACCCGCTCCGTTGCTATCCTTTTTTACAATCACAGATGTTACAAACACGAGTCACAACTCTAGACCCGCACCTCTTGATTTCAGCAATCACCATCTCTTGATAGTGACAACAATAATGTATTTGACGAAAAATTCACCGCACATTTAACAATTCGGTTCATAAAATACCCTAAAGTTATAGAACAGTACCTAACTTGGTTACCAGCTAGCTACTCTCCAACACAAAATGCTTTACATTATGTTACATTGCATTGCATTTTGAAATAAAATAATTCACACTCTCCCCACTCACCTCACCCACAAATCCCCAATTTCCTCCCATCTCTCTCTTTGTTATCACTATCTGATTTCCCCAATATCTCCCCACACCACCAAAACCCCCCAACCACCGCCGCGCCGGCGCCGATGTTCGACGAAGCTCTCTCCGTCGTGGCCATCTGGTCCTCCCTCATCAGCTGGCTCACTCCCGCCGTCCTGTTTGTGGTCCTCAACCTCGTTATCGGCACAATCGCTTTCACCTCCGGCACGCTCTCATCCTCTCCGTCGTCCTCTAACCCCCACGCTCCCCTCCCTCTCCCGCGCTCCCAATCTGTCCTCCACCGCCTCCGCTCCCTCCACCTCTCCAGATCCGACCACCTTCCTCCCCACTCAGACTCCGTTGTCCTTAAACCAGCTGTTTCTCCCCTCCCGGAGCCGGATCCGGATCCGCTCCTCGCCGACCGAAATGTAGCTTCCGATTCGTACGCAGTCGAAGAACGAGACGTTGTCCAGGAAGAAGACGATATAGCCGAAGACGAAGGACTAGACGGCCCTACCATGGAGCAGGTGTTCGACCGGATTCAGAAAGGCTACGGTCGCTCCAAATCCGACGGCGGCTACACTATGGATCCGAAGAAGCACCGTAAGAGGATCATACAGAAGGCCGCCAGCGACATCTCGACGGCGACCGGCCGGTTCGAACCACCGCCGCTCGAAGAGGCCGAAGAGGATCCCGAAGAGGAGAAGGAAAGTGAAAATCAGGTCGACGGAGAAGCGGAGAACTTCATCAACCGTTTCCGGCAGCAGCTAAACCTACAGCGACTCGAGTCGTTGTACGGCGCAACCGCCCGAAATTAAACGGCGATTTCCGGCGCGTATTAAACGGTTCGCTCGCAGATACGGTACCAATTCCAATTTCAAATCCTCTGTGTATTATTTTATTTTTATTTTCCCTTTTTCCTCTTCCTTCGATCTCGTGCTTGCTTGCCATCTTATTGTGGATTAGGTTTTGGTTAATTGATCTGAAACTCAACTGCAGCTAGTAGTGCTGGATCGATCGATCGGCTGGTTTAGGTTTGGCTGATTTGTAAATGTGAATCGGGTATCGGCGGTGGTTTGGGGGGTTTTCCGATCTGATTTCGCGGATCTTAAAATTCAGATATCTAGCTAAAGTAATTTACTTAATTACTACTTTCATGAATTACATCAACTTAGTTCCTTTTTGTTAACTGAAATGGAAACAGATAATTATTTGTGGTGGCGTGGTTGTTAACCCGGTGTTGCTGGAACTGCCATGTTCACTTGACAAGATAAACCTCCAAACTAAGATACGACAGTTTATTTATTTTTTAATTATTTTTTGACGATTAAAAATAAAAAGATTTGTACTGTACTTTTGTTTATCGTCAAGGTGAAACGATTTCGGCGTTAGGGTTTGGGTTGATGGGGAAGGTGAAGTTAATGAATTATTTGTGTTAAATAAATGTTAATAATTTAGTATAAAAACTCAAAAGCTTCGAAAAGCCGGTGTGAGTAGCAGTTGAAGAACTTATATTATTTATTTCATTTGAAATTATATAATATCAAAATAATAAGCTTTGAAAAGCTACTTATTGCTAATAGTTTTAGTGATACATTGTGACTATGAGATTTTTTTAGTCTTGACGACGTGGTTTGTCACCAACGCCCTCATAGGTCGCAAGTCGCAACCAACCTTTGGTATGGACCATGTGCGGAGGTTGGTCACAAGATATGTGATAATAGCGTGATGATTGAGACTAATGAAAAGTTATTCGTGAAGCTCGTCGTTTGCACCTATGGTCGTGCATTCATATTGGGTCCGAAAGATAGAACTTGTGAATGGTTTTCGCAGGGTATTAAGATAGGTCTCTTTCGCAGGGTCACTTAGTATATGACATTCATTCGTGCGCGTTTCTTAGACGAGGTGTGCAGATAGACCAGGTAAAATCATTCTTATGGTCAATGCGAATGGTTTTCGCCTTTTCGAAATAATATGGTAGGCCCCATCGTGGTGCAGTGAGGACCGATTTAAGGGGCGTTTGGAGAGGGATCGAAATTGAGAATGAAGGATTCGAAACCAGTTTCTATATATGTTAATTTGACATGTTTTCTTTCAGGCAGTGAATCCATTTCCCATCCCCGTCAAAATGAGAAAACTTATATATACCTGAATAGGAACCAAACACTAGATTTCAAGAATCAGATATGAAAATCTCCAAGAATGCCTCAAATGGAGAGGTAAATAAAGAATGGGGGAGGGGCATTTTGGTAAATAGGAAGGCATTATTAATGGTAGGAGTAGCTGCACATGGCCCCGCCGAGGAAGACAATGGGATACATACTCCAGTTGGAAGGGCACGTTCACAGCGTGGATTGCGTGAGTTGGGTTTTATTCGGCAATGTCTTCCTCTTTTTTGAAACCCATTCTTTTTCAAGTAAGATGAATTTTGGTATTAAATAACACTTCATTTTGAATCTAGTTTCATAAAAATAGCTAGTATATATGAATTTTCAAAATAGGGTAATGGTTGTTGTCATGTTGATATATCTTGAATCTATTTGTTGATCGGTAATCACTAAGGGTTTAGATCGAGGTGAAGGTCCCCTTAGTAGATCATATAAAACATACATGTTCTTATTGTTCTAATTTTTTTATGAGGTGGAGGTTCCGAGATTATCGACTAATCCTCCACGGGCCGAGCACTAGCCTGCAAAGCACTCGAGCCGGGTAAGCCAAGCGGCAAGCCGCAAGACAGGCTAGCCCATGTCAAGGTAAACCAAGGCATGAGTACCCACTATATATAGCACAAATTGCTCATAGTGGGATTTCAACCCTTGACCTCATGGTAGTGAGGCACAAGGAAGCATCTCACTCTTACCACTAGGGTAAGAGGTCATTGGTGGGTATGTCCCATCTTGTGCACAACAATACGTTAACACAATATTTTAAAACGATAAATCATGAATAGGGTCGACCGTGCTAACGATCCTGATGGAGTAATTGAGTTTAATATTAAAAAAAGCATCAAAATTGTTCGGGTTAGTATTTACATATTAATTGCCACATAGTTGTTTATTACATTTTCACAACTTTAAAAGTTCGAGTTATTTCTCACCTTCATATATAGTTGATGGTTGTGGGCCTTGTGGCGGTGTACATCGAGGTGACTTCGTGTTCCGAAAATTTCCTTTGAGATTCGTCTTCATTGTCCACAAGGACTCCTAATGTACCGCTGACCATGAGTGTCACCGCTTGGTGGCGTTTGACTTCGAATTTAGTCTATGTTGTCCCCAACTTTTTTGAGTTAGGCTTTTTTGTTCGATTGGGCCTGCTTGATAGTCGATCGCTACATTTCAAACCATATATTTGTAATGAGTAATGACCCATATATGCGGATGCAATTCCCTACATTTCGAACCATATATTTCTATGTGAGGTTTCTCCTTTTGGGATTTCTCAAGTGCGTTTTCTTATATCAACTACGTCGATCTTTTGATTTATCAGGCTAGCTTGTCGGATAATCAAATGACCGAGAGTAACACCCATGCGAGTTATAGTAGATGATTCAATAAACCCTAACTCAAGGATTTCGTGAGTATGGCTTGGAGTTTGGACAAGGCAAAGGATCAAGATTTCACCTTAAGATGCCTTTGTTTTTTTCTTTCCCTTTATGATGAGGAAAACCATCTTTTATAATCATGTTGAGAAATCCCTTTCTTGTGTTGGGAAAAATCCAATTTCAATTTATTTGTTAATAATATATACAAAGAAAGTGGAATTAATTATATAGAGATTCGAAATTTGGCCTTCACTTTTCCTTTTCAATGCTCAAGGAAATACAAACAAAAACAAAAACATTTTCTCTGTCAGAGTGCTTAACTAAAATTACACTACACACTACACTACCCCACACATACTGTCTGCTAATTTTTTGGACTAAAACCAACTTTGGATCTTTCTAGCTGTTTTACCATCTTTTTTCTACTATTTAATTTCAATTAAATTATATATAAACATTGATTGGCCCACTTAATTTGTGACTAACTAATGTATTATAACAACTATATATAACCCCATAAGAGTTTAGTATATAAGATGTAATCATCCTATGTTAATTTAGATTAATTCATTATGTAACAAAAACATTTCTATTAAAGTGGGTAGAATTATCATTATTTATTTATGAGCCTTTTTTCACATTTAATAATAAAAGAAGAAATTTTGTTGAGAGGGTGGAATCAACATTAAAAAAAATATGAGATGAAATTTAATTCAGGTCTATACTTTTCCTAATCCCTAAGGAAGAGGATGCAGAATTTTATGTTCTCGTCCGAAATGACGCTCTATGAGGGAGCACTGATAGGCGACGGAAGTCTATTCCTAATTTCTTTTCTAGCTTAAAAATAATAATTTTCCTAGTCCCTAAAGTTTTAATATTTGACAAGATTTTTAAGAATTATAAAAATTATACAATATAACAGTAAATTTTTAAAATTATTTTTCAAAAATAATAAAAAAAGTTTAAATTTTGTATTTCTTAATATTTTCAAAGAATGTATTAAATAGTAAAATATTAAATATTTTAAATTGGAGGGAGTATATTGAGTTTATTGCTTTGTTTCACTTATCTTATACCACTTGAATTTGAATTTAGTTGAAAAAGGAGATTAGATGGCTTAATTGGTTATAAAATGTGGTACTTTTGTGACTTGTAGAGTCACTTTTCTCCTCCATATTATACAAGACAAGTTTAGTGGAGGACTGTATTATGACTTGTATAGTTGTATATATATTTTTATTGGAACACAAGCATCATTTCAACTATACAATCATATCTTATTATTATTATTGATTAATATTATATGCTATGTTTTGTCATTTTCATTTGAAACTCGTCTTGGTTCATTTGGCAAGTCCTACACCAGAGCTACATTCAAGAATCAACTCATTTTTCTTTCCTCTAAAAACATGTCCCAACAATAAAATACTTAAAATACTATTTCTTTTCTACCCAATACATGCACTAATTAATCACTAAATATCTCTTTCTCTCATCCATTTACCAAACCGCCCTTGCATTATATATAAGCAATCATGGATATATAATTATTTTGTTTTATTTTTATTTCAATGTATCTAGATGGTGCCATGCCTTGTTTCTCTAATGATTAATCTAGTTTTTTTTTAATTATAATATAGATAAATTCTAAATGAAATCTATGAATATTAAAATTTTAACAATTATAGATTAGATTATTTTGTTTAAATTTTTTCTACATGAAAACTTTATAACGTGTTGCAAAACTTTTTTCTTAAGAGTCACAAATTCTTTTTTCATATACATGATCAAATAGATCCGGATAATTATACGAGTTTTCTCTTATATATCTTTTTATAGATTTTTTTCCTCGAGTGTTTTTATCGAAGATTAGATAAGGCTGTGTTTTCTTCTTGGGTGTATCTTAACAATTGTCCGGTTGTAGTTTAGCGTTTTGGTCTCTTGATTTTTTAGATATTGGTGGTTTATAAGATTTCGAATTCATCTGTATGAAAAAAAAAAAAAAAAAAGAGTTCTAATTTCCAACCTATGAATATGTTTTAGGCTTTTAGCATAAGGAAATTTGCGAGTGTCGAAGTCTTTAGAGTTGTTGACAAACAGTATAGTTAGGCGGTTGAAAGTTGAATTTTACTTTGATTTCGTATAGGGAAATTAAACATATATAGGGAAAAGTATAAATACTTTCTACTATTCTTTTATAAAAAAAAATAATAATAATAATATCTTCCTTTACCAAATATAGGTCGGTCCCATGTATTAAACCAAAATTCAACACTGATTATAGCTAAAGTATTTATAATATAAGCATATCATATAGATAAAACCTTTCAAAATTAACTTGACCTCACTCTAATTTATCGGTTTAAGTGAGATAATTATTTGCCTCGCACAACAATTACAAAAAGATTATAATATGCGTTTTATTTGCAAATTGACTTGACCGGCCTCTTATAAAGATGGAGTCGGAGGATTAACTCCTAATTAATTACATGGCTAAGGCCAAAACCAATTTGACTTTTAAGCACCCATTTTAAAGAGTTAAAAATATCATTTTTCTTCTTAATTTTTTTACAATTTAATACTTATTAGGTGTAAAAAAAATATTTTATATAATTATTAGCTCTTTAAAATATGTGTTGAAAAAATCAAACAATATATATTTTGAATCGGATGGATGGAGTATATATTAGTCCCATTTAATCAACCTCATCCATTGTATGGCTAAATCGAGTATTATATGACCTTGTAAATTTTTTCAATACCTTACAATATTTTAGATCGGAGATACTATCACCTTTCGATCAATCGAAAGAGTGAAGGCATGAATGAAGTGAAAAGATTTGAAGGATGATAATGAGGCGAAAGCAAATTTGTTTGTTTAAATAACAGGAGAATGAAAAGGTAAGGTATTAAATTTTACACATAAAATGTATCTGATCATCATTTTTGTGAGCTTGGAGGAGATGATGTTAAACTCGGTTGGTCCTGGTGCGGGTCAAGACGCTGGAGGGAGGTCGTGTGTGCGGGCCCACATACGGGAGACTCGAACAACACATAAACCCGAACGAGGTTCCATCTCAAAACCAATTGACAATGAGAGGAGTAGCCCACCAACCTTATATGTTGTTTAAGTATTCTCTAAACTACCGATGTGGGACGACCACCATTTCAAAAGATGATGGGGGAATTATTAGCTCATAGAAGAGTAATAAATTTGTATGAAAAAAAATAAGAGAAAAAGGTAAATAATTAGAATAATAATCAATAAATATTAACTTAAATATAAATTATACGTAATATTGATAAGATTAATCATTACATTTCTCTACCTAAAAACAAATAGGGTTAATGTCTTTGATATGATTCTATCATTCTATGTATCGACTAACCCCCATCATCCCCCAAAAACTATACACTAGCTAAAAGTCATCACACTATATATATAGTACGTGAAGTGGAGAGATCGAAATCGAGTGAAATGAGGGTACACCTCAATGGATGATAATTGAGTGACAACTGGACCTACTTGCTAGTTGCTGCCGCCCTATATACCCACCCACTCCTCTATTTTTATATACTTAACTCCATCAAATCAACCCTCTTTTAACATGTCTATGTTCAAAGTGTAACCTATATATCAATCCAAAGAAAAAAGTGTAACCTATTACCTATATATAGATCGATCAATTGAATTGGGGGTTTGGTTGTTGAGGCAATCAATCATATGCTAATTCCTATTCATTATCTCCACTTTTTTTTGTTGGCATATACTTTTGAATTGCAATCTCTTCTTTAAAATGTAATAATCTATACTTGATCAATCAAACTCTTATGATAGGTCTATCTTCTTTCAAACTCTTCTTATCGTGTAATGTTGGGAAGTTGGTAAACTAATTCTCTCTTGTTCTTAGTTAGTTTAAGATAAAATCGCACCAAGTTTTTAGCATGTGTACACGATCCTCAATTATAAATTAATCCCATTAGATTTAATATATGATAGATAATCTGATATAATTCGACTGTTGCGATATGTGAAGAGACCAAGGAGTATGTATTTTGATCTAATTCGACGTACTGTTGAGATATATGATAATATATTGATAGAGCATGTTTAGTATTGCATTATAGATTACATTTAGCATAGTTTAGTTGTGAATAATGCATATTTTAGTTATAATTACATGTTTACCGGTGATGTTGGAAGAGTCGGAATCTATGCAATTTTATGGTTAATTTCAGGTAAAGGTGGATCCGACGAGGAATGAGGAGACTCTTGGATGAAGGAAGATTCAAGTTGAGGAAGAAAAGTGAAGAGCACGGGAGCGGAGTCGAATTTCGAGAGCCTAAGTGAATAACAAGTCAGCAAAAGTTGTCGCCAGACATGCTGAACTTGTTTCGCACTTTCTGGAGGCCTCGGTGATCCGATTGACTATTATAACCATGGGTTGGAAAGCTCTCTTCGAGATCTACAACTTTCGTGTTGACATCGAGACCAAGTTCGAAACAGAAAAATCGCTGTGAACAGTAAAATCCGTCCCGCGGCCCGAACCTCCTACGAGCGACTTCGCTGATCGCTGGCCGCCCCTGCGGCCTAGGGTGGCTGCCCCGCGGCCCTCGCAGAAGCGCGTCGTTCAGTGCTGGACTTTAACTAGCATTGTAGTTTATTTATTTGGTCGACTTTCTAAATACTCTTTAAGGCTTTTCTAGTTTATTAGTTCATTAACCTTATGCACTTTATTCCATTGTGGAGAGCGCCGTTGAGCATGAGCAACTAAACTCTCAAGGTTTCGCCTACAGTTTGGATCTTTGATTGTTGAATTGTGAGTTTCTTAATCTAGTTCTTATTCCTATTGCAATGTTTCGACTTCTTTGTGCTTAATTACTTGAATGTGTTTTATTCTCTCTGGCCTGGCCGACTAGTTAGAGTAGATTCATTCAATTGCTAGGGTTTTGTAGATTCCTCGTAGCGAACCTTAACCCAAGTGGCAATCGTATCCCTTTAGGACTCGTATGACTAATTGGATGTGTAGAAAGTTGAATACATGTTGAATATCGACTCATAGCTTGATATTATGTGTACCTTGGTTAATTCATAATCTTAATGCTATCTCTAGGTTGAATCTTAACCGTGTTAGGGTTATTTAGAGATAAGGGTTGCTAGGACTCGTAGGACTAGTAATTTACCTAAGATCTGAACAAGGACATTGATAGGAAAAGACAAGAACTAGAGGCTGAAATAAGGATCGAATTCATCAATCAAAGTGATAAATTGTAGGTGAACCTATTTCCTTCCACTGCATTCTACAATCAATTTACTTTGTTTGCTTACTTCCGCTTTGATAAAAGGCGGACCTTTTACACACCAAAAAAACCCCATATTCTTACTAGCGATTAGAATTACTACTTGAATTGAATAGATTTCCCTGTGGATCGATCTCTTGCTTACACACTATACTAGTTGTGAGTTTGAGTATTCTTTGGCAAGAACAACGACAGGTTTTCCTATTGTCATATATGATAACATAATTTGATAGTCAATTATATATATAGAAGGATTGGACTTGGAGTGTAAGAAAATTTTGAGAAAATAATATTGATTTATCTATATATATTATTTTCTCTTTTTAGATCTTTAGAATGATGATGATCAAGAATCGGAGTATGTATTTTGAGCTATTAATATGCACAAAATTGTTGAGATAAAACGTGTCATTTTTTAAGGGAATAACGGAGAAAACTCATAGGAATGAAGAGAGAAGATTAGGCGCTTTTGAAGAGGAAGATTGAAGATGCGAACATGTTGTATAGGAAACTATGTCCTTGAGTGAAAAAGACGATGACTCATACCTTATTTTGTGTTCTTGTGTTGTTTTAATTTGTTCGTAGTTTGGGTTATCTTCGGTTATTTGGGTAGGTTCAGTTTAAGATTTTTATTGTAAGAGTACGATCAGTAAGCTAGTATACGACATAACTAATGAAGTCTTTGATATTTTTATAATAAAAGAAATAGACTTATTCAAAAATCCTCGCGTTGTATCAATAAAAATAAAAAGGGTTTTCGCCTATAAATAACGTGTCATATGCTTGCCCTTCAATACTTTATTTCATGTAAATTTATTTAACAACACTAATACGATCTCCGACAAGGTATAACACCAATATGAATATACAATTGTGTTATGTAATATGAAATGTGTGAAATGAATGAATGATAGGTAGCCACGACATGTGTTACGATTGGAACACCTCAAAAAAATTGAGTGTTATGTACTCCGATTAACACTAAAATAAATGGGCCCCCATTTGTTTTATGGATTATGGAATGATAATCAACTCGAACGATCTTTGATTATTGGCACTAATAGGGAATTGGATCCAAAGTGTCTTACAGCTATTAACTGAATAAGGGGTGTTAATCAAGACTAATCTCAGCCCATTTAGTGGGCCCATCATGCTTAATTTCAATTGAGAAGGGCACAATATATATATGTTTGCATCAATGTCCCTACCAAAAATAAATAAATCATCCGATGTGATTAAACCTCCAGTAACCAACACTATTAAAATTAAATATTAATAAAAGTTAGCATAAGATTAGGAAGGTATAATTGAATTGGTTAAAGAATCATAATGATATAAAAAATTAAAATTATAAAATTAAATAAAATATTAATAAAAGTTAGGATAAGATTAGAAAGGTATAATTTGACTAGTTAAAAAATCCTCAATTGATATTGTAATAGATATTTTAAAATGATCTCATTGAAAAGAAAAAAATATATCATTTTAACAATATTTAACTAAAGATAATTTTATGAAAACCGTTTAGATGAAGGATATAGAATATAACATGTGATATTTTCATTCTTTTAATTTAATACAGTATATCAAGATTTACATATATATATATATATATATATATATATATATATATATATTAATTCAATGTTTTTGAATTAAACATGTTGGCTAGAAAATGTATAATTTTTAATGGAAAAACTATAATTAATGTGATGATGTCACCTGTCAAAAGAACTACTCATCTAAATTATATATTAATTTTAATATTAATTAATTTAATGTTTTAAACTGAACTCTTTAATTAAATAAATAGAGTGATTAAAAGTATATTTTGCATATGGTAAGGTTATTTGATATACATAGATTGAAAAATTGAATTTTTTTTTATCTAAAACATCTAAACATAATACGTGACGATAAGTAAAATGAGTTTAAATAATATATATAGATATATAGATATATAGATAGATATAGATATTATGACTGTGTATGTGTCAGCTGGAGTTAGTGAAAGCAAAGTGCCTAAGGCTGTGTTTGCCTACGAGGTACTTATGGGTAGATGTAGATGTGTTGGTATATGTATACGTGTATATATATTTATGGTTAGAGGTTTGAGTAGTTGTTATGATATATTTATTTTTGTTAAAAAATCTTTGTAGGTGTTTGATATTTGAAGATTTGTGAGTGGATTTAAAATGACAAATTACTAAAATAGACATTCAAAATAAAAGGAAATAAAAAAAAAAAAATTCAATTATACTTTCTATCCTGTGCCAAAAGCCCCAAAACTCCGGTTAATTGCTTCCCTGAAAGCCGCACCCCAGCAAACTCAATTCATCTGTCTGGTTATCACTCTCTTTTTTCTTTCAAAATCCAATTCATTCTATAACTATGGAGAATTCGTCTCCGGTCATCGATCTACTAGCTAATAAATTAGAAGGTGAAATATTTGAAACCCTAAAAATCGATCTATCGATCTATATATATTATGATGAATTGGTTGAAATTAGTGCTTGAATTCAATGATATTGGGTTCCAATTAGAGGTTGCCTTGATCGTCTTTGTGATTTCATGGTGAAATCTGCAAGAGTTTTATGTGTTGCTAATTTGTGAGATCGTATTTCTCGAACTCTGTGTACGGTGTACCTATGTTCATCTTCGCCTTCATCTTACGTGTGGCGGTGATCGATTCGGTTAAGATGTTCGTTTGCTGTTGCGAATAAAGAAGGCATGTGTGGTGGTGGGCTGGTGCCGGTGGTGTATATGGTGGTGTTAGAGAGGAAATGTTTACTGCAGGGTTGCTAGGCCTGGGGTATTAAGGGGAGAAGATGATTTAGAAATCTCTCAAATCTGCTAAAATCTTGCCCTTCCTAGATTGACAAAATATCCATTTGACATCTTCTAAAATCTACCCACATAGATACATCTAGTAATAAATATGATTAATCAAACGCTCATGTTGAAGATGGATTTTTTCCCCAATCTACACAAAGCTATCAAAAGCTTTAAGCAAACACACGCTAAGTGTGCAATGTGAGCTCGGTTGTTAGCAACAAACTACAAGGGCATTTTCATAATTTCATCTTCATTTTGTAGAAGCCTTTATACGGCGGGATTGATCGATTATCCGCGGTGCTACTATTCGATGGTTTTTTACTTCACTCTTTGCCATCGTCCGCAACTGTTGGGACTAGTGTTTTAAAAAGCGCTAGGCGGATCCTATACGGTGAGGGGCCGCCTAGTCACATCAAGGCGGACGCCTAGACGTGCTTAGGCAGCCATTTAGCTCTAGGCGGAGGGGTGTCGCCTAGCGCCTAGGCGGTGCCCATGCGGCGCCTAGGCGCGATTTTGAGAACAGTTAGGAGTAGTTTCTTCTTAGGCCGTCTTGTTATAGAGTTATTTCTGTGTGTTTCTTAGCGCCTGTTATATGTTCTTTTGTATGTTTAGGCGCTTTTCGCCTGCCAATTCGCCGACCTCTTTTTTAATTAAATTTAAAAAAAAATAAAGAATCATATATTTGATATCTCATTAAAAACATTGAATTCTTAATATTTTCATTGTATTGTCTAATACATACCACCAAACTTCTAAATATATAAATTGGTTCATGTATTAAAATTAGCATTGTATTGTCTAATATTTTCATTGTATTTGTTTATACACAAAACCACATCTCTAAAAAAATTAGCATTAGTAATGGTTCATGTATTAAAATTTTCTTGCTATATTTTAACAAGTTCATTGTATCATTAATAAGAAAAAAAATATTTGAATTATGGGATACTTTCATTGTATTGCCAAATACACGCATGATGCATCCACAACCTTTTTTATACAATGTTTTTCAACTTTCATTGAATATCAAATAAAGTGCATAAAACTATCTAACTTCATGCATCTAAAATAAATTTCACCTTATATAAATCTCTTGTTAGGAATGACAAATATAATTGAAGAAGTTCGCAACTTGTCCTTTTTTTCTAAGAGATAACAAAAACAAAATGTCTCCGAAAGCACTATGGGCAATAGCTACCCTCTTACTTCTATCCTTCCCTATTAGCAATGCGATTAGACCAAATGGTCTTACTCCGGCTTTTTTGAGTAATTCAATATCTAAATTCAATAACCCTCCAACATTCTCAAAATTACCCAAGGGAGGACCATCAAAGTCAGCACCATCTCCATGCCATAGTGGTTGTAAGGAAAACAATGGAGTCGGAAGTCCTAGGCTCGATGGCTCTTCAATATTCTCAAAAATACCAACGAGTCCTCCAACATTCTCAAAATTACCCAAGGGAGGACCATCAAAGTCAGCACCATCTCCATGCCATAGTGGTTGTAAGGAAAACAATGGAGTCGGAAGTCCTAGGCTCGATGGCTCTTCAATATTCTCAAAAATACCAATGAGTCTTCCAACATTCTCAAAATTACCCAAGGAAGGACCATCAAAGTCAGCACCATCTCCATGCCATAGTGGTTGTAAAGAAAACAATGGAGTCGGAAGTCCTAGGCTCGATGGCTCTTCAATATTCTCAATAATACCAATGAGTCTTCCAACATTCTCAAAATTACCCAAGGGAGGACCATCAAAGTCAGCACCATCTCCATGCCATAGTGGTTGTAAGGAAAACAATGGAGTCGAAGGTCCTAGGCTCGATGGCTCTTCAATATTCACAAAAATACCAACGGGTCCTCCTTCGTCGTCATCACCATCTCCTTGCCATGGTGGTCATTGTAAGGGAAACATGGGGCTCGATATTTCCCATTTTGTCGGCCTACAACCATTCCCAAAGTTACCAAAGGGTCCTCCAGCAAAGTCAGCACCATCACCTTGCCATAGCGGTTGTAACTTGTAAGGAAAGCATTCGTCATTCCAATGATGTATGATTCTTCAATATTCTCCAACTAAATGGACATCCGGCCATCATCATCAACATATTCTCACGGTCAGGGGGCTGTTAAAGGAAATTGCCTACAGAATGTCTAGCTCTATTATATTATTTATTGATTTTTATCCGAAAAGTTAGGATTTCACTACTTTATTGAATTATACAAATGAACTATTTATATTTGATATTACACATAATATTATAAAACAGTTATATTTTCATCGTCGTTGTTATTTTTACTACACATTTCTACAATTTCGTCAATAATTGGACAATAATCTAATTAATAACAAAATTAATGAGATTTTCATTAATAATTTATATTGATTATAACATAATCTCAATTGAGTTAAAGAAATTATTTTTCCTTTTCCCTTTACTACATCATATTTAATATTATATTATTTGTATATATATGTATTAGTATGGCAAAATTGTCCATATACCCATCAAATCTTCTCAATTTGTTTATATACCCATCAAAAGTTTAAAATGGTCTATATACCCATTCAAACATATAAATTTTGTTTAATTGCTCAATATAAGACTTTTTCATGAATTAAAAACTTTAATTAATAATTCATATCTATAATCCCTGGAATAAGAATGGAATCTGGGGGACAATGGCAATACGAGAGCGAAGATCGCGAGCCAAGATTTCATCTATGCTAACAACATCCACATAAATACATCCTTCACATATGGGGGTAATACGAAAAAGGGCATTGAGAATGGTAGATTTTCCAGCTCCAGTTCGTCCAATAATACCCACCTGAGAATCATCCCTTCGACTATAAAATAAGCATAAATACTTCAAAAAATTTATTTCCAACAAAAAGGGAAAAACACAAGGAAATATCAACAAATCATGATCTGTAAAATCGCTTTCCTTGGCGCATCTCAATGTGTAATACCTACAGATTAAGAGAAGTATACTCAAACAAATCAAAATCGACTATGAAAATCGCTTTCCATGGTGCATCTCAATGTGTAATACCTACATAACTAGCATATAGAAATAAAGAATTGAATAAATTAACCTTTCTCTTTAAATGAAGAGGAAGATGTTTTGTGGCCTACAAATCGGCTTCTTCATGTTTGATAGGGAAGAAAGAAAAAAAATATGTGAAAATCACAAAAAAAAAAAAATTATTAGGAATGAGATATTACAAAATTATATATTGGGCAATTAAATAAGATTTGTATATTTGAATGGGTATATAGACCATTTTAAACTTTTGATGGGTATATAAACAAATTGAGAAGAGTTGATGGGTATATAGACAATTTTGCCTTAGTAGTAATGTCAAATTATAATGTTATTTTCATGGAAAAACAACCAACTTTAAAATACTTAATACATTTGTAATAGTAATGGCACATGTATCGCATGATATAATTTTCTTAATTTCTTTTATATATTCATAAATTTACTTTTCATTATTATATTTCACATGCACATTATGATACAAATATTTTATTAACTTCTAATATTTAAATCCTTCATAAGATACTGATGTAACAAGTATAGTGAATTTACATATATGCTGAACCACAGTGCACGGGGTGGCTTTAGCTAGCTCACATTGATTGATTGCTTGTCCGCGGTGCTACTATTCGATAGTTCTTGACTTCACTCTTTGCCATCGTCCGCAACTGTTGGAACTAATGTTCTAAAAAGTGCTATGCGGATCCTAGACGGTGAGGGGCTGCCTAGTTAATAGGCGGCGCCCAGGCGATCAAGGCGGACGCCTAGACGTGCTTAGGAGGCCATTTAGCTCTAGGCGGAGGGGGGTCGCCTAGGCGCGATTTTTAGAACAATGGAGTAGTCTCTTCTTAGGTCGTCTTGTTATACAGTTATTTATGTGTTTTTCTTAGCGCCTGTTATATGTTCTTTTGTATGCTTAGGCGCTTTCCGCCTGCCAATTCGTCGACCTCTTTTTTAATCAAATTTTTAAAAAAAAATAAAGAATCATATATTTGATATGTCATTACAAACATTGAATCCTTGATATTTTCATTGTATTGTCTAATACATACCACGAAACTTCTAAATATATAAAATGGTTCATGTATTAAAATTAGCATTGTATTGTCTAATATTTTCATTGTATTTGTTTATACATAGAACCGCATGCATCTCTAAAAAAATTAGCATTAGTAATGGTTCATGTATTAAAATTTTCTTGCTATATTTTAACAAGTTCATTGTATCATTAATAAGAAAAAAAAATATTTGAATTATGGGATACTTTCATTGTATTGCCAAATACACGCATGATGCATCCACAACCTTTTTTATACAATGTTTTTCAACTTTCATTGAATATCAAATAAAGTGCATAAAACTATCTAATTTCATGCATCTAAAATAAATTTCACCTTATATAAATCTCTTGTTAGCAATGACAAATATAATTGAAGAAGTTCGCAACTTGTCCTTTTTTTCTAAGAGATAACAAAAACAAAATGTCTCCGAAAGCACTATGGGCAATAGCTACCCTCTTACTTATATCCTTTCCTATTAGCAATGCGATTAGGCCAAATGGTCTTACTCCGGCTTTTTTGAGTAATTCAATATCTAAATTCAATAACCCTCCAACATTCTCAAAATTACCCAAGGGAGGACCATCAAAGTCAGCACCATCTCCATGCCATAGTGATTGTAAGGAAAACAATGGAGTCGGAAGTCCTAGGATCGATGGCTCTTCAATATTCTCAAAAATACCAACGAGTCCTCCAACATTCTCAAAATTACCCAAGGGAGGACCATCAAAGTCAGCACCATCTCCATGCCATAGTGGTTGTAAGGAATATAATGGAGTCGGAAGTCCTAGGCTCGATGGCTCTTCAATATTCTCAAAAATACCAATGAGTCCTCCAACATTCTCAAAATTACCCAAAGGAGGACCATCAAAGTCAGCACCATCTCCATGCCATAGTGGTTGTAAGGAAAACAATGGAGTCGGAAGTTCTAGGCTCGATGGCTCTTCAATATTCTCAAAAATACCAACGGGTCCTCCGTCGTCGTCATCACCATCTCCTTGCCATGGTGGTCATTGTAAGGGAAACACGGGGCTCGATATTTCCCATTTCGTCGGCCTACAACCATTCCCAAAGTTACCAAAGGGTCCTCCAGCAAAGTCAGCACCATCACCTTGCCATAGCGGTTGTAAGGAAAGCATTCGTCATTTCAAGGATGCATGATTCTTCAATATTCTCCAACTAAATGGACATCCGGCCATCATCATCAAGATATTCTCACGGTCAGGGGGGCTGTTAAAGGAAATTGCCGACAGAATGTCTAGCTCTATTATATTATTTATTTATTTTTATCCGAAAAGATAGGATTTCACTACTTTATTGCATTATACAAATGAACTATTTATATTTGATATTACACATAATATTATAAAACAGTTATATTTTCATCGTCGTTGTTATTTTTACTACACATTTCGACAATTTCGTCAATAATTGGACAATAATCTAATTAATAACAAAATTAATGAGATTTTCATCAATAATTTATATTGATTATAACATAATCTCAATCGAGTTAAAGAAATTATTTTCCCTTTTCCCTTTACTACACCATATTTAATATTATATTTTTTTGTAGATATATGTACTAGTAAGGCAAAATTGTCCTTATACCCATCAAATCTTCTCTATTTGTTTATATACCCATCAAAAGTTTAAAATGGTCTATATACCCATTCAAACATATAAATTTTGTTTAATTGCTCAATATAAGACTTTTTCATGAATCAAAAACTTTAATTAATAATTCATATCTATAATCACTGGAATAAGAATGGAATCTGGGGGACAATGGCAAGACGAGAGCGAAGATCGCGAGCCAAGATTTCATCTATGTTAACATCATCCACATACATACATCCTTCACATATGGGGGTAATACGAAAAAGGGCATTGAGAATGGTAGATTTTCAAGCTCCAGTTCGTCCAATAATACCCACCTGAGAATCATCCCTTCGACTATGAAATAAACATAAATACTTCAAAAATTTTATTTCCAACAAAAAGGGGAAAAACACAAGGAAATACCAACAAATCATGATTTGTAAAATCGCTTTCCATGGCGCATCTCAATGTGTAATACCTACAGATTAAGAGAAGTATACTCAAACAAATCAAAATCGACTATGAAAATCGCTTTCCATGGTGCATCTCAATGTGTAATAACTACATAACTAGCATATAGAAATAAAGAATTGAATAAATTAACCTTTCACTTTAAATGAAGAGGAAGATGTTTTGTGGCCTACAGATCGGCTTCTTCATGTTTGATATGGAAGAAAGAAAAAAAAAATATATGAAAATCACAACAATTTTTTTTTATTAGGTATGAGATATTACAAAATTATATATTGGGCAATTAAATAAGATTTGTATATTTGAATGGGTATATAGACCATTTTAAATTTTTGATGAGTATATAAACAAATTGAGAAGATTTGATGGGTATATAGACAATTTTGCCTAGTAGTAATGTCAAATTATAATGTTATTTTAATGGAAACACCACCAACTTTAAAATATTTAATACATTTGTAATAGTAATGGCTCATGTATCGCATGATATATTTTTCTTAATTTCTTTTATATATTCATAAACTTTGCTTTTCATTATTATATTTCACATGTACATTATGATACAAATATTTTATTAACTTATAATATTTAAATCCTTCATAAGATACTGATGTAACAAGAATAGTGCATTTACATATATGCTTAACCATAGGGCACGGGGTGGCTTTAGCCCACATTGATTGATTGCTTGTCCGTGGTGCTACTGTTCGATAGTTCTTGACTTCACTCTTTGCCATCGTCCGCAACTGTTGGGACTAGTGTTCTAAAAAGCGCTAGGCGGATCCTAGACGGTGAGGGGCCGCCTAGTGACTAGGCGGCGCCCAGGCGATCAAGGCGGACGCCTAGACGTGCTTAGGCGGCCATTTAGCTCTAGGCGGAGGGGGGTCGCCTAGCGCCTAGGCGGTGCCCATGCGGCGCCTAGGCGCGATTTTTAGAATAGTTAGGAGTAGTTTCTTCTTAGGCCGTCTTGTTATAGAGTTATTTCTGTGTTTTTCTTAGCGCATGTTATATGTTCTTTTGTATGTTTTGGCGTTTTTAATAAAAAAAAATTAAAAAAAATAAAGAATCATATATTTGATATGTCATTAAAAACATTGAATCCTTAATATTTTCATTGTATTGTCTAATAAATACCACCAAACTTCCAAATATATAAAATGGTTCATGTATTAAAATTAGCATTGTATTGTCTAATATTTTCATTGTATTTGTTTATACATAGAACCGCATGCATCTCTAAAAAAATTAGCATTAGTAATGGTTCATGTATTAAAATTTTCTTCCTATATTTTAACAAGTTCATTGTATCATTAATAAGAAAAAAAATATTTGAATTATGGGATACTTTCATTGTATTGCCAAATACACGCATGATGCATCCACAACCTTTTTTATACAATGTTTTTCAACTTTCATTGAATATCAAATAAAGTGCATACAACTATCTAGCTTCATGCATCTAAAATAAATTTCACCTTATATAAATCTCTTGTTAGGAATGACAAATATAATTGAAGAAGTTCGCAACTTGTCCTTTTTTTCTAAGAGATAACAAAAACAAAATGTCTCCGAAAGCACTATGGGCAATAGCTACCCTCTTACTTCTATCCTTCCCTATTAGCAATGCGATTAGGCCAAATGGTCTTACTCCGGCTTTTTTGAGTAATTCAATATCTAAATTCAATAACCCTCCAACATTCTCAAAATTACCCAAGGGAGGACCATCAAAGTCAGCACCATCTCCATGCCATAGTGGTTGTAAGAAAAACAATGGAGTCGGAAGTCCTAGGCTCGATGGCTCTTCAATATTCTCAAAAATACCAACGAGTCCTCCAACATTCTCAAAATTACCCAAGGGAGGACCATCAAAGTCAGCACCATCTCCATGCCATAGTGGTTGTAAGGAAAACAATGTAGTCGGAAGTCCTAGGCTCGATGGCTCTTCAATATTCTCAAAAATATCAATGAGTCCTCCAACATTCTCAAAATTACCCAAGGGAGGACCATCAAAGTCAGCACCATCTCCATGCCATAGTGGTTGTAAGGAAAACAATGGAGTCGGAAGTCCTAGGCTCGATGGCTCTTCACTATTCTCAAAAATACCAACGGGTCCTCCGTCGTCGTCATCACCATCTCCTTGCCATGGTGGTCATTGTAAGGGAAACATGGGACTCGATATTTCCCATTTCGTCGGCCTACAACCATTCCCAAAGTTACCAAAGGGTCCTCCAGCAAAGTCAGCACCATCACCTTGCCATAGCGGTTGTAAGGAAAGCATTCGTCATTCCAAGGATGCATGATTCTTCAATATTCTCCAACTAAATGGACATCCGGCCATCATCATCAACATATTCTCATGGTCAGGGGGCTGTTAAAGGAAATTGCCTACATAATGTCTAGCTCTATTATATTATTTATTGATTTTTATCCAAAAAGTTAGGATTTCACTACTTTATTGCATTATACAAATGAACTATTTATATTTGATATTACACATAATATTATAAAACAATTATATTTTCATCGTCGTTGTTATTTTTACTACACATTTCTACAATTTCGTCAATAATTGGACAATAATCTAATTAATAACAAAATTAATGAGATTTTCATTAATAATTTATATTGATTATAACATAATCTCAATTGATTTAAAGAAATTATTTTTCCTTTTCCCTTTACTACACCATATTTAATATTATATTTTTTTGTAGATATATGTATAGTAGGGCAAAATTGTCCATATACCCATCAAATCTTCTCAATTTGTTTATATACCCATCAAAAGTTTAAAATGGTGTATATACCCATTCAAACATATAAATTTTGTTTAATTGATCAATATAAGACTTTTTCATGAATCAAAAACTTTAATTAATAATTCATATCTATAATCCCTGGAATAAGAATGGAATTTGGGGGATAATGCATGGCAAGACGAGAGCGAAGATCGCGAGCCAAGATTTCATCTATGCTACCATCATCCACATAAATACATCCTTCACATATGGGGGTAATACGAAAAAGGGCATTGAGAATGGTAGATTTTCCAGCTCCTTAAGTTCGTCCAATAATACCCACATGAGAATCATCCCTTCGACTATGAAATAAGCATAAATACTTCAAAAAATTTATTTCCAACAAAAAGGGGAAAAACACAAGGAAATATCAACAAATCATGATTTGTAAAATCGCGTTCCATGGCGCATCTCAATGTGTAATAGCTACAGATTAAGAGTAGTAGACTCAAACAAATCAAAATCGATTATGAAAATCGCTTTCCATGGTGCATCTCAATGTGTAATACCTACATAACTAGCATATAGAAATAAAGAATTGAATAAATTAATCTTTCACTTTAAATGAAGAGGAAGATGTTTTGTGGCCTACAGATCGGCTTCTTCATGTTTGATAGGGAAGAAAGAAAAAAAATATATGAAAATCACAACAAATTTTTTTTATTAGGAATGAGATATTACAAAATTATATATTGGGCAATTAAATAAGATTTGTATATTTGAATGGGTATATTGACCATTTTAAACTTTTGATGGGTATATAAACAAATTGAGAAGATTTGATGGGTATATAGACAAATTTGCCCTAGTAGTAATGTCAAATTATAATGTTATTATAATGGAAACACCACAAACTTTAAAATATTTAATACATTTGTAATAGTAATGGCTCATGTATCGCATGATATATTTTTCTTAATTTCTTTTCTATATTCATAAACTTTACTTTTCATTATTATATTTCACATGAACATTATGATACAAATATTTTATTAACTTATAATATTTAAATCCTTCATAAGATACTGATGTAACAAGAATAGTGCATTTACATATATGTTGAACCACAGTGCACGGGACCATTCCGGAATGGCTCACCGGAAAGGACTTGTGGGCAGTACCCATAGGTCTCCGGTTCGAACCCCGAAATGGCCGCTCTTTATTTACCAATTCAAGAACCACAGTGCACGGGGTGGCTTTAGCCCACATTTATTGTTAAACCACCAAAGCCCATGCTAAAATATATATACTCTCTCCGTCACACAAAGGTTGTCTTTGGACTATTTATGCAGACTTTTTAATGAGCTAAAAACTATATAAAACATTTATTTTTTAATTAATTTTTTAAAAATAATTCTATACTTATTAGTAATATGTATGATATTATTTAAAAATATTTAATAAAATATTGATATTTTATATAATTTTTAGCTTCTTAAGAAAACGTGCCTGAATAGTTAAAGACAAGTATTGTGGCATGTGGGATGGAGGGAGTACTCCGTAAGACTTTTAGTAGTACAAAACTTTCTTCTTGTTGTATGTTGTATCCACTCAAGTTTACTATTGAGGGATAACAAGTCACATTTCACAAAATCATGGACATGAAATAGAATTTGTCAAATAGTTGTGGTTCAACCTGCAATTTCCCAAACTATCTCTTCTCTGGAATTGGATCTGCTAATTCCCCAAACGCCCACCTCTCTCTCTCTAGAACTTTCCTTTATACGCCGCACGACCCCCCTCGATCCATCGGCGAATATGGCTCTCCTCCTCGCTCGCCGGAGTTCTCCAGCGGCGGCGTTGACCGCCTACAGAAACGCCGCTGCAATCCACACAACCCTCCCTTCCCTCTCCCCGTCCCCTCAACCCGCGCACTACGCTGGCTCCTCTCCTCCCGCGTTGCAGGCGCCAGGGATGTCGAAGGCGGCGGAGTTTGTGATCTCGAAGGTCGACGATCTGCTGAACTGGGCGCGGCGTGGCTCAATCTGGCCTATGACCTTCGGGCTCGCTTGCTGCGCCGTAGAGATGATGCACACCGGCGCTTCTCGCTACGATCTCGATCGATTCGGCGTCATTTTCAGGCCTAGCCCTAGGCAGTCTGATTGCATGATCGTCGCTGGGACTCTCACGAATAAGATGGCTCCTGCTTTGAGAAAGTACGTCTCTTTTTCTCTCTTGTCGAGTTTTTGTGTTGTTTAGCTGCTGGAAAAGAGTCTGCGTTCTTTTGATTTTGTTAGATCTCGGTTTTATTGATAATTTCCTCCGTCTTTTGATGGATGGAGGAAGGTGGATCCAATGGAGATTCTTATATTATCCATTATTGTTCAGTTGAGAGGAGACTTGGGTTTGATATTTTCTCTCTTCTAGGGTTGAGGCGAAAAGTTATCGATTTAGGGCTTCCTCTTGTACAAAATGATGATTTTTTTTTATTGAAAGGAAAGGAATTCGTCTGGGACGGTTTTGTAATTCGTGCAAAATGCAGTTATATACGATTGTGCTGGTGACCTCTAGGATTGAAATGCTGCCCATGTACAATTTCCTCTTGTACAAAATGATTATTTTTGTATTGAAAGAGAATGCATTTGTTGAGGACAATGTAATTCATCAAAAAATGCAGTAACTTGAGTCTTGAGATCTATTTGGCAGGTAGATTCTTAGATGAAATTGGACTCTTGCTGTGAGTGACTAACATTTAGATATGATCTTGCTGGTGCCCTACAGGATTGAGATGTTTTCAATTTATGATTTCCTCTTTTACAAAATGATGATTTTCCCCAATTGAAAGAAAAGGAATTTGACAATTCGCCCAAAATGCAGTATCTTGAGATCTATTTGGCTGAGATAGACGATCAGATAAATCGGACTCTTTCTTTGGGTAGACAACATTTAGATATGATTGTAATCTGCTAGTGACCTCTAGGATGTTTAGTATTTAACCTGTCTATCATGAAGAAATTAGGGACATGGTCATATGTTAGGTTAAACAGTGAAACACAAGTTTGACTGTGTTAATAGACCTAAGAGATCTTAGTTTTAAAAAGCGCGCCCGAGGCGCGCCTAGGCGCAGGGCGCACCCAGGCTCAGCCCTTTGCGCCTTGCGCCTAGGCTCCAAGGACCCTTTGCGCCTCAGTGCGCCTTGCGCCCTTTAAAACTAAGTAGGAGATTATAGGGTTGGATAACATTTTGTTTGTATCCGGGGAGTAGTTAGAATAAAGGGGACGCTTTGATGCACTTGAATTTTGTAGCTACGAAGTAAGAAGGAACCTGGACTGAAATCGAGTTTGTAAATGCGCTGTATGTAATCTAAACTGGTCATGTTAAGTTGGTATGCAATGGCTAGCAATTAGCTAGAAAGGAACAAGAAAAGGCTAATACTAATGCTGTAGTTGCTAGCCAGGTTACTGAAGCTATATGGGAGTGATTGTATTTGTGTGTGTTTGTTACGTAAATTGGACATTTTCTTAATTTTTGCCGGGGGAAATTGGTATGCAATCGCTAACTATTTACTGAAGGATGATTACTCAGATTTAGGTGCATAGATTTTTCTCTCTGAGGCATTTGCAACTGAAGGAAGTTAATTGAGCAAAACATCATGATAAATTGATCACTCCTCACAAGGTACTCAGGTTTATGGACAGCCCATAACTGCTATTTTTTGCAGCAACCTCTCCTCTCTTCCACACACACACGTGCACACAACTTTGACCCCTTTGACATTGCCAATCAAGGGCTTTCATTAGCTAGAGTATGGTGTTTGAGATCGCCGTTTAATATTTAGAGACCGATCTTGAAAGTAAATATTTTTGAGAGACAGCAAAATGGTAATGAACTAATTAATAATGATGTATCCAAGGCCAGTATATATAGTGAGGGTGTCATACTGTCATTTGGGTAACATGATCTTTTCACAAGGTCAGTCAGTTTAGTTGGCAAAAGATCAGCTTTTTTAACCAAAGAACCCCCTTTCAAATTAGGTATAAATATTTACTTTTGTGTAACATCTGCAGTACAACCTCTAGACAGTGGTGAATGTGAATATTCTACTCTTTCTTATGATTATCTAACACTATCCATCAGATGCTCGAGGTAAGCTGAGCTTTCTAACAGCTTGTTAATCGGTAAACTGATTCCAGGGTCTATGATCAAATGCCAGAGCCCCGATGGGTTATATCTATGGGAAGCTGTGCTAATGGTGGTGGGTACTACCACTATTCCTATTCTGTTGTCCGTGGCTGTGACCGGATTGTGCCAGTGGACATTTACGTCCCAGGTTGCCCCCCTACTGCTGAGGCCTTGCTGTATGGAATCCTCCAGCTTCAGAAGAAGATCAACAGGAGGAAAGATTTCCTTCACTGGTGGACCAAGTAAACATGGCTGCGGCTGAACTTCCTATCCTATTACCTACCTATCTACAGTTGGAAAGCTTGGTGGTGAGAATAAATTCAGTAGCACTCATGTCTCTATATCTTGCTGGTTCTTTCTAGTTGCTACTTTTGTGGAGAAAGGAACTATAGCACCTGTAGCTCTTTTTGAATCTATGATCTGCGTTGAAGCAAAACACTTATGCTCCCTGTTGGTGACAAGCGTTATGTTTTTTGTTATTTGATACATAATTTGGTTTCACTTCATTGTTTATAAGGAGAACCAAGAAAGTAGTGTTCTCTTCTTGTTGTTCATCTACTACCTTGCAGTTTCGCCCTATCTGAAAGGACTGAAGCCGTTTGAGGTTTCACTTTGTGTGAGACCAAATAAAATGTCAAAGAACCTTACATCGAAAGATCACATGTTTGCTCTTACCATCATCAGTCGAACCATGCTGAAATGGAGGGAAACCTTGCCCTGATCCAATCCAGCCAAACACAACATCAACCACTTTCATGATGAATTGAGAGAGGTTGGTTGCGCCAAGGAGGGAATGTTGTTGAAAGTAGAATGAATTTCCATAATGTCCGTGACTTTAATGGAATCATCCCACAGTGATTCTCCCAATCAAACCCACTGATGGCTTTCCATGAACGGTGTCGCACGAATACTGGAAATTTCCAGTATTATTGTTGTCGTTCCATAGAAATCGTCTGCAAAAACGCTCGGTCTTCTCGGCGACTCCTTGTGGCAAGAGAAAACCTTGACCAAAATGACAGAATAGCCACCAAATACAACTTGAATGAGTCCAGTGTTAGTTCATCCGAAGTCGGATATACAAGGGATGTGAAGGTTTTGACAATGGTCTGGCTGCTAATAAGACTCCCATGTCTTACGAGCCTTGAGACAATCAGACATGGGATCCAGTCGGATATATTGCAACTTGTTGGAATCTGACGAATTTAAGCTTCGTTTTGACAAAAACTTGCACATTTGATGACTTTGTTGGAACTAAAGTTAGTTTGAACTTTATTTCATTCGATTTTTTAGCATTTAATATTATTTCTAGAGTTTGGGTTTTTCGGTTAAATGGGCAAAAATTGAATGATGATTTTAATCTGACGAATTTGGCCGTTTTTCTCAACCTCTTCTTGAACCACCTAAAAGGTTGAATTTAATATATGAAGCATATTTAATGAACCCCGAAATAACATAATCAATTGAATGCCTACTGATCTGTGTCCAGAAAATATGAGATGAGATACTGGAATCGATATCTGTCCAATAGTATCCAAACATAGGGGGTTAAGAACTCCACACATCATTTCATCATACAAAAAACAAACTTATCCAAAGCAATTCAGTCAAATCTCCTAGAACCTGTAACATGTCACATAATAGATCCTGAAGATGCCACTAGTTTTACCTATTTCGGCTCTGGGGCTGCGGCTTTTGCAGCAATATTCAATCCTGAAGTTACCCATGGTTCTCTTCATTAGTAGCTATTATGCCACTAAACTATTAGGCGAGTAGGCTTCCAGAAAAAATGACAGGTTATTATCCATCATTTGCCCCTGCTAATAAAGCATCAAGGATTAATTTTTTCTTCTCTTTTTAACAGATTCCAACTCTTCATATATATATGCTAAGGTCAAGATTTCAGTCTATACCTGGTGCTTTCATTACATACCTGGTGCCTTCTAGTAAATCCAGAAAACGGGGGTTTTCCTTGTCAAAGGGTTTTGCTGAGGTTTTATTCTTTCCCAGTGTTATTATACCTACAAGCTATCTTGAACGTCGGAGGGATCATGTTGATTTGTATGAATGTTTTCTATTATATATATAGGTTAATGCAAGTAGGAGAAGTGAAGGAGCTAAGTTTGCTCAATTATGGAATGAAATTATAACAAGCTTTCGTGAGGATTTCCCATGAGGACACCTCTTATGGTGAAACGAGGGGACGAATATGGTGCGTTGGATTTAAAAATATCAATGGATATTATTAAACTAAAATTCTTATTTAATTAATTAGGAAATAAAACTAAAAAAAAACTAACCGCTTCTCTCTCTCATATTTTCGATATCAATATTAACCGCTTCCAATTCTTCCCTTTTTTCAATCTTCTTTTTTAATGGTCAATTATTCATATTTAAAAAACATAATATTCAAATTTATTATACTATGCATTCGTTTTGTAGAGTAAAAAATTATAACATCTACAATTTAATACGTACAAACACCAGTAAACTTTTTTCACATATTTAAGTTAATTCCAATTAGGAATCACCGTTTTCGATTTCTTTTTATCGATTTTTTTTTAAAAAAAAATGAATACCTAAAACATTGAGTTCCATGGACGAAATTGAACAATTTTTCTGTTATTCCTTTTTAAACCAAAAATTATTCTATTTTAATAGGATAAATATTCACATTTTGTGTTCTACTTGTTCACTTCCATTTTGTATAGATCAGTACACAAAATAAAGCCTATAACCGTACTCTTTATGTAAAAAGGAAAATAATAACTGTTTTTTTAAGAAAATGAAAACTGTTTTTTTTTAAGAAAATAAAAACTGTTTTTTTCATTAACTTTGTTAAATTGTAGTCCCTTGATTTCAATGGATCCAATGGCTCACGTTTGTCCCCTCGTTACACGGTAAGGGGTGTCCTCACTGGAAAGCTCTTATTTATATATATATATTATTTTTATTACAGTTTACTAACACACTGATCTAATTTGGTACAGCGAGATGGATCTTTTATTAGTTCCATATGCTTCTGAATTTAGCTTTACAACAATTCAATGGCCACCTTTCCTGCTTGCAAGCAAGTTTAGCTTTATCACTGACATACTGATGCTATGAATCCCAGGTTCTTAGAGCATCCCCAATGGTGGGGTGCCTCAAAGTTTCTCTCCCCTTTCCTCATTCGTCCACCTCACTTTCCACTAACTTTATTCTCAACCCTCCCCAATTCAATTATTCCTCCCCACAATGGTTAGGTTCCCCAATAATCTATCTCATCACATTTTTCATACCCATTTTATTTTTCCTATAATTTCAAATATTAAAATATTAAATTGATTTATATAAAATTTTAATTTAATTTTTTAATTAAATTTGATAATTAATTTTAATAATTTAAAGTATTTTTAAATAAATTGTTAATAAATTTGAAATTTCAAAAACATGTAAATTTAATATTATCAGTTAATATATAATAATATTTTTAATTAATTTTAATAATTTAAAATATTTAAAGTAAATTTAATATTACGGTATAAGTTAATATATTTAATATTATAAGTTAATTATATTTTAAATTACTTTTAATAATTTTAAAAAATATTAATGTAATTATTAATTATATTTTTGAATTACTTTTAATAATTTAAAATGTTTAAACTAAATTGTTAATATATCCGAAAACTAAAAAATATTAATTAATTTTTTTAATCATATTCGATAATTAATTTTAGTAATTTAAAGTAAATTTTTATTAAATTAAACCATTGAAAAAATTATTAATGTAATTATATAATTATATTTAATAATTAATTTTAATATTTTAAAATATTTTAATTAAGTTGTTAATATTTTTTAGTCTTTAATTAAAATCTATGAATGAAAATAAAAAAATAAAATGATTTACTAAGGTGACACGTGTCATCGTTTCATTGGTTTCAGATTTGGGAAGGTTCCCAATATATTGGGGCACCCCAAAGTTCGAGAGGTTGTCCACAATGGTCGGGTTCCCCAAATCACATGAAAAAGTGAAACGGGGAGGGGAGCTCCCGACCATTGGTGATGCTCTTAATTTGTAAAATCACTACATATATGACTGACATCTATCCTAATCTGCAGATACCAATAGCATTGGATATGACAGTTCAGTTTGAAAACAAGGATTCTGATCTTCGGAAACGCATTTGTGCAGATAACTATATGAAATGTGCTGTGATTGAATGCTACGAATCATTCAACCACATCTTAGACATTTTAGTTGTTGGAGAAACTGAAAAAGAGGTCTGTTATTTGTTTTTGTGCTTATTGAAGCCTCAATTGTTAGCATTAGTTCCTTTGAACCTAGATATTAAAAGAAGATTTTCTCTCAAGATGTTGATGTTGGTCTAATATCTTTATCCTTCGTTGAGAACTGCTGCATTATTGAGAACGAGAAGGATCATTATAAGCGCTTAAGCTGTTAGATAAATCTGTAATGCTGTTCAAGAAACTGAAACTGAAATCTTGGTTATGTGTTCCAAGAAGACCTTTAGTTTTAAATCTCATATATGTATCTCTTTTCTGTTGTATCTTTGCTTTTGTCATGGTTAGGACAGGTAGCCTAAACAGCTTATCCTGTATATCCTGATTTTTTGTTTCCATTTGTGAAATCATAAGCTAACAGCTCATCTATAATTACTCTTGAGTTCTTTTATATGATGTTATCTTGCACTTTAATCTGAATCTAAGTTGATAGACAAATATTTGATAGTTTGTGGTAGATTCTTTTATCAGCATATTGTTGAAAATGGCTTTTTATTTATAGGATAATGTCTTTATCTGCACTTTAATCTTATCTCATGGTCGGCCAAGCGCCAATATGTGGTTTCCAGGTCCAATGCAGAAGCAGAATACCGTGGCGTTGCAAATGTCGTCTCTGAGTGTTCCTGGCTCCGGAATCTTCTACTGGAGCTTCGTTGTCCTCTTCGCCGTGCCTCACTTGTCTACACTCACAACGTCTCCGCAATGTACCTTGCTAGCAATCCGGTTCAGCACCAAAGGACGAAGCACATAGAGCTTGATCTTCACTTTGTCCGTGACAAGGTCGCCATTGGTCACATCCGTGTGCTTCATGTCCCATCTTCCTTCCAGTATGCAAACATTTTTACTAAGGGATTACCTCGACAATTGTTCTTAGACTTTAGATCCAGTCTTATTGTTCGGCCTCCTACAGTTTCGACTGCGAGGGTTTGATAGAATCCGTCATATCCATATTATATTATTCGGTCCTTATTGTGTAAATGTAATCTCGAGTATATATAGTCAATGTAATGTGAAGGAATGGGCAAGGAGAATTTATCCAAACCCTAATACGTTCCAATTACTTGATGGTGGTTAGATACCAATCACAAGTTGGTGTAGTGGTTATGGGACTACATCCCATGCCTCGAGGTTCGAAGTTCGAATCCCCGTGGAAACATGGAGACGCTTGTGAGTGGGAGGGTCAACCCCTTAAATGTAACCCGATCCAGATGTAGAGTGGGCAAAACCCACTTGAACTGGAAAGGATAAAAAAAAAAAAAGAATACAGATTAGATGCTTGAGTAGAGGTTAGTTAGCTTAGTCAGATGCTTAGTCTTTAACCGTGTATATATATAGCGTAGATTGTACAGATCTTCTTTGGCAAGTAATACAGAAAATCCGTTTCGCAAATCGCTCTCCCAAAATCTACAGTATCTGACGGTAATGGCGGCGCACGAGGGCGAAGGTGGCACCAGCGCCGGGCCTGGTGGATTAGGTGCTGCTTCATCGTTAATGCTGTCGAGGATATCTTCGCGTAATGTAAATTTTTCAGCGAAATTCTCAGCGGAGGTGTTGGACCACGAGGTGGTTCCTTCGTCTCTCGCTTCTATCGTTCCGATCCTCCGTGTCGCCAGCGAGATAGAGCACGACCGTCCTCGCGTTGCTTATCTCTGTAAGTCGTCAAATCTCCATTCATTCCGTCTCAACTCAGTTTCACCACTGCGCAATTACTGTTTTCGTTGATCAATCTTGAAAGTTTGTCGGATTTGTCAGCAATGGAGATTTCTTGAATTGGAAGAAGTGTTGATTTCAGCACTGCGCAATTATAGTTACATACAAATCTTGTCGCTACACTTGAATTGGAAGAAGTGTTGATTTGTGGATTGAATTCTATTTAGGTCGATTTTATGCCTTTGAGAAAGCTCATCGGTTAGATCCAACCTCTACCGGTCGTGGAGTCCGGCAGTTTAAGACAGGACTTTTCCAGCGATTAGAAAAGGTGATCATCTCACTCTCTTTGCTTGTTTCAGAGTTGATTTGTCATTTTTTTTAACGGCAATCTCTCCTGAGTTCATCAGTATAGATCAATTCACCTGACATATACTGTTAAGTTATAACACAGTTTACAGCTGTATAGGGGGAGGGCTATGGAAGCAATAGGAAGAGTTACTTGCTGAAATCAAAGAGGGATATTGTGAACCCAATCAACTGACTAAATGCTGTTGTCTGCTACATATGGAAAGAAAATTAAGCTCAGGTGCTTCTGGTAAAACATATCTCCTGTAATGATATCATCAAATTCTTTTGAGATACTAATTACCTATCTGCACAACTCTTCTTCTTCCATAGCCTTGTTATTCAAAGCATTTAGTTAGCTGAAGGCTAAAATTCAGTTCCTGTACTTGGATTAGACTTTAGAAACCAGTGGCTGCTATCTCCTTTTGAAATGTCCTGCAGCTCAATATTGCTTTGAGATAGAGGAGCTAACAATAGTAAAAATTTGGGTTTACTGGGAGAGAGAGAGAGTGTAGGACACCAGGGAAATCTGATGTTTAGTGAAGGTACTGAAGACAAAATTGTGTGGATCAGGAAGACGCCTCAAGTGCTGTTAAACGTGTAAAGAAAACTGATGCACGAGAAATTGAAAGCTTCTATCAGCACTATTATGATCAGTACATCAAGGCGCTGGACCAAGGCGATGAGGCTGATAGAGCTCAGCTCGGAAAAGCATATCATACTGCTGGAGTGCTTTTTGAAGTTCTTTGTGCTGTCAACAAGAGCGAGAAAGTGGAACAAGTTGCTCCAGAGGTTTGTATGAAATCCTTTTCTCATCATTATGTCTTCATTTTCACATTTGATTTAATGAATGATTTAATGAAAACCTCAATGCCCTGCCTATAGACTAATGTGCTTGGAGTAGGTACAGCATCATATTACTACTGCACAGCTGAAGCAGAAAGCTACCTACTATCCACTCTTAGCTTGTGTTGTTATTTGTTCCTAATTGTTGGTACTGATGTAGCTTAATTTTTTTTCCAATGAATAGATCATTGCTGCTGCTAGAGATGTTGAAGAAAAGCAAAACATATATGCTCCTTACAATATCCTTCCACTTGACTCTGCTGGTGCTGCACAATCCATTATGCAGCTTGAAGAGGTACCTTACATAATTACATTGTAAATGACTTGATTTCTCTTTCTATATCTTCATTTTGATTTGATGACTATAAAGGTTATCTTGAGAAGTTGTATACATTTCATGTACTAGGTCAAGGCATCTGTCGCCGCACTAAGGAACACTGATGGTTTAGCTTGGCCACCGGTATTTGAGCAGCATGGGCAGAAGACGACTGACTTGGATCTTTTCAGTTGGTTAAGGACCATGTTTGGTTTTCAGGCATGTTTTTGTTATCTTTAATTTAGACTTTTTGTATAAAAATCAAACATAATTTTGAAGAATATCATACTATTTGTATCTATATGCAGAGAGACAATGTCAGGAATCAGAGAGAAAACTTGATAATTCTACTTGCTAACGTTCATATAAGGCTTCAGCCAAAACCTGTGCCTTTAAGCAAGGTATGCATCCATTCTGTACACTGTAGTGTCCTAGATGTGATTGCAGGAATTGCTTCTAGCGTGTCACTTCTTGTTAAGTATCCTCCTGATGGCATTAAGTTGTTAGAGTTACATGTTTCTTGCAGCTTGATGATCGAGCAGTTGATGCTGTCATGAATAAACTTTTTAAGAACTACAAAACATGGTGCAAGTATTTGGGTAAAAAACACAGCTTAAGGTGAGGTGTTGCAGTCTGTTTCCTGTTCTATGCTCAGAATTGGAACTTGCACTTTTCATTTACTTCTACCCCCCTTTTTCTACATCCTCAGGCTCCCTCAAGGGGAACAAGATGTTCAGCAGAGGAAGGTCCTTTACATGGGATTATATCTTCTCATATGGGGAGAAGCATCTAATATCCGGTTCATGCCCGAATGCCTGTGCTATATTTTTCATAATGTAAGACTTCTTCATATTAATTTGAATATGTTGATCACCCTATATGTGATATTTTGTGTTAATTGAGCTTTGTGAATAATCTTTTAGATGGCATATGAACTTCATGGTTTGCTGGCTGGAAATGTCAGTATTGTTACTGGTGAAAACATAAAGCCTTCTTATGGTGGAGAGGAAGAATCTTTCTTAAGAAAGATTATCACACCCATTTATTGTGTCATTGAAAAGGTAAGCCCAATATTAACCTACAAAAGCTTTGAAATGCTGTTTCTCTACCTAAAAATTAGTATAACAGATATAACATCTCAGGAAGCCCAAAAGAGTAAAAACGGGAAAGCTCCTCACTCATCATGGTGTAATTATGATGACCTGAATGAGTATTTCTGGTACGTGAAAATTAGAAGGATGAACCTATAATTTATGGTGTGTGTTTATTTATCGTTTTCACTGCTATTTAATGTATCTCTTTTTCATGCAGGTCACCAGACTGCTTTTCACTAGGTTGGCCTATGCGAGACGATGGAGATTTCTTCAAAACATGTTACCATGCAGAGGTGTTCGTGCTTTATAAAACAATGTATATGGTGCATTTATTGGAATACTTATATGTGACATGGTTGTGCAACCAGGGAAAGAAGGTGCCTCCAAAGAGCTCCAAGAGCACAAGAAAATCCAATTTTATTGAGACAAGATCCTTTTGGCACATATTTCATAGTTTTGATCGCTTGTGGACATTTTATATACTGGCTTTGCAGGTACTTCCTGGCAGTTTGATAAGATATTCCGAGGAATGTTTTAGTGCTATATGTAGTCTGAAAATGCAGAAAATGGTCACTTTGTTGCAGGCAATGCTGATCTTTGCATGGAAAGAGCACTCCTTGTCAGATCTTACAGACAAAGACACGTTATATCATATTTCAAGCATTTCTACGACAGCAGCTTGTCTTCGCTTCATTCAGAGTATGATAGATATATATATATATATATATATATATATATATATAGCCTGCATGCAATGCTCAAATTTAGAACAAATAGCATCTGTTGATCCTGTAAATTAGGGATGTCCTATAATACGGTCAAATAATAATATCAACAATTGAAACCTGAATCGTATTCCTTTGTGAAAATAGTTGGCAAGAAGAATGTTCTTTTTCATCTAAAACCAAAAATTTCTTGGGAATTTCACTCTTGTGCACTTATGCTCAAAGTAATGCCATTATAACCAGTTTTAGGCTGTAAAGTTTCTATTATTTGATAACTCAAAGTGGAATCTGTCTGGATTAAGAAAATAAGAAGTGAAATGAAGCAATTGAGTGAACATTGTATGTATTCCTAAAGCTTCTCTATGAAAGAATTAAGAATGAGTTGGTATTAAATGAAAACTACGAAAACTGCTTGGTTTCCATTTTTCCTTGTATTTATTGTTTGATTTAACACCACCATGTTAAGTAAAGAGTTGTCATTAGTGTTGTACAATTTGATGCCCATATTGGACTTATTTATGTATGTCATCTGACATAGACACTGGGATACAATTCAGAATTTCAAACCACATAGTTGCTAGTATGGAAGTTGATACCATTGCTCGAGTTACTTTTTCCTTTGGGCAGTTAGTGGTTCTTCTTCTTTACTTCATCTCTTTTGCTATTATAGGTATATTGGATTTTACCATGAACTTCCCAGGCCATCGGAGGTGGATTTTTACCGAGGTACTGAGAAATATTTTGAAGATTATTGTCAGCCTTGCATGGGCTGTAGCTCTTCCACTCTTGTACTTTCAATCAGTTGATACAGCACCAGAAATATTTCATGGTTGGCTGTCAATTGTTGGTAGCATGAAGGGTGTGCCCCCACTGTATGTAATTGCTGTGGCTATATATATCGCCCCAAACCTGCTGGCAGTTGCTTTGTTCCCTTTTCCTATCCTCCGGTCATGGTTTGAAAAGTCAGACTGGCGTATTGTAAGACTTCTTATGTGGTGGGCACAGGTATTGTGATCTCTGATATATGTTTCTCTATATATGCTGTTTCAGGAAGATATAGTTTGGCTAAAGGTGTTTTTCAAAGAAAATCTTGTGCACCTTCATCTTATAAATGAGTTGATTACCTTGTTCAAGGAAAAGGCTCTGTGGTTTTGTAGTGAATTTTTTTAAAAGTAAAAGAGCACAAAATACAAAGTATTCTATAGCTAGGTGTAAAGAACATTGTGGAGAGTTCTAGCAATTTTAGTTCACTTAAATTAAAGTCAAGCTTGAATCTTTTCTCTCCTTGGTGATTGACGAGATGCAGTTTCATCAAAGAAACTGGTCTGGGAACAGCCTTATGATATACAAAAACAGGTGTTCTGGATGTTGTGGTTAAGCAGTTGAGGATAAACTTGTTTATCAAGTAGTTCAGTCCTTATTAGTACACTTTCAGATTAGTAATTCCCCATTTGCTTGTTTCCATGCAGCCTAGAGTCTATGTTGGAAGGGGTATGCATGAAAGTCAGTTTGCTCTTATAAAGTAAGTTTGGTACGTCATACGTATGAAACAAATGAATATTTTAGAACAATTCTATGGTATGTTCTAAATTCATTTTTGTAAAATGTCTAATAGGTATACTTTATTTTGGATGCTACTTCTATGTTCCAAGCTAGCATTCAGCTTCTTTGTCCAGGTATTTTATTGCATCTTCTGCCATATTCTCCTTATAATTGGCCATATTTCAAATATATATATATATATATATATATATATATATATATATATATATATATATATATATATATCTCACCTAATCTTCCTGTATGTTAATCTTAGTTAAAACCTCTGGTGAAGCCAACAAAACAAATCATGCACATTCACCACGTTAAATATGTCTGGCATGAGTTCTTCCCTAATGGTATTCCTCTCTATTATTGATTATCCATTTTCTCTCATAAATTCCTTTTGCACTGACATCTCTCTTTTCCCTTGCAGCTAAGAACAACTATGGTGCTGTTATCTCATTATGGGCTCCTGTTATTATGGTAATCTTGCAGCATTTTCTCCTCGTAGAAATTTCTTACTATGATTTGGTTTCCATCCCCAATGTAAACCAAGTTATACATGATTTCTTCAGAGAACTGCATCATATGGTTACAATTTCTATGCAGGTATATTTTATGGACACCCAGATTTGGTATGCTATATATTCAACGGTCTGTGGTGGTTTCATTGGAGCATTTGATCGCTTGGGAGAGGTAAGCCAAATAAGGATATTATTACCTAGCTTCTTGGAGGGAAATAAGTTGGATTCAGTGGAAATCCTCTATGTCCTTGACTCCTTGGAAACTTGGAAGGGCTTGCCATTAGTAGCAGGCTAGCAGCTATTTGCTCATATTTTTTTTTTAAATTTTTTTAGTGAGTATCTGGATCCACTTTGTTGGCCCGACTCCACTTGCTCGTATTGATGTATATGAATTATGAAGAATTGGCTTCTTATATGTAATTGAATGGAATTTAGGTCAAGGTGACCTCTAGTGTAGACTCTAGACTATAATGGAGAGAAAAAAGATCATCAAAGGGGTTTGCTACTTAAAGGCTGAACTATAAAGGGATCCATATCAGCAAAATGGTACCTCAAAGTCTATATAGATCATTTCTTGGTGAAATTACTGATAATAAAGTTACAATCATACTGTATAAGATATATCTACAGCTTTAACTTGAAGTTACCCATGGTTCTCTTCATTAGTAGCTATTATGCCACTAAACTATTAGGTGGGTAGGCTTCCAGAAAATATGACGTTTCTCCAGGTTATTATCCATCATTTGCCCCTGCTAATAAGGCATCAAGGATTAATTTTTTGTTCTCTTTTTAACAGATTCGAACTCTTCATATGCTAAGGTCAAGATTTCAGTCTATACCTGGTGCTTTCACATACCTGGTGCCTTCTAGTAAATCCAGAAAACGGGGGTTTTCCTTGTCAAAGGGTTTTGCTGAGGTTTTATTCTTTCCCAGTGTTATACCTACAAGCTATCTTGAACGTCGGAGGGATCATGTTGATTTGTATGAATGTTTTCTATTATATAGGTTAATGCAAGTAGGAGAAGTGAAGGAGCTAAGTTTGCTCAATTATGGAATGAAATTATAACAAGCTTTCGTGAGGAGGACCTCATCAGTGATTGGCAAGCCCTCTCAGTAGTAAACATATGTTTATATATATATATATATTATTTTTATTACAGTTTACTAACACACTGATCTAATTTGGTACAGGGAGATGGATCTTTTATTAGTTCCATATGCTTCTGAATTTAGCTTTACAACAATTCAATGGCCACCTTTCCTGCTTGCAAGCAAGGTTAGCTTTATCACTGACATACTGATGCTATGAATCCCAGGTTCTTAATTTGTAAAATCACTACATATATGACTGACATCTATCCTAATCTGCAGATACCAATAGCATTGGATATGACAGTTCAGTTTCAAAAGAAGGATTCTGATCTTTGGAAACGCATTTGTGCAGATAACTATATGAAATGTGCTGTGATTGAATGCTATGAATCATTCAAGCACATCTTAGACATTTTAGTTGTTGGAGAAACTGAAAAGAGGTCTGTTATTTGTTTTTGTGCTTATTGAAGCCTCAATTGTTAGCATTAGTTCCTTTGAACCTAGATATTAAAAGAAGATTTTCTCTCAAGATGTCGATGTCGGTCTAATATCTTTATCCTTGGTTGAGAACTGCTGCATTATTGAGAACGGGAAGGATCATTATAAGCGCTTAAGCTGTTATGTAAATCTCTTAATGCTGTTCAAGAAACTGAAACTGAAATCTTGATTATGTGTTCCAAGAAGACCTTTAGTTTTAAATTTCATATATGTATCTCTTTTCTGTTGTATCTTTGCTTTTGTCATGGTTAGGACAGGTAGCCTAAACAGCTTATCCTGTATATCCTGATTTTTTGTTTCCATTTGTGAAATCATAAGCTCACAACTCATCTATAATTACTCTTGAGTTCTTTTATATGATGTTATCTTGCACTTTAATCTGAATCTAAGTTGATAGACAAATATTTGATAGTTTGTGGTAGATTCTTTTATCAGCATATTGTTGAAAATGTCTTTATCTGCAATGAATAGGTGCTCATGTGGCTTTTTATTTACAGGATAATTTCCACCATAATAAAAGAAGTTGAGAACAGCATCTCAAAGAGTACTCTTCTTGCAAATTTCAGAATGAGTGAATTGCCAAACCTGTACAAGAAGTTTGTAACACTTGTTGGACTATTGGTGAGTGATTATCAACTGTTTTAATTGATACGTGATTATTGATTATCAAATCAATTGTTTTTAGTATCTCAATTTCTTTCATGTTGAAGAGAGATGGTGATGCTGACAAGCGAGGTTCTGTAGTCTTGATACTTCAAGACATGCTTGAAGTTGTTACCTGTGATATGATGGTGAATGAGAATCGGTTAGTGTAATTTGTCATGGTGGTTTCTTGTTGAGAGTTTGTTAATCTGTTACATTTTAATCTATTTAATTTTTCAGAGAACTTGTGGACCAGAGTGGTAACATCAGAGTCCCCGGGAAGCAACTCTTTTCTTCTACAGCATTCCCTCCTGAGGTTTCAGCACAGTGGGAAGAACAGGTAAAGCCAACAACAATTCGACTTTTATGTGCATAATATTAAGTCCATCAACTGATTGAAGGTGGTTTTGGTCCAGATAAGGCGTCTCTACATACTTCTAACTGTGAAAGAATCTGCTATTGATGTCCCAACAAATCTTGAGGCCCGAAGAAGGATTGCATTCTTCACAAACTCATTGTTCATGGAGATGCCACGGGCTCCTCATGTTCGGGAGATGCTTTCATTCAGGTTCTATCCATCTTCCTTCCATTCTCTACATAGGGAATTTTGCAGAACCAGTTTACTTGGAAGTGTTCCCTTTAAATAATTATATTTTTCTTTTTTAATATGTATTTTTCATTCTTTCATAATTGATTATTTTGTGGACTCAGTATGTCATCAGGAAATTACTTCGAAATCATGGTATGAGAAATGAAACGTTAGCATGTCAATTGAGAGAATTATTAATCTGTTTTGCTATTAAAAGTTATCCATCTATTGATTTTTAACCTACTGAAAGAAGAATTTTTAGATCTGTATTTCCAGTCTCTAAGACCTTGATCCCTTGAGCCCAATCTTATTTCTTACAACTTTCTCAAGATTCTTTTCCCAAGAACTCTGTACGTGCCCTTTTACAAGACCGATAATTTTTTTTTGAAGGCTCAGTAAGAAATTCTCAAAAAAGTTAAGATTCCCTTTTTATCTTCTAATAAGATGAAAGAACAATGCATAAGCTAGCACTATGGAGGATGATGCAAGGACTAGAAAGTAAAATACCAAGAGTAGATGCATATTTTTTGATTTCTGAATCTCAATTGCTGGGGTGATCTCATTTATAAATATGTCAGGATTATAGTGAGCACCACATTGACAGTGACCAGTAAGGATAGTTTATTGCATTCAATGACTTCATTTCTGTATGCACTTTTTGGATTTTGTGTTTCTGTGTTTGCTGTTTTATGGGTGAACAAGGATGGTCTTTCTTAGGAGAGTCATAGTTACTCCCGCCGTTTACCCGCGCTTGGTTGAATTTCTTCACTTTGACATTCAGAGCATTGGGCAGAAATCACATTGCGTTAACATCCGCAGTGACCATCGCAATGCTTTGTTTTAATTAAACAGTCGGATTGCTTATTCTCTTAATCTTTTTACAAGGGTGCTTATACGAGTAAATATCTTAAATACTTGAAACTGATACCATTGATATAGAACTCAAGAGGTGCAAAAAATTCCAGCAGCAATACATCATTTTTTTTTGGTGTTGGCAGTGTCTTGACACCTTATTACAGTGAGGAGACTGTTTACTCTAGAAGTGACCTTGAGATGGAGAATGAAGATGGAATTTCAGTTATCTTCTACTTGCAAAAGATTTTTCCAGGTTTTGTATGCTATAATGTTACTAATTCTGCTGTATACATAAGAGGGTTATCATGATTCACGGACAAGTATAAACTGAGGTAATTGATATTGGTTTATGCCTTTAGATGAGTGGAATAACTTCATGGAGAGGATCGACTGCAAAAGAGAGAATGATGTGTGGGGAAGTGATGAGAATATTTTACATCTCCGCCACTGGGTTTCTCTGAGAGGACAGACTCTGTGCAGGACGGGTATTTTGCTTTCCCTTGTCTGAACGCACATTCGCAACACATTTATTTTCACTGAACAAAAATATTTGTCTTACAGTAAGAGGGATGATGTATTACCGAAGGGCTTTAAAGCTTCAGGCTTTTCTTGACATGGCTAATGAATATGGTAAGGTCATAGTTTTCTAGCATTCATTTAGGGCTTGTTAGTGTTTTTCATTAAGAGACAAGGAACTATATTGATTACAATAAATTTGATGATTTTTTTTAATAAAAAAATTTGATCTTCTGACATCTGAAGTTATGAATTGAGCAGAAATCCTAAGAGGATATAAGGTTGTTGCTGATACAACAGAGGCTGAGAAGAGTCGCCAAAGATCTGTATATGCACAATTAGATGCTATGGCAGACATGAAATTCATCTATGTTGCTACATGTCAGAATTATGGTAATCAGAAGAGAAGTGGTGATCGTCGTGCTAAGGACATATTGAACTTAATGGTTAGGTATGCTTTTATTCGGAATGGTAAGGATATCATATGTGGTTAAACTGTAGTTGTTTGCGGATTAAATATGATTCTTACACACTTGTACAGCAATCCTTCTCTCCGTGTAGCATATATTGATGAGGTTGAGGAAAGAGATGGTGAAAAGTCTCAGAAAGTATATTACTCTGTATTGGTGAAAGCCCTTAATAATCTTGATCAGGTTAGTAAATTAATGTAAGCCCTGACGCTGTATGCTGAGTGAGTATATAGCCTTTGTACTTATTGGGTTACATTTACTCTAGGAAATCTATCGTATAAAATTGCCCGGTCCAGCAAAGATAGGAGAAGGAAAGCCTGAAAATCAAAACCATGCGCTTATTTTCACCCGAGGGGAAGCTCTTCAGGCTATTGATATGAACCAGGTACAAACAAACTAAATTATTCAGCTGCAGCGGGGAGGGGAGATAATGTGTCTTAAGAAAGTTTCTATTTTTATTCTTGTAATTAATAGGATAACTACTTGGAAGAAGCTTTAAAAATGCGCAATCTCTTGGAAGAATTTAATGAAGATCATGGTGTGCGACCACCCACAATATTAGGATTTCGAGAACACATCTTTACTGGAAGGTTTGTCACTATCATCTCACTGATAAGTTGGAACACTTGATTGGATCCTAATCTCATGCATTTCTGATGTGTTTTTAAATCTACTCTTGCAGTGTTTCTTCTTTGGCTTGGTTTATGTCAAACCAAGAGACAAGTTTCGTCACTATTGGTCAAAGAGTACTAGCGAGGCCATTAAAGTATGAACTCACCCTGCTGTGGGGATAAAAAAAAAAAATACAAGTATCGTCATATAAATGTCATGAATGCCTTTTCACAGTTAGTAGTGCATTTGAATTGCCTTACATTTTTTAAGATCTAGTGTATTAGTTGAAGCATGTTGAAAAATCTTAAGATGTAACTTTGCTAGAAAAAAGAAATCTCGGGGCAGGCAACCTATTAAGTTAGATGGATATGCTGTCTTGATCTTGCAATCCTGCTTGCTTGCTTCTGTTGTGTATGCCTCTATAAATGGTAGATTTATCAGAAATGCGGATTATTTTTCCCTTCAAACTTGGGAAATTCTATATATATATTATACTTCCAGTCATTTTTACTTTCTTAGTTACTCATTACAGATTGTGATATATCCTGATTTGTTTTTGTTTTCCACACGGAATTGAAAAATGTCAGGGTTCGGTTTCACTATGGTCATCCAGATATATTTGATAGGATATTCCACATCACACGTGGTGGCATCAGCAAAGCGTCTTGTGGTATCAATTTAAGTGAGGATATTTTTGCTGGTAAGGTCTTTCCCAGCCAGACTTGAGATCTTTGCATGGTTTTTATGCCTGTATATGTTTTAGGTTTACATTGCTTATTTCATGTTTGCAGGTTTCAACTCAACACTAAGGCGTGGAAATGTGACTCACCATGAGTATATCCAAGTAGGAAAGGGGCGAGATGTTGGACTCAACCAAATCTCACTCTTTGAAGCGAAAGTTGCCTGTGGTAATGGGGAGCAGACTCTCAGCCGGGATATCTATCGCTTAGGTCACCGCTTTGACTTTTTCCGTATGCTTTCATGCTACTTCACAACAATCGGGTTTTATATAAGCTCTATGGTAGGTAATTTCCCGTTACTTTTACTCTGGTTGATGAATATGGCTTGATCATTTATTTTATATCATTCATAAGATTGTAATTGCCTTGAAACTAGAGCATGTTAACTTTGTGGTGGATGCTAAACAAAGCACTCTTGAATATGGCTTGACTATTAGTTGCATATCATTGTAACCAGCCTGGAAGTAGCCACAAACAAGTGCAGCTTTGTTGAATCGTTGAGATAGAATAAGGAATGAAAAACAAGTCAAAGTAAAATGTGATTGACATATATGTTTAATAACAAGCATTTGCTCCATCATATCATTGCTTCCATTCGTATGGACAAGTATTTTTCCTTTTGTCTTTATAATATTTGTTCATGAGATGTTGCATAATTAAACAATTAGAAGCGCCAAATAATATTGAAAGTAACAGACATAAAAGCTTCTTAGTTCTTACCTTACCAAGTGGAAAGATGAACATCACTTGATAACAAATAATTTGACTTACTAATTTTATTTTTGTTTATTGAAAATATTTTGCAGATTGTTGTCCTGGTGGTGTATGTTTACTTGTACGGCAAATTGTATATGTCATTGAGTGGACTGGAGGATGCAATTGATAAGTACGCACGAGCTACTAAAAGCGATCCGCTTAAAAATGCCATGGCTTCACAGTCCTTAGTTCAACTGGGACTTCTGATGACTTTGCCCATGATCATGGAGATAGGGTTAGAAAGAGGTTTCAGAACTTCATTTGGTGAACTTATTATCATGCAGCTGCAGCTAGCAACAGTCTTCTTTACGTTCTCCCTTGGCACAAAAGCTCACTATTATGGGCGTACACTCTTGCATGGTGGAGCTAAATACAGAGCTACTGGGCGCGGTTTTGTGGTCCGCCACGAAAAGTTTGCTGAGAACTACAGGCTGTATTCTAGAAGCCATTTCACCAAGGGCTTAGAGATTATGTTCTTGCTTCTAATATATGAACTATATGGGGCAACTGCTACTAGTACTACAGCCTATCTTCTCTTCACTGCCTCCATGTGGTTCTTGGTTGTTTCTTGGTTATTTGCTCCTTTCCTATTCAATCCCTCGGGTTTTGAATGGCAGAAGGTTGTGGAAGACTGGGATGATTGGAGGAAGTGGATAAGCAATCGTGGTGGCATTGGTGTGCCTGCAAACAAGAGGTGGGAGTCCTGGTGGGATGAAGAGCAAGAGCATCTGAAACACACTGGATTTCTGGGGCGGGTTCTGGAGATTGTTCTTTCTCTACGCTTCTTTTTGTATCAATATGGGGTCATGTACCATTTGCATGTGGCCAATAATCAGACAACCATCCTGGTAAGTAACAAGGGACATGCATTAATTGTTCCTTCTCTTACAATGCTTCTGATTAATTCTACTTGCCATGATCATATTTTCTTTTGATGGATCTTTTAACCTTCCAAGTATGCTGTTAGGTCTGAATTCAGGACTCTACTGACTTAGTTGCTGATTTGACGGTATATAGTATATACCGTTCTTTTATGCTTTGTCTGATTTGACGCATTTTTATTCAGGTTTATGGTCTATCTTGGCTGGTGATCGTTGCTCTAGTGATTGTTTTGAAGGTCTGTGCTCGATTATGAATGTATCCCTAGCCTTTTGTTCAAAAACTCGTGTTTTTTCACTCACAAAGATTAAGTGCCTCACCACTCTCTGCTCCATTTGCAGATTGTTTCATTGGGGAAGAAAAGGTTCAGTGCAGATTTCCAGCTAATGTTCAGACTCCTCAAGCTTCTTCTCTGCATCGGTTGCGTGGTGATCCTAGTTCTTTTATTTGTATTCATGAACCTCACTGTTGGAGATATTTTTGCCAGTCTCCTCGGATTCATGCCCACAGGGTGGGCTCTTTTGTCGGTACGCACCATTGCCCCTTGTGTTTATCTGTAGCATAAATACACTATCAGTTTGTTTTGGTGTCTTGGATCTGTGAACTCTCTTGACAGCAGGCATTTCTGTTTCCACTGCGTGAACAGATATCACAAGCATGCAGGCCAATCGTCAAGGGCCTTGGGATGTGGGGATCCGTCAAGGCATTAGCCCGAGGATACGAATACATCATGGGGCTTTTTATCTTCTTACCTGTGGCCATCTTGGCCTGGTTCCCATTCGTGTCGGAGTTCCAGACCAGGCTCCTTTTCAACCAAGCCTTCAGCAGAGGACTCCAGATTCAGCGTATTCTTGCTGGCGGAAAAAAGAACAACTAACCAGAACTCGATCTCATAAGAGCACATTTCAGTTGTCACACGAGGCATTTAGCAAGGTTTTCTGTCACATTTTTACTTTAGGAAGATCAGATTCAGTTCTGCAAGCCTACGGCTTTTGAGTTTCACCAAAGGAGACAAGCCCCTGCGTGCTTATGGTTGGAAGCTTTTGTGTATATTTTTCTGTAGGTTCGGGATGTGAAGGTTTTGACAAAAACTTACACATTTGATGACTTTGTTGGAACTAAAGTTAGTTTGACTTTGTTGAAACTAACCTGTTGAGATCGGCGGGAGGGGTCGAGAACCCCTCTTGCCGGACCCAATGAGTATTCTAAGCTACAACTGCCGAGGATTGGGGAAGGCTCGGGCAGTTGTTAGACTCACCAATCTGGTGAGAAGGGAGGGCCCAGAATTGTGTTTCTCATGGAGACACGGAGTGATCGAAAGAGGATGGAAGAGATTAGAGTTACACTGGGTTTTCATAACTGCTTTACAGTTGATAGTATCGGCAGGGCAGGGGGTTGTGTTTACTTTGGGATGAGGGGATAAGCCTGAAAGTTCAGACCTACACAGCACATCACATTGATGCGATGGTGGAGGACGTGGAAGGGGGGGAATGGCGCATAACGGGGGTTTACGGATGGCCTAGGAGAGAGGAAAAGTACCAAACTTGGACCTTGTTGACAAGGCTTGCCCAAGAACTGCATGACAGATGGTTGTGTTTTGGTGACTTCAACCAAGTTCTGTCCAGCAGGGACAAGGAGGGTGGGAGGGAGCCTAGACTTGAGGCTATGAATGGGTTCAGAGAGGCTCTAGATACCGGCAGACTGCGAGAAACAAAGTTCACTGGGACTAGATTCACATGGGATAATGGCCGGGAGGGTTCGGCGTTTATCCAGGAGAGACTAGATTATGTGTTCTGTAATGAGGCACTCCAGCAGAGGTTTCCTAGCACCAGTGTTGTGCACCTTCAGAGGCAAGGGTCGGATCATCTACCCATTATGATCTATCCGTTGCAGATTGAGAGGGAGAGGGGAGATGAGAGGAGAGGCGATAGACCTGCCCGTTTTGAAGCCTTCTGGGTGGAGCATGAGGGAAGTATGGAAGTGGTGAGAAATGGTTGGGAAAATCCGGGTGTTTCGAGAGCAGAGGAGGGGGTGATGGGAAAAATTGGTAGGTGCATGGACAGTCTAAAGGAAAGGAACAAGGTCACCTTCGGAAATATTTTAAGAAAGCTTGAAAAGGTTAGGGAAGAGTTAAGGAGCATACAGAAAAGAGGGATATCGGGTAGTTTGGTTGGAAGGAGGGAGTTGGAGAGACAAGAAGAGAAACTCATGGAGGAGGAGGAAATATTGTGGTTTCAAAGGGCTAAGGCGAATGAGTTCAAGTGGGGGGACAGAAACACTAAGTATTTCCACAAAAAAGCGAGTGGTAGGCAGAAAAGGAATGAGTTGAGTCGTTTGGTAGACGAGGAGGACATGGAATGGAGAATCCGAGAGGGTATGTCGAGAGTGGCTATGGGCTATTTTCAAAATCTTTTTAGCACAAACCTGGAATGTGTACCTGATTCGGCAACACAAGGCATCGATTCAATTCTCACGGAGGAGGACAACCAAGAGCTCCTGCGCCCGTTCACCGAATTGGAGGTAAAATCTGCCCTTTTCAAAATGCATCCCACAAAATCACCATGGCCGGATGGTATGCCAACACTGTTTTATCAACGGTACTAGCATATTGTTGGGCCTGAAGTGACCAAATTTGTCATTGATATTCTTAATGATGCTCCTTTTCCTGATGGCCTTAATCATACGTTTATTACACTAATTCCGAAGGTCTCTTCTCCATTTCGTATGAAGGATCTTCGGCCTATTAGTTTGTGTAATGTTCTATATAAAATCATCTCCAAAGTCATTACTAACCGATTGAAGAGCTGCCTTAACAAGGTCATCTCTTCGAATCAAAGTGCTTTTGTCCCTGGCAGATTGATTACAGATAATGTGCGTTCAGCTTTTGAAATATTCCACTATATGAAGCGCAAGAGATCAGGGAAACAGGGGTTCATGGCTCTCAAGTTAGATATGGCTAAGGCCTATGATAGGGTGGAATGGATTTTTCTGGAACGGTGTATGGAAAAGATGGGCTTTCACAGAGAATGGACGAGTCTGGTGATGAGATGTGTTAGATCGGTCTCCTTTCTCCATTTTGGTCAAGGGCTCTCCATCGGCTAGCTTTGTTCCTCACAGAGGGCTCCGGCAAGGTGACCCGTTATCCCCGTATTTGTTCCTTATATGTGCTGAAGCTTTTTCGAGTCTTATTAGGCAAAGTGAGGTAGAGGGACGGTGGAGAGGTATCAGAATCGCTCCTTCAGCCCCGATCGTTTCTCACTTGTTCTTCGCCGACGATAGCATCTTGTTTGCAAAGGCTACCTCTCAACAGAGCGCAGAAGTGTTAGATATCCTCCGTCTTTATGGAGAGGCTTCAGGACAACAGATTAACTTTGTAAAGTCAAAGCTTTCGTTTAGCAGAAATGTAGGGGAGGAACTCAGGGAGCAAATTCAGAGTATTCTGGGGGTAGCAGAGGTTGAGAAGCACGAGAAGTACTTAGGACTACCCACGATGGTTGGACGGTCCAAGAAGGTCATCTTTAATAGTGTCCGGTAAAGGGTTTGGAAGAGATTGAAGGGGTGGAAGGAGCAGGCCCTCTCAAGAGCGGGGAAAGAAGTGCTATTAAAGTCAGTGGTCCAGTATATGTGTAGAGAAATCGAGCAAATGATGTGCAATTTCTGATGGGGAGAAGAAGGGGAAAGAGGAAAATGCATTGGTTATCCTGGAAGCGGATGTGCCGAAGCAAGGAGAGGGGTGGTCTTTTGTTTTTAGAGACCTTGAGGCTTTCAACTTAGCCCTGCTTGCGAAACAAGGATGGAGGATTGCAACAGAGCCGGATGCTTTGCTTTCTCGCCTCCTCAAGGCTAGGTATTTCCCTCGCTCGTCGTTCTTTGAAGCGAAAGTCGGGCGCACACCTAGCCTACTCGTGGAGAAGTATTCTGAAGGCGAGGGGGTGCTTGAGCAAGGATCGTACTGGATGGTCGGAAATGGTGCTAGCTTGACTGCGTTGAAGGATAGGTGGAATCCCAGGCCAACCTCCTTTAAGGTCATCGCCAATCCACAACAACGAGACCCAACGGCGAGGGTCCTTGATTTTATTGATTGGGAGAGCGGAAGTTGGAATGAGGTGGCGGTAAGGGCGGCGTTCTTGCCTTGTGATGCGGAGCTGATCCTCAGGATTCATTTGGTTGATGCGAGGGTGGAAGACACATTGACTTGGTTTTATACGAGAGATGGCAACTTCAGTGTAAAGTCGGCGTATCACCTCATCCAGGAGAAAGTTTTTGCGGAGAGTGGGGGGCTGAGTCGCCAACTCCGGAAGCTGCGGGGAGAGCTTGGAAGAAAGTGTGGAAGCTAGACGTGGTGCCGAGGGTACGAAACTTGATCTGGAGAGCTTGCCGGGGCATTATTCCTTGCAAAAGCGCCTTGTGGAAGAGGAGGGTGATTGCTGATCCCTACTGATCAAGGAGTTGGCAATCTTTGCAGCTTGTTTTACTAAGTGCAGATGGAGTTTCGTTCGTCGATCAGGAAATCAAGCAGCTCACGCTCTTTCTCAAATGAGACCTTTAAATTGTTATTTCTGTTTTTCGGAGACTGATCTACCACCTCTTTATTTGACATTGTTTTAGGGGACTTGATGATGAAGGAATAAATTACGTGATTTTCTATCAAAAAAAGAGTTTTGGTTTTTCGGTTAAATGGGCAAAAATTGAATGATTTTAATGTTGATTTTAATCCGACGAATTTGGCCCTTTTTCAACCTCTTCTTGAACACCTTTGCCAGGCTCCTTGTAGCTCATAAGTCATAATATTATCAGTTTATCACTAGTAGTGGCAACCGGGCAACGGTTACAATCTGCAAATAACATGAGTGAGCTCTCAAGTCTGACTCAAGTGACGCAACAAATGCTTCAAAAACCACCTAAAAGGTTGAATTTAATATATGAAGCATATTTAATGAACCCCGAAATAACATAATCAATTGAATGCCTACTGATCTGTGTCCAGAAAATATGATACTGGAATCGATAACTGTCCAATAGTATCCAAACATAGGGGGTTAAGAACTCCACACATCATTTCATCATACAAAAAACAAACTTTTCCAAAGCAATTCAGTCAAATCTCCTAGAACCTGTAACATGTCACATAATAGATCCTGAAGATGCCACTAGTTTTACCTATTTCGGCTCTGGGGCTGCGGCTTTTGCAGCAATATTCGGATCAACGGCTGGTGAAGCACCAACTCCAGCAGATCCATTAGTAGCGTTTCCATCAGCTGCAGGATAATGAGGGGCCTGGGAGTAAGGCCCACCATAAGAGCCACTAGCATATGCAGGCGGTTGCTGCCCGTAAGTTGCTGTGGCTGGGGGTGCACTATAACCTGGATATGCACCCGGCTGAGCAGGTGCAGCCCCGTAGCTAGCTGGTGGTGGCCCCCTTGGAGCAGCGGGATCTGGCTGAGCATACATTTGAGGGTTAGCATATCCCTGTGAAGGTGAGAGTTGAGGCTGACCATACGCTGAAGGATTAGTAGAGGGTGGTTTATGTCCCTGAGGGGGTGGCACACCATATCCTGTTGCATAATCTCCTTGCGCTGGAGGCTGAGTTCCATATCCAGGCTGGGAGGTTGGTGGCACTGCATATCCTGGCTGAGCAGACCCTGGAGCGGGATAGCCAGAGTTTGGGTTCGGCTGCTGGCTCATATTGTAACCTTGCTGACCCAGTGGAGAGGCTTGGGTTGGTGGCGGTGCTTGGCCAGCTGGACCTTGGGAAGCGTAGGAAGGAGTGTGCCCATCAGTAGGAGGCTTGGTTGTCGGGTACCCACCACCATATGCATCCTGAGGGTAGCTCTGATGGCTAGAGCCATACCCAGAAGTTGGCTGCTGGTTGTAATTGTAATATGAATTGTCACCAGATGCTTGCTGCTGCTGTGGAGCTTGGTTATAATAATCATAGCCTGTTCCCTGTGGAGGCTGCTGAGCTGGTGCTGTGCTCGACTGGTCCCAACTAGTGGGATACCCTGCCCCAGTTTGTTGAGGATAGCCAGGATATCGAGGTTGGGGTGCACCGTACTGAGGAGGATACGCACCAGGCTGCATGTAGCCATAACCAGGCTGCTGTTGCTGCTGCATTTGTGGGGGTCCAGAAGCCCAACGTGCGGGTCCACGTGCTTGGTAACCTTGCTGAGAATATCCTCCACCCATTGAAGAATTTCTCATGCGGTTCTGCAACAGAAAAAAGGAAAACAAAAGAAGTATTTATTTTATAAGAACTAGTTAACAAGTCAACTTAGCAATAAAAACAAAATTTTAGTTGCATAAAAGAGAAAGGAAGCAATTAAACAAGCAGAATCAAGAAATCAGAGTAGAGCATTGTTTGACAAAACAATAAAAATGGCAAAGGATAGGTTACTAGACAAGGATTGAATATTACACTCGTATTGAGAGGGGTTCAATTGCCTACATACCGTACTGGCTTGAGGAAGTATTGACTTACTCCAGTGCATTCGCAACCTCTCCCTATTCGAAGTAAATGGGTACAAAAATATCCACAGATAGCTATACAAATATACTCATATTTAAACAATCGCAACTTTCAGCCATAGTGAGAGTATGAATTATAATCAGGCCATAGTCTATATAAACTGATAATCATCTAACAGAATGAATAAACATTGTCAATTGTCAATAACAAACCCTCCCATGCCATAGTGAGAGTATGAATTATAATCAGGCCATAGTCTATGATAAACTGATAATCATCTAATAGAATGAATAAACATTGTCGATAACAATAACCCTCCCATGCCAGTGCATCTCCAAGGATGGTCCCAGACAATTCCTCAGATTCTTTTGGCAATTTGTTGTACACTGACAAAGAAAGCTCAAAAAAGGCAATTCCAGGAATAAATTATGGAAAGATAATTAAAATGATATGAGAGGTAATAATGTTAGGAAGGATATTTATAAATCCAAGGCGAAATGAGACAAAATAAGACACCGATATTAAAACTCCTTCCTTGCAAGTAGAATAGTGGGGATACAAGAGATGAATGCGGATATTTGTGTAAGATACATCAATCCGCCAAATAAGAAAAAAATCGATAAAAAAAATTCAATATTGCTGCATAGAAAGGATAAGAAGCAATATAGAGAGACAACTAGACAAGCAATATTATAGAAAGGGCTTCAATTTATATACAGAGAGAGATCTTGAGAGTAGAATAAATAGATATTTCAGAAACAGCAAAAAATAACGATGACTGGTAAGTTGTAATGCAATTTGACTTGTGTATGTGAACTGCCATTGGAGGAAACGGGAAGAACAAGATTTAGAATAGTAAACAAGATAAAGGGACTACCTGCTCTGTTGTAAAATATAACAGAAAAGATCAGATGCAAGCAATGTAATCCCATAAACAATATTAAAATTTTGCTATCTTTTTAAAGGATATTGGTTCTCGAATATAATAAAACGTGCAAGAAATGCAACTTATGCTAACAACTGACAGATAGAGTATTCCAACAGTAAAGTCTAGCAAGATCTATAAGAGTTATAGCGTAAGGATGAAGAAATTATCCAACCCAGATGAAAAAGGATATATAGCACAAGGACTAAGGAATTATCCAACCCAGATGAAAAAGGGTATAATGAATTTTGTTTACCCTGTTTTAAAGCAGATCAAACTTCTAAATTCAGAAATAGCTGAAACCTCGGAGCTCTGAGAGACTCATTTTCAAATATAAAAAATTAGCACAAGTGCAAAGCAGATGTTGATGCAACAATCCTACAACTCTGAAGTATAACCAAAAGAGTGCAATCCAACCTAAAAACGGGAACTTGCAACAACTGAATAGGTAGATAATCAAGAATGATAAAAAAGTAATTAGTTAAGCACTTGGCAGAAATTAAATAATAAATATAATGACCCGGGTTCCATTTGTTATTTGGTCCTTCAATACCTCAGTTAATAAACAATTTGTATCTGCCAAATTGTCTTTTCACATGCTTCTAATTTCATAGTCTTAATTAAGAAAATATCTCAACAATTCAATAGATTTGATATTTCCCTTAACATTAGCTTATATAGGTATGAACATCACACAATGAAATTAGTATAAGAGAATAACCTAATGATGACTAAATTAAGGAACTTTAACGGCCTATCACTGCAAACCAAAATAAACCATCATAACATTAAAGCATCTTGAAATGGCACGTTTCATGCAACACTTAACATCAATAGTCAGGAGATTGCAATATGACTAGTCAGGCTTCGACATCATGCACGGTTTTCTACCGTCAATATGGTGGTATCTTACTTTTCTAAACAAATAAGCACAAACGTGAAGTACAATATTATCCAGAATAGCTCAAACATCTAAAAGATGACCCGTTTAGGCCTAGTCCATTTTGACTGCCTTGAGTTTCATTATCCTAGGAAGCACACATTTTATATTAAAAATCCAGGTCAAACTCCATAATATTTGAATCCAGAATAACTATACACATGGCCCCATTTGATGATCCCAATCACCACCCATACAAATCTAGTTTATCAAATATACTTTATGTCCTCGACCCATATCAAAACAATAGTTATACCCACCATAAAGAGATCATGCAATTGAACATTTAACTCGCAAATAATCATAGAAATTTTATACACTTAAGAAAATGTTTGGCAGTCTCGAAACTAGAAAGCAAGACCTTTGCTGCTGGTGGGGGTGGTAAAGGGTGCTGGAGCTGGTGGCTAGTAGCAGTGTTAGGGATGATAAATGAAAAGCCATAGATGATCATGACTATTAATATAGTCCTCAAAATGGTCAAATGGATAACAGCTGAACAAACATATAACTTGCCTAGAACATATGCTAACCAAAAACTTCACGTCATCTAATAATACAACCGAAGACGGAATTACTTATTTCAAACATAACATTGAATAAGAATAAGAAATCTTGATTAATTGGTTTCTATTTTGCCGTTGCCTTGAAAAAGCCTTACGCCCTTACCTACCTATCTTGGGCTGGGAAAACGTATCAAAAGAACCATAAATATATACACATACCTCAGAAATAACCTCATTGACTAAAAGCTTTGCAGCCTCAACTTGTTCAGCAGAGCCATCAATCTGCACTGTTCTTTCCGTGGATGTATCCCCGGGAGGGGGATGCAATGGTATGACCTGAACAGGTCAATAACAATTGAGGATCACGAGAATAAAACATAAATAATAAGCAATCAAAGGTGATGTACAATAATTTACTTTAACACAAATAGCAAACCAAAACAAAACACCCAGACACAATTAATTTGAACATCAAGACGTGGTGTAATGTGTCAACTAAATAAATGAAAAATTCAAACCTGAACACGAGCTCCTGTACGGGCTTGAATGCTTTTAATTGTCTCACCACCTTTACCGATAACGAGTCCAACCTGATAACAAACGAGCATTAAGAACCCAATACACCCCAAAAAAATGGCATTTCAAAACTGGCTCAAATCTCTACCTTGTTGTTAGGAACCATCATAGAAAATTGCTCAGATCCAGCTTGGCCAGTCACTCTTCGAGAAACAACATTAGAACCCCCTGCTTCAGCCTGATCCAATAAGCATCACGACACATACAACATACATGCAAAAGTCAGAAAAGGTGAAATGCTTTTCATGGCTAATCAATCTAATGGGAAAGGTGGGACACGACTCATGAATGCTTCTCATGCAATTAAAATAACACAAACACTGACCAGTAAATCAACAACTTACCTCAGCAAGTACTTCATTGATTAACTGCTCAGCCTTGGTAATCTGATCAGGTGTTCCCACCAGCTCCACCGCTCTGGTAGGAGAGTCTGGATTTGCATCCATATCTCTAGTAACCTGAATTTTTGCTCCAGACTGAAGTTGTAGATACTTTATCGTCTCACCACCTTTTCCAATAATAACACCAACTCTACCATTTGGAATATCTATCTTTTTACTCATGCCCTGATAACCATATGAGTCCTGATATGATGAAGTGGTGTTTTCCACATGAGCACTTGTAGCAAGAGGCTTTGGAACTACAGACAAATTTCATAGTAAAGACATCATCAGAAAAACTGGGTTGATCAGAAAAGCTCAATGTTGCAACTGAAATGAATACAATCACATGCTAAGTATGTGACTTCCAACTTTATTGTCGGTAGGGAACTGTTACTGTGTTTGGATATCAAATTAAAAATCTAACGAAAGTTTTAAAAAAATAGATGGAAAAGTAGGAAAAGCGGTTATAGTTTGTGTTTGCAGGCCACAACTAGTTTAAATAGGAAATAATGAATCTCAGGGTTACTTGTGTCTTTACAGATGTAAAAACACTCCATAAGCTACCCAAAAAGCTTGCCTGGGAGAAAGTTTCATTAAACCTAGCTAAACGCTATAAACTAGTTTATAGTGTCTGTACAACCAATGTTTTTACAAAAAAAAAATTTAAAAAAAATAGTAGTTTAGATAACCATGCAAACACTGCCTTACTGAGCTATTTAGTTTGGTGTAATGGAATTTTATTGATTAGTTGATCCCTTTGGGTAAAATAGTTAATAGTTAAATACTTATTAATAGCGATTCACAGATGCGCGATTTGTCACCCATATAAAGTTCTTGACAATCCCAAATATCGCAGATTCACTGAATAAAGGGAAAGAAAGCAGAACCAACCACCATTCCAGCCAGTAGCAATTACGATTGGTTTCATAGCTTTGACAGTTTAAACCCCTAGGTTCAAGTCCTAAATCCATTCTTGACAGTACACCACGCAATCTAATTCATGAATAATTCTAGCAAAGGCAAGCCAAGGCCAGGAAAATAAACAGACAGGCAAACCATCAAAGATAGAACAAATCACTGCTTCGTAATCCTTAAACAGTCAAGAAGTCATAAATTAAAAACGAGATGCAAGGAAACCGGATAAGAGGAGCGAAGTTAAGAGAAACACACACCAGAAGGGATAGGAGCCGGGGAATCAAAGCCTCCATCGTCGAACTTAGGGCGCTTGGCCTCGGCGTCCTGGAAAAGACGAGATGCAATCTCCTGAGCGCGCTGTTTAGCAGACTCAATCGTAGAACCAGCAGCTGATTTAGGGGACGAAAAGCCGGTAGGCTTCCTAACACGGACCTCCGAATCGTCGTACTTTCGCTTGTTGGAGTCACCGCCTGACGCGTACTGCACCTCGTCAGCCATGGATTGGCGATTTCGTCGGGGATTTACAGCGGGAGGGAAGGAAAGAGGAACCCTAGCCAGAGAGAGAAGCTGTAGATTTTTTGCAGAGGCCAATCGATTTATTTATTGTTTTTTTGGGGGGTTTGTGGATATCGGCGGCCCAAAGGAGTCGTCGTTGGAAGGTTGGATTTGGAAGCCCATGGTTCACAAAAATCGATTTTTTTTTTTTTCGAAGTATTCACTGAAACTTAAAGATTTACAATTTTATTCACAACTTCTAATAATTTACACAAATATTCATTTTTCAGTCGGATAAATGCGGGCTGAAACCGAATTTTATTCGTAATTTGAATCTGAAAAAAAAAAAGATAAATGAAAGAAGTGTGGTTTGAAACCACATGTTATAATCAAATATTGGTAAAACGTGTTGAGATATGTGAATAAGACAAAAAAGAGTCACACATCGAAAGTTGATCATAACAAGCTCTAATATATGAGTTAGTGGGCTACTCTTTCTATTGACAATCGGTTTTAAAATGGAACTCCACTCGGCTTGTGTGCTGGGCTATCCGCTAGGCTACTGTCGCTCGTGCATACGACCTTTTTTCAAAAAATATTAAACCGCGTCTAAAAAAAGTATAAAGTGCGGCTCAAGCTCCTCCTTGCACCCGCTCCTTCCATTTCTCTCGCCTCGTCCGAGCTCCTCACCCACCCAACCCACCCCACCCCACGCGCAGTTTTTTTATATAAATTGGTATAAATGCGGTGGTTTTAGACTGCGTTTACCCAATTTTTATTATAAAACCTTTTGTTTTTTTTCAATTTTACTTCAATTTTAAATTATGAATGAAACGCGATTTCAATCCGCATTTCTTTTATTCCTCTGCAAAAAAATGAAATATTTATGTAAATTGTTTGAAGATGTGAATAAAATTGTAAATACTTAATTTTCAGTGACTATTTCGGGAAAAAAATCACAAAAATCTACTCCGTACACTATGATATTTTTTCATTTAATATATCAATTTTTATATACTATATCCAATGATATAGGATAAAAAAATCGAATTGGGGAAAAAATCCAACAGATACACCCAATCTATCAATTTTTAAATTATATTATGGGGTTCACTCATAATTTAGTCATTTCCTTTTAGGATTTTCTATGATCTTATGCCCTTATAGGCTTATACCACATAATAGATAAAGCATTAAGGGCCCGTTTGGAAAGAGTATATAGATATCAGGCTATGGGTATTGGGTATGGGTATAGGATTGATATCTATATCTTATATTTGTTGTTTGGAAAGGGTATATAGATATCACGCTATGGGTATTGGGTATGGGTATAGAATTTTTTTTAAAAAAAATTAGTAAGAATGAACCTAAAGCCGGGGATAGAAATCAAGGAATGGGTGTTTGTAACAGGGATTGTGGTTCCCTAATTCATATTTTCTTGCACTCCTTCTGAAATCATCAAGGAAAGCAATCGAACAGATGCATTGGTGGTTCCCTATTTTCTTCCCTATTTCACTCCTAATTCAGAAATCATCAAGGAAAGCAATCAAACAGATGCACTGGTGGTTCCCTATTTCAATTTATACTTATTGCAGTCTGTAAATACAGATTCATTAGTTCCAAGTCCATCTGCAGCCAACTGATTTACATTTCCTGAAGAACGAACTACGATCTGTTCTAATCAAAAGTTCCGCCGCTCAGTCGAACACATGCAATGGCAAAGGGGAAGGAAATTTTCGAACGGATGATTTCTGAAATCGAACAGATGCAAATTCGTGTTGGATTATTATGATTGTGCAAGGATTAGTGATTTCTGAATTCGAACAGATGCAGAAACTTCAAGTTCCATCGCTCAGCAGCAAAAATAAATTTTCGCTCAGCAACAATGGCGAACAGAAATCGAACAGATGCTATAGAGAAGAAGAAGAAGGATGAGAAGAAAGAGGAGAAGAACCTTCGCTCGATGTCTCTCCTATAGCCCCTAATTTATGGGGATATCAAAAGTGACAAAAACCCCTAGAAATTAGTATATAGAGATATATGATTGATATCCATATACATATTTGGATAAATATATACCAAACAGAGTATATAGATATTGGGCTTTCTATACCCATAGTCTATATCTATATACCCATCCCAAACAAGCCATAATATATTTACATATGAAATACGAGAGTTGTTATCTGTTCGAGAAAGAGTAAAAACAGCACTCGTGGTAAAGAGTAAAGGAGATGTTGCAAAATTTTAAGTTTGATTTGTCATTATAGGAGTCATTTTCAACATGCATATATTATATAACTTTAGAGCAACTCCAATAATTTTGTGCTCATACGATACATAAAACATTATTTAGAGACATCGTTCAATTGATCTAAATGCGCTAATGTATGTAAAAGCTCAACATAACCTCAAGACGTGTCAAGCTTTAGACTCGCTCATCTGCACCACTTGATTTGGTGACATATCAAATATGTTCAGTTTATGGCTGAAATTTTCAGACAAATAAAATAAGGGGACATAGATTATTTTGAAAGTGTGAATGCACAATTATATACAATGACACGTAGATTTTAAAATTTATAGACAAACAAAATGAGTAGAGTGGACATACAATATATGGGAGACTGTTTGTCTTTTGTTACGCGCTCAAGCGGGTTGTCATCACCCGTACTTTAAGAGAGGGTACTGAGGTAGCGGGTCGGTTGGCGCACATCGAGATCTCTTCTTCGTTTGTGACAGAGCGTGTCCCTACTGAGATTGTTGACGTCATATGTATGGACACTATTGGGCAATGGGTTAACCGTGGTCGCCAAATTCTTGTATTGTATAAAAAAAAACATGAAAGACTTTTTTTTTACATGTATAAAAAAAATTAAAATATAGATGCAACAAATATAAAATTACACATAAATTTCAACATCTACATACCTATTTACTACTTATTGAGGCACAATAATGATCACATCGCGAAATAAGTCGAAAGCGAATTATTTATTTTAACGTAGTTCAAATTCTCAACTTAAAGTTTATAAAGTTTGAATGAGATAAGTTATTCAAGTTCAGTTCAAGCCATTCCACACAACGCTTTTAAAGTGTGGAAATAAAACAACTGCTCTCCTAGTCATTCGCGGTTTGCTTTGCTCGGGTGACGTGCGTCTCTGCTTTGCTGCGGCGGGGGGTTCTTCCTTTATGTTGGGGTTCTCGCAGTCGGAGTCGGGTCTAGCTGGGATCGAGGTAGTGTGTACGGGGCGACTCCGTGTACCGGGAAGCTTCTTCCCGGAGGTTCGTCTTCACTACCCACAGGGATTCCTGATGTATCGCCGGCTCGCGGTGCTGTTTGAGTATGGTGTTTGACTTTCGTCCGTAGTCTACGTCCCCTTCATGTTAGATTTAATTTTCCTTGACTCGTTTTCGTGCGTTTCCACTTTTGTTTTGCTCCGCTTTTCATTTTCGTTTTTGTTGTATGTATTGACAGATTTCCGTCTGCCGACTTGTCGACCTTCGAGATTCAGGTATATCTGATCTCGAATTATTTCCTAATTAAAAAAAAAAGTGTTAAAGTGCACTACATCGATCTTTACTAGCAATATATACTATAACATAAAGGTTGTTTATCGTAATTTTAAAGAGAGTATGAGGTGTTTTTACAAAACCCCTGAGCAATAGGTGATTTTTTGTAATTTTCCGAAATTTATAGGGAGAAGAAGAAGAGAGATTAGCCAATAAAACACACCGAATCGCTTTGTGGGTGAACTCCTCAAAACGAGCTGCGAAGGTATCTTCAACCAAAAACCCTAATCTCTCTCCCTCTCCCCTCGCAGAAAAACCTCCACAGGAATCAGGGTTGAAGATCAGGTATTCGCACTCCGCTGATACCATTACTTGACTGTCCGATTCGATCTGTGTAATTGCATTTCCGTGGTTAGATCTCATTTTGCTGCATCCGTGGTTTCTTCGCCTGTGTTTGATCTATTCCGTTTCATTGTCGATTTGCCTTGTTTTTCACAATTGTTTCGTTCTCTGTCAAATGAATTCTCAATCTGGTTCAGCGGATGATTGGTGGCTGACTGATTGGTACTCGAGCTTCAGATACGCGATAAACCACTGTTTGTCGTGATTTGGGAATTTGCTGTTACTTGTAGTAATGTGGAGCATGAACGAGCCAAATTTGTTGGTATTTCAGTTTCTTTTAACTAAGATCCCCATCTTTGTTTGGTGTTTGACGTCTCGGTTATGATCTGGTGTCTATGCGTGAATGTGGAGGGGTTGATGATGAAAACTAGTTGAGACTTGATCATTGATGTTGGGGCATTTCTTATGATATACCGTATCATCTAGATTGTTGATTGTTTTTTTTTACAAACATTTATTGTTTGTTTTATCCCGGATGCTTACCATCAAATGCTTTCAATTTTCATTGTGCTATTATATGAGTTTTTTTTTCTTTGGAACATGACTTGAATATGGTATTCTCTATGTTTTATACACTCATGATCTTGTTATTTAATTAACAATTTCCATACTCTGATATCAAACTGGCTAAAATTTTGAAAACATGATGCCTTTCATTCAGAAAGACAGATCTTTCATCTTAAGAAAGTGTGTTTTAGTTACCCTGCACATATTTCGTTTCTTGCAGGGTAATACAATGGCATCTAAACTGAGGCAGTTGCAATCGAAGGCTTGCCAGGCAACCCAGTTTGTTACAAAGCATGCTGATGTATACTATAAGCAACAACTGGAGCAAAACAAGGAATTCATCCAAAATCCTCCTACAGTGGAGAAGTGCAATCTTTTGGCTAAGCAATTGCTTTACACACGTCTTGCCAGGTTATTTTCTTGATGAAGCTAACGAACATAAATATGGTGATTAGCTCAAATGAAGCATCGTCGGTTATATCTTATATAGTGATTGATTCAGTGAAGTGTCATTTGTGATCTTGATGTTATTTGTTTATTTTATTTTATTTATTTATGTTCTCAATTCGTCTTTTATCTGTTTGCAACATGTACATTAGCTTTGTAGTATCTTTTTATTGTTTGCTACGCGGGAGAGTGTTTTAGAAGAATAATTGGAGGAACTAAACTGAGGGTTTGATGGTTTGTAATTGGCTGTATCTTATATTCTCGTTTGATCTGGTCCCTCGTGCTAGCTTTTTTCCTTGAAACATATGCTACCGTTCAGAATCTTAATTTTGAAATACATTCTCTTGGCATTTCTCTTCAGGGGTAAACACAGATTTTTTTGACAAAATTGTGTCTAATTTTTTGCTGTTCCCCTGTTGTTTTATATTGCAGCTGTATCATTGTTTTCCCCCGATTAAGCTGTAATAGTAACACTTGTAGTTGCATGGATTGACATGTTTAAATAATCAGTATAGTACAAAAAATGGATTCCTCTCTTACATGCCATTGAATTTCACTTTCTAATAGCATGGCGTTGATCCCTTGCATGAATTTTGAGGGATAATCAAGGCAATTTTTTTTCCCCAGGGGAGCTATATCTTGCATTTTAATAGAACTAAGCTGCAACTTCTTGTTAAATTTTATCAGTGTATAAAGCTCAGGCTAGTTTTGAATGATTCTGCAGTATCCCTGGCCGCTGCGAGGCTTTCCGCAAGGAAGTTGATCACGTCAAGCAGCTATGGAAAAACAAGCAAGATCTGAAGGTTGAAGATGTTGGAATTGCTGCTTTGTTTGGGCTAGAGTGTTTTGCCTGGTTTTGCGCTGGGGAGATTGTAGGACGAGGATTCACCATTACGGGGTACCATGTTTAAGTTCCACATCCTGTGCATTGCAATCAGGGACCGAGCTCCTTTCTATTCTTTTCCTCTTCCCTCTTTCTTAGTTTCTGAAGTACTCAATTGTTGGAACACCAACTTCATGATAACTTCTGCTGCAGCAGCTTTCGGTTCCTTGAGGGCATTAAGAGGAACTCCTTTGTTGCCTTTTTCAGTTTTGGTTGAACTTCGCGTAATTTGCGTAACATGTACTTGCTTTTAAACCGTGACATGTGGAGATTTTGCATGTATGAAACATGGAAAAAATAAAGCAGGAGTTGAGCTTCCTCTCATCATGTAATCATCTTCTTTATACTTCCTTTAATCTTGGCTGTGTTCATCATGAATTCAATCATCTAAAGTGTTTGAAATTGTCTGATTTATAACTGAAAACTTATATTAGAAAAGCATTTTTTAACAACAGGAAAAAAATCATCAAAAAGCTGAGCTACATTGTTAACAACTCCTAAAGTGTCACTGATACTTGTTATGTACACATTGGTTAAACTTGACAAGCTACAACATATTATAATCTGCTTCATCGGTCCCTCAGGTATCATTTTCAGCTCGTGCTGTATCTTGAATTGCGGATGCTAGGACAGTTGTAAGTGGTTCTTTCGTCGCTGCCCTGGTGCCCGTTTCCTGCTCTGCTGCGGTTCAGCTCCGAGTACATTTCCTCGATCAGAGGCTTCCAGAGACGAACTCGTGCGTTTATGAACCAATTGGATACCTGTTGGCAAGCCACCATAGCCTAATCTATTAATTTGCTGTCATGGCGACACTGAACAAAACACAAATATGAATAGGAGGTGGTTTGTAAACACCTGGCTTCGCGTTAATCCGCTTTTGATTGCAAGCAGATGCTTCTCGGCGTCTTTGGGGTACCTGCAATAAGCCGAATGAACTGCTCATCAGCACTCAGCTCGTACGTTGCGACAAGCAAATTCTAACGACGAGAAGTGGGCTTACGGGTGAAGGAAGTTTTGAAACATCCAACCGCGCAACACTGAGACAGATTTCTCCGGCAGGCCTCTCTGTGGCCTCCAAAGCTGCTGATCTTTCCTCTTGAGCTGCTGGAGAGCCCATTGCTTCTGGATGAACGACTTCTCGAAGGATCTCTCCAGCTGATCTCGTGAACACGAGGCAGAAGCTCCACCGCCATCACTGCCACTACCGCCATCATCACACGCTCCCATTTTCAGAATCTGCTTGCTGATCCTCTCCTTGAGACTCTTGTACAGCACAGATACCCTTCGGAGTGCGAAACAGGCATGCCTATGGGGGTCCAGCTCGGTTGCAGCATGGAACGCCGATATCACTGTGTGGGTCTCATCTAAGCACTGGTTGTAGCACTCATCAAGCTGCATTTAACACACAAAATCAAGCTTTCAATTCAATTGCCTTTAAATTCAAACTGATGGTATCGAGTTGGAACACATACCATCTGCAGGAGAGCCAACAGCTGAGACCTCATAGCTTGATTCCTCGGCCTCTGATGCGACAAAGACTCCACCAGAGAGTCATCAGAGCCCTTGAATGAATCACCTGGCTCAGCACAATGATCTAAATAAGAATTGGTCAGCTGCTGGTCCATGTTTTCAAGCGAAAAGCTCGCGAATTGCGAGAGGATCTCCTGAACAACGCCAAGATATCTCGGCTGAGACATTATCTGAGACAGCTGAGACCCCTTCCTATCCAATCCAGAGCTCACAGACTGCTTCCCATTCGCGCTGTCACACGATGGGTTCTGCTCGGAGCAGCTCATATCCGAGCACTGATTCTGGATACCAGAATATGCCGAAAGCCTCAGTGAAAGCTCATTGCTCGTATTCGACGATAAGTTCATGTAATTCTGCGGCATCCAGTCGTCAGTAACCATGCTTTCTCCCAGCTGATCAGGCTCAAGACCATAATTGGCGAACCCACCGGATGGAACAGCTTGCAATGCACCCGAATCAGCACCGCCATCTTGCGGTGCAGAAGCCGAAAAACTGTTATCCACATCACATAGCTGCTGCAAGCTGCTTATACCGGGCGATTCGCCTTGAAGCATAGGAAGACCTGATAGGGTTTGAGTGTAGGGGTTTGCCCAAATGTAGGATGATTGATGATTGGGAAATCCATCCATGGCTGATGATTGGGAACCCCAAATTGGCATTGCTAGTTCACTCTCCATGGTAAAAACAAACTGTGATTTTTTACCAGGGCTTTTTGCACATGAAATCTGATGTGATCACTGTGGGATGTACTTTGTTGATCTGTGATGGACAAGAGAAACAATAATAAGGGTCCTTTTTCTGAACAAATTCAAAATCATGGATGAGAAAGATTGCACAAAATCACCCATTATCAAATGAAGCAAAATCATATACTACATTTTTAAGGATTAATCAATGAAAAGTTTAGTTGATTTTTTTTAATTAAAAAAAAAAGTAGATTGCCTTTACATAATCATGTAATATAAATGAGACAAAAACAGTGGATTCTTTCTATCTTTCCACAAAACAAGGACTTTAATAGTGCACCTAACCATTAATTTATTATTATCAAACCCTAATCTATGACAGCAAAGATCTCTCCTTTGATTTGAAGAGATGCAATGTTTGAAGACATTGTAGGCCAATGCTTGCAAAATCAGTTTGTTGTTGTTTCTTCCTTTTTGGAAACAACAACACAAGACTGTAGAACAATGAAGAAACAAAAAAGGAAGAGAAAAACCCACACAATATGGAGATTCAAAGCCTTTGAAAAATCAAGAAAGGGATATAAAGGATGAACCTTTTTTTCTTTCTTTTGCTCCAAAAACAAAATTAAAACAGCAAAAGTTTACTGTAAACTTGCCTTCCTCAAACCTTGAAGAAGCACTAAAAGAAGCAAAGGAATATTCAAATAGAAAATTTGTGGGATTTGATTTGGCAAAGCAGAGCCCAGAAATGTATATATAAGCTTGAAAGGGTGTGGAGGGAAAGAGAAAAGTGTTACTGTGCACTACTAAGAGGAATCCTATTTAATGGGTTTGCTCAGTAAATCAGTAATTGTCCTCAAAACAAGAAATCATTGTTTGCTCTTTTCCCCAAACAGTCCCCTAAAATAAATTAAAATTAAAATTAATATTTTTTGAGGGGTTTAATGGAAACAGTGGGAACAGTTTGATCCACCCACACATCAAATGCAAAAGGGATTCAATTCTGATTTAAATGAAAAAATGGATTAAAGAGGACAGAGAACAAAACAGTGTACTGAAGGAGGAGATAAGGGAGTGTTTGGCTGTGCAAAAAAAGGGAAAAAAAAGGGGGAGGAATGGGATTGGGATGTCTCTTCAAGGAGGAATAAGCCAAAAGAAACTCTGAATATTCAGAGGGCTTTGCACCAATCAGTGAAGGTTACCCCCAAACACCCACAAAGTATGAAAACACAAATTAAAGGTGAAAACACAAAGAGGGAGGGGGGTGACCGGGTGAGTGACCACTGTCTAAAGTGAAACCACCATTTTTTACACAGAGAGGGGAGGGTATAACTTATAAGAGAACCTTTCAAAAACAGGTGAATAAGCTAAAGTCCAAGGAAATATAGCAAAGGGCCCAACAAGACACAAGAGCGAAAAACAGGGGAGGAGAGAGAGGGAAAAAAAAAGGCAGTTGCTTGGTGCAGTGCCACTCATTTCCATTGCTGGATCTGATGCAAGCTGAAACAGGCCCCATTGCTGATTGCTCTGTTTTTGGAGTATTTTGGTTAATTGATGTTCAATTAAGGGTGTGTTCTTGCTTAGAGAAACTGTGAATGTGCGATCAACTGCTAAAGTCTAGTGAGGGAGTCCATGTGTTTTGTGGTGATAGCTTCTTTTTTCTTCGTTTATTGGCTCCTTCTCACGATGATTTGTTCATTTATTAGTTTTTTTTTTGTCTGGTTTAGTGAATCCTTAATTGTATAAAAAAAAAAGAGTTTAAAATAAAAATATTTTATAAATTGAATTAACTAAACAGGGCTTATCAATTACATATACTCCGTAGTAAACTCAATTGAATGACACTATTTTAAAAACATTCTAAATAAAACTGTTAAACTCGGTTGGTCCTGGTGCGGGTCAAGACAAGCTGGAGGGAGGTCGTGTGTGTGGGCCCACATACGGGAGACTCGAACAACATATAAACCCGAACGGGGTTCCATCTCAAAACCAATTGGCAATGAGAGGAGTAGCCCACCAACCTTATATGTTGTTCAAGTATTCTCTAAATCTACCGATGTGGGACAACCACCATTCCAACACGCCCCCTCAAGTGCAACGGCATTTTTTAGCCAACAAGTTGCACTTGCCACATGCGCTTATATGGGAACCAATGCCCGTGACATGCCACAAGGCCAGCCACCGACCGCACCAATTCGAAGACCGAAACTAGCCGAACCCGGCTCTGATACCATGTTAAACTCGGTTGGTCCTGGTGCGGGTCAAGACAAGCTGGAGGGAGGTCGTGTGTGTGGGCCCACATACGGGAGACTCGAACAACATATAAACCCGAACGGGGTTCCATCTCAAAACCAATTGGCAATGAGAGGAGTAGCCCACCAACCTTATATGTTGTTCAAGTAGCCCACCAACCTTATATGTTTTGAGATGGAACCCCGTTCGGGTTTATATGTTGTTCAAGTATTCTCTAAATCTACCGATGTGGGACAACCACCATTCCAACAAAAACCAACCTTTCTCTAAAAATCATGATTAATTACAACCCAACTCGAAGAAATTTTAGATACAGTTAATCGAAAAGATGTCAATTTTTCGATTTATCAAAACAGTTTTCATCTTATGGATTATCCTCTTTCACACACACACACACCATCTCTCCCACTGGCTCACTGCAATCATCACTGCCAAAATATCAGGATTCTCACACTGTTCCAACTCCTGTTTACATTGCAGCAAGGGTAATCAGAAACCAAAAGATTTCACCTCAAATTCCCCCTTTTTTTTATCTTCTTACTTTGGTTTGGTGGTGTTTGTTTGCTTTTAAATGGGGAATTTGAGAAATGGGAGCAAAGAAGAAAGCAAGGGGGAAAAAGCACACAATTTGGGTTACAGAGGCTCAACTGCATCATCTGAAAAGGGCTGAAACTGTGCTGTGTGGTTAAAGTTTTGCTTTTTAAATTGAATTTTTGGGATGATGAAAGCAAAAGAGGAAGAGCAAACCCGGAGGGAGGGGGAGGGATGGAGGGGAAATCTTTGAGAGGATTTCATTGGGTTGCGGTTTAACTCTGCCTTTTTTGATGAGTTTTCTTCAATCAACCTATCTACGGCAAAAGATTGGATTTCAGGGGGGTAACCAGGATCCCAATGAGTACATTTCAGCATCAAACTAAATGCAAACTATTTTGGGTAATTAAATTAAACTACACTGGTTTAAATCTAACAAGTTCGCTTAAGGTAAGCTATGTTTGACATCATCAGCTAGATTTTTGAAGATTTTGATTTCAATATTATATAATTTTAAATAAAATAAATATAAGATTTAATTTTAATTAATTTTTTATAATCGGAGTTTTTTAACGGCTACTCATCCAAGTTTTTTCAAATCTTTTGATTTTGGGTGATTAAACTAAAGTACACTAACAAGTTGGCTTAAGTTATGTTTGACATCAGCTAGATTTTTGAATTTTTTTTGATATTATATAGTCTTAAATTAAATAAATATAAGATTTAATTTTAATTAGTTTTTTGAATTGAAACTTTTCAATCCTTTTAAGTTTTTTTTGATTTTTTTATCTACAAATTTACAACACCTACCCTAACAACTAGGTTATCAAACATTATACCACCTTATTAACTACCCCAACATTTTACCAAATATAGCCCTAGTGTAAGAGGCTAATTCACCCTGGCAATTACAAAAACTGTTTTTTTTTTACTCGGTACCAGAGTTTATACTCCGAGTATGACTGTATGAGGTTATTAATTAATCCACTAGTCAAGAACTAATAAGCAAAAGTCAAATGTTAATACGGACGCCGATGATAATTTAGGCACTCACTTTTTATAAAGAGGAAATGCTACTAAATAGACCAAAAACCGGGCCTATTTGCAAAACTAGACTAGCAGGCCAAAATGACTCCTCTACCCCAAGCAAAAAAAAAATACCGGTAATTTGAAACTATTCATTACCAGTTGTAGGAGGTGACCTGGGAAGAGAAAAGATGAGAGAGGCTAAAACTCAGATCCGTCGCTGCCTCCTCCGAGCCAAATCCTGGGTGAGCACCATTGGAGAACACGATTAGGGCCCCGTGGATGACCGACGAATCGATCTCGTTCTAGATCGACGAATGTGATTTCAATTTCAATCCTCTTCTCCACGTCTTCTTCGTTTGATCTGATTTCGTTTGATCTCCACTAACTATTACTGTGATTTCGCTTTCCAAATTACTAGTACTGTAATCCGATTTCTAATTTAGATTTCGTTTGATTCAATTTCTGATTTCGCTTTCCGATTCAATTTCTATTCGATTTGCTGTTCGATTTCTGATTTCGTTTGATTCAAGTTCGATTTGCTGTTCGATTTCTGGTGCTTGATGTTTCTGATTTCTAGTGATTGCGATTTGTTGAATCTGTTCAAGTGCTGTTCGATTTGCTGTTCGAGTGTTGAATCTGTTCGAGTGCTGTTCGATTTCTGGAGCTTTTTGTTCGATTTAGGGCTGCTGTCGTAGGGCAGCTGTTCGATTTCTATTGCTGTTCGAATTTGTGATTGCTAGGGAGGTTATTGTTGCTTCATTCGAATCTGATTTTTTGCTGTCTGGTTTTTTTATTGCTATCGAATATGATTTTAGGGTTTCCAAACCAATCTGATTTTTGATTGCTATCGAATCTGTTACTGTCTCATTTTTTGATTGCTATCGAATCTGAATTTTCAAGTGCCCTTTTTTACTAGTTTTTTCATGTGTAGATGAATTTCATGGAGCTCCTAAATAGTAGATTGAATGTTGATGGAGCTTCAAGGGGGAATCCAGGCATTGCAGGGGGTGGAGGTATCCTCCGAGATTGTCATGGATCCTTCATTCGAGCCCTTACTTTTTGATGTGGAATCTGCACAGCATTGAGAGCAGAGCTGCTAGCGATCGACCATGGGCTGAGGATGGGGAGGATGGTAGGTGTACCAAGAATAATCATTGAAACTGACTCCCTGCTGAGCTGTGACAGTCTCACGAAGGCAATCCCGAATGTGCATCCCGATTTCTATCTCATAGAAGAGTGTCGCTGTATGATCTCCGAAGAGACCTGGGAGGTGAAGATTTGTTGGATCAGACGCCCGGCTAATAGAGATGCTGATGTCCTCGCCCAATGGGCACTTAGCCTACAGGAAGACTATGTAGATCACTTGGTGCTTCCAATTTGTTTAACTGATAAGCTAGGGGCCTTGGCCCTTAACGTACCTTATGATGATTTTAATTAATAAAATCTTCTAACGGGCATTTAGCCCGACTTGCGAATCAAAAAAAGAAATGTTAAAAACTTTAATTGTTAGAAATAAGTAAAAAAGATGTTAGAAATGTTTGAAGTTTTAAAAACGTTAATTAGTAATATATAATGTTATATATAAGTAAAAAAAATGTTAGAAATGTTAGAAATTATGTTTAAAATGTTGTTAGAAATGTGAGGCTAAATATTATAATTAAGATTAAAATAATATTTTATAAATGTAGAATTAAATATCCTTAATAAATGAATTTATTTATTATACTGTATAATCAATGTAAAAATCTGTAAAATAGAGAAGTTGTTGGAGTTTGAGTGAATTTTTTTTAGAGATTTTGACATTTTTATCTGTATTTTAGAGATTTTTTAGAGAAATTGTTGGACTTGCTCTTATGGGCTCAAGTGATGCATAAAGATTTATGATAGATTTTATAAATAGCCTATTAGCTCCATTGGTAGAGCGTTGTGTTTGCACATATATAATGATGTGAGTTCGACTCTCACTTAGGCTAATACGGAGTTTGCGGTCATATTTCTCTGGATTTATACGATTGAACATGGTAGGAAATATATACACCAATGGCAGGACAAATTTATGAATCTGGTACGACAAATTTATGAATTATGAATATCTCTGAACTTATAAAATTATGAACTTGGTAGGAAATATATAGACTAGTGGTAGGACAAATTTGTGAACCTGGTAGGATAAATATACGATATTGGTATGATAAAAATGTAATCACCGAAATTTATCTGTATAACTTGACACTTTTTTTTGATTCATTGTATAACTTGACACTAATGGTAGGATAGATGTACACAAATGGTACGATATATTTGTAATATTGGAAAGAAGTAGAATTGATATTGACCAATCCACAAATCCCAGACTAGTAATCACTGAGGCGTGAATTGACCCTAATCTCAATCTCAATTACCAATCCACAAATCCCAATCTCAATCCAATTTCTATCAATAAAAAATCATGAATCCAATCTAATTCAATGCTAGAACGACTGAATTAGAGCCTCTACCATTGGATATAATGTTACTTAGGTTTCCTTCATCTTCTATTGTAGACTGGAAACCCTCTACCCTTGGTTGTTTTTCTGAAAAATGTGGAACATAATTTGCTACGGTTTCTAGCTTTATTTTCCTTGAAAGCTATTTAAATTGGTAGGATAGATGCACAAAAATGGTAGGATAGATGAAAACTAATGGTAGGAGAAAACAACGATATTGGTAGGATCAGAATGCTGGGATTGATGGAAACTAATGGTAGGAGAAAACAACGATATTGGTAGAATCAGAATGGAAACTCAGTAATTCCTGTATAACTTGACACTAATGGTAGGATAGATGCACACTAATGGTAAGATATATTTATACTATTGGAAATATGTAAATGCATAATTGACTTTACCACAACACAATATATCGGAGACTTATGAACACACACTCCGTATTAGCCTATGTGAGAGTCGAACTCACATCTCTGTGTGCAAACACAACGCTCTACCAATTGAGCTAATAGGCTATTTATCATCGTAATAGTAATTAAAGACCAAGTATTTGATGAGTTACGAGGTAGTCGACAGTGAGCATAGACTTGTAGCATCAATTTCATTTCCATATAACATTTTTTGAAAATTTTGGAATCAACATAGGTTGATGATTGGTTGTGCCAAGCTCCCACTCCCGGGAGCCCACCAACCGCCGAACACGACCTTCAAACAAACCCTATCACATGGGGTACACCACGGGAACAGAGGATCAGCCTGAGGGTAGTTATGTTATAAGAAAGAGGAACAACTACAAAGTATAGGTACAAGATCACTTACCCATCGTTGCCACTGCCACCGGACAAACTTCTTGCACTTTTTCAAATATGAAATGACAGTTGTACACTATTGGTAGGACGGAAATATTCTATTGGTAGGATGGGGACTGTATTGTTTCCTGGGATGAACGGGCAAATTTTTCCCCGTCCTTTCCGCTTCTCTCCTACTCTGCCTCACTTTTTGCAGAGCATGTTATGGTGTTTCAGATCCTCCTCTCAATCTTATATATGTTCTTGGGGGACACCCATCAATGTAATCATTGCATTTTCCCCTCATAAATGCTCTCCTCTTTTCCGAAAGGAGGAACCCTATTTTGACGTCAAAACTGCACTGACAGCCCGCCAAATCAGCTACAGTGAATCCCCTCCAGATTCTCTCAAAAATATCTCCAAGTATGGAAAGACAGGTTTAGCCTATTGGTAGGACCAATTCATTTTATTGGTAAGATGGGCAGTGTACAATTTTCTGAAATGAACGGAGAATGCCTTTTGGTGCCACATGTCACTGACAGCAACTGAGAGCTACTGTGTAGCTACAATGTCCCTCCCCTTCACCTGCAACTCTCACATCCGGTTGCCCTTTTTATTTGCAAAATTAGACTACTTTCTACCCTTAGCCAAAAAACAATGTACTAGTCTAGTTATGCAAACATTTTTTTTGGTCTAGTTATGCAAATCGGCCTTTTATAAATTATACAAAAAATAAGATTTGGAGTGTGTTTGAATTCATTGCATTTTAATTATATGTAATTATTTTATCTCGTTTTATATGAGCGTTTGATTGTAAAAATAAAAATCTTTTAAAAATCGAGGTAAAACTACAATTTAACCAAATTATCACATAAATCGAGATAAAATAATTGCATTATAATTAATATATCGTGGAATCCAAAAACACCATAATTTAAACACCTTAAAAATTGTATTAACCAAACATTATCTTATAATTTTATATTATAAACATAATGTATTTTGAATCCAAACACACCCAATCTTGAACCCTTAACCCCATATAAGGATTATCTACACAATTTTGATGGTTTGTTATCGTAAATGATGCTCTGAGTTCTTTTCAAATTGGGTGATTTGATTTTAATTTGAAGAAATGTCAGGGAATGAGAGGGAGAGATTAGGTAAATTGATAAACCCTATAATTCGTTTTTTTTTAATCAATCAAAAATCCTAAAACCAACAATAAATCAAATTGATCATCCTTGTCTCTTGAGGATGATGTTACACACCTCCCTGAAAATGGAGAGAGATGAGAGACTAAGTTACATACAATCCTAGCAATATAATCATTTAGAGATTTAGCATATCCATATAACAGTCCTAAAATTGAATGCATCTGAATTTGCTATTGAGAGTGTCAATCTCCTAAATCAGTGGCGGTCGCATGATCCTTTAAAAGGCGGAGCGTAATTTTTAGTGGTTATTGAGATATTGACCTCGAACAAACTCATTTACCTAATCTACGACATTTATCTTAGCTGTGGCTTGTAGAAAAAGTAGACTTATATTTTCTTGGTTGTTGTGGTAGTGGTTTCTCGCAATTCATTGAAAATTCAGGCATTTGTCATATCTAAGATTGTAAACTTATCAAAATACAATCATGCTAAATTCAAGGCTTTTGTATATTAGGATTATAATTAAACTCATCAAATTTATAAAGTATTTTGATTCTCAAAGATATTATAGAAATTGCAATTTGAATATGTAGGGTAGGAAAACACAAATACTGTATAAAGCTTCTCAAATTCAATTCACAAACTTCAAACTCAATTCACATACCCCAAATTCAATTCATAAATTCATAAATTTCATTCTCGATATCACATTATACACAATAATTAAAACACAAAATTTATTCCCAAAATCACAAATCCTAATCAAAATTTCACAAAATTGATTCTCATAAGCAAACCCTAATTTCACCACTTAAATAGAGAATTTGTATATGACTGGGAGGACAAGAAGTGAGAAAATAATTAAATACGAGGGTAGAAACATAGAGAGTGGGGAAAATGAGGCTAATGGGAATTGAACCCACAACCTTTGGTTTCATTTCATTTTCCTTACTTCTTATTAGCCAACTAAACTAAGAGGATTAGTTGATTCAATATTCACCCTATTTTTATTTATATATAAATAAATTATTTTTTCTCAAAACTTCGGGGGCGCGTGGTTCGAAGGGTGTGGCGGCAGCCTACACCTGCCACACCCTAGGGTCGCCCTTGTTCTCAATGGTGCAAAGTATTTCCCATGTAACAATCTTAGGTTTTTTTTGGCGCCAACCCGCACCATCGACTAGCTTTTTGAAGTTTTTGGTTTTGATATTATATATTTTTAAATGAAATAAATGTGATATTTTAGTTTAATTAGCTTTTGGAATCGGAGCTTTTCAACAACTATTCACCAAAGTTTTTTCGGAGCTTTTGATTTTTAATTTACAAGTTTCCATTAGCTACACCAACAACTAGGTTTATCAAATATCACAATATCTCATTAACGTATATTTATAAATAATCTATTAGTTTCATATAGGGTTGTTATGTGACCCGAGTAGCGCGCTCGACTCGACAAAATCTCGGCTCGAGCTCGTTTATTTTCTAAACAAGTCAAGTATGAACACATTTGTAAACTCGGTTCAAAGCTCTGCTCGTTTGATTTAATCTCGAATATAATTTTGTGAAATTTCTAAAATTTCCTCTAATTTACTATGTTTTAAGCAAATAGGACTGCGTAATAGACTAATAGTCGAAAAAAGCTCGGCTTGGACACGTTCATTTCTTAAACGAGTCGAGTATGACCACATTTTTAAGTTCGGGTCCATATTTAGGCTCAGTTCATTTCTAAACGAGCTGAATATGAACATGCAATACTCGGCTCTTTCGGTTCGAATATATAACAGCCCTAGTTTCTGCTACCCTATCATCTCTATCTACCATATCAGTTACTCTTTTACGAAATATAACCTAACTTTTCCGTTGTTGGGAATAAAAAGAATCCCTCTCACGTCGGTGGTTGAGGATATAACAAAACCAAAACATAAGGGTGGGTGAAGCCCCTACACATTGGCTTAAGCTTTTGTGTAAAGTGGTGGATCCCGACCTTATAAACAAAAATAAAAATAAACCCGACACGACCCCCGATTTGATACGACCCGGCTCGGGATTCTCGAAATCTCACATGGTATCAGAGCAGGTCCGAGTCGGGTCGGTTTTCCTGGCTTCGGGGTAGGCTAACAGAGTTTGAGATGCCGAATCCCGTCGTAAAAAACCGGGCGAGCTATAAAGAGATTGAGAGTCTCGACTCGGAAAGAAAGAAAAAAAAAAGAATTGTTCAAGTGTCAACCCGATCCAAGGCGGGTTGCACTTGAGGGGGCGTGTTGGGAATAAAAAGAATCCCTCCCACGTCGGTGGTTGAGGATATAACAAAACCAAAACATAAGGGTGGGTGAAGTCCCTACACATTGGCTTAAGCTTTTGTGTAAAGTGGTGGATCCCGACCTTATAAACAAAAATAAAAATAAACCCGACACGACCCCCGATTTGAGTGCATTGATGACTCCTATGCTATCTCATTCCATGATCAAATACCTGATCGATGTCCATTGCAATATATTGTTTAATACCTGATCGAAAGCTATAGCTTTTTTTATATATAATGCCGAACCAGAGCCCACCTCTCGACGAAGGATATCAATCACTTGTCCACAGTCATTCTTAATAATACTATCAATCTGACACTCACCCGAAGTTTTGACAGAGCAGTGTATGTTTTAGGGGTGGGCATGGGACGGGACGGGACGGGATTAGGGTAATCCCACGTCCCGTCCCGCATATTTTTTGCGGGTCGGGATCGGGACGGAATTGAATATTTTTTTTTCCAAATTCCACCGGGTCTTATCCCTCTCGGGACGGGACGGGATTTGTCCCTTGGAAAAAAAAAATTAAAATACAGTCTAAAAATAACAAGTAATAAAGCATTAACAAATCTGAAATACAGTAGGAAAAAAAACAGTAGGCAAAGATAGTCATAAAACAGTAGGGAACTTGTATAAAATAAAGCATTACAAATCTCTTAAATACCATTACAAATTGAAGGCAAAGGCATTAGACAGCCGGTTACAAATTGAAGGCGAAAATACAGTAGGCCAAACCAAACAGACCAAACTACCGGTTTCTTATATATTTTTATTTTAAATTTTTTTATTATTATTTTAAAATTTTAATTTTGGATTTAAATAAATGTTAAGCTATAATATAAATATTTTCTTATATATTTTAATTAAATATATATAAATTTATATATATATGTTGGACGGGACGGGATTTGCGGGATTCGAACTCTCCGTCCCGCGTCCCGTCCCGCGTAATTTTTACGGGACGAGATTTAAATTTTTTTTTCTAAATCTCACCGGGATCAGGACGGGATGCGGGACGGGACGGGATTTGTGCCCACTCCTAGTATGTTTAGTTTGTAGAACATTTGAGAGGCCTTTTCCAGTAGCTTATCCTTCTAATTGGTTTATTAGGTTCTCTTTCTATTCGTAGTCTTTTAATCATCGCTGTCATGTTTCATGATGGTTTATCTATTTATCAAAATTTTAGGCTATCGATTCACCAGACTTGTTTGATGTATCAAATTGCTATCCTTAGTTTTTAGCTCGTTAAAAGTGTATCAAGAGAGTTCTAATTAGCATTACTCACAAGGGAGAACTCAACTGATGTAACGCGCGAAAGAATTCAACAGCAACAACTTCTTCAATTAATCTAATTACTAAAACAGAGTTTAAGGTATGTTTGAAGTTGCAACTTTTGGTTAAATAAGGTAAAACACAAAACAAAGAGAGTTTCATAATTAAATAGGCCCGGCCCACAAAACGTACGGACGAAGCATATACCAAGGAGCCCAAATTGCGTGGCCGTGCGAGGCTGCGAGCCAAGCCAGGGCGGAACTACGAGCAAGCGTCCGTGCCGCGTGCGGGTGTGCGAGTGGACGGCTACTAAACCGCGCTATGCTGAGCCATGCACTCAAGAACTTGACACGAACGTGTGAATGAGACTAAAGTAGTCTCACAACGAAAATTAAACATAATAAATCTTAATATATAAGTCAGTAGGCTACTCATTCTATTGCAATTTGGTTTTAAAATGAAGCCTCACTCAGCTATAGGCTACACAAATTGGTTTTTTTTTTTGTTCATTATTTGGCTGTTTGGACATCATCGTGATGCTTCGATGAAAACAACGGACGGAGATTTAAGGGCAAAACACCATTTGACTTGTCAATTTGACTTGATATTTTTGATGTTTTAAAAAACAGGAGCTACTGTTAAGACGGTGAAAATATCAGTAAATAGACATTGGTGAGCCATGACCACAGATTTCCAAAATTGTATAAATATCCCAAGTTTTTTTAAAAAATCATAAAATCTATTTAAAAGTTGTATATATAAATAAAACCTTTATCATTCAGCCAGAACGTTAACACCTATAAAGACCCAAATCTTAACGACCTCATCCATTTGAATTCTCTCGAATAAGTTTCTTACTCGATTTTTTTGCCCTACTACTTTCAAAACTGCAGCCACGTTTATTTGATGATGAGGTTTTACCGGTTCGGATATCAATCCAATTTAAAACTTGTTTGAGATCGATAATGACTGATTCAGCAAACAAGGTTCAACCGTTTGGGAGGAGAGAGAAGTGGACCACATTTAGAAAATTCATTACTCCATTGAATTTGTAAAAAAATCCAATTTATAATCAACTTTTTTTATTTTAAACATTAATTTGCTGTCTTTGTTTCCACACACCATTAATGTATAAAATACAACCAAAAAAAAAAAAAAACAAAAAAAAATGTATAAAATACACCAAATTTAACAAAAAGGGAAAAAAACACTAAACCTTAATTGCTACAGCTACGTACCCAACGGTACAAACACTAAACCTCACTAGTCTGACCAGTGGATCGGCACATCACCTCTTATATGCACGATAAATGACATGACACCGGTTGATACTAGTACTATGTAGATCAATTTATATCACAAAATAAAGCCTGGAATTCAAAAAAACTAATTGGCACATTTCAAAACGTTCTGGACAAGGATATACTAGATCTAATTCTTACTTCCCCAATCCCCAAAAATATACACATGGATAGAATGTACTAGAAATGGAGCAGAAATGGATGGTTTAGCACAAGCTCAACTATCCAAATGATCAACTACTCCAAAAGGCATCAAAAATAAGATATGAGATGCATATGGAGTTTAGATATTCCCTCAAAAGTCAAAACACTATTATGGAAAATCACAAAAATGAGTTACCTACATCAGTTAGACTTGCTTCTCGGGGTTTGGGAATTCCTACAACATGCCCTCATTGTGATTCCAATTACGAAGATCTATATCACTTACTTTGGGATTGCCCAATCTCTAGAGCAGTATTAGCAAACCTAGATCCCAGACTGATCATAACCTTAATTAAACAATTGCTTCGCACAAGGAATTGAACTAAATAATATCATAAACAACATAAAAGGGAAAATGGGCACCCAAAAGTTCGCAAAACTTGCATTTGGCTGGTGGGGCATTTGGTACTCCCGCAACAAATCTCTCTTTGACAACACAACACCAAACATACAAAGCATAATCTCTTTTTGTTAGAGACCAAATCTATTTAGGAACACCTCTAAATATATTAATGAAACCACTGATGACTAAGACCCGGATAACAGGAACAAGAACTCCCGGCCCACACCTAAGAAGGCGAGAAACAAGACTAAATGGCAGGCACTAGAAACAGGAACTTTTAAACTTAACTTCAACGGTGCTTTTTCTCCTAATTTGGGGGGCTCGTTTGGATATATAATTAGAAACCACACTGGGAAACCAATCTATTGTGGTGTTGGTCCAGCATCAATTGCATCCGTTGCCGGGGCGGAATGTCTTGGCCTCTGGAATGGTATCAATGCGGCAAGACAACTCAACATACCTAACCTAATAATTGAAGGTGATAACCTGACCATTATAAACAGCCTTAAGGGTTGTGGAAAACCTCCGGGTGACTTCGAAATGATTGTCTCAGACAGTCTAGTCTCCCTTGGTTTTTTCCAATCTGTATTGATTCGTCACGTCTTTAGAGAGGCAAACCGGGTTGCTGATCGATTTTCACACCTATCACATGTCTTCTCTGGCCCAATGACACCTGAGGATCCTGCGCTTCTTGATTTCATCCGATGGGACGCTCTTGGCATATAAGGTCTTTTAAACCTTTTTATTAAAAAAACTATGTTTATATTATATTATCTTCAGAAAAATATGTTATTTATTATTTATGCACTTTTTTTAGATTATAAAAACTATATAAAATATTCGTTTTTTTTTCCGGTTATCTTTTTGTACCCTTTCCAATTCACCCTACTCTTTTCCCTTTTTCTTAATTTTTTAATTTTTTTTTCGGGGTGATGATGAACATTCAGGAACACGGGATTTTGAACCAGGTAGTCGTTTTTTTTTTCCCGCCCGAACAAGGAAGAACAATGAGTTGCAGGAAATAGAGATGAGGAGTAATTACGAAGATGAAGAAGAGCAGGTTTTCTTCCTCTTCTTAATTAGTGCTAATTTAATGGGTGTTGTCCGGCATTTTTAACTTCGAATTTAATTAAATTTGGTGTCATCGTGCAGATGGACATTTAATTGTATTTTGATGAGGATGAGTGAATGAGTATATGAATGTATGATCAGATATCAATACTCCGTATATGTTCTCTCCGTTGCTTTTAATTTGGTGTTAATTGAGTTGCAAGTAGTTTTAAATTAAATGTCCCTTTGCAGAAGAAGTTATTGGTTATTGGATGGCAAATCAATGGAAATTTAGTTCACATTAGGGGTAGAATGGTCTTTTTAGGTGCGAGTGGACAATATTTTTTTGATAAATCAGACAGATCTGTTGGCTTGAGAGACCATAAAGAAGATTGACTACTGGAAACTGTTATTAACGTAATGCTATATCATTAATGGTTTAATTAATTTTTGTCAAAAAATAAATAAATAAATTTGAGTACAAATTAAAAGAGTAAATTAGTCACATAATCCAATTTATACTAAAAATTAATTTTTATTTTAAAAAATTACATTTGGTCATTTAATGATGGCAACAATACAAAACCCACCCTTTTTTTAAAGGTGTTTTGTGGAAAACCATCCCTTAAAACTGAAATTGCAGAAAATCACCCGCTAAAACCATTTTATTTGCAAAGTCTCATCCATCACCAAATTTCTGTTAATTTAATGTTAAAGTGCGTGAAAAGTCAATTATATCCATTGTTTTTTATTATTATTTTACTTCATCCAATCAATAATTATTATTTTTTACTTTTTAACATGGTTTTCAAAAATAAAAAACTCTATTAAATATTATTTTTTTTATATAATTTCATACTTATCAATAAAACACTCTATAAACAAAAGTAGATATAAATATATAATCGATGTTTTGTATATTTTAAAAAGTGTATATTACTAAAAGGCTAATTGAAGAAAATAAAATTGTAAAATATGATATTTCATTTAGTTTTATTATGCTAAAAATATGTTCACTATTCCACTCACATTTTTAGAAGAATAAAAACGATATGGAATATTTAAAAAAAATTATTTTCTTCAAGTAGCTTTTTAGTAATAAACATTTTTTTAAACATATAAACATAAATTACACATCAATTTTTTGTATAGAGTTTTTTTGTAAAATTGTAAGTATGAAATTATTTTTTGAAAAATAATATTTTTTGATATTTGATAGAGTTTTCTACTTTTGAAAAACATGTCAAAAGTTAAATAATAACTAATACCAATTGAATGAAGTAAAGTGATACTGTAATAAAAATAAGGGATATAATGGACTTTTCACGCAGTTCAACATTCAATTGACGGAAATTTGGTGATGGATGTGACTTTGCAAAGAAAATTATTTTAATGGGTGATTTTCTGCAATTTTAGTTTTAAGAGGTGTTTTTTTCGCAAAACACCATATTTAAAGGGTAGTTTTTTGCAATTTTGTCTTTTAATGATATTATTTCATGTTATTAAAATTTGAATAATCGGTTGTCATTCTGAAAAATTGAATGAGAATTTGTGCGGAATTCCTCCTGGACCGGAATTGGTTTAATATGGAATATTTTTTGTACATCTTTTAGTGATTTTCAATGTATGTATTAAAATTTGTTCAAATATGATAATTCATAGTATTATTTTTGAGATTTTTTAGAAAGAAAAAAACACTAGATGAATTATAGTATGATAAAAACAACTAGTGATAAACACTTGTAAAGTGTTTGGTTAAAAAAGATTATAAGATGTTTAAAACAACGTAATTTTAAAATAAAATACCTTATAAATTGTGTAAATTAATTATATTAAGGTTATAAGGTAATTATAAACTTAACACAATATTGAGTATTTGATTTATACAATATATGCAATATTTTAGTTTAAATTCACATTATTTGAAATACATAAAAATTTAACTAAACAAACATTTCCAAAGTGTTTATGTTTATAAGTGCATTATAAACATAAACACTTTGGAATCCAAACATACCCAAGATCGCAAATTGTGTGTGAATACTTTTATGAAATCCGAATGGGATTGATAAATACACCGTTAATTTTTACTTGATATACCACTAATTTTCGCAGCCTGTTGTGGGGTGGGTTTCACAATCTGTTGCGGAATTCCTATATCAAAAAAAAGTATGCACGCAGTTACGAACTATATGAGAGGTTTTTTTTCCTTTTTAAATAGATATGTGACTCCGCAACATGTTGTTAAGTCCCTATGTTAATTTTTTTTTTCTTTTACAATTTTGACGCCTTGCAAAGTAAGCTCTGTAACAAGGTGCAGAGATTAACCGTGTATCCAGAAAAACGAGTGGTATATCTAGCGAACGCGAATTTGAAACAGGCAACACAATGATCCCTATTACACTAACACAAAGATCTGAAATTTTGATTCAAATCGTTAACTTTCAGATCTCGATCACGTGGACATTAAATGGGTGTTGAAGAGCATGAGTGAATATATTTTTGGTTCTCTGCTTTTAATTTGGTGTTAATTTGGTTTAAATGTTCTTTAGCAGAAGAAGTTATTGGTCTTGGATAGCAATCAATGTAAAATTTACTGCTGCATATATATGTTACAGCCGGGGTAGAATAGATTTACCCAAAGGTTTATGGTTTGAACCTGAATGATCGCTCTTTATTTACCAAATTTTAGGGGTATAATAGATTTTTCGGAAATTCCTCGAGGTAAGTTGTAATTCATACGGTGTATAATTGTTTGACATATTTCACATGGTTGAGGTTTTTTCCCCTGCCAAATACCCTTACATCCTAATTTGAAATTACCATTCGAGAAGCTTACTTGTGAGATTGATAACTCCTAGCTCAAAACTCCTTTTGCTACGTTCGACCTATCAAACTGACGAGGAGATTGTGTGCAAGATCTTGGCATAGATGACGTGGTTGGAGAAAGCAAGGTGGCACCAGAAAAGAGCCCACAAGTATGCTGCAGAACAATTTCAAACCCGGGGAAAAAATTACAAAATCTTCAATCAAGCATGAAGTGGATTGAATGGTCGATTAATTAAGCTTCCAACAAGATGGATTAACATGTAGGAAGAAATATCAGTTAAAGGAATATCATATCAAAATTCTGGCTTCAAAATCACATAACAATGAAAGAAATATTATATCGATTTTAAGTATTATCTCTCCTACTATTAAAGCAATAACAACTTCTTTTTAAAAGAAGTAGTCACGAACCACAAAAACGCACAATCGCTTTTTGCGGGCTGTTTCACCGCTGATGAAAATTTCTACAGATATCATTTGTCTTTTTTTCCTGCCTTTTTTTTGAAGTATTTAACTTCATTATTTTTAGTTATTACATTTTTCATTTGTGTAATTGATTTATCTATATTATATCAATTCAATGTTACATATATAAATAGCGAATGTCTAAAAATTAAATTTGATTTTTTCCCCTAGCCAAGTAATTAAATAGGTGGTTTACTCCCAACCTCGCCGAGTTAGAAATTAAGATAGCTCATATCTACGACTTTGCACCACCATCTCCGCTTATATTCTTTTCCATCAGAATAATTATTTAGTACTCCGTAATAAGTAATTGACAAAGTTGTTTAGTGATTTTTTTGTTTACTTCCTTTACTTTTTTTGTCCCATTTAAGCTAATTCTAAGTTACCATTTTGTATTTGTTTGGGAAATTAGCCACACCAATTTTTGGCTTATAAAGGTTGTCTACTTACTCCATCTGATTGTTTGCGACTCTCACTTCAATCTTCATTGATTTCCAATTTTATGAACTCAATTTTCACTCATTATTTTGCAGCTTATACTAAATACATTTGCTAACATCCATCACGGATTGTGCAAATATATTTCTTCAAGCAATTTGATGGAGCAAAACCAATCGATTAAGAACAAAATAGCAAAAGTAATTTGTTCGAGCCTTAAAAAATCGATAATCGTACATATTAAAATAATATAATAGTTTATAAATCTCGTGCGTCTCACACAAGTACCACCTTAGCTCATTTTAATTTCTCTCATTTTTATCAAAACAATACTCAAACTTGTTCACCTATTAAACTAAATGAGTATAATTATATTTTTAAAATTGTCTATAAATTTAGACTCATTTCAAACTAGACTAATTTGTAAAAAAAAAAAACCAAAGCCTCGGTTCAGGCTATTGCTGTGTTCTGCAATTCGACATACCAGACTTGGAATGCTCGAATTGATGACGCGGAGCTGGTAAACCTCAAGAATCAAAACAGAATTACAGGATCGACCACTGAAAGGACAAATACTACGACAGGCAAGACCTCCAGATCGGAGATTTGGAAAAAAACCACCCATAGGTTACTACAAACTCAATTTCGATGGATCGTACTGCCAGCCGGGAGTCGGTACCTGCAGTTTTGTGATCAGAGATCATTTAGGAGAAGTCATGTCCTTAGGAGCGGGGAACTGTAATAATAGCTCCGCTGTTTTCGCCGAGGCTATGAGCCTTCGTATGGGGGTCTCCAAGGCCAAAGTAATGGGTTTTAATAACCTTCTCATCGAAGGAGACTGTTTGGTTGTCATAAAGGCTCTGCTAGAGTGCTAGGGGACAGGTCTAGCCCTGGGAGATCGAGCTGCTGATGGCTGATGTAACTGTTGATTTAATTATATTCCTTTTCTCATGTTGCTACTCATCATATTTTTAAGGATTCCAATGCGGTGGCCGACAGGATTGCACGTCTGGCCTACTACGTCCCTCCCGATGGTAGCTTCACAGATGATCCAGAACTTCGGATTCTCGTCCGCTTGGACGCGCTAGGAAAGAGGCCGGATCATTGGCGTGTTTCCTAATCTTTGTCAGCTTCCAAAAAAAATTGTAAAAAAAATTTAAAAAATATATATAACCAACCAGTCGAATAACAACCTTAAATACCAGTCCTTGAAAAAACAATCTCTCACCCACCAACACATCCAATGTACAACCCTCAAACAACCACACGAGAGTAGGTGGTACGTTTTCCTTTGACACCACTAAAGAACCAAACTGTAATTTTGTACAAATTAAAGTTCAGTTTGGTGAGTTGGGTTGAAAATTTGACGATTAAATGCTAAGAAGAAATATCTTTTTTTTAAAATTATTACTCCCTCTGATCTAAAATACATGTCGTTTGACTTTTTAACACGTATTTTAAAGAGCTAAAAACTATATAATATATTAACTTTTTTTATTATTATTTTTTCACAATTTAATACTTATTATCAACAAATATTAAGTTGTAAAAAATTAATTTTAAAAAAGTTGATATTTTATATAGTTTTTACCTTCTCAAAATACGTTTTGAAAAGTCAAACGATATATATATTTTGAATCGGATGTAGTATTATTGAATCTATTTATACGAGGTGGACTAAGCTACGGCTCTGTTTGGCACAATAATTGACGATTTAGTATAATTTCATAAAATAATTAATTGCAATATATGAGAACTACTTTCCTAAGTATATGGAGTATAAATCATCAATAAACCCAATAATTATAATTATATTTTTTAAATAACTAAAAATGCTAAATTTAAAATTGTTGAGAACAACATTATGAATCTCACGTCTGAAAGTAGAAACGCTTCGAGACTAACTTATGAAAAATATGTGTTTTTTAACAAAATTACCAATTGATTTTAAAGATGAAATTTATGGAGGTTATATATGTTGGACTTAATTGGTTGAGTCCAGTCTACTATTTACAAGTAAAAGCTGTAATTAAATTTCAGATTAAACGTTTCTCTTGAGCCTATTGTAGGTAACACATATATGTAATGAAGCCAAACTACAGCCCCACAACTTGTGCTTGAAGGTGTTATGGCCGAAGTTAATATCAGGAATTGAATTGAAGCGTGTTCTCTCTCTCTCTCTCTCTCTCTCTCTCTCTCTCTATCCATTACCCAATTTTGTACTCTCTCTCTAGGGTAGATGTTGTGTAAGCCGCACAAATTTGTGGTTAAATCTTGAGTGTCGAATTAAGAAGATCAAACGATTGTGATGAAAAGTAACTTATAACAGTGACACTATTCGTAAGTACTATGTGATTTTTCTTATGTACATACATACGAATAATACTTTGGTACATACGAATAATTTCATTGCTTACAAATTACACCGTAAGAGCTGCTTATATGAGATCTAACCTCTGTGTCTATATATATATATATATATATATATATATATATAAAAGTTAGCTCCGGTGTACACATTCCTTATCGTGTATCAAATTATAATCGTTGATAGAAACGAATAATTCTTGATACTCAAACGAATAATGACTTCCAAATTACCGAATATTAACTCTGAACTTGCAAAATAATTGATAATCCATTTACTTCTTTTTTAAAATAAGCAATTTATCAACATATACTAAGCATGTGTTCGGCATTAGGTTTTTTGGGGAGATTTGGGAGCTTTGAGAGTTTTTTTGAAAAAAAAAATGCTAAAGCTGGGGTGTTTGGTAGTTGCTTGTGTGGTAGCTTTTCGAGTTTTTGCAGATATTATTTTCCAACAAAAAAAAAGCTTGGGGGTGCAAGCTTTTCAAGATTACGCCCTAGCTTTTTTTTTACAAACACAAGTCATCGGACATTTTCGTCTTTTTACCATAAAAAATATTCCAAATCTTATAACCATCAAACACCATTAAGCTTTTTTACAAGATTATATTACCAAAAAATCTCAAACTCCAAAATCTCCATAATATACAAAAACTCAATCTACTATCAAACACACCCTAACTCCGAACTTGCTAAATAATCGAAACTTGACAGATAAAATTTCCAACTATTCAAAACTTGCAAAAGTGTGAGCCAATTTTATAACTATTCGATACGTTGATAGTAACTACTCACGAAGTTGATAGTAACTATTCGTTAAGTCGAAGACTAGCGAGACGACCCATAAGCCGGTAGTAGGCGAGCATTGATAGACAAAATTCACATGCCTTATGGGTCGCCTCGTTCATTTACTAAACAAGTCAAGTATGAGCTCAAGTTCAAATATAGGTTTGACTCGAGCATGACTTGTTTCTAAATGAGCTAAACTAGTATAGTACCCGCGCCATGGCGCGTATTTTTCCTTTTTAAAATAAAAATAAAATTTTGTAAGTATAAAAAAATTACCACAGTAAAATGAAATAAACTATTACTATACGTTAACATAAAATTGAAAAAAAAGATTTGATAAAGTAAGTATTATGAAATGATGTTGCCAAAAATAATGATATTTTATAATTAATAGATTGAAATGATAGATTGAAATGATATTTTATAATTAATATAGAATGAAATAATAATATAATATTGTATAGTTAATATTAACTTTATTTTTTAAAAAAAGTTTTGAATTAATTCCGTTGGTTAAATATTGCCAAAAATGATATTTCAAATTATTAGATATATTAAATAAAGATGTTGCCATAAATAACAGTGCGTGAGAGGATGACACGTGGCATAGGTGCTTCTGTTTTAATATATTATATAGATATATAGATATAGATATATAGATATATAGATATAGATGGTTAAATATTGCCAAAAATGATATTTCAAATTATTAGATATATTAAATAAAGATGTTGCCATAAATAACAGTGCGTGAGAGGATGACATGTGGCATAGGTGCTTCTGTTTTAATATATTATATATATATATAGATTTAATCAAACAATACTAGACTTGTTTAGCTCAAATAACAACCTTATTTAATATAGAATATAACTTGTTGCACTCATAACATATAATAATGTATAACCAAATATAAAAAATTTAAACTTGCGCAACTTCTTATCTAGTTGTCGAAATGATTAGTATAACCTCTCATTTCGAAGCTCCCAAAATGAATTATAGTATATGAATGTTAATTTAAATAAAATATAAAAGGATTATAGTCTATTGAAACAAAATTAAAGTGATTAATATACCTTTAATTTTTAAACATTCATAACTTTTTATTCAGATGTGAGATTAAGGTGTATTATATATCAAAACGAAGCTACTAACGAGGAGAATACACCTAGGTAATTTGTCAAATGAGAGAGGGGGCACGTGGCCCCCCAAGCCCCCCCTCATATCCGCCCCTGCATGCATGTATACATACATACATATTTTAGGGTTGTTATAAGTGGTTTTAGGAAAATGCTCATATGGAAGGTTTTTTTTTTTCTCAATTTAGCCTATAATAATGCACTATGGAATCCACAAGGTTTGATTGGTTTTTCTTGTAGAACTCTAGACTAGAAGATTTGGGTTTCTTGGTAGTTTGTTTCAAAACTTTGGTTTTCTCGTGGTTATGTCAAATAAGTTGGGCGAATTGAATTCAGGTCAGATTGTCTTAAGTTTGGTTAATTATGAGTCGAATTGTTTTAGATTATTACAGGTAACGAAATGCTTAACCTATACCCATATATTAACGAGTTTGAATCAACCTAAGAGGTCATTAACAATATTTTTTAATGTTGAACAACTATTTGAATAGTTTTAAATGAAAAAACTACGTAGTATTATACCGATCCTTTATCTTCCTAGCATCCTATAATGCTTTCCTATCAAACAACACAAAGGTCCGGAGGCACATAGCGACCTCCGATGTCTGCCTGAGATGTCCAGCAGCTGAAACAAGGTTGCACCTCCTCAGGGATTGCCCAGTCGTGAGACGGGTGTGGACAATATGGCATGGAGGTACGGGTAGACCGGATTTCTTTGGGGAGATGGAGATCAATACATGGATCTTCGAGAACATCATAAAGGAAGACCGACGAGCCGCTTCCTTTGCGAACATGTTATGGTTAATTTGGAGAAGCAGAAATAGATTGGTCCATGAACAGATAGATGAAATCGAGGGATGCTCGATTAGAGCGGAAAGCTTTACAAGGGACTACTTTGAAGCTCACCACAGATCCGAGCTCCCAAAGGGTCCGCCGGCGGTCTCAACTAAGGCTCAGAGAGATTGGTTAACTCGATTGATTGGATGGACGAAATTAAACGTGGATGGTGCCTCGAAAGGAAACCCGGGTTCGGCTCAGCGGAAAATTCTTACGAGCTTTCACGTTCAGCGGGGGATTCTGCTCAGCGCAGCGGGCGGAGACGCTGGTGATCTGTCATGGACTGAAGATGGGGAGGGAGATGGGACTTCCCAAGCTGACCCTCGAGTCAGATTCGTTAACCATCTGCGAGGCGCTGAAGACGGAAATTGTTGGCTCCCACCCGGAATTCTACTTGCTTCGAGAATGCCAGCAGTTGATGACTATGGATGGATGAGAAGTGAAGGTTGAGTGGAGTCGCCGAAGAAACAATAGTGTTGCCGATGCTCTCGCGCAGTGGTCCTTTAACTTAGCCTACAGTTATGCGGAATACTTTGAACCACCTATCTGTATTGCCTCATGTTTTGAGGGTGTCATGAACATTCCCCCAATTTAGCTTCTTTAATAAAAGCTTAGGGCCTTTGTTGCCCGACTTATGAATAAAAATTAAAAAAAAAACTAAATTATTAGAAGGATCGCCATCAAATAAAATAAAATAATAAGAATACTTTTGTAAATCAAAAATCAAAATGCTTATTAAAAATATACGATTTATATATGGTTAATTGCGTTAAATATCATGACCTTTAGGGATAGTTGCACATAATATCTCAACCTTGCAATATTTCATAAATCGTATATATTTTTTTTAATTTTAATATTTCATAAATCCTGAACTTTCGGGTTAGTCGCCTTCAAATTCAATACCCTGAATGATTTTCTTAAATTAAAAAATTACCCACATAATACAAAAATTAAAAAAAATCATCCATATTCAGAAAATATTTATCAAAAATCCCTAATACATTTAAAAGTAAAATAATATGAAATTAAAAAAAATTGTCAAAACTTAACAACATACGTTAAAAAATATAAATTTATATATGTCTACCTATACATGTGGATCTGTACAACTATTCTCTTTATATTATTTTATATATACTTCCTTTTTTGTCCATATTATTTTATGAAGAAGCAACAATTAAGATTGTACAAGGATACAATCAACTCAAGTGTTTCAAAATTCTGCCCAATGATTCCACTCTAATAAATATTGCTCTCCCTTGGTCTGGATGGAAGCTTGCTTCTATGCATCCAATGGAACCCAGGTCAGAATGCCAAATCTATAACAACATAATAGGCAAAAGAAAAGATTACAGCTATGATTAAGATAGGCTATTGGAATGTTAGGGGGTCTAAACGCCCCCTCCTTCTCCAAGAAATCAACCAACTCAGAAGTAACAATAGCTTAGACATATTAGCAATTTTTGAAACTAAAACAGAAGCTGCACCTACTGAAAATCAAATAAGAAGCATAGGTTTTAACCAAGCCTTATCAATAAGCTCAGTTGGCCACAAGGGTGGCATCTGGAACTTATACAAGAACAACCTTATACTTAACAACACGCAATGTCTTGAATCTGGTAATAGATTTTACATGATCCAAGTAACAATTGACAATTTCACATTAGTACTACTCTTCATCTATGCACCCTCAGTAGAACGTGAAAAAGAAGAATTCTGGGAAGAAATCTTCACAGTAGTAAACAAACACAAACTACCAGTTATAATCATTGGAGACCTAAATGATATAGAGAAAGACATAGAAAAGATGGGAGGTAATAATCCAGCATTATCAAAATTCAGAAGGATACTAAATATCAAACAAGAACTTAACCTACACACTCTACCTTACATTGGATCCATATTCACATGGAGGAAGAACAACTCATCCACAAACAATACTTATGAGAGATTAGATAGAGCTCTGGCACACCAAGATATTGTAACTAAATTCAACAATCTAAGAGTTCAACACCATTCTTTTTCCTCCTCTGATCACTGCCCAATTACTCTAGCTAGCAATTGGCTCAAAAGACCAGAAAAAAGGTTCACCATTTAGATTCGAGATGGCTTGGTCTTTACAACCAAAATGAAAGACATAATTACAAGAGTATGGCATAATAAATTTCATGGATCTCAAGCTTATAATTTTATGAAGAAGCAACAATTACTAAAAAGAAATATCAAGAAATGGTCCAAAAATCAAAACAATAATATTCAAAAACAGCTACAAAAAATAGAACCTGAAATAATGCAACTATAGAAGCTACTCCCCTGGGGCTCCCTAACTACAAACCAAGAAATAAAACTAGCTAATTTAGAAAATAAAAGAAAAAAAATGTTAGAATTTAATTATAAATTCTGGAAACAGGGAGCAAGAATTAAACATATACATCTAACAGATAAAAACACAAAATACTTTCAAATCAATACAAAAATAAGAAACTTTAAGAAAAGAATGAACTCCTTCACAACCAAACAAGGTCAAATTATAACTGACCAACAACAGATAACAGATCAAATTACTGAGGAAATGGTTGAAAGATTCATTGGGAGACAACAAGGAAAAATTACTACAGAAACAATCAGAAGCATCCAACCACAAATCACCGTAGAGGAAAACCAACAACTCATAAAACATCCAACAAATTTAGAAATTAAAAACACACTACTTAGCATGGCAGGGGATAAATCGTCGGGTCCTGACGGCTTCCCGCCAGAATTTTATCTAAATTACTGGAATATTGTGGGTAATTCCTTCTGCAAAACAATTAAATCCTTTTTCCACTCTGGTAGCATCCTAAAACAAATAAATCAGACCTTTATCGCCTTGATTCCTAAAGTAGAAGATCCACAAAATATCAATAATTACAGACCTATAAGCCTCTGTAATACAATTTACAAAGTAATAGCTAAAATTCTAGCAAATAGAATTAAACAAATTTTTCCGAAAATAATAAACCCCTTCCAAGGTGCCTTTGTAGAAGGAAGATCAATACAAGATAACACCTTAATCGCTCATGAAGTATTTCATACATTTAATAAACAAAAAGGCAAAAAAGGATGGATGGCATTAAAACTATACACGGAAAAAGCATATGACAAGATTAACTGTTCATATATAGAAGCGGTTCTAAAAAAAGATGGGTTTCCACCCAATATGGATCAACTGGACAATGAAATGCATTACTACCACTACCTTTTCAGTTCTAGTCAACAATACAGCCGGTAACCAATTCAAACCAAATAGAGGAATTAGACAGGGTGATCCTTTAACCCCTTACATATTTGTAATAGTAATGGAAAGTCTTGCAAGAGAATTACACCATGAGGCAATAAAGGAAGATGCCTTAATAGAAATCAAACTAACTAAGCAATGAACACTGATACCCTTTCTTACGTTTGCAGATGACACCATAATTTTCTCCAAAGCATCTCACATGAGCTTGCATACTATTCAAAACTCCCTAAATAATTTTGCGAACATATCTGGATTAACCATAAACTACAACCAAAGCTCTATCCAATTCTCAAAAAATGTTAGCTTAACACTAGCTACATCCCTAGCATCTCAAATGTGTATCCCCATATCGAAAACAATTGAGAAATATCTCGGAATACCCCTACTCAATGGTAGGGTTAAAAATTGTGTCTTCGAAGACGCATTACAAAATCTAAAAAAACAACTCTCTAAATGGAAATCCTCCTCCATATCTCAAGCGGGAAGAACCATATTAATCCAATCTAATCTCAGCTCAAAGACAAATTATCTTATGCAGAACTTTCTACTTCCAAAAGGAATACTTAACCAAGTAGATCAAATTAACAAGAATTTCTTTTGGAACAAATTACAGTCTGAAAGATATACACCGCTAATAAGTTGGGATTCAATATGTAAAAATAAAAATGAAGGAGGACTAGGAATCAGAAAATCAGAATCTTTAAACGAAGGTTTGCAGATGAAGCTTCTTTGGAAAATTTATACAAACAATTCTAGTATGTGGGTAAAAATAATAAAGGAAAAATACTTACATACAATGGATATAAATGAAAGGGATGATCAAAATACATCTTGGCAATTTGGGAGACTTTTATCCCTAAGGGAAAAATTCAAACTTGGAATCAAATGACTTATTGGCAATGGAAATCAAATAAATGTTTGGAGGGACCCATGGCTGGATGGAATCAGCCTAAGTCAATACCAAAGTTTGGAAGATACAAATCTCAAAGTTTCTCGGTTAATAAACAACCAGAAGCAATGGAACCTAACAATCCTACAACGATTGTTCCCAAGTCATATTATTGATCAGATCATACAAATTAAAATACCCACTTGGGATACCAGTGACAAATTAGTTTGGAAACTCGAAAAGGATGGTAGGTTTTCAACCAAATCTACTACCCTTATCAATCATAATACTAATAATAGAAATATGGAAGATTGCAAATGGATATGGAAACTTGATATACCACCGAGGATCAAAAACCTTATATGGAAGATAATGATAGATGGATTACCTACCACCCAGAGATTAAACAAATGTTATAATAGAGTCCCAGCACAATGCTCACTTTGTAATAGTGAAGATGAGAATGCTACCCACTTATTCATCAATTGCAGCTTTGCTAGACAACTCATCCATAACTATGAAAAGGCAAGTGGGAAAAAACTAATTCTTAGAGAAGATTACAACGAAAATATTAAGGACATCCTTCAGTTCAAAAAAAAAATCAACAATAAAAGAATTAGGATTTATATGGCAAGCAATTTGGGACTCTAGAAATAATTACATATTTAAAAATAAAAATCTCAATTCAACAATCAATATAGCCTTTGAGATAATCTCAAACATAAAATTATGGAACTCGCAAATAGAAGTGGAAAACAAGTCTACCACTCGAAGCACTAATAGGAATAAGATTAAGTGGACTAAACCACCGAGCAATATCTATAAAATTAATATAGATGGCTCGGTTCAGCCCACGGGCTCTTGCCAAGTGGGAGGAGTCATTCGTGACTCAGAAAACGGTTTACTAGATGTATTCTTTCAAAGTACATCAAGAGGTACGATTTTACAAACAGAGGCAGAAGCAATCATTGTAGGCATCCAGCATGCAAGAAGTAAAGGGATCCGGAAGGCTATCATTGAAAGTGATAACCAGACTATCATAAAAAATAATATGGTGCTTGCGTATTGATCTTAAGTAAATTATGACATAAAATAGATTTTTAAGCAATAGAAGATATGATAATGCATAAATTTATTTTTAAATAATAGATCTAATTTTAATTATTAAGAGCATACATTTTTACATGTTTCACATAAATTCATTTATTTTGATTGAATTAGGGGATTACGAAGATGTTTTATGAATATGGGTGTTTTATGTGATTTTTGTATTACGTGCATGATTTTATTAATTTAAGAAACTCATATAATAAGTTGAAATGTTTCGAGAAATATTACAAGATCGGGATATTAAGGGCTACTACCCCTATTTAAAAAAAAAGGCTACTACCCCTAACCATGATATTAAGTGCGGTTTTTTTTTTGAGAAGGATATTAAGTGCAATTAATCCTTGTTTATATTCGTTTATACGGAGTAGTCATTTCGAAACCATTCCGAAATGGCTCACCGGAAAGGACTTGTGGGTAGTATCTATAGGTCCCCGGTTCGAACCCCGGAATGACCGCTCTCTATTTACCAATTCAACGAGGAGTAGTCATTTCGAATCTGTTTTCAATTTTAAGAAAAAACACTTGTCTATAGTATTAAAATTTATTTTTGTTTATGCTAAAAAAAATATTTTTGTTTCATTTTTTTTTATGTAAATAAAAATGAACGGCTAGGATTAGAGGAATAAAGGTGAAAGTGTAAACCCTACTGCCGCTCCCGCCCCTGTTTGTCGCCGGCTTACCTGCTTCTTCCTCCTTTATCCCTTTTGGCGCTCACCACCCACTCTCCCTTCATCTCCTCCCCCACCTTATCGCCGTCGTCGTTTTACTCTTCCTCTCCGTTTCCGTTTTCGATTTGCCAAACACCGAGACATGCAAGCCTGTGGAGGAACTGCTGTAATGGGTTCGATTCACCAGCCTAAGTCGGCTAAAGTTTCAATCATTCCGGCGACAACCGCCCTTAATCGGAACCCAGTCCCTTCTTACCTCCGTCTCAGTTCCTCCAAGCGTTTCTCAGTTGTCAACAGCTTGGCTACTGGACGGCCCTCCCCCTCCGGGGTCTCCGTTCCCGTCCCTGAAATCGGAGGTGAGAACTCTATCTTCTGATTGTTGAGTTATATGCGTTTTTTAGTTGATTGTACAGTTGTGTGATGACGGAGTTTGAATTAGGGTTTGAGAAATTGATGCTTTCGGAAAAGAGGTAGCTTTTTGTGTTCATTCAAAATTGATATAGAACGTCCGATAATTGTAATATGTGCAGAAGGGATATAGCTGAATAAAATTAAGGCTTGTTCGTTCGTTTGGGAATTCCAAGTGAAAGTGTTTCAATGGTCTGTATGCATCATACGCAAGTTTATTGAGTTAGCTGCTTCCACTCTCTGCTAATTTTCAGCTACCCTTAGGCTTTAGCCACTAAATATGCATGGAATTGAATAGAATGCCTCATTATACTGAGAAAATGTTTTGAGTGATGCTCTGTGAATTGTAATCTGTACAAAAGGGATGTAACTTGGTAAAATTAGGGTTTGTTCGAATGTTTTGGGAATTTCAAGTGAAAGTGTTTGAATGGTCTGTATGCAGCATCTGCAAGTTTATTGAGTTAGCTGATTCCACTCTCTGCTAATTTTCAGCTACCCTTTAGTCACTAAATTTGCATGACATTGAATAGAATGCCTCATTAAACCGAGAATGTCTGAGTGGTGCTCTAAAATGTTACAATCGATTTGCGAAACTGGAGGGTTACTCACTTACTCTTGAAAATGCCCCTTTTAAATGGATCAGTTGTTGCATTTTCACAAATAAATGGTGAGTGATTCATATTCTTGTGGGCAATTCAGGTAAAGGTAGCAGTTTCAAGGATTATGGGTTGAGCGAAGCTGATCCCGATGTCTGGGCAATCATTGGCAAAGAAAAGGAAAGACAATTTAGAAGCCTGGAGCTTATTGCCTCTGAGAATTTCACATCAAGAGCTGTGATGGAAGCTGTTGGATCTTGCCTCACCAACAAATATTCCGAAGGATTGCCTGGGAAAAGGTAAGACTGATATATACGGAGAATTATGAATGCATCGGTTTTCACAGTTCTCTGTGTATCTTAAACGTGATTTCTACTCAGGTATTATGGCGGTAATGAACACATTGATGAACTTGAGACCCTTTGTCAAGAGAGAGCTCTGGCAGCATTTCGTTTGGATAGCAAGAAATGGGGTGTCAATGTTCAACCGTTGTCGGGTTCTCCTGCCAATTTTGAAGTTTATACTGCACTTCTTAACCCACACGACCGTATAATGGTAAGTTTTTATGTCTTTCTTGCGGTTATGTTATTGAGTTCTTCTAATGATTGGTTTCATAATTTGTCCATCTATTTTATAATTGGCACAGGGTCTTGATTTGCCTCATGGAGGACATTTGTCTCATGGTTTTATGACCCCGAAAAGACGAGTTTCAGGCACATCAATTTACTTCGAGTCAATGCCTTACCGGCTTGATGAGTCTACAGGTTCATTTCACAACTTATGCAGATTGACCTATATTTTGTAGCTGATCATCATATTTGATCTATGTTTTTCCTCCCGCAAAGTGCAGGCCTTGTAGACTATGATATGCTCGAGAAAAGTGCCACTCTTTTCCGACCAAAGCTAATAATAGCTGGTGCTAGTGCTTATGCCCGGGATTTTGACTATCCTCGCATGAGGAAGGTACGTGTCAGATGTCTGTAAACACTCCTTGTCTATTTTTTTTCTCCATGTGGTGGATATGGTAAATTTTAGTTCGTCATAATTTCCATTTTGGTACAATTTTGATATAAAAAATGTCTATAAAACACTAGATTGCAGATTCTGTTGGGGCTTTTCTAATGATGGACATGGCTCACATAAGCGGGCTTGTTGCTGCATCTGTGGTTGCTGATCCCTTCGAGTATTGTGATGTAGTCACAACAACTACTCACAAGGTAAGATATTGGTTTATTAGTTTTTTTTAAAAAAAATATCTGCATGCTTTTCCATATTTGATTATGTTACATGGTTATTCATCCCCATCTTTTGTTTTCAATTTTACTTTTAAAAGTCGCTGAGAGGGCCAAGAGGTGGAATGATCTTTTTCAAGCGCGATACTATTTTGGGTGTTGATTTAGAATCCGCTATCAATAATGCTGTTTTCCCAGGATTACAGGTCAGTTATGTCTGTTGTAATGAAGATCCCCAAACCAAAAACATATAAAAGAAGAAATCTCTTTTCTAACCGTTACTATCTTCTTTGCTTTGCAGGGTGGTCCTCATAATCACACTATCGGGGGGCTTGCTGTGTGCCTGAAGTACGCTCAATCACCAGAGTTCAAGGCTTACCAGGAAAATGTGAGTCTTTTTACTCACCGTGGTTATAATTTTTTTGTTTGTATGACTGCAACTTTTGGTTGAAATGTCTCTTTTCAAATTCTTGGCAGGTGGTGTCTAATTGTAGAGCTCTAGCTGGCGAATTGATTAGATTGGGATACAAATTGGTCTCCGGTGGAAGTGATAACCACCTTGTTCTTGTGGATTTAAGGCCACTGGTATGTGTCCGGTAACAGCATCAACTGCACGAATCCTTTCATCCTATTAATGCTTGACGCCTCTTTTTTTGCAGGGAATGGATGGTGCTCGAGCTGAAAAAATCCTTGACATGGCTTCCATTACTCTCAATAAGAACTCTGTCCCTGGTCAGTGGAGTACCTCTTTCATTTCTCGTCGTTTTTATGTATTCATGCTCTCAAAGTGTCTAATTGCACACATGGTGTGCCTTATACAGGCGATAAGAGTGCCCTTGTACCGGGTGGCATACGCATTGGCTCGCCTGCTATGACAACTAGAGGATTCACAGAGAAGGAATTCATAGCAACTGCACAGTTCATCCACGAGGGCATCGAAATCACCCTCGACGCCAAAAAGTCAGCTCCTGGGACCAAGCTCCAAGATTTCATGAACTACATAACCTCACCGGAGTTTCCTCAGATGGGGCGTGTCTTGGAGCTACGTAGGAAAGTTGAGGCCTTGACCGAGCAATTCCCATTGCCTGGTGTCTAAACGCCATTCAAACACACCCCCATTCAAATGGGAGATCATCTAATATATATGACCAGATGCTGCTCCAAAAAAAACCAGAGGATGTAAACTGGCTCTGAAGAAATTTTGATACAGTTGACATGAAGATTTAACTTTTTACATAAAGGGCAGCAGCAAATGCAATACTTATTTGTAATTTGCACTTTTTGAGACTGTAAAGGGTTTGTCTGAACTTTTATGTAGTTTCCTGTCTTGCTTGAGAGCATGAAAGAGTAGTTTGTTGTGGAATTGGAGGTTTATGACATTGTCCTTCACCTTGGTCTAGCATAGCATTCAGAGTAAAAACTCCAAATGCAAAATCTCTAGTTTTTTCAAGTGGCATCAGTGATCAGTCCATCACCAATTGTGGCAAAATCCCATATGCATAATATTGCTCCTGAGCCTCCTGTAGGCTTATTCAGTATGCATAGTATTTTATACAATTTCATACTTGTACAAAAATAAAAATAATAATTTTTTATTATTTTATATAATTTTTAATTTTTAAAAAAATGTGTTAAGTAGTAATATATATTATTGTTATGGAAAATGTTATTGGGTGTTTGATATATTAATATTTAATAGTTGAAAATGTTTAAATTACCCAAATGGGGCTAAAAGGGTTTATTGAACAAATTCTAATCTCATCATTATGCACTAGAAAAAAAGCATTTTGCGGTAAATCTAACAAGGTTAATTAGACAAAATTAATACTCTGTTTTGTTAAGTCTTTATTGGACCCATAAGGCGTGTGAATTTTGTCGGTCAATGCTCGTCTGCTACCGATTTATGGGTCACCTCGCTGGCCTTCGACTTAATGAATAATTACTATCAATTTAGCGAATAATTACTATCAACTTATCGAATAGTTACAAAATTGACTTACACTTTTGCAAGTTTTGAATAGTTGCAAATTTTATCTATCAAGTTTCGATCATTTGGCAAGTTCAAAGTTAGTGTTCGCAGATAAATTGCTCATTTGAAATAAGAACTAAATGGATTATCGATTATTTGGCAAGTTCAGAGTTAGTATTCGGTAATTTGGAAGTCATTATTCGTTTGAATATCAAAAATTATTCGTTTCTATCCAACAATTCAGATTTGTTAACGTTTAGCATCATAAGAGGTGTTAACATTTGATCCATCCTCATGATATAATAGTCTATTTTACAAGTTAATAAAAATGCAAAAACAAACAAAATCATCTTTCTCTCCTTTTGTTTCATCCTTTTTACCTACTCAAAGTCAACCTCATTCTTCTTCCATGAGCTAGTTTGAACGATCTGAATCACATCCTCACAATCCTTCTTTATAAGCACTTTTTATTTTGTTGGATTCTAGAATTGCATATATCATTTGATGGCCTCAAATCAAGTATCCCAAAGCCCATATCCCATATCCCATATCCCTTCCTGTAAAGTTGGTGAGTGGGCAGTTTACATATACAGTACTAATTATCTGAATAGAATTGCAGCTACCATTTGCTATTCTAGAATTGTAGCTATCACAATGTTTGCAAACATTTATCAATATTGATTTGATTGGTTGGGATAAGTTTGCTAAAATGGTGTTCAATTGATGTACATCTAGGACCTTGTCTTACAACCTCTTTCATAGTTTCATGTAGAGGACTAGTGGTTGACATTTGTAGAAGAAAAAAGAAAGGTATAACTATAAATGTAATGAAAAAGAAGAAACTTACCAAAATCTACACTAAGACTAACTCTAATGGTTAAGTGTGCAAATGTACATATTTGCACAAGGTGTTTAAAAATGCACATCACTTTTTGATGTTTTACTCCATTGGTTAAATGTGCATTTTATACACACCTATCTCTAAGTAAATATGATTAAATTAAAAAGAAAAAGAAAAAACTTAAAAACAAACAATATAAATGATTTTACTTTATTGAAAAGTGATAAAAAGTTTTTGCACATGGGGGGTGATGTGCTTATATTTGAGCACTTTGTGTGCAAATGTGCACATTTTAAACACTCAAAAGTAATCATTGGAGCACAATTTGCATCAAAATGTGCATATTTAAGAATTTACACCATACCATTGGAGTTAGTCTAATAATCACAAAACTTAGGGAAAGAGATGGCAAAATGAGTAGAGGATTGGACCCCCAACCACATATCTCCTCTACAATACCAACTATTTTTTTTAAATTTTTTTTCCCAAAACTACAACCTTACAATAGGACTTTAATCATCTATAAATCACTTCAAAATCTCTCATACATCTGACGTGAGATAATAACCTCAACTCTTGGGTGTTTAAGAGTTACTCCTTCCGTTTGGCAAAACTTGTCGTTTACTATTCACGCACGTTTTTTTTAAAATGATAAAAACTATATAAAATATTCATATTTTTATAAAAAAATTTTAACAAGTTTGTACATATTAATAATAACTACGAAATTGTTAAAAAAAATTATTAAAAAACTAGATATTTTATATAATTTTTATCTCCTAAAAAAGCGTGCGTGAATAGTAAGGTGACGAGTTTTTCCGAACGGAGGTTGTATAATTTATTTAGCCCATTTTTAATATTCTTATTTAGGGGTGATATACGAGCTCACGAGCTCGAGTACTCAATGTTCAAGCTCGGCTCGTTTATAAACGAGCCGAGCTCGAGCTTCATATGAAAACGAGCTCAAGCCTGCACTCGAACTCGGCTCGCGAGCTGGGGGAGATACTCGAGATCGAGCTCGTTAGCTCGCTTCCCCTCGAGCCGAGCTCGAGCTCAAGCTCGTGAGCTCGTTTACAGTATTCGAATTGCAGTACCTAATAACCTGTTGTATAGCTTGATTTGTATTCAATCTCAGCCCTATGCAAAATACATAATAACCTAAATAACTGAATTGCAAAGGAATCTAAAACATCACACCAGTATTCAGAGTACAACCCGACATTACAAAGTTCAAATACATCATAAACTCGAAATAGATAAAGTTCGAAATAGAACAACATAAATGCAACACACGAACACAACAACGACATAAGCAACACGAACAATAACATCCGGGCACTTGGGCAGCAACGACATGAACACGGGCTGGAAAAATAAGAAATAAGAACATCAGCAATGAGAAAATAAAGAAGGGCTGGAAAAACATTATATGAATTCAGTGAGTTTTCAATCCACAACACAAGTTGTAAATGAAGTCCAACTTTCACTCTAAAACCGCAACACAAAAAATTAAGCTTACTGTCAAAGGCTAAAACCAAAAAGCAGCATCCCAACAGCATATTAAGCTTACTGTATCAAAGGCTAAAACCAAAAAATTCCAGCTGTTTTTTGAACATTATATCACTATCAAAGGCTAAAACCAAAAATTAAGCTTACTGTTTTTTGAGCATTTCTAATCAACAGAGAGCAGCAACATTACAGCATCCCAAGAGCATCCCAACAGCAGCAACTGCAACACAAAATTCCAGCTGTAAATTACAACAGCAGCACCATTGAATGTTCGAGTAAATAAAATGAGAGATGGAATTTATAGTAGCTTGAAGGAGCTAAAATCATATAACTAAAATGCAATAAAATGAGAGATGGAATTACCTTAATTTGAATCATCTAGGCTTTCCAAATCGAGTATATCCAAATCCGACTTAAACCAATTCTGTCCACAGACAAGTGCTTCCAATGTTTCATCACCCAAAGAGCATCGATCATCCCCAAGAACTCGACGCCCAGTGCTAAAGGCCGACTCGGAAGGCACACTAGTTATCGGAACAGCCATAATATCCCGAGCCATCTGGGATAAGATTGGAAAGCGTGTCACATGTTGCTTCCAGTGGTTCAAGATATCAAAAGCTTTTCCACCTTCATTCAACCCATCATCGATATATTTATCAATCTCTTTTGTAGATGGACGCCCAGTATATTTACCAATCTCTTTAGTTATCTTATTAATAACACCACTCAATAAGAATCTTATTGAGTGGTGTTATTTAGGGGTGGGCACGGGACGGGATGGGACTCGTCCCGCGAAATTTTTTCGGGACGGGATTGACATTTTTTTTTTCGGGACGGGATGGTGTCTGGACGGGACGGGATCGGGACGGGACTTGTCCCGCATATAAAAATAATAAAATATTATATAAATTTGCAAAGTGAAAAATGCTTTCATAATTCATTATTTAGTATAATATGTTGAATACAGTATTATTCTCAACTATATTATTCAATAATAATAATAATAATAATAATAATAATAATAATAATAATATAATACTATTATTAATTCATACAATGATTGTATAATTAATTATAATGTTCAACATATTTGGCTACATTATCTTACTAGATCAGGACGGAAAGGAATTGAGACGAGATTTACCAATATTGTCTAATTATCGATTGGTAGTTAGGAAGAATACCGTATTTAATTAGCTATTTGCCTCTTGTAACTCTAAATGGGTATAATAATAATAATAATAATAATAATAATAATAATAATAATAATAATAATAATAATAATAATAATAATAATAATAATAATCTCACGTTATAATTAAAAATAAAATAAAATAATACTACTTATTTTTATTGTTATTATTATAAAATAATTATACTTTACAGGAAAAAAATAATGTGATATAATAATAATAATATAAAAATAATAATAATAATAATTTTATTATAAATTAATATTATTATTAAATTATATTATAATATTATATAATATTATTATTTTTATTATTATAAATTGAAAATTATTATTATAGTTATAAATAATATTTGCTCAAAATAATTATACTAATAATATATTATTATTATTCTATAATATTACAATATTATTATTATTATAAAAATTGTTATTATTATTATTATTATTATTATTATTATTATTATTATTATTATTATTATTATTATTATTATATGCGGGACGGGACGGGATTTGCGGGATCCCACCGGGATCGTCCCGCATAATTTTTGCGGGACGGGATCGGGACGGGATTCGCTATTTTGTCCTAAATCCCACCGGGATCGGGACGGGACCGGAACGGGATCGGGATTTGTGCCCACCCCTAGTGTTATTAATAAGATAACGAAAAGTCAAGAGTTAGGTTATATTTTGTAAGTAAGAGTTGTATTGGGTCCATAGTTATAATTTATTAGCCCTTTTTTAATATTTTTATTGAGTGGAGTTATTAATAAGATGATGAAAAACCAAGAGTTAGGTCACAAGGAGTATTTTGCAAGTAAGAGTTAGGTTGGGTCAAGAGTTATAATTTATTTAGCCCTTTTTTAATATTTTTATTGGGTGAGGTTATTAACAAGATAACGAAAAAACTATTGACAATGAAATCGGTTAAATTGTACAACACACCCTTTTCATTACAAATAATATTTACGAATCGAACTAAGAGCAAAAGAAACTTAAAAAGATAATTCAAATACCCAATCCGTTCAATCAGTCGTTAGGTTACGATAAATCTTTCCATTAGACGCCAGACAAATAAGGTGACAGATACGATCGCAAATTGGGCTATGTCCTTTGATGGATTGCTCACCGTCCAACTTTCATTGCCAATATCTATTAGCAATGATTCAATTCCACCAATAAACTTTGATGGTAAACCCTTGTTTTATTGCATTTTATTCAATAAAACAAGGGTTTACCATCAAAGTTTATTGGTGGAATTGAATTATAATCTTTGTTTCATTCAGTATCTCCCAAGCGTTTTTATATTACCCTTATTATATAAATTACTTTCAATTCTAATAAAACAAAAGATACAATTACACAAATGCAAACATTTTTTTAAAAACATCAATGTATTGATTACATTATCTTACATTGACAATACCTATTTTTTACCAGTAGTAGAGTGGAGGTTAACCATTGTTTCTCAAATGTTTTCGTCCTTTTCAGTTTGATCGGAGTCATGGTAATGCAACCATTCCGAAATGGCTCAACTGGAAAGGACTTGCGGGTAGTATTCAAAGGTCCCCGGTTCAAACCCCGGGTGACCGCTCTTTATTTACCAATTCAAGGAGTCATGGTAATGCTTTAATTTTCTTATTACTAGTTTTATACTATTATACTATTATTACCCGCGATCTTGTGTGGTTTCTTATTATATAAGATTCATGTATAAATTATGTTTTAGTTTATTATATTTGATGAGACTTCAGGTCTTTGCATGGCAACATACACTTCAGATGTCAAGATCGACCTCCGTGACTAGGACTTCGCCCCCAATTTTACTCCAATTCATCCTTCTGCATCTTCTTATTGAGACATTTACTCGAATTCATCCTTCACCCCCTTCTTTTGAAGCAAGGCGAAATTGGGCCAAATTTGGGGCAAGGTAGAGGAAATGTGACGTTGCTGAACTAACCATCTATAAAAACCCTCCTTAATCTCTTGTTAGGCAATCTTTAATAAGCGAGGGCTAAGTTAGGCAAAGAGTTGTTAATTTCCTTGGCCTTTTAATACAATTGTGTATTATCTTCACAGTTTTTACAGATAAATGCGATTCCATGGCTATCCAAGCTATTCACCATTGCTATCCAAGCTATTTGATTAACAATCTCAAAAGCCAGGCGCTAGCATAAAAAATTCATGGAAGATACTGATAACTGACAAAATCAACAATTTCAGAAGACAGTGCACAATCTCAGAAGCCAAGCGTTAACAAAAATATTGCATTGAAGACACTCCATCACATAGACGGGGTGCTTTCTTACATGTTAAGGGCTCATCACTGATTGAGGTCACAAGACTCACAACTACTTGAACACTGATAAGTGATCACTGACAAAATCAACAACTTAAGGCAATACACAACATTACCAAAGATTAAGCATCACAGATTCACAGCCAACTCTTGACCAAGGGAGATATTGCAAATTTAGTGTGCAGTCTCAGAAGCCAAGCGTTAACAAAAATATTGCATTGAAGACACTCCATCACATAGCTAGAGTGCCTTCTTACATGTTAAGGGCTCATCACTGATTGACATCACAACTACTTGCACACTTGCAGATAATCAATTTCATAGTAAAAATGCACTTGGAATGAAAATCTGGATTTACCCATGAAAGGAATGAGGGGAAAAAAATCATTCCTTTCAATAAAAAATAATCCAGATTAAGTGAGAAATGGGGTTGGCTATGCTAAAAACACAACCAAACACATACCCCAACTCTTTCTGTATGCCTCTGTCTGAACCAAATGATTAACTGCATATCTATCATCCAGTTATTCGAAGGCAATGCAAGATAATGATTTACAGCACACAAATGTTCAAGGGCTTCTCGGAGGAGGCTAGATCCAAAAGGTTGCTAGAAACCAATTCAAAAAGACCTCAAAAGATGATCAAATATCAAAACAATATTTGATCAAAATCAATCTGTGCCCCGTAACTAAACCTAAATGAAACAAAGGAATCCATAAGGCTACTCTTTAAGAGGCGAGATTCAGAAACCCTAAATCAGAAATTCAAGCAAATTTAATTTGGGGATGTAGCCGGGGATTGTGGCATGAAACAACAGATGAGTTTCAAGCAATCTTCAACCAACAGGCTTGATTTAGGCTCCAAGCGGCAGTCAAATTACCATAGAATAGGCACTTGCTGTTGACTCGTAAAAATGGAGCCAGCCTCAATCCCAAACAGAAACACAAATGAATAACACGAAAACTTATCAGATCCTCAGAGAAACTGCGAATTGAATGTAAATTTCGCATCTTTAAATTTGGAAGGGGGCTACTATGAGAAGCTCCATCCAATCGTGAAGAGAAGCAACTTATAGGCACCGTGCAAAAGGCGATTAGTTATTGTGAACATAACACCCGTGTCTGAAGAAGTGCCAGAAGTTCTTCAACCATTAAATCTAATCTAGCAACAAACATCACAGTCCAAACTGAATTCGAAATCAATATCTTAATCAGCGAAAACAAGAACACTTTGAATTTGTATCGGTAAGAGAGATTACGAAGACGAGACCTTGACAAATCAGATTGGAAAAAGAGAGGGGTAGCCAGATAGTAGATGAACAATTGCAGGCTAAATCAATGGCGCGAAAACACAGAGATTACTTTAGGGCGGTGAATTTCATGCGTAGAGGAAAAATGAAGTGAAATTGAAGGAATCATCGGAGATCGGATGATGGCATTGGTGGGAATGGAGACGGTGGGCGACTGGGCGGGGTGTGACCTAAATCAGAGGTGATGAGAATATTTATAGATGCGGTTCGAGAGAAACCCTAATTCATCGTTGCACTTGCACAGCAGTACAGCACTCAGCCACTCAGCCACTCACCAGATTTGCCCTACCTTCTCTCTCGTTTTAGCTCTTTCTTTTTCTTTTCTTTTTTAAAAAAAAAACAATGACTAAAAATAACACGAAAACCTAATAAAAATCGTAAGAATCAAGCCCCGTTAAAAGACAAAGGGTGTTTTTGCAATGGGTTATTTTTGAAGGGGTGGAGATTATTTTTAAGGGATTATACGAGGTTGAGATTATTGTATGGGTTATGAAGATGGAAGAGATTAAGATTTTTTTGACAAAATAATCCCGGTAAGGTGTTTGGTGGGTAGAGAGTTATTTTAAGATTATTTGTTATAAAATTACCCCCTCCCTCCTCCGTTCTTCTTCCCCCATTCCAAATTCCAGATTTGCCAGTACTCCGACAAAGGCTCCAATGTCGCCTCTCCGCCGCCTCCTCTCCAAGGGATCTTCGCCTCCGTCCGCTCTCAACATCTCTTGCCGCTCCAATGTTCCCACTCCCTCCGCCACGCTCCCATGGAAGACCAAGCCCGAGCCTTCTCCCTCACTCTCCCGACCGCCCTAGAAGACTAGGCCCGAGCTCCCATGGCGCCGAATTCGAGTCCCATGGCGAAGAAGAGGAGACTTACCTAGATCTGCCTCCGTCTCTCGCCCAGATCTCGCCCTTCGAGCTCCCATGGCCAAGAAGAAGCATCAGTCCCGGATCTCCCTCCGATGCCATGGATAAGGGGCAAGATAGTCAAGCAAGGGATTGTTGGATTCCACAACCCCGACAACCTTGCTGGAGAATGGTTGGATTGTGGCTAAAAATAACCCCCATTAATCCCCACCTCCTAATAAATCAACCCCGAACAATCCCTTGCCAAACACCAGCTCCTGGATTGTTGTTTTTAAAATAAAAAACAAGAACCCCGTAGAACCCCCTGCCGAACGGGGCCAAAGTCATAGTTCTCAGATAAGGCGTGGTCCAAACACTACAATTGGGAATAGATAAATCACAGATTATAATGATAAATCATCTTATAACAAAACCAACTATCCTTGAAATATTGAAAATTTGGAATATTATATTAGATATCAACATCATGCTATTGAGGGTGATGACGAAACCCGATTTTCTGAATCCCGTGTCCAGTGGCGGACCCAGAAACTTTTGAGGGGGGGGGGGTCACCAGGGTGGGTGCGGCGGCGGGTTGCTGGGTGGGTCGAGGGCTCGACTCGGACTTCTCTCTCACAGTCGGCGGCTACTGTAAATGTAAATGGGGGAAGGGGCGGCTACTGACTGTAAATGTAAATGGGGGCTTTTGAATTTAACCTATAAAAATATTTTTTTTAAAAATAGAGGTAAAAAATTAAAGTTTGGTGAGTCGAACCTGGGTCTCCTGACTCCGAAAGAGCTCACCCACATCCTTTGCCAATTGAGCCAACGCTATTTAGTGATTCTTTACTCTCTTTACTTAATTATATCCAAAACGAGTTTTTTTTTTTTTAAAGTACATATTTTCGGGGCCGAGGGGGGGGTCACGTGACCCCCCAGGACCCCCCTTGGGTCCGCCACGGCCCGTGTCGGTGGGTTCCGGGATCAAGTGGAGCGCGAGCGAGCTCAGACGATCGGGCCCGTGTCGGTGGGTTCCGGGATCATGTGCCGATCCGAGCTCAAGCCATCCGCGGACCACCGTCCTCCCAGGGCTCCATCAATCGTCGGCTCCCGCTAGGCGAGACGAATCCCGCTCGGGAAGGCTCCTCTAGCCCTCAAAATCCGACCCTTTATAATGAGGCCTCAACCTCTTATTTATAGTACTAAGACTTATTCATGCAATCCCATTTGTCGCCAAGTTTCGCATGTCTCTCGACAAGTGGGAGGAAGGCATGGATGCCAAGTGTCACAGCATGCATGTTGGAGTCGCGGGTGGTTTATCGTCCGCGGACGTCTTAAGTCTGTACCTCGATTTGTATTCGCCTATTCTTCATACTTATAAGGTTCTATTTGTATAGCGGGGAACCTTATTATATATTCTTATTTACTTGTAATATCGTAAATATTATTATTTTCCTTCTTGGTGCTTCGTCAATTTTGATATATATAGACCAAGATGAGCTCCCCTTTGCATGAATCTTTGGACAAGTGTCATGGGTTTTAGGACAAGTGTCGGTAGGAGTTTTTAGTGGGTTTTTCCACATGTTGGTTGGGTTTATAATCAACCTAAAAACGGATTTATTTATATAGCGGGAACCCGATTATATATGCATATGATTATTTATTTTTTGGTGTTTCGTCAGGTGAGAGTTGTATCCTTCTCTCGCGTACCTCGTGATCGCAATAGATCGGTTTGTAAGGTTGCACATTTTTGCCGGTTTGTCAAGTTTCTCGACATCTACGATGACATAGGTCATCAGGACCTCATAAGCAATGATGCTTTCAGGTAGAGTCATTCCATTTGAATTCTTACCAAATAAACAAACACAGTTCAATTTTCATACAAAAAAAAAATATGGTCAATTTTTCGGCCAAACTTTCGAAGTAACCGTCGAACGTTTGGAAATTTAATGATGTTGCATCACATCGTTAAGTGTTCAATGTATTTTTTTTGAAAAAAAAAACTCCAAAATTAAATGTTTCCCCTTTCTTTTAGACTTCTTGATGACCATGAGACGCTCTATATGGTTGACACTAAAGACACTCGTAGGAGTATTTGAACGTGGGGTATCCCCACCACCGGTTGATCGATATCTTCTAGAGCTATCAGTGCTTACATTGCAGCAACTGATTTTATCTAAGTAAGTAGGAGTATTTTACTTGGGCTCATCACGCAATGCAAGACATACATGCTCTTCTTTGAAGCACTTCCAATCACTCTTCGAAGTATAAAGTTTATGTGGCCTCATGATAACATTCTTCTCTGCTTCACCGGATGCTCCCAAATGACTTGCTTCCTGAAAACAACCAACAAACTTCGAAACATTTGAGTTAATTTTTTGCCACCTAGCCTTACATCTCGTGCGGTCTCTTCCCACTTGGTTTGGTTTCCTCTATTGCTCATAGAATGTTGCAACAAGAAGATTATCATCTTCATTCTTCAACACTCTAGTAGGCACGACCTAAACAAACTTCATCACCAACTTCCGCTCCTTCGCCACGAGCTGCACCCCGAGCACCGGCACGACCTCGACCCCGACCACCAGAGCCTCCACTGCCACCTATTGGGGTCTCAACAACACTTGGTTGAGTGCTATATGGGATCGTCTGCAATGCTAGTGATCGTATGTATTTATAGCTAAACTTCATAAAGAACTCACATATTTTCTAATAGTTAAACTTGAAAAATCTGAACCAAAGTAATTAGACTACACAATGCAAATATGAGACTACTTAATCCATTAATAGGAGGCCATGCATGCTATTCTATATGACAAGCCATTTCATAAACACCAATTTCTACCATATTTGTACATGAATCATGAAAATTATTATACACTATTACACATTTTATATTTTTTTAAACAACATTATAAATTATTCAAATGATACTAAATTATTACCAATGAAATATAATGAAAATATTTTGTAAGGTATTATTACATATAATTCTATTCGAAAGAAAAATTTTTTTTTTTAAATATAATCAAACATATTCAAATTTGATGTCTATGTGAAGAGAAAAATGAATCTATTATTTTGATATAATTTTTTTTTAAAAAAAAAACATTTTCACTGTTGAAAAATAGATTTTGTAATTGTAATAAAACATCCGGCAGATTAATCTGGGTTGTCCGTTCAGTGTAATCACAGTCGTCCACGCGCCAACCAGCGTCACGCGTCCACCTGCTCACATGCAGCTGCGTTCAACTTTTCCCCTTGAAACGTTGTGTTTCATCTCTCTTTCCCTTGTGACGACGTCGTTTAGGCCCAAGATTTTTCGGGGGGAAAAAATATCCTCTCACACATTTTTTTTTTTTTCAGAGCATTAATTACACCAATATTTGGAGAGATAGCTCTAATATCGGAAAGATGGGACCACTCCATCCCATATTTTATTAATAAAAGCCCCAAGTATCTCTCAAGTGTCTCCTGTTAAAACTGGCCTAAATAAATAGTTTGTACTTAAAATAAGAAGAAAGTAGATAGTATCGCTTCCACGCGATACTACTGTTGGTGTCGAGTGCCCAATTATTTAGTGGAATCGATTGCTATTGGGATTGTTTAGTGGAATCGATTTTTGTGCTTGAAACAAATACAATACGATCTTGTTTTGCATGGTAAGTCAAACATAGGTTCTAAGGGACAGTCAATTGCGGAATGAGACAGTGTTGGGCATGATTTTTTTTAAACAATTGTTTTATTTGATTAAAATGTCATTTTTACCATTATAAACTAGAAATAAAAAAATAAAAAATCTACCATGATACTAGATTTATTTTTCTCTATCTATAGATATCAATTTTTTTTTTTACATATTTTAAATAATTTGAAAAAACATTATTTATTTTGGGCATACTTTCACTTGAAATGCCAAAAAAAAATGAAGATGTTTGAATTGGCTAAAAAAAATTGTATCTTTTATCTCTTTTTTTTTTTGCATTGTTGATTATGTTTGAATTGTTGTCTTATGTGTTTCAAAATACTGACTTTCAAAGGTATTTTTCATACTTTTAAGTTTCAGTAAATTAAATCACTTGTTGTTATCAAATTTTTAATTAAATATTCACCTATTTTTAGTTATTTTTAAATTTAATAATATTATAGTAATATTTTATTAATTAAAAGCGGATATAATAATATAATATTTTTATCAATTAAAAGCAGTCTACCTCTCCGTCCTCCTCTGATCGCCGATCTTTCGACATCGATGGTAGAGTCTACCCCTCTCGTCTCTTCACCACCGCCATCTTAACAGCCCTCCGCCTCTCGACCGTTCCTTTCATCGCACTCGTTCGCCCACCATTGTTGGAAAACTTGGAGATGGGCTCTGCCGTCGGTGGAGGACTTGGAGATGTCGGCGGTGCAATGAGGTTGAGGGCGGCAAATTGAAAGTGATTGGAGACAATGGAGAAGGTGGTCTGCGGTATGCGGAGGCAAAGAAGGACAGAAAGAGAGAGGAAGATTCGGAGGGAGAAAGGTCGGATTGAATGAATATTTTAAAAAGATTTATTGTGCAATTTAGCGGAAATTGTCTTGTCAATAGTCACCGTTGTCTTGTCAATAGCCTCACTCGAAACAACAAGCGAACTCGACGAAGTAAAGAATTTGTCAACCCCCTTCAAGGCTTCAACTACATCTTCATCCCTTTCTTGTTTATCCCTTGCCTTGTAACTTCCAAAATTTGTGCCTTAGGTGGCCTTTATCAAGTGTGTAAATCGGTGTGGTTGTTTGGCATCGGGTTCGGTTCTCCTCCGGTTTGGAGTTTTTTAGGCTGTGTTAGTTAGGATCCTCTTCTTCCTTCCTTCTCGGGTTGGGCTGGGGTTTGGTCGTCGCTTCCATCATTGTCCGGTGGTCTGTTGACTCTGTTCTGGTGTTGTTGGGCGGCGTTGAGTTGAGGCGCCATGGGTGGCGATCGATTACAACCCTCCTTCAGATGTCACAAACCACCCTTTAGGGTTTCGATAATTAAATCCCTTGAATTGAGGCTTTTGATATCATTTGTTTGAACCCTGATTTGGGGGTATTTTGCGCCGATCGATGACTTCAAAGGGTGACCAAGTGATTTTGATGACCGGTTGCTTGCCGGTCGCCTCACTTTTACTCGTTGCATCCCTCATCGACCCCTCTGCCACCTCTGTCTCCACCAGCGGGTGTCTGTCCTCGGTCGGTCTTGTACTTTGGTTGTCATCAGTTGTGCTAGCTCTGGCTTTTGGAGGGGATCCTCACCGCCGGTGGCCTGATTGCTAGTCTGTTGTTCGGCAACTTGACGTTCTCCGCAACCTTGTTCGTTCTCGTTTGCCTGAGTGTGCGAGCATCTGTTTCGGGCTCCTACTTTGGGCCCAAGGTAAAACCTTGGACCCGGGTTAGCCCGAAAGTAAGGCAAAATAGAAATAAAATTATGAAAAACATAAAAATTTAAAAAAAAACAAAAATTAAAATCCTTTGATCTATGATATGGGGTGTAAGGCTCAACATTTGCCAGCATTGCTCCTTAGGACGGTGGTGGGCTCTTTGGGTCCAAGACTAGTAGTTCCGGATAGAAAAAAAGGAAAATAATAATAAAATAAATATCCGCAAGGAGATCAAACCCCACTCGTATGGGCGTTTAATAAATCCCGCTAGGGTTTCTGGATGCGCTTAACTTATGCGGTATGTGGCTCTGCGGTGACGTGACTTGACGATCTTCTCCATGGATGTGGTTTTGGCTGTCGGAGTCGGGATAGGTTGGGATTGTGGTGATGTGTATCGTGGCGTCTCCACTTCTCGGGTTGACTGCTGCCCTGGAGTTTCGTCCTCATTGCCCATAGGATGATCGGGTCTTGATGTATCGCTGGCCTACATTTATGCTTCAGGCTGGGGCTTGACTTTTTCCGTCATCTTCATCCTCATCCTGTTTGGTCTAGATCTGCTTGGTTTCTTTGTAGAGTCCGTTTGCCCGTGTTTTGCACCGTTATGTTATGATTTGTAGACAGTTCTTCCATCTGCCGGTTTGACCGGCCTTCGAGTTTCAGTTACTTCTGAATTCGAATTCTTACCTAATAAAAAAAAATAGCCTCACTCAAAAAAATATCGTTTGAGATGTTAGGAATGCCACTAATAGAGTAACGAAATAAAAAAAAAAGAATGGGATGCTAATGTGATGTTGTTGAAATAGAAAAATAAAAAATTGGTATTCTTAACATATCTGTTGAGATGTGAATGAGACCAAAAGTGTCCCACATCGGAAAGTTGAACATATCAAGCCCTAGTATATGAGTCGGTGGGCTACTTCTTCTATTGCCAATTGGTTTTAGAATGGAACCCCACTCGACTTGTGTGCTAGGCTACTAGCGCATGGGCGCCCGTGCACACGACCCCCAGTCATTGGTCCGAGTCGGACTGTGATATGGTATCAGAGCGGAAAAGTCAAACGGCCCGACTCTCGATCCCGGGCTAGCTAAAAAGAGAATGAGATGCTACCCGTTGTCTAAGTGTCAACTAGAGGTGAAAGACGACCCTAATTGCACTTGCGGGGGCGTGTTGAGAGAATGAAAGATGTGAATACACCAAAAAGAGTTCCACATCGACAATATGAACAAAGAAACCTTAGTCTATAAGCTAGTGGATTACTCCTCATATTGCCAATTGGTTTTAGGATGAAACCTCGCTCGGCTTATGTGCTAGGCTATTAGCGCAAGGGCGCACGTGTGCACACGACTCTCGATCCTGAGTCCTACGGACTTCAATATGGTATCAGAGCGGTTAGCCTAACTGCCCGTCTTTCGATCCTGGTTTGGGTTACCAGTGGTCCAAGTGTCAACTAGATGGTCATTCCTAGTTGCACTTGCGCTAGATGGTCATTCCTAGTTGCACTTGCGGGGGGCGTGTTGAGATGTGAATGAGACCAAAAGTGTCCCACATCGGAAAGTTGAACATATCAAGCCCTTGTATATGAGTCGGTGGGCTACTCCTTCTATTGCAAATTGGTTTTAGAATGGAACCCCACTCGGCTTGTGTGCTAGACTACTATAGCGCATGTGCGCCCGTGCACACGACCCCAGTCATCGGTCCGAGTCGGACTGAATCTCCCTAGTTAAAAACAAAATCCAAGAAGTAGGATCAGTAGGTTTGGTTAAATTTTCTTGCTACAATTTTTTTATATTAATTTAACTTTTTAAAAATTTAATGTATCAAGAAAGTTGATTTACATATGAGAAATAAGGTCTTGGGAAGCCTACTGGAGACTCTGAAATGATTGTCTCAGATAGTCTAGTCTCGCTGGGCTTCTTCGCTTCGATTGAGATTCGTCATGTCTTTCGGGAGGCAAACCAGGTAGTGGACCGTTTATCGCATCTGTCCCTTGCTTTCCATAATGCATTCGTACCTGACGACTCTCTTCTTCGTAGTCTCATCCGCAAGGATGCTCTTGGCTTGTAGGGCTTTGCCTCACAGCCAAATTCTTTCCGTTTCAAAAAAAAAAGTGACCCTTAATCCAACAAATTTGACGATGATAACAACAACGTACAAGAGTGCAATGGGCTAGGAGTACTCTTCAACCTCATCTCAACCATCAAGAATCTGGAGGCAGATTTCGACTTCGTAAGCCGGAACCATGTTAGGAGAGACGGAAACAAGGCGGCACACGAGCTTGCATCCCTAAGACCTATTTGTCATTCATTGTTTTTTTCCGATCTTGAACTTCCGAACAATGTTATTTCAATATTGCCGAAGGAAATGGAATGAGTGTTGGAGGTTGCTCAAAAAAAAAAAAACGTACAAGTGACAAATCAAGCATGATATATGGAGTATAATCATTCGATATATGTTTACTAATATATTACTTGTGTGGATACAACTTGTACAAGTCAGTCTTACCATCTATAGTAGAAATAAATATTCTTTTCCTTTCACAAAACTACTCTTTTTATCGCTTTTTTTTTAAAAAAATAATATTTTTTAGTTTTTTAATATTAATTTTTTTAAATAGTTTATATTAGTAAAAAGTATGAGATTATAAAAAATTAATAAAATAGTATATATTTTATATGATTTTTATCATTCTTAAAAAACGTACTCCTTTCGTTTGTCAAAATATATCATTTTAAAGTTTTGTTTTTGTTTAGAAAAAAGCATGTTAGTTACTATTTTACCCTTACTTATTTTACCCATTGTAAAATTTGGGTCTAATATAACTGGGTTTTAGTGTTTGAATTCAGCTTAACTACTTCGTAATTTAAAATTTGGCTCTAATTTTAATGTCGGATAGATGTGACTCACGAAGTATTGTACTTTGCTCTGGGTATAATTAAGACAAAAATGCAAAGAGCCATAGTTTGTGGTTAACAATAAAAGAGTTAACTAGGGATAAAATGCAAATAGCACACGAAGTTTTTTTTTTTTTTTAATTGGGTAAGAATTCGGGAGTGTTTAGCTACCCGATAGCATCCTTGCGGATGAGGTCAATAAGACCTGGATTATTGTAAAACGAAGTGTTGGGGGCAACGTGAGCAAGGTGTGCAAGTGTGCAACCTTATCTGCTACAGAGTTGCCGCTACGAAGAATGTGGGAGAACGATACTTCGTAGAACCCAGAAACGAGGGTGCTAATATCAGACATAAGAAGGTCTATTTCCCAAGGGCATTTTGTCTTGGATTGCATTTGCTCTATGATTGTTAACGAGTCTCCTTCAATAATCAGACTGGGAATCCCCATTTCTAGGGCTTTGAGAATTCCTTCTCTTAATGCTATTGCCTCTGACATTAATGGTTTTTGTAACCCAATTCGTTTTCCCCCTATGGCAGTAACGTCCCCCTTATTGTCTCGAATGATGAACCCTATTGAACTCTGTCTGTTCCCGGATGCTGAACCGTCGAAATTTAATTTCCATCCCCGGTGGCGGTCTTTTCCATTTAACTTTTTGCTTTCTCCTTGATTTGTTAGGGATCCAATTTCCGTTATTCCTGATTTCACTAGTTTCCCTTTCAATATGTCTATCTGCCTTTTTCCATTCTTCTAAGAACGAGTTTACCATCTTTAGGAATCCTTCAGTATTTGGCAGCTTTTGTTGCTGGAAGATTAATTTGTTCCTACATAACCATTTAGTCCACCAGTGAAACGCCAGCTGTGTTCTTTGTTGGCCGTCCAGAAGTCCTGTTGTGAACGCCATTAGTGATTCAATGTTTCTTGACTCTCTGATCTTTGCACGTATTTTAGCTTTTACTGCATTTGACAGACTTGGGCAACACATCGAGTACTTGCACTCGAACAGAAGATAAGTGTCTTCCTCATGATGGTCGCAAACCGCGCATGCAGTATGGTGGGATCGCGATTCCTCTTCGAGATAGTCTGGCAGCTGTTGGTAGTCCATTGTGGCAGACTTTCCCATGAAATTTTTAATTTTGGGTGGGACATTGAGTTCCAGATCCACGCATTGACATCGTTTGTTAAGTCTATCGATTTTGTTTTTAGTTTATAAGCACTTGACGTTGTGAACCATCCTTTTCTATCCGACCACCAGTACATTCGGTCTTGTATTTGGCTAACCGGTAATGGAATGTTTGCAATTTGTTGTGCCACATCGTTTTCCAGAGTTGATTCATAGCACACGAAGTTTGTTTTAACGAACAAAGTGAATATTCAAATAAAAATATCAAATTTTATAAGATATAAATAATAACGAAGTAAACTTGAGTATTTATTACAACTTAGTACTAATATAATGCGCTTATCAAACCATGACTAAACAATTTTTCTAGGAATGTAGATCCTATTTGCAAATTACTACTGGTAGTATAAATAGTTCACTAGTTTAAAATTTCCATGACAAACAACATCAGCTCTAAAATGTACTCTTTCTTTACTCTTCAAGTTCACAACTCTTCAATTTACAGTATCAATTTCCGCCCCCAAAATTCACAAACTACCAGCTGAATTTAAAAGGGTGAAGAGAAAGAGGTCGTGGAAACTCAGTGTCCAATGGTGAAGCGGCTAAAGATCGATAATAGATGTTGGGAGGGCATTTTTTTATAGTTTCCAGTCACAAAAGAAATCAGGAAATATCGTGAGGTTGATTATTCAATTGGCAGCAAAGGTTGAAGCTCTATCCAAATAGGGGCCCACAAGCTCCTACCACTTTCGCTTTTTCTCCCTTTTCCGTCCTCTTTCTGGAATCCCCAAATTTCCTTCTTCACCCCGAATCTGTTCCCTCTCTTTGCTTTGTTTGTGTGTCCCTATTGGTTTCCATCAATTTATCTCCATACCTATCTTGAAACAATCTTTTGTAGATTCACTCGTGGAGGCTTAGCTGGCCGTTTTGATATTTTTACCTCTTTTCTGTAAACCCAATTGGGGAAAAAAATCTACCCAGAAATTGGTTCGGTAGAGTCGGTCTGTTACACATCTGGGTAGCTGCTGATTTCACAGGTCAGGCCTTTTGTGGGGAGATCCAAGGATTTTTGGCACCAGGGCGTGTTTAATTTTGGGCGGATTTTAGTTGGTAAGTCAATTCTATTTTGAAGTTCCTCATTTATGCTTTATATCTTGTAATTGGGGGTTTTAGTTGGAAATACAAGATCTTATCAAGGTGATTTTTTAGTCAAGGTTTTGTTTAATTTTGTATTTTCCCCCTGATTTTTTGCTTATTATGTTTCGTCTGCAAACAAAATCTTATCTTGTGCTGTTGTTTTTTTATGTGAAGTGGGTTGCTTAATTTGGGGTTCTGGAGTTGAATTTGTCTAACAATTTAACTGGAATACCTTTTGTAGAACTGGTGTGATTATTGGGTTGTTTAAGAGATGAAAAGAAGTAAATTTGAGGAGAAGACCACTGGGCCTATGTTTCCTAGGCTTCATGTGAATGATACTGAAAGAGGAGGACCAAGGGCTCCTCCTAGGAATAAGATGGCGCTTTATGAACAGCTCACTATCCCTTCAAATCGCTACAAACCGGGAAATGGGGGTCTCAATTCCAACAGTGGTGCAAGCCAGGTGAGCAAGATGGTTCTGTGCATTCATACCTATGAAATAACAGGAATTTATTTGAAAAAAGTATACAGCTTTGTGTTTGTTCTGCAACGTTGATCGAGTTTGTTCATTGTTTCTTTCTATGAAAATTGAAGCATACAGCTTTCTAGATGCAGATGACTGAAGTATTTTGATGTTCCAAATAGGCTTGGTGGATCTTATGGTTTTGTAGTTTAGTTTATTTATAACTTTGGGTTGCAGCCTTGTAGGTCAATACTCAATAGTACTCGACTATGACCTTAGTTTTTAGGGTTCAGATTAATCTGAATGCTATTTTTACTTGTTGTGATAGGTTATGGGACAGAGTGATTTTGATTATTTTTTTGTTTGGTATGTTTTAGTTTATCTCTTCTTAGAGCAAATCCTTAATCCACATAAATTTTTAGAGATAAGTTGTAAAACACCTAATGTTATGCTTGAGCTTAGACCCAAGGATTATCATCTTTGGATTAAAAAATCTGGCTGCTCAATAAATTTGTCATTCTTTCTGTTTTTGGTGTTCATACCAACAATTTTACTTTCATCGTAGCAATAAAGATCAAAGAAGAGTGACAATCTGGGTTCTATGCCTCTGAATGAGAAATCTCTCAGTCTAAATTGCCAATTGCTTTTGCTTTTCACATATGCCAAGAGTACTTTGTAAACGATTCTCTGTTTAGATTCATTTGGGTGTTCACCTAGTAATCATTCTGATATTTTTTTTGCACCTTCATTTATGCTGCAGGGCACTAGCCATGAAAGAGTGATGTATTTTCCTTCTTATCAGTCTCCTGTGACACGACCTTTTCCATCGCATTCAGCTGACAGGCCTCAAAGACCTTCTGATGCTGTAAACTCTAGATCTTCTGCGTCACAAGCTGAGCAGAAAAGGAACCGTGAAGATGAAGATGATTTTGCTGTGCCTATTTTTTCTCATTCGGGAAAAGAGCAATATAACGTTGCACGTCAAAGAACAAATAATGAGGAAAGATGCAGGACTTTCAGCTCAAGTTGTACATTGCGACTTCCAAATTCGTGCAATAAAGAAACTGATCAAGTTAACAGTGACAATCTCAATTTAAGGCAAGATAGGGAAGGCCAGGATAAGGAGCAGACAACAGTACTTGTGTCTAGGTCTGAACCCACTGCAAAATATTCTGCAGATATATCAGCAAGAGAGTCATCTGATGAGGCCATTCAGTTGCAGGAAGATGTACAGGAGGGTGATCCTCCGGATATGAATAGAACAAGCAGGTTAACGTCCACCAATGTAGACAACAGATATAGTGGCTCATGTGGCCCCATAAAGGAAGCAGACAGCAGAATTTTTTCGAGGCTAAAACCCACTTCCCCCTCAAGATTGAGTAACAGGAAAGAATTTGACTGTCAAGATGAGGGAAATCAAATAGGTGATTCCTTGTCAAGGGAACATATGGACCGAGGCAATAATGTTTTGCGGACCTCCAATGTGGCTACTATATCGGATGATGTATCAGCAGACGATATAGTCGATGTCATTGGCCTGAAACACTTCTGGAAAGCTCGAAAAGTGATTGTCAAGTAAGATATTTTGGGCATATCACTTTAGCACTTTAGATTATTATTTTTTTTTACTAATTTCTCTGGTTTCTATATTTTTTGTGTGAAGTTGTGTTTTCTATCTCCTAATGCCACTTTTTTATCTATGAAAAATTGTTTAATGGGAGCATCTCCAGCAAAAGATAACTAGTGTTGAACACTTTTCATTTATAGGTGTTTGATTTATTGGGCACAGAAGCATTAGAACCCCCCCCAAAATGAATCAAGACACGCACCTCCTAGTTGTTAATCATTTGGTCGGATACACACATTTGCTAAATTTACATAAGTTTATCAATCAATGTGTCTTGCATTTTTATATCCTCTCATGCTAGAAGGTTTTTGGTACATATAATAGTATTCAAGTAGCTGCACAAGTAGGAATTGATAGTAGCATGATACATTAAACAATAGGGTAAATTTCGTAGTTGGTCCCCAACGTATCACACCCGTATCAAATAGGTCCCTAACCTTTCAAACGACTCATTCACGTCCCCAACGTTTCACAACCATATCAAATAGATCCCCAACCTATCAAAAGACTCATTCACGTCTCTAATGTTTCTACCAAGTTCATGGATAGGCCTTCCATTGAATATTAAACAGTTTGTTATTTGGAGCAAGTCTGTGTCAATTCTACTTCGTCTCATATTTGCTAATTTGCCATGTCGGTGGAAAAAAAATCACATTAGTTCAAAAGGGATCAAATGAAAGTAATTTTAAGAAAGAAAATTCAATATTGAACACACATGATGTTTTTTACCCGACATGGCAAATATGAGGCAAAGTAGGATTGATATGACTCATTTCAAATAGCAAACTGTTTAATTAATACTCCCTCCGTCTCAAAATTCATGTCGTTTTAGGTTTTCTAGGTATGGGATAGTAATGATTTGTATCGATTTGTGTGTTGTTGACTTTTTTAAAGATTTTGATTGGATAAAAAATTGTAGTGGGTGTTAAAAAATAATAAAATTTATGGGAAAGTTAGTGGAATGATGATGTTGATTGATTGATGGATGTTTTATTAAAACTTGTGCAAAATCCTAAAACGACTTAAATTTTGAGACGGAGGGAGTACTTAACAAAAGGAATATTTATGAACTCGGGTAGAAACATTAGGGATGTGAATGAATCGTTCGATAGGTTAGGGACCTATGTGATACGAGCGTAGAACGTTGGGGACCAACCAAAAAATTTACTCTTAACAATATAGTGAACTTCCCTTGTCTAGGTTCTGCTACATTATTTTAAGTCATCCAGGGAAAAAAATACTGCAGTTGAGCTGACTCTGGCTGGATATAGAACAAAGAAGATGGATAGGAACTGTGCAATTTATTATTGAAATCTCACCAGAAAGCTCGATATGTTATCATGTACTAACATCTGGGATTGTGGCACGATTTATTTCCCCCTTTTTATGCAGTAGAAGATCTGTGACATTCTGCTTTTAAAGGGAAGTTCATTAATGTATTTCAGCAACCCCTTGTTCGTTTTGTAACTTAAATCATCTCATAGCATCTAGACAAACCATTTCAGGTGATGCATTTGGCGAGGGGCGGGCCCTGAGATGGTGGATCAACACTTGATTTATTGTCTTTTCGGTCTGCCTTTGCAGTATCTTAGTGTGCTTATCTTGACTTTGTTTTGAGAATCTTAACTGAGTTGGTAAGTCCTCTTCTGTGGTGCTAGCAGGTGGGGCACTAGATCTCGTAGTTTCTCACCTCAAGAAAAGTTTTGGTTGATATCTAAAATCTGGATTAGTACTAATGTCTCCTCCTTTCAACTTCTTTTTAATCCCTGGATTGAGGTGTTAGGTGGGACAAGATCTACAAACAAGATCAACCTATGGGCTTCTTACTTTCTGTATTTCTCCAAACTATAAATTTCAGAAGTTCTAGGTTTTACTTATATTTTCAAGAGATTGATGGATGGTAGATGCTGCCTTTACTAACAATGTTTATTTCTCTCTGATTGCTCGATTTTGTGTCAATAATCATCAAGTTCTCGCGACTTTAATTATATTTTTTTGAACTTCAACCTACAATATTCTTTCTTGACACTGTTTCAATGTCTCTCTTTGCAGCCAACAAAGAGTCTTTGCAGTCCAAGTGTTTGAATTGCATCGGCTGGTAAAGGTATGCTTATCTTTGACATACAATTGGCTATGATGTTTGTCGCCTTTAGTACTATTTCTCCGTGGCATTATATGAAAGGATTTGAGGAAACTGGGCGGAAAAGACTTTGAAATTCACGGAAACCTATCTTGTTCGCTCTTCCATTTTTTGGGCCTCTGCTCAGTGTTCACTAATCATATATGTCAAGGAATGACAATTGATTCATGGAAATAATCGATGCGAGTTATTACAATTTACAATGTTATCCATGCAAGTTATGCACTCATTGCCTAATCAGGCACTTAAGGGAAGTTGACACTAATGGAAATGTAGGAGTAACAAAATAGGTATGAAGGGCACTATGTTCATAGAAGATCTTCAACCGGAAACACTACCGTTGAAAATTCTTGTACTTGCCTCAACTTGTTTGTTAGTGTGATTTCTGGTTAGATTGCGTCTTCTCAGATTCTCTATAGGGGATTGGTGTTTTGTTTAACATGTATCTGTTTCCGTCTTGATCTTGATTATGGTCACAGAAGTTCCCATCTTTTTGCAGGTACAGCAACTAATTGCTGAAACCCCTGATGTTCTCATTGATGCTGGCGCTTTCCTTGGAAAATCTTCTATAAGGGCTACCCCTTTGAGGAAGACTCCATCAGAGTACACTGCCAAGGCATTCGCAGACTTAAACAAGCCGCAAGATGATTCCGAAATGCCAACCCATAGTATTGAGATGGAAGACGCAACTGAAACTGCAGTCGCTAAAGCATCTGTTGCTTCTCCTCCGGCTCCAACTCAGCCTTTGAGCCATCTGTCGTTTCCTGTGAATCCAGCAGTTGGCGCGCACGCGTCCACTGCACCAGAACCACTACCAGTACCGCCTATGGCAACACCTTTCCCACAAGCAGGTGGACATCAGTGGCTGGTGCCCGTAATGTCCCCATCCGAAGGGCTCGTATACAAGCCTTATCCAGGACCTGGATTCCCAGGCCCAGTTTGCGGTGGTTGTGGTCCCCATGGAACTACACCTCTACCGGGGCACTTCATGAGCCCGACCTATGGAGTTCCGCCTTCTCACTATTATCATCAGCACCCAGGTGCCCCTTTCAATGTCCAAGCCTATTTCCCTCCTTATGGAATGCCTGCAATGAATTCCGCCCTGTCAGGTTCTGCCGTGGATCAAATCAACCAGCGGTCCGGATCAAACCCAAATGGAGAAACAAGTCAGAAAGTTATCCGGAGACCGAACTTCAGCGTCCAACAGCAGGGTTCGTGCAATATCCCGAGCCAAAGGCACAGCGAGCTGATAGGAAGCACAGGAAGTAGCCCTAGTGAGAGAGCTCAAGACATTGTTAGGCCAACCCCTACCAAATGTCCAACCCCTACCACTATAGAAACAGACGCCCTCACCCTCTTCCCACCCGCTCCAATCTCCGGATCTCTCGGGAAAGCGCCTGAGCCACGCAAGACCAACCAGCCAACTACACTTGTCAAGGTCGTTCCACACAATGCAAGGACAGCAACAGAGTCAGCTGCGCGCATATTTCGTTCTATCCAAGAAGAGAGGAGGCAGCACCAACCGAACTAGCCGCGGACAGCTTGTATGTAGAGCCCTCACTGATTGTCCTGCCGAATACTTTCCCATAAGACTGCTTTTGTACTCGTCTTTTGTACCTGTCGCAAAACTGTACTTTAAGCCCCTTTTCTTTCAGGCCCCCATTTTGCTTTTTATGACCTGAATCATAATTCATAAGTGTGAGTTAAGTCATGTAGATAAAGATTGCATAAGGCTGCAAAAGTGATTGTAACTGTAACTGATCGATCTGAAGAATCAGATGTCACCCTCCCAAGTTCTGTTTGAAGTTTTAGGCCTCCATTTTGTTTCATTATTGGTATGTTAAAAGAATTCATGGTGACCGGAAACAGAATCGAACCCAACGTGACCAGATCCTGGTTAAACCATTTGAAACAACCTGAACCCGACACAGCCCAAACAGTTAAACTTGTGGAAAGTAAGAACCAAGACGAAGAGTTTATAACAGTTTATACACCAAAAACCATTTGGGGGCTATTTCAAAAAACTTCTACATACAAAACCCAGTATCAAGCATTAAGCAATGGTGACTCGTTAACTTCCATGAGACAAACTTTATCAGAAGGCAAAGAGCTCAACAAACTGTAGATGGAGCAATGGAGCTCGTAGGAGTTGGCCGATGCAGGAACGACGTCAATCCAGTCCTTATCTACCTTCTCAACATGCGAGTTCTGCTTTGGCAAGGCATGAAAGCGCAATTTACTGGCCTTCAAAGATTTCATGGAGAAAATTAAGTGGAAGTTATCCTCGAAGTCGTGGCTGTTTCTGAAGGTCTGGATCCCTATATCTGCACTGTGTGAATTCACAAATCCTAAAAAGATCGGAAGCGCCGACAATGATCTCTGAGTAATGCAGCACATCTGTCGTAAAGAGGGAAAATGGTGTTAAGATTGGTATCTGATCTCTTAGAAAACCGCAGCACATCTTTCATGCTTTCATACAACAGTATCATGACTAACCTCTACATATTCGACACCCATCTCAGTAAGATCTCCCATAATACTGCTCGATGAAAGTGCGGTTATGATTCCTGCAGATCCCACTGGCTTTTGGAGCATTTCCCAAAGAGTCTTCATCAGAATCTTATGCTTTTTTGGCTCCTCCACAGGAATAGATACCACGGGAAGTTTCTCTTCTTCCAAAAACCAGACCTGTATGTAACAGGAAAGACATCCAGAGAGATGGGCTCAGAAACAGAAGGTTTTCTATTTGAAATGAGAAAGGATATATCCAAAGCACCTTGGATGCATCATTACATCATAAACACCCAAGTGAGGATGTTTGGAAGTGATGTGCAAATAATTTTTTATATTGATCTATGTTGGGTAGCTTTCCTAAAATAGTCATTAGGTATTTTCACGGATTAGAGACAACTTGATAAATGATGATAAATAGGTTGTGTAGTATGAAGTCGGCAGTGTAGAGACAGATTGGCAGCAAATCATAGTAACCCTTTCCCTATAGACAGACAGATTGGCAGTGTAGAGAAGGAGAGCGGAGAGCCCAAGTAGGGATCAACTATCGTTTTGGTTCAATTTCGCCGATTTGTTCTTATTTGTGTTGACAAGGTACTTGTTTGGCTGATAATGAACTGACTAGGAGCTTTTCCTTGAACCAAATAACATCCCTAAATGACAAGGTACTTGTTTGGCTGATAATGAAAAGGCCTTGACTACTGCCAATTCAGTCTAACAAGTTCAAGTGATGATAAAAATATGCGGAACTCTTAAAGTAGCCAACAATCCTCTTAAAAACGTATTTGCATGAGACGAATGAGACGCTAAAAGTAGTGGTGAGATGATTATTAATGTAAAAACACTAATAGATTGTGAAGTCGAAATGTAGAGAAAGCAAATGATCAATGTCCAGTGACTCCAAAGATAGTAAAGTGTAGAGAAAGCAAAAGATCAATTTCCAGTGACTCCAAAAACAGAAAAGTACCAAAGAGAAGATTAATAGAAATTTTAATGGTAAATATGGAGTATACCAACCTTTTCCTTGCTGAAGCCAAAGAATTCATGACTTGAAAATAACTGTTCAAGAGCTTGAACTTCGGGTGCTGAAGAAATCATGATCAGAGGAACAGATGAACGCTTTTCTATCTGCACTCGGCAACTTAAGTTGTCAAAAGCATATTCTATGCTAAAGCTATGAAGGAGAAAAATGAGCACATTTCCACAAAAGCGAATTACTAGGAAATGTGCAAATGGCTCTTTTATATAAAACACCCAAAAGTAGCAGTTACCTCGGATTTTTGCTCTTAACAATAAAAGTAAACAAAAAGGTGGACTAGGACTATTTTCAACGAAAAACTGCAAACAATCTTCTGGTCTTATAATTTCTTCTTTTGGGTAGGAGTATGTAAACAAGTGCCCCAAAGATGCCCTTCAAGAATTAAGATGCAATCAAAAGCCTTGAAAATTGTAATTAATTCGATAATTGTGCCAAAAAAATGAAAGTTATCTGTAGAAACTTAATAAATCTTTGATAAAATAAACGCCTTATTTAAGCGTCCATGAAACCCCATTGATGGGGCATCTGCGCAATGTGAGATCTTATGACCAAAATAATATATAGAGCTAGAACCAATATAACCTCAAGATACCCAAGGCAAAACAAGAGAAACCTCTAAACGCGATCAAGCCACTAAATTGCACCCAAACTCCTACACAAAGATCAAAATCCCAAAGACCCCCAAGTCAAATAATAGTAGTTATTGCAAATTTAAGTTTAAGATCTGTACGGCTACTCCATCCCCTTCTCTCGCAAAATCAAAATGATGCTCTATACAAACACCCTAAAGTAATCATGTCTGGCAGTAGGATGAAACCTCAGCAGAGATCTGTCCACAAATGTAACTCATAAAGGAAGTATCTGATCCAACCTCAGTCTTCAAATCAGGTGCAGTTATTCAGGCAATCACATCCCATTTGGCATATAATCTCATCTTTTATCTGATCTTTAGTTTATTTTATTTTACATCTACATTATCATGCTGCAGTTCCAAGTAGTAAGGCAGATAGATATTTAGACTCGTAGGGTTGCTGAACTCTATTTTGAAACATTTAAAACTCTACCACCACTGCCATTTAAGAAAATATCTTTTGTTGTCAAGTACAATAAAATAGAAATATATTGATAGAATCACCTAAAGAGACAAATGCGAGATTCTATACAGAAGTATAGAAAAGAAATTGGTTCTCAAGAAAGTTGATGTAGCCGACAAAGGAAAATAGGGTACCTGGATAAACTCCTGACCACCAGAGAGTAACGTCTCCAACATGGAAATCACCGAACCTTCCTCGTCTGCACCAGCAGTATCACAATCAAGTCCCAGAGAGCTTCTCCATTTTCCACAATTCAATAACAAAACAACTGCAAGCTTGTTTTTAGAAACAATCTCAAGTCCATTTTCTCTAAATTCTGAATATTCACTGAGTTCCCCTTTGCTTAGAGATACAAGACATTCATCTGATATCTTCAAACTACTTTCTGTTATACGTGTCGAGATGAGATTAGTGATTTCAGCTAGACCAGATCTGCACAAAAATTGATTTTCTGTATCAATGATTCCTGAAAGGACAGTAAACAAAAAGAGGCTGCAATAAAGTTCAATAAAACTTCAATTCATGATTTTCCACACAAAAATGAATTGTAATGTAAATTAGCAATTGAAAGTATGAACTGGTGGATTCCCCTAATAAATTGGGAAGAAGCCAACTCATGACTACATTGAGCTTAATGTACTTTTTTCCATATTAAAAAATCAGAGCCCTGATCAACTGCCAGCAAGCTCCTGACTAGTTAAGAAGACGTGAGAAGGCAATGAAGGCCTAGATCAGGGTTGAAGCATGATGGTCTCTTCTTCTCTTGCTCTTTTTTACTCTGGCCTTTTTATTTTCCTAATAAGCTACTTCTTGCTTCACTTCTGGATGAATATCAATGTCTGATGTAATTTTGCCTCTGTGACAGATTGACTGGCGAAGAAAAATGAACTTCCAAGGATGACCCAAATCATGACAGGAGTGAAGCTGATATGCCAATGTATTATAATCAGTATGCACTATACACAACTAGTTTGCAGTTTTTTGGGGGTGGAGGCCAATTGAACAACACTGTACCAATCTCTCAACTTTTTGAGATTGAAGAAATCCTAGTATTCTTCTAATATGGACAAAGAAAAAGAAAGTAACCTAACGCACCTCACAGATGAAATCTCCAGATTCTGAAGGGCCTGCTCAAGCAATTTGGAATTCAGAGTAACAATCTGATCTGCAAGTAAGCTCCTTTGAGTTTTATCTCCATACCTCAGCCCATGAAATACATGTTTTTGCTCAATATCACATAATTTCTTTTTTGCAGCAATGAGGCGTCGCTGAAACTGTTTCCTCTCTTTCCATTCCTGAACATGGTCAAAGTAAAACAGAAAACTAGAGGTGAAATGGCAGTAGGTGGAATACGTCAATGTTGTTACGATTTGGGGAACCCGACCATTGTAGAGTAGCTCCCCACTTTTGGGGCACCCCGAATATTTGGGAATCTCCCCAAATCCAAAGCCAATAAAAAATTGACATGTGTACATCATTTCTTTTTTCTCCTTAGTTGCATTAACAACTCTTTTTCACTTATGTGTGTGAATTATTTATGTTTAAATTAATTTGAATTTATAAAATATCTTTTAGTTATCGAATTAATTTATGATAATGATTTTAAATAATTCTAATCATCATAAGCGCATATAATATAACGTATATGACTTACACTTTATTAATAATTTAGTTATACGATTTTAAATTAACAAACATAATTATAGAATTAAGTTAATAATTTTTAATATCTAAATAATTTATTTTAATATTTGAAATTATACAGAACATATGGTGGGATATGCAAAAAGTAGATGAGATGGATTTTGGGGGAACCCGGTCATTGTGGAGAGTGGGAAAGGAATTAGGGAGGATTGAGAATAAAATTAGTGGAAAGTGAGGTGGACGAATGAGAAAAAGAGAAAGAAGTTTTGGGGAACTTGGCCATTGGGGGTAAGAATTAAATTTGTAGCAGTAACTTTTGAATTTTGATCCTTGAAAGTATAAAATTATTTCTGAAGACTCTTCCTATTATAAAGTAAAGTTTTAGCTATCAGCTGATAAGATTAAGTCCAAATGGTTTGCATTTCCATTTGTGACTATAACAGCAAGAAAGGAACTGATTTATATCCAAAATATTTTTGATTCGTACACTCAGCTGCACAAGCAATTCAGGCACTCACTTAAAAGCGACAGCATCAAAGTTTACTGAAGAATTTATGGAGACAAGGAAGAGAGAATCATAGTAATTGGATGATTAAGCACGGTAAATTTAAGGAAAATAAAATGAAAAACAATAGATGGGACGGAACTCACTAGTAGGCGCCTTTCTTTCTTAGAACGTTCATCAGAGCGTATATTCAACTGGAGTAGCCCCTTTGGAGGTGTGATCCACATTTCTCTTCTATCCACGTCCATATCTGGAACAATTGCTTCCACAAATGGGATCCAGACAAGAGTCCCAGATCCATCTGTATCTTGCTTCTCCTTGCTACTTCCATTCGGCAGTTCTTGGGGTGAATCAAGCATGACAGATAGAAGATCATTGGCTCCATGATTGAACACATTAACAACAGTTCCCACAGGTTCGCTAGTTTCCTGCAATTGGAGGTTTCAGCCCTTTGAAGAATAGTATTTAGAAATCCTAAATGGTTTCTCCTGGGGGAGAAGAAAATAAACTAGATTGAGAAATACAAGACGTCTGCTACATATTGTGATGAAATTATGTTCCTATGTCTCATCACGTGTATGTAGGTGGGTTCAAAGTAACAAATGAAATTAAAAATGACAATATGAATGGGTAGTCCAAACCTTAAGAATAACCCTCATGCCAACAAGATCACGAGAATAAATTTCACCTTCCTCCAGTTCTGGTCTGTCACTTTCTCTCACAAGTATAGTTGCCCCTACAAGTGGCTTAGCCTAAAAATGTTCAAAGAGTTAATCTTAGATGACTCCAAACTATAAAACTAAACATGTTCAAAGACAGAAATGTTTTAGTTTTTATGAGAAAAATAGTAAGTATTGGAATCATTGTTACTCATAAATGTAGCTATATTCTCCACTGTCCCACTTAAAGAAAATGACAAAAATGAACATGCTTACAAATTTGAAGGAAAACCAACATCAATTGATGTTGAAGGAAAACCATTCACCATACCCCACACCATCAATGTAGTTTTAGCCTATAAATTTTAAATGACATAGAGAGAGAAAAATGCTCCGCATGTGCCTAAACAAATAACATTGTGTATTGGCAGGGCGGGTTATGCTTTTTGTTTGCTCAAAATTGGCAACAAGAACAAAAGAGATGGAACTATTTACATAAAAGCTCATTGCCTGTAAATATAAAACAAAGAAGGATAAAAGAACATACTGCACACTCAACCAAAATTCATATGTTAACCCAAACATAAACAAGAAAATTATCAATTTCAATGAGCTACCTCATCAATGTTGTTGTAACCACTGAACTTTACAGTCCATCTCTTCTGGCCTGGATAACCTCGTCCTTCGACAAGCTCTACTTCTAGTAAATTTTCCCTCCCGTAAATTTTCTGCCTCAACCATCTCTTCCCTGGCTAAGAAGAATAATTATCTTTTACACACAGAAGTCTAAGAATTACTAGAAAAATATTTTTTAGGTGTCATCTCATAAATTGAATGGCTAATTACCGTTGAAAGACGCATTTCAGGGAAATCAGTGTTGTACTTTACAGAAACCTCCCCTTGGAGGCCATGGACATCACATATGTATCCAATTTCAATGAAGTCTGACTCACTGGTGCTTGTAGTACTTGCCTCTGAGAGATCCTTAGTAGCTTAAACACGTCAAGGAGAATTTCGTCAACAATATATGCAGTAAACTTTAGAAACCAAGCACAGATGACATAAGTGAGAATCTCATCTAGGAGATACCTAAGTCAATTGAAATTCGAAATACTCGAGGCACTAAGATTTGAGCATTCGACTACAGAAGTAACAATCGCTCTTCAAATTCGACCTATCAAACGGATAGGCCTCGACATTTACAAGAAATTTGACACAAACAACGTCTCGAATTCGTCGGATCCCAAACTCCCCGTAGCTAATTCAAAATTCGCAACAATTCGCCGCAAACAAAGACATCTAACAAAGGTTTCGTCAAATAAAATAGGAAAACGGTGTTTACCAGCGCGCGGGAGGACGGGAGAAGCTGCAAGACGAGAAGTTGTGAGGGAACTGAAGTCGAAGAAGCTCCACGGCATGCGAGATGAAGCAATGGAGGGATTTGACTGGTTTGGCCATGGAAGAGAGAGACGGGGAGAGGGAGAGAGGAAGCTCGTTGAGGAGAGGAGGGAAGAAGATGAAGGTGACAAGCTCTGCTTCATCCTTCTGCAGACGGCGAGCTCGGACTAGACTCGGATATTTGAGCGGGGTTGTGAATTTGTGATATTTTTCATCTTATCGAGTTATCGTCCCGTATGGAGTGGAGGTTGAGTTCACATGACAGTGTGACACTTATACGGAGTACAGTATAAAATTATCTCTACCCAAAAAATGTTATACGGAGTATAAAATTATTGATAAAAAAAAAATCTAAATTTTATATCAACTAGTACGATTCCCCGCGCCATGACGCGATTTTTTAATAAATAATATTTAGATATAGATAAATCATAGACATTAGATTTAATTCAATATTTTAAATTAAACTCATTGATTAGTAAATGTGTTAAAAATAATAGAAAAAATACACTTTGGTTAAAGAGATAAAGAGAAAAATAAATAATAAATAGTGAAAGATAAAAGTTTTGAATTAATCCCATTGGTTAAAAAATGTAATATCAAATAATATTGGGTAATTAATATTAGAATATTTTTCAAAAAAATAATATTAGAAAATATAGTTACAATAATAAAATGATATTATGTAAATAATATTTCCACAAATAACTTTGAACATGGAGAGGACATGTGACATAAATTAATATAGTATATAGATATAAATAGTTAGTAAATGAATTTGAGTTAAGCCTAATAAGTATATTAGATTGAATTCAATGTTTTGATTTAAGCCCAATAGTTAGTAGGATTAAAGAAAAAAAAAGGAATTAAAAGAAAAGAAAGAAAAAAAGAGAATTAAAAAAAAGATGATTAAAGAGAAAAAAGAAAATTATAATTGGTCAAAACCCCTAAAATCTCTCTAATGTTGACATCTCAGCATAAACTCTTCTAAATTAAGAGTTTATATAGATTTTTTATTTATTAAGTAATAATTGGTACAATTTCTGCATTATGGTGCATGCGCGAGAAGGAAAAAAAAATTATACATATCTATTATAAGGATGAAAAAATTGGAAAAAAATTATTATGTTAACCAATATGTGGATGGATGAAATCACTGTGTAGGACTTCGTTCAACATCTCAGCATAAACTCTTCTAAATTAAGAGTTTGTATAGATTTTTTATTTATTAAGTAGTAACTGGTACAATTTCTGCATTATGGTGCATGCGCGAGAAGGAAAAAAAAATTATACATATCTATTATAAGGATGAAAAAATTGGAAAAAAATTATTATGTTAACCAATATGTGGATGGATGAAATCACTGTGTAGGACTTCGTTCATAGGATCCCTGCAAAAAAATAGTTTGGTTATATAAATGGATGAAATTGCATGTAAATGAAAAATAATACAGTATAGGGTTAATCTTACATAGTGAGTATAAAAAGGGATTATGGATATGTAGCACCATTTTATCCGAACTCTGAGTGAATATACTCAACCTGTGTAAACAAATTAATAAACCCAATAAGGCTAATATTATTATTAGTAGTAGGATAAAAGTTATACATGCAAAGAAAGAAAGAAAAAAACATGTTAATGTACCCGTTGGCTAAAAGTACGTAAGATTTTTTTGTACACCACATTAACTGTAGTGTTGAGTGGGTGACCATTCTGATCACAAAGATAGAATTTTCAAGCCGGGTTTGATTGTAATCCTTGAGACAACAACATACGGTCATGGCTGAAGTCTAGGTTTCTTAGTTTTAATTTTTGCATTTATTTATTTACATAAACAATATACGTACCTCATTATTAGGCGACGAAGACAATTTTGGCTCAGATGTGTAATTTAATTATTTAAAGAACAAGTTATTTCTTGTGCAGTTGATCAGGTATCTTTATAGTCGGTAGAACTAGAAACGTATAAATTAAATAAGGGGTGGTTTAATCAATATAACTGAGAATCTATAAAACAAGGTTAGTTAAGGCTAATGTATTGGGTAAAAGAAAATAAAGCATCCCATATGTATGGATTTAGGGGCACAAAGGCAATCCAACACAGGTCATAGAGGTGAATAAAACACAACTAACATGACTAACGGTTGGCAATGGGTGAGATGACATGTAGTAATTTATGAATTTTGTCAAAACTATTTATTTATAAGTGAAACATGTTAACGTACTCCTAAAGTAAACATATACGGAGTATCATGTAAAACTTATCCATTTCGAAATTTCAACTTTGCCCACTTATAGTCTAAATTTTATAAGACGATCATTGACCACAAATTGACCTAAGTTCGTGTACTCTACTTACCAACCACAACACTTTAAACAATTGCTACTAGCAGAGCCGGACTTGAGTTTTTTATGGCCTGAGGCGAAATTTATATTGGGCCCCCCACTATATATAGTATGTATATACATAAGGTATGGTAAAATAAATGGTTTTTTAAATAATTTTCTAATATAAACAAAATATTTAAACGAATTGAAGTTAAAACTAAAAAAAATCAACTAAGCCTCGCCTAATCAACTATAGAGAGTCAAATAAAAAAAAATGAAAAGCACAAAAAAACACATGAATTAAAATTTAAAAAAAAAACAACGAAAGTTAAATTACTAGGGAAAAAGTTAAATAAAAAAAATCAAACTCAAATTACTGGGGGAAAGTTTTAAAAAAAATATCCAAAATACAGGAATTTAAATTTAAAAACAATCAACGAGGGGAAAAGTTAAAAAAAATCAAACTCAAATTACTAGAGGGGGAGTTTTTAAAAAATTTCAAAGGCAAGAAAAAAAAAATTCAAACGCAAATCACTGTGGTAGTTTGGGGCGTATAAGCAAAAAAAATTCAAACTCAAATCCAATGAAGTGGGTGTGATTCAATGCGGCATGAGCCAAAGAGAAGGATGAACCGAAATCCGAGTTTACTTTTGCCACATGTAGTAGAAGAGGGTCAAAATGAAGAAATAAAATACATATACATGTACAGTAGAAATTTCAATACAGAATAAAATATGGACCCAAAGAATTTTAGTCCAAATCAATTTTTTTAAACACATAATATATATACAAACTCATACATACTTGGGATTGGTCCATGTTTACTAGGAGACTTTTATACTACATCTGTTAAAAAATATAAGCCATTTGAGACATTTGCACAAAAATTAAGGAAATCATAAACTTATTCTACTTATACCCCTCATTAATTATCCATAACTCTTCTCAACCAATAAAATTTGAAAAAAAAAGTCAAAAAGTAACATTTCTCGTATTCTAATACTTAAAAAACCTAAAATGACTTATATTTAAAAAAAAATCTAAGTCTAAAAAGACTTATATTTTTGAACGGAGGGAATATTCATTAAGCCTCGAGGACATAGCTTTGTAAAGGGAGAACAATATAACGATTTACTCTCTTGTATGCCCCTGACTTAGTAATATCGTGTGGATGTGAATTTTAATATAAAATAAGGGATTAAACACATTGTAAAAGATCATCAAAAATCAATAGAAACAATTATTCTTTTCCTTTCTCTCTCTTACTCTATTTCCCCTTCCCGTATTTTCCTTAACCTTTCTCAATCTCTAATCTTTCCCTTTTAACTTTGCAATTTCACAAGGTTCCAATTAGAGACGTACAACTTTTCAGTTTTTATTACCATTACCGTACCAAATTTCAAAACTTGGTAGTATACCGAACCAATTATGTTGATTACCAGTTTAATTAGTTCGGTTTGTCGTGGTATGTTTTACCCAACTCTAATCATACTACAGTAAACATTAACATCAAGCCATATGTGAACCAAGTTATGAATATACAACTTGATTTATGGTTCATTCACCCTAATTTTACCTAACCAAAAAAAAAAAGCTTTCACACGCATAAATAATTTAATACTAGTTTTTGTTCCATCAATTTAATTTGATTTTCAAGCCTAAAATACTAGCACAGAGAATATTCTCCTACTAACTTATTTTATTTGTTTATTCCGTTTAAATAATTATACTCCTTTACATCATACTATTACTACTAGTAAAAACTAAAAAAAGCACCAATAAATTGAAAATAACAGTAGCGTCCAAAAAAAATAACAACAGTAGCACATTCATATTTATATAATCCATTTTACAATAACAATAATAAAAAGATATTTATAGAGACACCAAAAAACCCACTTTAATTTCATTTTAATATAATTAGATGCCGTTTTAATTGGGGCCAGCCGGACGTCAAACGACATTTAAATAGAGTTGATAAATTTTCGTCTCATCAATCATTCTCTGCTCCTTAGAAAATTTTAAACTCCTTTTTCTTCTTCTCTCTCCTCCATTTCTCTCTCCCCTTTGTGCATCATCAATTATCGATTCATCAATCCTTTTTTAATCTCCTCCAATCTGGATAGATTCTTATAATTTTGGGTCGTGGAGAGAGGAAACCTGTGCCCAAAATCAAGCAATTTCGCTTTTTCGGACGAGTTTTCCACTATTAAACTCGGTGTTGGTGTGGTTGATTTTGGGGTTGTGTTGCTTTGCATAGTCATCTTCACAAGTCGGAATCTCTCTCTCCTCCTTCTGGTTTGATTCTCCGTTTACCCACTGAATTCGGAGCCTCGTTGACTCGCTCCAGGGTACGTACGCAATCCCTTTGTGTTCGACTTTTTTTTTTCCCGATCAAATTGCCTCTTTTGCTTGTTGATTTCGTTGTGAATTACTACAGTGTGATCTCGAGCGCGTGATTAGCGACTAATTGAGTGTTGTTTTGGTCTAATTTCGATTGTTTTGTGTTGATTGTTGTGGTTTTCGAGAATTGGTGTTCTAGGTCAACATTGGTTGGTGTGAAGTTTTTTGCTGTGCTTTGATAGTACCGCAATTGTTTATCATGTTTACTTTGATTCCTCTTTTGTTACATGTGATGGTTTGTGCTTGAGCTTCACTTTTCGTCCGAAAGCGGTTGACTTGTTCAATCAGAGTTAAGCTATGTTGTAGATGAAGTATCTACGCTGTCATTCTCCCATAGATTTTTTTGACCGCTTAAACTTCCATCTATCACTTTTCTGGGTGTCTATATTGATGAAAACCTTGTTTTGCGTTGAACAGGTAATGCATCCGACTGCCAACCATGTTTTTTTCCCTCCCTTATTCATGCTACTTTTAATTTGTTTTTCCTAATTTCCTTCCCTTTTAATCTGGTGTTTCAATTCATTGCCGTCTTTATTTTGTGCTAATGCCCTTGCATGTAATTAGGCTGATCATATGATTCAGAATTGGTCAGATTGGTTAAAGGACCTGTGAGTTGGTATGGGTTGTTGTATGGTGCCATTGTGTTGTTTGCTATTTTATGTGATTACTGATTAGTTTTTCTTGCAATCTAATTGACTTGTATAATTGAGACTCTGGCCAGAGTGTTTAAAACGTTTGTTGGGTGAGATTTGACTTCTTATAATGGCAGAACTGGTTTAATGGTGTATAATTTTTTGGCCTCTTTTGGCAGGTGATTTATGAACTAGTTGAAATAGGGAATATGATTTTAATATTTAAAACCGGATGAAATTGTTGTGATTGCCTTTTCCTCCGAAGTCAAAACATTTGTCTGTTGTGTTTCCTCCGCCAAGTAACTGCTGTGTGGTGAAAGAAGCTTGAGGGCTCATTGTCTGCTTCTACTACTTTTAGGTTTCTACTCAATATGTTCCTCTTTTGGGCTGATTTACTAATATAGTCTTCATGCTACACTAATCCTAGTTATTCTGATATGTTTTCTTTGTTTTCTTAATCCTGGGAAGTGTGTGATGTCATGGAGCAACCTCCTGGAAGATTTGTTTCACGTGAGTTTAATGAATATGTTGTCTTCCTATAAATAAAAAATGACAAATTTCCAAGTGGTATAATAAATTCTTTTGCTGCAGGGCCTTCACTTATTCCAACAATGAATACATCCAAGAGAGTTGGCACTGGTGCATGGAATTTCCAACCGAGCTCCAATGCTTATCACGCATCGACTGACGCTTCCTTATTTTCAAGCTCACTGCCTGTTCTTCCTCATGAGAAATGTATGCATCCATAAGAGAGAAGCTTACCATGTTTGGCACAAGGAGTCTTACCTTTTTTCTTGTTTTGCTGCAGTTACGGTAAATGATCATGAGCAATATCGTGAATCTATTGATGACGCGGATCCTAGCTTAAGTAAATTACAACAAGATGTAGAAGATCCCCTTGACGATATTGCTGATCAAACAATGAGTTATTTGCTTCCTGACAATGAGGATGAACTTTTATCGGGTATTGTTGATTATGACCTTGGTGCCTTGCCCAACCAAGTGGAGGAATCAGAAGAGACTGATCTGTTTGACAGTTTGGGAGGCATGGAACTTGATAGTGATGCTCAGGACGGTCTAAGCTTGGGCATAGCAAAGGTCAACTTGTCGGACGGTGTTGTTGGGAATGGGATGATATCCTATGGCCCCCCTAATGTTGGAGCTGTTGCTGGAGAACATCCATATGGAGAGCATCCTTCCCGAACTTTGTTTGTTCGTAACATTAATAGCAACGTCGAGGATTCAGAACTTAAAATTCTGTTTGAGGTAATTATGAGTAGTCCCAACTGGATTATATAGGAAGTTTAGGAACAGAGTCATCATGGGCATATAGCCTGTCATTTCCTTCAGTATCCCCTTTGAGTGAATGCCGATCTTAAACTTTCCACAATATCTGCAGATGTTTCTTCCTTTAAGAACAAGTTGCCAAAACCTGTTGCTTCTGTTTCACTTTTCTTTGTGTTTTTAGTGGTTGAGAGTTCTGTAATCTCTTTTGCGTCTCATATTATTATACACATCTTATTATTCAATCATGCCTGAGAAAGTTTGTTCGGAGATTTTTTTTTTCCGAGAGTTTTTGACAGAACAACCTATGAGTAATATGTATGCATGAAAGGTAAAAGTTGTCGGCTAAATGTTATGGTGGATCTGTATAAATATGTATAAAGATCATGGATGTCAGTTGGTCAGTATATAAGGCATTGCAGCTTCCTTTTAGATCCTCGTCCCCAGTCAAAATTAAAAATTAAGAATGAAAGGTGAAGGGTGCAATTATATGCTTAGTACGTTATGAAATACCTAACTTTGCGGCTTTGTGTTTGATGTACCTTAAAGAGTTCTATGAAGATTGCTTTCGCATGAATTTTTAGTAAGCACACGTTTTATTGTATGGACTGATGAAAGATGTTCCGTATTTTAATTATTTTTGAGTTTGCATCACGTATGGCTCTTGGAATGATATTATTTGAATTTGATGCCTTTCAATTAATTTTAGTCACTGAAGTGATGCATCCTGCCCTTCAATTAATTTTAGTCACTGAAGTGATGCATTCTGTTTCCAGCAATATGGTGATATTCGGACACTATATACTGCATGCAAGCACAGGGGTTTTGTGATGATATCATATTACGATATCCGTGATGCACGAGCTGCTATGAGGGCATTGCAGAACAAGCCACTGCGACGGAGAAAACTTGACATCCATTTCTCAATTCCTAAGGTTTCGTAAATGCTATATTCAATTATATCCTAGTTTTAAATTTTAGAGACCCCTCTTTTGGTTTCAGTAAGCTGTACTCTCTTGCATGCCACCAGGATAACCCGTCTGAGAAAGATGTAAATCAAGGAACTCTGGTTATCTTTAATTTGGATCCATCAGTTTCGAATGAGGATCTCCGGAAAATATTTGGAGCCTATGGAGAGGTGAAAGAGGTAATAATAATATATCGCTTCTCGAACATTTAACTCTCTAATTCTTCAGCTTGGACAAAGGACACTGAGTTCCTTTCCTTTGTTGGTCAATGCAGATAAGGGAGACACCACACAAAAGACATCATAAGTTCATTGAATTTTATGATGTCAGAGCAGCAGAAGCAGCCCTTAGGGCATTAAATAGGAGTGACATAGCTGGTAAACGCATAAAACTTGAACCAAGTCGTCCTGGTGGTACTCGGCGAAAGTATGTATTTTGCAATACTTGTTTCTTATGGTGTTTTACTTACCTGCACTTGTTTGAACTCATTTCCTCATTTGTTTGCCCTTTTTATCCATAACTTGTTCGATTTCTGTGATTGTCATCTAACTAAATTTGCACCCTCTACCGGGATATTAGATGTTGGGTCTTCTGAATTTATCCCTGTTTGGTTTGAAAATACAAAGATAAAGGGGAAAGGAAACATATCTAGTTTACGTTTTAGATTATGATATATTAACCATAATTGTAACTGTTACCCTTTTGACTCATTTTCCATCCAAAATTTGTTTACTTACCCTCAATTTCATTCCCTATTTTGGACATGGGGTAACCCAATCCCTCCCTGCTCGCTTTAAATTCACAAAAATACATAATTCCCCTCATTCATTTCTTCTTTATCTAAATTACCCTTTCCCAAATTCTTGATTCCTTGACCTTTTCCTCTCCCTAGTTTTGCACTAAAAAAGCCCTTAAAGATTCAACCTGTTTAGCAAATGTTCTATCTTTATATCACATGCCGTTCAGCTATCAGTTATTACTTGCACTTTCCAATGATTGAAGGTCTATATATTTTCAGTGAAACATTTATTCTTCTTCCTTGTCAAACTTGTGCAATTTTCCTTTTAAATGAAGATAATCTCTGCATATGTTGAGGTTCTAGATCTATAACACTTTAGTGTAAAGTGTACACATTGCATTCTAATTTGCTGGTGAGTGTATGACAGGCTTTTTACCTTGCTATCTTTGATTTCTATAATGTTGTTCATCTATCCCCTGTAATCTCAGCTTGTTGCTACAATTGAATCAAGAACTGGAGCTGGATGATTCTCGGGCTTTCCGCCAACATGTTGGTTCTCCAATTGCCAACTCTCCACCAGGTCGGCTTTGTGGTCCTTGCCTCAATATCCCCCTTTTTTTTGCATTAGCATCATGTCTTTAGTCTCAGGTGGCTCCAAATTTTACAGGAAACTGGGCACAGCAGTTCAACAGCCCTATTGAGCACAGTCCTATTCATGGTTTCAGCCAATCCCCGGGATATAGAACATTGAGCCCTACAACTAGCAGCTTACCGGGTTTAGCATCATTATTGCAATCCCAAGCATCTGGCTCAGGGAAGGCTCCACTTAATCCAATTGGCAAGGACCCTATGAGGGTTAACCAAGCCAACCACATATTTGGCAATTCAAATTCATTGCCAAATTCAGAACAGCGATCTGGCAGTCATCAGCCTCATTCGTTTCCAGAGCTTAAGCTGGACCAGTACTCTAGCAACATGTCTTTTGGTGCATCAACTTCTAATGGATCTGGTATTGAGACACTGTCCGGGCCACAGTTTCTCTGGGGAAGTCCTAGTACATTCCCAGAAAAGCCAAAAGCAGCTGCCTGGACAAACTCCCCTGGTGGACACTCACTGGCCTCCAATGGGCATGCCCATGCTTTTCAATACCCAAGCAGGCATCATGGTTCCCTTTTTGGCTCTTCCCAGCATCACAATCACCATGTTGGATCTGCTCCTACTAGTATTCATCCAGAGAGGCACTTTGGCTTCTTCCCAGAGTCCCCAGATACATCAATGATGAAACCCAGTGGTTTCCCAGGAGGGTTGAACATAGGTCCAAGCAATGGAAGCTATATGAACATGATTAATGTGGGTCCTCGAGCTGCAATTCATGCTGGAATGGCAGGAAATATTTCTGAAAATGGATCTCCAAGTTTCAGAGTGATGTCTTCTCCAAGGCTCAGTCCTGTTTTCCTGGGTCACAGCCCCTATCCCAGTTTAACTCTCAACAGTGGAGAGGCTGAACGCATGAGAAGCAGGCGCGTTGAAAATACAGCAAATCAGACAGACAGCAAAAAGCAGTTTCAGCTTGACTTGGAGAAGATTGCTAATGGTGAAGATATCAGGACAACATTAATGATTAAGAATATCCCAAACAAGTAATATATCCTTTTACCTCTTGTTAAACTTTGCCTTTTTTTTTATAATTACTATTAGACACCATGTTTTTTATGTTGTAAACCCTTTTGTTTCTACCTTTTTACTGTGTTAACAAATGACAGGTACACCTCCAAGATGCTGCTGGCTGCTATTGATGAAAACCACAAAGGCACTTATGACTTCCTCTACTTGCCAATAGATTTTAAGGTAACTTTAAAATGGGAAATGAAGTTTTAGTTGTTCAGTTTCTCTAGGGGTTGACCATGATAAGTGTTGTGATTTTGTTCTTGGTGCAGAACAAATGCAACGTTGGCTACGCATTTATCAACATGCTATCCCCTTCTCATATAGTCCCATTTTATGAGGTTTTGACACTTCCCCTCTCTCATGCACTGTTCATTTTATTCGATATATATCATTGTGATCTTCTAGCTTGCCCTTCATTCATTTCTTGTGATTGGCCCAGGCATTTAACGGAAAGAAATGGGAGAAGTTTAATAGTGAGAAAGTTGCTTCATTAGCATATGCCCGTATTCAGGGAAGATCTGCCCTTATTGCCCATTTCCAGAATTCTAGCTTGATGAATGAGGACAAGCGGTGCAGGCCAATATTATTTCATTCAGAGAGCACTGAAGTTGGCGAGCAGGTGATGTGATCTATAAAAATGCTCTGAGCTGACTTATTATATGCTAGACTTCTCAAATCTTTTGCAGGAGTCTGAATTGAGTCCCTGATAATATAGCTTACATTAACCATGATATATGATTTCCTATGATCAAAGAACTTGATAAGTTTTTGCCTCTCTTTGCAGTGTTCAATAAAAATTAACGAGAGAATTTCATTACTATTGCTTGTTTGAGTTTCAAAACCGTCTTTAATGCTTCAAAAACTGCACTTCAAAAGCTACTTTTGAGATGAAACTGAAAACTGTCTTACCATGTCCTTGCCCGAGTACAGATAATCCATGAGCACCTTCCGTCTAGCAGCCTGAACATCCAGTTGCGTTCCCAAAACGGATCAGAATCTGGGGAGTCCTCAGTCAATACTGGTATGGGAGGTTCAGAAGAGATACTTGACAAGTTCTAGCTGGAACAGTAAGACAGAGCAGCCATCAGACTCCAATCGGGTGTCATGGCCTCTGTGGGTTTCTGACTTTTGCGTATATAACTTCATTCAAGTGTACAAAAGATTTAGGAAGAAGGCAAACAAGACAAAGGAGGGAAGAAGGTAGCTATTGCTTGGGAGCTTCGCAAAACAAGAAGCCCGGGCGTTTTGCTTGGTTGTGTGCTTAATCTGCGCTCTTTCGACGAGCCTCTAAAGAATTCCCCCTTTTGCATTTTTGCCAAGTCGGGGTTACTGAAACTTCATCCCTTTTTTCCCCTCCATGTCAGATAAATCAAACCCTGCATATATGGTGTATCATCTGAAATCTGATCTTCTTCGGCTTTGTTTTATGAAATTGTACAGTGGGAAACCTACATTGACATGGAAATGAAACCATGCCTGTTCTATTTATGGCTAATTAGTAAGATCAACTGTTCAAACTGATGCATAGGAAAGCTTTCATTTACAATAAGTTGTTCTCTGTGTCAGCAAGTGTTGTTCCCACATGAGTAGAGGACACGAGACTACAATAGAGCACCTTGTGAAGTTGAGTGAACAATAAATAAAGTTCAAAGTTGATATTTTTTTAAGAAAAATATCTTTTTTTTTTTAATCACTAGAGAAAAATATCTAGTACCATAGTTTATATAATTCCATGGCGACACTCTCCTCTGCTTGAACATCCAAAAGGTTATCACCTTAGTTACTTATACAACTACGCCGAAGCCCACCTTTTTTTAACTAGGAAATTATACAAAATCTTTCAACTTTTTGAAATTTTTTTTATTAAGTAAAAATTCGAGGTCAGACATACCCTCTAATATATCATAATTAAATCTTCCACCTCCTCATATATCAAAATGCCCTCTAATGTCAATGGTGACCCTAAAATCTTCCCTAGTCTTTATGTCTTGGGTTCTTGTGACCCTAATGTCATAGTAATTTAGCTTCGAGTCAGTCTTGCATGCTGTGTATGTTTGCTTATCTTGTTAGATGTGCTATGATAGTTTCCTATATTTGGTTGATGTCACTAACCAAGTTTATAAAGGAAGCACATGTACTGCGATGACGGATTTATCCAATATGTTGTAAGCTTTCTTCTTTCTCTCTTGATGTAAACTAGAGAGGGCAATTGTTGAGAATTATAACTATAGTTTACTTCCAGGTTTTTTTTTTAATGTATTTATGATAAATATTGTATAAGCTGTAGGGGGTTTAGGTTGGGCTAATTGTAAGCCCAAGCCCATGCCTTACCCGGCTTGAAAATTTCCGACCGTTGCTCCTATACCCTTTATAAGCCTTTCATCGGGTAAACCCTAAATTGAGTTTAGGGTACTGTAGTGCTGCTCCAAAATGGCTGAGCATATGTGAGGTTTCGCTGGAGTTTCGGGTCTATTGAAGATAGCAAAAGCCGAGAGAAGAAGATAGAGGCAAGCTCGAGTGAGCGTTCATCAGAGAGAGAGGCTCGTTGAGCAATCTCCATGTGAACCGTGCTCGAGAGACAAAATAGACGAGATCCATAGGTTGTCGGAGACTTGAAATGGAGAGAAGAAGAACCAGCAAAGGACTCGATGCTCCCTGAAGCAATGGCCAGCGATAGCCGGTTGTCTTGACGAGCCTTACCGAGTGGACGATGCCTCATACCAGGGGGTTTCCCATTCCTTAGCTTATCATTGCTATTGTGTCCTTAGTATTTATCTTTCATGTATTTCCATTTCAGTTTAGATGTTGCCCTCCTTGGATCCATGTATGTCTTTCTCTTTTTTGCCTCTAGAGTATATTGGATATCTTCTAGAGTTGGGGACGTAGGGACTAGCCCGAACCTCGTTAACATATCACGTGTGTCTTTGCTACCTTTGTTCATGTTTTCAGTTTAGGATCGATCTAAATCCTAGCTTGCTTAAATCGGACTATTTTGACCACTTCGACCTTAATCGGACCATGATCCCCAAGTGCAACCTTTAATCCTAACAATAAGAAATATTCTCTATTAGTTTATTTATATTGAACTTATTATATAACAAACAGAACTATTAAGATTTAACTTAGTTTCATTTTATTTTCCGTATTGATCACTTTCCTCTCCAATCAAGAGAGGAAAATTTGAGGACAACCAATCACACCACTGAAGCTCAAACCATGGCTTACTAATGAGTGGCACAAGAAGCAACCGAATCCCCTATGGAGTGTGTAATGTTTGACCCGCAAAGTTTTATCGGGTTCGAGTACTGAGACCAAAAAATTAATGTTTAACTGGTGATTGAATTCATACAGATCTTACAACTTAAACTAGTTGGACAAATTTTTTGGAGGAAAATTTTTTAACTAAAAAAATGACGTGTGAAAAAAAAACATTTTTTTTAGTATTTAGTATTGAATATGATGATATATGATATAAGAATAATAAGATATATGATTACTCTTTTATCTTCTTATTCTATAAGTAAGGATATAAGATAGAAGGATCGATTATGTTTTACTTTAAACAATTTTATCTCTTCCGATAAAAAAAAGGAATTTCTTTTATATTAATTAATATCTTGTGAAACAAATACTATGGAGCTATAAGTGCCTCGCTCAAAAGAAGATAAACACTTGATAAGTCATAGAATTGATCGAGTATTATTACTAACTAGTCTTATAGGCCGTGTGCTTCGCAGTTTCTTAATTAATTATATATTATTTTATTATATATTTTATTAAATAGTAAAAAGTTATCAAAAAATTAATAACAAATTTGATTTTTTTTATAGTTTTTAAAACACCAAATGACATATTTTTACTAAGGGAGGGAATATTAGACAATTAAAAATTGTTTCCCTATAATATTATATTTTAAAATGCTAAAAATATTTTACAAAAAATATAGTTATTTTGTAAATGATAATTCATATAATTTTTTTTTAAAAAAATTGTGAAAAAAATTATATAGCATAAAATTTTAATATTTTTTATTTAAAAAGCTAGGATAGATTTTAACTTGGATATTTTAATTTTAACTATTTTCTAAAACTACTCAGTAAAATATTATACAAAGAACGTACTACAAAACTATTCAGTAAAATATTTTGTTAATTCTTTATGATTTGTCATTTATTTATAAGACTTGTAACTCTGATATTATATATATATATATATAAATTAATAAAATTATTTTATACATGCTACAAACACAAACGTATGTTAATACATTTCATTTATTTTATTTATTTTAGAATTTCGCAATAGTAGAACATATATTAATACATTTTTTTTCCTTATTTATTCTTTCATGAATTGTTGAAAAGTGAAAACAAAAAGAAGTTCATCAAAATTGAAAATTTTCTTTAAATTCAAATAATTGACATAATACATATAAACTGATCTCCTCTATTTAATTTTAAAAAAATATATTGAAAGAATTTAGTGGTTGAAACAAGTGTTAATAAAAATTGAAAGAGTACCTATAATACTCCGTATAGGGGTCTTGTCAGATACACTTTTTACATAACTGAAATTTGAAATCTCCTTTCTCTCTGTTCTGTTAGGAAGTTCAGTGTAATGAAATAAGAATCGGATGAATTCTTGCTGATGTTTCCATTGAATATGTGAGGGTATAAATAATACAAATTAGGCAACTAATTTGAATACACAATATTACACTGCTGAATTAGAGGAGTTAAATTAGCAATCATATCTTCTCTTGACGAAAGGTTAGGAGATGATATCTCCTTGGTAATATCCCTCGGCAAGCTCAAGACGGAGCTCGGACTTGCAGCTTTGGATCGAAGATTGGCGAACCATGTGGTGCCCACGGCCTTGGTGAATAAGTCGGCTAATTGAGCTGTTGCTGGAACATATCGAACAAGCAGCTCGCCAGATTCAACCTTCTCTCGTACAAAGTGATAATCCAATCGAATGTGCTTAGATCGATGACTTAGGACCGGATTGGCTGTCATGAACGTGGCACCGAGATTATCACACAAGAGGACCGGCGGGTTGGGTGACCGAAGACGAAGATCGTGTAGTAGTTGTAGGATCCAAGACACCTCTGCAGTGGTGGAAGCGAGGGCCCTATACTCAGCCTCCGTACTCGATCGAGCCACTACTCTCTGCTTCCTTGAAGTCCAACTTATGAGATTGCAGCCGTAGAAAATGGCAAATCCAAACTGAGATCGACAATCATCCGGGTCGGATGCCCATCCGGCATCTGAATATGCCAGGAGGCGAGGATTTGGAGATGCTTGAATGAGCAAGCCATGTTGAATGGTGCCTTTGAGATAGCGTAATATCCTCTTTACTGCCTTCCAATGTACCTCAGTAGGAGAATGCATAAATTGGCATACTCGATTGACCGCATAGGAAAGGTCGGGACGTGTAATCGTCACATATTGAAGAGCACCAACCACTTGGCGATACAAGGTTGGATCTGCAAAAGGATCCCCATCACGCTTCAGGCGTGAGCCCGGTTCCGCCGGAGTGCTGATTGGTTTAGCTTCTACCATGGAGCTTCGGTGAAGAAGGTCTCGTATATACTTGGATTGAGAGAGGTGCATTGTCTTGGCGGTACGGGTGACCTCAACTCCAAGAAAGTAGCTCAATGCTCCGAGGTCTTTGAGAGCAAACGTTCGATCAAGCCGAGAGACAAACTCACCAATGAAGGTTGGATTGTTGCTTGTTATTATCAAATCATCCACGTAGACAAGCAAATACACAATAATATTGGATGAGTGATAAACAAATAGGGAGTTATCCGAGTGACAAGCAGTAAAGCCATGATCAAGTAAGTAGGATTTGAGCTTATTGAACCATGCTCGAGGGGCTTGCTTCAAGCCGTATAGTGCTTTCTTAAGGCGGCATACATGCGTTGGATGAGAGAGATCAACAAAACCCTTTGGTTGTTCCATGAACACAACCTCCTTGAGATCGCCGTTTAAAAATGCGTTGTTGATGTCCAATTGTCGAACACCCCATCCATGGGAGATGGCTATAGAGAGGACAAGACGCACCGTGGTTGGTTTAACAACGGGACTAAATGTCTCAAAATAATCAACACCTTCTTCTTGGTGGAAGCCCTTGGCAACTAGCCTCGCCTTGTACCGTTGGAGGGTACCATCGGCATTTTTCTTAACCCTGTAGACCCACTTACAACCAACCACATTAGTGTTAGGAGGACAAGGAACAAGTAGCCACGTATTATTTTTCATAAGGGCCGTATACTCCGCTTGCATGGCATCTTGCCAACATGGGTACTTGACCGCATGGGCATAGGTAGTGGGCTCGTGTATGGGTTCGGTGGTGGTTAAGGAGGCAGGGAGGGCATGTTTCATTGTACTGTAGGTCTTGGGGCGAAGTTTATTTGTGCGAGCACGGGTTTTCATGGGATGGGTGGTGGTGTCCGAGGCTCGAAAATAGGACGGGACATTTGATGGTGGTACAATGGTGGCCGGTGGGGGCTGCTCATTAGAACTGGACATGGCATGTATCGACTCCTGAGTGGTAATGGAGATGGGAGAGGTGGTAGGCGATGGGGTTTCCACTGTGGTGGATGAGTTTGGTGGACTCAATTGAGGAGGTAAAGTAGCAGTGGCCTCCACATTGGTGAAAGTAACAGGGGGAAGTGGGGGTGGATTTGGTGGTTTATTAAAAGATGGAAATGGAAAAAATTCCTCATTAAAAACCACATGTCTGGCAATATACATGCGAGAAGACTCAAGATGGTAACAAAGGTACCCTTTATGCTTGGAGCTATAACCAACAAAAAGACACGGTAATGACCGAAAATCAATTTTTGTGTTGGTTATAAGGTCTAAGAAATGGGTAACATAAGCAACCAAACACTCTTAAAAAATCATAATCGGGTTTGGCTTTGTAAAGACATTGATAAGGTGACTCATTTTTAAGATTTTGTGTGATGGTGCGGTTATGAAGGTAAGTGGCGGTGTGGAAAGCGTGTTCCCAAAACAATGAAGGTAGGGATGCTTGAGCAAGTAAGGCAAGACCCTTCTCAACAATGGTTCTATTTAGGCGTTCGGGAGCCCCGTTTTGTTCATGAGTGTGTGGACAAGAGACTCGATGAAAAATCCCTTGAGTTTGTAGATGTGTAGAAACATTTCTATATTCTCCACCCCAATCGGTTTGTAGAGCTTTGATGTGGACTCCAAATTGAGTTTTGATCATGGTATGGAAAATAGTAAATATTTTGAGTGCATCAGATTTATGGGAGAGAAAATAGATCCACACAAATTTGGTTGCATCATCCATGAACAAAAGAAAGTAGCGATTACCATCTAATGATAAAACGGGAGCGGGGCCCCAAACATCCGAATAAACCAAATCAAACATCTTTTGAGAGGAAATATGTCTATTGGGAAAGGGTTGACGATGACTCTTACCAAGTTGACAAGCCTCACAAATTGAGTTCAAATTATTGGAAGATAAAGGAAGATGAAAATGAGACACTAAACGACGGAGAACGACTTCATGGGGGTGAGCTAATCTCCGGTGCCAACCGGTGAGAGAGGTGCGGGATCCAAGATGTACGGAGGGAGGTCGGGCTGTGGTGGATGACTGGTTTTGGAGTCGATACAAGCCATGATCAACGGTTCCTTGGAGTAGCACTTTGCCCTGCAAATTCTTCACGAAACATTTAGATCTGTGTAGTTCCATAAAGACATTATTATCTCTAGTTAGTTTGGATATGCTTATCAAATTTTTTGTGATCTTTGGAACGAGAAGAATATTAGACAAGGCTAAGGGACGAGGGTTAGCAGGCAAAGTAGTCGACCCAATATGAGAAATAGTAAGAGGCATACCATTTCCAACAAGTAACTTGTCGTCTCCCGAATACGGATCGGATAGTTGCAGTTTGTCAAGGTCTGCAGTCACATGATCTGTAGCTCCTGAGTCGAAGTACCAGTTGGGATCTACCACGGACGACTGTGAGACGGTGTGGGCCTGGCGTCCCTGGTTTCTGTTCTGGTTAGGACGGGGAGCATTAGGACGAGATGGGAACTCGGTCTGATTGAGCCTATTCCAACAGGCAAGGGCTTCATGACCATTTCGGCCACATATCTGGCATCGAACCTTGCGACGTTGTTTTTGATTGTGTTCTTCATTCGAGCGGCCTAATGCAGTTGAGTCGGAGCCACTAGAACGCCCTCCCGAGCGATTGTTGTGGTTAGAACCGACAGCTACATTGGCATTTGGGACAGGTGTGAGGACAGAGTTCCGCCTTGCCTCCGCTTCGAGACGTTCTTCTTCTTGGAGAAGGAGACCGACAAGGTCATCAACAGATGCATTGTCATTGTGCATCATGAAGGTCGTGAGAAATGGCCCATACGATCCATCCAAACCACTTAGTATGTGGCTGATTAGATCTTCATCAGGGACCTTGTAGAGTGACTCGGCAAGGGAGTCTGCAATGTTCCTCTTCTTCTCGATGTACTCCACCATGAACAAAGCACCCTTCGATAGGTTCTGGAGTTGAAGTTTTAAGGCCATACGACGGGCCTTAGTTTGAGACTGATAATTCATCTCAATGGCATCCCATGCTTGATAGGAAGTGGTTGAGCGAGCAGTGATGGAGAGGGCTTGCTCGGACATCGTGGACTTGATCCATAAGAGGACAAATTTGTCTCGACGGCGCCAATCCTTGTAGGCTGGATTAGGTTGCGATGGCTGATCGTCAACTCCGGGGGGCATCTCGGGCGGCACAGTGGATTTCTTGATGAAGTCATCAAGTTCAAAAGCCTCAAGTGCTGATAAGACTGTGTTTTTCCACAGTGAATGGTTGTTTCTGCCCAGCTTAATGTTAATGTTGGGAATTTGAAAGTTGAAAGTTTGGGTTTGAGAGGATCCAGCGGCCAAAAGGAGATGGGCAGCATTGGTTGTGGATGTTAGAGGGGCGGTGGGTGATGGGTTGATTTGCTCAGTGGACTCGTTGGCCATTTTGCAGGTTTTCCTAGGCAGGCTCTGATACCATGTAATGAAATAAGAATCGGATGAATTCTTGCTGATGTTTCCATTGAATATGTGAGGGTATAAATAATACAAATTAGGCAACTAATTTGAATACACAATATTACACTGCTGAATTAGAGGAGTTAAATTAGCAATCATATCTTCTCTTGACGAAAGGTTAGGAGATGATATCTCCTTGGTAATATTCAGGTACGAAGCTTGATCTTCTTCAACCCTAACTGCAAACTTCTTGATTCATTTGTGTTTTTGGACTGATTTGAGCTTCTGGTTTGCGATTTGCACTTTCAATTGCTTCAATCCTAACTGAAAGCTTCATTTGTGTTGTAATCACGGTTAATTGTCTGATTTGCTCGTAGTTTTTAATCCTCTGGTTTCGTTTAATTTGCGTTTTTGGACTGATGTGATTTGAGCTTCTGGTTTGCGATTTGCGCTAGCTTCATTTGCGTTGTAATTAATCACCGTTAATTGTGTGATTTGCTCGTCATCTTTACTCCTCTGGTTTCGTTTGCGCTTTTGGACTGTTTTGATTTCTTCAACTCTAACTGCAAGCTTCATTTGCGTTGTAATCATGGTTAATTGTTCGTCGTTTTTACTCCTCTGGTTTGCGATTTGCGCTTTTTTACTCCTCTGGTCTCTGTTTCTGTGTTTGACGACAGTTGCGCTTTTGGACTGATTTTGCCTCTGTTTGCAATTTTGATTGAGTTTTATGATTTTCTTCTTGATTTTGCCTCTATCGTAACTGCTGTAAAGGAATAAACTAGGTCAATTGTAGAGGTTTTTTTAGATGATCGAAAGGTAGCAGAAGCAATTAAGGAAAATGTTTCTTTTATTTACGTGTGACTTAGTGCTGATTCTCTGTTTTTATAAGAAAGTAATGTTTTTATGTTTTCATTTATAGATGAGTTAGTGCTGATTCTCTGTTTTTAATTTTATAAGAAAGTAATGTTTTCATTTATAGATGACTTAGTGCTGCTTCTCTGTTTTTATAAGAAACTAATGTTTGTGGAAAATCCCAACCAAATTAGGATAAGCTAAAAATATTTTTCGTAACAATAATATCTTTAACAGATTTTAAGCCAATTTATTGTTTTTTCAGCCATGGCTTGTATATGTAGTTGCGCTGCTTGCACAGGATGTTTGGCTGCTCATCCACCTTCCTCGGACCCCAAGTGTCGGGGCTGCCATCTTCCGCATCTCTTTCAGCTGTTATCTCTCCGCTTCCACGCGTGATTGGTCCTCATCCAGCGACGATTGTGCATCATCATCCTGATCCTAGTGGCTCGCACCCCCAACCCGTTGGGATGAGTTCATCTTCCTCCGCACCTGCCGCGGGTACTGCCTCTCTTCATCAACTTATGCATGTGGATCCTCCTGTTGCTACTGTGTGAGAATCCGAGAATCCCGGTCGGGTCGTATGAAAACGGGAGTCGTGCCGGGTTTATTTTATTTTTTTGTTATAAGGTCGGGATCCACCACTTTACACAAAAGCTTAAGCCATTGTGTAGGGGCATCTCCCAACCTTATATTTTTGGTTTGTTATACCACCCACAATCGATGTGGGATGACTATTTATCTCAACACGCCCCCTCAAGTGCAATCCTGTGGAAAAACTTAAGCCATTGTGTAGGGGCATCTCCCAACCTATATTTTTGGTTTGTTATACCACCCACAATCGATGTGGGATGACTATTTATCTCAACATACCTTCTCAAGTGCAACCCGCCTAGATCGGGTCGACACTTAAAATCTATTTTTTTTCCTTCTCCCGGGGTGAGACTCTCAATCTCTTTATAGCTCGCCCGGTTTTTATTTTTTCGACGGGTTTCAGGCTTACCCGAAGCCAGGAAAACCGACTCGACTCGGATCTGCTCTGATACCATGTGAGAATCCGAGAATCCCGGTCGGGTCCCGATGTGGGATGACTATTTATCTCAACATACCCCCTCAAGTGCAACCCGCCTGGATCGGGTCGACACTTGAAATCTTTTTTTTTTCTTCTCCTGGGGCGAGACTCTCAATCTCTTTATAGCTCACCCGGTTTTTGGTTTTTCGACGAGTTTCAGGCTTACCCGAAGCCAGGAAAACCGACTCGACTCGGATCTGCTCTGATACCATGTGAGAATCCGAGAATCCCAGTCGGGTCGTATGAAAACGGGAGTCGTGTCGGGTTTATTTTATTTTTGGTTATAAGGTCGGGATCCACCACTTTACATAAAAGCTTAAGCCATTGTGTAAGGGCATCTCCCAACCTTATATTTTTGGTTTGTTATACCACCCACAATCGACGTGGGATGGCTATTTATCCCAAAATACTGTTCCCAGTTCATCTGTTCCCGGTTCATCTTCATCTGCCACTGTTCCCATTTCATATTCATCCGCACCTGCCACCGGTAGGAACTCCCTTCAGACGGATCCTCCTGCTGCTGTTGTTCCTAGTTCATCTTCACATGCACTTGCCATTGCTGTTGTTCCCAGTTCATCTTCCTCCGCACCTGCCACTGTGCGTCCTCCTCCTATGCGACCTCCTCCGCGTCGCCAACCTCCTAGATGATGTACAGCTGGTACCTCTACTACATCTCTTCCACTTGTGCAGGCGGATACTCCTGGGCATCCTACCCCGCGTCGGCAGCCTCCTAGATCATGTACGGGACGCATCCAGCAAGAGCCTGCGGATCCTGCTCCTGTGCGTTTTGCTCGGCGTCGCCAGCAGCAGCCTCGGCTCCCTCCTAGTGGTGGACCTGACCCTCATGGTGGTGGTGGACCTGACTCTCATGGTGATGATGACACACCGATTAGGGTGTTGGGCCGATGGAACTATCAAGGCGGAAGGAGGATGTATCTGGTGGTGGCTAGGCCACCCATCCAGCTATATGAAACCCTTCAAGTTGAAGACTTTCAATCCCAAGTTGAAGCTAAGTAGACTTTCAATTAATACATGGAGATCTGCAATAAAAGACTTAATCAATTTCTTGTCCTTGTTGGGTTTAAGTTTGACAACATTTACTATCTTTGATAACTTTGTTTGCATCTTTTGTTGTTTCTGAGCATCTGTTGGTTTAGCCTCAAGCATATACTATTTGATTTCTGAGCATCTGGCGAAACTTATGCGAATTGCTCAAATTGCTTTGAATAATTGCATAAGTTTACTTTCATATATAGCTAGTCCGACTGATCGACGAACTTGAGATTATTCGAATACCCCAGCCATGGGCTTCAATTTGTTGAAGTTAATGTAATTCAAATTGTTAGGTGATCAACTCGTTAGTTAAGTTAGTTGATCGAAGCTCTGTTATAAATGTAGGAGTTAGTTTCCCCTTCTGTAAAGCCATTGTGTAGGTTCTGTGTCTAATTAATCAATCAATGTGTACGTGAGGCTTATCTGAAACTGTGTGTGTTGTATTATCTGTATTTACTGTCATCTTCCTCCTTAATTTGAATGTGCTCTCTGAGTTGTGTTGATCCACCATCAGTTTGCTAACACATTAATTGAGGCTGGGTTTGTTGTAAGTTGTAATGGCCTTAATTTGTTCTTCTTTCCATATTGTAATAATGATTGTAAAGGAGCATTTAAATAAAATTTGAATGGCTTGGCTCTTGGTTCTTTCTGAAGTCATAAATTTAATTAATATATTTAAACAACCTCCACCTTTCTAAACAAAATCCTGGATCCGTGTACCTATGGAAAAAAAAAATGTCTAATATATATTAGACTTCTTATGATACTCTGATGAGCTAATTAAGTATAGATACCTTAGTATGTTTGCATTGAGTGACACTTTGGGATGAGTCTAATTCTGAAGTATTTCAGTTGTCCAAATGGACTCACTGAGGGGAATGTCTTAATGGTTTATATTTGTAGTGGGATAGTTAAGACAATGTCATTGCTAGCCTCAAGGGCAGTGCCTACTTGAATGCTGATTTTGCAGTCTCTGAACCTGGGTTCCATACATCTGCAACACCGCAGCTTGATGAACTGCTTAAACAAGCTAGCCAACAGGTGACCTTAAGGTTGTTGATACAATAAATTGGCAGCTAGTATGCTTCTGTTTGCTTCATATGAATTGTAATCCTTGAAGGTACAAGACCCAGATAACTCAGCACAGTCAGGTATATGATTCATGGGTTAGTTCCAGCAGTTCATCTTTGGAGTTTTTTTTTTCCCCCTGATCTTACTCAAATCTGCAATGTGGTCTTCTTATACCAATTCAAAGGCCTATGGCATTGTTTTTTATTACCTGCATATCAAGAAGTATTTGCCAGAAGGATTTTCATTTCATTCTTCCTTGTGTTAAGCCACTGTACAATAGAGTATATATAGAATATATGAATGAGGGATCTATGGACAAGTGTCCCAATCTCTAGAGGTAGGGTATTCCCCAAGGATGATTCTTCTAGAAGGTGGACATCTCATATAACATGTGCACAATTCAAATCATAAGATAAGGATGGTGAGGCAATTGTGTTATGTGCTAGTATCGATGATTTTGAATTTGTTTTCCGCTTTTGATTTTGATATCAAGAGGAAGAAGCCCTAAAACAACTTACACGAGATCGAGGGTTCGTCACTTGCTGTGAGACTTTTCCCCCATTTTTGGGTGCTTATGAATTTGTTTTTTTTAACTACCACTCATGTTACGGTCTTCAAGCAATAACAATCGATAAAAAAAGCAAGATGACAATAGGTCGAAGATGCAAGTGGTTTCAAAGAGGATCAAATAGTAGAGTAGTTTGTTTGGGGATGTATGATTATGATTCGATGGCAATAATAAATAAAATTGACTCAAAAGTAAGGGTAAATTAGTAATTTTAATGAGTTTTTGGTAGATATTTGTGCTTGGGTGGTGAATTGTTAACAAGTTGCATTTAGCGGGTGATTTTGTGTAATTTTAAATATAGCGGGTGGTTTATATGAAAAACAGGATATTTAATGGGTGGTTTTGTGTAATTTTCCCGATTTGAGAACATATCCTCCGTATTACTCTTTAACAACTTTTAGGTTTTTTTTTTTTAAATACAGTATATAAAAGAAACAGCATCCACAAGTCACAACCCCTTCAAACACATCATCACAGTTGAAAACCGTACCCTAATGAAAAAACCAAAATCTGAATCACCATCGCCCGATCTTCCCCTTAACCTTTGGGTTGAGATCTTCCACAAACTTCCTCTCGTTTCGGTTGGCCGATGCTTGCGTGTGTGCAAGCAATGGCTTCGTCTTATATCCGATCCCTTGTTCGTATCCAATTATAACCCTAACTCCACCCGAAATCACCCGATAAGCCTCTTGATGCAATGTTGGTGCACCCTGTGGTACAAACACATCCACAACCAAGTGCCATGGGACATGATATTCCTTAATGAAGCTTCCAGGAATGTATCCAACAAAGGGGTCAAATGTTTTGCGACATCCAAATCGCTTGAGAGACGCCCCTTTCGTTCTCATTGCGACTTCTTTGACGAGGGGTTACACATGAGGGTGACATTCTTGGGCATTTGTAACGGTTTGGTGGCTCTCTATAACTCCCCCGGAGATTTCCTCCTCTTTAATCCGTTTACCAAAGTCGAGAAAAGGTTGCAATTCGATGCTGTTCAATCCAAAGAGATCCATGAGTATTTTAAGGATTTTCGCTTGTGCGCGCTATACTATGATGAAGCACGCGGCGATGGTGAATACAAGGTCTTAATGTGTGATTCTACAAGTTTCCGTATCGTAAGCCTCAAGGACGGCAGTTTCACCTCCAAAACTCAATCCCAAGTGTTGCAAAACGTGAACCTCTGGCTGATCCGTTATTATGGGAAGGCCTGGCAGGCGACGATGGTAAGAGGCGTCCCTCATTGGGCCGGTGAACTTCTCGGTGGAGGTGATGTGATCATCTACTTTGATCCACGGGCGGAGGAGTTTCAGATGGTTCGATTTCCCAAGGCAAGGGCTTCAATCGGTGCTGATGGTCAGTTTGGCGAATTGGGAGCTTTGGACGAGCAACTTACCGTGTCGCTTGAATTAGCTACAAACTTGGGATATGAGGTATGGGCTTTAAAAGAGTACGGAGATAGTCTTCATGGAGTATGCTATTTGTGATCCCCAAGGCTTGCGATTCCTTTCGAATTGTATCGCGGGTGAGTGATGACGAGATCTTGGTCTTCCGACTATGTTTGAAGATGTATAACATTAGGACCCAGGGATGGCGAAAGCTACTCGTCTCCAACGGGCTTCACGAAATAATGAATTATATCCCGACTTTGGTTTCTCCAAACCATTGATTCTATTCTAATTTGAATGCAAATTGTTTCGAATTATATCCCGACTTTGGTTTTTCTATATATTTCTATATCTATATACATATATGATATGATTTAAAAGATAAAAGAAGTCAAATCTTGAATGTACGTTGCAATCTGTTTATATATGTTATCTCCTAATTTCATAGATCTAGATAGCTAAAGTGAGGCTTATCTGAAACTGTGTGTGTTGTATTCTGTATTTACTGTCATCTTCCTCCTTTTAATGTGCTCTCTGAGTTGTGTTGATCCACCATCAGTTTGCTAACACATTAATTGAGGCTGACTATGGATGTATGGCATTGGAATATAATGCTTGTAAGTTGTCCTAGCGCGCAACTCTCCAAACTTGCTGCTGCACCGCAACGCCATGATTCTGGAGTCTTTGTAGAGGTTGCTTCTTCATTCATGGCATCGATCCCAGGGAAAGACGTTGATCCATAATCATCGTGCTTTGAAGGTCGATAGATCAGCTTCTGATACAGATTAAGGTAGGTAACTAGCCGACAGATCTAGAGGAGGATGAGCTTACAAGTTTTGTTCTTATATATTGTTGACATGCTTAAACTGTGAATGAGCACATCAGTTGGAGAAGTTGAGTTCTACGTACCCAAGTCGTTGAATCTCGCTGTCACTGAATTCAGAGCTTGATTATGTTGCATCTGAAGCTCCTCCGTTGGTGGGTCGAAGTAGATGATGGCATCACCTGAGCCAAGCCCAATGAGGAATGCCTCTTACCACCATTGACCTCTTACCACTTGTTTCAACAACACTTGAGATTGAACGTTGGGCTTAAAACTTCCATAGTCCCATCCGTGAGGTTCACGATGCAGACGCCTCTAAAATCACACATTATACGACCCTTTGTACTCGTCGAGCACTGGATCATGGCAAAGGCCATATATTGGAATTCAGAGGTTTTTGGAGTACGTGTAATCCAACTGCTTTGACTGATCTCAAATACAGAGCTTTACATACATATATTTATACTGCTAGCTATATACATTACTGCATCTTGTGCTCAGAGTCATCAGAACTTGTGTTTGAGCTGGCCTGTATTGGGCCTCGAGACAGACGAGCCCAGTGGCCATAGCAGTTGTTGTAGCAATTGCCGGTATATGATTCTTCCAGCAATGAATTTATCTTCCAGCTTATCGACTTCGGGTATGCCATAGTTCTTGGCTCTCATATTAGCAAGCTCAGCTATCATATCCATGTGATAGTTGCATTCGGACGTACTGTTGAGTGTTGGCTTATGGCCGAAGTATCTGCTGCATACAAAGACAGGAGATGCTCAGGCAGAAATTCAGGAGGCCTGCAATCTAAACTGAATTGTCCAAACATACCTTCTCCCTGCAAGGACTGTAGCCATGTTGCCGTTGTTGTTGGTGACAAAGATGTCGCTTTCATCACAGACGATCAAATCTAGTGCAGCCATGCGCGTTGAGTATTGCGCAAATGGGGCCAACTCTTCCTTGGTTGCAATATAATATCTTTAGAATGAAAATTTGGAAAGAATGCTTTAAGAGGTGTCAATGTCTCTTCTCCACGGTATATACTTCACCCGAGGCAATGTATATATGAACGTCATTCACGTACCCCAGTGCTCTCAGCATCAGTCTACACCTCTGTAGTCGAATTTCTTAAGCTGGGCATCCTGCACCATGAAGAAATGGATTTAGTTCAACTGAAATTGATTCAAGATCATATATGCAAAGCTACTGCATTTGTTCGGTCAGACGTCTGAAATACAGTCCCTTCAAAACTTAGATGAAAAAATATAGCAGAAGAAATATATAGTTGTTGTTCTAAAGTATAATATTCATTAATGTTGTTACAACTTTTGGTTTCAAAGAGTTGTTTGTCGAAATAGAAGGAGCTGACCATATGATAGTTATAAATTTCACTTATGATATTAAGAATCAAAGGTGAACTGTGTGAACAATGGTCACTTACATGTTTCTTGAAGAGGCAGGACACGGGTCAGATAATAGTCGGGAGCACATTTTCAGCGCTGGCATTGCCACAATGGTCAACCTGATAAAAAGATGATAGGTGAGTTTAATACAATATGTTGCTACTCAGGAGTCACCAACTTTTTGAATTTTTTTTTTATTATAAAATAATTTGAGATCAGAAATACCTGAATTTCGATGGCCGACGGAATCCCGTCAAAACATACAAACGGAAATGAAAACAAAAAGCGGTGCAAAACATTAAGTGGAAACGCACCCTACAAGAAACAAGCAAAGGATACAAAGGAGACGTAGACTACGCACGAAAGTCAAGCACCGTCAACTTTTTGAATTTTTACCAGCAAAGAATCACCTCATATTTTTTACTTGTTTTTATTAGGGGTTTACTATTTACAGGGTAAATTTTTCGCCTTTTTACACGGTTTGCAATCGCGTACTCGTAATGCGCAGTTGCGCTTTTTAAAAAATACGCGAATATATACTTTGTAGTCTCTTTCAAAGAAAAGGGGAAAAAGGGAAAGAGGAAAGAGCTCTGCACAAGGGTCGGTTCCACTTCCACCCAGTGTGTTTCTTCTGCCCCATATCCCCGCCCCACGATCCCGTCCCACAAAAATATTTCACCATTAAATTAATATTAAAAAAATTAAAAAAATATATTTAGCATCTACATGATTATTATAACATATTTGAAAAAAAAATCTAAAAAAATCAACTTATAAAAATTATAATAATTCAATAGAGATAGAGAGATTTTTTTAAGTTATAGAAAGATGTTGTTTTACTATATAATTTTTTTATAATTTTTGTAAGTTGATTTTATAAGATTTTTTTTCCAAATAGGTTATAATAATCATGTAGATGCTAAATATATTTTTGATTTTTTTTTTAATATTAATTTAAGGGTGAAATATTTTTGTGGGACGGGGTCGTAGGGCGGGGATATGGGGCAGAAGAAACACACTGGGTGGAAGTGGAACCGGCCCTTGTGCAGAGCTCTTTCCCCTTTCCCGCCAATTTTCTTGCCCAGAACAGCTTCAGATCAGATCCCTCGTTTCTCTCTCTTAACCCCCAAATCCAGAAAAATCCTTTCTTCTGCCATGGATCGAAAGACCTCAGTGACGCCTTGATAATTGACCACGTATATGAGTTTTCAGCTCCAAAGTTATACGACTTCACCAATGGAGAAAAGGAGGAGGAGAAGACGAACGCCGAGCTCCACAATAAGCCATGTTTGTGGTGGTGCGTGGTGGGTGTGAGCTTGATGAGACGGTGGAGGGAGAGGTTGGGAATGACGTCACGATGGAGAAGTCGTGCACCCGTGATGCGCAGCAGCAGTTCGGATTATCTGTGCAGTTTGCACATCTCCGTTCGTTGATGTGTTGGCGGGCCCTACCTTCTTCGCGGACTCGCAGTACGCGATTGCGGTCCTTTATTGTGTAACGTGACCGTGTATATGACAATTTCGTATCGGAGAAACTAAATACATCACAAATCTGCACGTCGGAATGAACGTGCAGGTTTGCAGTGGGCTGACAGCACGTTGAAATGGATGTGCATTTAAAAAGAGCATTTAAAAAGAGAATTTACGGTATCTAACGACACCCCAATCTGTAATTTTATGGTTAATGAATTTGTCCACCGCAAGTTAACCATGGAGTAAAAAGTGGCGCGTCTGCAGGTAACTCGTGGGTACACAACCGTAGCAGATCGTGGCCCTTCTTCCTCCTCTCCCGTCCGTTGCACTTGCACAACAATCTCTGCAATCCCATCACGATCTTCTTGCTCCCATCCCGACAATTCCATCTCTATCCTTCGATCTTTTGCCTATTTCTAGAGACAATCTCGCTTATTTTATTCATTCATCGACTCCAATTTCCCATTCACAATACTCACTTCACACATCGTTCATCACTCGATCAGTCGATCCTTGCTTCCTCTTCAATCTTCACGCCATCTCTGAAAATGCAGTCGCTATGCTTAGCTACTGCGAGATTCGGCTCCAAGTCGCCTCTCGCCGCTCACCTCAGCTGCAATTTGAGGTCCCTTGACCACCGCCATGACCCCGATCACACCTCCGTTACTCCTCGCATGGACGCTTGCCGCTTCAACCCTCTAAGGTTTCGACCTTTTGCCTTTTCGTTTGCGTTACTGACTGTGTCGTTTGATTCTGGTGCGCGCGATTTGAGCTCCGTTTCTTTGATTGGTGTAGAATTTCGACGCAGCCGTGCCAGCAATTAGGGCTGGTGGTGGACAAGAAGAAACAGCGCGGTTCTAGAGCTGTTTGTCACGCCTCGCTTGGTCTCCATCCTCACACTCTGCAGTGGGTCTCGTCTATTTGTACAATGTAAGATTCTTTCCTCCTTCTCTCCTCTCTCATTGTATTTACTGTCACTTTGTAATTGTTTGCTGTTACTGCTCGATTCAGATAGGTTTGTGATTTTTTTGCCTCTTAAAATCTGATTCTAGGTTTGCTGTTGAGTATATCACTGAGAAGAAAAAGGACTGATCTCAGCTGGTTCAAACTAACTGACTGTGATTAAACATTTTAAGATTAGTTGGGTATGCTGATGGGATGACTAAAAAGATTCCCAAATTTGACTTGAAATTGCTTTTGTGGCTCTGAATAGTGTGAATACCAATCCATAGATATCTTTGTTGTTACTAAAAACAGTTATGATATTTAATTTGATATTGGTTTTCTTTTAAACTACGAATTTGATTCTGTTGATATCTGAGAAAGTGAGAAGCAAGATATTTCAATTTGAATTTGGATTTGCTATCAATCTAAATCGATAAATTAAGTTGGAATATATCAATTTTCTATGGGTGTGCAGTCGATTATGGTAGGGTGTGCAGTCATGTTCTTGCTTCTTGAATGACTTCTAGAGTATCAATTCCTATTTTGAATGGGGGAGGCATTCAGCCTTTATTTATTTTATTGTCTTGCTTTATTTAGGGGTCATTCCTTTTTTTAAGTTCTTTGCTCCATGTTATTATGTCTTTCCTAGCACTTGGCTAGTTTATTGCATAAAATAAATCTCCATATATGGCACTTGAAATGTCATTTTCTAGAAATTTTTTGTTATAGATTTGATGTGCTAATTAAATTGCCCATTGTTTTATGTAATGAAGCGTTAGGAATCTTTCAAGATGGGCTATGCCCAATGTGTACCCTTGGACCAATTTCATGACACGTATTTTTACAAAGAAATGCCTACCATAAAATCTTTTTTCTTGTATATTTTTCTTTTCATATAAACGTTAGATCATTATGATCGACATCTAATTCCTTGTAGCAAGTATTGCTTTTAGCAGCAACTTAATGCGGAGTATATTATATTTTAGCTATTCACAAGACTTCTGATTATATTCTATTATTCTGTATATTCTAGTATTTACTTTGAATGAATTTCTCATGGTATGTTGTGTAACTCTACAGTATTCTGATGCTCACAAAAGGCACTAGCATCAACAAGTCTTATCTTGTTCCGTTGTTTGCTTTACAAGCACCAGCAAATGTCGTTGGCTGGATTCAGTATGTTCTGAACTTATTCTTCTCACTATTACACATAAGTATCCTACTCATGTTGATACTGATAATTAAAGTCTTATGCATCTCTTATTATAACTTCTCTGAGTATCAATTTTTTCTTTTCAGGGGAGAGTATGGAACCTGGTCTGCTTTCCTAGCCCTTCTTATCCGTTTGTTTTTCTTCATACCTGGTAAGTACTTGTAGAACAGCAGTAAGCAATGGTGTAGTTCGCCTGGTAAAGTTCTATATTTATCCTGCTGCCCAACCAAAGCGGTCACTCATTTCTATTGTTGTCATCAACATAAACAATCAATCACTCACTTGGGCTGGGGTCCAGTTTGCCTACTAAAGCGCTGAATTTATCCTGCTCCCCAACCTGACCAGGTCACTCATGTCTATTGTTGTCTTCAATAAACACAATTGGTCCCTCTATTTGGGGTGGGGTCTTGGAGAGGTAGATATGTACAACTAGAGGGACTGCGAGAAAAGGGCTTAAACTCTCAGCTCTGCAGAGTTTAAGCCAGAATTAAATCATCAATGCTCAAACCCAAAATAAGACCACTATGTGAAGCTAGAAAATGATGAGGTTTAAGTAAAAAATACAGCCATTGCAACTGCCACCAACATGGATCAAATCAACCTAAGACATTAATCTCAACTAAGGTTAACTAATCACCAATTCACCATGTTATACAGTGATGTACTAGGTACAGTATGTAGTATGTAGTATGTACTTTTGCAACCTAAATCCTTTGTTGTCACTCTACCTAGCATTACATCCTTGGATCCTCCAAATATGATCTTCTTTCCCTCATTTGTTCAGGATTCTCTCATATTTTTACTGTTGTTATCCGTTGCTCCTCTTCATGCTTCCAAATGACTTGTTTTTCTCATCTTTTCCACACTATTTTATTATTATTTCATTTTGTATGACGGCCTTCAGTGTTGTGCATGCCCCATCTCTGCCACATGCATCTGCTAAATACCTCCCTTGATTGACCAACTGATACTCTGGAACTTTACTGGAGCACTGATCTGCCTATAGAATTCATTCATAACCTCAAAAATGTTCCATGAAACACATAATTTCTCCAATGTATTGATTTTCTCTAATCCAGTCGGTTAAACAATGTAATGTAATCTTCCTCTTTCTTTATTACCTGAAAGTCTTTGCTTCACAGTAATTTTTATGCCTTCTGTTCTTTCACTAGGCTAGGAAAGAAAAGTTAATACTTGCTTTGCCAATTTTGTTATGAAATCTCTTCTTATATATTGGATCCTGAGGAATCCTAACATTATAGTTCTAGACTTCGTTGTTGGTGATTTAATATAGAGACCAAGCACATTGGGATCTATTGAGTCTGAATTCCGGGCCGGCATCATCAATGCCATGATTGGAAAAAAAAAAGAGATGAGTATGATTAATATGATGTTCAAACTAGAAAATTCAGTAGAAAAAATAATCAATATAGATCAGGATTAGATATTTATGGCTTGCGAATTCTAGTCAAAGAGTCTTGAAATGCAACCGTGCTTAGGTGATGATGATTGAGTTACCGTTCTCAACTTGCGTGCTTGTGTTTAATGTTTTTATGATTGGATGGGGGACTGCATCATGTGGAAGGGTAGAAAAAGTTTGGTAGCACTTGGTATGTATGCACAGCTATCATAATGCTCTCTTATTATATTATCACTCCCAAGTCCCAATCCACCCCCTTCCATGGTGTCACGACTTAAAATTCTTAGCATGCATTCATTTATTTATTTCAGCGCCAGTGATTGATCTTGAGGTATCATTCCTTTCTTCAGGTGAGCTAGAGTTGCCTTTCATGACCTTGCTTTTGGTGATTGTGGCTCCTTATCAAGCAATGAGCTTAAGGTAAGTAGGTATATAATTTATATATATATATATATATATAACTGGCATATTGCTTAAAGTAGTAAATAGGCATATTCTACCACATATATAACTGGTCATTTTGCTTAAATTCTTATTTACATTCGAACTCTATTCTGCAGGGGCTCACAACCAGGCTATATCGTAAGTTTGGCACTTGCAGGCTATTTGGCCTTCCAGCATTTTTCACGGGAAGGGAGTTTGAAGAGAGCATTCAGCCAAGGTGGTCTAATTGCAAGTTCAGCTATCACCCTTGTCACCGTTGCCATCCTCTTGCTTCTTATATGATTCTAGTTTAGTAAACAAATTATATTTGGCTGTTGCAAGTTCAGCCAAGGTGGCCATGAAAGCTTGTTCTTTGGACCTATATATCAGCATCCATATTTGTAAACAAAATGTGGAGGATAATTAAGGTGTTTTCATGTGCCTATGTACTTGAACCTTCAAAGAATAAAACAGTATCATACAACACATTTTCCTTGCCTTCAGATTTTTCATCTTTGCATTTATTTGTGGATATAACTACCCTTGTGTTATTTGTTGCACACTTGCACTTATTTGCCCACGGTAACGACATTCAAGACTGTTTTCAACAGATTGTTCTTTGTTCCGAGCAATTTTGTATGTTGTTTAACTTTCAAACAGGAAGAGAAATGGAACCCACACATGCATAGAAGACAAATTGAACACCAATTTTCCTGGTACACCTACAGATTGCTGTATTAAGCTGTGATTCTTGTGTGTTTTTGTTCTTATAGAATTGCTATCAGACCAGGTTTACAAATTGCCTTAGGAAATTAAAACAGAGATCACTTTTGATGTATGCTTAGTTTCTACAAGGTTGGAAGAGGTGATTCCTATGCGAAACTCCATACAACTGCAAGGAGTAGGAGCTTGATGACATCAAGGGTATGTAAACAAACCTCATTCTTAATATGTTCATCCCAGCCTCACTATATGAACCATCCTGCCTATCATTAATGTCACCTTTGAATGAAACAAAGATGATCTCAGACATTCTTAATCAAATAGATGGCCTGCTGTGTTGGAGCGTCTCTGGCACATCAAAAATCAAGAGTGACATAGAAGTTACACTGAGTACCTCACAAGATAAGCAGTAATTAGAACTTAGAAGCACTAATTAAAGAAAATGGATGATTTAGAATTATTAATCAGTTATTCATATCCTTTGTTAGTATGATGACGAGGATTCTAGATGCTGTCTGCTAACAGCCTTTTTATCCCCTTTTTCTCATAGAGAGAATAATGTGGTAATGGACAGCTCCAGGCTTCCAGATAGCTCTCCTTCCTCCAGTGAGCCTTGACTTCATTAAACCTTAACTTGGGTTCTGAAGAAATAACCCTCAACTAATTTTCAGAAAAAATGACCCCGAAGAATGGTGATAGATGTGAATGTGAATTGTATGTACTTATCTTTTGTTTTGCAGCCCTGGACTTCAGCGGTAACATATGGATTGTTATGGATGAGCACTCACTCATCATTATTACTCCATTATGCTTCATTAAACTGCTCTACAAATCCATTTTGTGAGTACTATGTGTTTCTACCAAGGCTAATTACTACATATGCCGGCCTATGACGGTATGAATCTGTAAAATGCTTTTATTATACTTGATTCTGAATCATAAGCTACTCTCTACGTGTACAGGGTATCTTTGATCCAATACTACCTTACTATATTGTTCCATATTGTAGTCTAATAGGAGTTGTAGAAAGATGAAGATTCCCACATGAATCTTATAGTTACAACAATGAGGTAGCGAGAGAGGCAAGATCAGCAAAGGCAAGATAGCCTCTTTAGAGCTTCATTGAGCATGCAGAACTGCATGTATCTTGTGAACATCTCCCGGGAACAATGGCTGTATCTTGTCTCCTTTAAGCCTATGGATGAGCCCCCAATAGAACATACATCAACATGATGGTTGTACCGAGGAGGAGAACTGAATTCTGATCCAGGGACGCTGCTGTGTTCGGGCTTCCTACTGGTTCTCCTCCATAAACTGTGGACCCTCCAATGGGGGTGGTCGTTATGGTTGGACTTGGGGGACTAGGTGGAGACTGCATCAGAGGTGTCATTGGTGTGGTAGTCGGTGTAGTTGGAGTTGGCGGTGTAGTTGTACTGCATTACAAGTAATTATAAGTTCTGCAGCTTCATGTTCAGGTAAACAAAAAAAGAAAATTCACGGCGTCCATGAATCTGTACCTTGTGGTTGATGATGATGATGCATAGTGACAACTTCCAGAGCCTGTAAGAGGATGGATGAATGTGAAGAATGATGTTATATTGGTAGGGGATAAGTAAAAGATGCAGCATCTTTAATCCTAGATCATATATCTCTGTCAATGGAAATGGTATTTTCTGCATCTGGGTTAACCCTAGTGGCTGTGGAAGCATATTCTTATATGCAAATGACAACCTTGCTATTTGCTGAACTTCCTAAAGGAAGACATTTCAAGCATTTTATAATGTGATGTAGTAATTGATCTGGTCATTCTCAAACCAGAATATACTGTATAATCTTACTTGGATCAGTGGTGGTGATCTGAGCCGTTCCTCCGAAAGAGCAGCTTGTAGGGCCAGGATTCTTCTGGTAATATTGATTGAAAGCATAAGAGGCATGGTCTTTGACAGTGTCAGGATTGTAGCAGCTAGCCCCAGGTTGAATTGCTGAGCAGTCGGCTCCTCCGTAACCACAAGCGTAATCCAGAGCCACTTGCAAGGCAGTTGAAGAAGCACTTGAACTCGCAACACACCAAGATCCGCCAGATGTTGATGTTTGAGTGCCAGGTGACGTTGTTGGTGTTGTTATTGGAGTTATAGTAGGAGTTGTCGGAGTTGTTGTTGTAGGCGTAGGCATAGTCGGTGTTATTGTCGGAGATGTTATAGTAGGAGACGTGATGGTGGTTGGCGGTGTAGGGTTCACTACAGGAGTAGCATCTGTTGGGCTATAATAAGTGGGTGTAGTATCATCCCTTACTGTCGTCGCATCTGAATACAAGAAGGGCGTGTGGCTTTCTTGAACGTCGAATTTTCTGCTCTGCTTGATCGGTTTCGAAGGCAATCTCATCCTGTCCATCCCTGAGCCTGCAGACGTAAGTATCCACATAAAACTTTTACTAAAACCTCCCATGGATTCTCATTCATTTGCTCAGTATTGAAATATAACTTCTCCTAGATTATACAAACTACTTGACAATTTGACATGACTTGTGCATTATCACATTTATTTTTTCCTTTCAGTTCAGAGGAAGCATCTCAGTCGGTCCAAACGGAGAGGAAGGATTCGAACCCATAAGCTCATATCATTGAGGTATCTTATGGAATATTTCTGAATTTGGAACTTGAACTGATTGAAAAAAATTATCTAATGTTGAATTCCAGTCTAAAAACTGCAGAAAAAACACCCCCCAAAAGGCAAACTTTCCTGCAATGCAAGGAGTGCTTTTATACATACAAACAGGTGAAAATCACAGCCATTTTTGTTCACGGTTTGAAAACAAACATGAAGGTGAAGGCCTAACATAGATAGGAAAACTGCAGGAGACGAAATCAATCACCTGAAGTGAGGTGGAGGAAGAGGAGGAAGAAGGCGAAGCAATGGAGAGGTGCTGGACCCATTTTCGCCGCCTCCAAAATATTGATTCTGGGAGTCTTATTTTCTCTGGTGCTTGAGGCCTGTGAAGTCCAAGTGTTGGGGTCTGCAAAGAAGAGTTAGCCATCCTCCCACATGATTGAATAAATCAAGAGAGAAATGGGAGGAATATATGCTTTCCTGGCTTGCAAGAGAGGCCGGGAGGGAGCAAGAATAAAAGAAAACTTGAGATATGAGGAAATGGAAAGCTGAAAATAGGAAGCAAAGGGCAGGCCCCAACTAGAGGGCAAAAGGTGGGTAAAGACAGGAATCCAAATATCTCCAATGAATCGAGTTGGAAAAGGTCAGGTATCCTTTCGACTTTTTGTTTATAAGTTTGTTCGAGTTTGTGTTACTTGTAAGTTAGTAAGTTAAAAATACTTGATTATACTAGAGTTTTTGTGACAGTTCGGATTAGGCATGTTTTGACGACGATTCTGAATTTGGATCATTTTAAGCTTGTGATATTTCATATTGGGTGATTTTAGGGATTTGATGTTAAAAATTGCTCTCTTATTTGAGTATAGTTATGAACCTATGAGAGCTCGAATGCTCGATAGGCTTTTTCATCTCCTTGTTTTTTATTTACTGTTTACCGGGACATTTTATTTTCTTATAAAGGTGTAAATTAAGCTTATGTTGAAACCTATGAGCTCGAATGCCCTATTTTTTTTAAAATAGGTAAAAAAAAAAAGGAAAATTTAATTAAAAAAAATATGTATTTTTTATTAGAATAAAGTTTTGTTAATGAAAATTATGAATATACGAAAATTTTAGTTTATTCAGCCTATCCAAATTTTATTTTCTGGTTCGTGCCTAGTTGAAACCATACTAATAGGTTTAACCTTGCATCTTAAGCTTTAACTTATCTCTGATTGGAACCTAAGTTTTGGTCACCTCTAAATCTCTAATCTAAACGTTAGGGTACTTTTGTTCTTCATGGTATTTTCTTTTTGACATTTGTTCTCTACTTTCATGGTAAAAAAAATTGCACAAAATAACATCCCCTTATTTGCATTATTTTCTCAAAATAAAAATACCTTTGATTCATGCTTTATTTTTTCGGTCAAAACGAGGGCTAAAATGCGAGTATTAACAAGTCCATTTTTTTCAAGGATAAACTAAATAAGTGGAAATATATATACTTTTGTTGGTTAAGTGTGAATTTGTATTTTAACGAGATAGATGATAAGAAAAGAAAGCGCCAAAATGTCAATCCCTTCCACAAAGAAATGGAAATGTGTGTGGAAAGCAAAATAGAATATTTGCTTTCATCTTCAAGGGGCATCTGATTCTAATTTCTAAAGCTGCCATTTCAGGCTATCTCATAGTTGGTTTCAGAGGATGAAGTTCCTTCTTTTCAAGTTCATAATGTTAAACCAACTTTTTTTTTTATCAAGTAAAAATGCATTTTAAATGTAACATATGATCACTACATATTTGTTTTCTGTGAAAAGAGGATACAAAATCAATAACTTTCACTTCACAGTGAAGGTTCAATAATCACAACCCAACATAGCATAATATGGGCTTTAAATCATCTCTCTTTAAACCTCATCCCTCTAATCTATTATTTTTGTTTTGTTTTTATTTTTTATATATATAGAAAATCGGGGTTTGTAGTATTTACTCAAGTTTTTAAAAAATGACATTTGATTTCGTTTTGAAATTTCTGGATGACGATAAAACCTTCAAGCAAATTACACAGCTATTTCTCTGAATATTTTATAGTTTGATACTTTTTAGAGCCTAAACCTGATCAAAACCAAGCATGTTGAGCTTCGCCAATAAATTTTTCATACATGAGCTACTCAACTAAACTTAATTGAGTAAATCTAAAATTGTTAATAGTCTAGATAGCCTGTTATAAGCCAAGCTTGAATGTATCCTTTGACTCATAACTTGAAACTACCTACAATAATCAGAACCCAACGCTACTCAAACTCTTAAATGACGTATACCTTAAAGTTAACTAAACTTCTCAACCTGGCGTATAGGACCAATGCCTAGAAATAGTAATTTGCCCCCTTACAAAAATTGAGACCTATTTGTATCCAACTCATCCTTAAAATATAGTAGTTGCAGATTGTAGCATACTCATACTTGTATGATTCCCCCCAAAAAAAGAGTAATCTTTGATTGTATAAATTGTGCTAAACAAGATTGTCAACTCTTTTTGAAGCAACATAATTAAGAATAAGTACTTCCAAATCTTACCCTGCTATTATTTTAATAAAATCATATCTTCATTCCATGTTAGAACTTGGTAATGACACCCAACTTTTTCCCATGTTAAGTCTCTTAATTGCATTTTCTGCTGCATCTTACCAAAACATTGTACAATTCTTATAAGTAGGTTATATTCAACAATCAGTCACTTTTTCCTTTAGGGAAAATTTCAAAAAAAAAAATTATCAACAAATTTAATAAACGTCGAAGCTCTGATTTTCGGCCTCTTGTCCAAACAAGGCCCATTTTTTTCCTTACCGGACGAGCTAACCTTCTTGCTAATGTACTACAACGATGGGATGGGAGTAGAGCAAGCCTAGGAGCAAAGGGTGTTGTATGAACTGACCTGAATGTGGAATATTGGACTATGCCTGGGGCGGTTTTATACGTGTAAGTATTTGTTACATATCGTATGGCAATGACGAACAAGACAAACAAACATGTTTCGGTTTTTCTTGGCTGGAGTGTATGTGCTTTGGAATAGCTTTGGACTGCTTTTGGAGTTTGGAAACGATCATTGCTTACATATGTACATGTAAATGTAATCGGAGCGTAAATGAGGGTGAATGGAGAATGTTGAACAACCGCACCTAGATTCATCCATTCCCCAGCCTATTGCACTTTGAAAGTTGTTTTGTTACCTCATCCCAATCTGCACAGGACAATTCCTTGTCGTTAAGCATGGATTAGGTGCAAGTTTATTGCAAGGCTCTGAATCAAGATTTCTTTACCTGGGATGTTACGAAAATCAGGCTCTAATCCGTTGCCATTGATGTCCAAGTGGGAAGGCGTGACGTACTTTCCAATTGTGACAACCACACCAGATCCATCACGGAGTTCAAATACTGACTGAATGAGACCCTATATTGCAGTATTTTTGGCATAAATTAGTAACAGGCTGGAAATCAATAGCGCTACGAAAACTTTCAATTGCCAATCAGAAGCAAGAGATTAATAAACCCGTACCTTGCCATACGTTCTTTCTCCTGCAAGAACTGCTCTGCAATTGTCATGAAGTGCGGATGCAACCTGTAATAACACAGAGTGTTAGGCATTTCCCTTCGAAATAGGGAAAAAATTATTAATTTTCTTAAATGGACACTCACAATCTCACTTGCACTCGCAGTATTGTGATTAACCAATACCTACATTGACAGCAAATAATAATAGAATTAGCTGGGCAACGAAAATGATAGATAGCAGGGGAGCTCATAAAATTAGGAGTGGAAAGATAGTTCAAATAAATCACAAACATATACTGTATCATTCAAGCAATGAACAGAAGCTGCAGCCTGAGCAATTTTAACAGAGGAAATTACACTAGAAATGTAAATCTAGTGATCCTCTGATGTATTTTGTTGACCGGGAATGATAAAATCTGATTGGTATGTTTGGGGAGCCTGCGGAACCAGGTGTTCTACTGAGACAGTGTGAGCCACTGCTGCTGGGAATTCTAAAGGGGTCTTTCATACGTCTTGGATTTCCAGGTGAGGATCTCTGCTACATGTTTTTAAACTTCTCTTTCTTTATCATTTGCTGTTTCTATACCTAAAAAAAGGTTATCAATCTCTGCTGGATGCAATAGTGATAAAGTTTCTTGGGAACATCTGTCATATTGCGAGAACGTGAGCCTTCTCAGCATCATCATCCCCATCTCATTAATTTTACAAGCAAAGTGTCAGACTAGGTACGATGATTTAGTTTACCCCCGTTTTAAGTGAATCACAGTGTGTGGATAGAATTCCTATTATCCTCGATGTGATGTTTTATGCAACAGCAAAGTAAGTATACCAGAGCAAATATCCTTCAATTCGTATCTTATTACCAAGAGAGGAGCAGTAACAAGAGGTGCAGCTTCTGCCGTGATAGCTTTCAGGGACTCAGGTTCTCTTCCAACTGTGTAAGTTACCTGCATTGCAAGAACAATATTGATAAGTAAAGCTTACCTTACTTTCAAAATACAAAAAATTATACAAGATAAAAAAATATATCCACAAACCGAAAGATTTTGACCAGCCAAAGGATTCCAAAGGTCCAGAGGACAGATGAAATAAACCATGACATAATGTTTTCACTTTAACTCTCTGTAGAGTGGGATGAACATGTTTTCCAGTAGCAGTCGGGTCCAGAAGTTTTGCAATTTGAGTAGTGCTCAATAATGGACACTGTGAATCAGCTGGTTGGGCATCTGTTTGGACAAAGTGGTTCCAGTTTCAAGCCCTATTCTAGATCGTAGAATCTCACTCTTTCAAGGTCACAGGCTCACAGCCACTTGATTTTAATACGATGAAGATCATACTATTTTATATTCAATTTATTACACCAAAACAATACCTTGTAAAATCTAATACTTGAATACTTTAAATTAGGTCTAACATCAATTAAACTAGCAAAGGGAAAAAGGGCAAATAACCAGCCATCTAAGGTTATATTCAGGTTGAGTTTAAAGTTTGGATAGGGATGTTTATAAATTATAATGTTCCGAATAGTCCCTTTCATTATCATAGTATTTCATGATTTAATCAGGTTGATTTGGGATTCGAGCGGCTAGCTTAAGTTCAGGTCCCCTTATAGTCAGATCCCTTTTGTTGAAAATGTAAGGATCATGCCAACCATGGGTTAGGTTATTTTGCTTCTCAGTCCTCTCAGCCAGGTCATAGTCAAATCAAGTTTGCACTATCTTGGGCTCATTTGCATTCAGGTCAAAGAAGGAATCATCAATTTCAGGTAAAGGTCACATGAGGTTTTTTATTTATTTATTATTTGACAGATAAAGTCCACATCAGTTTTGTTCATTCAGATAAGATTTTGTTAGGTCTGACTGAGTAGGAAAAGGAGATTAATAAGAGACTCAGATATTCGTCATCAAGCAAAAGCTAGAAACCTTTCACTGCCATGCAACTGTTAATATTAGAAAGATGGTGTGTCCTGCAGTGTTTTTCGCAGCTCAAATGCTATCCCACATAACTAAAGAGAGATGGGGAAAAAGTGACTACACAAATCCTATGAGTAAATGAGTATAAGAGAGATGAGTATAACAGAGCTTTAGATTATGTCACGGCGTTTCTTCCAAATTGCAAAAACATCCTGCAAACATAACCTTAGTTCAAAGAATGGAACACAGATCTTCTAGCTTGCCCTACACAAAGATGCCCAAAGCATCTACAGCTAGGCTATATGTAGGTTTTACTCAGCTTATTTAGAAATTAAAAAAAAAATCCCAAAGAATCAAAAGCTAGGACACATATTGATGAAATTATTATGAAATAAACTCTGTTCATATTGGTGCACTGCAGACTAAAGGACATTCAATCACACGGATACATGTTAGGCCCTAGGCAGTCAGCAGATGAAGTGGACTAAATTTTGTTTAGTTAGAGAAACAACAAAAATGTATTTCAGATTATGTGAATAATACAACAATGTTAACATACCGTATCCCCACTATTCAGAAAGAGCTTTGATATTTCAATTCCAGCCTGCAATAGAAACATGGCATAAAATATTAGTAAGTATCAAGCTTTAGATGACTTATGATATCATACAGCCTAGTAAACATAGAGAATCCTTCCTAGAAGTAAAATAACAGGAAAAAAAAATCTGATACTTTGGTATTATAGCTGGATTATGAGACCACAAGCAATAGAAACATTAGTGATTGTTGTTTGATAGGATCCACACATGACTAGTCCATAGCTAGCCCAACATCCCTATGGTTCTTTGATAGGATCGTGAGCCTTACTCACAATATAGGCTGCTCTAGAGAGCATAACCTCATTTTGGCGCCTATTGCATTACCCAAACGAACCTCTTACATGCTTGTAAATATTTCTTCAGTTTTCAATATATTTTAACCTTAAAATAAATAAATAAATAAATTAGTGATTGTTGTTATAATATTCATCTTTTTAAATACAACTTATATATTGGGTCCGTTATGTGGGATCCCATATAGAAGTTGTTGAAGATATCTTCTGCATCTGATATTTTTCTTGCAATAGCATTGCGTTGCAGCTTCTCGATTGATAATTTGATACCTTATACTCTACCTATCTACATGTAATCTACTTCCTCAATACACAGCTTTTGTCGGAAAAAAACTAGCAATCATGTTCACTCAACCAATGTCACCAAAGAATTTCAGAGCTGTGAAAAAGTTGGATGAATCATCTATATTGACCTGACCTACTCTGATCATTGAGTTGGTGGGCAGGTGTAGTCTGTAGATAACCAACACTCAACAGCACTAGCATCAAGGAAACAAACGGAATAGGTTGTGTAAAATTCTGGAAATATTGACAAACCAACCTGTACTAATCCGCCAAAATTGTCTCTGAGATCTAGAATAAAACAAGTGGCTCCTGAGTCTTCTAGGCGCTTCATTGCTACAAAAACAAAACTATCACCATCTATAGCCGTCTTTATCCAATGCAAACTAAACAAGTATGCATAGAAAAGAACCATAGATATTGCACCAGAAAATTTACAGATGCTGCGCTTACACAGGTTAAACCAGAAAACTTTGTATCAAAGTTCTATTTTTCAGTACAAGTTTGACAGTAGATATTACATCATTACATTGGAATAATCAATAATACCACTCAATTAGGTTAAAAATACCTGTTACTAAATCTTTTCTAGCCAAAGCATTGAACTCTTTTAAACGCATATATCCAACAGATATTGCACCATTATTTGTGTGCTCCATTCGATAAAATACTGGTGTCCGGGCAGAGACTTGTCTTTGAACTTTGATAGACTGAATTGGACCACAGTTTCCATGCCTGACCTAAGATCACCAAGAAGTTACATTTATACATTTGGGTGGGTGGGTGGAGTTTACTTATTTGGTGAGCATAGATAATAACCTCAATTGTCACAAATGTTTCACTAGGCCCTTGCAACATTGATGAGACTGCAAAGGCTGATCTTCCTCTCACATCCTCTCCATTAACAGACAGTATCTCATCGCCCTAACAAACGTTATCAAAAGCAGATTAGTTTGTTCATTATGTTAGAAAGTGAGAACATGAAACTTCCTCAAGTTATGATTCTAGTTTCTAAGTGTTCCTTTCAAAGAAATACCCAGAATTAGTTGGTTAAGGTGCATTCCAATCTAGAATTGTATATTTTAAAAATCAAGTCGATCAATAAAGGGACGACTATAAGATAAGCAAACAACTATTCTGCAAACCATAAAGAAACTTTTAACAATAATTAAAAATAAAGATCTACCTTGGTTGGTATAATCAAGAAAGTCCTGTTTTTGTTTTGACATCTTAAAAGTTTGGAATAAACTATTTTTAATTTGTTATCCCTTTATTAATCAATTTAATTTGAAATATTGTATGAAGCAGTAAATACATTGGTGTAAGGGAAGTTTTGCAATATTGCCAAATAAAGAAAAATAAAAATAGACATGAGTTTTTCCAACTTCCGTCCTGCACAGTTCAAGACAGGGGCTTCTTTGAAAGATGATAGACAACTTTGGAGACTTAATCCTTTAGAAGGAAGCAATAGCACAAGCACAACTCCTACACACTTGGGACAACTTTTAAACATCATCACATCAAGGGGAGCAAGACCATGAACAAGATAGCAGGCCTAGTTCTTTATCATAAAATAAGGACCAAAGATGCATACTGTAATTTGTCATCAGGCAAATCATGCGATATTTCATTTTAGTATGTGCTAACTACTAAAGTGTATACAATTTTAAAACACCATGATACCATTTGATGTATGTCAATCAGTTATCAGTAGTCTGCAGAAACTTGTGCTGCATTTCTAGATAGACTATAATGAGCTCAACAGCCATAAAAGAATCAGTTAAAGCTTTATGAGACAGTATACTGATAGATCATATTTGGAGCAATTATATTCACTTTTATGCAGTTCAATGATATTATTACCTGTCTCACTCCAGCAGAATGTGCTGGGCCATCCAATATAAGTCCTAGTACCTTCAGTTTTTGCTTCCCATCCTGGCCTGGAAGCTCCCTTAGATTTATTCCAATGCCCGTCATGTCATACTTTGCCATCTTGGAAAACTTCCATTGGTTGTAGGCATCACATGTAGAATGAAAATGAAAACTATAAAACTTGTGAGTAAATAATCTAGGATTACTATGTGAACGCTTAGCTTCAAAAAGCATCTCATCAAAACATGGCATAAAATGTATATAGGCTCATATGTAGATGCACAAAAAAATCAATTCAGAATGGGAGAAAGGTAAAGAATATGGTGTCCACTGCTGAGAGATGGTAACAAAAAAGGAACTGACACCAAGAATATGCCGCAAGTCAAGAGAAATGCAACAACAGGTACTAAAAGAGTGAGATGCAAAAGGAGGAGAAAATATATACATACAAAAGGGTGAGATGAGCTACACCGACTCAATCATTTCGCTCTGGACTTGGCTTGTGATTCTTCTTTGAATTTTTTCAGTTATATACGAGGATGAGAGATCCAGTAACATATAGCTATGTTGTCTAAGAGTTGGATGCAGAAGATAAGTCAATTATATCACACTGGAAATACAACATCACAAACATCTATATCTTCCTCAACTTCTATGAGTGAAGTGCCGAATTTTCACTCACTAGATGCAAGTTTTGTAAGAACACTGAGGATTGAGATTAATTTGCTACATTCTTCTATAAGTTCACTCATCACCTTATGATCAAAAAGGATTTTGATCATATAAAAGCTGGATATTGGTGCATATTAAAATCACAAGATAATGTAAGTACCTGTTCAGGTGACAAATAGCGTGTGTAAGGATCACCCAAACTTGCCAGCATTCTCTTAATGATATCATGAGCCCTTGTTCTGGTCTGAATAGAATTGCTTAATATTTCTTCTTTTTTGTCCTATTCAAGGAGGAAGAATTCAAAAGTATCCACATAATAGCACTGCTATTAATGTAACATAAGAGAAACCACTTGAAGCAAGGAGCAGGGTAACAGATTGTTTTGTACAACAGATAAAGTGATGGGATAGACAGATACTATAGTCTAGATTAATGAAGTAGCGTGCTGAATCTGAATGGGGAAGGAAATTGGCTTAAATTCCATGATGTTGTTACCATGTAGGAGTAGTTTCAAGTCGCAATCAAAGTGATGATATAAAAAGGATGGAAGATAGCAATAATAGCATAGTAGCATACACATATCATTATCATGAATTTAACACACGTAATTCCATGGATATGTTTCAATGTTAATTCCATGGATATGTTTCAGTCATAACTCACAATGATCAGCCAGTAGCAAGCAATATAGAAGTTTCCGGGAGGGTGATTAAATCCCTAACAACATATCCAGCGAACATAATTTGGACAATATAGTACATTGAACTCCCCTCATGTGGCATAAATACTGCAAACCAAGAATGTTCAAAATCCTATAATCAGCAATAAGGAAACATTTCTGTCAGGCCATAAATATATCTTTAGAACTAACAACTGTGCATGCCAATTGCAGTACAAGTTGTGCTACTTTTCCTCAGATCCATTAGCTCAATCGTTCAAGTTAACACAAGACTTAGAAAACACATGTAAGCATTGAGATGAAAGAAATAATGCTCACAACTTTGGAAGTACAATAATCTACATGCTAGAATTATTAATTCGTTCCATGGCAACCAAAAAAAAAAATCAGGAAAAGTCAAATGTCTAAATTATTTAAAGCATATGCATTGACACAGAGGTCAATTGAATTGATAATCGACTAAACTAAATACTTATCCACAATTGAATGATTGCATAAAAAGGTTGAGAACAATCACATGTACACATCCAAAAATTTAAACTAGATAGCGATATACAGTAATACAGGGAGAGAGATTGATTACAAGCCATTTATCAGGCGACCAGCGACTGCTAGTGTCAAGAAAGCTGTCATTGACAATCTCCCAAGCTTCCTTCACAATTCCTTCATTCGTCGCCACGGATGGCGACGCCTCCACCTCCGCTCCCATGTCATCGTCATCCTGGCAGTACTCGGTCAAAGGCGAGTCCTTCTGGAGCTGAAGAACAGCAGAATCCACCGCCAGTGACGAAGGCGACGAAATCAAGAGGCTGAACGAAAGCGCACCGGCTAGAGCACCAATTAGCGGTTTCTGCGGCCAATTGCCGGAGTTATGGATGTGCTTCCAGGCGTTGCAAGCAACGGCGGGCTTAGATGGTGAGAGACATACCGTCCTCATGGCTTTGCGGTTGTGGACCGCGTTAATCGAAGCTCGAAGTGAGGAGATTTCGAAATTGAAACGATTATCCTTGAATCATTAGGCCTGGGCGGCGATGGCGGGGAAGAGGAGGAGGTGAAGGTTGCGCCGCTCAGTGGCGCGGTTGGAGGTGTATGGAGAAGATCGGTCGGATCATTTTATCCAAGGTCGTGTGAACTGTGAAGCCACAAAATATCCCGGTTTAGATTTCTGGTCGACCCGGTTCATGTGAACCGGGTTTAGTAGCTCTTCGCCTCTTCCTCGTTGGATCCATAGGCACTTAAAATCTCGTCAAATACATGGGGCTACGGTTTCACAAATCACGGAAATCTCAACTTTTGGAAGAAATAAAATATTCAAGTGTCATGGTTTCACAAATCGTGGAAATTTTAAGCGTTTGGAGAAAAAATAACCCAAATGTCACGGTTTCACAAACTATGAATATCTCAATTTTGGGAAATAAATCAATCGGTCACAGTTTGGCAAATCGTGGAAACCCTTGAACCTGCGGAACTCCCATGGTTTTTTGAATTGTGGCCACCGTCGTGCCCTTTGCGATAAATTGGTTGTTCGGATATCAATTCGAATTAGTTAACCGACCAGAATTTATACCAAAAAAAAAAGTGTTTTCCTTATACAAATCATCCATAAAATTTAAAAGTGATTAAAAAAATAGGGATGTTATATAAGTCGAGTAGTTCAAGCTCTGTTCAGGATCGACTCGAACTTACTCAATTGCTAAACGAGTCGAGTTACTATTAACACGTTTTTAAGCTCAATTCAAATTAAGGCTTTGCTCGACTTAAGCTAATTTTGTACTAAACGAACTGAGTATATAAACATATTTTAGAGCTCGAGTTCAAATTTAAGCTCAATTTAGGTTCGACTCATTTATAAACGAGTGTAATGTCCCAACTAGGGATTATGAGAGTTTGACAGGGAAGAAGGGAGATTAGGGTTAGAGAGATTAGGGACAAGGCAGTGAAGATCCCCTGCAACCTCTTTCCTACTCCCCTCCCTACATCACAAAAATATTTAACATTTATTTAATCTTAAAAAAATTATAAAAATTATATTTGGATTCCTAATATCTATTTTTATATGTTTATAAAATTTTGTTTTAAAAAAATCATATTTTACAATTTTTAAAAATTAAAAAAGTAATATTTTACAAAATACAATTATTAAAAATTTTAAAACATGATTTTTCAAAATAAAATTTTATAAATATATAAAAATAGATATTAGGAACCCAAATATAATTTTTATAATTTTTTTTAAGATTAAATAAATGTTAAAAAAAATAAGTGGAGTAGGGAGGGGTGTAGGGAGGGTTGTAGAAGATCTCATTTGGGGATAAGGAAAGGTAGGAGAGAGAGAGTAAGAGTGTAGAGAAAGTAATTGTTTTGATTATTCATTGCATAACCCCCACAATTAATATATATATATACACTACTGTAATACACATATACCCTATACATGACAATACCTACCCTTATAAAAGCTTTGTCCTCAAAGCTTATTACAAAGTAAAAAAATTAGAGCCTAAGAAGTAACAGAATTGATGTATTACACTGGTGAATTTCGTGTGAAAGCAATCTGCACAAGCTTCCCGATTGCAGACCATACCCAGTCATAACTTCTGAAAAGAAGATCAGCAAGTGTGTTGTACTGTTCCTAATTGTGGAGACATAAGCATACCATTGCTAATGTTTAATTTCACCATGTCTTCACATATTGACTTTCATATAGCCTTCAGCGTATTTGCAAACAAGGGTGAAATTGCATACCCCGTATGAACCAAGGCAACACACAGCTCAACAGTGAATCTTCATACGCATTTTATTCCTAGTAAATCAGTTGGCATTCACCCATAAGAAATTGTACCCTCATATCAACAAAAATTTAGCACCCATATAGCAATAACCAATCTAGAAAAACTCAGCCCTACAATGCCATTTCACCTCCTAAACACCCCATGAGAAAGTGCTCAACTACAGTACAGAATCAATCTCACCTCCCGAACAACTCAAAGTCTTCCTTTGTCATCCAGATCAAAAAATGAAATCACCACTACTCGAGGCTCATGATTCACCTTCCAAAACCAGTTGCACCTTAAGAACATAGTGTTGGCTTTTCCTCTATCGAATGGCATCAAAACAAGTCGATGTTTGATGCATTTGAGGCTGAATATAGCACCTAGGGATGGGTTATAATCCACAAGGCTAGTCGAAACCACTCCAATGAATCGACCTTCACAAATCTCATAATCTAGGATATCAAAACCTCCGCCTGGGTCAAAAATAGTCATACCTACTGATCTAAATATTTTTTCAAACACCTTGAGTGCACTTGTCTAAGAATTTAACTGAATTTGCCACAAATTCAGTCACCGCCTTCTCCATCACATCAGAATTTGCAAGATCTGCACCATATTCATCAATTCCCATCATTTCATGCGCTTCAACTCCAATATTGCTACTACTGGGAGGATTGAATGTTACCTTATAGAATTCGAATTGGGTCTGGAATTCGTCCCTCCTCTCGTCGAGTGATTGTCTTGGTGCTTCACCCACTAACTGCGACAATGACGAAAACCTGATTTCTTGGCCCGTCCCAACGTCGATTCCCCAAACGATTATTGGGTCACTATACCCTCCTTCTGAGAGGTCGACCGACGTTCCAATGTGCAGGACAAGGACCAAGTCAGAATGGGCGATTTCTCGTTCCTGCGACCTAATCTGAACAGACTCGAATTCGACCTTGCGACCTAGCAATTCGTCGACTGAGAATGTTTCAAGTTATTGTAATTGCGACCTATACATGACAACGAGCTAAATATAAACAATTACTACTAGGCTAGTTCGGCTCAAATATATCTTTAAAAAGAATAGAGTTGATGGGTATCGAGAAGATTTGGTAAGAACATGTTTTTCTTAAGATTAGGGTTTTAACCGGTAAATGTTTCAAGTTAAAACATTTCAAATGAGTTATTGAGTTTAAAATTCAAAACAAATATTTGTCTTCTTATTATTGTTTGAAAGAGAAACTATACTCCCTCTGTTCTGATTAATTGTTGCTAAAGAAAAAAACACACAAATTAAGGGGGGGGGGGGGGGGGGGGGGGAATGGTATCTTCAACTTTTCCTTAATCGAAAAAAAACTCTTCAACCTTCCATCATATTTGTACTTGTTTCTTGTAGAAGTTGTAAAATACACCCCTTTTAAAAATAAAATTAAAGTTGGACCCTATGAAAGAACACAAATTGTGGACTTCAAAGACAAAATAGATGGGACAACATGGATTAAAGGAGTAGAACGACAATTAATTTGAAAAATTGAAAAAAGTCTAAAACATGAATTAAATCATAACGGACGGAGTGGATATAATATCATAGTGAAATTAAAATGGATATTACTTTTTTTTTCCATCTTTGCCTGGGTTTATGATGTTATTGTAATTGTTACTATTTTTTTTTTTTTTTTGAGAATCCGAACCCCAAAGGGGAATGGTGGGTAAATTCATAGAAAATAAATATAAAGCCTAGAAGGCTAATACAATCAAGCAACCAAACACGAACCAAAGCATCCCAAGGAGAACACAGCCCCCTTCGGCAATGCTGGGTTCAAAACGAGTAACCAAGCGTACCTAAGTAAAACCAAAATACAGACTAAAAGAGCCTAGTAGCCAAGTACTTAAACTGTCGCAACAACTTGGGACGGAAATATATCATATAATAAACAAAAAACATCAGTCTCAACGAGGCGGACTATGACCTCCGGCGGTATCAAGTTGTTATCAAAGACCTGAGCATTACGAGCTATATTTATTTATTTTCATCCTTATATGTGAAGTGCTACGATATCCTGGAAAATTTAACCATTATACTTATATCAAGAGTATATTACTACGTAGATGACGTCACTTATACTAACTTTTGGTGGTAACATTTATTTGTATCTACCTTTGATTTAATCATTTAACCGGTAAATGTATCAAGTTAAAACCTTTCAAATGAGTTGTTGAGTTTAAAATTCAAAACTAATATTTGTCTTCTTATTATTGTTTGAAAGAGAAACTAATAATATACTCCATCTGTTTTGATTTATTTGTCGCTAAAGGAAAAAATACACAAATTAAGGAAAATAAAAACTGTCTCTGCAAAGTTCTCTTAATCGAAAAAACACTCTTCAAGTTTTTCTCATAATTGTACTTGTTTCTTGTAGAAGTTGTAAAACATGCCCCTTTTAAAAATAAAATAAAATAAAGGTGTGACCCTATGAAAAAAAACAAATTGGGGACTTCAAATACAAAATAGATGGAACAGCATGGATTAAATAAGTAGAACGGCAATTAATTTGATAAATTGAAAAAAGTCTAAAACATCAATTAAATCATAACGGAGGGAGTGGTTATAATATGATACTGAAATTAAAATGAATACTTTTTTTTTCCATCTTTGTTTGGGTTTATGATGTTATTGTAATCGTCACTATATTTATTTATTTTCATCCTTATATGTGAAGCGCTGCGACATCTTGGAAAATTTAACCATTATACTTATATTAAGAGTATATTACTACGTAGATGACGTCACTTATACTAACTGTTGGTGGTAATATTTATTTGTAACTACCTATAATTTCAGTATTATATTATAACTACTCCATTCGTTCCAGTTTAATTGATGTTTTAGACTTTTTTCAATTTATCAAATTAAGTGTCGTTCAATACATCAAATTTATTTGGTATACAATTATTACCATATATAAAGTGCTCACATAAAAACATTTTCCCCAACACATATAGAACAAATTAATCACATTTTACCCAAGTAAAAAGTATTACTGTATAAAATAATTAATAACTCAAATCTCATGACAACCACACGAAAATTTCTTCTTTTGTAAATGTCATATCGCTTTGTAATATAAATTGTTAGTTTCCTTCTTTGACTTACATACACAGATCTTTTTAAAATATCTTATTGATTAGTGAATGCATGCATCCTGATTCCCAACACTCATACTCTATTTAATTTTGGGATTACTAGGATGTGTTGTCGGCGTGTCTAAATTAGTTATTAGTTTTTTTTTTAAGTGAAGAGAACATGAATATCTGCATGAAACCGTAAAATGATTAAATCAAATGAATATTACTTTTTTTTCATCTTTGTTTGGGTTTATGATGTTATTGTAATTGTCACAATATTTATTTATTTTCATCTTGGTACGTGAAGCGCTACGACATCCTTGAAAATATCGTCATTATATTTATATCAAGAGTATATTACTGCGTAGATAACGTCAGTTATACTGAGTTTTGGTGGTAACATTTATTTGTATCTACCTTTGATGTAATCATTTAATAGGTAAATGTTTCAAGTTAAAACATTTTAAATGAGTTGTTGAGTTTAAAATTCAAAACTAATATTTGCCTTCTTATTATTGTTTGAAAGAGAAACTAATAATATACTCCATCTGTTATGATTTAATTGTCGCTAAAGGAAAAAACACACAAATTAAAGAAAAAAAAATGGTATCTGCAACTTTTCCTTAATCGAAAAAACACTCTTCAAGTTTTTCTCATAATTGTACTTGTTTCTTGTACTTTTAAAAATAAAATAAAGGTGGGACCCTATGAAAGAACACAAATTGGCGACTTCAAAGACAAAATAGATGGAACAACATGGATTGAAGGAGTAGAACGGCAATTAATTTGATAAATTGAAAAAAGTCTAAAACATCAATTAAATCATAACGGAGGGAGTGGTTATAATATGATACTGAAATTCAAATGAATACACCGTACAACTTTTTTCCATCTTTGTTTGGGTTTATGATGTTATTTTAATCGTCACTATATTTATTTATTTTCATCCTTATATGTGAAGCGCTACGACATCCTGGGAAATTTAACCATTATACTTATATCAAGAGTATATTACTACGTAGATGACGTCACTTATACTGACTTTTGGTGGTAGCATTTATTTGAATCTACCTTTGATGTAATCATTTTACGGTTTCATGCAGGTATTCATGTTCTCTTCACTTAAAAAAAAAGGAAATTTTGCATAATTATACCAAAAAGATTGAGGGTTTGCACAACTAGCACTGCTAGTGGAAAATTTGCTAAAGGGGGGAGAATTGCTAGTTTTGCAAATATTTTAGTCACCCTTTCAACCGGTTACAAGTTAGGGGAAGAGAGAGAGGCAAGTGGTACCAAATTTGAAGGGGATCAAATGGGAGGTTGTCAAGTGTCGAGCCTTAAATTTTAATTGTTTTAAATTAATTTTCATCCATTTTCATTTGTTAAAATAAAAAAATAAATTTATTTTTGAACTTAATGTAATTTTATCTATCTATAGACACCCACTTTATATATGTTTATGGAAAAAATATTTCGAAGTGAGATTATTTTCTGAACAGAGAGAGAAATACATGACTTATGTGTCAGTCAATACGTTATTCGTGCCTCTAACGTCTATTTATGTGCCAGTACAGGTATATCTCGTGCCAACTTTTTTTACTCTAACAGATGAACCCAAGTTCGAATATAACAATAAATGACAAGGACTCAGAAATACACCTAAGTCCAAACTTACGTGCCAGATAAAATTTACGTGTCAGTTATTATGGTTTACGTTCCACCAATATCTAAACTTGTGCCATAAAAATAAATTTTCATGCCAATGATATTTCGAAGCCTACGAATTGCTAATAAATTCATAAAGTCCACGAATCATACAATGGGGTTCTTAAGTTGCTGGCACGGTTTAACGTTCAGTCGGCACATAATATTAAGTTGCTGACATGTATTTCATATTGGTTGGCATACAACTGATCACTGGGTTGTTTGTATTTCCGATCCACCTTCAATTACACCACTTCCATTTTTTCTCTCTCCTCCACCTCTCTCCTATGCGAAAAGCAAAACTCCTCTCTCTTTCCTCTTTATTCTATGCATTTAATGATTCCTCTCTCTCTCTCTCTCTCCTCTGCCACCACTTGAAGATCTCCTCTTTCTTTCTTCTCCCTCTCTTTTCATTTAAAGTAATCCATCATTACAATTAACTTGTGAAATGAAGTCATATCCACCTGCTCTTTCTGCAATATTTCAAACACAATTGATACTTTTGCAAAATTTGGAGGGGGGGGAGTTATTTTTGCAAAGAGTTTAACTTTTTGGTATATTCAATGCTAATTACTCAAAAAAAAACTAATAACAAATTTAGACACGCCGATAACACATCCTAGTAAATCCCAAAATTAAATAGAGTATGAGGGTTGGGATTTGGGATGCATGCATCCACTAATCAATAAGATATTTTAAAGAGATCCATGTATGTAAGTCAAAGAAGGAAACTAACCATTTATATTACAAAGCGAGATGACATTTACAAAAGAATAAATATTCTTGTGGTTGTCACGAGATTTGAGTACAGTATTACTTTTTACTCGGTTAGTAAGAGTTGTAACACTTTTTTTTTCCACCTATATGATATTTCTTATAATGTAAATTAATATCAAATTTATTAAAAGTTTGAAATTATCATTTATGTTAAGATTTTGCCAAATGTGATTTATTTGTTCTATATGAGTTGGGGAAAATGTATTTATGTGAGCATTTTATATATGGTAATAATTGTATACAAAATCAACTTGATGTATTGAACGACAATTAATTTGATAAATTGAAAAAAGTCTAAAACATCAATTAAACTGGAACGAAAGGAGTAGTTATAATATAATACTGAAATTAAAATGAATATTACTTTTTTTCCATCTTTGTTTAGATTTATGATGTTATTGTAATTGTCACTATATTTATTTATTTTCATCCTGGTATGTGAAGCGCTACGACATCCTTGAAAATTTCGCCATTATATTTATATCAAGAGTGTATTACTACGTAGATAACGTTAGTTATACTGACTTTTGGTGGTAACATTTATTTGTAACTACCTTTGATGTAATCATTTAACCGGTAAATGTTTCAAGTTAAAACCTTTCAAATTAGTTGTTGAGTTTAAAATTCAAAACTAATATTTGCCTTCTTATTATTGTTTGAAAGAGAAACTAATAATATACTCCATCCGTTCTGATTTAATTGTCGCTAAAGGAAAACACACACAAATTAAGGAAAATAAAAATGGTATCTGCAACTTTCCCTTAATCGAAAAAACACTCTTCAAGTTTCCCTCGTAATTATACTTGTTTCATGTACTTTTAAAAATAAAATAAAGGTGGGACCCTAAGAAAGAACACGAATTGGCGACTTCAAAGACAAAATAGATGGAACAACATGGATTAGAGGAGTAGAACGGCAATTAATTTGATAAATTGAAAAAAGTCTAAAACATCAATTAAATCATAACGGAGGGAGTGGTTATAATATGATACTGAAATTAAAATGAATACTACTTTTTTTCCATCTTTGTTTGGGTTTATGATGTTATTGTAATCATCACTATATTTATTTATTTTTATCCTTATATGTGAAGCGCTACGACATCCTGGGAAATTTAACCATTATACTTATATCAAGAGTATAGTGGTACGTGGATGACGTCACTTATACTGACTTTTGGTGGTAGCATTTATTTGTATCTACCTTTGATGTAATCATTTTACGGTTACATGCAGGTATTCATGTTCTCTTCACTTAAAAAAAACTAATAATAAATTTAGACACGCCGATAACACATCCTAGTAAATCTCAAAATTAAATAGAGTATGAGGGTTGGGATTTGGGATGCATGCATCCACTAATCAATAAGATATTTTAAAGAGACCCGTGTATGTAAGTCAAAGAAGAAAACTAACCATTTATATTACAAAGCGAGATGACATGTACAAAAGAAGAAATTTTCTTGTGGTTGTCATGAGATTTGAGTACAGTAATACTTTTTACTCGGGTAATAAGAGTTGTAACACTTTTTTTTTCCACCTATATGATATTTCTTACAATGTAAATTAATATCAAATTTATTAAAAGTTTGAAATTATCCTTTATAGTAAGATTTTGCCAAATGTGATTTATTTGCTCTATATGAGTTGGGGAAAATGTTTTTATGTGAGCACTTTATATATGGTAATAATTGTATACCAAATAAACTTGATGTATTGAACGACAATTGATTTGATAAATTGAAAAAAGTCTAAAACATCAATTAAGTCGGAACGAAAGAAGTAGTTATAATATGATACTGAAATTAAAATGAATATTACTTTTTTTTTCCATCTTTGTTTGGGTTTATGATGTTATTGTAATTGTCACTATATTTTTTTTATTTTCATCCTGGTATGCGAAGCGCTACGACATCCTTGAAAATTTCGCCATTATATTTATATCAAGAGTATATTACTACGTAGATAACTTCAGTTATACTGACTTTTGGTGGTAACATTTATTTGTATTTACCTTTGATGTAATCATTTAACCGGTAAATGTTTCAAGTTCCTTTCAAATGGGTTGTTGAGTTTAAAATTCAAAACTAATATATGCCTTCTTATTATTGTTTGAAAGAGAAACTAATAATATACTCCATCCGTTCTGATTTAATTGTATCTAAAGTAAAAAAAAACACACAAATTAAGGAAAATAAAAATGGTCTCTGCAACTTTCCTTTAATCGAAAAAACACTCTTCAAGTTTCTCTCATAATTGTACTTGTTTCTTGTACTTTTAAAAATAAAATAAAGGTAGAATCCTATGAAAGAACACAAATTGGCGACTTCAAAGACAAAATAGATGGAACATCATGGATTAAAGGAGTAGAGCAACAATTAATTTGATAAATTGAAAAAAGTCTAAGACATCAATTAAATCATAATGGAGGGAGTGGTTATAATATGATACTGAAATTCAAATGAATACTCCGTACTACTTTTTTCCATCTTTGTTTGGGTTTATGATGTTATTGTAATCGTCATTATATTTATTTATTTTCATTCTTATATGTGAAGCGCTACGACATCCTGGGAAATTTAAACATTATACTTATATCAAGAGTATATTACTACGTAGATGACGTTACTTATACTGACATTTGGTGGTAACATTTATTTGTATCTACTTTTGATGTAATCATTTTATGGTTTCATGCAGGTATTCATGTTTTCTTTACTTGAAAAAAAACTAATAACAAATTTAGACACGCTGACAACACATCCTAATAAATGCCAAAATTAAATAGAGTATGAGGGTTGGGAATTGGGATGCATGCATCCACTAATCAATAAGATATTTTAAAGAGATTCGTGTATGTAAGTCAAATAAGAAAACTAACAATTTATATTACAAAGCGAGATGACATTTACAAAAGAAGAAATTTTCATGTAGTTGTCATGAGATTTGAGTTATTATTTTATACAGTAATATTCTTTTTACTCGGGTAATAAGAGTTGTAACACTTTTTTTCCACCTCTATGATATTTCTATTTGATATTTCTTATAATGTAAATTAATATCAAATTTATTACTCCGTAAAAGTTTTAAATTATCATTTGTGTTAAGATTTTGCCAAATGTGATTTATTTGTTCTATATGAGTTGGGGAAAATGTTTTGATGTGAGCATTTTATATATGATAATAATTGTATACCAAATAAACTTGATATATTGAACATGTTGATACGTTAACAAAATCTTCACAATATAAATGGATAAGTATGTTATCAATACAACACACGTATATAATTTAATATTACTACTTGTTGTTATTCAACTCATATGTAACAAATTAATCACATTTAACAAAATCTTTACAATACTTTAAAACTAATAGCAAATAATGGAGTTTTATTTATAAGGTGAGTAGATGTGATAACAACTTCACCCCACGTCCTAACAGAGATCAACGTGCACCTTGTCTTCTCCAGGAGAGTCTCGTTCATCCTCTCAGCAATACCATTCTGTTAAGGGGTCCGGTAATGGAAAGGGGACTCTTGATACTTGCATCCTTGCAATGAGAATCAAATCTAGAATTACAAAATTCTAAACCATTATCAGTTTTTAAGCACTTAACGTAGAGACTTGTTTCAACATGGATACTTTTAACCCATTGTTTAAACACCTCAAAGGCCTCATCCTTTGTCTTCATCAAATAAACCCAAACCTTCCTCCTGTAGTGGTCAATCAAGGACATGAAGTACTTTCTACCCCCCAAAAGATGCAGCCTGCGCAGGACCCCATAAATCTGAATGGACATACTCAAGAGGTTGGTTAGCAAAATAAGAAGACATGTTAAAACTCTTCATAGTTTGTTTACCCATCAAGCAATTATCACACAAATCAATAGTAGCAAAACTGGAATTTAAAATACCATGCTTATACAGATAATGAAGACTCTTATTTCCTATATGTCTTAGTCTATCATACCATATAACAGACTCAGATGAAGACATACAAGCACAGAAACAATCAGATCAGATGAGAAATTCATCTCAGGGGTGGCTTGGACCACATAAAGGCCATTCTTCTTAATACACTTAATCAGAACTGTGTCATCCCTTGAGACAGTTTGTATCCCTTGACTGCTATTGATATCACAGTCCAGGGATTCCAATATTGATATCACAGTCCAGGGATTCCAAGGTACTTTTAGACATGAGATTTCTTCTAAGTTGTGGAACTCGTCCAACATCTATCATGACCCTAATTAATCACACCATCATGCATTTTCATAGCCACGGAGCCAGTGCCTTTGATTTTTGACACAGAATGACCACCAAGCATCACATCACCACCATCAAACAATTTCAAATAAGAAAACCAAGATTTATAATGAGTAGCATGCATAGTACATCCAGGGTCAAGTATCCAACAATTGGTAGCATCACTCACAAGTAAGGCACTTCATGAGTATAATAGGGGTGGGTGTTTCACACACAGTAAACACATCCATACAACAAGTTGCTTAACAACCTTTTCCTCATCTCTTTTCTTCTTATAGCAATCCTTCTCAAAATGAACAGTTTTAGAACAATAATAACACTTAATTAATATTTGATTTATCAAAGCCATTATTCCTGTCATAACCATTTTCAGATTTTGATTGGCCAATTTTATCCTTCTTCCTCTTGTTATTCCTCTTATTACCCTTGCCCTTTGACTTAGCCACGAGGACTTCATACTTGGCTTAAGTGTTAGCTCGGATTTAGCACAATTAGTAGTTTTAAAAACCTTTAAGGACTCATTATCAAAGACTCAATAATATCATTTTTAACCAAAGCAAAGTCACCATACTGAACAACGTCCTTAAAAGTATCAAACTAACTAGGCAGTGAATTCAACAGGAGCACACAAAGCTGAGTTTGATCAAGTTTATCACCACAACATTGTAAATCTTGAGTAATGGTCAAGAAACGATCAAGATTATAAGCCAATTAAAGTGCAAGCGGTGTTCATCTTAAAACTAAACATCTTGTTAAAAAGATTTACACGAGATGGGGTCATGAGAGAGATATTACCAAGTACAAACCTTATAGAGTTATAGGGCCTCCCACAGAGTCTCAGTTGTGGTATGACCCAATACATGTACGTTGTGCCACTTCGTCTGAGAGATGAAGCATTATCTCACTGTGAGCTTGACAATAGGTCGATCTCCATGATTTTTTCTTCACCAATTCCATATGGAAACTTGTCCGTGACTGCAAGCCAACACTTCTCCTTGATCAGTATGACTTTCATCTTCACCCGCCACATAGCAAATTCAGTAGTGTCATTGAAAGGTTTCAAACAAACATAATCAGATATATTTGCAAGAAGCTATCAAGAACTGTAAGAATTTAAAGAGACAAATCGTTTTTAACAGAAAATGAAGGAGGAAGCAAAGTTTTTCAACAAATCAGTAACACGCAAGAGCAAAACCGAATGTTAAATTAAAAAGTAGATTTTGTTACGTCGCGTTGGGGGGAATGGCACCATGCGTAGGCCCATCCGCTTCCTACACCATTTCCGCTCTCTAAAGCCTATCAAGACTCAAAAAGGTTGGAAAAAGGACACTCATGCACTGGTAACAAAACCTGGCTCTAATACTACATTGAAAAGCAAGATCAGAATCGTTTTTGGCTTCAAAAGAACAGAAAAACAAGTATGAATTATATAGAAGATAAGGGAGAAGAATACAAGGTTTGTTTACGAGGTTCGGATCTGCGATCCTACATCCTAGGGGCCTCAAGAGTCAGCCCTAATCCACCATAAGGAAAAGGAGAAATACAGATCGGAGCAAAGTCGAAAGTACAAGTAAAGTTCAAAGCGACAAACCAAAAGTGAAACACAAAAACAAGCAAGAAGAAGAACTTCTTCCAAAATCTCAGATCCGAGGATACATACTCAGACCCGAGAAGTAAACTCAAACACTAAGTAGTTGTTGGTTGCCGGAGGTGCCCTCGACCTTCAAGCACTGCGTGGTTTTGCCGGAGTAGAAGAGTTTCAACGATCGGAAAAGAGAAGAGCTTGAATAGCAAACCCTAACCCTAAATTGCCCTCTTAGTTTCTTTCTTTCTCTCTCTCTTTTCAGATATTGAGAAACGATAGAAACCCTAGATGACACGGGCGAACTGGCGAACTTCTTCTTTTATAGAGCTACCATAAGTTGAGACACATCGTTTTTGAACGAGACTTCCTTTTGGAAACCAAGCAACAAATTCAATGTGATGGGTCGTGTCCTAGGCTATGGGCTTTAGGCCCAATCATTGGCAGCATAGCTCAGTTAGGAGATCAAGTCCTAACGAACTCAATTCAATCCAATCCGAGCATACTAACTCCCAAATCTGACCCATTAGCCCATAATCCACATTACACTTAACCATTTCATGTCACAATTGTAACATGTGTATAATACATACATATAATGGCATAAAACACTTAGAGCAAATATATTCTCAACACTATTTGGGGCTAAACTAATTTAAACAATTACACTTGAAATTTTTTAACCAAGTGAAACAATAACAATATTTTCAATTTATCTCGCCTAGGCAGAGCCTGGGAGGTCAAACACACTATTTCCCTGATTACGTTGAGAGAGTGTTTCCGATCGAGTCTTACTAGCTTATCTGATACATATGACATATAGTGACCAGTATGTTAAAAGGTCAAACCCCCTCCCCCTGTTGCAATGGGTTGAGAACTACCTATAGAGTATAAACCAAACCAAAAAAGTGTTTTCAAGTGGTCCATACACAAAAAGAAAACAAACAATATTCTCAACATCAGTCTTACCTCTAGTATTGTCTAACCTCACGAGTTCGCCCATCTAACCATACACTTATCGTTGTCGACATTAGTCTTTGCTCATGCACCTTTGTAATAGGTCAACATCCCCCCCCCCCCCTCCCCGATAACATAACTAACATAACAACCATACCACCTTATAAAGTTTACTCTTGAGTTATAGAGATATTTTTTTGTTGCATAAAACTCTCGGATCTTGATATGGTGTCAAATATCCTTCTACACCCCTCTCCGCACTCTACACTTGAAACTCTCACTCTCTCGTATCATATACTTGTCCAACCTTACTTCATTTCTAGCTTCTCATGTCTCCCAAAACCAGGGGCTGATCCAAAAAATAATTGGGGGGGGGGGGGGGCTCAACTATATTATCGGTTTTTTTTTAATATATATACAAGATATAATTTTGTTGTAAAGAATATAGTAGAAAACACATTAAATGTATGATTTACATAGCTATTTTAAGTTTAAAAAACTAAAAGGGGAAAAATACATAAAAATGAAGCTGTGGGGATTTGAACTCGATACATAATCATTTAAATTCCCGCCCCATACCAACTAAGCTAAGCACAATAATTGATTTATCATTCAAATTAACTTCTTTTAACCCTTACATTATAAAAAATTACCAAAAAAATACATATTTTTAATTTTTTTTTAACGTTTTGCTCCAAACCAGAGGGGCTTGAGCCACCTCATGCCCCTGCCCAAAACTATCCTATACGTACCCGGTAATCTAAAACCCTTCAGTTTTAACGCCCTCCAACGCTCTAACTTATTACATACCCTGACTTTTGACTCATCTACTTACATAATATCATTTGCAAATAACATACACCACGAGACCTCTCTCACAATTGAACTTAGTACCACATCTATCTCGTTGGATTGGCCTGCCGCTCCGTCCGGGTGGGATCGTTGAATGGTTGCAATGGTTCGCGGCAGAGGCACCGAGCACAAGGCGGAAGCTTGTCTTCAAGACCAAGCCACTAGTCTTCTTAGCCTTTATTTATTACACTTGGTTAGATATGAATGGTGTGGTTTTTAAAGGAGAGTCATGTAAGCTTAGACAATGGGCAACTAGAATTATCGAGTCTTGTAAGTTTCGGATCTCAACTAGACGCATCGGCAAGTCATCCGTTGAGAAACGATGGTTACAACACTTAGGAGGTAGTCGAGTAGAGTAGGGGGGATGGAGTGGATAGAGGAGGTTGAGTAGATTCAGGAGGATCGAAAGCTTAGAGAGATAGGTGTGCTTTTGTTTTTTGGTTACACACCTACGCACCTTTGGCCATCTGCACAAGTCCCGTTGGGCTTGTAACCTTTTGTAATTACCTTTACAAATCTATATATTCACCGCTTCAAAAAAAAAGGGTAAAGTGTAAATCCCTAATGCAAGTCGGCTTGCAATGGAAAATACATTGTCCATGCATCGCCATATATTTAATTGACTATTATAATACACATTTCTAAAACCTCTTTATCTTGCAACATCGTTTTACAAATTCCATTAACATTTTATCTCATGCTTTCGTCAAATCTATGAAAAATCATCTATATGTTATTCTTTTTTATCTTGTAAAAAGTCTCTATCATATGCCTTATCAAGTGTATAACTATGAACAATCTCTTTGACACGAATCGAAGTTATAAAAAATGAAAACAAGTTTCCTCTACCCGAATCACTCTCTCATAAACTTTTATAGCTGTGGCTAAAGACTTGATCGATGTCCATACACTTCCCACATCCCCATATATGCATCACCCTTGTTCTTGTATATGTAATGATCTCAAATTGCTGGATCTCCAATCGCTTGATCCTTATTGATGTTCAATAATCGATATGGTAAGGCCAACAAAAAAAAGTTGAAGAAAAGTCACCAGTCAACTTATAATTCGTAGCCTTTATTTAAGATATGACTATAGTTCAGATCATTAATGTTGTAGCTAGTGACAGAGCCATGATGCAAACCGAGGGGGGCTCAATGTGGCTATGATATTTTTTTTTACATATATATGAGAAACAATTTTTTTAAAAGAATATATTGGGAAAATAGCTAAATGTATAATTTAAATAATTATTTTTTGTTTAAGAAGCTAAGAGAAGCAAAAATGGCTCATGAAATTACGTTTTTTAATCAATCTCGTGGGTTTACATTAAACAGATGTGCACCACTTTCTTTGCCACCTAGTTAATTTTACATGGTTATTAAAAACCATATCAAAAGTAAAACAACAACTATTTTGAAATGGACGAAGTATTATATGATTAAATCAAATATTAGTTTAATATTTTTGAATTAAACCCATTGGTTATTTCAAAGATTATCAATTGAAAAAAAGGAAAGGGGAATGTTTGGTTAAAGAGGAGAGGATTAAGACAGATATGACACATAAGCGAAAACTCTTCTATTTTAAGAATTTATATACTGTATTATATAGATAAATATAGATAGATTGATTATTTAACGTGTTCGCTATATACCCCAGGACGTGCATGATTAAAAGGGGTTAATTAATTTTTTTAAAACGCTAATTAGTCAGAAGGGTTGCACGTCGTTAAGGACGTGTATTTTTTACCTTTGGATTTGCGGTGTATCTATCAACACCCTATTTTAAAGATGAAAATCAATTGTAAAAAGGGAGGGAAAAAGATAAATATGACACATAAACAAAGACTGTTATATTTTAAGATTTTATATCTATAGATATTGAAGATAGATACAGATGTAGAATAGATACTTGCACTAGTTTTTGGGTGTCCTTCACCAACAATGAAATTTTTTTAAAATTTGTTTTTTTGGTCATAAAAGTTTAAAATTTTTAAAGAAGGGGAAATTCCAACTTTAGAGGGTTTTGCGTGAGTGAGAGAGGGCTTTTAACCCCCACTTGATAAGCGCGGCGGATTCCTTCCAAAGGAGAGAAAGAGAGAAATTGAAACCCCTCGCCAAAATCCCCAAACCAAAAACCGCAGGCGATTCAGAGCGAGAGACTTGAGAGCCATCGCCGTTGTCAGATCCACCGTTTCCAGGAGGTAGTGTCAAGATGAGCGGTGCTAGAGGTGGCGCCGGCGCCGGCGGTAGTAACGCCGTTAATGGTAAAGCCAGCGGTGGCGGTGTTGCGAGTTCAATCCCGCAGGCCTCGAAAAAGATGATTCAGAGCTTAAAGGAGATTGTTAACTGTCCTGAAGCCGAGATCTACTCTATGCTCAAAGAATGCGATATGGACCCTAACGAAGCCGTTAATCGACTTCTCTCTCAAGGTTTTTTCCAGCCTCTTCACGTATCTACCTCTAAAACCCCTCCGTTTTGCGATTTTTAAAGGAACTTCTTCGTTGTTGTTAAAAGTTTGAAATTTTAATTCGCAAAGTGTTCGGAAGTTTAAAGTTTTATTATTTTTTTCGTCTATGGTGTGCGAGACTGCGAGATTCTCTCGGTTGCGTTTCTTTTTATGCAGTGTTCCATTTTTTTAAGGTTGGTTGTGCGGCGGTTTTTGTTGATTTTGAGCAAGATTAGGTCTTTATCCGAATTGATGAACTTTTTCTGTTTTGATGATTGCTATCTCTCGAATCCCAAAATAATGTATATTAACCCTACCTGATCGTTGTAATTTAAAGGATTTTTGTTGGCTCATAGGGTAATATAGCCATAGCTGTTCTCAACTGATCAGTTGCATTGCCTTGCTGCTACTTTTGATCTTATCAAAGGAAGTGTGTTGCTAAATATTTGAGAGAGCTGTTTTTGTTTGTTGCCTCTATAGCATGTTCATTTCAGATATTGATTTTTTTATCCATGTGGCTGCACATGTCTGTCTTGTTGTATTTAGCTTATTCTAATTTCATATTTTTGGCTGTGTAGATCCTTTCCATGAAGTGAAGAGCAAGCGTGAAAAGAAAAAGGAGGTGAGCTTGTGCAACTATACAACATTAGTCTGTAGTGATTTTTTATGTGTTTCATTTGCAATTGCATGATGCATGTCTGCTGGTTATCTGTAATTGGAAGAACATGTCATCGTGCTGTTATCTGTGAATGTACCAACTCATTGCTTATAGCTTTGTCGTAGATTCATGAGTTTTCACCCTGATTGATTTTTTTTTGTGCCACTTAACATCCCACATATGTTTGGTTCAGAACAAGGATGGGACAGATTCAAGGACCCGAGGTGGTAGTAGCGCTTCGAATCGTGGTGGTAGGGGTGGGAATGACCGTCGTGGCCGAGGTATTCTGTCACTGTTTGCCACTTCTCATCAATAGTTTATTTGTTCATGTTGCTTTCAGAGAAGTGGCTGGTTTGGTTGAAGTATTCTTAACTGCTGTCATTTTCTGCCCCCTCCAGAATCTGGTGCTTTGCGTTCTAAGCCTTCATATAAGAGGGATAATGGGGCTAGCTACACAAGCTCGTCATCAGGGCCTGGCGTGGTGGGAAACAATATCAATAATTGGAGTCCTCCTGCTGTCAGGTACCGGCTGGTCTCTAGTATAAAGTGTAAAAAGGATTATTTAGTGCACTTTTGGTCACCAACCTCTCTCACCCTTTGTGCATTTCGTTCTAAATTCATGGGCACTATTTGTTCCTCCAAATTGCTGATAATTGCCCGCATATATTGTTGTACTTCAATATTGGATAATGAGATAATTCGTGCTTTCTGAGCTCCTTTATCTCCTCTTATCTCTCTTTGTCATGTTTTTGGAGTATTCTACAGCTGTCGCTCCTCCTATCTCTCTTTGCCATGTTTTTGGAGTATCTCTCTTTGCCATGTTGTTCCTTAAAGTGAGGTTATTATGTGATCATTGGGTAGAAGGAGGCAGTTATGAGGATTTGTTTCATTTTTCCGGAAAAGATGATAGATGTCCAGATTAGGATTTAGGAATATTTTACCGCAGGTCCGCAGAGTATTTAATTTGTACATTTGAATATATGGGACATATGTTCTTATCATATTTTCATTGTTGTCATTGATGAGTTTTTTATTTTATTATAATTGTTCATTTATCAGAAGCAAAGACATAAAAATACAACCTTGATTATCTTTAATATCTTTGCAGTGAAACTCCAGTGGAGAATAAAGCGCCAGTTTTCAATGTTAGTGAAGGTGTTCCTTCTTTGCATCCATCAGCTGGCTTCCGGTCTCCTTGGTCTGCTGTTCCTGGCCAATTATCAATGGCTGATATTGTGAAGATGGGAAGGCCATATGGGAAGACTTCCAGTAATGTGAATTCATCTCACCAAGATGCTGGCAATCACCATGCTATTGCATCCCAAGCTGCACCTACACCTCACGAACTTTATTCATCACAAAATTATGCGTCTAAGGTCATTGAGACTAATTTGAATTTGGGAGTGTCTGGAAATCAAAGCATTCTTCCAGATGATGAATGGCCTCAAGATGAGCAGCCACCAACTTCAAGTTTGCCTTTGGTATCAGAACAACATGTTATTCCTGAAACATACAGGGATCGATCAAGCCCACAATTTGATGCTCCTACGCATCACTTGAACGAGGTCCAATATGCTGAAGAGCCTGAGGTTGATTTCAGACACGTTAACGTGCAGGGTGAAAGTTCTGTTAGTGCACCTATCCTTAATGATGAGTTGCATGATGACATTAACTCCTATCGGGCCGACCAACGTATATATGAGCAACAAGAAGGTGAATATGGTGCTCCATCATTAATTTTTGCTTGTGATTCTTTATATTCAATTCGATTTCGTTTATTGCATTACATTTCTCTTTGATTCCTGGATATGATCTTATGACCTGATAAACTGTCAACCTTAACCATTTTATGCCATGGAAGAAGACTGTTGAAGATTCCTGGGTATGATCTTATGGTTTTGACTTTTTTACAAGCAACTATCTCTGTTAAAAGCAGACCCTGTCTTAATCATAAATAGTTGAGGAATGTTAGGATCCACATGATAATAGGATGTCTTATATGTTAGTGTAGCTGATCCTTCAAGCTGTTAGGAGAGTGGTCAAAGTATTCTGTACATTTGGCCATGCAAAGCCACACTTAGATACAAATTGGTTACCATGGGATGTTAGGTGATTGCAACTGTAGTTAGAAAGCTTGCTGCAAGAGGTACATTGTTTCAATTTCTAGTAGTCTAATAACTACCTTTACCTTGTCATATACTCATATCAAATTCTATATATTTGGTCATTCATCTTCACTAAGTCAATTTCATTGCTCAACATCATTATTGTGTTGTATTTATGTTGTATTCTAGTTGAGGATGTTGGCGTATCAGTAGTATCTGTAGCAGCAAGCATACACCAATTAAGCTTTTCAAGGGAGGAAGAGGATGAGGTTGATGATGATGACGAGGAGGAGGAGGAAGAAGAAGAAGATTCTTATCAGGAAATGGACAGTCCTGCTGTGAAAATCCCTGATCATCTGTTAGTCCAATCTGCTGATTGCTCTCACTTGAGCTTCGGCAGCTTTGGATCTGCTATGAGTGCTCCTTTCTCTGGACCTTTTGCTTCTAGTTCCCCCAAAAGTAATGTGGTAGAGACGTCTACAGCTGCAGGGGCACCGTCAGTGGGATACATTGATGCAAGGTTGTCTGCTGTATTTTAAAATCTACATGGCTTGATAATTGTTAATGCTTATTTATAATAACTGTGTTGTGCTTTTAACAGGAATCCTGATTATTACGACGATGAACATAGAAGTCCATCAGATGGAAACCCTGATCATAGATTGGAAGTTAGCACTGGAAGTTATGATATGCCTTCAGCTTCTCAGCCAGAGACGTTAAAGCAGGAGCTAGATGAAACAGTAGTAGCCCCTGGAAATGAGTACTCTTTTCCTTCTGCTGCTTCTAATTATACATATGAAAACAGCCAGCAGGTCCAGCACTTGAACCCATCCTTTAGTCAATCACAAATAAGCGCTCAGATGCAGAATTTACCTTTGTCTGGTATAATGGTGAGCATCCAGTATCCTATTTTAAAGCCTCCTTAGCAAGAATATATGATGTATCTTTGCTTGTAAATGACTGAACATTGGAATTGAGCACTTTTGACCGAACATTGGGACATACAGCTCAGCATTCAGCAACATCTTGATTTGTGATATATAAAATTGTTTGTTATTTTTAGCCAGTAGCACAACTCATTTTCCTTATGAAATAAATGTACTGATTTAAGAATACTGGCTTACAAGGACTTCCTTTGATGGATTAATGGTTAATCTTTATAATGTAGCACAAATGTTGATGATTGTTAGAGAACCATTATGGTGATGATATATGCATATATTTAGCAAATCATACACTGGACACTAATTTTTTCCATATAGAAGAGATGGAAACTTCACATGCAATGTGCATTTATGTAAACATTGAAGTTTTATGTCAGGCTTGATTTTACATGTTGTAGCTTTTTAATATGTAATTATGTATTATGTATTATAAAGTTTGAATTGAACCTTATTTATGCTTATGCTGATTTATTGTGTTGCAGTCACATTCAAATATGCCAAGCAGTTTGTTGCCCTCAAATGTCCATGCTGCAAGGGATGCTGAGCTGCCATATTTGCCCTTCCCTAAGTATGGCAGCAGTTTGGCTTCAATTAATGGGCCAACTAATTCTATGACTGAGGTAATAAGCTTTGTTGTAGTAGGTGATTAGAATTTCAAGCTCAGCTATTGTAGTCCCTATTCCCTTATATTAGTTTCTGTCATTGTATAGTTTTTGGATTTGTTATTGATGGGTTTGGATCCCATGAAGTTGCCTCTCAACTTCACCTGAAGTTGCCTCTCAACTTCACCTGAAGTTGGGGAACTCTTTCGTGCATATGCAAGATCCCCCTCCCCCAACCTAAATAAAAAAAAAAGCATTTCTTCATACCGGTTCAAATGACTTTTAAAAGAAATGCTAAGATACCTTCTTATTCATATGACAGATTAAAGCTTTTACTTATTGAAATTGTTAATTTTCAATTTCTGTGCTTATCAAGGAAAGATGAGAGTTTAATGTTGTAGAATTAAAAAAATAGATCTTAACTACCTGTGAAGTCCATTCATAGAATTCCATTGATGTTTCTGCTTGTAGGCTCTGAAGGCAGGCAACTTATCTTCCCCACAGCTGACTCAGAACATTCCTGGCGGCAGCATTTCTGGTGGCAACATAACTGGAGGGCCTGCATTCCCACAGCACCTTCCCGTGCATCCTTACTCTCAGCCCTCGCTCCCTTTTCCTAACATGATCAGCTACCCTTTCTTACCTCAGAGCTACACTTACATGCCTTCTGCCTTCCAACAAGCAATTGCTGCTGCTGGCAATAATACCTACCATCAGTCACTCTCTGCTGGCATGCTTCCACAGTACAAAAACAGCGTCCCAGTGAGCAGTTTGCCTCAGTCGGCCACCGCACCCTCTGGCTATGATGCATTTGGGAGCTCTAGCAACATTCCTGGAAACTTCTCATTGAACCCTCCTGCTGCAGCTCCTCCTGCCACATCTATGAGTTACGACGCTGTTTTGAGTTCTCAATACAAAGATGCTGCTCACATGCTTGCTCTTCAGCAGGTACCCTTTAGATACAATTCTTGTGGTGACTTTTAAGCTAATGCCTTTTAATTGCTATCAGGCTTCAGGAGGTTAAATATAACAAATATTGGCATTAGTTCACAAATTATTGTGTTCAGTGTAGAAACTCTGATATGAAATGATTCATGTTGTGGGAGGGTCCAATGTGAAAAATTGAAACAACCTCGACTTTACAGTATGTGCAGAAATGAAAGGGCCTAAGAATGGATTTTATTTACTAAAGAAAACTCTCTACTTTGTCAGAGTTTGCTGCCTTTTAGTTTAATTTTGCATGAGAAGCACAATATTGATTTTCCTTGTACACTATTCTTTGTCAGAACGAGAGCTCTCCATTGTGGGTTCAGGGTCCTGGTTCAAGAACGATGTCAGCTGTTCCCGCAAGCACATATTACAGCTTCCAGGGGCAGAACCAACAACCGGCTGGGTACAGGCAAGCCCAGCAGCAGCAGCAGCCCTCACAGCATTATGGAAATCCTGGGGGCTACCCGAACTTCTACCACAACCAGAGCGGGCTACCACTTGAACACCAGCAGCAAATGTCTAGAGATGGGTCACTCGTTGGCGCACAAGGGCAAGGGCAACAGCAACAGCAACCAAAGCAGCCTCAACAGATCTGGACAAACAGCTACTGATCTTTCAGTATTTCTCAGTACTGCAAAGGGCCCCGTCTGGGCATTACCTTTGTTTGCAGGTGTGTCGTATGCCTTTAATTTATGACGGGGGAGGGGGGTGCTGACTGCTGAGTCGCTGTTGGGCTGGTTGCTTTATTGCCTTGGGTTGTATTCTACTGAAATGGTTGTTTCAGTTTTGTCTAACGTAGAAACGGAAAAAAAAGGGGGCCTGTTCCGATTTCTGGTAGTGAAACTCCTCGCTTTTTCTTGGCTCTGTGCTTCATAATCTGACGTTAGGGTCTTTCTATTGTAATTTTCCATGGCATAATGTGGCTGCCTTGCTGTTCAGCTTCTAACCGTAGGCTTCTTAGAAAGAACTTGGCTTGTTTTCAGTCAATGATCTGCTTTCTTATCCTGTGAGCTTTTAAATACATGAAAGAGTTCCTCGTTGATGCGATACTACACATGCTGAGTGGCTTATGAGCATGGCTAGTTCCACTGGCAGCGTTTTCATTCGCTATATGTTGGTAACAATTTAAGAACATGCACAATGCAAGAACAAGCCAAAAGTGACTGAAGGTTTTGCCAAACAAGCTCCAAGACAATGATTTTGCTTATGAGGAGCCTTATGATGGAAAACGTGTTGCCAAACTGTTGAATACTGCTAACAAATGGGTCATTAATTATGAAACAAAAAGTTGAGCAGCAAAGCTTGGTCACAATAAAACAATCTCGCAAAAATACTATTACTCGATTTTATTTTTTTCACTCTTTCTCCCTGTGCCTTCTTCCCCTGTTTTATCTCAGCTAACAATATTACACCAAAATTACAGCTGCACATGTTTGAGGAGCTTCCATGCCTAAATCTGTAGAGCGACGCCAATTGATAGAAACTGCATTGGCACCTGCTGAAAGATCAACCATTAGTTCTAAGCATGGATCAGATTACCTATTTTATTCCAGAGAAACACATGATATTTACAATGACAAAAGTTCAACAGATTTGTGAAAAATTGTATGTAGTTGCCCATCATGTTTAGCTTACCACTGAACCTGAGTACACCTCCTTTTGAGGTAAGAGTGCATTTTAATATATGAAATGGTATTCAGCGTAGCAACATTTAGCGTTTAGTCACCACTTTTAGACGAAGCACTATATCAACCACTTGAAATGCTAAACAGGACAATGACCAAGGCTCCAACTATGTCCTCTTCCCATCTCAACCCAACAGAGAAAAAAATCAATTTTATGCTTCCCACTTTTGGTAGTAAGTGAGCAACTTGAGGGAAAATTTTGCACCCATAGCAGCAATAAATATATGCTAGTTAGGCTTTGCAGAAGCATCTCAAAGCAGCATAGCAGCTAGTCTTGCCTTGATTTACACAGCTTCTGTTTGTTCTGAAATCCTATTCAATATCTAGAATAAATCCAATTGAAGGACCTTTTGGTATAATTTCAGGAATCGGTTTTAGTGATTCCTGAAACTCATGTTTGGTTCCAATTCAAGAATTTAAGTCTTAGGACAACAACCGGTCCACTGCAAAAATCCACCAACACAACTCTACAAGACCCCATGCTCGGCACTGCTTTCTCAGCTTCTTGTTCTTCTAGTTCTAGCTACTGTAAGGAAGGGCAGGGCAGAGGATGTTTCTCTCACTATCTATGTGACTCTATAGTCTCTCCGATTCTATTTCACGCCTTCTTCTCGCACGTCGTATGAGATCCCCCCTCCCAGTGCCACAATCAGCTTAACAAGCAAACCTTCTAGGAGGGACGAGGAATCAAAACGGGGGTATGGCCAAGGAATGAGCCGTTCGGCCCTTCCTGCCCATTTTCCAATCAAAATTTAGGTATCGATTTCAGTGATTCTGATACTGATTTTCCGACTTCATAGGGGGTGAATGGTACCAATCATCCCCTCAAAATCATGCATTTTATATGGATCGTTCAATACCTAACTTGAAATAGAAAATGGATCTCAATTTGTACCGTTAGAGTTCAATACCTAAATTTGAAACAGAAAATGTTGACCAAAAACAACAGAGTTTGAATATTTATCATGGAACCGCCATAAAGATTCAAACTAGCAAAAACAAATATGATAAGATCAATTCAACAAAAAAGAGGCATCATGAGCATACCATAAACAATCAAGAAACAACAATGGGGAAAAAGAGATATAGAATTACCAGAAGCAATCACAGCTATCATCGTCTAGATTTTGGCTTCTGCAACAGAGCAGTCAAGTAAACCTCTCCATTCTTACTCCTAACGCCGCCTGAATCGGTCTTATTTCCGGTGGCCCATTTCACGATCTTGTACCCTAATTTCCCAATCAAAGGCTTGTAAAGCTTCTCCAAATCGACTCCTTTGCTGAAGAAGTGATCAAGCCACAAGAATCCCTCGCCCCGCAAAACCCTGTCCACATCAAACAGCAGAAACTCGAGCACCGGTGTCGGGATCCACCTGTTGACGGCCCGGCCGCAGCGAACCAGATCGACGGCGCCGTCGAAAACCGGCAGCCGCTGCTGCAGCGGCGCGTGGAGCGGTACAACGCCTCTCAATGCCGCGGCCTCGCTGTACGGCGCGCCGAGGTCCATGGTCGTCGTGACGACCGTCACATTGTGCTCCTTCATCCGCGCCGCGAATGTTCCAGTCCCGCCGCCGATGTCGATTCCGAGCCGGATCGGCGAGTTGGCGGACTTGGCGATGCCGATCAGCTGAGCAACGGTGAGATCGAGGCTCGATTTGTAGGAAACGAACCTCTGAGACTCAGTGGGCATGTCAAAGCCGAGGCTAGGGTTCAAGCACTTGAAGCTCCTGCAGGAGGAGGAAGAAGATACAAGAGATTTCCACATGACATTTGAATCAGGGAGAGAGATCGGGAAAGAATCGGAGGAGAGAGTGAGTATGGGGCTGGGAGGGGTGCGGGAGAAGCAGCGGCGGCGGGGGAGGGGGTGGCAGCCACGGAGGATCAAGGATTCGGCGAGCAAAGAGTCCGACGGACAGAGAGAGAACGGTGAGTAGGTCATGTACTGATGGAGCAGCTCGGGGTAGTCATGGCAGGAGGAAGCAATCGGAGCAAGGTGCGAGTAGAGAAGTAGATCGGGCGGCGCGGCGGCGGAGTTAGGCTTGGAGGAGGTAGGTGGCGGTTGCTGTTGCTGGAGGCGACTGAGGTGGTTGATGGTGGCGCGGATGGTTTGGAGCTGGCGGATGAGGTGGTCCGGGACTACGGAGGGGCCGGTGGAGGAGGGGAAGGCGGAGGTGGTGATGAGGAGGTGGTAGAGAGATAGGAAGTTGGCGGCAACCATGGCTACGAGGAGGACGAAGTTGAGCCCCATTGTGAATCCCATCGCCATTGCTGCGTCGCTCGATCCGCTCTCTCACTCTGTAGATCCTTTCAGGATCTTCGTAATGTGACTGTGGAATTTTGTATTTTATTGATGCAATTTTTTTAATTTTTTTTTTAATTTAGATCTTACGATACACCATGTAATTATTCCGGGTCGTGTACCGGGCCGAGCGCAGATAAAGGAGCCCGTTCTGGTTCTGGATTTGGCCCGGTGTATATAATAACACGGGGGGAGGCCGCACACCTGACAGGACCTCGGCGATTTCTCTCTCTCCTCCACGCTCTCCCTCCGATACCGAGCTTGATCTCAGTTCACCTTTGTGAAGAAGACAATGGTAAGTTTCGAATCTCTTATGATATTTGATTTTCTATTCCTCATTTGTTCTCGTAGAGTTTCATATCTAGGGTTTTACGCCTGAACGCCTTTTTTTGCTGAGATTCCTTTTTGTTTTCGCATCTGCTTGTTGGATTGAGAATTTCTTGTGTTAATTGCTTCTTCTGAGGGTTTGAGTCGGTTGGAATTGATGGGGAAACTAATCGCGATGAGCGAAACCTAATCATGTAATCGCGATTGAAATTGTTGGAGTTGGCTCGCTGTGGTGAAATTTCAAAAATTTTGGTGTTTCCTTTTCCCTTTTTTTGGAGTTTGAGTGATTGTGGAGGCTGAAGCCCAAATTTTGCTGTCACTGATTTGAAGGCGGATCCGGAATTGGAAGCTATAAGGCAAAGAAGAATGCAGGAGCTAATGGCTCAGCGTGGGATGGTGAGTAATCTAGTTATCAGGAGATTTGGTGTGTCAGTGCACTTCATTTCTGTATGATTTGTTTTTGCTGCTAATTGTGTTTGAATCTAACCAGGGGAGTCAGCAAAACCCTGAGCAGCAGAAGGCGCAAGACGAAGCTAAAAGGTTGAATCCGGATCCTAAGTCAGTGAAAATTTGAGAATTCTGTTTTTATGTTTGTAAGGTTCTGTGCTGATTTCTTGTATTTGGATTGGGGTGAACAGTGAAGCAGAAGAGCGAAGGCAGGTTATGCTTGCTCAGATTCTGTCAAGTGAGGCTCGTGAAAGAAGTAAGTTTTGATTCGGCAAACTGATATGCTGATTCTAAAATTTGTTTGATTGGGTTTTATTACCTTTTATATTTTATAGCCGGGCTAAGCTAGTATCCATTCTCAATAAAAGTGATTTCTGTGTGTAACTGAGTAGCTTTTGAGTGCATAGTGAAGTGTTGTTTGTTTGCTAAAAGCTATCTTAGGCAGGAAAGGATAGCTTTTTCGACAGATGCATATTGTAAGTATGTATGAAATTCATACAGCTATTGAAGAAATCTTATTTGGAAGTATTTTAGTCAAAAGTCATTCTGTTGCTTGAAAATATGTGTTAAGATACACTCATTAACGAACTCCAAATGAAAATGTCCTGTTACTGATTGCTGAAATAAGGGATTGACAAAGCCTATTTCTTTGCACTTTCAAGGTTACAAGGCATTGCATTTAGTAAAGCAAATTTGATTTTCTAACTTCTCTATTGAACAACTGTTTTTCTAACTTGTCAGATATTAAAAGTTTGACCGGTAATGTTTTTTAGATTCATCAAGATATTAGAACTGACATTATCTGTAGGCCACCGCTTTTGATTAGGAAAGTTGAGCTCTCTTTGGTGAGGGGGTGTTTTTGGCCTTCATTTTGGATGTTATCTACCTGACCTTTGCATTGAACTTGGTGCTTTTAAGGCTTATATTTGACTTCTTAGATATCCAATTACCTTGTCAAAAAAGGAAAAGATTTCTAACCATATATTAAATATGCCCGTCATGAAATGTAGTACTATTGTTTTACCATGATCTCTGCAGTAAGATAGGTGATCATAACTTATAACTTGTGAATGATATATTCATACATGGTGGCCAGAGCTTGATACTCATTTCTTTGAATACTCTCACTTGCATCAGTTGCCCGGATTGCTCTAGTGAAGCCTGAAAAGGCTAGGGGAGTTGAAGATGTTATCCTAAGAGCTGCACAAATGGGTCAAATTACTGAAAAGGTTCTGAACCCCACTAGTTCTTTAAAAAAATATTAATTGTTTATGAAACAAGTCATATTACCTTCATCACGCATGTCAACTGCAAAGGTCTTGGAAGCGTCTGAAAGGTTCATGTTATCCCACTGAAGGCCATAGTTTGACTGTATGAATTTTTTTTACCTAATTTACAGGTTTCTGAGGAGAGGCTTATAACCTTGCTGGAGCAAATCAATACCCAGACAGCTAAACAGACCAAAGTCACTGTGAGTTTCAGGTTTTTTCATTCATTTTAGCTGATGAGTTTGCATTGCTTATACCATCATCTTACTCAACTTTGCAGATCCAGAGGCGTCGAAATGTCCTTGAAGATGATGATTAGCTCTGCAGAGGATCTCTGTATCTACTGTAAACAATTCTTGTTTGTGGTCATTCCAGCATCTTGGTTTTTCAACATATAATCACACTCATGGTTTTACAGTTTCTGGACCCATCATTGCCCTTAAATTACACCTTGAAGCTTTTTGAACCTATTAATTAGGGCATGGAGGGATTGTGAGAGTGTTACCAGTAGTCTTTGAACCTCGACTCTTTGAGTTATTATGTGATTAGTGTTTGTCTGTTTTTCAGCTACATAACTCTTTATCGGGCTGGGAAATCAGTATGGTACATTGCAGCCTGCAGACGGCTTCATTTACCTTTCTATGTTCTGTTCATGTTTCTCTTGCGTTTGCCTTAGTTTTCCTTGGATGAGACCACTTAGCATTAGAGGTTGCAATCAGACCTGTTGGATGAGCTCATTGTGGTTTTCATTCAGCGATGTCTGAGTACCAGGTTGAATCCAGTTTTGATGATTTTAGTTTAGTTTGGTTTTGGTTAATGCCAGTTATCAAATGTTTCTGATTTGAAGTTTTCCCTAAACGGATATGCATTTTGTTACAAACAAAAAATCTAAATAATTGTTGCTTTATATCCATTTGTAGTTTCTTTTTAGATCAATCATCTTGGCACCAATTTATCTTTGGGTAGGTTTGTTTTGGTCTTTCAGTTTTAGTCATGTTTGTGTTGATGAGTTCCACCAAGGTCTAATCCCTTCCAGGCACCAATTCATTTAGATATTTCACGGTGCTTTAAGGCCATGTTTGGCTCTCTCGTTTTTTTTTTCGAGAGAAGAAAATGTGCTAACTTATCATTCGATGTCCAACTCTGTCATGCAAACCCACCCTTGAGGAACACCACTTGCCAAAAATTGCTTGTGTCCTAGTGGGAAGCAAATCTATGCATATGCATAAAACAACAGGTTCTAATGGATAACAAGTATGAAATTTTATTATCTAGTTTTCATCATACTTGTTATAATTTCATATTTATTAAAAATAAGTAATTTTTTTTAAAAAAATATGTAATAACATTAATATTTTATATATTTTAATGTAGTTTTGATCTAAGGGAGTATTATTAATTGACACTGTTCACAGATTTGGATCTTCTTGAAAATCATAAACCAACTTTTCATTATCTAGTCATCATTTATATAGTTTATCATGAATTTCATCCGTTTAATTTGACTTTTACCTGTTCTAAAATTTAATCAATTTGTTACTTTGCAACTTACCCTGTAAATGGAATTTCTCTCAATTGGACAAATCTCATACGAAAAGTATCAAACTTTTGTTAATTTTAGTGGGGATGTGACCATTTAAAGCTTCTTGAGTGGCCGGTATCTTGACCAACTACTCGATCGAGAAGAGGCTTTTTATTTAATCAAAACATGTGTTTTCTTATACATTTATAAAAAAAAAACATAAAAGTAATGGGGAAAATTATATGTGCCTGACCAAGTCAAGTCTGAAATTCCATGAGAACTGGTTTTTTCTAGATGCTCAACTTATTATTTTTGTTGATTTTATTGTTATGGTTTATTACCGACATGAAAAATCTAGGGGTGGGCGCGGGACGGGACGGAGGTCGTCCCGCGTCCCGTCCCGCATAATTTTTGCGGGACGGGATTTGCGGGATTGAGACAGGTCGTCCCGCGTCCCGTCCCGCATAATTTTTGCGGGACAGGACCAGGACGGGATTCACTATTTTTTTTGCAAATTCCACCGGGATCGGGACGGGACGGGCCCGGGACGGGACCGGGATTTGCGGGATTTGTGCCCACCCCTAGAAAAATCGAAAATCTCAAGGTTTAAATATAATGAAAATTGGGTAAGTATAATACGATTTTCTATCTTATACCTTTAGATACAAGTTCAGATTTTAAATTTAATAATAACACATATTTTATAAAATTTTATTTCTCAGCGATTGATCGATCTATTTTTGTTAACTTCAAAAAAATCTTTAAATATTAAACTTATTAGTATTGAAGGTGACAACTTTAACATCATCAATAGTTTAAGAACGGGGATTTGTTGTTCGGGCAAGATCGAAATGATCCTTTCCGACTCCCTTCTATCTCTTCACTGTTTCTCGGATTTTAAAATCTCCCATGTCTTTAGAGAAGGAAATCGTGCAGCGGACCGTCTTTCTCATATCGGATTTGACTTTTTCAGCCCTCTCCCCCCTTCAGATGTTGTTCTTCGTAGTTTCATCCTTCAAATGCCCTTGGGTAGATTGCTCCGTCTGTTGGAGGGTAAAATTTCATCGAATTCAAATATTAATAATTAAATAAAATGTGTTATACGATTATTCGCGTATTTTTGTTCAACGCCGTCAATCGCTCTTTCGAGCAAAGAATCAATCTTCTTATATAATCTAAAAATCTATCTTTAGAACATGAAAAACAAAAATTGAATTTTTTTTTATGTTCTAAGCTCAAGTTGAGTTGACAATCCAAATTGACAGGTTTAGTGGTGGGACATAAAACACCAACATTGAGCTAACCCTCAAAGTGATATAATTAAAGTCTTGTGCACAACAAATAGCTTTCACATGACAAGTTAATTTATAAACGACTTTGCATACATCATATACACATATGTGTTACGCATATACGTTTTAAGTCAAGCAAGTTCCAATTGATACAAGTTTTGGAACAGTTTATCAACCACTATTCTTAGCATCCTCTTGATCTAGAACAATGATCAATCTTAATCTCGAGGGGAAAAAAACTCGTAACTCGACTTTAAGGGATATGAGATTCTTCCATGACATTCATGTGGCGATTTGTTGGGTTGGGTTGAGTTAGGTTTAGGGGGAATCAATCAGAATCGGGTTGGATTTCAGTCGAATTACTTGGGTTTCGAGTAATTTGGTCTTTGGACCTCGGTCTTTTTAATTTATAGGTTTATGATATTGATGTCAACATATATTTTGATTCGGGTTTGGTTTTGAATTCGAGTTAAGTTGGGTTTCGAACAATGAATTTAAAGTTGGGGAGCTCCAAATTACTTGTCTTCAAACCCGTCCCTCCTTCCTACCCTCTAACCTCACAAGCTTTAATTAAAAAAAATTTGATGTAAAAAAAAGAAAGAAAGGAAAAGAGGAGAAGGGATAGGAGAGGGAAACAAGATCGGAGACAGAAAATTTAAACGAAACTCGGGTTTTTTTCACTAATTTTCCAAAGTATATATTGATAAGTGTTAGATTAACATCTATTAAGCTTCTATAACCAACTTTTTGATGAATCTCTACCGCTAGGTCTCCATTTATATAGCACACTTTTGACAATTCACTTTCTAAAATGTAAATTGATCGATAATCTTATTGAGATCGTCCCTAATTAGAAAATCAAATGAAACTTTCTCAATTGTCTTTTCTCCCCAAAAATAATTTATTTATTTATAATGCCATTACTTTTGCTTGGTTAAAATTAGTGACCTTTAAACTTAGGGTTGCCAAATGTAGTTAGCTTTTCAAACTTTTAGTTTTAATAATATTGTATAGTTTTAAATAAGTTAAATATAAGATTTTAGTTTAATTAACTTTTGAAATTGGATTTTCAACAGTTACTCACCCCAAGCTTTTCGAAACTCTATTTATTTTCTCTTATCTCATCAGCTAGTTTATATCAGCTACTCTATTAGTTGGGTTACCAACTTATGAACACTCTAATTTAACATATATTTAACCTACTTAGTCCATCAGCTTTAACTACCCCATCAGCTATGTGTTACCAAACCGAGCCTTATTGATTTAATTTGTAAATTTTTTGGAATTAAAAAAAGAAATGTACCAGTAGGGCAAAAGAAGAAGTTGATGATTGCCACAAGCTATGTTGGACTTTCAAGTCAATTACTACTATCAAATACTAATTAATTTACTGGGTCAGTGGCTGGTTAGGTTTATAGTATATAATAAAAATAAACTCTGATTTGGTTTTCAAGATTTCAAATTCTCTTATGATGTAAAGGAGTTGTGTGTACATGATATAAATCATCTATTTTGCTATTTAATTGATAAATTAAATACCAAATATTATTATAATATCTGGTTTAAATTGATAGTGTTTCTCATGACATAAGATATATTGGAATTTGATTTACTATGTTGAAAGAAAAATATTATTTAAATGCAATCATATACGAGTAATAAACAATTATAAGTTTGCCAAATTTAATTTATTCATAGAATGATATGAATATACTATAATTGATGTGATAGAATGAAAGCTTTGACTTGGTACATGTAAATGTATTGTTTAAAGGGATGATTTAATGAGCTTATAAATTAGTCCATTGGCTAAAGTTTTTATCTATATATAAGGATGTAGTGATGGTGGTTGGGATGCAATTTGTTGGAGCAGTTGGATTTTAGCTTCCTTTCACATGTCTCTAATTTCATAGGGCTTATATACCATGATCAAGTCATGAAGCACATTGGATTGAACTATATACTATACATTACTATTCAAACAAGACATATATAGTATGGACACACATATAAATGTGCATGTAGTGTGACATTTACAAATCAATGATACTACTAGATTTTATTCCACATTATGTATGACTATATATAGTACTTTTCCAATTGACCATAGTAATAGGACCAGAATTGTGTGTCTAGAATCATTTTTGGAGAAAAATTAAAGTCGATTATGTGTTTTTACTCTTTTTTTTTTAACAGGAAAAAATTCGAATTTTCAGACGATAATGAAAATCTGGAAAAACGAGAGGCCAAAGAAAATCGACAGACGGGCTAACCGTCATGATACAACCAGAAAGACAAAAACAAAATAGCAAAAACCTGAATACAAAGGATCTCAGCAAAGTAGACCAGCGGAGAGAAAGCCGAAGGACATCAAGAGAAGGCTGCGAATGCTGAGAACATGGGAAAGTCGAGGGACAGATACAACGTTTCAATTATATATGTGTTTTTACTGACTCTCAATTTTGCCAGCACTAGTTGTCTACAATTTCAAATTCTTCCCTTTAAAAAAATTCAGTGAAATGGAAGGCTTAATTGTTGTTCCTTTTGGGGAAGTAAAAAAGTTTGTCTCTCTCTCAAAGGTGCATGATTGAAAGTTGAAAGTTTAGAAGTTTCTTCCATGTGTGCTACTTTGTTAGTCAAAAGGAACCTACAATGATGAACTAATTAAAGGGATTAATGAAATTGATGTTAAAATAAATCGATTTCTTTAATAGATATACTGGGACATATAGAACTTCTTTTTACATCCTCTAAAGTCCAAAACATGGAGGCTAACACTCAACTAGCTAGCTTGACCTTAATATGGAAATCGATGGAATTTCCATCTATGATCAGTTAGAAGATTTAGCAGTCAATTATCTTACAACATGTTAATAATTATGCTTAATCAGTATTTAAGGCCGGTCTTGTTTATTTGAGCATATGAGAAACGAATCAAATTTTATTTGTAAAATTTGTATGATTATCGTTAATTTTTTGTGAGTGGGAGAGAGAAACGATTAGAGCTTCATAGGGGATATGATTACCCTATACTCAAATTAGGCAATCAATTCAAATGGGGGAAAGGAAATAGATTTTATTTGGAAAATGAGTGTAATAGTTAAAATATTGACCAATGAATCTTAACTTAAAAATGAACTAGATTTGAAAGGTTAACCATTACCTTTTTCTTATCTAAAAACAGTTCTATTCTACATCACCCTCACTCAGTGTTCTAAAAGGCGCTAGGCAGCAGGTGGCCGCTTAGCGCCTAAGCGGTTATCTAGGTGGCGCCAAGACTTACTTAGAACAAATTTGATTAGTTTCTTATATTTTAACGTATAACGCATCTCAATAATTCATATAATGTAAAATAAGTAAACGCAAACGTATGTATCTAATCCATAATATTACTCATAAACCCAAATTTGCGGTGCTTAACTAATACTAAAATAAGTAAACGCAAACGTATGTATCTGAATAGCGACTCTAAACCTTATAAAACTCAAAACCATAGGTTTGACTAAAAAACAAATACATCCCGACTTGAGTCATAAAAAAACCATAAGTCAACTAATCACTTGACTAAACGTTAAAACTGAATAATCACCGACCTAGATGGGTCTAGGCGATATTTAGGCGGGTCTAGGTAAATTTTCGCCTAGAGACCCACCTAGGCGTAAAAATTTATAAGTGTCCTCTCGCCTAACGCATATACACTGCCTAGACGCGATTTTTTATAACACTGCCCTCATCACACTCGATTTTTTATAACAATTTTTATAATTTTAATATAAAATTATTTTTTTCAAGCTCATACCCTCTCTAAATAAAAAGCTAAATAATAGGGCGGTCATCATGTTTATTGAGCACCTTAACGTCAACTAACCATGAATAGTTTTAGAGGTGAAACAAAAAGTAAACATTTCACCAATGTATACTTTTTTGTTTGAAAATTAATATAGCAAGTTGTAAACATTACTTATTGTTTATAGTTATTCAAATATGGGCCCTTGTGCATTAAGCAATTTGATTGGCGAATTTCAAATTTGAATTTACAACCAATAGGAGAGTTGGATGGATGGATATGCCAAACCCTAGCTAATTGATTTTACATCAAATCCATCGACTCATATTGTCACTCTCAATAGTTTAGGTTTGGCAAACTTGATGTTCTAATCTGATTTTCACCGTGTGCGATTAGGTTGAGATCCCCTAATCCACAATTATGGTCTATTATATAATTAATATCGCTTGATTGGATATGCCGAATTATTTTATTACTTTTCTTAATAAATGTGGTAATTTTATAATTGTTTTCAATCAATAAAAGAAAGTGGACATAACGTTTCAAAAAATGTGATCCCATCTTTGGGGATGTGGTAAAAATATATCCTCAACTTTTAAATACAATAAAAATATCCCGACCTTTGAGGTTAGTAGTAATATATTACCGCAAGTTTTCTCACGGGTCAAAAATGCTGACAAAGTGTAATGTGCCCATACTCAAAGTCTATAAATAGGCTTCATGTAATCGGAGGATGGGTATTGATTGAATTAGTATTTTCCCTCCTAACACTCCTCACCTATACTCTTCTTCTTCCTCATCCTATTCTACATCTCTATCCTCACCTCTATTCTCTATTCTGTTCTTGTTCGAGTTCTGGCATCAAGAGTGCCGAAGGAAATTCTGTTAGGCCATAACACAAGGCAACCTACATGGATTTTTTTTGACAAGGCAACCTGCGCGGAAGTCTTTTTACAAATGAGCACTAAAAGTAGGTTTTTTTAACGGGTTCCTTAGGAAAAAAAATCAACCGACAACAAAATTAAACCCAAAAAACGAAATTGATTCAACCAAGCAGCTAATTTGGTCAAAATTGCCTCAAATTAACACAACACGACTATTCAAAACACCAAACCGACCACAAAACTAAACCTAAAAAAAAGCAACAACGAAGAGGGGGGAAACAAAACTTACTTAGCCAGGTCCGTGAACGAATCAAAAAAGGAAGAAGATGTGAGAGAGACAACTCAAGATAGACGACCACGAGGGAGGAAAACTGGCATTGAAGATGAACCATGAGCTGCTTGGAAAACAGTTCAAGAGGTGGCCACAGAAAAAGATAGGAGGGAGGAAAATGCGTTGGTTATAAACCCGGTCCATCTCTTTATTTTTTCCCTAAGGAAACAGTTCAAGAAAAACCTTATAAAAAAATCCACGTAGGCTGGCTTGTCCGTGACATTTTTTACCCGTGAGAAAACCAATGGTAATATATTATCATTACCCTCAAAGATCAGGATATTTTTATTACATTTGAAAGTAGGGGATATATTTTTACCATACTACCAAAGTGGAGGTATTTTAATTAGTTTTCCCTAGAATTAATCATCCATTGATTCCGACAAAAAAATATATCACAGGAATATATTTTATCTCCTTTAAGTAGCTAGATAATTCAATGATTTGACCGAAAAAGGAAGCAACTAATCGAATTTTCCTCCTTATAAGAATATACTCCGTATTTTTATATATTTATGAAATAATTATTTTTAAAAAAATATATATTTATATTATTTACCTTAAACTAACAATCCAAAATGAAAATTTAGAATCGAATTATTGGTTTAAAATAAACCTAGAAATAATACGAGTTAACTTAATTAATTATTGACTTCTGACTATATAATATATGGTGTCTGTAACATTTTTTTTTTTTTTGCATATATACATATATTAGACTGAGATATGGTAGGGTTGTGATAAAATTTTATAGACGTTTTAAAAAAAATTAAGCGTCCAAAGAATATTAATTAATAATTTATACTTTTAAATTAATTTTTTTGGATTTACATACATTTTGATTTATAGTAAAAGTTTGAGTCAAACTAAAATATGTCATCGATGCGAGGCACTGAAAAGTTCAATTTGTGCGTTTATGTGACCCAAACGGTCAAAGCTTTATTATGTGAGGGTTAGACTGATCGGAGTGGTCGCACTCCATCTCACTTAATCACATTATCCCTTTATTTTGCATTTTCATACATATTAATAAATTAAATATTTACGTCCATTAATCCATAAAATAAAGGATATATAAATCATTATAGTTTTTTCATATTATTTTTAAAAATTAATAAATATATTATTATATCCTTATTTATTATTAAAGTCGACACTGATAGATCGGTGAAAAAGGAGAGTCTTGCCTCGGTGGAGAGTGCCTTCGCGATAGCAGGGGAGATAGATGGAAGGATTTGTGCATAATATAGGCTTATGTACGGTGTCCATGGCGGAGATGTGGGGCATTCTTGATGGTCTTCAGAGAGATTGGGAGAAGGGTGCTCAGAGAGTGGTGGTGGAGACTGGAGACTGACTTCCTTCTGGCAGTTATCCTTCTTAGCGAGAGGATCGGCGACTGTCATCCCTTATTTACCCTGGCTAGCCAATGTCAAGTCTTCTTCTCCCGGAGTTGGAAGATTAACGTTCGACATGTTTTCAAGGGAGTAAAATTTATCGCAGACTCCCTTGTATCTCAATCTTGGTCATTTTTTCTCTCTCGATTTTCACACTCTTACTAACCCGTCTGAGGGTATTTCTATGCTTTTGGAAAATGACGTTAGGGGAAGGGCTACTTCCCGTGTGTAGCCCTTTTTTATCTGGAAGCAGGATAATGATTAGGAAAGTCGACGACGACCCGACTTCTTTCCTAGCGCGTCCGAGTGGACGAGAACACAGAGTTCTGAATCAGCAGCGAAACTATCATCGTCAGGGGAACTATAAGCCGTGTGTAGCCCATTGCATTCTTGCCCGCGAGCTTGCTCACTATTCTTTACAAAAAAAGAAAACTTTTATGCTTCAAATTAATTATTATAATGATATTTTATAAAGTAAATATCAAAATATTTAATAATATATTTTTATTAAAATTAATATTTCAATTTTTTCGAATGGAGTACATTGATATAATTAGTTGTATATATATGTGGTTGATCATAGAATACGAATACGAAGCGAAAGTTAGGTATTTTTCCACTTTTATGAACCATGACTTAGTGTAGTCGATCTTACAATTATTAGTTTCCTTATTTAATTATGGATTAGTTGTGGCCGGTAATTCCAACTACGTGCATCTCCAAAAGATTATTAAATTTGGAAAAAAAAAAAAGAGGATAATTCAGAGAAGAAAAAAAAAAGTGTTTTGACTACCCCAATTTTACATATCAAAAATCAAATTGAGAAATGGAGAGAATATTAATTAAATCCTCTAAATTAAAATGACAAAACTCTTTGTTCTATGATCATGAAAATCTCACAAATCAAGTACGTGTGGTACCCTTACCGTGAATTGCATTTATCACTATCTGATTGTCGTCTTTGATGATGAGTTTCTGGATAATCGATCCTATTATTTATTTCGTATCAATAAGAAGTGTGAAGTTAGAGTTTTCCCAACCGTACCTATATATCAACTTCTTCTTGGGGGTGAAGATTTAGAAAGTTTGTTTGCTAATTACTTGTGGATTTTTGTGGTACGTACACATTTGAGTAATTACAATATATGCTTCCAAACAAGGTTTCAAACAAACCCCAAAAAAATAAAAAAAAGCTTCCAAGATTCCAGTTTAAAAGAAGCACAAATAAAGGTGTGTGCACCACAAATATGGACAAATTAAATAATTGTAATGTACTGCTGAAAACTTTGAACGAGTTGGTGTAATATAAATATATAACTAATAGTAACTAATGACGTGTTGTATCAAAACAGCAATACAATCCCAAGGCCGGAGTTTCAACTTGCCTAACACCTATACAGCTATACTCTTGTATTCCCATCACGTGCTACATTTTTTTTCTTATTAATAATTATTACTAATATATATGCTTTCAAATTTCAATATAGTATATATATTGTGTATGCATAATGTGAACTGTCCGATGGGTCGTTAACGGGAGGCAAATATGCACATGTTAGGTTATATTGATTTGTTATTATTATTTTTGCGATTATAAAGTCGGGATCCACCAACTTAACACAAAAACTTAAGCTATATATTGTGTAGAGTTTCACCTTTTCTTATAACCCATCATTTTTATTCTTTTATAATCAATATGGGAGGGACACTTCCATACCAAACCTCTCAACGTATATATTATATTATGTATAAGTTTATGTCGCTTCAATCAATTTTGCATCACATAGATTTTATAAAGAGTTAATTTAAGATAGTCGGTTGTTAGCTCCATCATTTTATCTCATTGATTTTAAAAAACTAAATTTGGAAATTAAATATTCTCCTTACCTTAACTATTGAGCTTTTTTAAAATGGGTTTTTTTTTTTTAAAATTTATATCTAATGACATAAATTAAGTTAAGCTATGTTGGTACAAAAATGTAAAATCATGAGCTAGCTTTTCAGAGTTTATAATTTTAATATTATATAGTTTTTTCGTCCAAAATCTTTTTGGATATTTTGATTGTCCATTCACAAATTTCCATCAGCTACCTAACTAACAACTAGATTTGTCAAATACTCTACTAGCTTATTAACATATATATTTAACATAAATAATCTATCAGCTTCAGCTTGGATTAATTAGAAAAAAACTGAAAAATAAAATACCTTGAAAATAAAAATGAAGAAATTAAATAATTACTTCCTTAATACATAGTCTACCATATTATATATACCCAACACAAAATGAAGCATATATTTGGAGGAAAAGAACGAGTCAGAGAATGCTTTACAAAGCAAAGACCAAATTTATTAAAGGGGATATTAATTACGAGAAACATAGAGAGCTAGTAGTGTAAATTAAGGGGCAGCTTTCACCATTTTAAATAGGCCGGGAACCCTAATTTGTCAAACCTTTCCTTCCCACAGTACACACTTTTTGCCTCATTCTTTCAATTTTCAGCTACCCTTTCTCTCTCATCATTCCTTTATTCAACAAACACACAAACACTAAAACTCATCTCCCCACACACAAATCATAATAATCTCCTTTGATTTCTCTTTGCATCATATCCTCCTCTGAATCCTCTTCGATCGAGATACGATCATGTCTGGTGAATCGAGAGACCAGATGTATCAGTTTCCCTCTTTCCATGATGAGCAACTAGGGTTCTTGGATGATGCACCTCCCCATCCTTCTAACTCTTCCTCCTCCTACATGAGCTTCACTGACTACTTCCATGGATCCATGGGGGAGTACAATCCCCTTTCCATGTCCCTTGGCCTCTCCCAGTCTCCCTCCGAGGTCTTTCCGACCTCGCTCGAGGGCGATCGGAGGCAACCGTTAGTGGTTGGTGGTGGTGGCGGTGTTGGTGGTGATCAGAGCAATAATCCCCCGGAGACACCCAACTCTTCATCCCTCTCTTCCTCGTCGACTGAGGCCGGCGGCGGTGGCGGTGGAGAGGAAGATTCTAGAAGCAGAGATCACAAGGGGAAGGATCAGCTGCAAGGATCTGAAGATGAGGATAATCAGCCAGAAGCTGATGACTCCACTACTAAGAAAGGGTAAGCTTATTTTTCTCTTGCAATTGTATATTTTATGCTATAATTTTGACCATTTTACCCCCCAATATAAAATAAAATTAAAATTTTTAAATTTTTTTTGAAGTGTTTAGCTTTAATGCATGTGCCTGATTATGGATTGAAGAGCTAGCTCTAGCCCATTTTAATTGTATATTTTTGCATAGTTTATGTTATAATCTTGACCCTTTCATCACAATATGATGCATATGTTTGATTTGAAAGAAAGAAAAAACAAGAGTCCCTCTAATTTAAACTACCTATGTATTGACTATTCCAAGTCAACCATTTTATGTTTTGAAATCAAGATGAATGTAGATATCTAGCTAGATAGATATAGTGAATTTGAGTATGATATATGATACCAATTAGCATAATTCAAATGAATTCATATATATAACTCTGTTGTGAATGGAATTGCGCGAATGGCAGCGCGAAGGGGAAGAAGAAACCGGAGAAGAAGCAGAAGGAGCCAAGAGTTGCATTCATGACAAAGAGCGAGATCGATCAACTCGAGGATGGCTATCGATGGCGAAAATATGGACAGAAAGCAGTCAAGAACAGTCCTTACCCCAGGTACTTATACTTACCAATTCTAATATATACTTGCACTTCTAAGTATTACTCTCATTTGATGATCTTTCATATCATCTCTACATGTAACTTAAGATTAGATAACTTTGATTGTTGAAGATCTTTGTTCTTTCTTTTTTGACATTTTATGTGGTTCATTCTTTTTTTTAATGATCATCCTAGCCATATATTAATTTGAGATCCTAACTCCTATATATAATGCATGAAGAAAAACTATACAAAATATATATGGAATAAAAAGTTTACCTTAACTTACATGGATTAACATTGCTGGCACTGAATCTTTATTATCTATATCTATATCTATATAAATATTTTGAAATTGCAGGAGCTACTACAGATGCACGACACAGAAATGCACAGTGAAGAAGCGAGTGGAGAGATCATTCCAGGACCCGTCAACCGTGATAACAACTTACGAAGGGCAACACAACCACCATGTCCCGTCAACCCTAAGGGGGCACGCGGCAGCTGCCGGACTCTTCTCCCATTACCCGAGCTTGCTCTCCTCCTCATCGACGACACCGACATCCTTCCACATTCAGAATTACCAAGAGTTGCTCCTTCATAGGCTTCACAGTACTAGTGGTGGCTCTTTAGCCTACAATAGTACTAACAATGGAATCACATTCCCACAACCAACCTTACCGTCGCCATTGTCTTCTGATCCCGAGTATCGCCCTCAGAGCCTTCGGCAGGGGCAGATTCCTGACTATGGGCTTTTGCAGGATGTGGTTCCTTCTTTCCTCCTCAAACAAGAGCCTTAATCAAATATAGAATCATATGTACGTTATATATATACATATGTGATTTTAATACATATACAGAGATTTTGCCTAGTCCTAGTAGTCATTGTAACATGGTATAACTTGTGATCTCTTGATGATCAAATACACAATCTATGATGCATTTGCATTTTGCTGATTTGTCCGTAAAATGTGTGCGAATTCGAACAATTATGTACTCAAATATGTTTGTGAGATACTATATATATGGTATTGAAACCCTAAATTCTAGATTTCTAGCCTGTTGAAAGAATGAGAGATGTGAAGAGACCAAAAGACTCCCATGTCGACAATATGAACAAAGAAGCTTTAGTATATAAGCTAGTGGGTTACTCCTCCTATTGTCAATTGGTTTTAGGATGAAACCCCGCTCGGCTTATGTGCTAGGCTATTAGCGCAAGGGCGCACGTGTTCACACGACCCCCGATCCCGAGTCCCAACGGGCTTCAGTAATTTCCCAACAACTTTCAAATAAATTCGATCTCTCAGTATGGGAGTGATCAAAACCCTAAACTCAATATAGCGTCGGTCTAACCAACTAAGGCATCGATCTTAGTAATGCACGCCCTATCTTTTTAACATACATGTATAAAAAAAATGTGTAATTACATTTAAACGTATAAATTAGAGTCTCGTTTGTAAAAATAACAACTTATAATAAGCGTAGAACTACCACATACAGAAAACATCATTTAACTAGTCCTCATCGTCGATCATATATAGATAAGTAGTTCAAAGGAGACGATAATATTGTGTCAATCAACTAGCAATGCAAGGAATGCGGTTTCGATACATATATTTCTGGCAAATCATGTGATTTGTTGTTAGATAAATACATTGTAGATCACCTCACGGCTCACACGTTAACAGCGACGTCTGATTTGCTGTGTATATAGTTTTGATGGATAACATATCGATATTCTCTGCTTCACTAAGACACCTCCAGAGAAATTTCATCTTAGCCAATTAATTGTTGCTTTGCATCTCATTAAAAAAAAATGTTTTGTAAAGCAATATATATATATGATGTCAGTGATTGATTTGTTTTGCTTCTTACCTTACGTATACATGCTATATATTAATTAATATTGCTTAATTATGCAATTAGCAATCTTCAACCTAACCTAATGGAATGCATAAAACGATGTTTAATTGCTATAGCTATAACATGAATTAAGAAGAAGAGGAAAAAAATATCTTATGTTAGAACATGAGTTAATAGTTAATTAATTGCAATTAGTGTTGCGCCAATCAAGCAGCACTGTAGTAGTGACCACTTCAAGTGGGGCCCCACCCCTACCTGTTAAGCTCACATTTTAAAATAAATGTAGGTCAGTAGGTGGATTAGTGTTTGTTGTTTAAGCTCGATCAATTTACACACTCTCTTTTCCGAAGTTGGTGGAATTAATTAAGTGTTGCTTTTTATCATCTAAAATGATGCAATCAATTTTATGTAACATTGATTGATTTTTATCACAGCAACATAAAGCGCCCTAACCATATCTCCTTTAAATGATGCATAATCAAACATGTTGAGGAAAACTTGAAAGATTGCTAGAGATCACACATATTCGGCCCCCAAATCACGCATCGGGAACAATTGAAATCAACTACATAATCAATCACAAGTTGATGCAGTGGTTATGATGCTTCGTCTCATGTTTCGAGGTTTGAATTTTGAATTTTCTTACAAATATAGAGATGAGTATCCAATTCAGACCAATAAAATATCATTTCAAATATATATCATTTTTTTTTTCAAATTAGAGGCTTAAAAACATCAAATTTACACAACAAGTAACAATACTTCCAAAAGGCAACAACCGAATTACTCGGCCCAAAGAGGCGAACGCATTTGAATAATGGGCCGGGCTAGCCCAATAAACTAAGCCCAATTAGCTGAACAAGCAACTGGGATCTGGATCCACAAATGAATAAATGATGGGCGACACACGTATGTATACACAAGGCGTACGGAGTCCTGGGTCCTTGAGACCAACACAGGATGGGTGAAGCTCAGTGTGGATGGTTGCTCGAAAGCGATAACTCTTTGCGGTGGAGGAGGCGTCTTTCGGGACTCCGCAAGGTAGTTTGTTCAAGTCCTTGCTTCGCTTGTGGCGTCTGTACGGCCTTACGAGCATAAGTTTTGAAAATGTGGCATGGATTGCGGTAGGCTGGTGGTTTGGGGTCGTGCGGAGGCTAGGGTGATCGTTGAGCCCAATGCTTTGTTAGCGGTTAGGCTTCATTGCTAGTCTGGATCGAGAGGTGATTGTTGCCATTCATGTTCCAAATTTATATATTTTTCTTCTCCGCTTAACTTTCTTTTAGGTTATCTTTCATCTAATGGATAGATCATAGATATAACATTTCTGATTTGTTTTCATTCGTGTAATTTTATTGTATAAGCTGCTAGCCCAACTTATTGCAAAAAATAAAATGATGCATATATATTGTATCTTCTTCTTGCTTAAAGATGGTTATAGTACACTTGTATCGTTTTCGAGGAAAAAATATTTATTTTTCCACAATTTTGTGGGTTATATATACTCCATTAAGTTAAATATATCATTTTAGACTATGTTTTTTTTTGTTAAATAAAAGATGAAATTATAGATATTTTAGTATTTATTTTACACTATTATCATTATAATAATTTGTAGATTGTTAATTAATAATTATTAGTATAGTTTTAGATAAATAAATAAAAATAGAATACGGAATAATAAATAAGGATACAAATATATAACACGAAGTAATTTGTTAATCAAGATACTAAAATAAAACAACATCTTTTAATTTAAAAAAAAAATATTTCACCTTGCTTTTTTAAAGATGTTTATAGAAATATGTAGTTATCCTTTACTTTAAGTACTAGCTAGTACTAGTAGCTATATATGTACATTAGCTAACATAGGCATATATACCTAATTTATTACAGTAATTGTATACTCCGAAAATGTTTAGTTCATCCATCGTTGTCATTTGTCAAATCTTGCTATTTTTAATTTGTGCATTTATGAAACAGTATATATATTTTGTAAAAGTCTACCTTTACACCTAGTGTAAAAGTTAATAATTTACACTACCAATCAAATTGCATGATTTTCACCCACATGTTTAAAAGTAAAAATGATTTAAAAAGCAAAAAAGTAACTTAACAATGATAATTACTTTTACCATCATTACTTAGTTATTATTTTCAAGACTAATACGGAGTAAATTAGATGATGTTTAGGAGTATTTCATTTTTATTTTTTGAAAAACATATTGTAAAAGAAATGTTACATTTTATTGTTATGCCCATAATATTTATTCAATGTATTATATATAATTATACATCTATTACATTAAATAAATACTTGGTTTTTAGGATATTATTTTAAAAAAAAGTAAATTTTAAAATATATAATAATTTTTTATCAGAAAAATATATAACAAATTAATATTTAACAAATCAACATACTTTTAATAACTTTAAGAGTTTATGTAAATAAAATTCTGCTAGTTTTTTTATTAACAAAAAGGAAAAAAAATCAAGAAAAAATGAGGCACAAATCTCGTCCCGTCCCTATCCCAGTGGGATTTGAGAATTTTTTTTAATCCCGTCCCGATCCCGTTCCACAAAAAGTATGCGGGGCGGGACGCGGGACGAAGAATCCTCGTCATGCAAATCTCGTCCCGTCCCGCATATATGTAATATTTTTATTTATATAAAACATAAAATTAATAAAAGATCAAAAAATATACGTAACTATACATTATATATACACCGATACACATTTCTTGAATAAACATTATAAACTAAAATAACGTTGTAATTTGTAAACTAAAAACAACTTTAGTTGCACAGTAGTTGTAATACTTGCTAGTTGTTATATAATGCTTGCTCATGTAGTTGTATTATATTGAAATTGAATTTGTAATATAATGCTTGCTCATGTAGTTGTATTATATATACACGGGGAATTTTTATGAAACTGAATTTGTAATATAAATAATTGATTTTGTATTATGGTTTTTGTTATTTGGAATTGCTTTTTTTAAAAAAATGAGGGATAAGCCCGTCTCATCCCGGTCACGTCCCGTCCCGTCCCGTGAGGGATAAAACACGGTGGGATTAAAAAAAATTAAATCTCATCCCGCTAAAACTACGCGGGATGACCCAAATCCCTTCCCGTCTCATGCGCACCCTAATAAAATGAGTTATTTATATAAGTGTGGGTGGTGTCCTAAAATATTGTAGTTTTTTAAATAAATGAAAACTTTATATTGAATGGGACCCACATTTGTTGGTGATGGGAGTAGGTTATCATGAGTAAGAAAAGAAGAAAAACTAGACTTGTAGACTTTTAGTTACTTTTGCATAATATTTTTGCCACATGTCATATTATTATTTGTAGTGTAAAATTTTAGTTTTACATATAGTGTAAATGTATCATGGTCCATATATTTTCCGTACGTGAATCATGATGCTATTTTTTTTTTTACCCATTTTGACCTAGGGCCTGCCGCCTCCCGCAACGCCGTGTTGCCCTTGGTTACCGCCGCCGCCACCAACAACCTTGGCTCCGCTATTCGCCCTCGACTCACCACCGTCATACACCAAACTCCGTCGCGTCTCGTTGGCCTCCGCCGATTCCTATCTCATCTACAGGGCCTTCACCCCCTAGTTCCTACACATCCCTTCTTCTACAGGGTGTCTTCGCCCCCTAATCCAACACCTCCTTGGCTCTTCGCTCCGGCTCAATCGCTATGGCGCCTTGCCTCACCGCAACCAGGATCCCCCACCCGTTTGCCCTGTCGTCGACACCCTCTATTTGCGGCTATTCCGGTGATACTCCGTTGCCATGCCTCCAACCGGTGGCCTAGATCCGTCCTCAAGCGCCGCCAGCGTGCCCTGTGTGTTCTTGTTGGGGTGGATCCCCCCAAATCAGTGTTGTTGTAACGCTTGAGTTGTTTTTCCCAAAAAAAAGTGTACGATTTGTTTGGATAAAACAAATTAAGGGGATTTGTGAGCCTTATTGGTTCGTTTACTAACCGCTTTCTGGTCTTTTAGCTTGTTAACTGTTGTTGCTTGTTTATTTCTGTCCCGACTTATATGTTTCCTCTTTTTTGGTTTCCCTTGTGGTAGCCTTTACAATCTTGTTATCGTCCTTGAGGATGTGAGTTGTTGGGTTTTTGGGATTTGCTTTGGCAATAGTTTGGCTAGAGTTTTGGTGTGCGGGTTGGTGTACTTTGCTTTTCTTGTTGTGGTACAAGTTTCACGTGAACGGTGACTGGTTTGTCGAGCTTGTAGACGCCGTGGAAATGCGATGATGCCTATTGATTCTGTTTAGAATCCATGTTGAGGTGTCAACTAGTGATCCCTAGAGTTCTCTGTGCGCGTCTTCCGTTTTGCTGGTCGGTCGTTGGTTTTGCTAACTTGTTAGTTGCAGTGTGGATGGCTTGTACTTTATTATTGCCTTTTCAATTCCGTCATTTGCTTCCTGTCATTTGCTTCAGGTTGTACATGATAGTTAGTTCATCTCTCGGTTTGTCTGGGCTCTCGGTTTCTCTAGGTCTGTCTAGAGGATCGAATTTCTTTCCTTATATAAAAAAAAAATGATGCTATTTTTGAATTAATTATTACTCATACGTGTCTCCACTCTACACCTAACAAAAGATGAAAAATTAATTAACTACTCCGTAGTACTCCGTCTATAAAAAAAGGATGAATTAATGGGAAATTTTTATTTTTTGTATGGACGATAATTATTTAAATTTATTACTTCTTGCCCATTAAATAAGTAAACAAACATGATCATCTATCTTGTTTTTTCCGATTTTATTGGATAAAATGGTTGATGTGTAAATGACCATTTGATAGATGACACGAATTTTGTTACATCTTGAGTTAACAATGAGCTGATGTTTTTTTCACATGCTAATAATTGGGTAGATCAAATTGTCAACCTTTTAGTGTTTGGATTTCAATGCATTTTAATTATAAAGCAATTATAATCGTAACATTTAAATACTGTTTGTTTACCACTTTTATAATGTGTATAAAATAACATAAAATTTTAAAAAAATATTATAAATCATATCAATCAATTACATTAAATTTATAATATAATTATAACACAATTTACAATATATTTTATTTAAAATTTATGTTACTTTAAACATATTGTGAAATTTATTAAGTGCTTATATTCGGAATCCAAACACGCTATATTTTTTTTTTAAATAAAACGAAATGAGAAGAAAACTATAGGGTTTGAAGTTAATAAATAAGGTCATAAGACCCTACAATCTCATTTCTATCATTCGTGGACGATATAATAATTTTCCCAAAAGCAACAAACAAATCATGCATGCACCTAAATAAAAAAAGGTCATTGATGAGTATTGGGACATATATCAGTTCAAATGTAATTTTTCAGTTTCACAACTTTTCAAGTGACGGTGGGGATCTCTCAAGGCAGCGTAGACAAAATACACAAAGCATCTTACACATGTATAACAAATCACAAGACACTCGAGGAATACCTCTTTGTCCAATCATAAATGGAAGAGTTAGTAAAGAGACGTTTGAAGAAACCATAGGAAAGATGAAGAAGCAATTAACAAAATGGAAAATAATCTCACTATCTTCACAAGGAAGAGAGTATTGATTAAAGGAAATTTGGTTGCAAAACTGAATTACATTATGCAAAGTTTTATACTTTAATGAGTATTCACCATAAGCTCGACCAAATCAATCAACATGTGTTTTTCTATGGAATAAGGATATAAGTTACAAGTTTGGGGTGGGGCAGAATATGTAAATCAAAGCGTAAGTCAAGGAAGACTACATCGAACTACATAGGTTATCAAGAAGTCCTTGCAAATAAAACTACTATGGAGAGTAATTGTTGAACCAAAGAATATATGGGCCGGGTGAGAATAGTTAAGAACAAATACACAAAAGAACAACAACTATAGGATTATGAAGGGAAAAAAAAGTCTCTTGACAATGAAGCAAACTCATGGAAAAAAAAGAAAAGAATTTTGAATGATTAATACGAGAAGTTGAAAATGGAAACAATCATATTCAATAAAGATTATTGGGTAGGAACCTGGATGCTCCTTGACCTTCGACTACCAAGTTGAAATATTAATGAACATGAAAAAGTGCAATAATACATAAGAGCGGATAAATAATGAAATGTACGAGAAATGAGAAAGGTATTACCAAAAGAAATTGTTAGACCTATAGAATCAATCTAAATCCACCTCTACAAATGACATTCATGATAGATTATATTGGAAAGCCATTGAAGAATGATTTTCTACTCCAAATGCACTCGAACATTTTAATGAGAATCACAAAACCAAAGCCCGAGCGGCAAAAATTGGATATGGAATATTGATTCCTTCCCAAAAGTTAAAAATTTTATGTGAAAACTTATGATAAATGATTTGCCAACGAAGTAGCACCACGCTCAAAGAAGTAGCAGTACCGCAAACTTTTGTACTATGCAATCAGTTAAACGAAGACAAAAGTAATTTGTTTATACAATTCGCAAGCACATTAAACATAATTAACAAGAAAAATGAACACCATAAGAAAAAAATAATAAATGTGAATCGAAATACAACACATATAACTCATCAAATAAACGAATTTTTTAGAACAATGGATAAAAAAACAAAAAACTCGTTTGGCAACAACATGATGGGTAATCTAGACAATAAGAAACAAACTAATATTCTATGATCCAATTGTGATAGAGGAATAATGTTAGGAGAAATATATTCACCATCAAATAACTAGTTGGAAAGACACGAAATTCATTACAAATGAAGACCAGACACCGAAAAACTTATAGCAAAACCATAACATAAGAAAAGGAGAAACATAAAATGGAAACCCTCAATAGAGGAATATTTAATTTGAAATAAAATTTAGCGCATCTAAACTTGTCAGAAGCACAATTGACTATGTTATTAGAAACTATAACGGGTCACTGTCAAGACACAAGCCCTTCACGCAGGAGTTGTTGTTGCCCGGACCTGGCTATATAATCAACACCATTAGCCATTAGGAGATGTTGGAGGTGCCCTGGAAGATCGAGATTCTTATCTCTGATACCCTTCTCCATCTATCGGCTTCTGAGACGGTGGATTACTGTCACATCTTCAGAAAGATTAACACTGCAACATAGTACTATTTAGCTTGACTTCGTCACACGGTGAACCTTCAAATATTGGTATTTGGCGGTTCATCTAGAGCTTCAAACTCTTGTCTAAGATGTTGACGCAAATTTATCTGAGTTTTTTAAAGAGTTATGACAAAACTTTTTCGTGTTTTTTCGAAAAAATAGTTTTCCAAAACTCTATGTAATTTATAATGACAAACAAAAATTTACTATTATCATCTATTCACAAATACTAAAGTTTGATTAAAAAAAATAAATTCATCTAAAAAAAAAATTTGCAAGTGTTCTTCCGACGTACAGTGGTAGTGGTTATCATCTATTCACAAATACTAAACTCTTGGCTGTGCTTCGTATGCTCGAGTGATTTGGTGTCCGGCTTTTGGTAGTGGTTAGTTTCGGTAGAGGAGCAGTTTTGCGGCCCTGGTTGATCGACGTGATCATGTTGGTGGTGTCTGTGGTCTCCGAAGATCCCTCATCCTGGTGGGGGGAACGTCGTGTGATCCACACTTCCCCAGGTGTCGCCTTTGCCTTACAAGGATTGCTGCTTTCCGTCTTTCCGGCGGCGAGACATCGTGTCAGCAAGAGCTGTCCCATGCGCTCGCTATCCACTTCTCCTCGACGACTTCTTTTCTCTCGATGCTGTGTCTTTCCGGGTTCTCTTTGGGTGCTCTTTTATTTTTTGTTATTTTTCTATTTCGTTATTGTATGTTTAGACGGCTTGCCGTCTGCCGACTTTGTCGGCCTCTCGAGGTCCGGGCCTGTCCGGCCTCGAATTATTTCCTTATAAAAAAAAAAAAAAAAAAAAAAAGTGGAGTAAACGGAAAGGGGAAGAGTCGGAAGACCAACAAAAACCGTCACCTTCATCAGAGACCACCCACCGCCATTAATGCACTTTCCACCCAACACCCAGAGAGAAGCTCCCCAATTCCTTAAAAATTTCCTTCAAGTTGAAGCCCCCAATCGAAAGCTACACTGACTACGACGTCCAATCTTCCATCTTCTCGCTTCTCCAAGCAACGCCACTACCTACACATTCTCCCCAATTCAGATCCCTCTCTCATCCGATTTTGATTTTGATTTTTTTTTTAATAGGGTTCCTGATTTCCTACCCCCGGCATTGCCTTTAATAGCAATCCACTGACGCTCTGCTGTTTGCCCTCTATTCCCCTACTCTGATCTGTTTGGATTTTGCGGAATTAGGGGATCCTCGGAGGTCTTCTTGTTAGACCTTTCTTGACCGGGGATTTGGATCTTGCTTCAGCGTCCTTTGAGTTGATTTGGTTGGAATCGGAATATGGTGGCTTCTGATCCAATCACGCCCGGGCAGGTGTGTATTTCTTGTTTAGGGTTTCGTGATTATAAGATGCACTGGCTTTCAGCTTCTGTTATTGCTTGTAATTAAGCTTTGAGCTACTTTAGTTCGTTTTGAGGTGATCGGTATGTTGATAAGAGCTGATAGAAATCGAAAGTATAAAAATCAATTACTGTAGTTGAGATGGATTTTTTATTTTTTTTTGGCGGAATAGTTGAGATGGATTTTATGCATCCCAAAGCTGGTAATGCTGGAAGTTGGTTGTTTAATGACTTCAAATTGACGCCGATCAGTAATTGTAGAACTTGATCTCATATCCAACTAGTTTGCTGGCTCAAAATGTGAAGCAAATACATATTTTGTATGGATTGCTGTTAGCAGTAGGGAGTGACTTGCTAAATATGAATCTGTGATGTATCCATAGTCTAACTCTTTCTTGTTGTTTTTGTTCAGGTATCCTTCCTGCTTGGGTTTATACCAATACTGGTGGCATGGGCATATTCTGAAGTTCTCGAGTACAGAAAGAGTTCATCTCATTCGAAAGTGTAAGACATGCTTTTGCCCTTGTGAAGTTGTCGTACATTACATAGTAAATACCACATAGAATGTGTTTTCTACACCCAATCAAACTTGTAGAATTTTGCACTATACCTTGTCACATAAGGAAAACCATAGAGGTGGTAGATTTGTCTAGTAGATTATCTCATGTCTTGTTCCAGATCCTTCACAGCTTTGTATTATGCAATGCTTCCCAGTTAGGGAAAATGTAAGATTGTTTATAGAGTAGGGAATGGAAAGGAAAGAATCAAATTTTATATGTAAAATATATATGATCATCTCTTTTTTGTGAGTTTAGAGGAGGGGAGAGGGAAATGGTTAGAGCATCCTAAAGGATATGATTACCCTATGCTAACTTTAGGGAATGAAATAGTGGGAAGAGAAACAAATTTTGTATGAAAAATGAATGGAGGGTAATGATTAGAATATTGATCAATGAATTTTAATTTAAATATGAACTAGATTCATGTGGTTAACCATTACCTTTCCCTACTAAAAAACAAACGGGGATAAATGGTTATGGCGAAGTAATCATGACTACTTCTAGGTTGAGAATATTGGATTGCTTTTCACCTTCAGTCTCCAATGGCTTCCTAGATTCAAGTTCCTTATCAACAAAAGCCATGTAATCTTTTGATGTAAATGATGATTCATAATATGACATATTGTGTTCTTGATTCTTTGATTTTCTCTTAGCAGTCATTCCGACAATAATCTCGTTGAGCTAGGAAATGAACCAGCCAAGGAAGATGATCGAGCAGTGTTGCTTGAAGGAGGTCTTCCAAAATCAGCATCTGCAAAATTTCACAGTTCTTCCGTTAAGTCAAACTTGATGAGGTGATTTCCTGTTGAAGGTGCATTACTTGAACACGGACTTCCAAAATTACTTATTGTCTTCTGTGTATAGGTTTGTGATGATGGAGGATGCTTTCTTACTGGAGAACAGAGCAACTTTAAGAGCTATGTGAGTTTCAATTCCATAGAGAACAATTTTTGGGATCCTTCTGCTACTGCTTCATTCCATTTTCTTGACTGTGATATTGATTATTTTAGGGTTGAGTTTGGGGCCATTCTTTGTTATTTCTATATCTGCGACCGTACCAGCGTACTAGGGGAATCCACTAAGGTAATTTGATGTCTTTCTGCAGTATCAAATTTTCACCTAAGATCATTTATGTATGTATCTTTCATGTTCAAAGTGGTTCCAGAACTCATAGTATTGGATGTGCTTTTAATCTGTTTCTAGCAGGCTGTTAGATTTTTTTTTCCCCTTCCCTCATAAGTATGGAGAATTTTCTGTTGATTACTTTTGTGAGCATAATTTCTTTTATGGGTGGGCATTTTACTAGAGGTTTCTATTGCATCAATCTACCGTTGTGTGATTCCTGTATAATTACGAATTAAGACAAGCATTTGTTGTGATGTAGTTTAGTTAAGAGAAATGCACCTTCAGTCTTTGACCAGTGGTGTTGTTATCGGATACAATGGTACTTCTTTCAAATCGTACTTAAACACTGCATTTCTTATTTATTTTGAATCTGAATGGCTGTTGGAATTTTAGGAGGCTCTTTTGCATGAAACGTGTGTTAATTGACTGCTTTTGGATGTATGCTGTTCCTGTTTCTTTTATTTTGGACATTTTCTGCCAAGAATGAAAAATAAAAGAAAAGAGAAAATAATTATGTCTCAAATCACGATTTGCTTCTTTGCTTGCACTCTTTTGACTTGTGTTTTTTTATGCTAACACGTATTTGGTCTCCTCTTGAACAGAATTACAACCGCGATCTTTTCTTGTTCCTCTACTTCCTCTTGATCATAGTTTGTTGGATGACTTCTTTGAAGAAACATCAAGTTAAATCAGCATTTTCCGGGAAGTCCATACTTTACCTTAACCGTCATCAAACTGAGGAATGGAAAGGCTGGATGCAGGCAAGTGTTTTATGTAGAATCATGCTTTCACTTAACATTACTTGGTTTCTTTGCTCACGCTACTTGGCTTCTATTAAGACATTCACATTAAAGTTCCCACTTAAAATAGATTTTAATTTAAAACCATATGAAGGCCTGATTATGCTCTTATACTTCTGAAGCTTCGAAGTTCTAAGTTCAACTACCTCTTACCCATCTTAGCCTACCTGCCTGCATTACATAAAGCCACATTCATTAGTAGTTACTAAAAAAAGCTCGCCATCAACAGCAGGGAATGTTCCTACTTCAAAAATTTTCTATGTTGATGGTTCCATGTGTTGTTCAAGGCAATGTTCCTAATCCATCTTTGTAGTACTCTCTTCTTTCAATAATTATTTTTTCCATGTAAGAGACGCAGGTATGAATAACAATAACTGTTTCGATTGACTTCTGACACTCAGTGCATGTATATGATTGTTAACAGGTTCTCTTTCTGATGTATCACTATTTTGCCGCGGCGGAAATATATAATGCTATACGTATGTTCATTGCTGCATATGTTTGGATGACTGGGTTTGGAAACTTCTCTTATTATTATATTAGGAAGGACTTCAGTCTTGCCCGATTTGCTCAGGTAGGCAATACTTCTTATTGATGGAACTAATCAGTATGAACAATTTTTTTGTTTTCTAATCTTAATCTTTTTCTGCGCAGATGATGTGGCGACTAAACTTTTTTGTGGCATTTTGCTGCATTGTTCTCAACAATGACTATATGCTATATTACATATGTCCAATGCATACACTTTTCACTCTGATGGTGTATGGAGCCCTTGGGATCTTTAGCAAGTATAATGAGATACCATCAGTCATGGCTGCAAAAATGGGTGCTTGTTTTCTTGTGGTTGTAGTGATTTGGGAAATTCCTGGAGTTTTTGACATTATCTGGAGTCCATTTACCTTCTTATTGGGTAAGTAACTTAATTTACTCTGCATGTTCTACAGTAAATACTTTTTGATGAAGGTATGGGAGCTTGATCAATTCAGCTCCTGCTTTTCGGTTTCTTTAAATCTTCTGATCTTTCATGCAGTTCTTGTGGATTGTTTTATCATGTTTTTTGTTTTGTGTTTTAAATGATGCAGAAGGTGTTCATTTTGTTGTAAATATTACATTTCTGCTCAAAATTACTTAATGTTGTAGATCATCCGTGGACTTTTGAAGAGATCCCTTCGTATTCTATAGTTGTCCCAATCGGCGTTATAACTTATTTAGTGCTTCTTGACACTAGAGAGCCTTTCAATCATTGATGCTTTGTATATTTGTACAGGGTACACGGATCCTGCAAAGCCAGATCTGCCTAGATTGCATGAATGGCATTTTAGATCTGGCTTGGATCGATACATATGGATTATTGGAATGATCTATGCCTATTATCATCCCAATGTAAGAACGATCTGTGGCTACACCTCTGTGATTACCTTCACTTTGTTAGTATCATGATCTGAATGTTTGGTAACTTCTATCAATGTAGGTGGAGAAGTGGATGGACAAATTGGAGGAAGCTGAACCAAGAAAAAGACAATCGATCAAAACTGGAGTAGTTGCAGTTGCTGTATTTGTAAGTTGGACGATCTAGTGACCTTTATACATTGCAGTTAGCCTTCGGAAAATGTTAATATTTTATCTTTTCTTTTTTCAGGTTGGTTATATGTGGTACGAGTACATATACAAGATGGACAAGATTACTTATAATAAGTATCATCCATACACTTCATGGATTCCAATCACGTATGCATATAACTATGGTTCTTCATATAGTTTCTTTGCCTTTTTTAATTTGTACAGCTCTGAAAGGAATTTTATTCCTAACATCACTTCATGACTGGTTTAATTGCAGAGTGTATATATGCTTGCGCAATTTCACCCAGCACCTACGCAATTACTCTTTGACACTCTTTGCGTAAGTACCAAATTCCATATTGAGTCACCTACGCATATAGTTTCTAACTCTTTCCTCCACTATGAAAAAGTACCAAATTCCACTTTGTACATGCATGGATATCCTTTATTTACTATTATAAATCTGCGGTCATTTGCTTCCACTTCCGATAGTTTGATTCTTTAGCATATTGGTGACTCAATATGGAGCCATTATAAATTGTCCTTCCTTTGTTGTCATCAGGTGGCTGGGGAAGATCACCCTGGAGACTTACATTTCCCAATTCCATATATGGTTGAGGTATAAAAACTTCTTTGGAATATTTTAAAGTCAAGTGTATTGGCTTGAAATTGCTGTCCAAGAGGTGGAAGTAGTAAACTGAGACAAGGCTTCTCAATTTATTAAGATTTTGAGTGGATAAATTAACAGAGAAAGAAGAAGCCATAAAGAAAAAAGAGCTGTAAAGAAATGCAAGATTGAAGTTTGAGAACGTTGAAATATTATAGTTGGATATTTTGTTGGCTTTCACTCTCATTAATTTGCGGCTTGTATTCGCAGATCAAGCATACCCAATGGTCAACCGAAATTGCTTCTGACTATTATTCCAGACTATCCCATGCTCAATTTCATGTTGACAACTGCCATTTATGTTCTGGTAAGAAACTGACCTCATTGATTAGATTAAAAGTTCTAGAGGTTCAGAAGCTATTGTACTGGAAAGTGATAATAATGATATCTGTGGGGTTTGCAGCTCTCTTGTCGGCTCTTTGAGTTGACAAATATGCTCAAGTCTGTCTTTATTCCTACGAAGGATAACCGGAGACTTCTACAGAATTTTATTGCCGGAATTGGCATTGCTGGATCCATATATATACTATCTCTCATTCTTCTGTTGATGCCTAGAACAACTGTGACTGTGAGTATCTTATTCCTGTTTTTGGAACCCCCTCTATCTCTATCAGTCTATCTATTGAGGAATTGAGCTTTTACTCCATAGTTCATATTAATATATATGCCTCCATTCATTCTCTATGTATTGAGGAATCGATCTTTTACTCTTTGAATCTGTTCATGATTAATGGCTTCTTTTATGGATGTTAATATGAAGCTAGCATCTTTTTATAAGCTTGAAAGTCTTAAAATCCTTTGCATACCTCATGGCCTCTCTTTCTCATAGACATGTATTCTTTCCTGTCATCTTCTTACAGGCTTCGTAAATGTTCATTCATTGCAAACACAATCTATAAACACAGCACACTAGACAACTCAAAGGTAGGAGACTCTAAAGATGTCTCCTGCTGAACACAGCCAGTTCAGACTTGTGATGCGGAAGATCAGACGAATCATCTTGTTTCATGTTAAGAGGAACAAGAGGACTTGGTGGCCTGTGAAGCTTGGGATGAAGCACCATTCATATAGAGAACTCTTGTCTTCTTTTCTTGTTTGCCTTTTCTATGTAACACGATCCATTGTCATTTATCATTGTTTTCCCTCTTTCTTTTCCATTGTTACTCCCTGAAAAAGCGAGGTAGGAAATGTTACCATGTTAATAACGCCTTAAAGTAGGGTTCTTGTGCCTTGATTCTTGTTGTTCACCCAGTGGGAACAAAATCATTCACATTTGTAATGAAAATTTTTGTGTCCAAATATATACTGTCTTGTGTTCGCTATGTGGCCAGTCCTTATGGTTAGTGATAGGATTATTATATGAGCCGAGTAAGTTTGGCTTGGCTCCAGCATGATCATATTTTTATGCTTGATTCATTGACCCAACCTCAAATTTTGTAGAATTTGCAAATTTCTGTTAGGTCATTAACAAATAGGGTTGTTTTATAGCAACTCATGCTTGACTTGAGAAAAGGTATGCTTGGATCAAACAAGTTGGTTTAGTTGGGTATGAGCACATTTTTAAACTTGAGTTTCTTATTGAAGCTTGGTTCTAGACGAGCGAACATGAGCAACTAGTGGTAGGCTAGTTCAACTCGAAAAACAAAGTGGTGGCATCTGTGGACAGAGTCTATATACATATACAACCCCCACATAGGCTACATCTGAAATCTCAAAACCATGTTTTTTTGTTGTTGTTGTTGTAAAGGTACAGTGAATTCATAACATAAGAATCTATATATCTTGGACGTGAACTAATCTGCAAATGTTGAGATATCTGTAAATATCCTGTCACTGATGATGGGAGTCCAGCTACATGAGGGGGCCAGCATAGAGCGAGTGCGGATACGTCTTTTTTAGTTGAGGCCATTGTACATATAGTTGATCAGCGATTCGTAGTTTGTACAAAAGCAAACCACTCAAGGACAACCTTCTAACTCTTGCTATACTCTCAATATAGAAGATAGATGACCATTGAATTCCCATCACCTGCAAAAGTGAACAAAGTTAGATAATATCGACAACAAAATTTTTTTTTTTGCAAGTTATGAAGTACTACTGCGCGTGCTGATTATATAGCTCGAGATAAAACATGCCTTGAAAAGGAAAGCAATCACACACAGGGGAATGCAAGTTCCAGGACCATTGCAGAGGATCTGGAAGAGCATAAGTACAAAGACATTAGATGTTAAATAGACATGGGCTTCACTAAATATTAAGCAGCATGAAATTGTGGCTTCATACCACTTGAGGTCTTAGTCTGATCATTAGCCACAAAGCATGGGCAGTAGCAATCAAGGTAGTCCCAACAGAAGTAATATATGATTGCCCAACTTCTCTACTCCGGTAAATCTGCATGAACTTTGCATACTCCACTTGCACCTAAATTGACAAAAAGACGTTAATTTTAAAGTGTTATGAAGTGTAAATAGTATAACATACCGTGTTTAATTTTATAATTTGTAAGGACAGCTCCTCATTTTACTAATTTACTTTTCTACAATAAAAAAAATCATTGATCAAGTAATTGAGAGGCTGAAGAAAGATAGAATAGCTAAGAGCAGTCTGTAGCAGTGAATCTTAATTTGCAGGACTCTTCCACTCACCCAAAACAGTGACAACAATAACTTGCCATCAGTCGGCCGTTGAAGATTTCACACCACATAGGATGACAATGTTCAGCCAAATAGAAAATTTGGAAACATTTTTCAGGTACAGTTTAAAAAGCAATGAAATAAAGGGGATTCTAAAAGCTACAAACTACCAACCTGCTCATTTGACAAACCCTCAAAGACTCTAGCTTTCTGAAGACTCATATTATCAGTAGCAGCAGCAATGTAGAATCTTGGCATAAACCTATCTTTCTGCAAGACTGATAAGACATTGAGCATCTCTGCAGTGTGACCTCCTGTTTCATTATTCCAACAAAAGGTTCCTCAATAAAAACAAGTATGTAACATTTGGTATAAAGTGCATATCTTTTGCAAGGGACAAATATTGCAGCCATAAACATGCATGAGTGAAAACTCCACCACCTTGCACACAATCATTTTGATTAATATGTGCATTTGCATATAGTTTCTTTGTTTCCAAGGTTTCTTTTTGCTCGTTATGGATCGCATTACAAAGCTATCCTTCTCATGAAAATTTTCCATCTGCATACTGCCATCCCCAAAGTAAGATAATTGTAATTAACCTTCCAAAATTTGTTAGCAAAAATCTCCCAGCAGAATCAAATGATCATACTAAACACAAAATAAAATTAGAAAAGATATTCATTGCTTAGAATTTGGTTGATGTAAAAAGAACCATGGAGAATATAAGGCTTCAGAAATAAGAGAATGTCAAGATATTAATAATCAAAGAAAAATACTAAACACAAGGTTCTAATGATATCAAGTGTTAGTGACTTCACCTGAACCAAGCACAATAAGAGCACTGCGAGGCTTTATAGTACTGGCCCGCTTAGGTTTGCCTATCTGACATAGAACATATCCCACTCGAAGTATAAGCAATGTAGAAATGATCATAATAACACTCATGGCACTTGAACCAACAACATGTGAGCATAATAGATCAATTTTCCCCATCACCAAGGAACAAGTTGGATAGCTGAAAGCCAGATCCAGATAGGTCCTGTGATTAGGATGAAAAAAATGTGAGTGTCAACAAAGTACAAAACTCAGACCAATTCAAAATTGCTAAAAGAGTCCATTAATTTGGATTCCAATATATCATCACCTATATACGTCACTTATTGCATATGCCACTGTCGAGCAAAAAAACAAAGACTATTTTCTTGTTTCTCTGATATCATCATAAAACCCCAATTTTACATATTTCCTTTGACAAAAGCTTCCAATCTACTCTCCCAAGTCCCATCCAACACAGCAACCTCAAAAGGCTAGGTTCTACATTTGTGTCAGCTGCCTAAAATCATATTATGTAATCTGCATCAAATGAATCAATGTTCACACCCTATCATAGAACATGCCTCAAATAAATCAGAACAAGCTGCCAGATGAAGAAACTAGATCATCTGAAGATTATCTGAGGACTAGAAGATATAGAACCACAAAAGCTAGTATCTGTATTCAATAAGGAGTACTAGATTTATATTTCGATTTTTGTTCGAAACGCCAAAGCACAAAGTAGTTAGAAATGCAATAAGATGACTTCAAACTCGAATATCCATCAAGCAACTCGTATCGATCGAGGAACATAAAGCATATTCTTCAAAGTTATGCTTCCCCCTTCAAACTTCCCAGACAATCAATCAGAGACGAGAAACACAAAAATTGGAGGAAAACTCAAGGTATTTCCTCGCGAATTCAACTCGAAATCTAGTCCAGACACCTACAGTCTACAGAAGATAGATTTATGCTCTAAAATTCTCGTTGTTTTGAAGTAGATAGTCTGCGCCGCAATTTACAGAGAAATGAAAATGGAGGCCTCGGTGCCAATTTGATTTATGAAACGAATCCATCCGAATCCATGTCAAAATCAGAATCACAGAGACAGTGGTGAACAAATAACAATCGAATTTACCTTTCAGTCTTTCACGATTGAGCATCAAACTCACAGTTGCCGACTTTCCGTCGTTGGAAATTTTTAGATCAAAAGAAGCTTTCCAAGCGGAGAAGAAGCGGTGTAGATCACAGCCATTGATACCCCTGTAATATTCTCTTTTCAAAAGGGTTAAAATTTACAAAAATCAAAAGTTTGGGTGAGTTTGGATTAATAAACTTAATTTAACCGCCCCTGTACCCGGGGGGAGGGCGTCGAAACGTCGCCGTTCCATTCCGAAACCTACAGAAACTTTGCGCTTGTCCCTCTTCCTACGCTCCCCTTTTCCCCTCACTAATCACTACCGCCCACCGCGAAGCAGCTGTCGCTCCGGACGGCGCGTCTTCCATCAGCTTCCCGATTCTCCGGCGCGCGTTGAAATCATCCACCCGCTCTAATTTCTGTCGCTGCAGGTAAAGTGGATTACCAAAGAAAATCATACTACCTGATTTCCTCGTATATCCCCATTCTTTAGGGATTGACTATTGATTTAGTTATCCATCTTTCACATTGAATTGATTTTTTCTTTTTGTTGCTTTCTAATCAAGGACTGAGGCGCTTTTTTTTGCTCGTAAAAAGCGTTGATTTTGGTACTGTTTAATTGCCCCTTGAAACGATTGATTCTCTTGCGTAGGCATTCATGGTGTTGAGAGGATAACTATGTACCTTATGACCTTTGCTGAACTAGGATTTGTTTGATATCTGAATTGTTAGACAGTGAAGGATAAAGGATGAGAAAATGAGGGCTAATGCTGATTGTTTAGAAGATCAGCATGATCTCTAGATTGTTATAAGATCAAACTTTTTATATCAAGCTATGCATTAACCAAGATTTATTATGTGAAAAGAGTTGCTTAATTAAAATAATTTATTTCAAGAGGGAGATAACCATTGTTCAATAACCTTTATGTGAGAGGGATTCAAACAAATGCATAAATAAAGTAACAGAAAGATTACAACTGCAAGTCTTAAACATTTTTTTTTAAAAATCATTTTCATGTATAGCTTTTATCCCTTCATTCTGATTTGTTCTTAAATTTTATTTGAAATTCTGATTCTTATGCTGTGCACATTTCTCGGACATGGTGTGGGTACAAACAGATGGGAAATCTGGTAGTCTAGGTGTTACCAAATCAATTTCAATGTCTTTCAATGTGCTTATCCCTGTTTAGGTATGGTGCTTCTCATTTCATCATTAACACTCAGGTAAAAGAAGAAACAAAGTCCTGTTGTATGAAAATTTCCTGATGTTTAATTGTATTTGTTAAACCATTGGGGGAGGGATTATGTCCTTTCTTCCTATGCTTCATGTAGTTTCTGCCTTTTGCCAAAGTAATATGAGCTTGAAGTTTTATTCTCTCTGATTAGTATATAATGTTTGCGTTGCTTGCTTGAGTTTGACTCTCTTGGTATTATTTATTTTTAGTTTATGATTTTCAATTTTGTGTCCAAAATTGATGGGTCATATTTGGCTATTTGACATATGAGTTTTCCAATTCCATTTTTTATGCAGTTTTCATTAAACTCCCAAACTTATGTAGATTTCAAAATAATTACATTTCACACTAAAATTCCAGACCATAAAAACCGCTGATAAAGACTTCAATACTATCAAAATGCAGTACAAACTAAACTTAGAGTGGGTGTCATTATGTGTAGCGCACGACACGATTTAGTAATATCAAAAGAAGTAGTATTTTCAGGAGCTTTACAATCAAATTGCTATAAGTATTTTGTCTACTTTTTATGCTTTTTCAGATGGCATCTGAAGAGGGTAAAGACCCATTGAAAGAATGGAAGAGCATAGGGAGTGACTCTAAAAAGGAGTCTGATGCTGGAACAATCGCCAAGAAAAGGCTACCCAAACGGATCAGGCAGATTCCCGACTACTATTTCCTTCCTCGTAAATCTTTGCCCTCGGCCATAGCCTTTTATGGCTCGTTTATTGTAGCCGGTGTTGGTGCTGGGATGCTGTTGGAAGGCTGGATAAACAAGAAAGTCAAAGGTAAGCTTTGTGTTTCCATGACTACATTCATTCAGCTAGAAAAAAAGGTCACCAAAGCATGAAAATTTGGCTGATTTTTTTTTTTATAAGAAACTTGCAAGTGCCTTAACTGTTTATCACTTCTTTTCCTAGCTAAAGGAAAAACTTCAATCTAATTAGTAACTACAGTGGCTGAAAATGGGGAAATAAAAACCAACAATGTCTTAATCACAAAATGTTTAGTTCAGTTCTTATGCCAGCACTTGGTGTAGCGTATTTGCTAGAGTTCTTATTCATTGGCTGAACATGTTGTTGCAGAGGACGGAGGTGTCATCTGGGAGTTTGGCAAATGAATTTGGGTAGCAGAGGGCGAGATCTTTCATTTTGATGAGACCCTGAGCAGACTTGTTCAGGTGCTACTGCAGATGCCATTCCTGGTGCTGATTGATCCTTCCTAGAAAGAAGATACAATTTTGCTATTGTTTTATTAGCTCTTACTTCTATCTTAACCTGGAACTGATCAATGTATGGTTAACTCTCCTATTTTTCGCCATCATGAAAAGGGCCGCAGCACCGTGCGGAAAAAGCTACTCCCTCCGATTATAAATGTAAGACTGTTTGCACAATATCATTTAATTATGGTAACTAAATCATAATATTTTTTACATACTATCATTTCATACTACATTTTCTAATCATTGAGTATAATTCAAAATATTTTAATACTAAATATTTAGTCAATCAAATTATAATAGTTTTTTTCCTTAATATATTTTACATTTTCTAATCAATTGGTTTAATTCTAAACATTCAAAACATTGAAATTTTAAATTTATTTCTAATTATTAAATGTAAGTCTATTAAGAATATATATTTCTTTTCTTAGGTCTCATAACCACTTAACTCTATGTTTTTTTTATACATTTTTTACTTTATCAACTTTACCCTTCTTATATTATTGTTAATATTTTATTTTAAAAAATGTGTCATTGTGTAGGAATTGTACTAGTTTATATTATACGGATCACTGATTATAAAAAAATATTAGCAAAATTATTTACATGTATGAAATGTTAATAATGTTATATTTCTATAATGGACATACATCATGTATTATTTACATGTGTGGAATGTTAAAAATATTATTTCCTTTTCAGGAAAAATTAAACCTTTTCAGGAATGTTAAAAATTTTTAATGAATATAATTAAATCGTATACAGTATATAGATAAATGAAATTATATTACTGGAAAAAAAATCGTTTAAAATGGAATAAATTGATGTCAAAATTTAAAATTTGAACGTGGAGTGTTTTTTTTAATACAAGTAAAGAAATTAGTATACAGTTATCGAAACCTAACATAGCTCCATCCTAGAGTGTCCTTTCGGATGAGAACTAAAAGTTCTTAATCTTCTAGTAGAAGATCGTCGACAAGAAGTCAAGGATGTTGTACGTCAAGTGCGCAACCCGATCGGCGACAGCATTACATTCTCTTAAAATATGACGAATTGAAACATGATTAAAATAAGTTAACAGAAATCTAGTATTGGATTGAATGAGCTTGATATTCCACGGGCAACTCCTATCTCCCAAGAGAGAGTTAGCAACTGTCAAGTTGTCACCCTCTGTTAAGAGATTATCGATACCAAGTTCCTTTAATTTGAATGTAACTTACCCTTTGAGTTTTTGTTTACATTAGTATTATTTATTTACTTAAAAAATTATTTAAAAATAAGCGTTATATTTTAATTGGAAGTGTATGTGTAGAGATGTCCATGTTTCTCCCTTCAAAGGGTTTTCCCATTTTGTTACGCCATTGTTTTTGTTAGGTGAACTGATCACCAATTAACTCAATTAATCCTCTCCCAAAAATCAATTGGTCACCTGATTCCCATGCCACTTCAGTTCATTTCTCCTTTAATTCCATTTTCCAACACACAATTTCAAATATTCAAACCTCCACCAATACCTTTGGAAACCCTCAGATCGACTCAGTTAATGAATGAATGAATGAATGGGTGGGTAGTTGCATTAGGTTTGAATTGCCCTAACAGTTAGTTCATCCAACTCCTCCCGCCCTCTTCACCCTCTTCTTATTCTTTCTTCATCTCCTCTTCAATCATTTTTTCTCCCCTACAAAATCATATGCTAAATACTTTCGACAAAATCTTGTACACAGTACCTATATCATATCCCTATATAATTAATCACATTCAAATCAAATAGAGATACAAATCTATAGAAATTAGAGGGAAGAAATGAAGTTGATCGCGGCGTTGGCGTTCCTAGTCGTCGCAGTCTTCGTTCGATCGGCACATGTATGCCAAGGCAAGAATGTTGTGCAGTTCATCTTCGGAGACTCCCTTTCGGATGTAGGCAACAACCAGTACTTGTCAAGGAGTCTTGCCAAAGCCAACCTGCCTTGGTATGGGATCGACTTTGGCGACGGTTTGCCTAATGGCCGCTTCACTAATGGCCGCACTGTTGCTGACATTATAGGTTTGTGTTCTTACCTATCTTCACACTTGTACTTTTGGTGGGTAAGTTGTTGAGCTGACATCCTTAAAATAAAACACTTCGATTTCTACAACATTGACATTGGCGGATCTAGGGGGCTCGGGAGGGCGTTAACCTCTCCCTAACCCGGAAGAAAACCATAGTTTTTTTTTTCCCGGATTTTTTGGTAATTAAATTTTTACTAATTTAGGTATAAAAAAGTGTAATTTAGGTCATGAGTTCCAATACCATTAGTTTTACTTTTTTCATAATTTTTGTTTATCTTAGTTTTTTTCTATTAAAAATGACTAACTAAATAACAAATTAAAATTTCTCTCCGCTATATTTAAACAAAAACATTTTTTTCTACCTATACATATAAAAAGAATTCTCATAATTTTTATTTTTTCTACTAAAAATGACTATTTGAATAATAAATTTAATGATTTTTCTAATGTATTTTTTTAAAATATTTTTCATATATACATGTAAAAAAAATTCTCTAACATTGATTCAGCTCCAGGGAAAATTTCTGGATCCGCCACTGACGATTGATGTCGTTTTATGCCTGCTTTGTTTATTTTTATGTCACTTATGTCATATAGAAACACTCTCAATATGGTTGAGGAAAGGGTGCACACTACTCCATCCTCTAGAGTCTAGACCCTGCTAGCAGCGGGATATACTATTCTTGATGCGCTTTTTATTCTCTGATCAGGTGATGCCATGGGCTTGCCAAGGCCGCCGGCCTTTCTCGATCCCTCCTTAGATGAAGACATGATCTTGGAGAACGGTGTTAACTATGCATCCGGCGGTGGTGGCATCTTGAACGAAACGGGTGGTTACTTTGTAAGTGCATGTGATGGGGTAATTTATAAATGGATTTCAATTCAATTTGGAATGCTATATTGATTAAACTTGTTGTGGTTGCAGATTCAGAGGCTGTGTATGTACAAACAAATCGAGCTGTTCCGAGGGACCCAAGATCTGATAACTCGAAAGATTGGCAAAAATGAGTCTGCCAAGTTCTTCCGAAATGCAAGGTATGTTGTTGCATTGGGCAGCAACGACTTCATCAACAACTATCTCATGCCGGTTTATAGCGATTCTTGGAAGTACAACGACAATTCCTTCATGGATTACCTTGTTGGCACCCTCCAAGATCAACTCAAGGTAATCTTGCAAGATCTAAATCATAGAAATCATGTATGGATCGATTACTGTTTTTTCTCAGGGTTTTGATATTATATAGTTTTAAATGAAATAAATATAAGATTAGCTTTTAGAATCATAACTTTTTTATCAATGCTTTTCGGAGCTTTTAGTTTTTATTCACAAGTTTTCATTAGCTAACATCTAGGTTTCTCAGGCACCATATTAGTTTATTAATCTATATTTAACAAAAAAATAATCCATCAGTTTCAGTTATCCTATCAACTACTTTTTGTCATGTTGTAGGTTTTGTACAACCTAGGAGCACGGCAGCTGATTGTGTTTGGGCTTGGCCCCATGGGATGCATCCCTCTGCAGCGCGAGCTTGGCGGCAGATCAGGCGGTTGCCAAGACAAGACCAACAAGCTAGCTCTCGGCTTCAACAAGGCCGTCAGCCAGATGGTGACTCAGCTATCCAAGAGCCTCCCTGGCGCCACCTACAAAGTCGGAGAGGCCTATGATGTAGTCAACAATGTCATTTCCAATCCAACCAGATATGGTAAAAAGAAATTCTAACCATGTTTTTCAGATTCGTTTGGGTTCGGTGTTGAAATGTTGCTATAGCTAAGTTAGCTAACTGTCTTGTACAATGCAGGGTTTGACAACTCAGATTCGCCGTGCTGCTCGTTTGGGAAGCTGATAAGACCGGCTCTGACGTGCGTGCCAGCATCGACGCTGTGCAAAGACCGAAGCAAGTACGTGTTCTGGGACGAGTACCACCCGAGTGACGCAGCGAATGAGATCATAGCCAAGGAGCTCATCAAGAAGTTTGGGTTCCAGAGAGTGAATCAAACAACAAGTGCTCCTTCCTCTGCACCAGCCATGGCCCCTTCTTCTGACGGTTAAACTTTGTCGAATTCCCTCGTTTTGGTTGAGTAACTACCTCATCAGATTGAACAAAGACACACCATTGATGAGTAGATATCATTACTGTGTGATATATGCAATATGTTGCAATTTTTCATTTGAGCTCTGTGATTGGAGTTCATAGTGAAGGTTGAATAACACTGTCCTGTTTTATGTGGTAAGAAATTGCTCTCTTTTTTTGTTGTTGTTGTTGATTTTAAGGTTAATATATATTTTTTTTTTTGGTGAGATTTTAAGGTTAATATATAAAACTTCGGAATTATTTATGAGAGTCAAGGAGGTCTAGAGGAACTATAGCTACCAAATGGGGCTATAAAAGCTCCTAGTGTACGTGTACCATACTCAATTCAATCAGATATAGATATCTGAATATTGATGAACGACATGTTGATAACGGAAAACCGTTACAACATACAAGTTAAATAAAACATAAATGGTGCAATACAACAAGTAGAAGTGCATCGTACAAGATGAAACTAGATCAAACACGTTAGAGACGTAGATTACGGACGAAGGCAAACATCATCCTAGCAACGTTGGCCAACGATACATAAGGAAAACCTAATTAAAATTTTATACTTTATTTTATTGCAAAAACGAATGAAATAAAAATTTTATATTTATTTTATTTAAAATTATATAATATGAAAATCAAAACTCGGAAAAACTAGTCGGCGGTGTTGTTGTTTAATGCCAACAAAGCCTTTATTCTGTTGACCGAAACAAATTATCATATCATCAACTGTTTAATCGGAGACAACTTAAATCCGATAAGAATCCAAAGCTATATAGCACACATTAATTAATTGCCAATCTAAAACCCCCCAAAACCCCCAAATCCACGGCCAATCCCATACCCCGCCGGCGCCGGCATCAACTCCTCCATTGCCATCTTAGCATAATCATTAGCATCAGAAAACGACGTCGTTTCGCGAACCGTCTTCGCCTGCAACACAACGGTCTCCTTGAGCTCCTCCAGCGACGCCGAGAGCCGCTGGAGCTCACCCCTCCCCATCATCCCCACCGGGGCCTCCCACCAGCCCCCCGCCACGCGCTCCAGCGCCTCCCTCCGCCCCCCCTCCGCCTCCACCAGCCCCTCCACGCGCGTCAGCTGCGCGTTCAGCTCCTGCACGCGCGCGTTGGCGCACGCGCTCGTCGTCCTTGACATCGTAGTAGTGTTGTTAAGGAACTTGTCGACGAGGGAGTCGACGTTGGGGTGGCCGAAGGAGAACACCTTGTGGGCCGGGGAGAAGACGACGATCGCCACCTCGACGCCGCAGAGCGTGCAGAGCTCGCAGGCCTTCTTGAAGAGGCCCGACCGCCTCTTCGAGAAGGTCACCTGCCGGTGGGACGGCTTCTCGATCTTCGCGATCTTGATCTTCTGCCTGCCCAAGCTCGGCTTCTTCTTGGCCATGGTTTTTGGTGGTGTGGTGGTGGCGAAATGGGAAAGGGATGTGTGTAATTTATAGATGGAATTTGTGGGTTTGGGGATTAAAATTATCTTTGCTTAGGTGTATTAATCCAGGGGCTTTAATTTTATTTAACCCACTCTAATTATTTTTATGAGTAACTTGTGATTTGGGGGTTATACAAAATCTATAATATAATGATGATGATATTAATTTGGTAGTGTGTGTAGTAAAGGGAAGGTCCGAGTACTATGTTTTTATGATTTTTGGCACAAATGACATATGTATAGAGTGAACCGTGTTGCGGATAAGATGATCCACTCAGTTCAGGCATGTGATGGACATACATTGGTCATTGGTCATCTAACTTCGCATCCATACATTCTGGATCTCGTTCAAAACGATGGCATTAGGTGACGGGTCAGTCAACAGGATCTGACGCTGTCCAAATTCTTACCTCTTATAAAACAAAACGTAAAAGGTAGGTAACAACTTAATCATATACTTTAGGTGTGGCGGTAGTGTGTTTCGTCACCATATTGGGAGGTTTCGAGAGGTATAGTATCCGAGCTTTGGGTTGTTTTCTATGGATTCGGACACTGATGTAGATCGACTGGTTGTGCGAATAGAGAAAGACCTTGATTGGAAGAAGGTGTGGTATCTGCAGAAGTGAATCCGAGCGTCCGGTGTCGGATTCCTTATTATGATACCTTTTCGAATAGGACCTCCGAGATCGTTTCGAGCCTTAAAATGGGACTTTTATGTTTTTTCGGCAATTTCAGTAATTCCGTTATTTTAATTTATTCGTTTGGTAACTAGGGTTTATTTCCGCCTTTCCTATTAAATAACTTGTAGCCCCGAGGATGATTATTTCGTTATTCCATTTTCCAATGATTCAGAGAAATCTCTTCTCTTTCCTGGTGGATTCCAATTTATCGGTTCTAGGGTTTCGTCGCTTGTGAAACCTCCCTTAGGAATCTCGTGCTTGCGGGATTTCAGACTTCCGTTCTGCGTCAGACACTCACTCAGATTTTCACTTGATCTGTAGGCGGCTATAAATGGTTTTGGCAAGTGTTCGAATATGAGGTCGTCCCACATTGAAAATATTGGAATATCATGAACAACATATAAGCTTGACGGACTACTCCTCTCATTGCCAATTAATTTTGAGATGGAACCACGTTGGATTTATGTGTTGTTTGTTTCTCCCGTCGGGTCAATGCGGTGGGTGATAGTCTTGCTAATTGGTTAATTCTTATTTATGCAGAACATTGCATGCATTCCGTATTGTGTTTGCAAGGTTCTTTGCGGGTTCATCTTATACTTGATTTTAGTTCGCTTAATAAAACATAACAATTTAAACTTACTAATTAGGGATATATTGTATATATAATATTGATTGTATAGTGCCTTATTTGATATGGTGGAAAAATTCCGATCACTATGGATATACATCCCTATACGTGTATACGTTGAACATTAACAGGTTGGATATATATAACCTTGAAACATAATATTTAGTGATTCTATATAGGAATACAAATAAAGTAATGAATAAATCAAATATTGAAAGCACAATTATTGCTCTTTATTATATTTGTTGAATATGACAAATTGGTAATTTATGTATAATTTATGAATAAATTCTCCTATTTAATTGTTGAGAGAGGTATAGAAGCAAATTATTGATATATGCTAGATAAAAAAAAAAAGACGAAAAATATATACACATTTGGTGGAGTGTTTAATTATGTTGGAGGTAGGAGACGAGTTTGGCCTTAGCTTCCCGCTCTGCTCACACTACGTCGTTTCTGCCTTTTTCTTTCCCTCTTCATTTTATAAATTCGAGCACGTGTGTAACGCACGTGATCTTCTCCTATAAAAGATCCTCCGTTGTAGCGGTAGAGAACTCAATTTAGTTTTGATTCAATAATAGAAAACGTCAATTCTCCATTTCATTTTTGTTCTTCCTCTCCAAATTCGGTTACAATCAACAGTTTACCATATATCGACCATAAAATTAAATTTAAAATGAAAACACTATCTCATAAAAATTTCCTACAAGCACGATATATCTTGATGCTTTTATACTAACATGTAACGTGTATTCGCCCAAGAAATGATGCAATTTTTTGGACGTGATTATGAAGTTTAAAAGAGAAACAATAGTAAAAATATGTGTTAATTAATCTGAAGGTTTGAGACATATATTAGCGTGTAGAGAATTATCAGAAAGTAGGATGATAATAAGCAATGTCGTATATTTTAAAAATGTATGTCTTTAATTAGCAGTAGCAAAACAGTTAAATTTCGAAGATTTGACGAGAAAATTCATATTCAATGTCAATGATATGTGAAAAAAAGGGTATCGTATAATGGTGTATTTCATACGCATATATGAAATACACCATTATACTATGTTCTATGTTTGGAGGGGTTGAACATTGTCAAGTCTTGTTAGTGGTTTTCTTTTCTAGTTGCTATTATAGAGCTCCTAGCCACTCACTCAGTCACTCGTGCTGATTTTTACTATTACATGTCCATCTCTTGTACGCATAATTTCTAGCTTGGGAATTTAGGTTTGCCTTGTCAATATGCCAATGTTCTTAGTTCTTACATTGTAATTCACTAATTCCCATAGATTATTAGACTTCATATGTGAGAATCTAATGCAAATAAGTAATTTCTTGATTTTTTTAGCTAATTCCTATCAAACCTATTATCTAAACATAAAGTCTATTGACAAAATATATTTTATCTATTAGCAAGATGAATTTTATGTAATTGCACTTAAGTCCTTTTAAACGATAAAAAATCGAATTACTGAAGTCTCGAAAATATTTGTTGAATTCAAACAAATCGAAACTTGATTTGCTATGGCCTTGATGCATTCAGCCGGTATGCAATGATTCGATTGCATTCGTTGTTGAGCAATTTTTGGAGTTGTGATTTTAGATTTTGTTAGCTTCAATTTGATTGGTAAACATTTTAAAAAATATGAAAGATCGTAGTTAATTACTCCTTGAATTGGTAAATAAAGAGCGGTCATCCGAGGTTCGAACCAGGGACCTATGGGTACTACCCACAAGTCCTTTTCGGTGAGCCATTCTAGAATTGTTCGTAGTTAATTACTCCATCCGTTAAGTAAAAACATGTTGTTTTAAGAGTAAAATTTTATTAATAAAAACATGTCGTTTTAGGTATTTTGATGTTCAGTTTTCAAAATTATCATTGTAATGATTATCGATTTATTAGTTGTAGTTTTCAATAGAGTGAAAAAATAAATTAATAATTAGGGGTATAAGTGTATTTTTGTTTGTTTTTATTTGCTTTCTTAAAAATTATACAAATGTCTAAATCGACATGTTTTAATTAACGGAGGGAGTAATATTTATCATGCCATTAGACAATTTCCATCTTGTCATTGTCAATGGACTCACTCACACACCCTTTTCTAAAACCAAACACAAGTACACAACCTAACAAGCTAATAGCGGCTTAATCACCGTACGATTTGGATAAACCCCATTGCATCGCTTTCGCCACATCAGCAGCAACCGTGGGCCTCACCTACACCATAGCACTCCACCAAGCTGCTTCCCTTCACGGCGATAGTCCGGGAAGAAAAACTTTTTTCTTTAGTAAAACAAATATTCCCTGAAATCCCCTTTTTTAGCGGAGCCATCGCCGACTCGCCGTTACGTCTCTGTTCTTCCCCATTTCTCTCTCAGCAGTTGCGCAGCACTCATCGCTTTGATCTCTCTCGACCACTCATCAATGGCGGCAAAGCTGCCGACTGCCTTTCTCGGCCATGAATTGCCTGGAATGAACTCCAGCTGCTCCACTCTCCGCTTGTCTATCCCGTCCCGTCGCCTTCCTACCTCTTGCAAAGTGCGCCGCCGTAATGTCAGGTTTTATTTCTTGCTTATCAGCTTCGAATACATTTCATATTCATTAGGTTTTGCTTGACTTGGTTGCGAATAGGTCGAGTTTGAGGATTAGGTTGCTTTTAGTGATGCGAGATTCCTTATTTCTTCCTTGAATGGCAGTTTGCATTTGTTTAATTAAAAAAAAAAACAATTCGAAATTAAAGAGAATAGGAAATAGGTAATTGCAGATGGCTGTTTGATCTACAGGCAGTGGAAAAGCTGTTTGTTCAGAATTTCTGGATGTATACGAAGCTTTCGCTGTCACTGGTAGCCAAATGTTTCATATTCTAGTGGGAGGTTCTGATACGGCTAATGAATCTTGACGTGTGAAGCTAACACTTTGTGTTATCACAAGTAATAATTGATGTGTAAATAAAGTTGAATAAGCCATTATCTGTTGAAGTTCTAAGTTGAATTTGCATAGTGGCTGTTCCTCACATGCCAATGATTTATATAAACTTGTTATTTTGGCTAATCGATGCAGTTCTCAGGGGAAAAGACAACTTACGAAGAAGATTTCTTCTGATCGTCCTAGAACAAATGCAGATTTGCAGCTTAATGGCGACGAAGTACCAAATATGGAGAAGCCTATGATCAATACGATCTCAAGATTAAATGGGAATATTTTACCTAATGATGACATTCATGTGACTGAACTGGTGAAGCATAATGATGAGATGACCAGTATCCTGACGGATTATAAAAGAGAAAATTTGGCTCGAGATGTGAGAAGTACACCATCAACTCCATCTGATAACAGTCGCACCTCGGTTAGTGAATCCTCTCAAGCTGATGAAGCCAAGAGTTTGGTAATCTTCTCAAAATCACCTCCCTTAACTACCACAATGATATCTTTTCTTTATGTGGATGAGTGCACTTAGTGATTGTGTGTGTTTCTCAAACTATACAAGCTTATCATCTCTTGATTACTGCTGCTTTAATGGCTTGGTTGGATACGGTTTTTGTAAAATATATCTCACCTTCGGCTTATCTTTGTTTTGCACTTGAGTTAACCATTATAAATTAGTCCGATCAAATGAATGAATTATGTCTTCTCCTAATGTTTTCTACACAATTTCTCTCTTTCCAATGTTCCATGATCTTAATTGACATGCAAAATCATACATCAAAGAAGGGTCACGACATGAAAAATGACATTTTGGATTTGCCAAAAATAATGTCTGAAAATAGTAGATCCGTCCCTTGTGTAAAACGGTGTGCAGTGTTCAAAGTCCATTGTGAATCACTAAACTGTCTGTTCCAGGATCATTAATTCTCATTCTTGGATGTCCATGATTTTTCACGAGGTGTGGAAGAATGATACTTATATATCTTTTTTTTTTTTAACTTATTAAGCATGCCATTTTCTTGCCAATATATAAAATACACATAGAAGATTGATCAACACTTGGTTTCTGATAAAAGTTAGTGATACTTATATATGAATACAGTACTTTCTAGGTCCTGCTAGTTAGTTGTACTGTTTTCATCAGTTGGTAGCTTCATAAAGGTTCACCTTCAGGCCCTTCACCTCTTTTCTATTCACTATCTTAATTTAAAGAACCTTAAAGTACTTGCTAGTTGGCCGTCATTAGACTTAATACTGAATGGAAATACTTTTAGTTTCAGCCGATAGATGTAACTTAAATTTGGCTCTTTTTTTTTCCATTTTTTCCAGAACACTATTGAAAGTTGACCTATATAACTATATGAGTCACCCCCCCTCCAACGCCGGTAGGTGTGCAGAATTGCACATGCAGTGGCTTATTAAGAATGCAAATTTTAATCTGACCACAGTTAACCTGGCTGATTATTGTGCCATGGAATTGAAACAATAAAATGTTCCCAGAAGTTGAATTTGCTATATTTGATACTTTTTGATACTTTTTGTTGTACCTTTATGATTTATGATGGCAATGAAGCTCATCTTTGCTGTATCTGGGTACTTAATAGGAAGGATTCTGTGATACTACTGATACGGTACCTATATGTAAGATTATAGAATGCATACACTTTGGTCATAAGATGTAAGAGTTCATCTTTTTGGCATTCTTCATGCTGCTTTTGGACTTTTGGTACGAGCTGAAAAGCCAACTTTGTTGTCTATTTTTAGTAAATAGATGCAGATTTGAATAGTATTTTTGCGAAAGATAAATAGCTCCTGACTCTGTAATCTTTATTATAATGTCGTAGAGGGTTATAAATACCAAGTTCAAATAATAGTTAAAGCAAAAAGTAACAGCCAAAATACAACTGTAGTCCTTATATGCAGCCTTGACCCGTCTGGAGCATTGAAATCTTAACTATGCTATTTTGTCTTTGCAGGCTTTGAATGGTCATGATTTTGAACAGATATCTAGTATTCAACTTGAGGATTTGATCTGCATGATAAAAGATGCTGAGAAAAGTGAGGTTACCAACCTGCTTTAGTAGTATCTCTTTGCACTAGTTTAGTATGCTAAAAGTCAGTTTTGCCTCCTGAAATTTGTCTTAGATGTCGTCCTTCTTAATGAGGCCCGGGTACGTGCACTTGAAGATCTGGAAAAAATTCTTGGTGAGAAGGAAGCTATGCAAAGTGAAATGAATTTTCTGGAAACAAAGCTGGCAGAAACTGATGCAAAAGTGAAAGTTGATTCCCAGGAGAAGATTGATGTTGAGCTCCTTAAAGAACAAATGGCGAGAATGGAGGAGTGGTATAGTGGTGGTGGGGCTGATGTTGGCAATCATAGCGTGAATGGAGTGAATAACAAATTATCTATAGAAGAAGAGTTCAATTCACTTAAGATAGAGAACCTGACCTTGAAAGATAATTTAGAAGAGCTTAGAGATGAACTAAAGAATGTCAAGACAACTAATGATGAAGTAACTATGCTGGTCAGTGAGAAGTCACGTATGGAGACTGCTTTCAAAGATTTAGAGGTAAGGTTTGCTGAATCTCAATGCGAAGTGACTGAACTTTCTTCTCTAAAATTTGAGTACAAGAGTTTATTGGAGAAGGTAGAGGATTTAGAAGCTTTATTGGGGGCATCAAAGCAAGCTGATGAGGCTATACTGTTGCTGCAACAAAATAAGGAACTCCATGAGAAAGTCGACAGGCTACAGGAATTTCTTGAAGAAGCAAATATCTACAAACTATCTTCAGAAAAGATGCAACATTTCAATGACCTAATTCATCAAAAAGTAGAACTGTTGGAGGAGCATCTTAAGAGCTCTGATGAGGATATACAGTCTTATTTCCAACTATATCAAGAGTCTATTAAGGAATTCCATGGCACCCTTAATTGTCTACTGGAAGAAAGCAAGAAAAGATCGAATCATGGTCCTGTGCTTGATATGCCTAGGGAATTCTGGAGTCGTTTATTACTTCTTATTGATGGTTGGTTACTGGAGGAAAAAATGTCACAAGATGATGCAAATAAGCTGAGGGATATGGTTTGGAAGAGAGACCGGCGTATTTATGATGCTTACATGGCATGCAAGGAAAAGAATGAGCAGGATGCTTTTTCTATGTTCTCGAGGCTGATGTCTACTCCAATACGGTAACCACTTTTCTGTAGCATTAGACTACAAAACAGACATTTGTATGGGTTCCAACAGTCCAACTTGATGGTAATTTTCTTGCCCATTGTATTTTTTTTTCATAAACAAATAACAGTTCAGCACTACACGTGATCCATATTGCAGCAGAGATGGCACCAGTTGCTAAGGTAAATTTCAACACAGCTTATTGCAGCATTAACTATTCTATTGATTGGAAGGATTATCTGGGTGAACTTGTGGATGTAATAGCCTCTGAAAGTAACATATATCGTGCTCGTGCCATCTAATTGTCCTACTTGTTGTGCATCGATCAATTGCATTGCGTTAAATGCTCATTGCTTCTAACCCCTTTTTGAATGAACTGTTTGGAAACAAAAAGGAATGTGTTGACATTGGGCCATATGGGGATTGATATGGGTAATGGGCTAAGGCTTGGGTGACTACTGGAGTTTTGGAATGTGATTGTTAGGCTGTGATGGAGTTTGTTTAGAGTCACAATGTAGTGACATAAGTATCTAGAGTTACATAAGAATTGCATTAACGCCGAATTTAGGTCCAGAGAGAGCTTCTTGGCTGGAGCCCGAGCATTTGGCGAAGGGGTTTTGCCCTTTTGATTTTGTCTGGATGTCATGCTTTTGCGGTACTTTTTGTTTATAAAAGTATAAAACCATATAAGATCACTTATAATATTTTATTTTATTTTTATTTTTTTTGGGGGGGTGGGGGTGGGTGTTCCAAACAGACCCAAAGGTGTGAGTGTTTGTGCTCTTTGGTCAGAATCCTCTCCAGATCCTATCAACAGCTATTCATATATCCTTCGCTTTTCATGTATTTGAAGGTTGGAGGATTGGCAGATGTTGTGACTGGTCTTAGTAAGGCTTTACAGAAGAAGGGACACCTTGTTGAAATTATTCTTCCCAAATATGACTGCATGGAGTATGATCACATTTGCAATTTCCGGGTATGTTACATATTTGATGGTACGAACTTGGTATACCAAATGTTCCAGTTACTGATGATTTTTTGGCAAATTATTGATTTATACAGGTATTAGACACAGTGATGGAGTCCTATTTTGACGGGAAACTGTTCAAGAACAAAGTTTGGGTTGGCACTGTTGAAGGTTAAAATCTTGTATTTTTCTTTCAGGTTTGTTGTTATGCTGTGGATTTCATCCTGTTAATGTAACACTAAGCCAATTCCTTTTGTAATGCAGGTCTTCCTGTGTACTTTATTGAACCTCTACATTCATCTAAGTTCTTTGAGAGAGCACACTATTATGGGGAGAATGACGATTTCAAAAGGTTTTCATATTTTAGTCGTGCAGCATTAGAGTTGCTTCTGCAATCTGGCAAGAAACCAGATATAATACATTGTCATGATTGGCAGACAGCTTTTGTGGTACACACAAGGAAACAAGATCATTTCTGTGCTACATCTCTGAATCTACTTACAATAGTGCTCAGTTAATTTAAAGAGTCTGATTTTTCTGTACAGGCACCTCTTTACTGGGATATTTATTCACCGAAAGGGCTGAATTCAGCCAGAATATGTTTCACGTGTCACAATTTTGAGTACCAAGGAGCTGCACCCGCTGGAGAACTAACGTCATGTGGTCTTGATGTTCTCCAACTTAATACACCTGATAGGATGCAGGACAACTCATATCATGACCGTGTCAACCCTGTGAAGGTAGATGTTTGCCATTTTTTTGCAATCTAACAATAATTGCTCCACTTTGTCATACGTTTGTGTACCCTCCTTAACATATTCCTTGTGTTATAGGGTGCAATAGTCTTCTCCAACATTGTCACAACTGTATCACCTACCTATGCACTAGAGGTTCAAACCACTGAGGTATGAAAATTGAACCGCAACTTTTTCCTATTAACAAATACCCTTCATTTTTCAAAATTTTAATATTCTTTTGTAGCTTTTTTTGTTATATCAATAAATTATTTTAGTTGACAAAGAGCATCTCCAACCGCTCTTGTAAAATAGAGAAAAGGAGAAAATTTAGAGAAAATTTGAGTTTTACAACCCCAACAACTCCTCTATATTGATTTGCAAAATAGAGAAATGAGATGAGAGAGAAAAAATTAAACATTCCTCAAAATTTAGAGGAAGAGAGAAGTGGAATAGCACAACTCTAAAATTAATTTTTTAGGGGAATCTAGGAGGAAGGCGTGAGTGCTCATTTGATTTGGTGTTCAACCTAAAAGAAATTCACCATCTGCTCCTCGATTTGGCCCTTTGATTTACATACTTTTCGATTTTAGATGTTTGATTTATTGATTTTTGTTGTTCGATTTCCTCCGGTTCAATTCGATTTGTTTCTATCCGATTTGTTGATTTACCTATTATTAAGTTAGTGGAAGTACTAATCATTGTACTATTTTCCTTAATTACCGTGCCTCACTCTAAAACTTCATATATAATTGATCGGAGGGAGTATAGGATAAAGTTTTTCATTGATTTAATCTGTGTGGTTTAAGGATAAAATGGTATGTGGAAAGTGTATTATGCTTAGTATATTTATATAAAGATAGTTTGGGAAGATAGTCTCACTTATTTGCTGAAGTATTAGACATATTAAGCACAATGACACTTTTACTGTCATAAATTTGTGAGAATTCGCTTCCCCTATCTAGCTGACTTTTAGCCCTTCTTTCGTGGTTGGAGTTCTTTCAGATCTTATCTAAACCCTCTCCTTTTCTTCTCTAATACTGTCTGCATGCACATTTAAGTTTCTCTCTTTTATCTCTCCTGTTTGGTTTCAAACCCATCTTATGACTATATATTAAAAAGATTAGTTATGATGATTGATAAGAATCTTATCAATCATCATAAATAGAAAGCAAAATGCTTAACCATTCTAGTAATGTAATGATAAGATTACTAGAAAGTTTAAGCATTTTGCTTTAAAAAACCCTCGAAACGTTCTTTTTCTTTCTTTTGGTTCTTTTCCTGCAAAAACTACTGCTGGTGAACTATTTATTAATCAAATTTTCTGCCCAGAGGTTAAGCATCCATGCTTGGAAAGATTCTCTTAAATCTATTTTTATTGGTTTTTAAAATTTATTTTATAGTGTTCATCTATTTCAATTTAGGGTTTAGTTTCCGTATCAACTTTTCGGGCATAGGTGAGAAAAACCGTTTATTAATTACTTGAACAACTCTAACACTGGTTTTTTTAAAGATAGTAAAAATTGATTAGTCTTTTGCCAAGAGTTCTTCTAAGTTGCTGATTGTAAGTTCTCTAATAATTGGAGAATGTCATAAAAAGTGGAATACACAAGCCCTACTGAGGCCATGCATTGAAATTAGTTATCCATTCCCCCCCAAAAAATTGATTAGTCTTTTGCCAAGAGTTCTTCTAAGTTGCTGATTGTAAGTTCTCTAATAATTGGAGAATGTCATAAAAAGTGGAATACACAAGCCCTACTGAGGCCATGCATTGAAATTAGTTATCCATTCCCCCCCAAAAAAGATTAAAATAGTTGTTAAAATCTGCAATAGGTGTCCTCTCAACTGCTACAAGGGTTTCAGTCAGTTTTACAAGTTCACATGGGGGTTCCTTCCTTTTAAATATTCATCTATGGTTCATTTACACATATGAACAATTCAAATATGTGCACCCAGAGATTGTTATATAAAAGGATAACTGAGTAAGAAATAATATTACAAAGTTTGTACAAACTTATATTATTGGACATCTCATGACATGCATTGATTTCTGGTTTACAGGGGGGACGAGGCCTTCATGGAACACTCAATTCTTATGCTAAAAAGTTCATAGGAATTCTCAATGGGATTGATACTGATATTTGGAATCCTTCAACTGATAAAGTTTTAGATGTGCAATATAACTCAATTGACCTTTGTGGGAAACTAGAGAACAAACAAACTCTCAGAAGGAAGCTTGGGCTCTCCTCTGCAGATGCAAAGCAGCCATTGGTATTTCACTTTCTGCATTCCCTCTTTATTCCATGAATTGGTGCTCATGCTTGATCCTCAACCTCCTCTCAGAAGTGCAATATAGGTTTCAATAAATCTTTTACAATATTTTTATATGGTAAAGCATTAAATTTTATGATTGATCCTTGTGTCAGATCTGCAACACGAGCATACAATGAAACATGTGTGCTTAGCTGCAGCCTGCTACGTTAGGTTGCACCTGACTAAAAAAGGTTTCCCTTTGAATGTAGAATTTTGTTCATCTTGATGATTACTTTTTTTTTTTGGGAGCAGGTTGGTTGCATCACAAGGTTGGTGCCTCAGAAAGGGATACATCTTATAAGACACGCGATGTATCGTACAATAGAACTAGGGGGACAGTTTGTTCTTCTCGGTTGTAGCCCTGTGCATCATATTCAGGTGTTGTCTCTGTATTCCTCATCCTTGTTTGAATTGAGGGTCCGTTTGGCACGATGTTTGCCTGATAAGGTTCTTATAATGTATAAGTTGGGAGACAAAAGAACCCTCACAAATTGCATAAAGTAATAAAGAAGATAATATATGGGCTTTAGATTTTGTAGTTACTGGAGTGCAGTGTGGTTCTTTATGCATGCATGGCTCCTGTAATAACACAAACCATATCAAGTAATAAAGAAGATAATATATGGGCACATTCTTTTACTAGGCAAACACAAGAACTTATTCTAATTACATTGGTGACCTCTTTGGCTGATCCGAAAATTGTGATCATTAACTCGGTCTTAAAGAACCCGTACTGGTTCCTTGTTCAGTTTTCACATTGACTACAATGTCTAGCAGTTCCCAACTTTCAGTCTTTGCTCTAATGCATATGCAGCCTTAAGGTTTCTTTTGGTATGCTGCTATGTTGCTGAAATTGAACTCTTCCCTCTTTATAGATATTTCTGGTGTGTCTATTATTTTTTAAACTCAGCATCCTATTGCTGATAGCTACCTCTTTTTAATTCAACTATAAGACTATAACTTGTTCTTTTCTTTTGTAGAGAGAGTTTGATGATATTGCAAATAAGTTTGGGAATCACGATAATGTTAGGTTGATACTGAAGTACGATGATTCTCTCGCCCATTCCATTTATGCTGCATCTGATGTGTTCATCATCCCATCTATTTTCGAACCTTGTGGTTTGACACAGGTAAACCTGGCTTTGGCATACAATTTTGTTCAAGAGTCCTCAATTAAATTGTTTCTGGTTTCAACTGATTTGATTTCCTTGGCTTTCTTCTATGGATTGTAGAAGCTTCATACATGTTTATGTGTGTATATACGCTTGTATTCACATATATAGGCTTCGGGAAAAGTTGATCACACACATGTTTGTGTGTACATTTATATATTTATTGAAGTTGTTGAATGGACTGATATTCATATCACTAACTGCTATCTTAGCCTAATTTACTGTAATACTTTTCAAAATTTCAAATTATTCAATGACTCTGAAGTTGAAATTAAGTAAAAATCCAAGATACGAAGATTATATTATCTCTGGACAGATATCCATGACCATACTGATAAGTAGCGACAATCCAAGTTCTTACAAATTAATTCCTCATGCACATGCTTTGCATCATTCAGGGATTTTTACTCGTGACCATACTGATAAGTAGCGACAATCCAAGTTCTTACAAATTAATTCCTCGTGCACATGCTTTGCATCATTCATGGATGTAACTATTGTATATTTTGTACACACAGAGAGGTTTCTGCAAATCATGTCCACATTTTATGTTATTTTGTAAGGTCCCCATTTCAGGATAGCTCCTTCCCCACACGCCAAAAAAGGTGGTGGGAGAATTTGTGTGTGGATATGAAGGCACACTTAAATTTCTAAGTAAAACCTTTATTTCTGATCGTGTGTTTCCGCAGATGATAGCAATGCGATATGGTGCAATCCCAGTCGTAAGAAAGACCGGTGGTTTAAATGACAGGTTTGCCAAAGTTCCACTAATTGAAATATAGTTAAAATTTATCCATGAAATGTGCCTCAGGAAAAAAAAAACACTCCATGTTACTGAAACTGTCTTGTTATATTATCCGTAGTGTTTTTGATGTCGACGATAATACAATTCCATCAGAGTACCACAATGGATTTACCTTTATCAATCCTGATGAACAGGTAAATCATCATCCACTCTTGGAGCAATTGATGCCATATTTCCATTCTGGAAAATCTTTAATAAGCATTGCTGTGCCACTTCTCATTTCTCATCTCCTGATTTTTCATGTATTATTGAATAATTGCAGGGCTTAGATAGTGCCTTGGATAGAGCACTTGATTACTACCGTAGTAATGAAGAGGGTTGGATGCAACTTGCTCAAAAGGTTATGAATTGGGATTTCAGCTGGGATCTGTCAGCTTCCCAGTATGAAAAGATCTATGCAAAGTCACTTGCTCTAAGACATTCAGCATGAAGGGCTGCTAGACGTTCATAAGCAGACTCTTCCTACGTTGCTATATTCAAAACAGTAAAAGGGTGAGAAAATAATCTTCTTTCACTCATCAATCATCATGCAAGACATTGGATTCCAGCCGAAATCACAGGTGAGATGAGATTTTTTACGCATGATTCCATAATCTTGTGTTAGCAGCAAATGAGAGCCATAATTTCATTCTTCATTCCATTCATTTATCGTATGAATGCCTTCATTCTTTATTTCTATAAAGCTTGACACAAACTACAGCTATGGCATATTTCCGAAGCATATATAGTGGTCTTAAGTAACTGTGATACATCATACAACTAAGGGGAATGATGGATTGAAGCTGAATGATGGATACTGTGGTTAGGGTTTTCGAGAAGCAAGTTGATACGTGCATAGCTTACACAATAAATTGTATATGAATTGTTTGTTGCAGATACATATAAAATCTTCAGCCGTTGGGTGAAAGCTTTCTTCAAACGTCTGTAAATAATTAGGTTCAAGCTGAAGGGGTAGCCGGTTAGGAAGATGGCAAGAAAATGAAGAAGAGGATCTAACATTGCTACAGTCACATTTTCTTGGTATCACATCTTAGTTACCTCTGTAAACCTTTTTGATTTCTGTAAATGCTCTATGGTTTTGTTCTAGATTGTATTTCATTTGGGATTTAGGGCCTTTTTTGTCCTAGGGAATCGATTAGAGAATTACACACAATAAGCAGGAATCTAGTTTATTAACTATCATGAAATATCTATGATGCAATCTCATCACAGTGATGTTTCTCCAACCTGCCCCTTTTGGGCCAGTGGCTTGGAAGAAGTATCCAAGAAAAAAAACATCACTGATGATGGGCTGTGAAGATTGTAGGCGATTCCAGTTTTGGAAGTTACTATGGGTGAATATTGAATGTTTAAATTATAACTAAAAGTCTAAAATCGTTGAAGAATAGGAGAGAAAGAGGAAATTAATTTACAAGATTTTTTTAAAAATAAGTAAAACCACTCCTACAAACAATTAACTCTTAAAAATCAGCTCATTGCGCCGAACTAAAATTACAAGAAAACCAGGTTCCAAGCAAACTGTAGTTGTGCGACAAACTTCTGATAGAAAATGACTTGCATTTTGCAGCTCCTTGACAATATTTATTGTTCTGCTTTTGGTGATGGCACCTCATTGTTCTTGCTTAGCTTGACGAGGGAAGACAAAACATCATTAATGTCAGGCCGATCCTCTCGATCGGGGCTGGTGCAGAACAAGGCTAGGTTGAGGACCTGTCTTAGCATGTCCACCTGCTCTTCAGTGACACTCAATGCAAGAGATGGATCAATGATGCCGAGTAGCTTATTGTCATCACTGATGCATGCACTTGCAAAATTCCGCAACGTGACTGGCAAGCCATCCTCACCCACTAGATCAGTTGGCCTTCTCCCAGTCATGAGCTCCATCACTACAGTCCCAAAGCTGAATATGTCGACTTTGGTCGTTGCAGACCTCATGTATGCATATTCTGCGCGAAGAAAGGGCGAAAGGCTGTAATGACAAATTGGTATATTAGAAACAAGGTAAACAAGCAGTTAAGAGACTAAGAGTACCCGGTGCAATATAACCGATGGTGCCTTCAAATGCAGACGAGGAAGAGGAGCTGCTGGCTCCGCCCTGGATGCCTTGAACACCCAGCATCCGAGCTGTCCCAAAGTCGCTCACGTACGCTTCCCAGTCTTCGTCGAGGAGGATATTTGAAGGCTTCAGGTCACAGTGAACTATGGGAAAGTCATACCCAGTGTGCAAGTAAGCCAGCCCCTTGGCAACGGATACAAGAATGTCGACTCTCTTGGAGAGTGTCCACTTCAACCGATCCACTGAAGGGTCATGTATAATGCTGTCTAAGCTCCCTTTCTCCATGTACTTTAGAACCAAAGCCTTGAGCCGGCCACTCTCCCAGGCGTAGCCAATCACCTTGACAAGGTTCCGATGCCTGAGCTGACTTAAGACGGTGGCTTCTCGCTTGAAGCACTTGTCGGACTCAGCTGCGAATTGAAGTAAATTCAGCTTCTTGATGGCTACCATTTGTCCATCTTCCAACCTTGCCTTGTACACAGTGCTTAGTTTGCTGGTCCCAATCACCCTGTCCTCGCTGAAGAAGTCGGTAGCAACTTCTAGTTCCTTGGGTTCAAATCTTCTCAGGGGCATTGCTGAAGTATAATCTCCTCCGTTTTTTTCGACATCTATTGACTTTCTCTTCCCAGAAAAATGCTTGTAAACTATGGTAGCAAGCACACAAGATCCTAGCACAATAGCAAGGCAGAGAGGAATGAGGATCCACATTGCTGTCCTTGCAAACCTGTTAGGCATTGTGGTTCCTATCCTGTGGACACAAGCCCAAGAACTTGGTTCCGCAAAGAGCTTTGTTTCCGACCAAACACGAGGCTGGTAAGTTCTTGAACACACCTGCTTGTGGAACAGGACCTTCAAGCTGGTTGAAAGAAAGATTGAGATGCTTCAAACTCGGTAGAGAACTGAGGTTCTTCGGGATTCCTCCACCGAACTTGTTCTCTGACATATCAAGTGAGCTCAGATGACTCAAATCCGCAATGCTCGGCGGTATTTGACCATCCAGTTGGTTCCTTGAAAGGTTCAAGTACATCAATATATCCAGCTGACCAAACTTAACTCCACTCACTGAGCCTGTAAGCATATTTGCAGACACATCCAGCAATATCAAATTTCGACAATTCCCAATTGAGGACGGGATACTTCCCGAGAAATTGTTGTTTGAGATGTCAATGGCCTGGACCATTTCAAGAGCACCAACTTCATCAGGAATGGTTCCTGTGAAGGAGTTATATGAAAGGTTCAAATACTCCTGCAGGCCTTTCATGCTTGCCATAACTGAACTCGGAAACGGCCCACCGAGATTGTTGTGAGCGAGATCAAGCTTCACTAGTCGGACAAGATTCGTCATGCTCCTAGGAATGGAGCCACTGAAGAGGTTTCCACTCAGGTCCAATAGAGAAAGGAGCTCAAGCTTGGAAATTGAACTAGGAATCGGACCTGAGAGTTTATTGTTTTGCAGCTCAAGACGGGTAAGATTCTTCATATCAAATATTGCCTCAGGAAGTGCACCTTCAAATGCATTATTGTACAAAGTGAGGCCTTGGAGAAGAGAGAGTTTTGAGATTTCAGGAGGAATTAGGCCAGATAACTGATTTCTATGGATATACAAGGCAAGTAAGCTGCTTAGATTACCAATCTCAGGGGGGATTTCCCCAGTAAGGGAATTCCTATAAGCTTGAAATCTCTTGAGATTAGCAAGCTTACCAACTCCTGAATTCAGTGACCCGGTGAAGTTGTTGAAAGCAAGGTCCAAAATTATAAGAGAAGTGCAGTTGAAGAGATCAGCTGGGATGTCACCAAACATTTCATTGACCCCAACTGAGAGGAATATAAGATTTGGAAGCTGCCCCAACCCTTTAGGGAGGGTCCCTGTTAGCTTATTAAAAGCCAGACTAATTACACGAAGGCTCGTACAATCGGTTATGCTAGAGGGCAATGTGCCAGTAAGAAGGTTATTACTGAGTGTGAGATTCAGCAGCTTACTTAAAGACCCTATATTTGATGGAATCTCTCCTGTAAGAAAATTGAAACTGGCTGTGAATTGTGTGAGGTTTTTCAAGCTGGTCAAGGAAGACGGGATGGTGCCAGTAAGGTTGTTGGAATGCAAGGTTAGAATCTCTAAAGAAACCAAAGACCCGATCTCGGAAGGTATAGTTCCGGTCAGCTCATTCTCTGATAGACCCAGATGGGTCAAGGATTTACAATTCAGTAGAGTCAAAGGGATTGTGGAGGTCAATTTGTTGTCGTACAACGTCAATTCAGTAAGTCCAACTAACTCACCGAGCTCCGGAGGAATGACTCCAGTGAACTGGTTTGTGTAAATATTGAGACGGCTAAGGTTCTTGCAGTTACCCAACTCAGGAGGAATTGTTCCTGAAAGAGAGTTTTGGAACAGCTGAAGAATAAGCAAATCCGGCAAGCTCCCTATCCCGGGAGGAATGATGCCGGTGAGCTGGTTTTGGCAGATGTCTAGAGCTTGCAGTGCTTTAAGATTGCCTACAGATGTGGGGATGGACCCAACCAAGCCATTGGTAGAAGCTGTAAAGGCGATGAGATTTGACAAGTTTCCGATGTTTGATGGAACAGTACCAGTTAGTTGGTTACTGCTCAAGTAGAGGAGTAACAAGGAAGTGCAATTGGTAATCTCATCTGGGATACTCCCATTGAGTATATTGTTTCCCAAATCCAAGGTTTCCAAGCTCCTAAGGCTTCCTAGCTGAGGCGGAATTGGGCCGGAAAGCGAGTTGTTAAAGAGTACCAACTGCACAAGCATAGAGCATTCCCCGAGCTGAGTCGGGATTTGCCCGAAAAATGCATTCGAAGATAAATCAAGAACCTGGAGGCTTGTGAGGTTGGCGACGAATGGGGAGATCTCTCCTTGTAGCTGCATCTGCGAAAGAGTCACCGAAACAACGTTGCCTGAAGAAGCATGATCACAGGCAATGCCTGTCCAGTTGCAGTGGTGCTTTGTGTCATCCCAATCAGCCAAAGCCCCAAGTGGGTCTTTGGTGATTGCACCCTTGAAGGCCTTCAAGGCCTCCTTTTGGACATCCACTATGGTTTCTGCATCAACAACAACTCCGAAAATTATAGAGTGGTAAGCAATTATCAGAAAGAACACAAAACTGATACTTTTTGACACCATTTTGTAGAGTAAGAAGAGAAGATAAGATAGAGAGTTATTAGCTATGAGTTCCATTGTGCAATCTTTATACTCGGAAAAGTTTGGCCGTTATGCACACAAACTTTGACTCAGGTTAGAAAACAGACAAAATTGTACTGAAAGTGACCAAAGTCAGAGAAATGCTGTAGTTGTACTAGGTGTCTAGGTGATCTTACCCATCAGTGATGTTGATATGAACTTGGACTTGCACAGCATTCTAGAACTGATGACACTTATGTACACCTTCTACCGAGTTCGTTAGACGCAATGCGTTTATTGTTTATGGTGCATTAGCTCCCCTCTGTAAACAAATCCTAAAGGATGGGATGAGAGTTTTGCAAAGACCATCCTCAGCGGTTCAACCGATCAAATCGGAACTTTGGATGCAACTAAATTTCTGTTTGCAACAGCAATTGCTAAAGTAGAAACTGAATTTTGGTAGAACTAGTTGAAGGGCAACACCGTGAGATCAAGGTCAATCAGTAATCCAGATTGAAAATTTTGGTTGATAAACACTAATGTAAGTCACCTAGCATAGGTCAACTGTTGAAGAGCTGACAATCAAGTACTTTAGACGCGCTTCAAATGCCTTGCAGAAGCTACCAACTGTGAGTCCGTTCAACAATATAGGTCTTTTTAGATTTTGTACGCTTTTTAAGAACTTAAAAATTATAGTAAAATATTAACTTTTTTATCAAATTTTTTTAATAATTTCATACATCTTAATAATAAGTATCAAATTATTAAAAAAAATTTGATAAAAAATTAATATTATACCATCTTTTTTAGGTTCTTAAAAAACATGCAAAATCTAAAAGGACCTATATTTTTTAACGGAGGTAGTATGAAAGATCTCCCCCCAAACCCTACATACGACTTTCATCGAATACGACTTTCCACAGAATTCTATATGTATATATGAGATCGAGTATGGAATTCTGTTTACTCACTTTGAATTGAGTATCCGTTTCCCTCCTTTTCCTGCTAGGGAAATCCTGTATTTTCCATATCCATACGATTGAGTCATTGGGTTTCCGAAATAGTGTAAAAAGAAGTGCTTCGAATCATTTCTATTTAACTCAGACCTGTTCTAAAAAAGTCGAGGTATTTCGAATTGTTTGCTTTTTTCTGCTATTGGTTCATCCAATTCTCCGCATGAAACTTCAAATTAGAGCACTAGACGATAAGAATCAATTCGAAGTTTCGAACAACAGATTACCTTGCTGGCTGTTGAATCTGTTCAGTCTGAGATGAGATGCGAATTGGGGCTTGCTTGGATGGGCGCCGCGGCGGTTCCGGTCGGCGAAGGCGGGATGCCGATGCCGGACTTGGGAAGACAGACGCGGAGCGGAGGAGTTTTTTTTTAATTAAGTAAGAATTCGAGATCAGACAATCATGATTCTTGAGATGACGACGAATCGGCAAGCGGAAACCGTCAGGAAAAAAAAACAATAACAACAAGTGCATTCAAAGGGCTGACCTTTGGTGGTTGATTACAATTCAATCATATCACAGACTCACGTTAGTAGCTTCTTGAATTTGTAAATAAAGAGCAACCATATTCGGGTTCAAACTGGGGACCTTTGGGTACTACCCGCAAGCCCTTTCCAGTAAGCCATTCCGGAATGGTTCGTTAGTAGCTTCTGCAATCAGGCATTTGAAGCTTGTCTAAAGTACAGTACTTGATTGTCAGCTCTTCAACAGTTGACCTATGCTAGGTGACTTACGTTCGTTTATCAACCAAAATTTTCAATCTGGATTACTGATTGACCTTGATCTCACGGTGTTGCCCTTACTTCAACTAGTTCAACAAAAGTTAGTTTCTATTTTAGCAATTGCTGTTGCAAAAGAAATTTAGTTGCATTCAAAGTTCCGATATAAGTTATATCGGTTGAACTGGTGAGGATGGTCTTTGCAGAACTCCGATCCCATTCTGTAGGATTTGTTTACGGAGGGGAGCTAATGCACCATAAACAATAAAATCATTGCGTCAAGCGAACTCAGTAGAAGGTGTATGTTAGGTTTAGGAAAATTTCCCCTTATGATTTGTCTTTCATTAGATAGAATATATATAGATTACGTAGAGCTTGGGCTCCAACGAATACAAAGATATGATTTACATAAATACTATTATTCTATCTATTAACAGACTCCCGCAGTCGAAGCGGAAGGAGGCCGGACGGTCAGACCGTCCCGAAAGTTAAGGAACAACTGAGGAGGCAAACCCTTGGTAAAAATATCAGCATACTGATTCGCCGAGGGTACATGAAGGACCCGAATAGCACCGATGGACACCTTCTCCCGAACAAAGTGTATATCCATCTCGATGTGCTTGGTGCGTTGATACTGAACGAGCTTCCTAGCCAGATACATTGCGCTGACATTATCTGTGTAGACGATGGTGGCGTGAGGCAATGGACAATGCAACTTAAGAAGGAGATTGCAAAGGAAGCAACATTCAAAAACGACATTTGCTTCAACACTAGAGCGAGACAACGTATGCAAACTCTTTGAGGACCAAGCAACTAGAGAGTCATTAAAGAAAACACAGTACCCCGAACTCCCGAAGTAGACCGGCGAGTGTCTGGACACCCACCCCAATCGGTATCTGTACGTATATGCCACAAGCCCAGATATAGGAGTGTCCGTCAAATGCATGTCAACATGAGGGAGCCCTGAAGGTGCCTCAAAATACGCTTAAGATCATTGAAATGAGGCTCACGAGGATCATGCATAAAGAGGCGGACTTGTTGAACGACATAACTAATATCAGGGCGAGTGAAGCTGTAATGCTCCAACTAGACTACGGTATAAGGTAGGATCGGTCAGTAGAGTGACCGCAGAGGCACTAAGCTTGGCATTGGTATCCATGAGAGTGACCACGGGTTTACATTGAATCATGTTTGAGGGAGTATTACACAATACAAATAAATATAAAAAAGTTAAATTGAAAATGAAATATCAAGTGATTGTAATTATAAAATGTAATAAATTAAAATCTTTATAAAAAAAATTTAATCATATATTAATTATAAATCAATTGTGTCAATCGAGTCATCGGATTAATCGAGTCACCGGGTCTAAACCCAAATGACTCGAAAAATTAACGAGTTTTCGGGTTCGGGCCGAAAAAAATTTCCAGGTCAAAAATTTCGGGTGTTCAGGTTGGGTCGATCGGGTCGGGTTTTAACAGGTCTACACACACATAGAGAGAGATTCGGTAGAGAAAAAAAAAGGAATCCGTATATTAGGAACTATGTATTATTTTTTTAAAAAAAGTTATGAATTAATCCCATGGTTTTTTTAAAAAAATAGTATAAAATGATATCATGTAATAATGCATAAATGAAATAATATTGTATAGTTAATATTAACTTTATTAAATAAAAGTTTTGAATAAATCTCATTGGTTAAAAAATGTAGTATAAAATGATATTATGTAAACAAAATTAGATAATTTATGTACTATAATTAAATGGTATTGTACAAATAATACCTTATAAAAATAATAATAAAATAATATTTTTTTTCTTTTTATTTTCATCCAAAATGTTAACAAATTCGACAGAGAGGCATATGGTGAAAAAAAAATGAAAACTTCAAGAGCATTTGACGAAAATAATAAAAACCTCACATGTATCTAGCAAAATATGTCAATCTAACGTACACCACGACCACATGAATTAGCCTTAACCTCAGGGGTATTTGGTGAAAATTTCGCATTTTAAAACTAAACTAAAATAAACTAATTATTTTCATTTTTAAATCTAATAATGTAAATTTATTAACAAAAGTAAAAAGTTGTACCTGCCATTATTATATCATACATGTTTGAAACGGTAAATATATAGATGTGATGATTATATACATATACATGCTGACATGCACTATTCTAAACATAACACAAGAAGGAATAAAGGATCAACCTACTCCTTGAGACCTTGACACCCTAGACCAAGGCGTTCCATTAGGAACAGAGACTGATAGCCTGCAAGAAAACATCATCATCAACAACAACAACAACCCAGTCTATCCCGCGATGAAGCAGGGTCTGGAGGGTCATGATGTACACACTTTTTCCCCCGAACTAGTCGAGAGAGTGTTTCCGATAGACCCAAAACAGAAAGCCAAATAATTCACAAGGATACAAGAAAGACAACAGACAGGAAGGCCAGAGGAAGCAGAAAATAAGGCAGGCACTAAACCTAAACCCTAGGACTCAGAACCTAGACTCGAACTACTAAACTATAAAACATACTACTAAACATCTGAAACCCGAATGCGCCTCCTCCAGTGGTCTCTATCCAAACTCAAATCTTTAGACAGGTTCAGCATACGAAGGTCCTGGCGGATAACCTCCATCCAACTCTTTTTCTGCCTACCTCTACCCCTACAAATAGCTCCAAGCTCCAACCTCTCGCACCTACGCACAGGAGATGAAATATGTCTCCTACGAACGTGCCCGAACCACTGTAATCTGGACTCCCGCAGTTTGTCAATAATACTTGCGACTCCAACCTTGCTCCTAATGACTTCATTTCTGATTCTGTCAAGTCTCGTGTGCCCACTCATCCAATGCAACATTCTCATCTCAGCCAGTGACAACTTCTGTACTTGGGCTTTAGTGATAGGCCAGCACTCAGAGCCATACAATAAGGTTGGCCTAACAACCACCTTGTAGAACTTTCCTTTCAATTTTGGCGGAACTCTCTTGTCGCATCCTCCATCTCAACCATCCTGCCTGGATTCGAGGCTCGATATCCTTGTCGACTCCCCCATCGCTTTGAACATAGGAGCCAAGGTATTTAAAATACTCTTTCCTTGGTACAGGATCATCCCCCAAAACAACTGAAGCTTCCGGATCCTTGCCCTCTCCAAAACAGAACTGCACATACTCGGTCTTTGTCCTACTCATTCGGAAACCCTTGGACTCCAACACCTCTCTCCTGTTTTCAAGCCTGCGAGCCAAACCCGATCTTGAGTTGTCCACCAGAACTATGTCATCTGCAAACATCATGCACCACGAGATCTCTTCTTGGAGAGGCGCAGAGAGAGTGTCCAAGACTAGAGGGAATAAAAGCGGACTGAGCGTAGAACCCTGGTGAAGCCCCACTCTGACATCAAAATATTCTGAATCACCACTCGGAGTTTTAATACTTGTCAGCGAACCCTCGTACATATCTCTGATAACTCTGATATACGACCCTGGCACTCCCTTCTGAACCAAGCATCTCCAAAGTAGCTCTCTCGAAACATTGTCGTAAGCATTTTCTATATCAATGAAGGCCATATGCAGGTTCTTCTTCCTATATATCTCTCTGCAACTCGATCAGACGTCTTAGCAGGTGAATAGCTTCCACTGCTGATCTGCCAGGAATGAAGCCAAACTGATTCTCTGAGATGCTAACAAGTCTCTGAATTCTCATCCCTATAACTCTCTCCCATAACTTCATCGTGTGACTCAACAGCTTGATTCCTCTGTAGTTACTACAATATTGAACATCCCCTTGTTCTTGTAGACCGGAACCAATTTACTAAGTCTCCATTCCGCAGGCATCTTAGCTGACCTAAGGATAACATTGAAGAGCGATGTTAGCCAAACCAAACCTTTGACTCCTAACCATTTCCAAACATCCCCGGAATATCGTATGGTCCTGATGCTCTGTTGTTCTTCATTCTGCATACAACTACCTTAACCTCCATTAGTAAGAAATGTACCCAAAAAAAAAAAAAAACTTCAAATTAGATGGGTTTTAAAATTAAAGTCATATTCAATTTGCTTTAATCTTCTATATTCCTTACCAGAATTTCAGATATAGGGATAGATCTGATTATTAGTGGTAATTGTTCCAATGCCTTCTTTGTGTCTTTGTCAATGTGGGGCATCTTTTGAAATCCTTCGTGTAAATGAAGGTGTATGGTAACCTGAGATAGTAACACAAACAAAGAATTAAGTAAGCCACTAAGAAGTAAAACATTAGAAATTAGATCGATTTCATTTTTACCAATACTCCCGTTCCAAATTAGATCAGTTTTTACTTTTTAGGGTGTAGTATTTGTTTCAAATGTTTTCTAGGGAGAAAATTACAATTTGTATTAATTTGATTGTTGTTAATTTTTTATGAAAAAAAAATAGTGGAATGATGATGTCTTTTTAAAAGCAAAGTGTTTTATTAAAATTTATTTAAATTGTTAGACCATTTTTAATGGTGATACTGAAGCACCTAAACAATTAAAAAAATGTAAGAAAAAAATAAGATTTTTTAAAGAAACAAAATAAGTAAGCTCAAGTATCATGGATATATATAATTGAACTCGAACAAAATAATGTAGATACTCCAAGCATCATGCATATAATTTGTATTAATCTGAGAAGTACCAAATATTAAAATGAGGTGAATGAGAAATAAATGGCAAAAAACAAGTTATAATACTCAATACGAGTATCATTGTTAAACATGATTTTAAAATCCCATCTATTTTGGACATTGAGACTCAAAAGACACTCTTTAAGTTGAAGACATTGAGACTCACCATTATGCAGCCATATGTGGTTTTAAGTTCCTTCCAATATTCATCCTCTTGCTTCTTCAATAATTTCTTGAACAACCATTCAGCTGAGGCAAGGCAACCCTTGACATGCCACTACAACCATTGGCAAGTACATATAACAAGAGTACTAAAGAGTTCAAATATTCCAAGCTATTGTTAAGGTGTGGTCTAGGTCTTCAAAGAGAAAAAGTAAGAACAGTACAAATGAAAAGTATATGGACATGGGAACAAATTATTATATCCAAGTAATGAGACGGTTTACGGTTTTATAAATGTAAAATTAAGGAACTCTTATGGGTTTGAGTAAAAAAATTTAATGGGTTTTTAAATGAATAAAGAATAAAAAAAAAGTAAAAAGATAGAGGCTTTAGTCCATGCAACAAAGCTACGAGTCAGAAAGAGTAGGGTTTCAATAAGTTTTATATAGTTCACAACCATATAGTATTTGATATGGTATTTATTGAGGTTAGATAGTATGTCACTGAAGTGTTAAATAAAAGCCTTATTAAACTAAATCCCACTTGCTCTAGAGACTAGAGGTAAGCGAGATGTAACACAACTACACAAGACATCATCAAGGGCTCAAATCTTACTTGCAATTTGTAAGAAATAGGTGCCAAAAGGGCATTTTGACACATCTACATATTCTATTTAAATTATAACATTAACGCCACACGTCATCTAGCTTATATTATGAAAAGTTATTGGGGTGATTACTACGATGTCCAAATTTTTGGGTTTTATTAGGAAAATGTCCACCACCCTCTCCATATTAGTAAAATGTCCACCCCTGAAATAAAGATGCTGAAATTGAGTTTTTTTTCCCGCAAAATTGAGTGCTTTTTTTTTCGCGTTGCTGAAACTGCTGAAACAGAAGTTGCTGAAATTGAGTTTTTTTTTTCCCGCGAGATTGAGTTTTTTTTTCTGCGTTGCCGAAACCGAAATTGAGTTTTTTTTTCTCCATATTACCAAATTTTATTTTATTTTTCGCGTTTCCAGAGTTGCTGAAACCCATGTGCCACCCTCTGTTTCAGTAGTTTTTTTTTCGCGTTACTGTTTTTTTTTTCACGTTGCCGAAACCGGAGTTGCTGAAACCCCGATTTCAACACTGTTGTTGATGCCGAAACCCCCCTCATGTTTCAACAGTTTTTTTTTCGCGTTGCTGAAACTGTTTTTTTTTTCGCGTTGCTGAAACCCCGATTTCAGCACTGTTGTTGATGCTGAAACCGGGGTTTCAGCAACGTTGTTGATGTTAAACCCACGGTTTCAGCAACGTTGTTGATGCTGAAATTGTTGCTGAAACCGTGTTACGGGATATAAAATATAGCCTATGCGGGATTCGAACCCACGTATTTGCGCATAACACATCGCTCTATTATTTGAACTAATAAACTTAAATTTTATCCCGAGGAATTGAAGCATCAAAAACGATAATCATTGGGGTAAATCATGTGTTTCTCCGGCTGCCATCGTTTCCGGCTGCCATGGCCTTCGTTTGCCTCACCATCGCCATCGTCAGTTGCTCGTCGATGGCTCAAACCCCTTTCATCGCACACCGGCTCCTTACCGGCGCAGCGTACCTCTTGCCCCTTCCTTCTTTGTTGGGTTGTCGGCTTGTGTTTAATCCCCTGTGTTTCTGGGTCTCCTTGGCCCACTGCAATCCCATTCTCAGTGCTCGTAGTTGCCTTTCTCCGGTGGTCCTCGGTGGTGCCGCCGCCTTGATCTTGGCTAGGCTCTCACGTTCGCTCTTGGTCCTTTGGGCCCAAGTTTGGGTCCTTCGAGCCCAAGTTTGCGGATTTGTTAAAATATATTTTTTAAAAAACGAAAGGGTTTTATCTAAATTTTTTTAAAAAAATTGCAATACCCACCCGAAAGGGTTTGAGTAACCCCAACCGAAAGGGTTTGAGAAAATCCCGCAAGGGCTTGTCGATACTTTTGTAGGTGAAAGCTTGATGGCGTTTTGTTCGAGCAGTTTGCGGCTCTGCTTCCGATGTTTTTAGGAGATCTTCTGCTTGATTGAAGGGCGTGGAGTCTGTAGTCGGGTCTGGCTGGGGTCGAGGTGGTGCGCTCAAGCTAGGCGACTCCGTCTTCGGGATAGAGTTTCCTTGGAGTTCGTTTGCACTACACACATAAGTTCGTGTCCTGCTGTACTACTGGCCCGCGGTGCTACTGTTCGGTGGTGCTTGGTTGCGTTCTTCGGTGGCTTCCTCGGCCTTTTGGGTGTTTGGTCTTCTTAGAACGTTTGTAGTAGAGTTTATTTCAGTTTGGTTCACTACGCTTGTTATTTGTATTTCTGTTTTTAGGTTGCTCTGTTAGACGGTTCATCGTCTGTCGATTTCGGTCGGCCTCTCGATGAGTCAGACCTGTCTAACCTTTGAATTTTTACCTAATAAAAAAAAACGTGTTTCTCCGAACTTACTTTCTAAAGTGAAATGAGCAAAATTATTAAATGGGACACAGTGATGACTCCCTTGAAAGCAACCAAACATTGAGCTCTCTTGGAGCCCATCATCACATGCCCTGAAGCCAGCAATCATGTTTATTCATAAGCCTTACCCAAAGAGGAAGTTCATTGAAAAACAAAACTTAAAAGCCAACAAACTAGCTACTGGATTACTCAAAGACACAACAAATGTGTCATTAAACAATTTGAACAAGCCACCAATTGGCAATCACTTACCCAATTCAATATGAATTTGAAACCCTAAATCTAAAAAATATTAAAGATAATCCAAATATTGGGGAATCACATCCCCTAAATCTAACATGAAATTTTTGGCAATCAAAGAAAAATAACAAATTGGGACTTGGATGAAGGAATTTGAGCAATATCAAATTCCTCAAATTTGACCCAGATAAACGAATAGAGAATCAAACCCCCAAATTTTAAATTTCTTCCCAATTCTATAATTCTATTTTGATGGGAAAAAAAACTAATTTTTAGAAGAAAAGAGAAAACCCAATTCAATACTCCCATTTATCTTCGTTGTCATCGCTTAGTAGCGCTTGGCTCCAGTTTGTCTTCGTTGTCTTCAGCTTCTTGGGCTAGGCTCGTCTGTTCTTCTGGGATTGTTTTTTTGCCGTCTTTGCACTGCACCATTTTATTTTATGTTTGTATGTTTGACGGTTCGCCGTCTGCAGTCTCTCAATGAGTCAGATTTGTCTGACCTTCAAATTTATACCTTATAAAAAAAAATTGAATGTGGGATAATGGGAAAAGAAAAAAGAAAAAAAAATAGTAGTGATCGTAGTGGATAGTTGATGATTGTGTGAAAGAAAAAATCCAAAAATCCACAGTGACTGACAAGGATGTAACGTAACCCTTTGTACTATGTATGTGGTTAATGGTGAATGGTGATCCATATTGCATTTGAACAAGGAGAGCTGAAAAGAATGGCAAATACACCCATTGTAAGACACATCTCAGAGAGCTTCATCAAGCCCAAATATGAAGTGGAAGATGCAATTAATCCTCTTTACTTAACACCCGAAGAGCTTATGATGTTATCAGCTGATTACAACAAAAAAGGACTCTTATTTTCAAAGCGTTCACTAACCAGCGATCCCCTTCTCGACAATCTCAAGCACTCTTTGTCTATCGCCCTGGTTCATTTCTACCCGCTAGCGGGCCAGCTCGTGACGGAAGTCGATGTAGACCAGCACACCAGCTTGGTCTACATCGACTGCAAGAAAGGTCCGGGAGCCGGATTCATCCATGCTGCAATAGACGTGTCGGTATCCGAAATCCTCTCACCTGATGATGATCATGTGCCTCATGTGGTCCAGTTGTTGTTCGATCACAACAAGGCGGTCAACCACGATGGCCACACCAGGCCCTTGTTGTCGATTCAGGTGACGGAGCTTGTCGATGGCGTCTTCATCGGCTGCTCTATGAACCACGCTTGTGCCGACGGAACCTCTTTCTGGCACTTCTTCAATACATGGTCTGAGATTTTCATGGCGGATGGAGAAAGCACTGTGATCTCAAGGCCACCGATCCACAACAAGCGGTTTGTCGATGGGGTCGGACCGATCATCAAGCTCCCCTACACGCACCCGGACGAGTTCATAAGCCGATACGAGCCACTGGAGCTGAGTGAGAGGATCTTCCGGTTCTCAGCCGAGTCCATAGCAAAGCTCAAAGCAAAGGCCAATCAAGATTGCGGAGGCAACAACAACATGAACATATCCTCCTTCCAAGCCTTAGCGGCACTCGTATGGAGGAGCATCACGAGGGCGCGGTGTCTCCCCGATGATGTCGAGACACAATGCAGCTTAGCCATCGACAACAGGCGAAGATTAGACCCGCCCTTATCGAGCAACTACTTCGGGAATGCGATACTCGCAGTGCGAGGAAGCAGCAAAGTCGGCGAATTGCTGAGCCAAAATCTAGGGTGGGCGGCATCATTGTTGCACCAAGCTGTGGTAGAACACACAAATGAGAAGGTGCTAATGCTAATGAAGCGTTTGGGGGAATCTCCATCTGTGATCAAAGCTGGAGCTATCATCAATCCTTGTATTGTGCACATAGGGAGCTCGCCGAGGTTCGATGTGTATGGCAATGAATTCGGGATGGGGAAGGCATTAGCGGTCCTGAGTGGACCTTCAAACAAGTTTGATGGCAAAATCACTTCTTTCCCAGGCCGCCATGGAGGAGGAAGTATCGATCTTGAGATTTGCCTTCTACCGGAATATATGCACGCCATTGAAGCCGATGAGGAGCTCATCAAGGCCATCTCAGGAGCTTGTTGAATCCAATCCAATCGAGAGTGAATTCCGATCCTTTGTTGAAATAAACAAAATAGCTTCGATCTTTAGCTGTTTGTTTTATTACATTTTCGCATGTGTGTGGTTGTGGCTAGAATATTCTAACAATGATGTCGATTGCAATAATAAGAGCCAGTGATCTTAAGGGTCGTTTAGGAACATTTAAGAACTTGGAAGAACCATGTATTCTGTTTTTTCTGGTAATCGGAACAGGAACATTTATTTCTTCATTTACTACAAGAGGAAGCGTTTCTGAAAAGAGATGGCTAATCTACAGTTTCAAGACTATGAGTGTGTGTGTACATTCCTCAATTTGGTTACAAAGTGATCAAAATACAGCTGGGTTACAGAAGGGTAGTTTAGACATTTCATGTTCAATCCCAATTGGTATTAAAGGCGGGAATTCTGTTTTGGAGGTTGTAACAAACCGAGAAAGCTCAACAGCTTGATTGAGCTCCTCTAATGGAGGTTTTCTGATTTCTCTTGCTTTCGTTTTATTTGTGCAATTGATTGCTTGGATTGCATAGATTTCAAAAAGACAGTATAGTACAAATGTTTTCTACCATCAGAGTGTTGGGTTCGCCTGTGATACAAATGTTTTCTTAACATGTAAAGCAAAAGTTTCTTACTAAGCAATCAACAGTACGACTACCTCGGCTCACCATATCGGGGCCGACTGCAAGGTAAAAACGTCTATAGAAGGTACCTATAAAAGGGCTTTCACTACATCTCTGCAGTTCTTTATGGTGTGTAACCATCAACTATGCTGTAAAACCTCTACAATGCATAATACAATTAACCTTCCACTGTACACTAAAACTAAACTTGGGGATTGGACAGTTGAACTCTTCGGTGGCGGCCCTTTTTGGACAGAATCACGGCAAGGCGGTGGAAAAAAAATTGTAGTGGTGCCACCGCCTCCTCCAGTCGCTTCTTTGACGTCGACTGCTCCTTGGTTATCGGTGTAGAGGACCCGTGAAGACTAGGGTTGAGTTAGATTAGGGGTGAGGGGGAGAAGATGGTATGTTTTGTAATTTACTCAAAATTGAAGGGTAATTATATTGTGTTCTAAAAATAGATTTCATGTTCTAAAAAGCAGTGTCCTTTATATATTTTTATCATCCTTAATTATATATATATATATATATAATAAAAATAAACCGAGAGTGTAATAAATTATAGATATAGTTAGATTTTTTTTTTTGTTAAGTATAGATATAGTTAGATAAATAGATGTAATGGAATTGAATGTCCAATGACAAAAAAAAAAAAAAAAAGTAGTTGGTGTCAAAAACGCAACCATAATACACACACTGGCCTCTTCTTTCCATGCGTATGGCCTTCTATGTTGGAAAAAAATAATTGATGTCGGCCTCCTCTTTACCGTCGTTGAAAAAAATACATAAATTTCACGGGTACCCATGAGGTAAAGGATATTTTACGGGATGTACAATACTTTAACCTAATTTGATCGTAAGGTAGCCCTGAACTTTGTAAAAATTTCATCTCGTGCCCTTTTGTTTGCTTTTTCAATTTTATATTGTTAATTTTTATTAAATAAAAAGAAAGTTAATAGAAAAGAAAAAAGGAAAACACGTCTTCTTCTTTGCACTACGTTGGAGAGAGATGACATGGATGCAGGGGCGGATCCAAGGGTGGGCGACACCGGGCCGTTGCCTACCCGACCCGGAAAAAAATATAAGAATATACGTGTTATGTAAAAAAAATTAAAAGTAATATACAAGTATATTTAGTGGCTTAGTGGTTGAGCCTACCCCATCTTAAATAGAAATCAACTCAACCCTTATTCAAATCCCAATAGCCAAATATTTTATTTAAATAGAAATTATTAAATGGGACACTTGAAAGCAACCAAACATTGAGCTCTCTTGGAGCCCATCATCACATGCCCTAAAGCCAACAATCATGTTTATTCATTGGACTTGCTATTCGCACGGCGGCTTGATCCAACAGTGATCTTCCACTCAATGAAGGGCTGACAACCAGTGCAATGATCTGAGTGGACCTTCAAACAAGTTTGATGGCAAAATTACTTCTTTCCTAGGCCGCTATGGAGGAGGAAGCATCGATCTTGAGATTTGCCTTCTACCGGATTATGTGTGCGCCATTGAGACCGATGAGGATCTTATCAAGGCCATCTCAGGTGCTTGTTGAATCCAATCGAGAGTGGATTCCTTTGTGTTTTTTTTTTGTTCATAGGTAGGCATTTAAGTCGGATTCCTTTGTTGAAATAAACAAATTAATAGCTTCTTTAGCTGTTTGTTTTATTACATTTTCGATCGCATGTGTGTGGCTGTTGCTAGAATCTGACAATGATGAGTGATTGCAATAATAAGAGCCAGTGATCTTAAGGATCATCAGAACATTTAAGAACTTGGAAGCACTTTGAATTGGTAAATAAAGAGCGGTAATTCCGGGGTTCGAACCGAGGACCTATGGGTACTGTACTACCTACAAGTCCTTTCCGGTGAGCCATTCCGGAATGGTTAAGAACTTGGAAGCACCATGTATTCTGTTGGAACAGGAACATTTATTTCTTCATTTATTACAAGAGGAAGCGTTTCTGAAAAGAGATGGCTAATCTACAGTTTCAAGACAGTATAGTACAAATGTTTTCTACCATCAGAGTGTTGGGTTCGCCTGTGATACAAATGTTTTCTTAACATGTAAAGTATAAACTTCTTATAAGCAATCAACACGACCAACTCAGCTCACCTGATCGGGGCCGACTGCAAGGTAACAACGTCTATAGAAGGTACCTATAAAAGGGCTTTCCCTACATCTCTGCAGTTCTTTAAGGTGTGTAACCATCAGCTATGCTGTAAAACCTCTACAAAGCATAATACAATAAACCTTCCACTGTACACTAAAACTAAACTGCCACAACAGAGAAAATTTCCTACTACTCAAATCCACTCTTGTGTGAGGTGACCGTACAAAAGATAGGACAAGAAAGAGGCTCAAAATCTCTTGACCTAAAAGAACAAGTATCACAGACACGTCAAAAAAATTTCTTCACTAAGCAGAACGCAATCCTACGTATCCGGCAAGCAACGCCAGTGCAAAGGATATGACATATGCACCTCCAACGATCAGTGGTTCTTTCATTCGGTATAGTAGGAGGACATAATGCAAGGGTAACACCCTAAACAATTGCACCCGAGTATCATGAAAACGCTTGCTAAACTTAAAGCTGATTACCTGATATTAAAAAAAAAAAAAAAATCAGGACAAGATGTTTAGTTCCGCTCTAACAATGGAGGACAGCTCAACCAAAATCCGAGTTGTTCACAATAATGAACACTCAACACAGTGCTGCAAGGAAAATGTTACTTGATGCAAACAAAAATGTAGTGAGGACTAGAAGCTGAGTAACAATAACATGTCTTCAGTAAAATTGCTACTCAAATCACTCTAGCTACATGTATTGCTTGTCAAAGTTTACTTTTTCCAATGCATCAGATGCTCCATCAAACATAACAATATTTGGCAGAGAATAAAATTTGGGTAAGCATAATACATACCTGCATGGTTGCTGATAGTGATTCAAGGACAAAAATTCCTGACGCAATGAACAAAGGAAAGAACATTCCAGTGCACGATGCCATGGCAGCAAGAGCTCCACCCAATGCCAAGGACCCAATGTTTCCCATAAAAATGGATGCATGGTATCGGTTATGCAATAAAAAACCAACACAAGCACCCGCCATTGATGCTCCGAAAACAGAAAGTTCTGAAAAATATGAGCTGGTTAAGGAAGACAACACACACCTGCATATATAGCTTTGGAGTTCACCCAAACGCGTATCATGAATTCAAAGATACGTGCACTCACTAGGATTTATAGGAAGCACTGCAATGGACATGCCAATAAATGCCAAAGCAGCTGTGCCTGCTGCTAAACCGTCGAGACCATCAGTTAGATTAACTCCATATCCCATAGAAACAAAGCAAACTGAGCTCAGAACGAGGTAGCATTTTCCCAAACTCACAAGCCCAAGAGGTTCAGGTAAGGGCACCAGCCATTTCCTATCCAAAATGGTGGAGGGAAACTGAATAAAGAATGCACTGGCTATTGGAATTTAAAAGAGCGAGAAAAAAACTTCAAACTAGAATCTTTTCTACAACATTCAAATAAGGAGATGATTAAGAAGATCAACCAATACACTTCACAAAAGGCACCACAAGAAAGCAAAGACCTTTTCACATTCATAAAAGGAACCTCCAAAGGAAAGTATTTCCTGTTTCCGTTTCCTAGAGGAACAGGGAACTCAAGATAGGAAAATATATTTTCAATGATGTTTCCCTGTATCCCTCGTTTCTGTTTCTTATTTCCATAGCCATTCTATGTAACATTGACTAAGCCATTATCACAGAGGCATGCTATTGTGCACTAAATATGCCAACATGTGGGCATTGAATTGAGATTTTCAAGCTACCTATCCAGGCTATCCCAATTATATCACAAAGAAACAGAGAGGTGTGGATAAGTAATAGATATGATTTTATTAAATTACTAAAGCACACTCTGTAGTCTTAAGAAACTCGAGCATACTAATGTTTTCATGTTTGTGTGTACATGGCTTGTCATTTTCCAGCAATCTACTGCATTTCACAAGAATGGATATGTTCGTTACCATCATATCAATGTTTGATCAGATTAGTATTAGAAGATATACATGGAGTAGGGTGAAGATATAGCTGCGCTATCCAACCAAAATGAAAACAATACTGCAACTACTACCTGTAAGAACAACAACTTGGGGTTAATTATTGCACACAATAAAGATAATAACTGTCCAGAGATACAATGTAAATCAAGGAAATTTATGTAAAAAACAAAATGATATCAGATAAAAGCAGCTAAGCATGATAGCAAACGAAGTTAAATGTATGAATATCAACAAAAGTTCTGGTGCACTGTATATTTAACAAGGGAAAGAGGAAGATCAGATCTGGCTTTCAGTACAAAACAGCAGATGACAATATGTTAAAACAAAATGTGCATTCAAACAACATCCTGGGAAATTATATCTACCCTAATGTGGCATGTGGTCCAAATATGAACAGTATGAACTGCTGACACAGTTAAAAAAAAGAGACCGTAAATGCTGGGTGCAGTGAGACCCAACATAAAATTGTACTGAGAAAATTATAGTACAAGTGCATCTAATTGTATTGGATCTGATATTCGTAAGATCCAAAACAGTGAATGGTTTTCTGTTGCAACTGTCAACAGTCCATACCGCTAACTGCAGATGGATGATATCTTTGGGCTAGATATGATTTTTACTAAAAAGGAAAATGTCACTATCATATATTTACCTCCAAGAAAAATCTTATCTGGCTAGATAATCCAAAATTGTGATTCTTGATAAGGACTAGGGTGTCATCAAGAAGACCAACAGCAGCCAATGCCAAAGTGACAATTACTGCACCTAAAACTTCAGTGGAAGAGAAACCAGCCATGTATGTACCAACAGCCACACCAATAGGCACAAAGAATAACCCACCCATTGTAGGAATCCTCCTCTTACTTCGCCTCACAGGAACCTGTTTTTCAACATTTTTACATATGTTGAATCTTTTAAATAAGGGTATACAGATGTAACCAGCAGAAGCAACAAGTGCCACAGAGGTCAAAAAGGGGCGCATGAAGTAAAATGGCTTCAATGGTAGTCTGACAATCCTCCATGCACACCAATCCACTAGTGCAAGAAGCAATATCAAGAATGTGATAAGTCCCAAATTGGTTGTAAATCCATGACCATAAGCAATTCTGTATTTCAGTGAAGAAAATGGTTAGCAATTCATCAATGTGGAAGATCTGAACTTCTAAGGAAAGATTTGAACTTGTCTGGACAACATGGGCTGCTATTACCCGTGTTGTCCAGATGGACATGCAACTCATGGGCACTTCTTCAGCACGATAAGATTTCCTCTACTAGGGAAAAAGGAGGGCACCGTATGCATCAAATAAGACACTGACAGATCAGACAGCTAAATTTTCTTGGTAAAAATGCATGCAAGTAGAAAAAGGTAAAACTCAGAAAAACTATTATCCTAGGTACGGGTGACGGGTCAGAATGTTTTGAGCTAGTCCAGGGAAGAGGTGTGTATTTCTTTGAATAAAAGGTAAATATACCAACTCTAGGAGAACTCAAAGCATAAGCAATATCCAAAAGTTTTTCATCAGTTAAACGTCATTTATAAGTTACAGGGTTACAAAACATTAGTATCCAAACTGTTCTAGAAAATGCCTTTATTTGCCAGTCAACAAATATAGTAATTTAAATCACTGGTATCCAAAGCCTACAACTCGACAAGCATGCTAAGTTAAAATGTAACTCATGTACTCAATAGTTTTCTTACATCTGATTTAAATTTCACGATAAAGAAAAAAAGGAAATAGTCCAAACATCAGCTCACAGAATGAATATTTTAAAAGCATGGAAAGAGAAACAGGAACAAAAATTAAAATCAGACTGTAATTTAGCTAAAGAGATTCCACTTTCATGACAGAAATACATTCACAACCATGCATTAAAAGGGTGCTACATGTAATTAATACATTCACACACTGACTTTATAAACAACTTGTGTGTTATTCTATTCATATCTGTACTAAAGAGATTCGCTACATGTTACTTGTAAAAAAGAGCGCACAGCCATGCATTAATAGGGTGCTAAGGTGGAAGATGCACAGAACATGATGGACACATGTAATTAATGCATGCACATGAGTAATTGCAGGAATGTAATACAGGGATGCTCTACCATAAACACATCTACACCCCATCAAACCCTCTACTAAGACTACAAACGATTACAAATGGTCTCTCACCTATATTTCTTGTGGTTTTTGCCAAGCATGGCAAACCTGTGAGCAGTTGCTGTGAATGCATCTTCTGATGTAACAAACTGCTTTTTAATAGCAGGCATCTCAACATCATTAATAGGAGTCAGTAAGATTTCTCCATCACTGTCCTCACCGTCACTGGATGAATACATATAATCAGCAGGCACATCATCCACCACCCAATCATCAAAGGACAACTGTTAAAGCACAAAAGCATGTGAAAAATATATATGCATGTGATCAATGGACTAAAAATACCCGAAAGTGTTCAACAGATTATTTCGCCTCTATGTTAGAACATATATGTCCAATAATTAGAAGATATAAGTAATTACCTCAGTCATGGCTCTAGGCTGAACCAAATATCCCCTCATGTAGTGTCCATTCTTCAAATCCTTAGATATCTATAATTACAAATAAATAAAACATGCAATTTTCAGACAAGTCAACGACTTTCATTCAAATATACAGTATTATTTTGTAACAGGAATTGCTTTGTGTAGGGCTAGATTGAGTGTTTGGCTCTTATGGAAGCCAGTGAATCTATACAGTGTGCACTTAACCGGTAGCATTTGTGTGGGTTTATGTGGGTGCATCCTACCTAACAAATAATCAAATGCAAAATGTTTGATCTACCCATCATTTTGCAACCAAACATCAGTCAGCAGTAGAAAATAAATCGTAAAGCAATTTTCGTTATGACGACCCTAGTTCCATAATTCCTAGGCTAAAACAGACACATATTATGAGATAATAATGTTTATATAATTTCTGCAAACTGCTTAAAGATGCATCTTATTAGCGACATGCCGACATACGATGTTCACAAACTATTTGCATCCCTTTCTTTTAGATATAAAAAAATGCATCTTCTACTAGATCATTACATACAAGCTCACAAACTCCATTTTTAACCAGTACATATCCATTTTCAAGTTCAACTCATAACACATCAAGGAAAAATCACCTGTTAAGAGAATATATTAAAGCACCCGATTTGGAATACCAATTTTTATTATGTGAAGCTCAAAACCAAGAAAAGGTTACATCATGAATGACAAAATTTTATCCATATGACAAGAGTTAATGCTTGTAAGATGTGGTTTATAAGATATGACAAGACTGAGTTAGGACTTGGGATGCATATTCAAACAAATAAGCAATGTACAAAAAATTGAAAGAAAGATGGCAATGGTAATTTAATACAATAGTAACAAAAAGGTTCCACAATTGTTGTCTTCTCGAGAAACTGACTTGAACTTTAGAAGCTGATTTTTCGGCACTGTCAACGGTGTACCGCCTCCACATATAAACCTCTTCTGTTTTTTACTTCATCTTGCTCACACCCACTACTTTGCTTCTGATTAAGCCACAGCTGTCTTCTTGACACTCTGATTCATTTTGTTTAAATCTGATTTTCACCACTACCATCAGCAAATTTGCACCATCGCCACACATAATGATCTTTCCACATATATATTGATTACTATCCCCAAAATGCAACCTTGCTAATAGAGAAAATTCAGGTGTGTGGAAATGGATACATCAATCAATTTATTCACTCTTTCTTTTATATAAATCTCTCTAATGGTGTCACTCTCTCTGTTGTCTACATTTTTTATCAGTTGATATTGAAAAGGATTTGGCAACAAGCCACTATGAGGCTTTTTATTTTTATCAATTTAACAAATTCAAAAGCCAGAAGAAGAAACTGATCAGAGCGGAAATTCGCTATCAGATAACCTCTCCACATCTATCTTTCTTCAAAGATCATCCTATATCACTCATCATTCCAAGTCGCAGCCCCTATAATCCAACATAGCCGCTATATTTATTCCGCTTGAATCTCTATGTGCTCAAAATGAATCAGATTGCACGAAATCCACACTATCCAGAAAATGCTGAAATGCATATGTAAAAAGAACACTACAGTGCCACTCATTACACAAATAATATGAATCTTCAGCATAGAATCGACGGAATCAATCAAACAATCAGCTATCCGATCAACAGGAAATCAAAACAAAAAAAAAATCGAAAAGCAAAGCGCGGAAATGGTGACCTGGAGGAGCCGCGCTGAACGATACGGAGAACAGAAATCAACTCGAGCGATCCTAGAAGCGGAAGACAGCCGATGAGGAGCGGATCGGAGGAGTCCAGGCGAGGGTCGGAGATTCGAAGAACAAGATCGCATGGCTTCAGCAGTGAGAAGTGAGAAACGATGCGATCGCGAGGCGGAGAGAGGCTACGGAGAAATCGCAATGGCAGCGTAGAGAGGGGGAGATGAACGGAGAGGGATGGGGGAGGAGATGAAATGTTGCAGTCAAGTGACATCGGGAAGCACGCCTTGCAATTCCAAGCTCCGTTTACTGATTTTTCTTTTTTATATTTTATTGATTGATTGATGATCGTTGGGAGCCAAATCTAGCTACTGTCGATTCTGTGGCCTGAAATCTGGCGCCTCTCAATTCCGTGGAAAATGAGAGGAGGGCTCCCAAGGCCCAAGGGGCACTGGACTCGACCCGAATCACATTACTAGGCCGGATCCGTCCGAATCGTACGGTAACCACCAAAAAAAATTGTGATTACCGGACCAACTACCAACCGATAATACGTCAATTTTCCTACCACGTACTAACCATGTGACTTGTGGATAACAACCAATCAACAATTCTATTTGTATTTTTTTAAATCCCTTTACCGTCTGATTGCCAAAATATAGTTACTAAAAATAATATGGTTATCATCTGTTAAAATTGAGAGATCTTGAACGGTCGGAGGGGTCGGGAGGTTGGAAGCGTAAGCGTTGAACAGCTGAACGGGCCAGCCTTGAATGAAAGACTTGAACAGAGAGAGGGGAACCTAGAGAGTGGAGGCTAGGGTTGTCGCCTGGTTAGTTGGTTGTGTTTAAACGTCGACGAGACTAGAAATGAACAATTTAGGTTCAAACTCAATAGTATAAAATAAAAACTTAAAATTAAAAACTAAAGGTAAAAATATTAAATAAAAAATAAAAAGATACTACCTCCGTTGCAAAATATAAGAGTTTTTGCTTATGTATAATACTATGTAAAAAAATTTAATAAAAATTTAATATTTCATGGAGTTTTTAGCTCATTAAAAAACGTGTCAAAAAACAAAAGCTCTTATATTTTGCAACGGATGTAGTAATATATATACTCGATAACAATGGTATTTTAGATTTAATTACCATTAATGTACCAACTTGACGTGGTAACCATCGTGATGGTAAACTAGCAATGCAACAACGACTGATTGTGTTTATAATGCAATTATAAATATAAACACTTTAAAAGTGTTTGTTTAACATTATTTATACTCTGTTTAAAATAGTTTGAATTTAAAATTAAATACAATTTATATTGTGTTAACCTAATGTGGGCTATTGTGTAAAATTTATAATTATATTTTAAATTTAATATTTTATTCTTTTTTTTTGGGAGCAAATTTTATTCTTTTTATAATTAATTTTCAATTACATTCATTTAGGTTTGAAAGCTGAATCGAACCTAAACAAAACCGAACCTAACGTATTAGGTTCGGTTTTCAATTTCTGAACCGGCTCGGTTTTGAACCGATGAGCCGCCCTGACGTCACCACACAGAAACCTGGAAAGTGGAAACGTCAACTACTCAACTGTGTCTGTGGCTCCGCTTGTCCGTCCTTCGATCCCCCGAGAAGATTCCGATTCCCTTTCTCTCTCCCCTCTCGAATTTCTATTTGAGTTTCCCCTTCGATCTGATCTTCACTGATCATTCTCCATAGCCACAATCAAGAAGCAATCGCCAAGTTTTCGATCTTTATTCCTAGGCCATTACGATGACGGTTTCATCTGGCGATCGCTCAGCCGACAGGTAAATCTTGCTGCAATCTCTCTCTCTTTTGGAGATCGCTTCATGTCTCATGTTCATCTGTTTGTGAATTTGATTCGCGATTGCTTTAATTTGGTGGTACTATCAAATCAATGCCTCCGTCGGTTCTCTTTCGCACGCATTTCCCGAAACTTTAGCTCTTCTCCGTCGGTTCCGTTTCTGATCTTAGTTCTCTCCGCCGGATGTTCCGTTTGGTATTCTATTTCAGTTTGTAGGTTTGATCATTGTTGATTGATTTTAGCTGTGTATCAACGCAATAGAGAAATCGATGGATGTTAAATCGGAGCATCAAGATTTCTTCTAATTAAATATCTAGTTGAGAATAGATTTGAGGTGAAAATGGAGATCATAAACCCAATTGAAACCTTGAATGCTGTGTAATATCACAGATTACAAAGTCAACGTCTTTATTATTTCTTGATGTTGATCTTTTTTTTCAATTTTGGAAGCAGCAAATTCGCATTGATCAAACAGGCTCCCCTAGAAGCTGTATTGTTTGATATTGATGGAACCCTCTGCGATACAGACCCTCTGCACTATTTAGCTTTCCGCGAGATGCTCTTAGAGGTATTCATTTTTCTACTACTGTCATTGCCAGATCGTCATGTGAAATTTCTCCTTGGCTTGTAAATGCAGTTTGATGCCATATTTCTGGTATGTTAAAGAATGTACTTGTGCTGAATAGATAGGATTTAATGGAGGAGTTCCCATAGATGAGGAATTCTTCGTTCAAACCGTTGCTGGAAAACACAATGATGATATTGCTCGAGCGCTGTTCCCTGATGATTTTGAAAGGGGAGTCAAATTTTTGGATGACAAGGAAGCCTACTTCCGAAAGTAAGTTTCCAGCTACCTATATCAGTTGCTGAGTATTATGCAATGCACTGGTTTTTTGCTTACATGATCTAAAACATTAAACAGGTTAGTGAAAGAACAGATTAAGCCTATACCGGGTCTTGAGAAGCTGAGAAAGTGGATTGAAGATTGTGGGTTAAAGCGCGCTGCAGTCACTAACGCTCCAAGGGCTAATGCGGATCTCATGGTCTCTATGCTTGGGCTATCTGATTTCTTTGAGGCCGTCATTGTTGGGAGTGAATGTGAACGTGCCAAGCCTCACCCAGAGCCATACTTGAAGGGACTAGAGGTGGTCAAAGCAACAAAGGAGCACACAATCATCTTTGAGGTGGCAAATGCATTTCTTGGCCCTTTACTTTTTGAAGTAAACACTACCGTAATATCTCTTATCATGACCATGAACTACACTCTTTGACAGGACTCCGTCTCTGGTATCAAAGCTGGGGTTGCAGCTGGGATGCCTGTTATAGGTTTATACACAAGAAACCCCCAAAACCTGCTAATGGAAGCAAAGCCAGCCTTGCTCATAAAAGACTACGAGGATCCGAAATTGTGGGCTGCTCTAGAGGAGCTCGATAAGGCATCTGGTGCAGGAAAACCTGAAGCAGTTTAAAGACAACAGGTGAAGTAGACGATGCTCTCACATATGTCATATCTAGCCATACCTGAGGTGGTCATAATACAGAATATTTCTGCAACACATTTGAGCTCTACTGAGGCATGTTTTTGCTTTAGAAGAAAACTCTCAAGAGTATAATATATCAGCTGTTTCAATTCTGTTTTGCTGTTTGCTATTTTTCGCCTGTCTGCCTGGAGTATGAAATCTTGTTCAATCCTTGCATCAGTTTTTAGAACTTCCCCTGATAAATGTCCTTCCAGTCAGTTTTGCTGCCTCAAATTTGTCTTAGATGTCGTCCCTCCTTAATGAGGCCCGGTACGTGCACTTGTTGCTAAGGTCCATATTGCAGCAGAGATGGCAACAATTGCTAAGGTAAATTTCAACACAATTTACAGCAAGATTACATATTCTATTGACTTGCAGGATTATCTGTGTGCATTTGTGGATGTACTAGCCTCTGAAAGTAGCATATACCGTGACATCTAATTGTCGTAACTGTTGTGCATCAATCAATTGAATTGCATCAAATGCTCATTGTTTCTAACCCCCTTTTGAATGAACTGTTTGGAAACAAAAAGCAATGTGCTTACATTGAGCCATATGGAGATTATTAGTAAGGGGAATGAGCCAAGGGAAATGCATATTTCTACTAGAAATACAACACATAAAGAGTAGTTTTGCACTTTTACACATTACACATGACATGCCCCACAACAGCTTACTACCTTGATACTAAACAGAACCACCACAAACCAAAACTATAATAATTTAGCTAGGCTTCATCAAGGAGCAATGTTTGTTTTACCATCACTCATAAATTAACCATTGGTCAGATAAACCAACTAAACTATAAGCCCCAACCCAAGGCCCAAGCCCAACATCACAAGCCCAAAGAAGAGCCCAGCTCTAGCAGACCCAGATGTGGCCCAAACCCTCACATCATCCAACACAGGGCCACAGAGCGAGCTCATGTGGTCGCTCCTTGTGTTGTAGTAGACGCTGTAGAACGCAATCCTAGAGCGGTCCGCCTTGGCCGTGAAGTTGAGCGCGGAGCGCTGCGAGGTCGAGTTAGCGTCGGCCATGTAATGCACGTTCTGCGCCTGGTCCCCCGCGAACGCCATGATGGCGAGAGGCTCCCTGCAGTCATCCCCCGCCTGCCCAACCGAGAAGGTCAGAGTGTACTCCTTCTTGGGCGTGGTTTCGACCATTTGGGAGATGATCCCTTCCTTTCCCGAGAGGAGCTCGATCGCCCGCTTCCCCTGCGGGACTGCGAAGTGGTAAGAGTCGACGTAGCGGACCACCCTGTTCGACTCGACGATCCAGCCGGGTAGAGGCGTGGTCTCCTCGTCGAGGTTTGTCGGGAGGAGGACGCCTTGTGAGTCATTACGGAACATCCAAGGGCCTTCTTCGAAGTCTCCATTGAGCACCACATTCGCTGTAGAGGCACGGTATCAGTAATGCACGCTTACATGACCATGATTTTCGGATAACTAGCAATGCGTTTACCTTTGGGTCGCTCCGGGATGAACATCTTCTTGACGGCCACGTTGTCGATGATGGGGCCGCAGGTGGGATCCTCCTCCATCCCGGGGTTCCTAATCACCAGCGAGACGTCGTCCTCCTGAGCCTCGAAGGCCCAGGCGTAGTAATCCCAGCCCTCGTCGCTGTACACCGTCTGGAGATCAACTGCTGACGACGCAGGAGGAACCGAAACATTGAGGGACTCGAGCTGAGCGCAGGTTCGGGCAGCGCTGAACGTGACCGAGTAGACGGAGCCCTTCTCGACCCGAAGATCCTGGCTGATCTCGGCGTCATTGCCCAATCGGACAGCGTGCGATCCAGACGGGATGATCAAGATCATCGCGCCTTGCTTCTGGCCGGAGGAGACCAGCTCCACCGTGCCATTCTGCTTCCATCCTGGCAGAGAGGATGCAGGGGCCTCCCCGGCAGCAACGTCGCTCGAGAACCCCCCTGCCGGAGCTGTCTCGAAGTCGCCGTTGGTGAGCAGGCCTGCACATTTTAGGAGGCATAAAAATTTTAAAATTGTTATAGGCACAATAAATCTGTGCATAAATAACCACTATGTCCAGTATTAACAGGTTCTTAGTGAAGAACACTAATTTAGGTGCCCTTTTGGACCAAAAACAAATTATGGAGGACAGCTACATAAATAAATACTATCAAGGTATCATGTGACAAAATAGTACACAATTAAGAGGAAACCCCGGTCAAGATTGGTCCCACTTTCGGTGCTATATCGTAAAATTATTTTAGCTTCAAATTGATGTCTACAAAAAATACAAAAAACTAAATTATTAATGTTATACTCCGTAGATGATAATTCAAATACATTTCAAAGAAAAAAATTGTGAAAATTCATTTAAATTTGAAACTTTTGATCCCTCACATTTTTTTGCAAATGTATTTGAAATATATATAGAAAGAGAGAGACATATATTTAATTCTTTTTTTTTATTCAAATATTTAATTCTTTTTATTAACAAACTGAAGGTAAAATAATTTTGTGGTACACGAACGTGTTATTGAAAATTAGAACGATAAATCCTAAATGAACCCGAGGTAAAAATAACCAGAGATAGGAACTTTCGGTGGTTATATAGGGACAAGACGAGAATGAGGATTGGGATGGTTTTTCGTTCCTTGGTCGAGGAGGGAATAGTGAGGATGTGAGGGTGTTTCTCGCCTCGAATCTACCTTGCTATCATCCCTAGCACATCCAATCCAACCCCTGACCGAGAGCGGGAATAGTGAGAGTAGTCCTCTTAATAATCATGTTCACATTTCGATTTTATATTATAAGATCGAAATCTACCATCCTAACAAAAATACCCAAAATACAGCATGATGTAAAGAGGGACAAAATGTAGCGGCCGGAAATGACAAGGCAGGAGTCAATTCGTTACAGCCCATGCCGATTCCCCTCTCTCATTCATGGGTCATACTGTATACGTAATAGAGTTAGCCCTGCAGCAGCTGTTACGGAGGGTTAGGTTAGGTGCCCGAAACAATATTTGACACGGGCCCCCACCCACGCCCTTCCGCCTCCCGCGGGACCCATACGCGTCGTTTTATCTTTTACGGAGTGTGTACTTTCCCTCTCTCTCCCTCACCCAATTTCCTCCCCTTTTTTAGTTTTTCTAGTCCTACACTCCCACCCCACCACACACTAGTGTTCAAGACTTCAAGTTTATAAGCCTATGGATGGATATGTTTGAATTACCATAAATTATAAATTGTAATATAATATAATTATAACATTGTGTATTATAAATTATAATTTATGACTATCTAAACGGATTCTAAATCCATTTTTTTAACTTTAACAAGATTATAAAATCACATTCTTGTTCGAAGTATAATGTTTTTTATCCGTTGGTGTAATTTACATATTTTTACGCAAATTGTTATTGAGTTGTGAGATTTTTATTCACACTTGTTTTTATGGACTATTTTTAACTCAAATTATTTGTTGATTGGTTGATAATAATAATAAAGTTATTTGCTGATTTTATTAAAACTAGCATTCAAGCCTAAAACTTTAATTTTGGGATTAACTCCTAAAGATAAAATAAATTATCAAGGTTCACAAAGTAATAAACGTCCTGTAGTTGTTCTTAGGTACGGAGTAATTATTTTGTTGGGAGTGTTTCTTATGTAATTATTTGCAATATATTATGCGAATTTTTTGTAATTATACTAGTTTTCTGCAATTAGTCTAAAAGTTGAGGCTATTTAGTGTAATTTGTGCTAAATTAAATCAATAGAAGATGGATCGGAAACGAAGCCCCGGCGCCGCTTACCCGGCCGCTTGGAGATAAAATGGGGGAAATCAACCGGATCTAGCAATAGCAAACCGCGAAGAGAATGAATTAATAATCGAGCTTGAATTGACGCGTTTGAGGGATTCGGATTTGCTAATCGAGCATTAGAAATTGGGATGTATCATATATGATAGATCAATGTGCTGCAAAAATGAAGAGTGAGGAGAGAGAGGGAAGAGGAAAAGGTACCGTCTTGGATGGGTAGCTGAGCGGAGACAAGAGCGGCGGCGGCGAGGAGGAAGAGCGCAAACGCCGCCGCTGCCGGTGGTGGTGGTGCCATGGTGAACAGATAGGAAGGCCACGCGCAAAATGGCAGGACTCCGACGATCACGCGCTGTCGCAGACTGAAACAGAGAGGGGAGGTGGCGGCAGATATAGAGAGGAGAAGAGGAGGGAGGGTTGCGTTGTGTCTCTCTTTATACAAAGAGTGAAGAGGGAGAGGGGAGCGAGTGAGTGAGAGTGTGGGTTCGTATGGGACGGGGTTAATAAACCGACTAAAATTATAAACAGGGTAAAAATTTATAAACTGTTGGTAAAAGTAGTTAAAATTTTATGAAAAAATATAAACTCCGTATAGGACGAAAAACAGTTTATTTGTAAAAAGTGGGGTTTATTTGGTTGTTATTAGGGGTATACTTGTCTTTTCAAAACAAATAAACCCCCAAAACCCAAAATAAGCAGCAAAAACAAGCTTATTTTTTAACCCCCCATTTTAACTATAAACTAGCTACAATTAATTACCATACCCAACTTATAATTTAAACTACCTACTTCTACTACTTTTTTAGTAGTTGAAAATGCAACCATACACACCCTGTGTGTGTGGAGTTACCAAATGGGGCTTTTCCAAATGCATTTGTTGGAATGCGTAATTGATTTTACCAACTCCTAATAGCAAGATACAAGGAGGAATTTATTTGGGGTTGGTGAAATTTTATAGTATTGGTTTGTTTAAAATAAAAAGCCAGATAAGAATTGAGTTTTCTAGACAAGTTTAGAAAAATTGAGAGATCGGACAAGTCAATAGATTAAATAAAAACAAAAGTAAATAACAAAAAGGAAATAACAGAAACAAATGACATAAATGAAAATGCGAAAATAAAATACACGTGTCGGCTATCCTACATCATAAAACAAAACCACCATGACAAACGAAACAATCAGCCAACAGATGATGCACACGGAGAATTTTGGGGACCCTAGCGGACATCTCAGATTATGGACTCCAAAGAGCCATCAGATATCGATCGCAAATCCACGTCGTCTTCGGATACAGCAAATCAAACAACATTCACATAAGGCCTGCATCGCAACAAAAACAGACACAACACACCAGACCGCAAATCCATCCCCAAGCCAAACCATTGCCCAATAAATCCCCCAAACCCTCTCAAACCCTCAAGGACGATAACAAGATCGTAAAAGACTACTAAGTAGACAAAATAGAGGCGAATGAGACGGCGACAGAGGAAGGAAACTGAACAACAATAAAAAAAAAAGGCAAAGAGAAGGAAGGACGGAATGGAAAGAAGCCCTGAGGACGAAAATGATGAGGCACAACTCTACAAGCAATAGCCAGGCTCTCCTCTGACGAGCCCTCTAGACCGATGCCAACCCTCCACCTACATCGCCTTACACCATTGGACCGCCAGTGACTTCCAGGGTTCAATTGGGGCAACAAATTAGGACAAGTGTAGGGTGAATCCTAGCAAATCAGTTGACAAAGAATTGAAGGTGTGAACAAAACAACATGGAGGACGAAAGGAAGGTGGTGAGTATCTATACTTTGGGTAAAGATTGCAAAGGAAGTAAGGACAACAGAGACATCGCCTTCGTAGCCACATTGGAGGACGGAAGGAAGGCTATTCCTATGAAGAACATACGTCGAGGGCAAAGTGGGTACTTAAACAAAGTCCACCCCGTCCACCTCCATTTTATTGAGTGGGAATTTTGTTTGATTTTCCCACCCTTTATTTTCCAACCATGCATCTGTTGGAAAACACACCCTAAAGTAAAGAAAACGAGAACAAAGAAAACTAAGAAATATCCAATCAATCAATGCTAAGGTTGCTTGATGTAGAAGGTGAGGGAGATTTGGAGCCAAAATACGAATAGCAAAAACACAAAATAAATAAAACTAACATAAAGTCTCATCCTTCGAGGGATGAAAAAGTGTAAATGCTTACGGGAGCTAGAAAAGAGTCATTGGAAGGTTTTTGGTTTTATTGTTAGTATTTAGTTGAAATTATATCTGTCCCAACGACATAAAATATAAAGACGCTTAGCTTATTAATTATCTAAAACTATATTGGTTTTTTTCTTGTCAAATATTGTCATTGTTGAGTAATGTCTCCTCAATCTAAGATAATCTCAGATCTATTAAAAAACAAATTGTAAATTGTAAGAAAGGTTGGAGCATCTATACATTTGTTTCAATTTTTTATTTGAAGGCCAATCTCAATATGAATATAAATATAGGGTGATTTAAGATTTTTATAAAATCACTCTCAAATTACATAATTTCCTATACATTAAAGTTTCTTGTGATAAGTTGGTATTTGCATTATTATGCTAAAAATCTTTAAAAAATGCTAAATTATCTCATGTTGTACGTATCAATATCTGTATATCAAAATCAATATTTATCTTCTGATGGTTGATTATGAGAAAATTTCCTCTCATCATTTTTTTTATTAAAATAATATGTTGCCATATTTTATAGAAATTCATCGCAAATTGTATAATATGTTACCTTTATAATCTCATAAGGTGTTGTTACTCATTGGCGGCAACATCTTTTCTTTTGTTTCTCAATATATTGCCATATTGGTTTCAAGTTTTTAAAAATGTGTTGTGATCCATTTTATGTTGGATTTTATTTAAAAAAAAATTATAATCATTTTATGTTGGATATGCTCAAATAATTAAGGGGGGTGTGAATGTATGATGTTCTTACATATGTACCTTTTTCTTGGTTATTTGGTATTTGGTTGGTAGGTTGTTTAATATGAATATTTAAGTACCAACGATCCTACAAATTCTTTTTGTAACAATAGAGAAAATTAAATCATATATAAATGGAAAAAAAATCTCAAAACTATCCTTCCCACTCAATTTGCCATATTTGCTACTCGTTTGGTTCAACGTGGGAATTGAAATTCTCATGAAATTACTTCATGAGAATTGAATTTCCGAAAAGCCGAATTGATGAGAATTGTGAAAATGCGTTTGGATGAATTTTTTTATATTAGAGGACTAAAAGGGGAATTGAAAATTTGTAAATATATATAAAAGAGTGAAATTTGAACTTAACTAAGGGGAACTTCCTCCAAATTACAAGAATATAACATCGTGAAAGTTGAATTCTGGTATTTTTATCTTTTAAAAATATAAACCAAACGCAGACATTTCATCAACTTACTGAAAATCTATACTTTATGGCTTTTTGACATATCAATCAAACATAACACTTGCAAGAAGCAAAATACACCTTACAAGTCACAACCCCGATAAATTGGATTGTTTAATTTCCACTTTATAATATACCAAACTTCAACTAAAATCAATTAGCAAATAAGGTTAATCATATTATATACACATGTACATATATATAATAATATAAAAAAAAGTCCTTGAACAATTTCTTGAAGCATGGATTCCAATTTCTTTATCTTTTTGCAAATATCAGTAATTGATTGAGGATAGAGCGAGCATTGTCAAGAAAGTAGTCAGCTTTAGGTCTATCCAAGGGATCGACAAAGTTGTGAAAGTGAAAGTTGTTTCCCACTCCAACCTTTTCTTTTCATATTTGTATAGGGATATGATACCACCTCTCTCTTTTTTTTCGGTGCATTTCTTTGTTACGGAGTATTTAGTCCTATAACCATGTCGGGGTGGATGAACCGAAAAAGATTTTAGGGTAGTACCCGTTGATTCCCGGTTCAACTCTCAGATATGACCGCTCTCTATTTACCTAAACAAGGAGTATTTAGTAATAGGGTAATTAACCTGTTATGATCCTATATGCCCTAAGGGGTACCTTTGTAGTAGGTATTAGTATCACATTGATGTATAAATACATAGAGATTGTATGGAGCAAGACATGAAAGTAATAATCAAACACTTTACCTTACTCTCTCCCCTAATCTCCATATTCTCTCTGTAATCCTCATCCCCTTCTTCTGTGTCTAATCCTCATCCCCTTCCTCTGTGTCTACTCCTCATCTCCTTCATCTGCCTTCTCAACACCTTCAACTTCCATCTCTCAACCCCAATTATCACTGAATGATTCTCTCCTCCAAGTCGGGACATAACAATCCGACTTGGAGGAGGGAATCATTCAGTGATAATTTGGTCGGAGGAATCGAATGCGCTGATAATTTGGTCGGAGGAATCATTCAGTGATAACCTGTTATGTCCCGACTCGGAGGAGGGAATCATTCAGTGATAATTGGGGTTGAGAGATGAAGTTGAAGGTGTTGAGAAGGCAGAGGAAGGAGATGAGGAGTAGACACAGAGGAAGGGGATGAGGATTAGACACAGAAGAAGGGGATGAGGATTACAGAGAGAATAGGGAGATTAGGGGAGAGAGTAAGGTAAAGTGTTTGATTATTACTTTCATGTCTTGCTCCATACAATCTCTATGTATTTATACATCAATGTGATACTAATACCTACTACAAAGGTACCCCTTAGGGCATATAGGATCATAACATAACCCTACAAAAGCACTACTAATAGAAACTGATTTTTGCACTAAATTATTGCTCTAATTAATTTTATCTAATACTCCATTATATAAATATATTATACATATTTTTTATATAAATATTTAGGATTGCATAAAAAAAATTATATTTTTAATATAGACTACTCATCCACAAACAATCCTTGTGAGATGCCTATTAAATCGTTTTCCTTGTAAATAAAAGGTGTGTATGTATGTGTAAGTTCATCGATTTTGTGTGTATATATAAGTTGATCGATTTTATTCCCATAGTACCACTTAAAATATACATCTACTTAAATTGTCACCCTACTAAACAAACTCAAAAAGATTTAAAAAAAAAAACTCAAAAATGAAGGTTTTTTTTTCAATGTGGAAATTGAAATTTTCAAAAAATTAATTCATGAGAATTGAATTTTTAAAAAGTTTATTTGATGAGACTGTGCAGATGTGTTTGATTAATTTTTATTTTATTTTAGAAGATTAAAAAGAGGAATTGGAAAATTTCAAATACAAATGGATGAACGTTGAACTTTTTCAAAAAGGACTATGTATTTCTCTGACTTTCTGAAAATTTTTACTTTCTGGGTTTTTGAATTGTGAGCCAAACACGATATGAGTTTAAATTATAAAGATTAATTATTTAAAAATTGTTAGAATCTCTTATACCCATATTTTGTTCCTTTCACTTGACCAAAAAAAATATTTTGTTCCTTTCAAAACTCTAATTATAATTCAGCATATCACTATTGGGTTTCCGCGTTTTGAGAGGGAGTGGTCTCCTCAATGGCTGAATTGAATGGGGCCTATTAATAATTAACTAATAACTCGAATAAGGTATGGGACTATGGGTACCCGAGGCATTGTACAATAGAGACTATAGAGTAGCAACTAGAAATTTTTTTCTTAAAAAAAAAAGAAAATGGTACACCGTGGTAATTTGTGGATGGAATTACCTTTGTCAAAACCCTTGTTCTTAAAATTTATAATTTATAAGTTGAAAAAATTAATACTCTCTGTTCCATAATACATGACCTTTTATTTTTTGACACGTTTTTTAATAAGCGAAAAACTCTATAAAATATTATTTTTTTAATTAATTTTTTTTATATAGTTTGATACTTATTAGTGTAAAAAAGGTTAAGTGTCAGTGATTATATGAGGAGGGATAGGGAGAAGATAGGGAGTTGGAGGCAATGGATCCTGACTGGGTAATTTGGATGAAATGATACACTGAATTCACCATCTAAAATGTCATTAAGAATTTGAAGCTTTAGTTCGACCCAAAAAAAAAAAGAATTTGAAGTTTTAGATGAGACGCAAAGGTTTCAAATTCCACTTAATGCTAAAAATGATCACATTTTTAGCAATCAGATTGGCTACACGAACTATAAGGTGCAAAGAGAAAGACCAATATGAGAGAATAACATTTTTTTTTAAAAATCACTAATTATATGTAACCCAATTAGGAAAAAAAGGTAATGTAGAGATGTAATAGTCATATTATACATTTCTTAACGTAAATATATTTTTTCTAATCCGAAAAAAATATATATTTTTTTTATAGGATTTGTTTTTTCTCATTTGATTCAAAGATAGACACTTATGCTATTATAATAGAGATAGAATGATTCAAAATTGTAAGATATTGATTACTACATATTATATTTATCAGCTAAATTGGTACATAAGGTTGATGAAAAAAGTATTTCTTGAATCTCAATCCGACACAAAAAAAAAAAAAAAGAGGTCCCAACCACATCTAAATTCTAAACGCACAAAAACTAGTGATATTTGAAATATGTGGAAGGGAAAGACCCTCATTCACACACCTACACACAAACCAAAGAAACTATGACTATATAAAAATTATATTGATGCTAAAATTAAATTATTCAAGGAGATCAAACACCATAAACTAAACACGCTTTATACCATTTATATTATTTTATTTTATTTTAAAAAATGTCATCTTAAAACAGTGATATAGTTATAGTTCCGAGAATCTTAAATGAGGCCATCTGCCTCAATTTCATGGGCTACCCCAAACAATTTCACACCTTAATGCATAAATGCTCAAAGGTTATCTGACATGCGTGTGTACGTGTGTGCGTGTATGAATTTATTTCACTTATTTTTACACTGCGTGTATTGGGACGTGTTTGGCGATTATTGGGACGTGTCAGAACCCCCATCACGGCGCACTTGCCAGTTTCCGACTCATTGTTTCCGACAATGAGTCGGAAACTGGCAAGTGAGGTCTGTTCATTAGCAATCTGAACACAAAGGGAGTGACAGTAAGAAGAAGATCAAAACAGCGGCATTACAATATCTCAAAGTGCTTCAGCATCCCAACAGTTTGAGTTCTCAAAATGACAGCGAAATCGGGACTGTAACTAATAGAACCGATGTTTTAAACTTCTTTAGTCTACTTTGCTGCATTGCTGGCTTCAGTGGTTGTAACTTTTAACACGCACTGGGAAACATATGCCCTGAGCTGCAACCAAAACGACAGTACAGTTAGCTCGGTGAAGCCAGTCCAACTCAATGTGAATGCAGTAATGCACCTTATCCATACGAATCTGCAACTTCTCATGTGATTGTGAGAATTTAGGGTAAGGCTTGACATAGCAAAACTAATGGGCTCGATAATCAGATGATCACCAGTCCGATATAAATATGCAGATGGATTTTATCCGCCTTCTGGAGCTGGAAGTAAGCTTTTCAAGCAATTTGTTTCTTCTTTATTTTCACATATGAGCACAACAAAATCCCTTACACAACAACGGACATCTCATCAGGAACTATAATACCTTCACTAGAGCATCGACATCATACCTTAAAGTCGGTCAAATCTGGAACCACGTAATTTGGTAATTTCTCTTGAACCACAACATATCCACCTGCAACAAAAACCAGCTTCCTCAAGTCAATAAGCAATGTAAACATCTACGAAGCGATCAATTCATTTGATCAAGAAGAAGAACTACATTAAACTAGATTAAGGTGCATTGTAAACCTTTTCGGGTATGAAAACCAGTCGGCTTGCAATTCTTCCCTTTGTAGTAATTCCTTGGAGCCCTCTTTGAGGAAAGAATATCAAGTGACGATGTTCTCTTTCTCCTCATCGCCCTTGCCAGCCCCGTCAATATCCCGAGTGGCATCTTTCTGAAGATTATATGAGGTTAATTCTGCTGTATATTATCGCATCAAAGACAACCAACACAAACAGATCAATGAAGCAAGCTCACAAGACAAGCAAAGCTGCAATACACTCTAGGCATTTTGTCAAACACTTGGAGTGCAATGAAAACACACCAAAGAGAATCCATACATTCAAATTCCATATGCGTGACATTACAGCAAGCAGTAATCATATCACGTGAACTTGTAAAACACCAAATTAAAGCAAAACAACATCCATTTATTTCCAGTATATGAACCTGTAACCTAAAAATAACCAAAAAGCAGGTGATTTCAATCATGAATATCTAGAGTAAATCAGGTGGTCTGTGCGAAAATTGGAGGAGGTGGCGTAGCATTTGAGATGAGGACGACAACAACAGTGAGTAATTGACGAAGGGAGGAGCCAAAAAGCTTATATATGAGATGCGGTGGCGGAATTCACAGCGGAGGGAGAACAAGGACCTAGCTTGTATACCTGATGGAGAGTTGTGAAGACGAACACCGAAAGAGATGCGGCGGAGGCTGACTGGCTGGGAGCCTGGGATGGCGGCGATCGGAGGGGAATGGGAGAGGTGAAATCTCAAACCAGAGTTAGGCGGAGGGAGAGCGATGGCGGCGGGGACTGCCGGGGAGAGCTTTTCCATTGGGGCGATTTACATAAAACACCCCTAATTAAGGGGTATTTTTACAAAACCACCCTTAAATTAGGAAACTATAGAAAACCATATGTGAATTACTCCCTCCATTCTTTTTTATTTGACATTTTACTATTTCGACACGTTTTTTAAGATACTAAAAATTATATAAAATATTTATTTTTTTAATAATTTCATACTTATTAGTAATAAGTATAATATTATTAAAAAAGATTGAATACAAAATTAATATTTTATATAATTTTTATATTTCTAAAAAAACGTGCAGATTTGAAAAGACAAATATTAAGGAACGGATGGAGTAGTATTTTTTTTTTTTGAAGCCACAAAAGAATTAGAATAGACATTACCGTCTACCGCATATGGGTACGTCTGCCGACTTCGTTTTGCTTGTATAGAATGTGTTTGCTTGTATCTGACACCATCTTTGTATTGTTTTTTACAGTATTTTTCTTATACGGGTTTACGTCTGCCGACTTGTCGGTAGGGGTGTGCACCGGTTTAAACCGGACCGGAACCGGACCTAAACCGGATAAAACCGGAACCGTAATATTAAATAATGACAACCGATAACCGGCCCGGAATTATTCCGGTTTTAAACCGAACCGGACCGGAAATACTCAAGTCAAACCGTAACCGAACCGGATTAACCGGTATTCTTTTCTTTTTTTTCCCTTTTTATTTCATTAATTACAGTTTTTGTTTGGGTAATGGAAACGTGAGCCGAGCTCACAATTTGTTTTTGCCTTGATCATTACAGTAAGTGTTTTACATATTTTTTCCCATTAATTATTACCATTTTCATTAATTACAGTCATTTGATGGATTTTTTTTTGGTGGAAATTAAATCATTTATTGTTAATACAACCTAGTTTACCAAGACTAAATAATTAAATACAATATGTATACTTACATTTATTTATGATTATATATTTGTGATGTTACGAAATATAGATTTTTAAGAAAATAATAAGTTTCGGTTGATTCCGGTTTTAGCCGGAAAACCGCCGGTTTTGACCGGAACCGGACCGGATCCGGAATTCATTGAAAATGTAAACCGAAAATCGGATCGGAAACTTTAATTCGGTTCCGGATCAGGTTTTACCGGTTCGGTTCCGGGCGGTTTTCCGGTTTAAACCGAAATATGCACAGCCCTACTTGTCGGCCATCGAGGTTCAGGCTTGTCTGACATCGAATTCTTTCCTAATAAAAAAAAAACATATGAGTACTACTTTAGTGCGTCTTTGCAGATGAGAATCTCAAATTTTACGTTTTCCTCTAAATATAAGCTAGATAAATAATTCAACTTACAACAACATATGTTTTTCATTAGTATGCCGAGCTTGTATAGTTCCGTATCATTCATATGTGCTCGTGTATAGAAATCCACCTCCTCATCCTTGAAAATAATAGAATACTCCTCCAAGTCCAATATGTTGTTCACCTTGTTAGCGAAAAAAGTAAATTGTTGGTGCCGCTAAAACTTCTCGCCACCTAAACTCATCAGTTGCTTGTTTGTTGTCCATCTAAGTGATCAATGTCTTCTCTCTGATGTTGCCCTCGCTTATTTTCTTGACTTCGCCTTCCTCACTTGGGTTCTATGACCCCGCAAATCTAAAATTCAAAAGATTCGGAACCAAAACCACCCGACTGGACCTACAAGTACCAATGATCTATCATTCTATCCCCGTTCAAAATAGGTGTGGAACCCGAACGCATTTGTTGGCTCCCATTCGCTGATACCTCCCTTGCCCTTGTCATTGACGGTGCTCAAGGCAACGCCCTTTGTCATCCACTTGTAAATAGAGAAAATGATTGGTTTGTTTGGGTAGCTAGCATAGGTCGAGAGATAATACGGGTGGAGGATCGTGGAGGTAATGGAATTTTTTATATATTGGACGTAGTTGGACTTTTGGTATAGGTTACACCCTTTTACGTCACTCTTGACTAAACCTATATTAAAAGCATCTGTAAAAATATAAAAATAGCAGAGTAAGGAACACCAATCAGTTAATGAAAAAGGAAATAACATTATCCCAAATTCTGTCCGCAGATAAATATCCAAAAGCTGACTCATGAACAAATCATCCGCGGATAGCAGAGAATGGGCACGTGGCGGCCATGCCCACCCCCCACGAGTAGAACACGTGTCGAATGGCGAACACCACGTGGCACAACGTACCAGACTACTCAAGACCTATAAAAGTGAGAAACCTCACCAAAGAAAAGGGACTTTTTGGGGAAAGAGGAGAAAAGAAGGCGGATCCAGGCCTAGCGAACTCAAGAAGAAAGAAGAACTAGGAGAAGAATTCGTACGCGTGGAAAAAGAACCTATTTCGTAGTAAAATCAAAGCCGTTCACTGGACCTACACCGCGGATACAGACCTTCTTTGTCCTTAGTATAATTTTATATTAAGGAAAAAAGACTGTTGTTGTTAATCCTCAAGATATTCAACAGCGACAGGTAAGCGAACCAATTTTCCGAATTGTCCAGAAAAAAACTCGATAAGGGAATCACCTTTTAGAATAGAGGTTAGGTTACTTCCCGCGGCACAGGTTGGGCCGCGTCGATTATTTCGATGCGGGTCAGGTAAGCCCGTTGGGAAGATTGATCACTTCACCAGGTAGATTCCCGGGTCCCACTAAAAATGGTGGCCTTGAGAGATCATGACTTTTTCAACTCCTCTTGTTTGGTTCTGTATTTTTATATTTGGTTATTCACCACGTCTATATATTACCATTTCAGAAGAAAATGAGTGGAGGATACGATGTGGTTAAAGAGAAATTACCAAATTATGTTCTGGTTCAAGATAAAAAGAGAAATTATGTGGTGCAATATTCTACATTTTATAATCAATTATTATTATTATTATTATTATTATTATTATTATTATATTCTTATAATAACTTACAAGAAATTAGTGGGCAACCGGGATACTATTTGGGCCCCACTCCCTTTGCAATAACAAAGCTAAGTCTAGTAAAAATATAAGTTGCAGCACCAGCCCCGACATCCTGAGATTCTGAAAATTTATGAATCCGCTCCAGCCAGGCAACAACATCCGTATCCAGCTCTCCCAACGAAGAGAACATTTTCTGCCTATAAATAAAAACGAAATTGCCTAAAATATCTTAGTGTTAGGAGATGTCATATGGCGATAGGATGCGTGACTTAAATATATATAGTATAATTTTTTAAAAACTAATATACGAGGGTATATATATATTTTTTTGGATAAAATACGAGGATATATTTGAGGAAAACAGATTGAATATTTATCTATAATTTTATGTTTGAGATTTATTTTAATAAAGAAAGTTTGAATTTTTAATTTTTAAAATATATTTAAATATCTAATAAATATATTAAATATTTAAATATAAATATGTATATCAATATTCAAGGTGTAAATATAGTTGCGACTTAGTAGATCAATAGATCGCCGTTATTCTGGTTTTGCTCCATGCCTTCGAGTTCTTTTCTGCCACCATGTTTTCCGAGAGATCAACCAAGTGGCGGACAAAGCAGATCAAGAATGATCTTTTGTTACAAAAGACCTTCTACTGGTTGCCTACTGTAAAAAAAAAAAAATGGCGGACAAAGCAGCCCATCTCAGATTGAGGCAGACTCAGGGTCAATTGCTTCTCACCATGAGCTTCTTGCTCTCCTCCGTAAGGACGCTATTGGGGGTGGATCAGCAGAGTCTAAGGGTTCGTTTGGTTCAATGTGGGAATTGAAATTCCCGGGAAGTTACTTCATGGGAATTGAATTCCCGGGAATTCCAATTGACGGGAATTCTAAAAATATGTTTGGTTGATCTTTTATTCTAGAAGATTAAATGTAGGAAATGGAAATTTTCAAGTTAAAAATGGGAGAAGTTGAACTTACCTAGGGGAGACTAGGTAAGTGAACTTCCTCCATTTTGGGGGAATTCAACTTCCCGGGAAGTTGAATTCCTGTGTTTTTTAATTTCAAAAACACCAACCAAACACAGGAATTCCTCCTACTTCCTGGGTTTTTAGGTTGTCAACCAAACGAGCTCTAACATCACCCGAATTCTTGACTTGTATAAAAAAAAAAAAAAAAAAAAAAGATCGCCGATTAAAAAGCCGCAAGCGCTAAACGAAGGGGGAGTCGGGGAGACTTGTAGGAAGAGTGAGCCGCGAGAGATTTGTAACGAGAGCGAGAGCGAGAGCGATGGATGTGATCAAGACCCAACAAATTTCATCTCGCCCAATCGAGAAGGTGATTGTTCACCCTCTCGTACTCCTCAGCATCGTCGACCACTACAATCGGGTCGCTCGCGATACCCGGAAACGAGTTGTAGGCGTCTTGCTCGGAAGTTCATTCAAGGGCACCGTCGATGTGAGCAACAGCTATGCAGGTTTGTATCTCTGTTCTGTTTGATGTCCGTGGAGGTTTGGATCTAGATTGCAATTGATTTCTGTTCAAATTAGGGTTAGGTTGCTTTGCTGCTAGGTTGCGTATCGGTTCGGTTCTTGCTTTTACTATTTAATTTTAATTGAATCCTGAATTCTGACAATTTCTATACTTCGGGGCAAATGATAAAAGATTTAAACTGGCTGCTGTGGATTTTGAGATCTTGTTACCATACTTAATCTTGGTTCAGCAAAGAAAATGGCCCACCAATTGTAATATGGGCAATTGATTTCGGTTAAAAATTAGGGTTAGGTTGCGTACCAGTTCGGTTCTTGCTTTAACTAGAACTAGTTATCTTTATCCTGAAATCTGAAAATTTCTATACCGAATTACTTGTTTGGGCAACTAATTAAAGATTCAAGCCGATTGCTTTGGCTTTTGAGATCTTGTAATTTCACATTGTACATCTAAGTCAGTGTAAAAATATGTATTATGACTGCAAGCATTCTTTTTTTTTTTTGGGTGTGAAATATGGACATAGATGTAACTATGTAAGTGACCCTGTAATGACAGTTTAGTTCACAAGAATTTTATGAAATCCTTTAGTTAAATATTATGGATCCGTTGTTGAGTTGCTGGACAATCGTTGTTAAGTGTCAACATAAAGCATATTAGGAAATGTATATTGTTTTCTTTCGATCAGTTCGATCTAGTTGTTAACACTTGATACTGAACTTGCAGTGCCATTTGAAGAAGATGATAAGGATCCTAGCATTTGGTTTCTTGATCACAACTACCATGAAGCAATGTTTTCCATGTCCAGGAGAATCAATGGTATATCTCTGTCTGGGTATTCTTAATATTAGAGGGATTTAATTGCTTTTTCTTTCTGCATGGGATTTGTTTTAGTGAACAATTCTCTAATGCTAATAATTTCAGCCAAGGAGCATGTAGTTGGCTGGTACAGTACTGGTCCAAAGTTGCGAGAAAATGACCTGGATGTCCATAGATTGTTCAACGAGTAAGTTATCATGAATTCTTTCATTGTATCAATGTTATCTGCACAAGCAATTTTTTTATATGATTATGAGACTGAACTCCATGTCTCTCTTGGTACTCACAGCTATGTTCCAAACCCTGTGTTGGTCATAATTGATGTCCAACCTGTGGAGTTGGGAATACCTACTAAAGCTTATTGTGCAGTTGAGGAGGTTAAGGAGGTAATCCTTATTCATTGTCTTTTTCCCTTGTCTGTTGTGCCGATTCATTTGGATCGCCATTTGAATGATCATCATGTCCCATAAAACATCATAATGTATTTGTGTTTTCAATGCTATGACTTTCAAATAGTTATCTTGCTAATGATATGTATCTCCCCTCCAAACAGAATGCTACACAAAAGAGCAAGAAGGTATTTGTGCATGTGCCATCCGAAATAGCTGCACATGAAGTTGAAGAAATTGGTATGTTTATGAAGCTTCATTATGATTATGCAAACTTTTTCAAAATTAGTAAAAAACACATGCATAAGATAGTCTAGTGTATCGTGCAAAAGGATTGTCTCTGTCCCTTCATTTAGTCCTTTGATTTTGTTTCAGGGGTTGAGCATTTGCTTAGAGATGTGAAGGATACAACCATTAGTACTCTAGCCACGGAGGTATGATTCTTTACACCTGAGTTTTGTCTTTTCTGTCGTCAAATGGTGTTCTAATTATCTTTAAATCCAAGTGACCGCCGGATTTGGTAGATTTTTCCCTTCCATGGGAATGAAAAATTCAGTGAGTGTAATCTAATCCCCACAATGTACAGGTTTCAGGAAAGCTTGTGGCCCTTAAAGGACTTGACGCACGTCTGCGGGAGATACGCAGTTACCTTGACCTTGTTATTGATGAAAAGCTTCCATTGAACCATGAAATTCTATACCATTTACAGGTGAACTATTGTAATTCTTTTTATGGTGTCTATTCTGTCTCATAAACCGACACAAGGTTTAAACCTTCTTTGATTGCTTTTTTAATAAAATTGAGGATTTCACATGTTACTATGTTTGAGGGAAGATGCTCAAGTGAAATGGTGTTTATGACCTCAAATCTTACCTCTACACTTCACTTCCAATGTTTTCAGTAAAATATGACAAGTCAATTCTTTACATTTTTTTTTTTCCTGTAAATATATCATCAAGTAATCTTGGTTTGCCTTTTCTTTTTCTTCATCTTAGGATGTGTTCAACCTTCTTCCAAATCTTAATGTGTCTGAGCTGATCAAGGCATTTGCAGGTTGGAAAATCATGAATTGTTGAAACCTCTTAGTTTTCTTAACCACATATCCCGCTTATCTTATGATCTCTTTATTGTTTCTACAGTGAAAACAAATGATATGATGCTGGTTATATATCTGTCGTCTCTAATCCGGAGTGTAATTGCTCTCCACAACCTCATCAACAACAAGGTGATTTGTTATTTCTAACATGGGATTGGTGTCTACACTAAAAGTTCTCAATTATCCATTTACGCTTGGTTTTCATGACAATCTGATAAATTGTTAGATTATCCAATGTCCTTGCATTAACTAGTTGGTCTTCATCCTTGATGACGATCTGCAACAAGTTAAATTTGCTATAAGCCTTGATTATAATATGAACTAATAAACCTGTATGAGATAGGAGAGTTTGATACATAGGAATGGATGAAAAAATTGGTTATCGTGTTAGAAGCTGACTCTGTGACTTTATTCCTACGGTCCTAAAATCCTTGGCTCTCGTTCGTTTTCTTATCAGATGCTGAACAAGGAGCATGAGAAGGCCGAAGACTCCAAGTCAGCGGTTGTGCCTGCTGCTGCTGCTTGAAGCTAAGCTCTGAATCTCAGGACGGGGAAAATGGACGCTGGATTGGTTCGACGTTACAATACCTTGAAGAGAAAGTTGGGATGTTTGGATAGCTTCGGATGCATTTTGGATTACTTTCTCTGTTCCAAACTATTTTCGTTTGATCGATCTTTATTTCTAATGTCAATCTTCCATCTTTCCCTTGGTATCCTACCTGTTCTTTGTTTTAGTCTTGTAAGATCAATGAACCAGATTTGTTATTGTTTGTTGGTAGGGCATTTATATGAGCCAAGTAATTCGAGTTTGGCTCGATAAAAACTCGGCTCGAACTCGTTCATTTTGTAAATAAGTTGAGTATTAAGCATATTTCAAAGGTCGCTTCGCAAAATTTTCTTTAAACGAGCTCAACATGAAAAAACACTACTTAGTTCATTAGGCTTGAATAACAACCTTATTTGTTGTGATTTGTGAAAAGAAATAGGCAAATTTTACTAGAGCAAAGTGCACAAAATAGTGGAATACTTGATTAAAATATCGATATCCTCGTATCGGTATCAATTATCAAAGAAGGAAAACATGAACTATTTGGGAATGGGGATATATAAGAATTTATTAGAAAACTCAAATTTATCAAATATATTTGATAAAATGATATCTATATTATAAAATGTATAATCCAAAATACTAACACACTTTGTGATCAGTTTGATATTCGCACAATTAATTTTATGTCAATGCATAATGAAAAGACAACTCTATAGAGTTCTACTCCTCGAGATCCTTATCCTTCGGCCATATAGTAAAAATTAATTACCATCAATCGTAAAATGATTGATCAACCAAAATCTTGAAAGAAAGAGGGAAAAAAAAAAAGAAAAAGAAAATAGGAAAGGGTGGTTCGTTGACTACTGACTCGGAGATTCGCAAAGGAAGACGAGGTTGATTCTCAAACTCTTCCTCCTACAAATCCTCCGCTCGCTGAACAACGCGTCTCCCGGTTTCCTGTCTCTCGATCCAATCCTGAATCCTCAATCCGGCGAAAACGTGGCGTGAATTCGCATCTGCGCCAACGATCCTTCCCCGCTCTCCAAATCCGATCCAGTTTCGGCACTACCAGCCTCATTGAAGCCTCAGATCTCCCCCTTTCTCTGGGCTCCATCTGAATTTTGCTTCGATCGGTTGAGGAGTTGAACAATTTTTGTTAAAATTGATCAATCAGTCTCCGCGAAGCTCTTCTTCTGCTTGTGATTCGAGGGGAGGAGCATGTCGAAAACTCTTCCGTACACTTTGAAGGATATTCATTACGATAACGGCAAGTTCCGCCAGCGATCTGCGTTTCAGGTTCGGGGAAATTATCCGACTTTTGCTTAGTTTTTGAGTTGTTGCTTGGTTATTGTTATTATTATTATTATTTTTTTAATGTGCAATTTGCTTGTTTTGATCGGATGAACTTGATTTGTTGTCTTGTAAGAAATGGATGGGTTTGTTTTGGTTAATCTTCTCTGCTGATTGTTGGATATAAGTATATAACGTGGTTGGGCAATGCGAACTGTTTGTGAAAATTTTGGCCTGGATCTCTGTGTAATTTATCAAGGATTAGAATTGGGAAAATGCAGCAAATGCATGATGTTGTTAAAAAACCAATGGGCTCTTTCAATTGTTTATATTAGAAGTCTGGTACTAAACACATCAAACAAAATGTTATGTGATGCTTCAGTCTGAATATGTTGACAAGGACAGCAACACAAGATTCAATTTTTGGGGAACCATACGGCAATAATACATTATTTGACCTTTGAATCAGCTAGTGTATATTAAGTTATACCTTCATTTCAACCATGGAAAATTAGAACTTTGATCTGTGGATTGACTTTGCTTTTGGCAAGTTTTTTTGAGCTACTCGTCTGATATTCTGTGTATGCTTAAAGTTGACTGTGTGCACATATTGGCAATAGAGAGAGAGTAAGAAATTTCTCTATTATGCTTACTTTGTTTGGTATGTGATGATTCTGACAGCAAATCTGCTGATTTCTGCAGGTGCTGAATCACATGATGCTCACCAATAAGATTAAACGCGAATGTGTACGCTGCAGTACTGGGAAGTTCCTTCTGATAATAATGCTTTGTGGTATAGGTTATCTCATGCTTACAAATTCAAGTGACACCCATGGTGGCTCTGTTAAGTTAGATCATCTTACCAACACTAGTGGCGGTAATCTGACTATAGATGCTGATAGTAGACTTAGGAAATTCTTTAGAAAACCTCCAAGGCTTCCGCCAAGACTTCCTCCTCGATTAACACCAGATGAGATGGGTAGTAGTAATAATGCTTCTCTTAACAGTGAAGCAGCAAAATGGAGGGCTAGACAACAAAAAGTCAAGGATGCCTTTATTCATGCATGGTCTGGCTATAAGAAGTATGCTATGGGCTTTGATGAACTTATGCCCGTTAGCAAAAAAGGGGTTGATGGATTAGGGGGTCTTGGGGCAACTGTTGTTGATGCTTTAGATACAGCAATGATAATGGGCTTGGATGATGCTGTGTCTGAAGCAGGGTCATGGATTGAAACACACCTAATAGAAAAAATAAAAGAAAAAGGCCAAGTCAATCTGTTTGAGACAACTATACGTGTCTTAGGTGGCCTTCTAAGTGCTTACCATTTGAGTGGAGGTGGAGGAGCAGGAGCAGTAACTCACGCTGGACCCAAACCCTCTGTTTATCTAGAAGCTGCAAAGGTTCTAGCTGATAAACTGCTTATTGCTTTTACTTCTAGCCCTACACCGATTCCCTTCAGTGATGTTGTGTTGCGTGACAACACAGCACATGCTGCCCCTGATGGATTAAGTAGCACATCAGAAGTTTCTACTGTACAGATGGAATTCAATTATTTAAGCGCTGTCTCTGGTGATTCAAAGTATAGTGTTGAAGCAATGAAAGCTTTGGAACACTTGAAGGGTTTGCCAAAGGTGGAAGGACTTGTGCCTATCTACATCAGGTATTCACTATACATTCTATACGACGTAGATATTTAAATTGTGGCACATATTTTCTGATTATTTTGTCATCTTTATTCGAGTCTTTGACAATAGATATCAGCTGGATTTTGCATATTATGTTATTGATTATTCTAGAGGTTAAGATATAGAAATATCACGATTGGACTATAGTTTGATGTTTTCATGTTGCATCGTATGAAGTCTTCTTTATGTTAAGGTAATTTAGTGGTTGAAATTAATTAAAGCAATTTCTTCTCTATGATCAATGATACATCAACTTCAAAAGACTAAACCAAATTCTTTATGTATCTTGCTTACCAATATAGCCCCCGAAACCAAGTTTTTTAAAATATTGAGTATGTAGTTGAGCAAAGCATTTTTTTCCTTCATCACTATAGGTAATGCATAGCTCATCTATGCTTATTCTTTGATAGTTTTGGATGAGTACAAGTCTCTAAGATTTGTGAGATAAAGGTTGATTTCTGATCTAATAATATCTCACAATTTCCTTTTATCAAGCAGTGGTTGGGTCGGAGTCTGTCAATAGATTTTTGTTTCTTTTATTTTATCTTCAGGCCTCACATACCTATTACTCTATTAGTTAGTTTTTCTATTAATATTTTAGAATTTGAATTTTTTTCCAGTCTGAAATGTTCACAGTTGTTCTTTTGTTCCCTAACTCCCTCAACAGGACGATAGCTTATTTTTACCATTGGACGAATTACTGCATGTGGTTATTGATGGAAGTCTTATTCCTATGCAACTTCTCCCTTTTATATCTTTTCTAAACATTTTCCATTATTTTTTATATGCAGCCCCCAAACTGGTAAATTTAATGGAGAAAACATTAGGCTGGGATCGCGTGGTGACAGCTATTATGAGTATCTATTAAAAGTATGGCTTCAGCAAAGAACTGGTGCCAGTGGCAATTTGACATATTTGTACAACATGTATCAAGAATCAATGAAGGGTGTAAGACATTTGCTTGTTCGAAAATCTATCCCCAATGGCTTGGTTTTTGTGGGAGAGTTGCCTTCCGGACAAACAGGTTCTTTCAGCCCCAAAATGGATCACCTGGTATGCATCCTTTCCTGATTATTCTTTTGTAGTTTCTCCCCAGTATTACTGTATCATAATTCATGTCCAACAATTAGCTAACGTTGGCTTTTATCAGAGGTAAAATAGATTAGCAGCCATATTTGCGAGTGACGAGGAGTAGAAGCCTAATTAAACATTGCTCCCTAAAGCAAGTATGGGATTTGGAGAAGTCCTTCAACCAAATGTTCGCTTCAATGCTTATAAATTTATAATTTGGAGCTAGAGACAGATATTTAAAACTGAAGTGAGAGGCATATATTACTAAGGGAACAAAGCAAATACGCAGATTGTGCTTCGGTAGATGCTGTTTCTTGTGATATGTTAATGAAAGAATAGAAGCAACTTTAAATGAAGAGTGTATTCTTTGTAGGTTGTCTGGCTTATCTTTCCTTGAGATAGCAGTACATGTCCAGGAGTAGTGAGTGTCAGTCTAAATGTATACTGTTCATCTTTCGATGATGTGGTGGGTGTGGTTTGCTTAGCTTTTTCCCATAAGTTTTCTCATATTTATCAATCACAACGTGAACATAGAACAAAAGTTGCTGAGAAGCTGTATTTTTACTTTGATTAGCCATTATATAATCCATCATTCCATCTCCTATTCTCCTGGATTTGTTATGGCATCCTTTTGTGAAGTATGCACCTTATAGATGGCTACACGAGACATCTGTTTATGCATATTTAATTTTTACAGCCTTACTTATATATTCCATTAAAATTTATAATTTCACATTAGTACACGGGGAAGGATTTTGTTGGAGGATTGCTGAAGCTACTCTTCCTTCAGGTTTAATGTTTTTCTACTTCCAAGCTGTCATGGTGATTGTGTTTTTTCTTCTTTCTCTAGTGAAGAACTTATCTTCCTTGTTTCATTTGGCAAAGAGTGCATGGAGTCGAAAATTTGTTCAAGTACTTTTTGTGTTGTTCATTCAACTTTGAATGCTCAGAATGCGTGTTTCCCTTATGTTACAGTCATGGTTTATATGAATCAGTACATTAAAATAGAGCAAAATCAAATTCATGCATTTCTGTATGATAAATATTGTAATATTGTAATGAACGTCCGGTGCTTTTGGCTGCAGGTGTGTTTCCTTCCCGGTACTCTTGCCTTAGGGGCCACTAAAGGCACCACAAAGGCAAAGGCCATGAAAGATAACTTACTCAGTTTTGAAGATATCGAGAACTTAAAGCTTGCTGAAGACCTGGCTAAGACATGCGTTGCTATGTACTCTGTAACCAGTACAGGTCTAGCTCCTGAAATTGCCTACTTCCATGTGGAGGTTAGTAATTGATCATACTATCATATCAGTTAATATTTAGGCTTACAAGGTCAATAAAAATTTCTAGCATCAGGTATTTGCTAACTGTAATCGACTACCTGGCACCTGCTGACGATTGAACTTTTGTCTTAAAAAAGCTTTATTTTTGCCATTTACTGTTCTTTAAAGGATTGCCAGCTATTCTTGTGTTTATCAGGACTTCGTTGAAGCAGGCCTTGATGGTGGAAATAAGACGTCTGAATATGCCAATGACATCATAATCAAGCCTGCTGACCGCCACAATCTTTTGCGCCCCGAAACAGTAGAATCACTTCTTGTTCTGTATCGCATTACTGAAGACCCGAAGTATGTTACGAAAATCTATGAATGCACTTGATACAGCTTTTCCATTGTTCTTCTGTTTCAAGTACCAAGTCTATGAATGCTATTTTTGTAGGTATCGGGAGTGGGGATGGCAGATTTTTGAGGCGTTCGAGAAGCACACGAAGGTTGACTCTGGGGGTTACACTTCTCTTGATGATGTTACTGCACTTCCTCCTATCCGTCGGGACAAGATGGAGACCTTCTTCTTAGGCGAGACACTCAAGTATCTGTACTTGTTGTTTGGAGATAGTACGCATATTCCGTTGGACAAATATGTTTTCAACACAGAGGCTCATCCTATACCTATCATTCAGGACTTGGTGAAGAGCGAATGAATACACAATAGGTAGTCATTCTTTTCACGATGGACAGAAAGACTCGAATCAGATCATCAGTACAGGAGGCACAAATACAAACCAATTTCACGACTTGTTCTTGCTTTTTCCTTATGAGATTTAGTTTTTACCTGTAAAATGGAAATGTATCCCTCACAAGCACTCAAGGGATCCTGGTGGTTCTGGGCAGTCGCATCGCCCGCAAAAGGAAGAGCTCTCTCATCTCAGTTCCTTGTAGACTTGCTCCACTTAACTATAGAACTAGAAAGTTTTGTTGTTGGCTATAGGATACAGGGATTTCTACTTGAATGTAATGGATCCGAGAACGTAATTTAGCTCTGCTCACTCTTTGGAAACATTTTTTTGTACGATTCGTTTTTCTTTTTCAAGTCATAATTTGAGAAAAATTGCCTGGAAGTTACAATTTGTACTGATACTGTTCTCAGGCCACTGAATTGTGTAGAAGGCCTAAAAACTACTGGCTATTTGCCAATCCAAACACTCAATTTGCTATACTTGGATCAGACATTTAAGGGCTTTTGCTGTTCTTCATTGGAAAAACAGATGATCTTCATCCCTTATGACAGCAATGTCATCTATTTCTGCATTCTCTGAGCTCATTACTCTTGTGAAGGTGCTGCAGCCTCCAAACTTCTGGCCTGCAATCCCATGAAATCTCCGGGAGTCAGAATAGACGAAAGGGAACAAAAAGAATCTGCTGATGTCTTTGGCAATTAAAAGAGACTGTACCTGCTATTGTTAGTAGCTCTTCGAAAGTATCTGGTAGAATGATCAGCTTGCTTGATTGCTGCTGCAAATCCGTGTTTTGTTGCTTCATATGAATGGTTACTCTCCTGTGTACCTGCAGGGTTTCTTCGCAGCCAGATTGAGGAGAACAGCTTGGAATGGATCTTCTGGATGCAGCCGAAACAATACAATCAACAGAATCATTTCTGATGCTAGAGATATGCTTGGACTGGGCTCTGGTAAACTGGCTTAGTCTCTCCTTGTCTTTGATTTCAGTCATATGGCTGTCGTTAAAAAATCTGTTTCCTCCATATATCGGGTTGTATGTGTCACTGCCTTGTCGCATTACTGGAAACTCTTCTGGCCATCCTAAGGAATCTCCATTCGGCAGATCTTCACCTTCCACCTGAATCTTGACCATGTTAATGTTATCCTTGGCATCTGTAGCATGATGCTGTCTGTTATCATCTTCAACTGCTGAATGTGCATCAACCTTGGTTCCATTATGTAGATGCGCGTCTCCACCCTCTTCTACGTGATTCTGTTCATTTTTTGGTAGTCCATCTTCTGTTTGAGATCCCAAACCGATAAAGCTATCAAACGCTTTATGTTTCTGCAAGCGCAATTGATGCAAATCAGCATTTTTATCTCACAAGAGTATACTAAAGGCACTACCATATAAAGCCATACCAGAAACAGGTTGTTCATTATGATGGCTGCGTCTTCTTTATTTGCTTGCATTATGCTCATCAGTGAAGCTCTGCTCAGCCTTAGTATCTGGGAAAGCTCTATTGTCCGAACAGCGAATGGCTGTGGCCTGTCGCAAAGGACGCCTATCTCTCCAAATATGTCCCCGGAAAATGCTTTTCCAACAACCTGTATGTAACTCCAGCAGTTAGTATACCTTTAGTCTCTGCTTTCTATTTCATGTTTTTTGTAAATGTAAAGTATTTCTAATCGTCAATACCTGTTTGTTCCCGTTAGCACCCACTATAATATCCTACACAGCAAAGTATAAGAATAACTGATTAGAACATTTCCAAGCTGAATCAAGGGGATTTAGTACCTGTACCTAGTGACATACGGAGTATCACTTACCGCTGTCCCAGACACGAGTATGTAGAGATCTGTTGGTGATTCATTCTGCAGAATCACATCCTCTCGAGGTGGGAAGTATTCTGCTTCCATTTCTGAAACCTGTTTAGAAAGAAAATTACTTGTGTTAGGACTAGTGTTGGGTAATATCAGTGTGAAGTACACCATAGATTAGATTCTATGCATTATTTTTGGAGATAAATCTGTGAGAGTATTAGAGATTGAATCAATACACAAAGCAAATGATTACCATTTGAAAGAGGAAGTCATGAGAAACTCCAGCAAAGAGATGGACTCTCTGAACAATGGGGTAGAATAAATGATGTGCAATACTTGACCGGAGGGCTTTAGGCAGAGCACACAGTGCCTCTTGCTGCTTCAGCCCTTCAGTTTTGAACCTTAGGCATATGTGTGATATCATCTGATCTTGTATCCATGGAGGCAACTGATTTCTAGCAGCAAATTCTGTACAGGCTTTGACTGTGTCCCTCTGCAGCACAGAATGTAGTTACAGTAAATATTCGCGAATTCTTCCCTTTCCTTTTTATGGATATTTTGGAAATAGCATTTTTCATATGAATCACGATGGTCCCTTCGCCTAATACTATTGATGAATGAAGAGAACTGTCACATTTTTGTACAGTGTGAAATAGAAAATAGTGCAGTTGCCTTTTATCTGTCAACATGTTTATGTCTTCATTTTGTGTTTTTGTTTTTATATGGTTTATTCTTTGGTGAAAAAGGAAAACTCAAGAAAACTTACGAAGTTTCTGGTTCGACTTGTCCCATGAACAACAAGGTTTGTCATGTTCCCAATGAGGTATGATGTGAGGCCCAAGTTGAATAGCATGTAGCAGATATCAAATAGCATCTCCCTTGTGTTCTCAGCATGAAGATCACCATATCCAGTGGTTGTCAGTGTCACTATTGACCAATAAACTGCAGTTACATAGTTATTCCATAAACTATCGCCTTTGAAATCTGGATTCACGGCACCAATCCAGGTCTTCTTAGGGTCACGGTACTTGTCGGCTATCAGATAGTTGAAGCATCCAGCACAATGAACAGCAAATAGAGTCACCTGGTTCATTGAGAAAAAGGTGAGTGGTTTACACCTCAAGTTATTACAATGAGGGCGGGAAGGAAGGATGATGATGATGTTTAGCTTACCGAGATAAGCTTAGTACAGCGGGTCCAAAAGTAGTTGAATCGGATGTCCTTCTCTAGCCTGGAAGAATGACTTAGTAAGTATACTGTTTTTGTTACTGCATTTGTTTCAGTGTTTCAAGATTGTGGTTATTGCAACTTTTATTGTTTTTCCTACCTTGCGAATAGAGAGCTGACTCTACGAAGACGCCATAGCCTGAGCATATTGAGTGCTTTAAACCCAATCCCTCCATTATGTGCAGTAAAGAGGAGGCAGAGAGCTTGAAGTGGTGCTGTAGAGCAGACATCAAAGATGAACCAACTTGACAGGTACCTGTCATCAAAGGCATTTTCATGCTCAATTGACAATCATCCGATTTTCTGTTGCAATGACAGACATCAAAGGTGGCTTTCGTCGTCTTGTAAACCAGTTATATTGATTCAATATATTTCCCGGTTCAAACAGTCATATAGTAAACATTCATCTGACTGACCTGATTGCTATTTTCTTTGGCTCATCCACCAGCAGGTAAGAGCGAGTGTCAACGTAGGCTACGAAGAAAGTCAGGACGATATCAATGGCAAAGAAGCCATTGACAATGTGGTCAAGAATGAAGAGAAAGCCATGCTGTTTGTAAGCCAGAAAGGCGAACTCAAACGGGCAGATCCAAGCTGAGTAAACAACCAACACTACAAGCAGCATCTCCCAGGTCCTGAAAAATAACAGACAGCATAAGATAAGCCACACAAATACATCTGTTTCCCAGCGATTGGCAGCTATATGTTTGGCAGGTCATCACCTATAGTAAGGATTGTAAGGCGATATGACATGTTTACGCAGTTTCATCGACAGATTGATCCTAGCTCCAATGGATGGCAGCACTTCTCCGGAGAAGAAGCTGCCATAAGTGTAGCTGGTTTCTGCTTGCAACTCATCTGCACAGAAACGCTTGAGGAAAGATTTTGTGCAGGAAAATGCCATTTTTTTTTCCCAGACAGATTCTGAGCTGACCAACAAAGTGCTCTCTTTGAAGAGTTTGCTATTAAAGTGTCAAAAGATGGACTATATTTTAATGGGCAAGCAAGTTTTGTTCTGCTTATCTGGCTTTGTTGTGGAGGCTATATATATAAAATCAGAGCTCAGGAAATCTCCTCCTTCCTTTATTTGGCCTTTAGACAACAGTAAGCATGGTTCCGTATCGAACCCGCGTTTAGGATGAGGACGAGGATGTGATTAAGTGGGTCATTAGCAAGAGTGACAAGATAGGCAGTGGAGGAAAAAAGGTGGAAGTGTGAAGATTCTACCATCCTTCATTTGTCTGAAGCAGCCAGCAAGGGCAAATATGAAGGACCACTTGTAAACTGGGTGACCCAAAAACTGCTAGAGTTAAGTGAATGGTGGAAGTGGTAGGCATTACATCTTGCTGTTTGATGCAGAATATAGAGGTACAATCAGAGATGATGGGTTGTGAAGAAAAACATGGGTGGGGATTTAGTGTCAGCTGGAGGTTAGAAATCATGTATACATTGGTGGAGGTTAGATAGATTTCAGAAATGTGACACGGGTAGGGATGGCAACGGGGTGGAGACTCCTCGATTCCCGCAGAAAATGTTCATCACGAAGATAGGGATGGGGAAATTAAATATAGTGACGAGGATGGGAGATAAAGTGATTGGCCACATGGGGACAAAGACGGGGACGAGAATAATAATCCCCAACCCGATCCTTGCCCCTGGGGGTAGGGGCGGAGTTGGGGGAGTTCACAAGTGCTTCAGCACCCTCCTGGCAGATAATTTTTTTTTTACATATATTTAGTAGTTTGATTTTGAAGTAATAAGCTAATATAATAGTTAAAAATCCCGTGTTCTCGACATTCGTGGCTCGCATTTGATCTCTTTCGAATCGACTCCTCTGTTGGCTGACGACTTATATGGGTTCTTTGAATTGTTTCTTTCATCTGTGTATTTTGTGTGTTTAGTATGTTGTATGTTGATGATTACCCCGTTTGCCGATTCGTTAGCCTCTCAAGCTTCAAATTTGTCTGAACTTAAATTTTTATCTAATAAAAAAAATCTTTAAATAAAAAGTAGAATATAGAAGTTCTTTTATCTTAGTAGAGTGAGGAAAGGAGAAGCAAAATGTCATGTGTTCAAATCCCAATATGTTTTTTTTTGTTTTAATATTTTGGAGCCACATTATTGTTACTCTCAATTATTTCAATTAAAAATCACATATTTTGATGATAAATTTAACATTTTCTTTCAATACTATTTTTTCAAAAAAAAATCTTTGTTTTTTTCCTTATATTTAATAAAAATTCTTCTTGGTTTGTTTATTTCAGTTAAAATAATGTATTTACATAACAATTTTAGTGTTTTTTCTACATATTTTTTTAAAAAAAATTCTTCTCATTATACAAATATAAAAAAAAACGACATTTGAAAAAAAAAATTAGCATCCCCTAAGCGAGATCCTGGCTCCGCTCCTGCTTAAACTTCCCCGTTGGGAGATCCCCAATAGGGAGTAATAAATTCTCATTTTTCTTTAGATCTTACAGTACATAATAAATTATGTAATTTTTTCCCTTTTAAATTTTTACCTTATTTACATAAGCGGGCACGGGAAATCGACGGGAATGGATTCATTTTTTTTATCCTTGAATGAAGATAAAGACGAAAGACATTTGATAAACGGGAATTGAGATGAGATGTTACTCCCAACTCCATTGCCATCCCTACATACAGGATAATAAATATGTGCAGGAGTTAGCAAGATCACTGCAATGAGGAAAATAAGTGATCAAATCCTTGCAGAAGAGTCCTAAAGGCAATGCTTCCTTTTTCTTTTAAAATTAAATAAAATTAATACATGTATTTACTATTTAGGGTGAGTATGGAATTTTTTTTGAAGTGATGAGTATGGATATTTCATTTTGGTAAATTGCAATAATAGTGCAAGTATGAAGTATCACATGAGTTCTTTTGTTTATTAAAACTCATATAGCATCGTTATAAATGTTAATCCTCTCAATCATTAGTATTTTCAAGACGCCAATGACATGTCACGTGGTTTTAACAAATAAAAAACTCGTTGAAAGTGATGTTTGAGACATTATTTGGCTCATCAAATAGTTGATTTCATTTCTTCCCAATATTGAAATTTCATGTTATTTTTCACAACAAACCTTAAAATTGGGGTTATTTAGTGCACATTACCTCTTTTCAACCAAAAGAGGTAAATAGTTTTCCATAGAACACAACAGGGGGAGTTTAGAACTGTCTTTTCAAAGTGTTATTGGTGATATTTGTTATTGTTAAAAAGGTAAAATGGCTTTTACAAAATGGGACAGGGTTTCTACTTTCTGAATTTGTAAGCTATTTTGATATGAAAGATTAATGGGCATCTAAAGTTGGACCATATATATATGAAGCTAATAAGTTCTTACTAATTGCTATATGGTCCAGCTTGGGAGAACAAAAATTTGCCATGTGGTCCAACATTTTACTATAGAAACAATTGTATTCCTCTTGGTTGAGATGAGAGGAAGGTTCTTCCTTTAATTTCTTCTTGTTTTACTTGGAATTTCAACTTTGTTAGGATGGTTTGGGTATTGTTTTTTTTTATTAAAAGCTTTTTATCTGCACAAATAAACTCTCAAAGATCATATGCATATATTGTCAAAAACTAGAATCCATAACTATTGTGAGAATGTGGCTGAATTTCATAAGCCATGTAAAACCTGAAATAATCCGAGAGACTGAAATACAATTGGTAACAGAACCAGGCTGGTGATTAGAATGCAACATAGAGGAACGGAGAAATGTCAAGCATTTGGTCAGTGTCATATATATCAAGCTTCCACCTGTAAAAAGCCGAATATTGCAAAACTAAACTATACGAATAAATTATAAATGATCCGTCTATGTAACTCGATTTATCAGTCTACTTGATAATTGTTTTTAGAATTGAGGGTGAAGAGTCTTTTAGAATTTCTCTAGATTATTCTTCTTCATTAAAAAAATATTCTTCAAAATTGAAGCCCAAGTGAAATAGACCTTCTTAATTCTTATCCCTCCAATATCCTTTGATAAAATGACCCCTATATGGGATGAGAATACATCAAAGGGATGTTGTGTTTTTTATGCAATTCAATTTGAACCATATATCTCATTGATTGATTCCCACCATACAACAAAATCTGCCGCCCCTTTGCTTTTCTAACTCAATTTCATTTTGGTAAAGATATCCTGTGTCATAATTTATAATAATACCCATATATCTACCACATATTTTGATTAATTTCATTTTATTTTTTTATTATATATATATATTTTATACTTGAATAAATAAATTCTTCCACCTACCCTTATTTGAATAAGCGAGATTTTATTCTTTGTTCGCATGTACGAGAGTTCAAAGTTCGTGGAACATTGATTCAATATTTTTTTTTAAATTTAATTATTTATTCTGCAGTGAATTGTTTCAATGATTAATGGAGCTAATATAAAATAACTCAATTAATGGATTAGTGAAACGTGTCATGAATATATTTTCACTCATATTTTGGTTCATTAATGTAGCATATTGATATTTATGATTTGACCAATTACAAAAACATACTCCCTCCGTTCAACAAAACTTGTCGTTTACTATTCACGCACGCTTTTTTAAAATGATAAAAACTATATAAAATATTCATTTTTTTTAAAAATTTTTTTAACAAGTTTGTACTTATTAATAATAACTACGAAATTGTTAAAAAAAATTATTTAAAAAGTCGATATTTTATATAGCTTTTAGCTCCTAAAAAAGCGTGCATGAATAGTAAAACGTCAAGTTTTGTTGAACGGAGGGAGTAGTAAGTATGTTCAGAGGCGGAGCCAGGGGTGCTTGGGGGTGCTCGAGCAACCCCCGGCTCGGGAAAAAAATACAATTTTTTATATATATATATTTAGTATTTTTAAGGTAATATAAATCTTTAAATGATATTTAAAACAAGAGGGTTGTCTAGCTCAAGTGGTAAAGGAAGGAAGGAGGGAATGTAGGAGAATCAAAAGGTCTTGGGTTAAAATTCCAAATGCTTCACTTTTTATTTCTTCTTGATTTCTATCTATATTTTGTTATTTCTATCAACTATTTCATTAAAAAAAATGTCATATTTATGTTTTAATATATTATTAATTCTTCTTGATTTCTCTCTCTATATTTTTTTTTATTTTTTATCAACTATTTCATTAAAAAAATATCATATTTAAATTTAAAAAATCACAATTTTAGTGTTTTTTCAGTATTTTCTTAGAAAAACTCTTCTTAATAAGTATATACAAAAAAAAAATATTTCACGAATTTTTTTTTAGCACCCTCGGACATAAATCCTGGCTCCGCCAGTGCGTATGTTTGTAATTAAGAGTCCAATTTCAATGATTATTCACTTGAAAGTTGATCAACAAATGAGTTGAGTTTAGTTGTCAAAGCATCTCCAATCACTTGGGTTTTTTAGAAAATTTTAATCCATTTTTTTCTATAATAGATTTTCCATCATATTTCGTAAATACAGTATATATAGGAGAAGGATAAAAGAAAGTGATGCTTCCCTAAATCTCAAATGTTAAAAAAAGCATTAAGTGCGGATTCTTTAAAATACGGAATTAAAAAAATAATTTAGATAAATATGATTTTTATTTTTCTATTTTGTATAGAAAACTTTAAAAAAATGTTGGAGATTTCTCACATTATAAATGAGATATTTAATTATTGATTTGTCATATAATGTACGCACTCTGTCCATATTATTTTATTTATCATACAGTATGATAAAAATAGTATAAAGTATTAACTATTTATTTATTAATTTTAAAATAATTTTATATTATAAAATTTACTATTTTATATAATTTTTATTATCTTTAAAAATATGTATATAAATAGTAAAAGATGATTAAAACAAAACTGAGAGAGTATGCAAAATAATTAATTTGCATGTGAGCATTTATTTATAAATCAGCCTAATTTTCAAAATGATTTTTTTTTAAAAAAAGAAAAGATTCCAATAAATTTAATTAATGAATAAATTAAATGACCCATGACTATATAAATGTGATCATATGAAATGATGGAGATATATCCTTAGTACTGATATGCACAAGGGTCTCAACGGTCAAGAGGTGCAATCCTCATTCATTGCACATGGAGAAGCTCTCTCGAATTCGATCGCAATAATTAGACCATAAAAACCAGTGTTTGTGGTTTGTTTAGTGACCACAAACGGCTTAACTAATTAACTTATCTCTGGACCCGCCATGTTATTTAAGCACTATAGCTTCCCACCTTCATTTCCACCGACTAGCTAGCTTTATGCATATATAGGTACATGTATAGTGTTATGCGGCCGAACGGATACTTATCATAAAGTATGAAAACTTTTGAAGCCTAATTAAAATATACTCCATCCGTTAATTAAAACATGTCATTTTAGACATTTGTGCATTTTTTAAGAAAGCAAATAAAAGCAAACAAAAATACACTTATACCCCTAATTATTATACTTTACTTTTTCACTTTATTGAAAACTACAACTAACAAACATCTAATCATGACAAGGGTAATTTTGAAAAGTGAACACCAAAATACCTAAAACGACATGTTTTTCTTAGCAAGATTTTACTCCTAAAACGACATGTTTTTCTTAACGGAGGGAGTACAAAAGAATAGATTTCTCTACTTATTATCAATTAGCTTCCATATAGATATTGAATTTAGTAACTAAATTGATGATTTACTCCACTTAACGTACATTTAATTATTTTTGTTTTAACTTTAACAACTTTTTTCATTTAACTTTTTTGGAGAAACATTTAATTTTGAAAAATTTTGTATATTTGGAGAAGATTCTCTATTGTTCTTGACGTTTTCCTATTTTGAAGGGATATATTATAATAATAATAATAATAATAATAATAATAATAATAATAATAATAATAATAATAATAATAATGTTGGAGTCTTGTGGTCAATTGACCTTTTATATACATTGGAAAATAGTCATTCTATGGATTTTCTTTTTGATGGAGAGGAACTCACCTTCGGTGTTAACCCCGAGTACATGACTCAGTCGGCATGAGCCACATACAAGGTGAACTGGCTTGCGTTGACCGGCTCGACCCAATAGTAGAGAGCAATGCAAACCTTAGATTTTTATCCAAGGAAAGAGACAGGGACAGAGATCGAACCCGAAGCCTTCTTACTATTCTTTGCTCCACGTAAACCACTAGGTCACCCCGATTGGGCCATTCTATGGATTATTGCATTTGCAGGCATCTAATGCTATTGAGCGGTTCAGTTGTCAATGATTCAATTGACTAATTGAGTAACTAACTTTTTGCTGAATTAAAAGTGTAGGGATGGATGTCATTGATTGAATAGGGCCAGGACCAAGCTAAGGAAGACTTCAGAACTCTTTGGAATATAAAAAGATTCCAATCAATAAATTAAATTCATCACTCGGAGTTCTATAAATGTTAAATTTAGGCAAAATTAACCCTACACAAACTCCAACTAATCAAACTACGTAGTACAGTATTAGAGATTCATACTAGGCGAGATGATTTGACAAAAGATTTTTTTTTGATAACGAAGAACCCATTTTTGGTAGCAAACTCCGGACACGTGACCCAGCCGGCAAGAGTCACGCACCAGATAAACCGGCTTGTGCCGACCGGCTCGACCCACTGGAAAGGAGCAAGGCAAATCTTGGATTTTTAATCCAAGAAAAGGGGCGGAGATAGGGATCGAACCCGAGATCTCCCCACATCCCCCCTTGCTCCCCACCAGTGAGCCACCCCAACTGGGGCTGACAAAAGATTTTAATCACCCTTGAAATTAGTGATTTTGAATTCGATCTAGGTAACCATACATAAAACTTAATTTTTAATTGTGAGCATGCATTTTATTTTACTCGACTTTACGTACGTTTCTTCAAAATGATAACAACTATATAAAATATCAATCTTATTTTAAAAAAACGCACGTGAATAGTAAAAATAACATGTTTTGCCGAACAGATGAAGTATTTTGTTAGACTTATTCGACACGAAACATGCAAGTTACCACTTATTTTAAAAACATAAGAGCAACCCCAACAACTTTTGTATAATAGAGAAAATGTGATATTTTAGAGAAAAAGAAGATGTTTTCACCCCAACAGCTTTTGCAAATGGTTTTGTAAAATAGAGAAACATTAGGATAGAGAAGAAAAATCTCTAAATTTAGAGGAAGAAGTGAAATTTGTAAAATTAAATGCTTTGCTCTTCCCCATGAAATTGTTAATAGATTTGTGGTTGAGATTGTAAGATTTTGAATTAAAGTAAATATTTTATGTCCTATTTCTATTTCCTTTTAATTCAAGTAAAATCTTATTAAATAATATGCTATAAATATAGAATATAATTAATGTAAAAACTTGTAAAATAGAAAAGCTGTTGGGGTTGGGGTATAAAAAATTTAGAGATTTTGAAATTTTTTCCTACAAAATAGAGATTTTATAGAGAAGCTGTTGGGTTTGCTCTAAGAACAAAATAGGGTGTAGCTCCAAATAAGTGAGAAGATGGTGGGGAGGTTTGGGCACATGAGAGGCCTACAAAAACAAAAGGTTTCATTTCCCATACACACACCTTAATTAAGTGGGAAAGTGGAAGGTGGGTGGTATCCAAAAACAAAGTCGTCTTCAAAAGGCCCCGGGCCAGGTGCCTCGTTACTTGATCTAGTGATTATGCACTTTGCATTATTGGTCGGTTAAGGGCCAACCCCTAACTCACTCCAAATCCTCTAAAGCTAGATCTTATTAATTTCTTCAAAATATATTTGACTAATTTAAACTATTAATTAAACCACCGGCCCTTTCATTTTTAGAGTTGCTTTGAGCGAGGGAAGAGGGACTTGGGTGAGCAGGGCCGTCCAATGTATTTTTGGGGCCCTGTTCAATGCTACATTCATTTTAAAATATTTGACTTTTTTATATAGTTTTTAATAAGAATATAACTATATGTTGGTATCAATATAAATTATATAATAAGAGGTTGTGTTCAATTAACATATGAAAAATAGCTAATAAGAAGATCCCAAAAATAATTACAAATAGTAGAGAAGAAGGCCCCAAAAATAATGTAGTTTATTAATATAATACGAGGATGTGTTAAATTAACTAATAAAAATAGTTAATAGGAAAGCCCAAAATTAATTTAAAATAGCTAATAAGAAGGGCTCAATAGTTTTCTATATAGAAAGGTAAAAAGATTAAACAAAAAAAACATACAAATGAATCAGCTACAAGTCCTACAACCTGAGAATCGAACCTGAGATCAATAGCGAATTTCATTTGGTTAGGCCCGCTTACCACTGGGACAACACAAAATTGTGATCTATTTGAACAACAAATAATATAAGTCCTGACATTTTTAACATGGGGTCCTAAAAAATTTTGAGACCCTGTTCTATTGGGCTCTTTGAACAGCCCATTGGACGGGCCTGTGGGTGAGCCTCGATGGACTCATGTTCGACGACATAAGAACTTGAAATAATTGTCTGGCCACACAATATCTGCCAGTTGCGCTTGACGACTTAAGCCTTAAGGCCGGCTAGCCAATTAGACCAGGAACCCAAACCACACCTGGACACAGGAATACTTTCAAGTTCTTGAAGCTCATCCCACGCCTTTTCTTGCCTTATTTCACTGATCTCACGTTGAATCTGGTAGATAAGAGGCGCACATTTGACTCAGCAAAGTGTTGAGACTAGCTTAATCGAGAGCTCACTCGACGTCTTCCAATTGCTCGAACTCGAGTACAACGTCCGAGTGTGTTCTGTTTCTTTTTCTGTTAGCATCACGTGACTAGCACGTGACCTGTTCTATATATAAATTCCCAATTCCGTTGTAACCGAACCACTTCTTCTTCTCCACTCAATTCAATCAAGGTTTTCTGGTTGTGGTTTTAATGGCTTCCTCCTTGGTTTCTCTAGTTCTGTAATCTTCGAATTCTCAAATTGTGAAATGGTATCAGAGCTTCTGTAGCTCTCATTTCTGTTTTCTGGTGTTTTTTCGATTGCTAATCTATGAGGCAATCAATCTAATCTTCTTCCGCTCAAATCTTCCTGTCTCTGAAATCCAATTCTTGATCGAAGAATGGATCCAAACGAAGCTAATCCAAACGATGTGTCGTATCTTCATCATTCCGATCATCCAAGCTATAATCTCTCCACGCAGTTGTTGAGCGAGACCAATTACAATCATTGGCGCCGATTAGTGGAGGTGTCCTTTGTAGCAAAGAACAAGATGAGTCTTGTTGATGGCAGTTTCCCGATTCCAGATCTTGATTCTCCTCGTTATCCGCAGTGGAAGAGGTGTAATGGCATGGTGATTGCCTGTATTCTTCACTTGGCGGAGAAGGAGATAGCTGAAAATTTGTTGTACTTTCGCACTGCTCATGAGATGTGGGAGGAATTGAAATTGAGGTTTAATTCTCCCAACTGCACTCGTCTTTATCAGGTACAGAAAGAATTGTTCAATATTTCTTTAAGTGGTTCATCGATTTCTTCCTATTTTAACAAATTCAAGAAGCTTTGGGACGAATATATGGATCTAGTTGATATGCCAAATTGTACTGCTTGTGGATCTGCAAATACAATGTCTAAATTGCTTGATAATCAGCAAGTAATTCAATTTCTTGTGGGATTACCTGATTCCTACAATGGAATTCATACAAATATATTGTGTATGAAGCCTACTCCTACCATGGGAGATGTGTATAGGATGTTTCTGGATGAGGAAAGTCAGAGATGATTGAACAATGCCAGTTCGATCAATGAAAATGTTGCTGCATTTAATGCTTTCCAAAGAAACAATCAAGGCAACAATCAGAATGGAAATCAGTATGGTAGGTTCAATGGACAGAAAGGGGCTTCAAGGTTCTCAGGGATCTCAGACTTATGGTCAATCTGAAAATGGACAGTTTGGGAATCAAAATGGCCAAAAGGGAAAGGGAAATTATTTTTGTGATCATTGTAAAGTGGCTGAACATTCCATTAGCAGATGCTTCAAGATTCATGGTTACCCACCTAATTTCAAGGGTGAGAAACCGAAGAAATTTGCTGCAAATGTCTCAGTAGAGGACAACACTGAGTGTGCCACTACTCCAGCTTTGACAAAGGGACAATATGATCAGATCTTGACTTTCTTAAGCAAACAAAGTAGTGGTGAGGATACTAACATGGTGGCAGGTAACAAATTTTGTTTTAATGTTCATGGTAATGTGTATAATTGGGTTATTGATAGTGGTGCTACACACCACATATGTCCTAACATTTCTATGTTCAGTTCTTATAAAGTATTCAATATACCTAGCTATATCACAATACCAAATGGTCATAAATCCAAAATCTGTCATGTTGGGTCTATTCAATTACAAAACAAAATTGTTCTTCATCATGTTTTACACGTGCCAGAATTTGCTTATAATCTATTATCAGTTCGAAAGTTTGTTAGTGATCTAAATGCTTATATGTTGTTTACTCCCTCACATTGTTTGATCCAGGACCCTTCAATGAGCAAGCCACAGGTGCTTGGTGAAGTGTCTAAAGGATTGTACCTGACTACTATGGATTCAAGTCATGATTTTTTTGATAGAATCGCTTCTAAGATTCTTTCTTCTGCTGTGAATGATTATTTGAGTAACAATGTGAATTGTAATCAGGCTTTAAGTGCTTCTGTTTCGTTAGAATTGTGGCATTGTAGATTGGGACATGTTCCTTTTGATCAATTGTTTCATTTTGGTTTTCTTATAGATCTTACTAGACATTCTAAACATCATGTATGTCATGTTTGTCCTCGTGCCAGACAACACAGGAACTCTTTTCCCATCGGTTCAATAAAATCTTTGAAGTGCTTTGAATTGTTACATGTTGATATTTGGGGACCTTACAAAGTTCCAACACATAATGGTGTTAAATATTTTTTAAATGTTGTGGATGATTTTTCAAGGGCCACTTGGACACATCTAGTGGCTGCAAAGAGCAATGTATTCTCTATATTGAAAACCTTTGTGAAGTTTGTGCTTGTTCAGTTTGATACAAAAGTGCAGGTGATCAGAACAGACAATGGTAGTGAGTTTTGTGGTTCTGAAGCTCAAATATTTTACTCAGAGAATGGCATTGAACATCAGACTACATGTGTCTACACACCTCAACAAAATGGTGTGGTTGAGCGCAAGCATAAGCATATTTTGGAGACTGCTCGAGCATTGCTTTTTCAGTCCAAGCTTCCAATTGAGTATTGGGGAGAGTGCTTGCTCACTGCAACTCACCTGATCAACAGGTTTCCTCTAGCATCAATAAAGTTCAGAACTCCATATGAGATTCTTTTTCATAAGGATTCTGATTACTCAATGTTAAGAGCTTTTGGATGTCTATGCTTTGTGAGCACTATGAAGGTTGATAGATCAAAATTTGATCCGAGAAGCATGCCTTGTGTGTTCATTGGCTATCCACATGGTCAGAAAGGTTATAAGGTTTTGGATTTGAAATCTCATAGGATATTTGTATCAAGAGATATTCAATTTCATGAAAATCAATTTCCTTTGCATAAAATTGATTTTGACACTCAATTACCCCTTCCTAATGTTACTAATGACTTACCTAATCATATATTTTTCGGGTAAATTACGCCATTAGTCCCCAACGTTTCATACTTTTTTTTTTGTTAGTCCCTAACCTTTCATTCATTCTATTCAAGTCCCTAACCTTTTATACCTATTTCATATTAGTCCTTAAACTTCTATTCATTCCATTCAAGTCCCTAACCTATTGAATGTGTTGCACTATTAGTCTAAATTATTTTAAAAATTTTAAAAAAAATTATTTTAAAAATAATATATACTAAATTGTAATTTTTAGTTGAATATTTAAGATTGGTTAAGAAAAATATTAAATTTTAATTAAATAATACGGAGTATTTCATAAACTTCGAAATATAATAATAATAAATAAATAAAATAAGTTCACTATTAATTTTATTTAATAAAAATATATATATAAATTAACTTTATAAATTTTTAGTGTTTGAAATCTACTTCATTTCCACTTTCTAAAATTAAAAACCTCATGTTTGTGCGATATTTTTTTTTGTGTGTGTGTAGGATTACTATTTCTAATTTAATAAATTAGAATAAATTGGAAATTTTTAGGGGAATGCCTAAGATTTGTAGATTTTAAATAATGAACATTTCTAATTTTAATTGATCGAAATTATTGTATTAAATAAATTGAACCACAATATTTTGGAAAAAATTGTGTTTCTTTTTGGACAAAGGGGTGTATTTTTACTAAAAATTAGAAATTATAGGTATTAAAAATAAATTAACAATGAGATTATTTAATTAAAATTTTTCTATTTTTCTTAACCAATCTTAAAGATTCACCTAAGAATTACAATTTAGTCTAAATTATTTAAAATAAAATAAAATATCTGATTTTATTTTTCAATTTTAAAAATAATATAGACTTATAGTGCAACAAATTCAATAGGTTAAGGACTTGAATGGAGTGAATAGAAGGTTAAGGGCCAATATGAAATAGGTATCAAAGGTTAGGGACTTGAATAGAATGAATGAAAGGTTAGGGACTAACAAGAAAAAAGTATGAAACGTTGGGGACTAGTGGCGTAATTTACCCTATATTTTTCCCTGATGTTGAGATCACTGAAGTAGAAAATCAGACACAGGTTCATCCAGATCAAGGTCAATTAGTGGTTGATCAAGCCATACCAGAAGCTGCACAAAATCTGAGAAGGTCAAACAGGATAGTGAGAGTGAGTGAGACCTCCTACACATTTACAAAACTACATTTGTAATTTTGGTTCTCATCTAGAACAGTTTCCTATGTTATCTGGCTTTACTAATTCTTTCATGTGCCTTTCAGCATCCACAACAAGCATTGATATTTTAGAAGAGCCTAAATCCTTCACCAAAGCCTCTAAAGATCCTAAGTGGATTGAAGCAATGGACAAGGAAATAGATGCTCTTCAAACTAACAAAACTTGGATTTTAGTTGATCTCCATACAGGCAAGCAACTAATTGGATGCATATGGGTGTATAAAATAAAGTTAAAGGCAGATGACTCTATAGAGAGATACACAGCTCGACTGGTAGCAAAGGGATACACTCAATAATATGGAATTGACTATGATGAGACATTCTCACCAGTGGTAAAGCTATCCACTGTAAGGGTTATTCTCTCAATTGCTTTAAACAAAGGTTGGGATCTATTTCAGTTAGATGTCAACAATGCATTTATTCATGGAGATCTCCATGAGGAAGTGTATATGACCATGCCTCAAGGTGTTTCAAACCCTTCTAATAAAGTTTGTATATTGAAAAAATCTTTATATGGTTTGAAACAAGATGCAAGACAATGGTTCAGCAAGCTCTATACAACTTTATTAGATTTTGGTTTTGTGCAATCCAAGTATGATCCTTCTTTATTTTTATCTCACAAAAATGGTCATTTTACTATAGCTGCTGTCTATGTAGATGATATAATTCTTACAGGATCTGATATTGGACAAGTGAATGATCTCAAAAGCCATCTCCATGAGCTTTTCAAGATTAAAGATTTGGGAAAGCTCAATTATTTCCTAGGCATTCAGGTTACACACAGTGACAAGTCACTCATTCTAAGCCAGAGGAAATTTTGTTCAGAAATCATCAAGGAGGCAAATCTGGATGACAACAAGACCTATGTTACACCTTTGCCTATTAATTTCAAATTACATTCTTCTGATCATGATAATTTGATTTCTGATCCTACTAACTATAGGAGTTTGGTTGGCAAATTGAGTTACTTAACAAACACACGTCCAGATATCTCCTTTTCTATTCAGGTCTTAAGCCAATTTTTACAAGCTCCTGATAGCAACCATCAAGCTGCTGTGAAAGGAACTATGCATTATGGGATCAAGTTGCAAAAGGGATCTTCAATCAAATTACAAGCATTCTCGGACAGTGACTGGGCATCTTGTCCTATCTCAAGGAAGCCTGTCACAAGCTATGTGGTTCTGTATGGTAGCAACCCCATTTCATGGAAATCGAAGAAGCAACCAACTGTGTCCAGGAGCTCATCTGAAGCTGAGTACAGAGCAATGAGCCAAGCTGCTGCTGAAGTGACTTGGTTAGTCAATTTGCTGATGGAATTAGGGGAGTCTGAATTGAAGCCAGTCACTCTTCATTGTGATAACAAATCTTCCCTTCAGATTGCCCGGAATCCAGTCTTCCACGAGAGGATTAAACACATTAAAATCGACTGCCACTTCACTCGAGAGAAAGTTTTGGAGGGTTTGCTTCAATTGAGTTACTTGCCTACCGAGAATCAACTTGTTGATGTCTTAACAAAGATTGTTCCTGTAGTCTATGTAGCACGGAAACGGAAACGGACACAGGACATGGATACGGGAAGACACGGGGAAACGGCAATTTCAAAAAACATAGGACACGGACACGGCAAAGATATATGATATATATATCATTTTAAAGGTCTTGCAAAGATGTATATATTTATATTAATAAGAGCCACCTAGATGTTAAGACCAATGAGATATAAATAAATAATTATATAACATTTCAAATCAAAATATATACAAATAAGCATTGCTAAGTCTAAAAATAAATCAAAGTATAGAGAGGAGGTAGTCCACCATCATGTCTTGTTACCCCCCTCAAAATGTTTTGCCAACTATATCAACATAATCCCAAAGTGGTTCACTCCACCTCCACATTCTGTTTCGAAGAAACACCCCCTCTGCTACCATCATTAGTTTATGAGCCTGAACCCATCATCAATTTCTAGATCCTACATCTAAATCTCATATAAATTGAAATCAAACATCACTCAATCAAAGTAACCCTAAATCTGAAAATAAATCAAGGTATAGAGAGGGAGTGAGATAGGGAGAGAAGGGGAGAAGGAAGATTGACAGGAACGACACTCATTTGTGTTCAGAAAGCCCGGCGATCGGCGTTGGCTGGTGGAGATCGAAGAACGACGGTGGCTAGTGTAGTACAGCACTCGGCGGTGGCTAGTGCAGAAGGACGCTCAAGAAGGAAAGGGCAAAGGTCAATAGCCGGGTTTGCTTTTTTCTTTGAATTATGAACAGGTTTTTTTTAATTCCGAACCGTGTCCATTATTTGTGAACCGTGTCCAAGCCGTTTCCATCGCGTTTCCATACGTGTCCGAAGTTTGACCGTTTCTTGACCGCGTCTTGACCGTGTCCAGGCGTTTCTGAGGTGTTTCGTGTCGTGTCCGTGTTTCCGACACGACACTGTGCCCCACATAGACGTTTCCGTGCTACATAGCCTGTAGTACATCACAAGGAATTACTATCCAAACTGGGCATGAACCTCGATGATCATCCTCCAGTTTGAGGGGGGATGTTGAGACTAGCTTACTCGAGAGCTCACTCGACGTCTTCCAATTGCTCGAACTCGAGTACAACGTCCGAGTGTGTTCTGTTTCTTTTTCTGTTAGCATCACGTGACTAGCAAGTGACCTGTTCTATGTATAAATTCTCAATTCTGTTGTAACCGAACCACTTCTTCTTCTTCACTCAATTCAATCAAGGTTTTCTGGTTGTGGTTTTAATGGCTTCCTCCTTGGTTTCTCTAGTTCTGTAATCTTCGAATTCTCAAATTGTGAAACAAAGCGCTCAAGAATCTCATCCCAGAGTTCTTTGGCGGAATTGACATACATGAACTGCTCTACAATGTCAGGATTCATCGAATTGATGATCCAAATCATTACCATGTAGTCACAACGAAGCCAACGATTATAATTCTCATCAATTTCATCTGGCTTCACACAGGATCCATTAATAAAGCCTAATTTCATTTTTGCACCTAAAGCCATTCTCACACCCCTACTCCAGCTGTGGAAATTCCGACCTGTAAACCGAGAACTGACAAGTTGCATGCCAGGATGGTCGGAATTACCAAGAAACAACGGGTCTGAAGCATTACTAAGATTCACTCGAGTATTTTGAGCATCATCGTTCACATCGTTATTACGATCAGCCAGATTCAGAAATAAACTCAAGAACTAGAAATTCCAAGACGAAATCAAGCACAAAGCAATTCCGACACCACGAAAAATAAGCGACAACTCACAAACACCATAAAACAACTAAAATCAGAAATCGGTTACAGATCAACAGATCTCGGTCCACAGACAAAGCGAGAACACAAGCGGAAACATAAAAAAAGGGAAACGAACGGAGATCTAACCTCTTAGGAAGATCACAAGCTCTCATACCATGTAAAGATTCTAATGAATCTGGAAAACCAAGCTCTCACTTCATCATTTATGGCGGAAAGAAGAGGATCTCCATCTTCTATTATTTGCCATAAAGATCAGTGTTTGTTACAACTGAAATGCCTCAACCGAAAGCTTATTTATATCCCTCCTATTTACACCATAGCACTACTTTATTATTTATAATTACATACTAACACCCTAACATTACTAATAATAGCAAACCAATGAACCATATGCCCTCATAAAAATTCATCATTTGATTTTCTTTTTCTAACCGTGGTGGGTTTCGAGATTATCACCTAATCCCCTACGAATCCGAACCCTAGTTTGTAAAGAGCTCGAACTGGGAAAGACAAGTGACAAGCAAATCAGCTAGACAGTCCCACTCGAGTCAATAAAGACTTGAGTACCCACCTAATTATACAAAGGGTAAAGACTAAAGAGTTTGATTTAAACCCCCGACCGACGTCTTGTAAATGAATATGTTCGAAAATTTAGTTATGAATGAGAAACCACCGACATATTATCCTATCCAAAAACATGCAATATGAATATTTAAATTACGCTAAAAGAAAATATGTATCAAAACATGAAATATAGATATTTAAATTACATCAAATGCAAAATATAACGTGCTTACCTAAATGCCTGCTATCAATAATATATCTAATGAATACGTGTCTTTGATAGGTTCATTTATGTGTGTAAGCCTGCCCACAGGTCAGGGGTCAACCCGTGACCCGGAGGGTCTGGGTCAAGTGGGTCAAGAATGAAGCCGGGTTACGGGTTCGGGTTATGGTCGAGGTGTTTTAAACCCGGCAACCCAGTGGGTCATGACCCGGCGGGTCGACCCGCCAACCCGTGATTGAAAATGTGGTGGATAGATGAAGTGGAACGGAGATATATGTCTCTTCCCACATTTTTTTTCCACAATTTCTATCCCACATTGAAATGTGGTGGATTGATGAGTTGGAATGAAATTATTTATTATGCTTTCTATTTCATTCTAATTTAGTTTTTTTTTTAAAAAACCGTTTTAGTATAATTTTTAAAAAAGATTTTTTTAAAAAAAATATTGGGGGTCGACTGACCCGCCGACCCGTCTATCCCATGGGTTCGGGTGCGGGTCGTGCTTGTCCTGACCCGTCGACAGGCCTATATGTGTGTCCTTCGTGTATTTAGGTGTTCAAAACTATATAAAAAAAATTAACCTTTTTGATAATTTTTTAATAATATCATACTTATTACTACTCCCTCCGTTCGGCAAAACTTGTCGTTTTAGAGTTTTGTTTTTGTTCGGAAAAACTTGTCATTTTAGGTATTTTTGCTTCTACTTTACTAAAATGTCCTTGATTTGATTGATGTGTTGTGAGTTGTAGTTTTTGATAAAGTAAAAAGTAGAGTAATAATTAAGGGTAAATTAGTAAAAAAGAAGTGTAATTATTAGTTTTATTAAAAGTTGTGTGGAGAGTTAAAATGACAAGTTTTGCCGAACGGATGGAGTATTAAGTATGATTTTATAAAAACAAATGTAAAAAAACGTTAATATTTTATATAGTTTTTATCATTCTAAAAAAACGTGTATAAATAGTAAACGACAAGTTTTAATTAACAGAGGGAGTATTATGTATTATAAGTCATAATGCATGGATATTTAAACTAATCCTAACCAGTAATTGCTTGACGTGTTTTTTTTTTGATACAAGGCAAGGATTCGGGAGAGAGCTAACCACGATTAGCCCCCGCCCGATGGCGTCCCAACGAACGAGCTTAAAGATCTCAGCGGGAACGTAGTTCGCTACGAGGTGAGAAAAGAGAGGCCAAGATGCACAAGAAGATCAGCCACCTGATTACCCTCCTTGAAGATATGACCGAAAGTGACTCGCTGAAACTAATCCTAACCAGTAATTGCTTGACGTGTGAATCTCATCGCTTTCAAATTCAATTTAAAAGCAAAAAAGAAACTTTAATTAATTAATAAAAGGTAGGACCCAACAGCCACTTGCGGTTGCGGAGTTACGGGGCTTATCCAACATAATGGGAAGTCCAACCATTCATTTCAGACTATTCAGTTATTATTATACTTCATCCGTTAATCAAAGCATGTCATTTTAGATATTTGTAAATTTTTTAAGAAATCAAATAAAAATACATTTATACCCTTAATTATTACTTTACTTTTCCATTTTATTAAAAATTAAAACTAACAAATCCCTAATTAGTACAAGGGTAATTTTGACATAAGACCACCAAAATACCTAAAACGACAAATTTTTCTTAATAAGAATTTACTACTAACATTTTTTTCTTAACCGATGGAGTACAAGACTCCGTATTAATAAAAATAAGTACCACAAGCTTTTTTTTAATAACAAATAGTGAGTTAATAGATATATTAATTTTTAAAAAAAATAAAAAGACTATAAAATATTATTTGACTTTATCTAAGATTTAAAAGATGAAAATTATATGGTTATATTTGGGAAAAAGACAGCTACAACTGACTAAGTAGCTAAACTTGATAGATTATTTGTATTAAATGTATGACTATGTTTGACACAAAATTGCACAATCAATTAGCTTTTCGGAGCTTATATATTTTTTTATTATATAGTTTTCAACGAAATAAATATAATATTTTTGTTTAATTATCTTTCGAAATAAGAGCTTTTCAACAACTACTTATTCAAGCTTTTCGAAGTTTTTGATTTTTCATGCACAAATTTTCAGTTGCTACCCTATCAGTTAGGTTTGTCAAATATCATACTAACTTATTAATATATATTTAACACAAATAATCTATTAGTTTCAGCTACTCGATCAGATTCAGCTATCCCATCAGCTACCATGCATTTTACCAAACATAGACATATGTTAATATAGTACTCCGTATAAGTTAAGTATAATATTTGATAAATTTAGCCACTACCTCTGTCCTAAAATACATGGATTTTTTATCATTTTGCACAAGTTTTAATAAAACACTTCACTTTTAAAAAACTTCATTATTGCACTAACTTTTTTATAAATTTTATTATTTTTTAACACCCACTACACATTTTAACCAATCAAATTCTTTTAAAAAGTCAACACACAAATCAATGCACATCCAGGCACGGAACCAGAATTACAATTTTGGGTGGGCTGGATTTGCATAAAATTTTATTTTTCGTATCACTATATCTTTCGAGTTATAAAATTTAAAATAAATTTTTTTTATCTATATTTAAATTAGCAATAATAGAGTTAATTACATATCAAAGATAATTATAAAAAAATTAGGAGTATAAAGAAAGACAAAAAAAGAAGAAAGATTAGTGATTAATGGTAATACTCCTTAGAAAGAATGAAAAAAAAAAGATAAAGAAAGATAAAGAAAGACAAAAAAGGAGAAATTTTTGTTAGCAAATTAGTGGTAAACTGGTAATACTCTGTAAAAAGAAAGAAAAAGGAGAAAGAAAGAAAGAAAGACAAAAAAAAAAAAAAAAATGACCTACCTTTTGACACTCGAACCCACGTCTCCCAATAGCTCCCCCGAGCTCACTACCAATTGTGCCATCTAATTATCATGATCATTTAATAACCTATATTACCTATATTATTTTAAAGTGGGGTGGCTGTAGCATATATCAGCCCACCCCTGGGTCCGTCTCTGTGCACATCATTATAATTTCCTACCTAGAAAATATAAAAACTCATCTTTTTTTGGATGAAAAGTTTACTTTTAAAAACTCATATATTATTGGACGGAGGGATGATAATTTAAGAGTCCAAAAGAATTAGTAACCACTGTCGACTTCACCCATGTTTGCATCAGTTATCACACTAAAGGAAATTTTGAGGTTAATTGTTATTGGGAACCTTTACACATTGAATTAAATGATACTTGTGTTGAAAAGTGAGTTTTAACTATATAATATAAAAACAAATAAATTTAATATGGTTTTCGTTTCATATTGTCTGAGCGGAATTAACTAGAATATATATAGGGGATTGATAAATACACCGCTAATTTTTACTGGAATCATTGCTAATCTCTGCAACTCCTTGCGGAATTAAATCCGCACCCTATTGCGGAATACTTTTAAGTTTTAACGTTGTGCCAAACAAGTTAAGTTGGCACCCGGTTGCGACTCTGTGTCTGATTCTCCTTCCAAGGAGCAAATGACCAAGGAGCAAAAAAAAAAAAAGGTCCGCACCCGGTTGCGGAACTTTTTTGAGAATTTTTTTTTAACATATAGGTTAGGGAACTACGCATCCTAACGCGGAGCTCTCTCCGCAACGTCTTGCGGACGTTTTGTCGATGGACTTTTAGGGCGCGTTTGGCACGATGTCCGGGGAGATCCGTAAGGGGTAGCGGAGCTCGGTTCGTAGGGAGTTGCGAAGATTAGCGTTGATTCCAGTAAAAATTAGCGGTGTATTTAAAAAACCCGTATATATAACATGGATGCCAATTTGGCTTAGAAGATCATTCAATTTCAGATTCAACTAGCTTGGTGTAGGATACTCGGTTAGGAGTTAAACGTTCATGTATTGACTTCAACTAATTAATTAATTGGTATAAATTAAATATCCTACCAAACTTATGATAATTGCTACTTTCTTTGTGCTTTGAAAGTTTGGCACTCTTCTTAATCACCAAATTTTGGGTAGGACTTAGGAGGTTTCTCCATTAATGAAATTCAAAATCTAAAAATATTATATCAAATTATAAATTAAAGAGATGAACTAATTGGTTTGAAGTGTTAAATCTTTTGGCTTGTTATATCTTTGGAGTGGAAACAAAGTGGGGGAAGATGGTAGGACTCAATTGCATGATTGATGATAAAATCTTCCCACACAAATGTAGTAGTCTTGTAGAGAGAGTTGGATTTTTCATGTCCCTACCACCCACATGCCATCAATTTGTATGCATTCCTATATATAACCCGATTTCCTATATACTCGATTTTATATCGTTAAGTGTATAGTGGTTTCGCCTTTTAGTATTAGTAAATTTATTTTTTGTCTGAAATAACTTGTCGACATTGACACCAATTTTTCGTGTCAAAAATTCTCAAAAGTCAGTATTGATAAACTATTTTCATAAAAAAAAATATTAATACTGAAAACCAGTGAATAATTGTACATTCATACAATTAAGGATTTATTAAAATGAACAACTTAATTAAAAGAAGAAAATAATATAGGGTATTAATCATGAAACAATTGTTTCACATTATTTGGTGCCGATTTTGTGATTCAATACATGAATTTCTAACTCAACGGTACAAATTTAAGTACTTGAGTTCAAATTGTATCTACACAATAAAATAAAAGAACTTTGTGTTAGGTTTTCTTTCTTTATGATACAAGTTTTTTCGATCTCTATCTATTCAACAAATAATGTCGTTTTTATCACATTTTTATAACAATTAAAACAATATTTAATATTTTTTTTAGAAAATAAAGTATGAAATTACAAAAAAAAATTATTATATATTTTTTTTTAAAAAAAATATGATAAAAAGTCAAATTACATCATTTATTCACCGGAGGTAGTATATAACTTGAATAATTTGTACAAGTGGTGTTCAATCTGTGGGTGGTGGGTCTGACCTAGATGATTACATTGACCAAAATTAAATTCATGATGATTCTATTTTCTAATTGGCAACAACTCAATTTAATAGATATATCCATCCTACATCGCATATGAATTGTGTGTATGATACACGTGACTAGTTTTTGTATTTGCTTTCATCCACATGATGGATTTGTAGTTATCCACTTGAAAAACTCAAAAAATCATAAGTGGCCATGCTAAGAGAAATCCCACTACTAGGGCTAGCAAAATCCAACCCAAATCCGAAAATTCAATTCTATGAACTGGAATCGATTGTTCTGAATATCCAAAACTTTAGTGAAGTACATCACTCGAAACTTGATCTGGTCTGATATGATATTTCAACCCATTTTTTTAAATCTAACATCCGTATATATAATCGATAATCAAAATTGGCCCAAATCTGAATAAACTAAATCTGGTTGAATTGAAATCCAATAAGATTCGAACCGGCCGTTATAATTAAACATGAATATTGAAATAAGAAAAACCTTGAGACAATCGAAATCAGAAATAACTAAAATCTGAAACGCGTACAACTGCATGAAATCCAAAATAACCGATAAACGAGATAGTCGAAATCCATAATAACCAAAATCCAAGACAATCGAAACTCAAACCCGAAGAACCAAATCATTAAACATTATCCAAAATCTGAATGACTCAACCCGAATACTCAAACCCGACTGGACCCACCCGATTGCCAACTCTAACCACTAGTTAAGAGTTGTGCCCACATTTTTCAATAAAATACAAATTTTGAAGGTGATGAATCCTGAGCTACTTGTGTCGGGTATTTGTTATATATTAATTGATCAAGTACAATATCTGCGCCAATGCATTTTTTTAAAATAACATATTAATAATATAACAAATTACTATTATAAAATAAAATAAAATAAAATAAGCATAAAATTAGCATAAAATAAAAAGGATGCAGTTTATAAAGTAAAAAATGTACAAAAATATAAATTTCAGGTGAACTTTGAATTAAGATAATAAGATAATACGGAGGATATAAATATGGATATGGTTTTGCAAGAGGCACATTTCCCATGTTTGTAGGGAGACTAACTCAATATATTTTGAGTTTGTGACACTCTCTCCCGATGGAGATCCAGAGTTGTGGTAAGTCCTCGTCTTTATAACCAGAGAGACTTTGGGTCTACTTCATGAATTGCATGAAGCTCATTAGTTGAGAATCTCACTTCTTGAGGTGGAGGGCGACTGTCTGACGACTATTAATGTTGTCAAGGGGGTGTGGAGCTGCCCTTGAGAGATTGAGATGATGGTGTCGGACACACTTGCCATTGGTCACTCATTTGCTAATGTGTCATACTCCCATACACTTAGAGAGTACAACCAGATTGAGATGATGGGATCTGATGTTATACTAGACGAGCTCGTCCGTAAGAACACGTACACTTGGATGGTCGATCGGCTGGTCGCTTGCGTTGGTCTGCTTAGTTGGATGTCAGTGAAGGTGTTTTTTATTTTCAAAATCAGCCAGATTTCTTATCTCATTTTTAAAAAGAAAAAGAAAAGAAGGGGCACATTTCCCATGTTTGTAGGGAGACTAACTCTATATATTTTGAGTTTGTGACACTCTTGTGACACTCTCTCCCGAAGGAGATGTAGAGTTGTGGTAAGTCCTCGTGTTTACAACCAGAGAATTTGCTCATCAGTTGAGAATCTCACATCTTGAGGTGGAGGGTGACTGTCTGACGGCTATTAACGTCGTCAAGGGGGTGTGAAGTTGTCCTTGAGAGATTGAGATGATGGTGTTGGACACGCTTGCCATTGGTCACTCATTTGCTAATGTGTCATACTCCCATACACTTAGAGAGGACAACCGGATTGAGATGATGGGGATCTGTGTTGAGAGAATGAAAGATGTGAAGAGACCAAAAGAGTCCCACATCGATAATATGAACAAAGAAGCCTTATAAGCTAGTGGGTTACTCTTCCTATAGTCAATTGGTTTTATAATGGAACCCCACTCGGCTTGTGTGCTAGACTATTAGCGCTTGTGCGTTCGTGCACACGACCCCCAGTCATCGGTCCGAGTCGGACTTTGATAATCTGATATTGTACTAGACGAGCTCGTCCGTAAGAACACGTACACTTGGATGGTAGGATATTTAATTATTTTTATATATTTTGGGGGCGGAGAGGAGAATATAGGGGTGATCTCTTTGGGACAGCTAATCCCAATCGAGAAAATGCACCACAACTAGCTAGTGTTATTAAAGCCCTAAATATTCATCTTATAATTGTAAAAATGAATAGCTAATTATAAAACTTCTTTTTTGGTGGGGTAGAATATTATCGGCCATCATAAAATTTTGTTAACATTTTGCAAAAATTTCAAAAAAAAAAGAATAAACAAAACACTATTTTGTTTTTGAAGAAATGCTCAAAATTATAAATATGTAAATATAATAAAAACATAAATCGTGCATAATTTATTACATAATTGTCAAATATTTCAACATAACCTATTGATACATTCAAAGCTCCTAGTTTCATTATAGTATGACAACACTATAGCGAAAAATAGAAGTATATATTCTGGTTTGATTAAATGTCGTGTGAAGTGATTTGTGGTATATGTTCAATTTTCAAATCATATTAAAGCTTATAAGACATCCTCAAAATGAAGTTATCGATGAGAGAAATATGCCCATTTATCTATAACCATACCCATTTATCTATATCATATTGAAACTATTATAAATATATATGCGTCGTTTCATACAACGATAGGTGATCGAATAAGCTATAGCTAGTTTTCATGAGTTGAAAATTGATCAATGACTTTAGAATATGTGACATACGACAATGCATTGCACCCATGATAGATCAATATAATCGATCTTGACTATAACATGATCTATCGCATCTCGTAACGTATGTATGTGACCGTAAATATTCTCTCTTATTCTTGTTGCATGGGCGACATTAGCTTATCGGTTGCGTGCACAAGAAACACGTATTCGATGCCCTCGGCGATGATAAAACTTTGAGAGAAAATGATCAAAATTCGCCTTTCTTGTGTGCGCATGAAAAACCTCTAGCTTATGAAAAAGACTACACACACAACACACACAATGTGGAAGCCCATCTAACTTGATCAATCCCATTCAATTTGATGCACATATAAGATATAGGCATATAGCTATCAATTTGACCATATATATCATATATGCACACTTTATAAAGTTTAAGTGACAAGTCCTTCTCCTATATAATATGCCAAAAAAAGCCCTTTTTAGTTTCTCTCTTAATCATTAATCTCGGACCTCGATCTCCTCCTTTAAATTGATAAAGGAATTTGCTTATATTTTATGATGTTCAAAATGGGCAAAGATGCAGTTACGAAATGCTTTTTGGAATATCAAAGTAGAGTCTTCTCTCTTCGGGTTCCAAACTCAATGCTGGCAATTATATAGTATGTTACAATAAATGCGGAAACTAAATGCATCGCAAATCGATCACCACGTTGCTTAGGATGTGGATCATGTTAGTTTCGATGTACACTAATTATCCCATCTAAAGATAATTAAAAACATACTTAATTAAAAATTCTACCTGTAACGGCCCGAATATAATATCCGGGTTACGTTTCGAAGGTTGGATACCTTCGTTCGGATTTTGCAATCCAAGTACGGATCAAGGTTTCAAAACCAAAATGTCAGTTTGGAAAGAGGGGATTGCGAACCCCAAAGTACGAGATATGGTCGTTGGGTACCCTAAACTTGTCCTACTTCTAAATCATGCAAAACCATTTTAAGTTGAAAACACACCATGAAAAGTAATATGAGATACATCTCGCCACAACAGAGCCAAGTCAAAACCAAATTTGAGGGAAAATGAGTAAAGTAATATCATCCAAGTATACAAGTCTGGTCATGTCAGTCTCTCGCCGAGAACGCCAAAATGATAACCCCGCCATAGAGCACAGAGCAATCAGAAATCTGCAAGCATACCTTTGTAAAAGAATGGGGAAAGGAATCAGATTGAGCCACGCATGTGGGACCGAAAGTCCCCACTGCGATCATATAGTATACGTTATACCTAATAAAGATGCTCTAATGCAGTACTAGAATTTAAATCATACAAGTATGCTGACAATTTATAAATGCAGAAGGCCATAAAATGGATCCACATAGAATGTCAAGTGGCATGTCCCTCTCCTACCTTTGCACCCCTTCTCGTCAGTGTAGAGACTGACCAGTTCGATGCTATAACATATCATATCTCATGCTCATATCATATCACATCTCGTGCTCATATCATATCGTATCTCATGCTCATATCTTATCTCGTGGTATATATATATATATATATATATATATATATATATATATATATATATATATATATATATATATATATAATGACTCGAGGAGAACAACACCCGATGAAGCTGGGCTGTCCTATAACCCTAGCTAACAACGACTGTAGGACTCACATTTTAACGACCATTCTATACCAAGCACCTAGATAAAACATATGCTCATACTTTGTGAAATTTACTTAGATTGGACTCTCATGCATAGTCATATGGTATACTAGGTGGGTGTTTGCAATGAATAAAATCTTGCTTAGGAATTTCACAAAGCATTCTAGCATGATCATGTGGTACCCTTCACTAAATAAATTTCTTGTATATTAAGGAAATAGTTGTTTTTTCAAATATAATTGTAATTAGAGTGGATTGATTAAAATACCTAAAAATAAGGTGGTTATGACACATCATTGTTTATATATTAATATTAGATATAGATTTAATATAATATATACAAATTTAAATATAGATTAATATATAGTAAACATTAGAATTAATTCAATGTAGAATTAATCTCAATGGTTAGTAAATGAGTTAAAGATAAAAGGAAAAAAATGTGATTGACTTAATGCGGTGAGAGAAATAAAATATATTGCAATTGGTTGAAAAGACTTACAATTAATGTGTTATTGACAAATCATTAAAAACGCTTTTGAATTAACATAACATATAGGGTGATTTAGGTAAGTAGGCTATTTAGAAAGTTCAATTAGCTAACTAGATAAAAAACTTGTTAAATTAGATTAGGTAGTTCATTCCCCAAATGGAGTATTAATTGGTCAATTGTCAATTGTTTGACCATTGACCGGTCAACGTCAACGTTGACCAATTCATGTGGATTTTTTTTTTTTTTAAGTGATGACATTTTTGTGATGCCACCGTTTTGATGCCATTTTTTATGACATTTTATTTTCACTTTGATGCCACTTTTCTAATGAAATGGTTTGATGACACTTTTTAAATGCCACTTTTTTCAAATCTTGATGACATTTTTTTGTTTACTATGATGCCAGGTTGACCATTGATGCAATTTTTTTTTACTGTGGACTATTGATGACATTTTTTTTATGACAATTTTTTATGTTATTTTTTTTACCATGATGCCATATTTTTTCAAAGTAGTGTTTTGATGACATTTTTTTATTGTAATTATTTGATGCCACTTTTTTAATCAAATCCTTTGATGCCGCTTTTTTAATTTCATCAATTGGATATCGATATATTGTCATTGATTCAACTTTTATTCACCGATGACATTTTTGTGATTACACTTCATTGATGCAATAATTTGTGATGGCATTTTGATACAATTACATGAGTATAAAATGTTTTTAAACTTCATCGATGACATCTTTTAATGATGACTTTTATTCATTGATGACATTTGTGATTACGTACACCTCATTGATCTCAATCCTTTGTGATGACATTGTTTGTTGATGACATTTTTATTGATAACATTTTTATACAATTGATAACTTATAAGCATAAAATGTGATTACACTTCATTGATGACACATTAGTAGTGCTATTTAAGAATCTAATAACATGAAATATCACATAACATGTCTTCCCTCCTCCTTTTTTCTGGGCTTGGGACCGGTTGTGTACCAAGACACAAGCAGAGTTAAAAACATGTTATCACCTAACTAATAAGCAATAAACAAAGAGCAAGAAACCAATTGTTATTAATGAAAATAGAAATTTACTAGCAGATTGATGCACTACAACAACAACAAACAAGCATAACAAATTAAGAAGCCCAATAGTAAATCTGTGATTCCTTAAAATCACTTATGCGTGTGTAGTTTGGAAAGACAAACAAGAAAAAAGTAATCTTGTGAATTGAACTATTAGTCCATGGAAAACATAAGCAGCTTCATCAATCTCCTTCTCATCAACATGACATTTAAAAAATCCTATATAATGCAAGGCATACAATTCCTATATACTGCAAGACATACAATTCCTATATACTGCAGCAGCTTGTAGAGCTTTAAGAAATCCTATATAATGCTGAAATGCTGATGTTTTCCATGGACCATACATGATCCTATATTATTCCAACATCAACAGCTTCATCAATCACCATTGACCACGGATACTCTCTCTCATCACACTGTTGTCGGCTTGCAAAGCTTCTCCACCATCTTCCTATAGACATACATGATCCACCTCAACAGGATGACATTTATGAAATCCTACATGTAGCCCCCTTAGATCAATGGGCGAATTATCCAATTTCAGAAAATCAATTCCCAAATCTCTAACTCTGTCAAACAATTCCAGATCCAGTGTCCTTCGAATCAAATTTCTCTCCAAGTAGTTGATTTCTAGGCTTGGTTTACTCAGTTTCGAGTTCGTATTCGAGATTCTACCAGAGGTCTAAGAAATAAGAGATTATGCATACGGGAAAAAACTGACGAATGCCAAATATACCTCTCCGCTCTAGAATTGTGCTCCAAACCTCTCAGCGCGGTGGGCCTTTCTCTCAACATCGTTCGTCTGTGAGCCAGTCATCGCTTCCGTCGCAACCTATGCCTTCTTTGCATTCAGATCCTTGGTTGCGTCCTCTTCAGCGGCGTTGGATGGCAGTGGAGATGTGAGAGGGGAGTCTGATACGGGATTTGAAGCGTAAGAACGAGTTAGGGTTTCCATAGGGTTTTCGACCTTGGGATTCTCGGTGGTAGCGGTCGCCGTGGCGGCGGGGGCGGCGGACAGGGGATTGTTCGTATTCGTCGCCCTGAGACGAGACTGGAGAGAGATCGAGGAAGATGAAGGAGTATAGCGATGGCGGATGAGGAAATGGTGAAGAGCGGCGATGAGAAATCGCAAAAGGGTGAGGAGGCTCTACCGCGCTGATGGGAGAAGAAAGGGTGGGATACAAAGGGATAAAAAATATTCAACATGGTCTAGCACGCCTAAAAAAATATTGAAATGAGTTAATTAGCTAATTAAATGTGTAAAAGAGTCCAAAACGCCAAATTTTCTCTAACATATATATAATTATAGATATGGATATAGATTGGTAGTAAATGAGTTAAAAATAAAACGAAAAAAATGATTTACTTAAAGAGATATTTGAAAGGAAACATTAAATAATAAAATAAAAAATTATGATGTTAACACATTATTAAAAGAGATTTTAAATTAAGATAATATATAGATAGAGTGGTAAATTAATTTTTGTTGGGGAAAAAAAGTTTGTGCGCAATTTAATCGCAAGTTCCTTTTTTAAGCATTCTAACATGTTTTCCCTAAAAAGAATAAAATAAAATAATATTATATTTTTTGGGGTGGAGATGGAATAGCTTTAGACATATCCATTCCTTTTGTAGTGGCCGGCTTTAACTAATTCCATATATGACCACCCACTATAGATATATTGCACTATATATAGATTTAATTTCAAGTTATTTTTGAACAAGTGCACTCTAGTACGTAAAGTATATATATAAGCACACCATTAATACTATTTGAAACGCATAACTTTGACAAAGTTTGGATGGATACACGTCGTTTTAAGGAATCATATGCTCTCCTCTAATGAGATACATGTGTGCACAATTTTTAGCTTCTTATTTGTCTTGAAGAGATTGATAAATTGAATTGTGGAGAATACAAGTGGAGAAGATGAGAATGAATCCATCAGTCCCACGCGTGAGGATGGATCGATCGAGAGGTTTGTGGACAACACAACACATTACATTACACATTGTACGTAATGTAATGTTCTAAAAGAGATGAAAGTGTTGATGTTCTCAATTTACACCATAGCCACACATGTGATGCACGTCGAAGAGAATCTTATATCATACATTATGTGGTAAAATATATGGAACATATATGGATGGAATGTATCAGGAATTAAATTTTTAATTAGTAGATTGGAATTTTTTTTTTAGTCGGGATCTTCTATAACCCTTTCAGTGTTACACTTTATGTAACACGTGTTTATTTGATCTAAATTTTAAAATCAATTTAAAAAAGACACTTTTTTTTTATTAGATATATAAGAGTTCGAGTGGATGACCTACCCGAGAGCATGCTTAGAGACAAGGTCATGAAGACCAATGTCATTGTAGATGTTGAGACCTCAGGCAAAGCAGCAAAGGTACGGTGTGTAATCTTATCAGTCACTTTGTTAGTTGTTACCATCATGGGTACGTGAGAGAATGACACATATATCTCTCACTCTCAACAGAAGGGTTTTAATGTTTGACATAGTCTCTTTCGATTTCCCAATGACATTTTGTTTGTGTTTTAAGGTGATTTGTGATTATTATGGGGTCTCCTTCAATGTGTAATTTGTTTATACCTAGTTGCAATGATTGGGTAATGCTTTATCTTAGAACAATGACTTCTGCCTTAATTTAGTGGTGTCTGGGTACCTATCATGTCGTGTCCATTATAAATGGGACGACCCTCCGAGTCACTTATAATAAAACTAGTCGAGTTGTTGTTATTCACAAGAGTTGATCCATCAAAGTTGACTTTGATCGTGCCCATGTAAGGTTTTTTCCACTTGATTGGTTTGCGTTGATGATTTTTCGGAGTCCTCTGTTCAGTTGCTTTGTGTAGTTTAGATCCGTATTGATATCTTATTCATAAGTGGCAGTTTTTGGCCAGTTTTCCATGCGCGCATACTGAAGAAAGGAAAGGGCGACCGAGTCGAAGCATTCCTTCCTAACTACTCCGAGAAAGAAAGAAAGTGCTGACAACGAAAGAAAGTAAGCGATTTCTTACCTGGATTCCAACGAAGCCACTGTTGTTAGCCCTCTTCAACCTCCTAAAACCTGCTTAGCACTATTGTCATCCCTCTTCAACCTCCTAACCCCCACCTAAACCGCCTTGACCCAAAGCCTCCTCGAGTGGTGGCGACAATGATGCTGACAAAAGCAATAACAAAGTACTGATTATTGATTTCAAGTTATCTATTGACAAAAACAAAATTATGGAACGAAAATAGCAAACAACAAATCCATGACAAGAAAGTGAAATCGACCACCGCCAGATCTATAGACACAAAACCAGATCTGTATACACAAAGGGATGACATGTGAAGGAGGGAAGGAGGAGCAAGAGTCGCCACCTTTAAAACCCGCAACCATGTAAAGGAGGGAAGGAGGAGCAGGAGTCGTCGGAGGGCGCACGGAGGTGGGGAGGAGTCATCAGAGGGTGCGGAAAAGTGCTAACAACCCCCACCGCCACGATTGTCAGTTCCGATCGAAACCAGATCTGACCTTTGATCAGCTCGATGCAAAATCGAAAAGTGCTGTCATGTGAAGTAGTGAAGGAGGAGAAGGAGTCGTCACCTTTAAAAACCCGTAGCCATGTGAAGCAGGAGTCGTTGAAGGGCATGCGGAGGTGGGGAGGAGTCGTTGGATGGCTGCGCGAAAGTGCTGACAACCACAAGCTCTCCTCTTCTGTCTTCCGCAAGCGCCTTCTCCCACCTCCCCCCCCCCCCCCCACTCCCCCATCCCTCTCAAGGTCCATGGAAGCGTGCCTCGGATTCACAACCACTCCTGTTATGGATTGTCAGCATCTCTCTTGATTGATGTGGGCATCGTGAGAGAGCTGGAGAAACGACAATCGCCCTTTGGTCTTGTGTTTACAGATGTGGTTTCGATCTGGTCTTCTTGTGTCTAAAGATCTGGTCTCACGTCGGGATTGAGACCAAATCGAAACAAGACCTGAAAGAGATCGACCGCCGCTAGGCCGGGTTACTTTTGACTACCCGTGGACATTTACTTAATTTAGACTGTCCGATGGACCTTTACTTAATAGGGGTAGGAAATTGGGCCGGAGGACCCAATTTCCTCTAATTAATTAAATGTGCAAAGAAGGAATACACATTTTAAAGTCGGTTGCGAGTGATACAAACTTACTTTGCAAAGGATTTTTACCAAAATCGCAAACTTTAGAGCTAAAATTGTACTAAGTGGCACAAAACTATAGATGGCAATATGTTTTCTTTTCATCACTTTATAATGTGACTTATCATTTGATAAAAGTAGTAGCGCATAAGCCATAACAATGCCAATAATGGATTTTCATTAGGCACAAAAGAGACACATTCTGATTCCATATCAATATAGTTCACTTGTATTGACAACTTGTTCGTCGTCTATCACTCTTTTGATCTTTCAAACATTAACGTACCTTATATTTCGAATTATTACCTCATTTTAAAAAAATTAACTCATTACAACTAGTTGAAACCAATCTCCAAATTGCGCCACTAGACATAAACCAATCTTAAAATTTCACCTATAATGGAGGGAGTGCATATTCGAAACTTATCTTTGATAAGACCCTAAAACTCAATTAAGCCTTAGCTTTATGGAAAATATTGGAGTATGTTGGGAGCCTAGGTGCCTTTTTTTTTAATCGATTGGATGTCTAATGGTTCAAGTAAATCAACGCCATTGCCTACTATGACCTATATTACTGCTCCATCAGTTCAGAAATAAACGATGTTTGACTTTTTTACACGTGGTTTTAGGATCTAAAAACTATATAAAGTCTTATTTATTTTAATTAATTTTTTTCACAATTTAATACTTATTACTAATAAATATTAAACTATTAAAAAATAATTAAAATAAATAAGATTTTTATATAGTTTTTAATTCTTAAAACTACGTGTAAAAATATCTGATTAGCAATCAATACCTGGTATTTAAAAAAAAAAAAAACAACTCATATAGTCAAACCCTTACTTGAGGAATCATTGATGTGAATGGAAGCACTTTTTAACCATAATACCTAATCATTCGAAACCTTGAAAAGTGCTTCATATAAAATGTCCAAACACTTGTGTTTTTTTTTGAGGTGCTGATAAATTGAGAATGTCCAGGATTTTAGTACAATTGAGTTGCTGATTAACTTAATCGATATATAGAACTTGCACTTGATAAGGCAAAAAATAAGCTTAGGGTATTATGTCTTTTACTGCGTTAACTGGCGATAAGATTTTGTGTCTTATCTTTTATCTTAATTAACAGATAAGAGTGTCATCAATTATTTATAATTATATATATACTGTATAAAAAATATTCTATATTCTATTTTTTTTTTAAAAAAAAGTGGTTTTGGGGGAGAATGTGAGTGAACCATGTTGAACATAATCAGAAATAAAAAATAACAATGCCGATTTATCGGTCTTGAATTTCAGTTATATTTTAGCTCGAATTTTTACTTAATCAAAAAAATAAAAAATAATGGAAAGCTGACAAGAATTTTAGAAATAGAGCGTAGAAGTAACGTGGATCTTGCTTTGGCTTCTATTTTAAGCCACTCTTTAATCTCTATCTTCTATTTTGGGCTCTGAACTTATTTATATACAGTAATAATTTTAAGAGTGAAATTTGAAATGTCGACTATATAAGTTATATAAGCACCCTCGCTAACTCATTATACTGCCTTAAAATCAATTATTTACTTGTTAATCACTATCTCTGCTCCCTCAATAGTAATTGGTATCCCTTCATTGAAATTAATTAGTATCCACAACGTTTAGCTAATTAATTTCAATGAAGTGATTGTTTATCAAAAAAAAAAAAAAATTGGTATCCACAACGTTTGGCAGTTTGAGTACTCTTATTAATTAAAATTTATTGTTTATCGTTCATGTCACACTTTTTTAAACTGATAAAAAATATATAAAATATCAAAAAAAATTTATATTTTTTTTTTATAAATTCATACTTAATAAGTATGAGATTATTTTTTAAAAAATATTTAAAAAGTTAATATCTTTTATAGTTTCACACTTCAAAAAACGTGTGTGAATAGTAAAGCGTTAAATTTTAATTAATGGAGTTACTTTTCATCATTTTTTTCATGACAAGGAAACCCACCATTTGGTCCCGAGCACGTGATCCAACCGGCAAGAGTCATGCACCAGGTACGCCGATTCGCTCCAACCAGTTCAACCCACTGGTAAGAAGTAAGACAAACCTTGGATTTTCACCCAAGAAAATGGACGAAGGTAAGGATCAATTCCGGGACTTTCTAACTCTCCCCATGCTCCATACCACTAGACCACCCCGTCCAGGGCTACTTTTCTTCATTTACTTTGACAAGAAAAGGGGTTCTTCATTTATTCTGATTGGAATCCACACATTCTAATAAGATGAGAACGATTAATCTTTTATTAAATTCTTCCTTAGCAAGATAAGGGAGTAAAGAAAAGAGACCTTTTTTTCGGAAAAAAATCTAGTAGAGTGTTGAGTTATGTATGGTCATAAATATCTTCAAATAACATATTTAATTTGTTTATCTATATTTGTTTTGGTCTATGCAAAACTCTTTTTTTTTTTTACATATTTATTAATGAAATATAATTATTATGCATTACAATCGAAACACACCCGCAATTAAACCAACCCTTTGTCCACTTTCGATCAAATTGTATAATGTTATGGATTTAACCCAAGAAAATGGGCAGAAACAGATATCGAACACAGGACCTCCTTACCCACCTTTGCTCCACCCTACTAGGTCCTGCCCTTGCTCCACCCTACTGGGTCACCCCGACTGGGGCAATTGTATCATACTATCATGTTAATGTTACAGAGAGGCGACAGGAAAGGAATGGACAGCCTAGGTTTACATTCCCCATGAGTTAAGTTCCCTCCAAAAAGCTCCAATAAAAAGCCAATCATTTCAGTTAAACTTGGATACACAACACCCACATTCCCATGTTCACTTGTTGGACTACAAGTGGTGTAAATTAAACACCAAGTCCAATTCATCCCAACCTTGACTTCAGCCTAAATCATCAGTGAAAACGTTGAATCAATGAAACAAACCACATTAAGAAACTAAACTTCCATCACACCAACACATGTGACAACAACGAAAAAATCACCAAGGAGAAACACACAGTCGCTGTCACTCGAGATTTGACATCGAGTGGGAAGCAAGAAAGACGGAAGTGGCGTATGCAATAAACGATGAATTTCACTGGATCTTCGAATGGATTCAGAACGTGGGCGACGCAACTAGAAAAGGATGGAATGGAAGTGGTGGGAGCGTGACAATTTATTCGCGCTTCCATCATTGTACTGAAGCTCCCCGCTCTTTCGAGAAAGGAGTTCTTTCTCGATGGGGGAGAGAAATTTTTGGACAAGATCATAACCAGTTGGACAAAAAGGAAATTTCCAGACTTCCAGTCGCGTGCGCGATAGTGTAGAAGCAAAGAACATGGGCAAAATGCACGCCCCAAGTACAATCATTCAATGCCAAGTTACAGTAACATCCCACCAAGCTGTCCTTTACCATAATATGCATAACTGAAAAGAAGCTAGTTGAAGGATCCCCACAAAGACTAGGCAGTACCTGGTAAATCAAATTTCAGAACTCGTCGGGCGTGAATGTTAATCAGAAATCTTCATATAATATTTCCAAACACATTCAAGAGATTAATAGGAAAGGAGATTCATAAAAAAGATTCCATGAAGGTGAGAAACAAATCAAGATTATTTTCAACAGTCATAGTGCACAAGATTGATAAGGCATAGCAATTTCAGGTCACTTCAAATTTCACAAATCAACAAAATGACAGATGAGGTTATTAATAATGCGATTTCAGCTGATGCTAATGCGTCATAGCTCAACCCCAACAAAGCATGATTTAGATTTCAACCACAACAAATCACCTTGCATTAGAAAAATTATGTCCACAATAAAAAAATCTAACGAATCAGTCGGTGCTTCCAAAGGAAAACGACGAATTATGAGACAAGAATGACCCAGCCATGCTCATTTACACTTAATGGTGCTGTGTCTACATCTCTGAACGGATGTTTGTTGACATAATAATTCTAGAGACCAGTTACTGCATTTTGATACCTCCTGGCCTAGGAAAGTGGTAGACATCCATAGTTGAAGCCACATATATACTTATCAACCCAGTGTAATCCCGCATAGAGCGGGGTCTAGGGGGTCAAAATATACGCACCTTTACCTAAAGCAAATCAAGAGAGTGTTTCCAGCAGACCCGGAGGTGACAATGAGATGAATAGAATTTTTTTCACCTCTGCTGATGATCAACAATTCCTAACAAACAGTAATAACATTCACAGCCTCGTCAGTCTACCTCTAACAACAGGCATACATATAGTCATGAAAGAATACAGTGTAATTGGACTGTTGGACTGTGGTCAAAGGGGCTAAAATGAATCATGGAGGCGGCCAGGCTTTTGGTAGATAAATAACAAATATTTCCTATTTCGAAACTAATGGCAACTTCATGGCACCAGCTCCTAATTGACGAGGAACCTTAATGCAATGACACCAAAGTTATTTTATTCCCGTACATGTTTCAAATCAAATAAACCTACTCCTAGGAAGAACAGGGTATTACATACATAGGCATTGCAGAATAGAGAATAAGAAGAGTGAAGGCTTTGCTAGTAGTTCTCTCCATGTACATGTGCTCTATCCACTGAATAAATATATTTATATCTTAGCCCCGTTTGGGGTGTAGAATTCGGAAACTACATGCTTAGTTTATTAATACTACCTTCTGTGGAATAAGAGATGCTGGAAACATTGAATAACATAAAGGCAAGTCCATCTCTATGCCATTAACAAACAGAAGGTGTGAGCGAATCTCACCTTGAATTATTAAGTCAAGCAATCAGGAATCCTTTTTGAAATTTTTAGGGGAAATGAACTAATGTGAAGCAAGGAAATTTTTTCAGGGAGGAAAAAAAAGACGACAAAAAAGCTTCAGGCTGCTTTATTCACATGAGCAACCATTACTCACTAACATTCATTTTTCTAATAAATCATTTTAAATTATGCATGGCAGTTATAAGATGAAACTGCATAGAAATAGAGGTGCTCAGTGCAAGTAACAAGAATCTTGTGGTTTTCCAAGCATCAAAATTTCCAGCATTGAAACATCAACTTATAATTTCAGTTTGAAACACATAAGCCTACATTGAAACGCCTAATAAAGATAACAACACGTAAAATTTTAATATTGTAGCTTTGGAGGTAGACAAACCAACCAAGGACAGTTACACTTATGCCTTTGCCTTTCCAGCCTGAACAGCTTGAATTCTTTGTTGTATCTTCATGATCTATACAAAAACACAATATAAAGAAACAACAAGCAAATTAACCCAATGTCTTCTTCCTTAGAAAAGAAAAGAAAAGAAACAGGAAAAACTACTGTCTTTCACTGTTAGGAAAGAAATTCAAGGAAAAAGTATCTAAGAATCATGGAATTTTCCACATTCAAGAATCTAATAATCCACACTTTAGATGCACACAGAATTTTCACCAAACATAAATTAAAACAAAGTGCCCTGCATGAAATATTTCCAAAAAATGGAAACTCGTAATCTACAAAGATGGTAATTAAAATGAATATCGGCACCAAGTTTTGAGTTGAATTGCACTATCTTTCTTATAGAAAATATCCATGATAGTAAGACACAGCGGGTTGTCAGCCAACAATTTTGTAAACAAAAAGTACAACCCAATAGAATCGTGAATAGCATAAACACATTGGCCAGGACAACATACCCCCTCTTTCTTTCCATTTTGCTTCTCTTCCATATCTTGAAGGGTTGAATCAAGACGTTTCCTGTAAGGACAGAAGGTGAAGACTTTAACAATCATGTGTAGCATATTTACATGGAAATACAGAGCAACAAACTAAGCTATATGGAAATGATCCTTCTGAGACTTAAAAGCAGGCAGCCCGGAATAATGGAAAAAGTAATAAGCTAATAGCTTGATCAAGATAAAGTCAAATCCCATAGTGTAGGTCTTAAAAAATCTGATTGAGCAGGAGGTGCCTGAGCCTGTAGTGAAATAAGATTTTCCTTTAACCTCTTTTTAAATCAGCTTAGAGACAATCCTGAATTCTCATATAAAAAATTATTAAAACTGCTGAATTATTATTGCTGAAAGAAGCAAAAAAAAAAAAAAAAAAAAAAAAAAAAAGGACAATTTGTAAAAGAAAAAAAATTATTAAAACTGCTGAATTATTATGGCCACTCAAATCTCCATAATATTAGGCTAATAGCGATATACTTAATGTCCGTCTGGTTGACAACCATGGAAAAGGAAAGGGAAGGGAAAGGGGGCCAAGATTGTGTGGTTTGGACAAGAAGTCAAAACATTTTTGCTCAAGTACAAATTATATTGTGTCTAGATGCGGCTGTAGGGAACAGAATGCCCCTGAATCCCTGATCCCTGGTGTCTTCCATTGGTCTTCTAGTCTTAGAAGAAGTCAAGTGTTTTGAAACCCATGTAAAATATGCAGAATAAAATGGAGGGTGTCGAAACAAATTCTGTATAGAAAATAATTAAGTGTGGGTTCATCTATAAAATATGATTAATGAATAAAGACCAAAATGTGGATTCATTTCCTTTCCAATTTACATATGATCATCACGCAAATGGCAACTTACTACTTATCATTAGAGGATGGTCATGTTCAGGAGACTGCATAACAATGACAATCGTCAAAGCTGCACAGATCAAACTTGTTGTTTATGCATAAATTTGTATCTTTTTTCATTATATTATACACTTGATCCTTGGTCTAATCAAAGTAACATCTTTTGATTCTATAATTTCAATGTCAATTGCACTTCAGCCATACACAAACATAAGTCTTTTACCAAAAGATGTTTCAACATAGCATCACATATCATGGATCTCATCTACATAAAGATGCAAATTTACTTCTTCAAATGCTTCAGTTTTCGAAACGAGTAAATATTACGTCCCTAGTTCCACCATAAAAACGTCAATGTCTACAATAAGTTCATCTCCTTAAGGTTTCAAATCTCTTCATCCACTCAACTACTTGATTCAATCCCATTCCCATCACGAGACATCTAATCTAACATTCTAACCACAACTGCAACAATTATTATTCCTTTCAAGATTTATTCTGAGCAGTTACCCATTTATCCTAATACTAAAGTTTCCAGCTCCTCTCCCATGTCAACAAAAGATCTTTCTCCTCCCTAAAGTCCTTTACTTCTTTCTTAATGCACATTCAGTAGTACAATAAGCAAGAATCTAATTTTGTCCCTTCCAATACTTCCACAAGATCTGACCTCATATTTCCCAAATCCTCTCTAAGAAGATCTTTAATGAACTAGCAAACTCCAAATAACACTTGATTAATCTAATTTCATATCTTGCTTCCAAGTTGTCACTAGACCATACCACTATGAGATGAGAAAAAAAGAGCAGCTCAAAGCTACCAAATAATGCATACACTTCTTGTCATGTTCAAGTAATAATGGAGAAGGAATAAACACATACAGCTCAGCGGACATGTATTCGATCCTCTTTTTGACATTAGCATTGGCCTCGGCCAAGTCCTGCTTGACCAGAACAGGACCTATCAGTTTGTACACATTAGCATCTTCGTTCAACAGCTCCAGCTCCTAATCAAACAAAACGAAATAAGCGGAAAATCCAATGCAACAAATCAATCAACATAACAAACAAATTCAAGGGGTTGAAAAAAAAACAGAATTAGAATCAAAATCAAGGAACGGCAAAAGCGGCAACACCTTGAGTACAAGCTCATTCTCGCCGAGCTGTACAGTGTACTTCCTCCTGACCTCGTGATTCTTCGCAATGTCTGCAAGGTAAACAGAGCAAAGCTTTTAGCATTCAAAACCCTAAATTCATAGTGTGAGCAAAAAAAAAAAATCGAACGATTGGATCGCCAAAACAAGGAAAATGAGAGATGAAACGCCTTTTTGAAGCTTGCGGAGATCGTTGGCTTTGGCCTCGAGATCGCGCTGCAGTTCTCTGAGCGCGGTGGAGCTCATTGTCGCCTCGCTTCCTTGGTCGCAAGAAGGGGTTTGGGTTTGAACAGTGTAGAGACTTCTGACTTCTGGGAGTTTATTGAGGATTTTGATCGCGGAAGTAGAGTTTGTTGCAGATTTGGGGTTAATTGGGCCGTTACCATATATTGGGCCACCGATTTAACGAAAATGGCCCATATCTCTTGATTTGGGCCTCGCAAGATGTTGTCATCACGATCTTGGTATCACAAGCAATTCAGATTTCAGCATCACAAATTTTGGGTTTAATATCGAAAAAAAAAACTTCACTTCGAAAATATGATATATAAAAGTCACGTTCATGACTTTCCCTCAATATATATCTATATAGGCTATATCTATCTATCTATTATATTTTTATATATAATAAAAGAGAATTCGTTTGAGACGCATGGCGACTCCTCCTTAATCGTAATCGTATGAACCAAGCACATTTTTTTGAAACAAATAATCAATATATGTACAAGATAAAATTAAATATATTTATTCCTCTCCCTCTTGGGGCATAGGGAGGATTGTACCGGGGTGGTTGCGCGACGGGTGGATTTCAGGTTGCGGGCGGCGCGCAGATCTGCAAAGGCACATCTTGCTGGGGGAGGGGGGTTGTGGAATTCCATATGCAGGAGGACGCGCCATCTAGGGATGCGCCATCATCGCATTGGTCGGAGTCAGAGGGGGGGGGGGGACCAGTAAAGTGGTTGTATTGTACTTCATTGCGAGGAGCTTGCTGGAGAGTGATAGGGGGTTGCCAATGTGGGTTGTGACGAGGATGGGCATCTTGACCTCCCATCCCGCGGAACTTGTTGGTTATCTTATGGAATAAAGAGGGTTTTGCTTAGGGGTGTGCAGAAAAACCCGAAACCGAAAACACGACACGAAAACCCGACAACCCGAAATCGAAAAAACACGACACGATAATGACACGAACCGAAAAAATATGGCTCTAAACGGTTCGTGTTCGGGTCGGGCAAATCGCCTTGTCGGGTACCCGACACGAACCGTTTAAATTTTTTTTTAAAAATTTTAGGTTGGGAAATATAATACTAGTATAATTAGAATCACATATGTATCAGTAAATTCCGCTAGCTCAACTGGTTTCATTTAAGCGCACAACTCAGGTCATTGTCAACAGACCCGGGTTCGATTCCTGACGCCTCCACTAAAATTTTTTTTTTCAAGACAATGACAATCTACTAGTACACATCTAAACCCTATTTTTTTTTATCGCAGCCTCCAGTTCCCCCCACCAGAGTTCACAATCGGCCATCGCAGCCTCCAGTCCACTAGAGTCGTCGCTCGGCGCTCGTCCTCGCTCCCCCACCAGAGTTCACAATCGGCCATCGCAGCCTCCAGTCCACCAGAGTCGGCGCTCGTCCTCGACCGCTCGGCGCTCGTCCTCGTTCCCCCACCAGAGTTCACAATCGGCCATCGCAACCTCCAGTCCACCCGAGTCGTCGCTCGTCCTCGTCGGCTTCAAGTCGTCGCTCGCCGGCAGTGCCTCTTGAGTCTTGACCTCAATATTCAGCAGATCTGAAAACGAACCACCAGAGATCTGAAAACGAAACACCATGTAAGTCCTATTTTTTCGAATCGATTTGTGGGTGTTTTTGCTCGAAACATGGTTGAATACTTCGAAATTTTGATTGTCTGCTCGAAACCTTATATGTCTGATTGTCTGCTCGAAATTTCAATTGTCTGATAACATGGTTGAATACTTCAAAATTTCGATTGTCTGCTCGAAACCCTATCTGTTTGATTGTCTGCTCGAAATTTCGATCGTCTGATTTGTGGGTGTATAGTATTTGCATTTGTTGTACACCCACAGGAACTGCAGGCGTGGCCTATGCAAATTTCTTTTTTTTGAAGCTGTTGTACTGTAAAATACAGTGAAGGGTCAAGGGAAGGAACACACAGACGGGGAAAAAAAAAAGCGGTTCGTGTCGGGTACCCGGGTATAGACACGGCCACGGGTCCGACCCGCCGGGTCGACAACCTGGGGAGGGTGACCCTAACCCTGACCCGGGGAGGGTGACCCTAACCGAATACCCTAACCGTGTCGAGTACCCGGGTTTTGGCGGTTCGGATACGGTTCGGGGTATTTCGGCTTAACGGTTCCGGGTACCTGACACGATTAACCGGTTCGTGTCGGGTACCCGGTTATGCACACCCCTAGTTTTGCTTCATTTGATCGCGAGCTAGAGCAGACAGCTTCCATCGCATGGATTTGCAAGGTTACCAGATGGCACAACTTATCATAGTTGCGAGGATTTTTTTAGACAAATACATTTTAAAGGCGCCCTCAGCGAGGTTGCCCATCAGGATGGTGCTGGCAGATTCCTGATTGAATTTTGGGATTTGAAAGACCATGGTGGTGAATCTGTTGAAGAAACTTCTCAGGACTTGGATGGTTCTTGCTTGACAGAGTTTAGATCTAGCATGGTGCGTTTCCATGTGCAGGCGTTGCCGAAATGAGCAACAAAGATGTCGGATAGCTGGGCAAAATTGCTTATAGATGACCGGGGCAAGTTGGTGAACCATGTTAAAGCCATCCCACTTAGGGTGGAAGGAAACGACCAGCAAAACATAGTGTTGTTGTTCTCGTTCATCCCCTTTGATGTTGTGAATTAGTTCATGTGGTCGTTGGGGTCAGAATTTTCTGCGTGTTTCGCGATTGATACGTCTCGCCATCTTTTGGGAACATGCGTCTCGCAAATCTTTTTTGCAGAAATCGGAGGGGAATGTAGGCTCGTCTTTATGGATTGGGTCAGGCCCTCCAGAAGAGTTAAACTGCGAGGATATATCCATGGCGTTGTTGTCACAAGACCTTTTATCGGTACTTTTGTTCTCGTGATTCAGCCCAGGGTTTAGCGGATCATCGGTCGGATCAGGAATGGGATTGAACGCAGCGTGTGTTGAATCTTGCAGCTAGTAACAGTAGTAGAGATCATATTGGGGAGGCACCATGTTTGGGGCTTGGCCGTAGAAGGGATTCTGATGTTAATTGCCCGTGAAATATTGATACGTAGAAAGCCTCCCCATGTTCCGTATTGATTAGGCGGGGGTGCTGGAGCAGCATTCCAGAATGGTTGCGAAGGAATGTTCTCGCCTTGCTGGGGGCGAGCCTCCTCGTTGGGAGGGTCATTAAGATTCAACCCATTATTCCATCCTTCGTCGTGATGCTAGTTTTCAAATTCCTCGCCAAACAGTGTGAAGTTCATGTTCCTGTAAAGCCAACCAGGAAGTGTATTCGTATATAATTAGACTCCTTATTATGAGTCGGGTTGGATGACACTGGGTTCTTTACGATGAGACTCCTTATTTAGAGGATATTGTGAGATGATGTTTGGTTCTAGAGACGTTCTTCTCCGATCAAAGGTTCCAGGAACTCAACTCCGAGGGCTTTATCTCAGGGAGTGTTGCAGAACTCTTCTTGTTCTTTCCCAAAATCGGATCCCTGTCCTTTGGTAGGAGAGGGGGTATTTATAGGATGTTTAAGTGAGCAACTCGTTGGCGACCTCATGGGCTAGTTAGGGACATGTGTACGTAGGCTCTCGTCTCTGAGGTTCGGGCTCTTTGTGAGCATGCCAACGAGATGGCCTCTTGTCAGTGAGCTGCTTGATGACATAGGGTGGGGGTAGTGTGACGATCGCGATATTTTGGTGAGTTCCAGGTTGATCGTGGCTTATGTTGTGGGCAAGCGTATTCTTTAGTGTATTTCGCGATCCTTCAGGGGTTTTCGCGATATTGCTGATCCCGGGTAAGGTTCGGTCAGGCTTATTGTGTGTTTTTTTATGGTAGGTGTCCTATTTGTGACGTCATAAATCGTATTATATAAGGGTCTCTTTTTCTCGACATCGTCAGTAAGATGATAATATTGTTCCGATAATATTAATATTTATATATAAAAAATACTCCATCCATTAATTAAAACTTGACGTTTTACTATTCATGCGCATTTTTTTAACGTGTTAAAAACTATAATAAAATATTAACTTTTTAAATAATTTTTATGATAATTTGATACTTATTACTATTAAGTATTTATAAAAATAAATGCAGAAAAAAATTAATACTTCATATTTTATATATTTTTATCATTCTTAAAAAAAAAGTGTACATAAACAAGTTTTAATTAACCGAGAATCAATTATCTAAGATATTTAAAGCGTCGACATTTTAATCATTATATAATGATATAATGATTATATAAGGCCTCCGAAATTGATTGTGGTGGGCAATTTTGGGGTTTCATTTTTGAACGTGGCTGGAGAGGAGAGAGGAGGTCTAATTATGTTGATTTTTTTTGTAAATAGCCAAAAAATCGAAAATAATTAGGAAAGTAGTCAAATTCCGAAAGATTTTAGGGATTTAGCCAAAATAGGGTAAAATCGATGTTACAAAAATAGGGTAAACAACGACTTTACCCAAAGTTTTTTAAAAAAATATTAAAAAATGTAAGTCGCTGCATATATTTCGTTTTTTTTTTAAAAAAAAATCCCGGTTTATCGTTAAAATAAGTGAAAAACAAAAAAAAAATTACATGGAGAGTTGCGGTTTAAAACCGCGACTCTCCTTTTTATTTTTTTTTTAAAACATACAGGGTAAATTGCAGAGGGGAAGAGGATGAAGCGGCCGACGGTGCAATTGCAGCCTCCGCCTGGATTCGGACTCCGCCCAAAGGGGAAGAGGATGAAGCGCAATTGCAGCCTTCCTCGACTGCAATTAACGCCTCCGCCTGGATTCGGACTCGACCACGCCTGGATACAATCACCTTCCGACTGCAAATCGCCTTCGGATTTGGGACGCGACCGCCTGGATTCAATCGGCATCCTCGACCGCAATTAGCGCCTCGTTTCAATCGCCCGACCGGTGGACTTCGATATCCGGCCAGTAGACTCGACCGCCTGGGATTCAATCTCCTTCAGACTGCAATCGGCTTCCCTGCCCGACTGCTCTTCCTCCTTCCGATTGCTCTTCCAGAACCGGCCGGTGGACTCCCTGCCCGACTGCTCTTCCTCCTTCCGATTGGGCTCCTTGTAAATCAACCGGTGTTGGAAAAAAAATTAAAGAAGGGAGAGTCGCGGTTTAAAACCGCGACTCCATATCATTTTTTTTTGTTTTTCACTTAATTTAACAATAAACTGGGATTTTAAAAAAAAAAACAAAAATATATGTAAGTCGCTGTTTATAACAGCGACTTACATTTTTTAATATTTTTCAAAAAAAATTTGGGTAAAGTCGCTGTTTGTACCCTATTTTGGCTAAATCCCTAAAATCTTTCGGAATTTGGCTACTCTCCTAATTATTTTCGATTTTTTTGCTATTTACAAAAAAAAATTCAATTATGTTTTGGCCGACACGATTCTATCCGTCTGACGTGTAGGACTTCTGGGCATATGATTTGCTTCGGGTCCATCTGTGAATTGGCCAACCCTATCCGTACAAGACTCACATGATCTGCATTAATGATTACCATTACTGAGTATGTATGTACTCTAAAGTTAAGATTCATCGATCATCTTCTTCTCTCATTTTTCATACAAATTTGTTATTTTTATATTCCCTAATTTGAAGGATGGGAACTAATGTCTCTACGATGGGCTAATAGTCACCATCATCATCTCCTCCAAGCTCACAAAAAATGATGATCATATATATTTTATGTGTAAAATTTAATACATTACCTTTCCATTCTCTTGGTGTATAATTTGAGAAAGTTCATTTTGTTTTTTGGTCGAAATGAGAGGCGGTGCTATCCGGGCATCTAGCTGTGCTTTTATTAAAACATAGAAAAGGGCTAAGTAGTCATTAAACGGGGGATAGCACAGCCTCTAACATCATTGTGCATAAAACACTAAAAGAAAATGAGTGAACCCATAATCTAATTTAAAAATGACTAAATCATATGTATATAGAGAAAATATTTCTTAAACTGACTTCTTATTTTATGTCCTCCGAACATATATAGAAAATCCGATATAAATATATGCTTTTATAATTTGAAATATACTCCTGACTTGGATAGTCTTTATGGAGTTCACTCACAAGTGTGAACTTCATTAAATATGGGATAGCACAACTAGCCGGCTAGTTGAATGGAAGTAGGCCACCATTAGTCTCAATCGTATCATTGCTTCATCAATCGTATCTGGTTTGAATGGAAGTGTAGGGTATCATTGCTTCATCAATCGTATCACAATCTATCCACCCTTTACCTTCTTTTTTTTTTATTATTTTTTTATTATTTATAAATTTGGTGGTGAGGGAGAGAGGGAGTGACATTCAGGGGCATAGTCCATTGGATGGATCATAAAATTATTTTTGATATAAATAAATATTTTTAAATTTTATATCATTATATTAATATATTTTGAAAAATTTATTATGAAAATCCATACATGTTTTGAAAAATAATAATAATAATTTTTTAAAATAATTAATATTTATTTATTATAATCGAAATAATTATATGTTTCCGAAATGGGATGGCATTATGGCATGCATGATGCATGGATAATGTTTTTGCAATTTGAAGTGATCCAATTATGAATGGTTTTATATGGGATGGCTACAAGGTAGGTAGTTGACTTGGGCTCATGGGTTGTGCATAAAGTTTAGTTTATACGGAGTATATTATTTTAAATTAGATTTTAACTAAAAATTTATGTTCTTTTCAAATTAAAATTTCATCAATCAACATATTGGGTATAAGGAAAAAAAATTATACAAGCCAATTTATAAAACAGCTAGAAAGGATTTGACTAAAATTTCGAAAAGGTTAAACAAATCCCGATTGGGTCTGAAAAACATTAATATTAATAAGTAATAATATTTATCCCTGGATTTTCAGTTTGGTCTCGGGATTTATGTTTATAAATTTTTGTTGGATGATTAATTTAATTTCCTGGTTTGGCACGTGTTTTGCTCCGTCTTTTGGTGTCGGGTCGCCGCCTTGTTGTGGTTGCGTTTGGTTCCAAGTTGGGTTGCAGTATCAGGCGTCCTGTAAGACCGAGAGGATCGTAGATGTGTTCGTGGTCTTCGAAGATCTCTCATTTAGGTGGGAGCAACGCCGGTGATCCGCATTTCCTCATGATTCGCCCTTTCCGGTGTTGGGTTATTATTCTCTGCCTAGCTTCTCGGCGTTGAGACACCGTGTGAGTCGTTGCACTCTCCCTTGTTCGGCATTCGTGACTCGTCTTGGATCTTCAACGATTCCTTCGCTGGCTGACGACTTTTATGGGTTGCTAGGATTTTTCTTTCATCTTTGTTGATTTGTGCTCGAATTTTTACCTAATAAAAAAAATTATATATTAATTTAGAAATATTGACAGTATATATATATATATATATATATATATATATATATATATATATATATATATATATATATATATATATATATATATATATATATATATATTCCTTATTAATTAGACAATTTACAATATGGTATATATATTGATTTTTAAAATGAAACAATATTACACTTATTGGCATTCCCACGTACAAACTCTTATTTTATACTCCATATTATATGATATATGATATTGTACTAGTGTAGGTCCCGTCCCGTGCACGGATAGTACGTTAATGCAATATTACAAATAATCTAGATAAATTCCAATAAATAAAAATAATAATCTAAATGTAAATGATGTTTTCCCCCCAAAAATAATATAAATATAAATAAAATTAGTTCAACAAATGATATATAATCTAATTATCTTTTATTTGTATTCTCTCGAAATATAAATAAAATCCCTATTTATAAGGTAAAAGGTTTTTTTCCTAATATATCATTAATTAATTCTCATGTAATTAAATAGATAGTTGAATTTTAAAAATATTTTTAATATTTTTTTTATTAAATATTGTATGTAATATATATTTATTACATTAGTTTACTAAAATATTTATGCACAGATAGATTGTGTTATATTGATATAGTTTTTTCCTTATATAATATTTACTCTTTTATAAGATTCTATCCAATTATATGAATTAATGGTAAAATAAAATAATTATTTTTAATTATATAGATTAGAACTATCTAATTATTTTTATTAGATTTCCTTTTTGACGGGAGAAAGCTTTGCGAGATGCACTCACGTGCTGCCACGTATGCAGATGCACTCACGCGCCGCCACGTAGACAACAATGCATCGATTTTAGTATATGTATATAGAATAGATGTATAAGAAATCTATTATATAATATCTATCTATTTTATTTTATATATAATAAATGAGAAGTCGAATGAGACACATGACGCCTTCTCCTTAAACGTAGTCGTATGAACCAATCACATTTTTTGAAAGAAATAATTAATATACGTACAAGATAAAATTAGATATATCTATATATGTATAAGATAAAATTAGACCCAATCTAATTAATGAATATATGCATAAGATAAAATTTTATTCTAACTCTATTTAATCAATATATCTATATATGCATGAGATAATTTTGATCCAATTTGATTAGATATGGGTATATTTTTAGAAGATATTAACCAAATTTAAATACTAATATTTCAGATAAGATTTAATAATTAATATATGCATAAGATAGAATTTTATTATAACTCAATTTAATCAATATATCTACATATTCATAAGATAAAATTTGACCCAATTTGATTAGATATGGATATATTTTTAGAAGATATTAACCAATTTTAATTAAATACTATTATATAAGATAAGATTTAACCTATTTTCTCTATATATGAACATATTTGTTATTATATTTTTTTTGAATAAAAAATTGTTATTATATTTAATTAGTAGTAAACGAGCGTTTTATCAACCAATTTTTCTTAGTTCCATATTAATATTTTAGAATACTATGTTTAAAAATTGTTGTAAATGTAAAATAAAAACAATAATAAAAAAATCTCGGATATTAATTCAAGTTCTATCACTATCTCATCTGATCGATGTGGATAGCGTAGACAAACACCAAGGAAGCAAGTGCAAAAGATACATACATCTCATATTATAAAAAGAATAAATTTTAACCTAATATAGAAGTTGGTAAAATGTTTCTTTCACTATTAATTTATTTTAAGATGAAAAGTCAGACTATTAGGAGGTGAGAGAGTTACCCTGAGAAGTGAGAACTGAAGGCAAATTGACATGTGAGTGAGTATGTGACAAAAGGGCAACAAAGTCCCACTAGTTTCTATCCACAAAACTAGAGGCTGGGAAATCGACCAAAATATATAGGGTTTATACGTGCTAGTTGCATGACAAGAAAGCCTGCACAAATATTCATTCTTATCTCAAACTAAATTGACACCTCTGGAAGGTAACATTTTTTTTGGGACGTAATATAAGAATTCGGTCGGATCGGTCGAAGCAGAGGCCCTTCTTAGCGCATCCTTGCGGATGAGAACACGAAGTTCTGGATCATCATCGCAGCAACCGCCGGCAGGGAATGCGTGTGCACTACGAGCGAGATAGTTAGCCACGACATTTGATTTCCTGAAAATATGACGAGATAGTCAGCCACAGCTCTGGAAGGTAACATACTAAATAGAGAGGGGAGAGATTATCATATGCGCATGAATTATTTATCTTTTGCTGATAATTATTTGTCTATTTTTATATGATTATTCGTCTATACAATTATGGTAAAAAAATGTAAATTTTGTTATAATGAATAATCGCTCAATATTGCCAAATAATTTCATTCCAATGAATAATTTCCCAATACCAACGAATAATCAGAAGTCATTTTATATCTCATCTATTGATCTTCTTAATTTAATGACTCGAATTTGTTAACATGATACACAATAAGAGTTATGCACGTATAATCTATTATATACACACACAATATATATATATATATATATATATATATATATATATATAAACTGTTATCATATTATATCCCATTTACTATACTTTCTACATATATATATAAATTGTTAGCATTCTTGTGCGTTTAATATTTCCGCACTTCATTAGAGCATATTTAGGTTTAATTTAGCGCATATTAGAGCGCACACACACATATATATACCTTCTCCTACCTTATATTATTTGGAAGAATATTTGAGAAGTATTTCAGGAAAGGATTGGAAGCCATATAAGGGCATTAAGATATCCCGACTCCATCATATCTTCTAGGAGCGTGTAGAAGATTGCAAGACATTTTTGGAAAGACAGTTTAGGGTGTGTTTTCCTCACAAGGGATTTTTAAGGGGTGGAAATCCACTCCAACCCCCTCCACCTTCCCCTCCCAAGGTGAGAAATTTCAACCACCTCCACCCCCTTCCACCCCCCTCCATCTCCTCCATCCCTAAGGGCCTGTTTTCTGTAGCCCTCCCCATCACCACCCCCGCCTTCATTAAGGGGGTGGATGTGGGAGATAGACGACACTGGCCGGTTCAGACACACTCCGGTTCAACAATCAGAAACCGGATTCAGAGAGCAAAACGGCGTCGTCTCCTTTAGTTTTCATTTCCCGCTTCGGATTTGTAAATAAGGAGAACACGTGCTGTACACGTGATCATTCTCTATAAAGAGGAATTCGTTGTACAACTAACGAAATAAAGATTCCAGAAATCAATCCAATAACCAATTTCCTCTCTCTTTCGATTTCTGTTTCTGAGTTCGGTTACAATCAACATGGTATCAGAGCGATCAATCGATTCTTGATCGGATTGAAGCTCAATTTCGATTTTCTGGCGAAATTTGCTGGTGTTTTCACCTCTTTGCTTCCGCTTCATCATGGAGGAACGCCAGCTGAATGAGAATCCCTTGAATCCGCGTCAATTGGATGAGAGGATGGACTCCAACAATCCTCTGTATCTGCATCCATCTGACAATCCCGGTATGATTTTAGTTTCAAAGGTCTTTGATGGATCGAGTTTCGGAACTTGGAAACGTTCCATGTTAATCGCCTTGTCGGCGAAAAACAAAATAGGTTTCATAGATGGAACAGTTGTGCGTCCAGCTGATGGATCTCCTGAGTTGAGAGACTGGAGAAGATGTAACGATATGGTTACATCTTGGTTAATCAGTGCTTTGAACAAAGAAGTTGCTGAAAGTGTTATCCACAGCGATTCTGCGCTTGAGATTTGGAAGGATCTGGTCCAGTGATTTGAACAATCAAATCTTGTGCAACGATTTGGTGTTCGAAAGCAATTGTGTGTGATCTCGCAGGGAAGCGACGATTTTGCTACTTTCTATACCAAAATCAAGCGGCTGTGGGATCAATCCAAGGCATTGCAGATCATGCCTCATTGTTCATGTGGCGCAAGTCAAGAATTTTGCAAGTTAGGTGAAGAACAGAAGCTACTAGAGTTGTTGATGGGACTGAACGATTGCTACAGCTCCGTTCGAGGCCAAATCTTGATGATGAAGCCTGTCCCTTCCATTGCAGAGGTTTATTCCATCATCAGTCATGAAGAAAAGCAGCGTAGCTTCAAGTCTTCACCTCAGTTTGGTGGAGATTCTTCTGCTATGTTCACACAAAGGCAGAAAACTGGAAATCCAAAGCCAAAATCCGAGTCTGAAGTTACAGTGCCTGGCAAGAGAGCACCATATGTGTGCACACATTGCAAAAAGACTGGTCATAAAGTCGAATTCTGCTACAAATTGATTGGATATCCAACAGATTCGACTCCAAAGGAAAAGAAGGTTGCAGCTCAAGCTTCTGGTGGAGATGATGCTAAGACTTCTCCCATTCCTGGCTTTACAGTTGAGCAATGTGCACAACTATGCAGTTGTTGACCAAGAACAGCCCTTCTTCGTCTCCTAGTTTGGATATTGCTGGATGCTCCATGGCAGGTACCTCTATCATGCTTTCTAAGTACCATGATTACTTAGCTCTCAGTGCAAAGTTAAGTTTAGACAAAGATGATTTTTCTTGGATTGTTGACACTGGTGCAACTGACCACATGTGTTTCACCCAAACAGCCTTTATTTCTCTCAAACCTTTAGCACAGCCTTACAAAATCACCTTACCAAATGCCTCCTTTATCACAGTCAAATTTCATGGATCTGTGAAAATTTTGCATGATATTGTTCTTGATCATGTCTTCTTTGTTCCTGAGTTTACATTTAACCTCCTTTCAATCAGTAAACTCACTGCCCAACTTGATGGTATTGTGTGTTTCTCATCTTCAAATTGCCAATTGCAGGCCCCTTCTCTGAAGAGGCCAGTGGAGCTTGGTAAGCAGCTTGGAGGGCTGTATTTGTTGAGTCACAAAATTTCAAGCAATGTTTCTGTTTTACCTTCAAATAACAGTTCATGTAAAACTTTTGCTTGTTCTTCTGATGTTTCTTTACTTTGGCATTTGAGGCTTGGACATTTGCCTTTTCATAAGCTCAAATTGTTAGACTGTTGTGAATCTGTGACAGCTATGAAAGATCATGCTTGTGATGTTTGTCATAAGTCTAGACAACACAAATTGCCTTTTCCCCGAAGTACTATCAAAACATCTCACCCTTTTGACCTTGTCCACATTGATCTTTGGGGACCTTATTCTACACCCACTTATAATGGCCATAAATACTTTCTCACCATAGTTGATGACTTCACAAGGTGTACTTGGACACATTTACTTCCCAACAAATCCATGGCATTTTCTTTCACTGAAAGCTTTGTCCATATGGTTCACACCCAATTTTCTGTCATTCCTAAAATCATTAGGACTGATAATGCCTTTGAGATGGGATCCAGTAACATTGCTATTCAATTCTTCTCCTCCAAAGGAATTATACACCAAACCAGCTGTGCTCATACCCCACAGCAAAATGGTGTTGTGGAAAGAAAACACAAACACCTCCTTGAGACATCTCGAGCTTTACTTTTCCAATCTGGCTTACCCATTCATTATTGGGGTGAGTGTGTTCTTCTGGCCACCTTTCTCATCAACAGATTCCCATCTTCTGTTCTTCAAAACTCCACTCCCTTTGAGACATTATTTCACAGCAAACCTGATTACAACCACATCAAACCTTTTGGTTGTTTATGCTATGCTGCCACTGTTGACAAAGGAAGAGATAAATTTCAACCCCGTGCTCAGGCATGTGTTTTTCTGGGATTTCCCTTTGGAAAGAAAGCCTACAAGCTCCTCAATCTAAACACAAGAACCATTGTGATATCTAGGAATGTGGTTTTCTATGAAACTACCTTTCCTTTTCTTGATCTTTCATCACATCAATCTCATGCCCATTTCCCTATTGCTGTCACAGATCACTCAGCTTTCAATGAGTTTGAAACCCCACCTATTCAGCAACCTGTATCTCCAGTCACATTACCTCCCATTCCTGTTGCTGATCATGTTACACCACCTCCTCCTCCACCTCTCAGAAGATCTACAAGATCTCATGTCCCTCCTCCTCACCTTTCAGATTATATTTGCACCAATACCATCACCTCTGCTTGCTTTTGTCCCAAGCCCATCTGTGCTAGTGTGCTTTCCAAGGATGATCATCTTTTGCTCTCTACTTTAACTGTTTTGCATGAGCCTACATCATATGCAGAGGCTGTCAAATACCCTGCTTGGCAGGAAGCTATGAACAAGGAGTTTGCAGCTCTTGATCTTAATAGGACTTGGGATCTGGTTCCCCTTCCTGCTGGCAAGAAACCTATCAGCTGTAAATGGGTATTCAAGATCAAATTGAAGTCTGATGGTAGCCTTGATCGTCACAAAGCCAGATTGGTCATCAAAGGGTGTACTCAGAAAGAAGGAATTGATTTCACAGAGACCTTTTCTCCTGTTGTCAAGATGACAACAGTCCGAGCCTTAGTCTCAGTTGCATTGAAAAAGGATTGGCCTGTATTTCAGTTGGATGTCAACAACGCATTCCTCCACGGAGATCTTCATGAGGATGTGTACATGCGTCTCCCTCTTGGATTACATGTTTCTGATCCTTCCCTTGTCTGCAAATTGAACAAATCTCTTTATGGATTGCGCCAAGCTTCAAGACAGTGGTATGCTAAGCTTTCTGATTCCCTTCGTTCACAAGGCTTTTCCCATTCAGAAAATGATCATTCTCTTTTCACAAAAAGATCGGGCTCCATGGTGGTTCATCTTGCCATTTATGTCGATGACATTCTCCTCACTGGGAATGATGTTCAGGCTATCAATGATTTGAAACAGTTTCTTGATGACAGATTCAAAATCAAGGATCTAGGGACCTTGCATTATTTTCTTGGGATTGAATTTATCAAGGTTCCACAGGGCCTTGTCATGAGTCAAAAGAAATTTTTATCAGAGACTCTCAATGAGTTTGATTGTTCAGACTTGAAGCCCACCATTGCTCCCCTAGAAGTGGGTCTCAAGCTTCATGACAGTTCAAGTCCTGCTCTTACAGATCCCTCTATATACAGAAGATTAGTGGGAAAACTCAATTTCCTCACTAATACTCGCCCAGATATTGCTTTCTCTGTCCAATTTCTATCACAATTCATGCACTGTCCCACAGACGACAACCTGGCTGCTGCTATGCACACTCTTCGTTACCTTAAGGGTAAACCTGATTTGGGGATTTTACTGAATTCTTCTTCAGATTTCAAATTGATGGGTTACAGTGATTCCGATTGGGCAGCTTGTTCTCACACCCGTCGCTCAGTAAGCGGTTTTTATATTTCCTTTGGTGGATGTCCAGTTTCATGGAAGGCTAAGAAGCAGTCGATTGTTTCGCTATCATCTGCTGAGGCCGAGTATCGTTCTCTCAGGCGCCTCACGGCCGAATTAGCTTGGCTCTCTCGATTATTTGCTGAATTGGGGGTCACAGATATCACACCCATTCCTATTCGTTGTGATAGTCAGGCGGCAATTCATATTGCCCGAAATCCCGTCTTCCACGAAAGGACCAAGCACGTAGACCTCGATTGCCATTTCGTCCGCCATAAGCTGTGTGAAGGCCTGATTTCATTATCCTACATCCCTACACGAGACCAATTAGCCGATATCTTCACCAAAACCTTGCCTGGTCCTCGCCACACAGAGCTACTGGGCAAGCTTCGCCTGGTTTCACCGGCTTCACCTTGAGGGGGGGTGTGGGAGATAGACGACACTGGCCGGTTCAGACACACTCCGGTTCAACAATCAGAAACCGGATTCAGAGAGCAAAACGGCGTCGTCTCCTTTAGTTTTCATTTCCCGCTTCGGATTTGTAAATAAGGAGAACACGTGCTGTACACGTGATCATCCTCTATAAAGAGGAATTCGTTGTACAACTAACGAAATAAAGATTCCAGAAATCAATCCAATAACCAATTTCCTCTCTCTTTCGATTTCTGTTTCTGAGTTCGGTTACAATCAACAGTGGACCTCCTACCTCCTCCCTTCAAGATAGGGGATTTCCCCATATCTCCACCCACATTTCACCCACCTCCACCTCACTTCACCTCTTAAAAAAGAGGTTAGAAAACACGCCCTAAATGAGGGTGCTGAAAAATACCCCTTAAGCTTTTGTGTTAGAAGGGTGCATTCCGATCTAATAACCCAAAACAAAATAAAACCTGACACAACTCCCGACCGGAGTTTCTCGGAATTTAACAACCTGTAGGATGAGTTTGTACAGTGGAAGAACTCAATCCTTAAAGGTACAAGGCAAAGGAAAAAAGAAAATATGTCATGGGAACCATTCTAGAGCACAAGGGAACTCAGGCTGCGAAGGTACATGAAGATAACGCACGGGAACTGATCAATAGGAGTTTAAGATACAATAATATATATATACTAGGGATTACCATGGAGCGGAGGGGGAGCATGAGGTGGCTCGAGCCTCAGGTCGGAGGAAAACGTAAAAAAAGAGTTTTTAAATGAACGGTTTGAATCCAGTGGAGTTTAAGGACAAACTCTACTAAAAGAGTTTTTCATTCATCTCGTAAAAAATTATGCTAAAAAAAAAGAGAAAAAAAAACTGGGGTTGAGGAAAGGGGGAATTTTAAAATCAACGGTTGAGATTATCTCAACTTTACCTATATAATTTTTTAAAAACTCTATGGGATCTAAAGTGACTAACCGTACTAGTCTTTTGAGATCATGTGACAATCTATTAAATTTTCTCACACATGATGGACACTCTAATAGTGAGAATTGTTGAATGATTTATGTTTAGATCGAATTGCAACTATTAAGTAACTAGCAAAAATGAGTAGAGCAATAAATTGTTGAATGATTTGAGGAAGATGGATGAATGTAACACCCGAATGCATACGTTGCTTATCAAATTTGTTAACCATATCAATAACATTTAATGAAAAGACTTTTTGCCTTGAGATGGTGCAGTATTCATCGATAAAAAAAAAATTTAACCATTTGACAAGAGTTATGTTTAGTTTTGCGAAGATCATCATGTCATCTGTAAAGGAAAGGAATGAGATGTTAACCATTGATCTAGATATTTGAAATTCGATATTTTTATCGGATTCGATATTATTATTTTATCCGATTCAATAATTTTTTTTGTATGTATTATCTCTCTTAACCAAAATATATCATTTTAGTGTAATTGTTGTTAATTAAATTCAACATTTTAGATATTTTGATGTGTATTTTACACAATATCTCTTGTAATTATTAATAGATGATTACCTATTATTATAAAAATGCAAAAAACAAGAGTAATAAATTATTATTTTTAAACAAGGCTAGGTAAAAATTTAGGCCGTATCAAATCCTACGTATTACCCATATACGGAGTATAACCCAATAGTGTTTTTGGAACAGGGAACTTAGATGGAAAGTAGTGACCTTGAACTTGTGGTGTATGCACCCAGGGGTGGATTGGATTGAGGAAAAAATAAATGAAAAAATGTCCCTAGTGGGATTTGAACAAGAGTTGATTGAATTCTATTTAAAATTGGGTGAGCTTAACCAATAAGTCAGTTAAACTATTTGTATTTAAAATTGTGCCTTCCGCCATTGATCAGTGCGTGCAATGTCCTAGGAAATAGCTCTGATACCAATTCTGTTATGGCTTGTAACAACCACAAGTGCGATCCGGTTAACCAGTGCACAAGTAGGATAGCTGAGAGAGGGATGAGAGGTAGAAAGAAGAAGAGAGACGAGGTGAGAAAGAGAGAGACGAGGTAGAAAGAAGAAGAGAGACGAGGTGAGAAAGAGAGAGACGAAGGATAGAGGAGAAGAGATTACAGATTGAGAGATTGGGAGGGAAAATATATATTTTCATTGCATACCCATTCTCCTAGACATACAATGTCTATTTATAGGCAAGCCCTTGGCTAGACCATAACAATAACACATATATTCTTGTGTTATTTTTTTCGAACCAAGATGGGTGATGACCCACGTCGCCCACTCTTGAATCTGCCACTACATGCATCAATTTATCTGCCACTTAGCTGCCTTCATGAAACATGGATGAAAAAGACGGCTTTATCCATATTGATCGATCAAAAAGAAATAACCAACTACATTACATTGACTTTGCGTTATATATATCTCTGCTTCTTGTTAAATAAGTTTTGGATTTTCAAGGTATATAGTATGTAGTTAAGGTCAACCCACCTCTAGGTTTTATACTCTAAAATCCACATATTGCATGACGATGTCTAAGTACGAAACCAATGTTATCTTTTCTTGTTAACAAATTAGATTAGACAAAAAGGGCGAGGGGAGGCTCGGAGACGGTCTGTTTGGATGGACTGCTGGTGGGTTGTCCCTGGCTGAGCAGATTGAGGAGCGGTCATGACGAACGCTGGATGTTGTTGAAGGAGACTGGTGGACGTTGCAGGAAGGAGAGGGCCTACAAATGAAACGCGTTTTTTTCCAATTCATTCAGTTTATTAATATATATTTTTTAATTTAAAAATATAAATCGTAATAAATGCGGTTTCAAATCATGTTTTACCCAAAATTAATTATAGAACTTGATTTCTAACCGTGTTTATGAGACCGTGTTTCTTTGACCTCCCTGCAATTTTGAATATTTTTTTATTTTAAGGGCGAATTTTTCCGTAAGTTTTTATTTTTCTTTGAATATTGGATCCTTGAGCAATTTCTTCAAATAAAGTTTTTTTATTGTTTTATTTAACCGATTGAGTAATTTTTAACTAAAATATATATATTCTCATTTATAATTATACACTCTCTCGACAACTAGACATTGTAGTTTGTTATCGATTAAAAAAATGTAAAGATCGGTGGTGGTGTTGCTACTTGATGGACCAGACAACCTAGAACTTCCATGTGCTTTTATGTACCCTTTAATGTAACACAAATTAGGGCAAATATTAATAATAAAAAAAAAATAAAAAATTATACATATTTGTATAATTTTCTGGAAAAAAAATATTTTAAAAAATATTTAAATTGAAAAGATGATTATCTGATGATAATAATTTTAATATTTTTCAAAATATGCTTTTGCATGAGAAAATTATATAAATATATATATGATTGGTTATTTATAACATATTTTTTTAAAAATTTTTTTATTGTAAATATTTACCTTAATTAATTTTGTGTTGCAACATAAAAGCTTAATTAATTGGGTAAATAGAAGAAAACCACCCCTTAAATAGGACATATTACTCAGAATCACCCCTTAAATTCAATATTGCAGAAAGCAGTGGCGGAGCCAAGGGGGTGCTTGGGGGTGCTCGAGCACCCCCCGGCTCGGAAAAAAAAATACAAAAAAAAAATTAATTTTTTTTGCATATATTTAGTATTTTTAAGGTAATATATATCTTTAAATGATATTTGAAACAAGAGGGTTGCTTATCTCAAGTGGTAAAGGAAGGAAGGAGGGAAGTTAGGAGAATCAATAGGTCTTGGGTTCAAATCCCCAAAGCTTCACTTTTTATTTCTTTTACTATTTCATTAATTCTTCTTGATTTCTATCTATATTTTGTTGTTTCTATCAACTATTTCATTAAAAAAATGTTATATTTATGTTTTACTATATTGTTAATTCTTCTTGATTTCTCTATATTTTTTTGTTTCTATCAACTATTTCATTAAAAAATGTCATATTTATATTTAAATTAAAAAAATCACAATTTTAGTGTTTTTTCATTAAAAAAAAGTCATATTTATGTTTTACTATATCATTAAATATTCTATCAACTATTTCATTAAAAAAATATTATATTTATGTTTTACTATATTGTTGATTCTTCTTGATTTCTCTCTCCATTTTTTTTGTTTCTATCAACTATTTCATTAAAAAAAATGTCATATTTATATTTAAATTAAAAAAATAACAATTTTAGTGTTATTTCAATATTTTCTTAGAAAAAATCTTCTTAATAACTATACACCCAAAAAAAAATTCACAAATTATTTTTAGCACCCCCCAGATATAAATCCTGGCTCCGCCACTGGCAGAAAGCCACCCTTTATATAGCTTTTGTTTGCCAAAGATCACCCCATCTCTATGTGCCGTTAGAGTTTCGTTAAATGTCTTTGAAAAAACCAAAATTACCCTATATATATCATTTTCTTGCACCACTCACTCTCCGACTATCTTTCTGTACATATGTACAACTCCATACACACTTTTTTAATTGAAATTATTCAACAACTCTTACGGTCCTATAATAGGCCCCCTTCAATCCATGTCTAAATCTCTCCACAACTCCTATGTGAGATCCCCTTCAACATCGCCTCTCCATATGATAAGGGTATTTTGGTAATTTAGCATTGTTTCCTCTAAAACTTAACGAAATCAGAGATAGAGTGACCTTTGGTAAATAATAAAAGGTATATTAAGAGTGATTTTCTGCAATATTGAATTTAAGGGATAGTTTTGAGCAATATACCCTATTTAAGGGATGATTTTATGAAGTTTACCCTAATTAATTAATTTAATTTTGTACTTGTTGCACTTAAGGGTGTATATGTGCAAGGTTATATAGCCTAAAGGAGATCTATCTCTTTATGAACATAACAAAAACAGGCCTATATAAATAGGTGATCCCACTCCCTCAAACCAACCCATCATCTCCTTCAAACCAAACGCAAAGTACCAAGCTAGAGAAATTAAGAAGAAATTAACAAAATATATATATATAAAAAAAATTAAAATGGTGGTTCTAGCACAATCAACACCACCAAACAGGATCATCTCCCACCTCAATCCATGCAGATTTCTTCAAAGCATCGCCCCAAAAATCCCTACCACCACCACCTCCGATTTCCGGAGCCAGCAGGAAATCCCGGCCATCGATCTATTGGCCCCGGGAGCGGAGTCGCTCCTCGTCAAGGCCTGCGAAGAAGTCGGGTTCTTCAAGGTGACCAACCATGGAGTTCCCGCCGAGCTCATTTCCCCGTTGGAGGATTTGGTCGTTAAGTTCTTCAGCCTCCCGCTTCATGATAAGGTGAAGGCCGGCGGCTCCACCGCCTCCCCTCTCGGATACAGAAACAAGAACATCGGAATCAATGGCGACGTCGGCTGGCTCGAATATCTCCTCCTCTCTCCCTCTTCTGGTTTCATCTCCCAACTCTCCGATTCCATCTTCCCTGACGACCCTATGAAGTTCAGGTGCATCCGTGATTGCATGTGCTTTTAATTCAAGTTCTTAATTTTTTTTTCATTGTAAATTAAGTGGGGCCCACTTTATGTTTGGTTAGATTATTTACTATGGAGTAACTTTTTTTTAAAATTTTTTTTTTTTGCAGTGGTGCTGTGGAGAACTATGTATCGGCGGTGAAGAAGGTGGCTTGTCGAGTGTTGGAGGGGATAGCGGAGGGGCTTAGAGTGGACCAAAACGATGCGTTTAGTAGGTTGTTGAAGGACGAGAATAGTGATTCTCTTTTCCGAGTCAACCATTATCCACCATACACATCAGAGGTGGAAGCTGGTATGGGAGGAGAAAAGTTGATGGGATTCGGAGAGCACACGGACCCTCAGATCATCTCGGTCCTCCGATCAAATGACGCATTTGGGTTCGAGATTTTGACTAGGGACGGGGATTGGGTTTCAGTTCCACCTGACAATAAATCCTACTTCGTCATTGTTGGTGACTCATTACAGGTGCTTCTTCAACACCCTCGCTCAATGTTTTTTAGAAAATATTTTCATATTTCGTATTAGATAAAGAAATTAATGAATGTATATTTTCAGGTGATGACGAATGGAAGATTTAGAAGTGTGAAGCACAGAGTGGTGGTAGAAGGGAAAAGATCCAGGATATCAATGATATATTTCGTAGGGCCACCACTAAGTCAGAAGATAGCGCCGTTACCTAGCTTAATGGATGATGGTGAAGAAAGCTTGTATAAAGAGTTTACGTGGGGAGAATTTAGGAAAGTCGTTTACAAGTCGAGATTGGCGGACCATAGGCTAGGCTTCTTTGAGAAGACCCACCGTGAATCAAGATTTGGCTAGTAAACAAGTTTGTAGTGTTTGGAGATGTAATGAATGGTCCATTGGCAATGTTGAGTTTCAGAAAAAGAAGTTTTTGGTAGGTACTCGCCCAACTTAAATGATAGAGTTGAGAGTCTGTCGCTCGTACGTGCACTCAATCATTTGTTGATGAACGAACTCCTAAGCAAGTTGTGCTTTTTTTTTCTTTTCTTTTCCTTTTACCTGCAGTAATTTTTTATTTTTTATTTAAAAAAAAAACAAGCCACGTACTCTTGATGTCCCTCGTCGAGTATGTTTTGGCTTAAGCCCTTACTTGCCGATCTTGTGGGTGAAAATCAAGGTGCTTTCATTTTTGGGAGGTCAGTAGCGCATAATTATGCGGTGGCTCTCGAAATTGTGAATGAGACTATAAATGGAACCTATTGACGTCCGTTTGACATGTGTACATGTGCGTCCTTGTGCTAATAGTCTAATACATAAGCCGAGTGAGGTTCCATCCTAAAACCAATTGGCAATATTTTACTAAGGCTTTTTGTTCATATTATTGATGTGAGACTCTTTTTGGTCTCTTCGCATCCTTTCATTCTCTCAACATAACCAATAGATGCTTTCCGAGATGCATGTTTAAGGTCGACTTGCAAAAGACTTATGACTTCGTTTGCTGGGATTTCGTTCAGTTCAGTTCGCTCATATGCGTCTCGGAAACGAAGTCATAAGTCTTTTGATCAATGGTGCTCTAGAAGGGGGAGGGGAAAGCGTGGTTTTCATCGGGGAGATCCCTTATCACCCTAGCTACCTTTCCATCATATGTATGGAGATCCTCAGTCGAATGATTAAGTCCGATATTGCTACCCCGAACTTTAACTTCCATATGAGATGTATGGACTTGGGGTTAGCGCATCTGATGTTTGTAGATGACTTGTTGCTGTTCTGCAGAGTTGATATCAGATCGGTTGGGATTCTTCAGAACTGTCCGCAATGCTTTCTTGAGGCGTAGGGACTGCGTCTAAACTTGGAAAAGAGCACTGTTTATTTTGGTGAGGTTGCTGAACCAACCTCGCTCGAGTGATATTTGTCGACAACTGGGCTTCCTTGAGGGTACGTATCCTCTCTGTTAAATACCTTGGAGTTATGCTGCACTCCAAGCGCATTGTTGTTTCCGAGTATAATGAGTTACTGGAAAAGGTGAAATAGCATATTCGGAATTGGTCTGCAAAGAAACTCTCGTATGTTGATCGGCTTCAGCTTATAAAAGCGGCCTTGGGGGCATTTTCTCTTTCTGGGTTAGTTTTATTTTACTTCCGAAAGGTGTAATTGATGAATTGGAGAGATTTTGACGGAGTTTTCGTTGGCATGGACATGCGGAGGGCCAACGGTCACTTGTGGCATAGAGTGAAGTCACTGAACCTTATCCAGAGGGTGGCCGGTCTAACTACAAGGACATTTCAGTTTGGAACAAAAGTGTTTTTTCGAAGTTCATTTCTGATCCGGCTTTGGGCAAGCTGAACATCTGGACTCGGTGGCCTTCCACTAATCACCTTCAAAATGAAAGGAGAAGCGATTGCCCTCTTGTCCCCCATTCCACCCCCCCACTCCCTGGTAGGGGTGGAAATGGGGCGGGTTATGGGTAGATGAAGCCACTCCATCACCCGCCCCGCGGGTAAATAATTTCACCCGCTCCACCCATCACCCGCAAACTCCTTCACCCTCACCCGCCCCGTGCGGGTGATGCGGGCACCCAATGGGTGTAGTGATGATTTTTCGAGTTACTTTAAAAGATGAATAAAAACTTAAAATTTAATTTATAAATACTACAAATATAAGTTCGTGGACTTCAAATACGCGTTATACACTCATGCATCACAATAACGTGTTACTTAAAATTACAAAATGAAACTAAAATAGATGAGAATAGAACTTGAAGAGTAGATAGTAGTAGAATTGCATGTTTTTCATTTTTAATAATTGAGCGGATCCACCACATTATCGATCCTAGCATGCACATGAACAAATAAAACTATATGTTCTCTATTAAAGATGTAAAAAAAAGATAGACAATTACAATTAGAGAAAAATAGCTTACATTTTCAATTTGAAAGGGTAAAATAGTCAAATCACACACATATATAGATAAACTTTTAGGGTTTTATGCGGGTATGCGGGGCGGGTGAATGGGGCGGGTTAATGGGTGGATTATTGGGGCGGGTAATGGGTGAAAAATCTTCACCCATAATCCATCCATTACCCGCTTCACCCGCATCCGCTCCATCCGTCACCCATTTTTTTACGGGTTTTCGCCCGCAAAATTAATGCGGGTAGGGCGGGTGGAGCGGTTACCCGCGGGTAATTTCCAGCCCTACTCCCTGGTCCACCTAACGACTCTGTTGATCGTGGCTGTCTTTGTAATCTCTAAAGATCATGATCTAGATGGGAAAAACGTCGTGTGGTCCACACTTCTCAAAGAGTTGTTTCTTACCAGTTGTAGATTTCTGCTTTCCGTCTTTCCGGTGGTGAGACGTCGCGTTAGCCGAACTATCGCATATTCTCACTATTCACATCCATTTGACTTCTTACATTTCAAGCTGCCTAGTTGTTGCTTTGTCCGTAGGCTTCAAATTATTTTCATAATTGTTTGGTTTTTTGTTTCTTCCGTTGTATCGTGACGGTTAGTCTATCTGATGTTCTTCCACCCTCTCGTTATCCAGATCCTAATTATAAGTCACACCCTTTACTCTCTCATCACCCTCAACAACTTGTTCTGATAATAATTTGTTTGGTATATGTTTCGAACTCTTACTTGTATAAAAAAAAAAGTTACCTTCACAACTTGCTCACAAAAAAATAATTGACATGAAGTAGGAAGAAGATAGAGAGAGATTCTTATTAAAGGATCTAACAAAAATTCATTTACCTGTACAACTTACTCACAAGAAATAATTGACATGGAGTAGGAAGATAGAGATAGAGATTCTTATTAACATAGGTGGGCCTTTAATGGAAGAAAAAAGAGAATTGGAGTCTGGAGCATTGAAAGAAAAACAATGGGCAACTCTACATGGCTATTTCACATCCAAAAAAATGAGAGATTCTTATATTAAACCTTAGTTAATTTTATTTGTTGAATTTATTAGTACACTAGTCATATTACCCGTATCATATATGATTTTTTTTGAAGTAATTTGGTCCAAAGGCTAAGATTGGAGCATTGCTGGTAAATGTCCAAAAATATTTCATAATACCAGTTTTACCCTTACATATCTATTTCCATGTTCCACGCTCCCAGATCTCTTTCTCCCTCTCGAGCTCTCGGAATCCTATCTGCAAATGTGCCGTTCTCTTCCTCCATCCCTTCCGAGCTCTTTCCACATTCAATGGAATCTGTCCTCGTTTGAATTACAAGAAGCTGCCATGGCCTCGTTTGAATTAAGAGATTTGGATGGTCCCGTCGTTGGAGGATGCGCCTGAGGATGCGTCGAAGCGAAATCGATCTATTTCGATTTGGTTTCGCTGTTTCATTTGGCGATGGCGGCAATTTGCAGGTCGCTGGACCGGACGATGCCAACCTTCACGGCTATAGCTCTGGAGCGGTTTCTAGAGCCAGGAGATTCAAGATCGGCTTCCGATTCGAAGGTGGACTGGACGATGCCAACCTTCAACGGCGCCGCCGGTTACGATTCCAGGCCGGTTGCGTTCTCATATGTCCTATACCTCTTCCCGCTGGCCTTCGTCGGAGCTATGGCGGTTGTGAAGGATTCCGGTGACGTTGCGCGCTTCGGTTGTGAAGGATTTCTTGACCTTATTTTGTCTTCGTATTCAAGAGGAGATGTCCTGATGTGATGCTTTGCTAAGTTCATCTTTTTAATTCGCCCTGGCTAGAGTTAGATGATAATTAATTTGGGGAGATGTCGAATTCATTCAATGTTTCACATGTTCAACTGTGATAATTAATTCAAGAGGATATTGAATTCATTGTGGTTCTTATTAAACTGTGAAACTTACTTCAATGCCTTCCAACTTTGCTTTTTTTAATTAAAAAAAAAAAGGTGAAAGCAAAGTTATTGATAAGAAATTGAAAAATGCACTGTAACTCACCAACTTGGTAGCTATGTAGCACGGAAACACCTATGTAGGGCACAGTGTCGTGTCGGAAACACGGACACGACACGAAACACCTCGGAAACGCCTGGACACGGTCAAGACGCGGTCAAGAAACGGTCAAGAAACGGTCAAACTTCGGACACGTATGGAAACGCGATGGAAACGCCTTGGACACGGTTCACAAATAATGGACACGGTTTGGAATTAAAAAAAACCCGGTTCATAATTAAAATAAAAAAGGAAAAACAAACTCGGCTATCAACCTTTGCCCTTTTCTTCTTGAGCGTCCTTTTGCACTAGCCACCGCCGAGCGCTGTTCTACACTAGCCACCGCCGTTCTTCGATCGGCACCAACCACCGTCGATCGTCGGGCTTTCTGAACACAAACGAGTGTCGTTCCTGTCAATCTTCCTTCAACTCTTCTCTCTCTATCTCACTCTTTCTCTATACCTTGATTTATTTTCAGATTAAGGGTTCTTTGATTGAGTGATGTTTGATTTCAATTTATATGAGATTTAGGTGTAGGATCTAGAAATTGATGATGGTTCAGGCTCACAAACTAATAAAGGTAGCAGAGGGGGTGTTTCTTCGAAACAGAACGTGGAGGTGGAGTGGAACACTTTGGGATTATGTTGATAACTTGATATAGTTGGCAGAACAGTGGGAGAGGGGTAACAAGACATGATGGTGGACCACCTCCTCTCTATACTTTGATTTATTTTTAGACTTAGCAATGTTTATTTGTATATATTTTGATTTAAAATGTTATATAATTATTTATTTATATCCCATTGGTCTTAACATCTAGGTGACTCTTATTAGTATAAATGTATACATCTTTGCAAGACCTTTAAAATGATATATATATCATATATCTTTGTCGTGTCCGTGTCCTATGTTTTTTGAAATTGTCGTTTCCCCGTGTCTTCCCGTGTCCGTGTCCTGTGTCCGTTTCCGTTTCCGTGCTACATAGCTTGGTAGTGATTACAGTCTCCTCTATTATAGACTTTTTTTAATATTTAGTTTTTCTTTTCTTTTGCTGAAGTTTAGAACCTGTTCGGCAATATAAGACTTGTGATTGAGAATCTTATTCAAACTGTTTTTATTTTGGTTACAGTGTCTATGTCCCTGTTTTTCTTTGGTTACAGTATCTATGACCATGTTTTTATAGTGGTGACAGTGTCTATGACCTTGTTTTTATTTTGATTACAGTATCTATGACCCTGTTTTTATTTTGGTTACAACGTCTATAGGGTTTTCCTTTGATTACAGTGTATACACCCCTTTTTTCATAGTGGTGACAGTATCTATGACCTTGTTTTAATAGTGGTGACAGTGTCTATGACTCTCTTACTCATTCATATATTAAAGGAGAAATGTCCACCTAATGTCTTTTGGCTTCTCATTAGCCCCTTTACTCCTTTAGGGTTTGTGCTTACCTTGTCCTAGGGTTTTCCAGTTGGTGACAACAATCATCTCTTAACGACGTACTGTACTTAACATTTTAGGGTTTAGGGTTTAGGGCCTTGGCCCTAAACCCTAAAGACTTAACCCTAAACCCTAAACCATACTGTACATCACATGTTCTTTTGGCTTCTCATTAGCCCCTATAGGGTTTGTGCTTTCCTTTTCCTAGGGTTTTCCTTTGATTACAGTGTCTATGAACATTTTTTCCATAGTGGTGACAGTGTCTATAAAGCTGTTTTTATTTTGGTTACAACGTCTATAGGGTTTTCCTTTTGATTACAGTGTATGACTTTGTTTTTATAGTGGTGACAGTGGATATGACACTGTTTTTTATTTTGATTACAGTGTCTACGACCCTCTTACCCATTCATGTATTAGAGGAGAACTGTCACCACATTTATTTTGGCTTCTCATTAGCCCTTATAGGGGTTGTGCTTCCCTTATCATATGATTTCTCTTTGATTACAGTGTCTATGACCATGTTTTTATAGTGGTGACAGTATCTATGACTTTATTTTTATTATGGTGACAATAGTAGTTACATTTTAAATTTTTTTAATTGTGGTGACACTACTTTAAAAAAAATCTAGAAAACTAGAAATTAAAAATTAGAGAAGAACTGTCATCAAATGTATTTTGACTTCTCATTAGCCCCTGTAGGATTTGTGCTTCCCATTTCCTAGGGTTTTCCTTTGATTACAGTGTCTATGATCATTTTTCATAGTGGTGACAGTGTTTATGACCTTGATTTTATTTTGGTTACATTGTCTATGACCCTCTTAGGCTCTTACCCATTTATATATTAGAGGAGAACTGCCACCACTTATATTTTGGCTTCTTATTACCCTCTATAGGGTTTGTGCTCCCTCGTCCTAGGGTTTTCCTTTGGTTACAGTGTCTACGACTCTGTTTTTATTTTGATTACAGTGTCTATGGCTCTCTTACTCATTCATCTATTAGAGGAGAGCTGTCACCACATTTATTTTGGCTTCTCATTAGCCCCTAAAGGGTTTGTGCTTCCTTCATCATATGGTTTCCCTTTGATTACAGTGTCTATGACTATGTTTTTATAGTGGTGAGAATATCTATGACTTTATTTTTTGATAGGATAAAACCTACACCCACAAGTGTATGGGATTCAGTTGTAGTAATCAAGTGTCGTATCCACAAGGACCGGAGGAATATCGATTGTCAATTTCAAACTAGTTCGACTAAGCCCAAAAGTAACGAACAATTTAAGGGGAAATGTGTGTATAAAATTAGAAAACACTGGTAAAAATTAATGAGAAATATATGTATGGAAGATATTCTAGGGTTAGGGATTCACCAACGATGCATCGTCAATAGACCAAAATATATTCTCGCTTGAACGATTTCTAACTCAAAAGTGAAGGTAGACTGTCTAAGGTAATCGCAAAGCTCCTTTCGGAATCAAAGCGAATGTGTCTAAATTGGTTAACGATCTCCTTTCGGTTTCAAGCAACCAATTTAGAACCCTTAAGCGCTTAGAATTCTAAATGAAAATCACATCAATTTCGCCTTTCGGTCTCAATTGATATAACGATCATCTAGAATATCTATAACAATCTATAAATCCTCAAGAAGTTCAATTTCACTTTCGATCCACTAAATTTCGAGTTTAATCCTATGGTTCCAATGGATCAAATAGCCTTTCAGCCTATAATCACCATCTAAATTCCAATTTAGGGTCTTAGTCTTTCGATTTCAAACCCAAAATCAGTTTTAACCAATTCTCATCGATTAGGGCTGGCGCAATAGGATTAAATCACCAAACAAAATCAGAAATCAATCAAACGATACTAAGAACGAGTCTATTTCCGCATCGCCGGGATCACCCCGACCCTAGAACAAGAGATCTAGCCACTCATGGAAAAGTACATGCTTGATTCAATCAAATTCGGCAAGACAAACATAGAACAATAGAGATGAAAATGGAATTTACCGAAATTTGATAGATCGAACAAGTTGTCTTCTCCAAAGTCCTAGTCTCCAAAGTTCACCAAAAGCTCAACCCCCAATTCCCCAAGTTCGGCCTGAGCTTTCTCCAAAAAACAAAACGTAACTCCTCCCCCAAAAATCTGGAAATTACCAAGGTTTTAATTCATCCAAACAAACACGGAAATGTGAAAGGTTGGGCTGATCTGGCACTGTCACGACTCGTGAAGAGTCTGCCACGGGTCGTGACAGCATGCAGACGCCTCAAAGAGATGAGTTTATCTCTCACGACTCGTGAAGGCCTCCCGCGAGTCGTGACAGCATGCTGAAGCTGAAAATTGCACAAATTCCCTTGTGAAGGCCATCACGCGAGTCGTGCTACATCGTCTGAGCTCCTATGAGTGATTCACTTGATATGCTTGCATCTTGTCTCATATTTTTGCTCATCTCTCGACCCCTTTAGCCAGTCTTAGATGATTTATTTCCACATGGAAGCGCCTCTAATCACCTCCTTATCCTTTAGCTCTTGAATCGGCTCCAAAACTGCTCAAAAGTACCTGAAATCACAACAAACTAGCGGTAGACACCGATTCCTCGAAATGGAACACAAAGGGCTAAGAAATAGGTAGAATACTCTAGTAAAATGCCCTAAACTCTACCCAAGAGTGCTCAAAGATAATGCTAGAATAGACGCTATCAATAGTGGTGACAACAGTAATTACATTTTTAATTTTTTTTTATTGTGGTGACACTACTTTAAAAAAATCTAGAAAACTAGAAATTAAAAATTAGAGAAGAACTGTCATCACATGTATTTTGGCTTCTCATTAGCCCCTATAGGGTTTGTGTCTCCCTTGTCGTAGGGTTTTCCTTTGGTTACAGTGTCTACGACTCTGTTTTGATTTTGATTACAGCGTCTATGGCTTTCTTACCCATTCATATATTAGAGGAGAACTGTCACCACATGAATACCGGCTTCTCATTATCCCCTATAGGGTTTGCGCTTCCCTTTGTCTAGGGTTTTCCTTTGGTTACAGTGTCTATGAACCTTTTTTCATAGCGGTGACAGTGTCTATAAAGCTGTTTTTATTTTGGTTACAGCGTCTATAGGGTTATCCTTTTGATTATAGTGTCTATGACTTTGTTTTTATAGTGGTGAGAGTGGCTATGACACTATTTTTATTTTGATTACAGTATCTATGACCCTCTTACCCATTCATGTATTAGAGGAGAATTGTCACCACATTTATTTTGGCTTCTCATTAGCCCCTATAGGGTTTGTTCTTCCCTTATCATATTTCATTTGATTACAGTGTCTATGACCATGTTTTTATAGTGGTGACAATATCTATGACTTTATTTTTTATAGTGGTTACAACAGTAGTTACATTTTTATTTTTTTTTATTGTGGTGACACTACTTAAAAAAAATCAAAAAAAAAAAATCTAAAAAACTAGAAATTAGAAATTAGAGAAGAAATGTCACCACATGTATTTTGACTTCTCATTAGCCCCTATAGGGTTTGTGCCTCCCTTTTCCTACGATTTTCCTTTGATTACAGTGCCTATGACCCCTTTTTTCATTGTGGTGACAGTGTCTATAAAGATGTTTTTATATTGGTTACAACGTCTATAGGGTTTTCGTTTTGATTACAGTGTCTATGATCCTGTTTTTATAGTGGTGACAGTGTCTATGACCCTATTTTTATTTTGCTTACAGCGTCTATAACCCTCTTACCCATTCATATATAGAGGAGAACTGTCACCACATTTATTTTGGCTTCTCGTTAGCTCCTATAGGTTTGTGTTTCCTTTGTCCTTTGGTTCACTTTTGGTTACAATGTCTATAACCCTGTTTTTATAGTGGTGACAGTGTCTATAACCCTGTTTTTATAGTGATTACAATGTCTATAACCTTGTTTTTATTTTGATTACAACATCTATAACCCTCTGACCCATTCAAACTGTTTCTTCATCTTAGAGTATTCAAGATGTTAAAACCATCAAATGTTAATAATTTATTAGTGGAATTTTGCCTTAAACGAGTTATAATTACTCCATCTTGAAAGATTTATCAATATTTATAATTATATTATACTCATATATTTTAGTAATACAGTGAATAACATTAATCGAATGGAAATGGATTGCAGGGAGCCATTCCACGCAAGCTCAAGTTCGAGCACGAGGTGCCCAGCAATGGTGGAATCATCTGCTTCAGTGGCGAGTTACGCCGCATCCTCTTTCCAATTCAAGCTCAAATTCGAGCTCCCAACTCAATTCTTGGGTTTCTAACCCCTAATTTCTCATATCTAGGTTAGAAAATAACGAGCGAGACGTTTTTAGTAGATCTGATGTTGTTGATACCCGGTGGCATTCGCGATCGTCTCCGTGTTGTGCCTGTCCGGCCCGACGTTGTACTTGAAATTGAAGGAAGCCGCTAGCGACTGCAATCCACCGAGGTCAACCGGAATTGAACCGGTTAGCTCGTTGTTGGACAGGTCAAGCCGGGCGAGATTAGTAAGTTGATCGACCAAATTCCGACGGGGATGTCACCGGAGTGCTGCTTTCCAGAGAGGACGAGGCGCTGGATGGAGAAGCGATGGAGAAGGAAATAAGTGTGAATAACGGACGAAATAACAGAGGGGGGTGGTGGTGCGAGGAACCGCCGAGCAGGGAGGCGGGAGGTGGGAGATGGTGCACAGCGAGGTTCTCGATCTGCCATAGATGCTCCGGCTCCGTTTTTTCCCAGATCTGTTTTAATTTGGGGAAGAAATAAGGGTAGGGGTAAAAGTGTCAATTGTTGACACTCACCTAATATTTAAACCCTTTTGTCTTAGGGCTTAAATTTTGGGCATCAAAAGGACACTTACCAAAAAACCCCTTTTTTTATAGCTCTTATTTATATAGAATGAGTTTTAAATGACTTAAAAAAATATATCTCTCAAACAAGTTTCTTTTGTTTTGTATATATAATTGCAAATAATGAATTAAAGGTAAAACTATTACAATCCTCGCGCCATGGCGCGTGCCCGTGGATTTAAAAGGATTACCCTATAATAATTTATTGACTTTAAAAATTAAATTAAAAAATGATAAAACTAATTTAAATTTAAACTACTTATTTAGAATTGAGTGGTTAACATATAGGGTGTGTTTGGATTCCATTGCATTTTAATTATAATGCAATTATTTTTTCTCGTTTTATGTGCGCGTTTGATTCTAAAAATAAAAATCTCGTAAAAATCAAGGCAAAATCGTAATTTAACAAATAATCACATAAATCGAGATAAAATAATTGCATTATAATTAATATATCGTGGAATCCAAAAATATCATAATTTAAACACCTTAGAATTTGTGTTAACCAAACACCGCCTTATCATTTTGCATTATAAATATAATGCATTTGGAATCCAAACACACCCATAGCCAACTTTACCTAGAGTTATTTTAATAACTCCGTGGGATCTCAAGTGGATGGATCACGTTAGTTGGATCACGTATTTAATGGGCTTTGCATGAGATGGGCCTCTGTCGTATTTCGTCGCTGCGCTAAAATAGTTGGGAGATCCTTTCAAAACCAGTAGATGGGCTTCCAAGCCCATTGGATTCTTTAGGAGAATCTATCTTAAGGTGACTCAGTGATGGGCCTTGGTCTTATTTTTAGATTGTCATTTTATCATGAATAAAAATAGGGATTTAAACCAAGATCAAGCTATAAAGAAAGCACATTTTTGCTTCTTACATGACAGAATTTTTTTTTTTGAAAAAGAAAGAATTTAAAATACTTCACAAATCATTATCCGAATCATCCGATAAACCGCAGGATGAAAAAAAATCAATAAATAGAGTAACTATCAAAGAAAAGGTCAATCATAGGACATCAAGGTAGACAGATAAGATGACATAACTCCAACAAAACACGAACCAAAGAATGACACTTCCTCACTTACTGGTTTGGCTTTTTTTTTTCCAATTAGTAAAGATTTACCCTCCGTTTGTTTTTGTGTAGATAAAAATAATGATTACCCTTATGAATATAGTCCATATTTAAGTTAAAATCCATTTATCACTACTCTAATAGTTCTCCTCCTCCCATTTTTCACACAAAATTTGATATCTTTTCCCAAATTCTATTCCCTAACTTTAAGGAGGGTAACTAATACCCCTAGGATGGTCTAATAATCTAACACACCCTTTTCTCTAAGCTCACAAAAAATGATAATCATATACATTTTATATATAAAATTTAATACCTTTCTTTTCCATTCCCCTCTTATGTAAACCTTAATATAGTTATTTCATCACTACATTCTACATATGGAAAGATAAGAAATTAATGCTGAAAATGAGGAATGAGTACCCATTTCACTTACTCTACCCTTACCATTTTTACATATGAAAACATGTAAAAAGTAGGTAATGAGTGATATAGGTGATGAGTGAAATGGAGGATGATTTTTCACCCAAAATCTCCTCATTCCTCGATAACTCATCTCATTAACTTGTATTAATAATCACCTAATAATAATCCAATAACCCAATATTATTAAAACTAGTTCACTACCCGTATCTTGTACGATTTTGGAACATCATATCAATATCTATGCATTTGATATAGAAATGGTTGCAAAAAAAGTTTATAATTAATCCCTAAATTCGGACTAAAATGTTATATTTTTTCAAAATTTTGAATTTAAATAAATTTTGTACCAACACTCATGCAACTTTCATTAGTTAAAAATAAAATCATTCATTAAGTATATAATCATATGCCAATATCTAATAAAATTGGGTAAAACCTTATCTCAAGTATATAATGCTAGTTAAATTTGGTAGAATCTCTCAATCTCATCTACATATTACCAAGTTTTATCGATTAACTGGAAAAAATGAATTGGTTAGAAATATTATGAATAAGGAGAAGTCGTTACTTGACAAAGATGACTTCTCCTTTACTTATTATATATAAATAAAATAGATAATAGATAGATTTAACACATTATGTATAATATTTAGTTCTCTATTGAAATCTACCTCATATCGTATCTGGTAGATTTAGGGTACAATTAGGGCTAAATTATAAATGACCCTAAAGCTTTTAAATTCGTAAAATGAGTCCCAAATAAACGAGAAATGAAAAATATGCATCTTGTCCCAATTTATATATGCATTCTAGTTTATTATATAAGGGTCGTCAAAATACCAAATTGATATTTAAAATGGACAATTATAAACATGAGTATTTAAAATTTCGTTGTTGAAAATTAGTTTTTCATCTATTAATATTTATAAATTAATTATAAACAACTCAATTGTACCATGCATCTCAAATCCGACTCAACTCACTAGATTGTCATCTCTATTACATGTTTATTGGCCCGATTAGTGGATCAATGAATTAAGATGCAAATTAAATATAAAGATGGGGTGAATAACCCTTCTCATAGGGTGTGTTTGACAAGGGGATAAAGATGGGGTGAGCAACTTCTGTAAGCGCCGGAAACCACCCACCAACTTTTGCAACCGGTCGAGCAACAGCTTCACCGCCTTCCCTCGTGCAGCAGCACCTCCGAGCACCTCCGCACCTACACCTCACGAAGACTGACGACCGAGAAGCGCAACCCGAGTCTCCGTCAAGCCCAATCGGCTCTCCGGCGAACCCGACAAGCTCGAATCCGCTTGATCAGTATCTAACCTCCTTTCGACTCCCCTTTTCGATTCCTTAATTGTGCTTCTCGTCCGTATTGCTTGAACTGACTTCAAATCTCCACCCCGTCCACTCCAAAATTTTATCCCCATTCCTTCTACCCCAAAAATCCATCCCCATCGACCTACTCCTATCCTGTAACCAAACACGCCCATATAAAGAAAAAACGCTATCTTTTGAGGAGAGCCTCAACCCTCAACCGGGAGACCCACAGTTACCATTCTCCGAGAGGTTGGGACTCCTCCAATAACCCCAAACCAACCTGTGTAGGTGTCTCGTAAGCCTTCAACGAATCTGAATGCTTTCGGCTCCCTGGCCGCTGGCGGACAAACCTCCTATTTCTCCCCTCTTCGGCTCTTGGGGTTAAAGGCTACTCACTTATTCTTTCCCATCGCCTGGCGCCGCGACTTCCTGGTGTGGTGGCCCTTGTCGGTTCCCGACCGTTTGCTCCTCTCTCTTCTTTTGAGTGAGTAGTAGAAACCCTAATTTGTTGAAAACTACTTTACCCTAAATCTTCAATCCATCACAAATCCAGAAAAATCAACAAATTCAACGCCAAATTCTAGCACCAAATCTAAGTTTTTTTAGCCAAAAAAAAGTTGCAATCTTGCCCGAGAGTTGTTCGCTTCTTCTTTTCGTGGTGCCTACTTCCTCCTCTGCCTTCTGTGTTACATCCCTCGCCACCTCCGGCGCCACCATCGCCCACCACCTACGGTGTCTTCCTCCCCGTATCTAGTGCGATTTCCGCTTTCTCCAGGGATCACCCTCTAGGGCTCAAGTCGCACTGGGATCTTCTGTAGTCCTCTCCCTTCCTCCGTTGCAAGGTTGAGGTCCTCCTGTCGTCATAGCCCTTGGTTACCCTCGGGCTCGAAGGTGGCCCGCCGATGTTGTTTTGGGCCTGATTTTTGTGCTTTGGGCTCAAAGCAAGTCCAAAAAAGGAAAAAAAAAAATATAAAGATGTTTCATATATATTTTTTTTTAACAAAATTTTTTATTTTATATATTTGAATATATATATATATATATATATATATATATATATATATATATATATATATATATATATATATATATATATATATATATGCTTACATTCTTTAAGTAACTCACCCGGAAGGGTTTGATAAAAAAATCCCGAGTCTTGATAAAATCCCAAAAGGCCTTTTTGATGCATTTTTTACGAGGATGGTTCTCGACTGTGTTCCCGGTTGTTCTCGACGGTCCTAGTATAAGTTGGGGGTCCGGCGTTCGGTGTCGGGTCTGGCTGGGGTAATGGCAGTATGCATCAAGGAGACTTCGTGTTCCGGTAATTTCCTTAGAGCTTCGTCTTCATCGCCCACATGAACTCTTGATGTACCGTTGGCCAGAAGTGTCATCACTTGGTGGCGCTTGGCTCCGGGTTTAGTCTACGTTGTCCCCGACTTTTTTTGGGTTATGCTAGTTTGTTCGATAGGGGCTGTTTGATTGCCGCTTTTTATATTGCACTGTTTTTTTTATTTTTTTACGTTGTATGTTTGACAGTTCACCATTTGTCCACTTTATCGGCCTCTCGAAATATCAGATTTATCTGGCTCTCAAATTATTTCCTAATAATAATATAAAAAAAAAACATAGGTTGAATTTCGTCCTGTAAAATTTTACTTAGGATAGGAAGCGGGATAATCCTAATCTTATCCGGTTTCATCCTATTCCCACCCTTAGTTTTAGTTTGGATGTTTTATCATAAATCCTAATGTATCCTACAATATGGTTTCAACTTCCAACAAGAAAATGAAGAAATAGAATAAAGGATGGAGTGTTTTGACGTTGTTCCTCAGCATTTCACGGCACCCACGACCTCTACGTGCAGTGGCTTTCTATGCTTACCTGCACGTGCCGTGCATGCATGGCTGCGATATCTCGCCATCTATTCCATGCATATTTTTATTAATTTAAGAAGAAGAAGAAGAAGAAGATATAAACACACTTAATTCAAGACCTTCCATTATCTATTTTTTATTTTGTTTCCTCCTGTGTCATGTGCGTTACTCACTTTCTGGCCTTTAAATTTGTTGTCTTGTTTCCACCAATGTTTTTTATTTTTATCTTTTAGAAATAGTAAAGATATGGAAGATGTTAGTTTTGCGTTACTCAAATGATGAGAGTCTAGATCTCTAGATGTAGAGACAAGGAGTCGTGTACGATTGTTTTTTTTTCCATATCTAATTAATCTTGTATGTTTCTTTTCTTTCCAGGTTTCGGTGTGGATCTCCTTTTTTTTATTTCACTACTAGAATTCTGTTATTTAACATCGGTTAATTAACATCGGTCAGAAAAACCTGTCATGCTAAACAGTTTTTTGACATCGGTTTCTTTTTTTGTGATGTAAATAAAAGTATAGACATCGTCCATTTATTGGACAGATGTTAAATATGTGTTTTAAAAAAAATTTAGAAAGCGCGAAACTATTTTACAAGACGTTTCTAAAATTAATTTGAACACCCGCTCAACGATGTTAGAAGGCGCTTCTTTGAAAACACAATCCCTAGTTCAGACAAAGGGTTACCACTTACCATACGTGAAACCTATCTCTCCCCTCCCTCTCTCCAACCTTTCTTCTCCAAACACCAGATCTAAAAACACAACCTAAGCTTCTTCCTCTTGTTCCTGCTTCTATCAAAGGCCCTCAAAAGAGGAGTGCAACACATCTCCACTGGTAAGCTTCTTCCTCTTGTTCCTCTTCTCCCAATCTCGGATCTGCGATGAGACTGACGTTTTTGTGCTTCTCCCTGTCGATGGCAAACTACCACACATATGGGGCGACACGATTCCTGTCCAGATCTACTGCCATGAACCCGAAATCACAACTCTCTCTTCCTCCCTCGGTTCTGGTAAGTGATTTAGGGTTTAGGGTTTCTTTTCTTTGGAGGGTACTGATATAGGATTTCTTTATGGCATATATAAACTTTTTCTTTGAGATTCCTGCATGTTTGTGTTAATTACAGGGCATTGGGAGCAAGCTCGTATCAGGCATTTTAAATTCAGGATTGGAAGGATTTTGAAGACATTTTTTTCCCAGGTTTGGGGTGCTTTTGCTACTTGCTCTTGGAGCTGATTTTAGTTATTGTTTAGGCGGTCCCGTTCCGGTAGAGTTTCCTTTTCCTCTTTCAAAAATTAAAATAAAAGAAAAAAATAAAAAAAAAACGGGGATGGGGTGGGGGGAGGGAAAGAAGGGGGGAAGATTTTTAACCACTGATTTTAAAATCAGTGGTTGAGATCCTCTCAAATCTACCCATAGAGTTTTCCACAAACTCCACCCAAATTGGAATTTCTATATTTTGCACTTGATAAAATTCAGCAACGGTGTTGAAGATTTCTATATTCCTAGGGAGTTGTTATGTATATTTTTACTTCCCAAATTGGAATTTTTTGTCTCGATCATGCATGACAACAAGTTGGACAGAATGGGTGCTGATTTTTTTTGTAAACAACTGCAGAGTTGGGTTGTTTCAGGGCTGAGTTGGGGTTTTTTTTTTTTTTGTTGTTGTTGATTTTCAACTCAACTTTTGGAAGCTATTCTTTGTGGCGGTTTGGACTAAAATAAGGATATGTTTTGGTCTTTTAAGGATGCATGTTGAGAGCTAGTTTGCTTGTTATTGTCTAGAAAATTCAGCTTGTGTTGGCTTTCCCTTTATTGCTTTCATCTAGCTTGGATTCTAGATAGAATGGATGATCTGGGTCGTTCATACCAGAATGTTCAATTTTTTTTTTAACAAGTGTCAATATTTCTCAATATAGGTTCAAGATCAATGGTTGGTTCAAGCATTAATTTATTATTGCCTAATAAGGTTGATATCATCTACTGTTGAGTTGAACATTGCACATATTTCATCTACTATCTGTTTTTAATTTATTTTTTGAATGGATGTTTTCTTCTGTTTCAATTTTCTACGATCTTCTATTTATTCTTAGAATTCAAAATACAGTAGTTGAGCTAGTTAAGATTTAGGGTATACATTGAGGAAGGTTAATATTGTCCTATTTAAGTCTTGGTCCATTTGTGCAGGTGATTGAAATAGCTAAAGTGACCAAGGTTAAGTATGAATTTGACAAGAAAATTGGGCTTATTAAGGTAATAAAACGCATTCTTGCCTATCTTTAGATTGTAATTATAATAAATCCATAAGATTAGTTCTATTTTTTAGCAATAATAAATTCATGCGTGTACAGGTTGACCGTATTCTTTATTCATCAGTTGTATACCCACCCAATTAAGGCTTCATCCCCTGAACTATGATTGCATGTGAGCACACTTTAGAAGTCCCGTATTTAGGACGGTTTTAGAAAAAAAAAATGCTTTAGCCCTTAGGGTTATGCATTTAAATATTTTCTTATCTTATTGTTGAAAAAATTTATCACTTAGACCCCACTTTCTTTCCTTCTCGGCCTATATTTTGTAAGTATTAGCTTTTGTAAGTATTAGCTTTTGGTAGTTCAATAGTTAATTTGAATTAATGCTTTCAATAAACAACTTATGGTTATACACCTTGTGTTTTTCTGTATGAATACAGTTGGTCTTTAATCAGGCTGTATCACATAGAGCCTTATGTGTTGTTAGTTTTTGGGGAAGTTTTGGAATTTGTTTGTGGGGTTTTATTGTTGCTATCATGAAGTGGTGTGTAGTGCTGAAAATTCATGCAATTCCTTGTCTTTCATCATTTCTTTTCTGTTTGAAGTTTTATGTGCATATCTAGATCCTGATTGAATGTAATGGGCATGAACTGATGTGCCTAAATTTGTGCTGATTCATTTCCTATGAAGCTGCTTTTATGCTGTTAATTGGGACCTTTTACAATCTTAGACCGAGATTGGGTGATTTGATTTATGGAGTGAAGATCTAGGTTTAAGTAATTGGGTATTTTTATGCTAGAGATTTAGAGTTGGGTATGATGCTTTATCTATCTCCGATGGATTGAAATCTTTTAGAATAAGTAATCTAATAGAATAAGTAATAATCTAGTTTTCAACTGTTCTCTCTAATTTGTCCATAATTGAAACAAAATCTGCCTCATATCTTTGTGAACTTGTGATTGCAGATTTGAACGTGTAGATCTAAGGTTTGTTTGCTGCAATTTTTCTATTTTTGTAGATCTAAGATTGTAAATGTGAACTTGTGGTTTCAGATTTTAACTTGTAGATCTAGGTTTTGTTTGCTGCCATTTTTTTTATATAGATCTAAGGCTGTAAATGTGAACTTGTGATTGCAGATTTGGAGTTTTCCTTGGATATTTCATACTCATATCATTCATATATTAGATTTGGAATTCCAGGTAAGAATACACTCCTTCTGCCTTGAAAATTATGCAGTGCTTTCACTTCCATGAAATCTGTAACATCCCGCCCGGACTGTCACAGTGCCATGAGTTCCCTACGAACCCACTTCGGCAATGATCTATGCATTAGAGATTGATAACTCATGAATTGAAACACCCCTAACCTTATAATTCGCAACACTGAAAACAAGTGAAATAACTTGACCAATATCTAGGACAAATGAGCCCAGCTAGGAGACCACAACTCTAGGGCTAACATTGAAAGCAAATAGCCAGTCCAAGAGAAGCGTTCAACATGAAGGCAGGGAAACAAACACAAATCAGTTGATGCAAAGTTGTAAAAAAAAAACCCTGTCCTACAGCAGCCAGTTGTCAAGCCTGAACCACGTCTCCGGTACGCTCCTCGGTTTGTGCCGCTCTAGTACCTGTAGCTGGCGATGCCGAGGCAAAGACCAGCCCAACCCAAGGGTTAGCTGCTACACATTTGACAAAAATACAAAGAGGAGATATGCAATGATGAAAACATATATGAACCATTAATCCTCACTCTTTAAATAAACCTCTGAACATAAAACTAGCGTACTCCAACTAATACACCATTTGCACCCCTTAAATATAGCATGGTAATTTGTCGAAAGAAAAGCAACCGATTCAAATGTTAAAATGCATACGCCTTCACTCACACGAGAGATGGTACCATCTTAGGGAAGTAAGTCTCTCGAGTAAGACTTACGACCCTGGGAACGCCTGAAATGTATTTGTTCCCCTGTTTGGGATGCTCATGAATTATCCCCTTAGAAGGCCTACGGGAATGCCAAAATAATTGTCCCCCTATACGTACGGGATGCTCATATAATAATCCCCTTTATATACAAATATACATGTATACATATATACTCTCAAACACCAGAATGCAAGATGGACATACTAGCAATATAGCCACAATCATAACCCATAAACAAGGAAAAACATGCATCTTGGTAGATAGCTAAACAAGTCCAAAGAGACTTGCCTTGTAGATGGAAGCTAGAGTTGGCCAAGGCTCGCAACGTTCACCACACAACTTCAATGCTCTACTCCTATATCACACAATATAGAGATTCATCACAACTTGGAATAATATTCTATCTACTGAATCAATGAACACATCCAATTATGTTATTACTACTAAAATATACCACCCACTGTAATTCTTCTAATAGCCTACTCTACACCCTCCATTTTCATGCTCAATTGTACCCACCCAACTAACTCCCCAATTTGATATTGCTCAGCCCGTAATCTCTCCTCACACAGATTCATACTTCAATTCCACGAATTTCTTTATAAGCTACTCCAAACCCCCACAAGCTCGATGCACCCGGCTGCCCCAATTCGATTAACCTAAACATATCATGAATTCCATACGAACTCACGGCTGTCCCAATTCTATTAACCCTCTAAATTTGATCCATAGCATACACGAACTAAAGAGTACTTACCCGTCCTCTCGAACACGCCCGATTGAAGGCTCTATACGAATCTGACTGCTGCGTTCAAGAACGCTCGCTCCCAATCGACCCCGGTGGTAACCGATGGAGGTTAAGTGGATGGGAAAGTGAATGGTGCAGTTACTCTAATTTCAGAAAGGGGAAAAAGTAAAAGAGATGTGCTATACACTAGGTCTCACCTAACCCAATTCTAATTCTCAATATTTTTCCCAACACTTAGCCCATGGACCTAATTAAAATAATTTAACTACTCCCTCTGTTCCAAAATAAGTGTCGTTTGTCTTTTAGTGCACGTTTTTCAATGAGTTAAAAAATCTATAAAATATTATTATTTTAGTTAAATTTTTTGTACAACTTTATACTTATTTGTAATGACTATGAAATTATATAAAAAATTTGATTAAAAAAATAATATTTTATAGAGTTTTTAACACCTTAAAAAACGTGCCGAAAAGCATTGTGACATTTATTTTGGAACGGAGGGAGTACTTAATTTTCACTTGCCTGCTTAAACAACGTACCTACGCACCCGGGTACCACAAAATCTAGGTGCAGGGTTACTTGACTCACTTTGTATCTTCACTAAATTGTTGTTTGGTTAAACCTGGGTGCAGGGTTTGTATTGATAATGATTCCTGCTTCTTGTTCTTCTTCTTCATCTTTTTTTTTTTACCGCTCTCACTTATTTCCCCTTGCAACTGTGTTTAGTTGGGAGAAACTGTCAGGGCTCGTCTGATAATTTTTGTGCACTGCCAGCGCCTTCTGTATATTAGTTGCTATTATCACTTAGTCACACACTTGAACAACCATGTGAATTTTCCACTGTTGGGATGACCTTTCATTTTGCCAGTGTTAATACATGATATTCTAGTACAAAAGTTAGAGCTATATATAAGTCTGCTCTTACTTGCTTAAGTCCACTGATTCTCCTTTTTTTTGTGGTTTGAGTTTTCCTATTTACTCATAAGGTTCAACAAATGTCTTTCTTAAGTTTCAAATGCTTTTTTTTTTGCTATTATGTAATAATATTGTATCTAATTTAAAGCCTATTAGCTCAAATGGTAGAGCGTTGCGTTCAAACACAAAGATGTGGGTTCAAATCCCATATAGGCTGATATAACCAAAAAAAAATCACAAATATGTCATTTAACATCAGGTAATACCCGATGTCTTTCAAAAAACAAAATCGATGTCTATGTGGGGATGTAAAAAGTCAAAACGTTTTAACATCGGGTAATAGCCGATGTCTTTGTATGTTATAACATTGGATATATTTTATAATTGATGTTATATCATATCGAAGACATCAGACTTAAAAATATAAACGATGTTATAACATACAAAGACATCGGCTATTACCCGATGTTAAAAAGTTTTGACTTTTTACATCCCCCACATAGACATCGATTTTTTTTTTGAAAGACATCGGCTATTACCTGATGTTAAATAGCAAAATTCTAGTAGTGTTTCTTCTTCCCTCTAATATATATTCATTTTGATTGCTTCTAATTATGTAGTTGCCGTCTGAGATAATTAACCTTCTTATTTTTGTGCGATCGTAAAACCTTGGTCGTCACACTATTTTATTTCTTAAAATAGTTCGGATCCCCCACCTAAGGCGACAAACATAGTATGATTGCCTGAGTGTGCATTGGGTCGCCTGCAAATCCAGGCCATGACACTGTCGTTGCTTCGACAACGTCTCCAAGTTATTCAGGTGGACGATGTTACACTGCTCGCTATAGTCATTCCAGGTGAGGAACTATGTCTTAGACACTTGATGTTAGGAAAGCCACTGAAAACCAACAAATATGATTGAGGCGACCATGTTTAATCAAATCATTCATGCAAGGGATGTAATGTAGTCACTTGACCTTATGAGAAACATTTTCAGAAGGTCAAATCACTACTATAGAATTGGGCAAATAACCCATAGAATATAATCCAGATGTGACAATTTTGAGTTATAAAGCCACTTATTTTCTTTTAAGCAAAATGATATGGGTTTTATAACCCGGACATTGTGATATTTGAGTTATATAAGTAGTTTTATAATCAAATAACCTGAATGTGACAAGCCGGGGTTATATGGTATTTTTTTCCCCTTCAAATTAATATTAGGCCTTAATATTAATATGCGGATTATTTCAAGTCAAAACCCATGAGTCTATTGATTTCATTTTCACTTCTTAGGTTCATCATCTCCCATATTCCCACCGCCACCCGGCACCAATTTTGATTTACGAGGAGGATGAAGAATCACTACATGTCATCTTTTTTCTCCCATTTAAAGTTATGCTAGAAGAACGAGCGAATATTAATGAGAAAACTTCTTTGTGCACTGAAATCTTTGATGTTGTCCAAAGAACGGGAAGTCAGTGTGTCACACGTCGACTCCTGCAGAGGAGTTCAAGCTAGTGATTCACCATTTTCTCAAATTGCTTCATGTGAAAATGACGATCAACACTAAATGACACAATGAAGCAATTGGATAAAATGCAGAGCAAAACATATAATGAAGCCACCCCCCTTTCATTCATTCATGGCAGCCATTAACCCCTTTAAGAAAGCAGCAATACCTAAAATAAAAACCCTACCTAAAGAGGTGATAGCTTGTGGTACGGTTATATACCACCCAACCACGTGAGCTGCACACACTCAACTGCAATACATGTAGTCCAAGCTGCTCAGCAGCCTTATTACAAACACAACATATAAAGAGAGAAATAAAAGATAAAGCAAACAACTAGCTAGAAATTACATAAACTAGCCCTTATTCTTCATATCCCCCCTTCAATTTGGGCTTAGTGGATGGGAACCCAGCAAGACCCAACTTGACAACAAGGAAGTGATGATGTTTCTCTCCCAACAGTTTGGTTAAAATGTCGGCAACATGGACAACAGTTCTGATATTTTGAGGTTGAATCAACCCAGCTTGTAATCTTTCGATCTCTGATAAAGTGATAATCGATCTTCAAGTGTTTCATTCTCGCATGGAAAACTGGATTCTTAGTTATATGCAAGGCAGCTTTATTGTCACAATACAAAGGGATAGGTAAAGGTACCTGCGCATGTAGCACATTCATAACCCCTTCTATCCACATAATCTCACTAGATGTCATGGACATGCATACTTCTGTATTCAACTTAGCTATGCTGAAGATTTTGAGACAATGCTTTGTTTTCTATCTTTCCAAGAGACCAAGGATCGTCCCATGAAAACATAGTGTCCAGTTAATGATCTAGCTAGCTCTGAACTGACAAGATCCCCAATCTGCATCATATATAGTAAGCTAGAATTTCAATAGAGGAATTTTTAGGATAATGTAAACCAACAACTATAGTCCCTTTCAAATACTTGACCACAAGTATAGCTGCATCATAATGTGGCTCTCTTGGCTCAGTCATGAATTCACTAAGATGTTGAATAACACATGAGATGTCTCCTCTCGTCAGATTCAAAAAACAATAGTCTCCCAACTAGCCCCCTGTAAGTCTCAGGTTCATTCATGATCTTTCCTGAATCAGTAGAGAGTTTCAAACCCCTCTGCAATGGAAATTAGTTGGTTTACAATCAAATGAATTGCAGTCTTGCAAAATATCCATAATGTACTTTCTTTGATGCAAATAAGTTCCTGGATGAGTTTTAGATATCTCAAGACCCAAAAAGTATTTGGATATGCCCTGATTTTTGAAGAAAGCACCTTGTAGAGACCATGCTTCCTCTCACCAGCTAAAACAATCTGCTCACTTCCAGGGTCTTGGACAAAAGAAGCATGTCTAGTGAATATGGCAATCAAGTCATTATCATCTAGAAACTTCCCAACTGATAATAACCTGTGTTGAAAGTCAGGTACAAGAAGAACATTGTTTAGTGTCACTTTTCCTATCAACTGAAAGCTTCCCATTCAGTTACCACTTTAACTGATCCATCTGGCAACCCAATATGCAATGGTCTGTCAAGTTTAATAAGTTCCAAGGCAAATTAATTCTTAGGCATCATATGATCAATAACTCCAGTATCAACAATCCATTCAATAAGAGAGTTGTTAGCAAGAAAAATATTAGCAGTTGAAATGCAAATTTTACCTGCAAATTTTACAAAGGACACATCAATATTTCTCTTTCCTCTCATCTTTCTCATAACTTCCTGAAAAACAACAATGACCATGGCATAATCCATATGTCCATCTGTCTGGGATTTGTCATTGTAGTCATCATCTAAAGAGGTGTTCTGAGACCCTCTTTAATAGGGCTGACAAATGGTACAGGGATTACCATACCAACCACGTAACAACCATATCCCGTCTATGTTGGTAACCACACTTGTAGTAATACCGACATGGCGGTAACCATCGCGGTGGTAACCACGTGATGGTGATACGGTAAATCGGTAATGGTAATGAAATCTGAATACCATGGTTACCATGGTTATAAAGTATTTATTATTATTATTATTATTATTATTATTATTATTATTATTATTATTATTATTATTATGGAAAAAAATTACATAACGTTAGTTGGAAGCCTCGTAACAAATTGAGCTCCAACCCTTTTTTGAATAGTAAAACCAACTCTATGAAATATGAAATCACCATTATCAGACCCTGCCCCGTGGCTTTTCGTAACCAATTGAACCCGCTTCATAAAACCAATAGCATCATCCCCCAGTTCTCCAAAAGTAGAAAACGCAAATGCCATGAAACAATACCCCTTAGCAGCACAAATATCCGCGTACTTCTTCTCCTTTCTTATAGTGGCTTGAGAGACTGCCTTGCCGGGTACAAAGGAATCATTAGCTCTAGTTGTGAACGGTGAAGTACCAACCACATCCACACAGGTGTCTCTACCCTTGTCCCACCCATAAACCAACAAATCTCCTGGCCTCAACTCAACACCATCTTCATTACTCATACCAGTATGCGCTTCCTTCTGAACTGCGATGCCCGTTTTGTAACAAATGTCAGCCAAAACATCTCGGACCATGTTGTGTCGGTGCTTCGTTCCGATGCCTCGACTGCAATGCAGAGTGTGATCTCCAAATGGGTCCATCCTGTCAAGCTCACAACTAGGACAGGTCAGATAGCCACTAAACATAGGGATCGAAAGATGGTATTGGAGGACCGAACGAAACTGGCGAGACGGCATGGTTTGAACTAGACCCTCAATGGGAGTGGTCAACAAAAAATCATGCGCTCTGTCTCCTCTCACCGCTTGCAAAACATGCAGTTGCCTGGGAGTCGGATTGAGGGTGGACACTAAGTTGTCATCAATGAACTTGAAGTATCGATCCGCCAGTACTGACATGATTTTTTTGGGGGCAGGGGATACAAACAAGTCATCAATATCCGATCCAACACAGGCGACATACCTCGAGATAGATTGGGTGAGGACGCTGTCAAGGCAACTGTCCGGACATCCAGAAGGTGAAGACAAAATGGATGTTTGGAGTTCAAACGTTTGGAGACGAGATGCGATGAAAGCAAAATGACTAACATCCTCCGCCGAAAGCACCCCAAACCCACCAAATTTTAAAGGAAGAGTCGCCTGACGCCACTGCCATGGACCAAACCCTGGGCCTCCTGCAGTAATAGCCTGCTCAAGGGAAGCTCGAAGCTCATCATCAAAGCACTTTATAGCGTCAAGGAGGGCATGAAGGGGGCACGTTCGAAGAGCAAACATCAATCTGGAGACCCCGATACAATTTCGTAGAAGAAGCAATTCGCACTGGGGATCTTCTAGCCTCCTAACAGCCTTAAGAGCTTCTATCGATTTGTCAACCCTCTTCATAATCAAGCTATTGCAGAATGTAGCACTGTTGCTGGCTGGACCACCTAACAATTTCACTCCCAATTTGGGTCTAGAAATGTCAGATGGGAACATACCAACTTCAAAGCTCCTCGGATCTGCAGTTGGCCAAAATAATTCAGTTTTCTGAATATTAATGAATAGCCCCAACTTCGGACCCTCTCTAACCACAATCTCCAGCGCCTTAGCAACCTCCCTGGTGTCACCTGATAAGGTACCATCATCTAAGTACCACGCGTTAATGTCAAGAGCACATGCGGTATTAATTTTGGTGACAAGCGGATGCAGGACTAATGCGAACAAAAGCGGACCTAGCGGATCACCCTGTTGCACGCCTTGACAAGAACGCAAAGGAACATCCTGCCAATACAGACGAGCCGGTTGGGCATAACAAAATTCAACCCATGGAGCAATGGAGGGGCAACGGATGCGAACTTCCCGAATCAAAGCGCCTCTATCAACAAGATTAAAGGCGTTAGAAAAGTCCACAAGAAGCAAGGACATGCCCGTATCCATACCCTTATCTAACAGCAGCCTGTTAACCGAATGGAGGATAGCTTCGCCACCCCCCGACACGCCCACACCAAACTGATGTGTGCCCAAATATCTGTTGAGCTCCTTGGTGACAATAGAAGCCGCCGATTTGGAAACCAACCTCCTCCAAATAGAACCTACTGCAATAGGACGAACACCCCCACCTGGTTTCAGCAACGGGGTCAGGGGAGCACTCGCCACAAATTCCGCAAGCACTCGAGGGCAAGCACCCGACAGAAAAAGGTTAACAACACCCGTGATGGCTCCTAGAAGCTCACTAGCAATGCCGTCACATACTCCACCCAGAATCTCAACGAGATGTTGCGCTCGAAGCCCATCTTTCCCACAAGAAGTACCCTTGGGGAAGCTCCTGATCCGATTTAGGACTAACTCTTTACTAACTGTCAATGCAGGCACCAGGAGAGGATCACATGGAACTCAAACAATCAAATGTTATTATTATTATTATTATTATTATTATTATTATTATTATTATTATTATTATTATATATATTATCCAATTACTATTTACAAGAAATTAGTGGGTAGCCGAGATACTATCTGGGCACCCACTCCCTTAGCGATAATAAAACTGAGTCTAGTGAAAATATAAGCGGCAACACGAGCCCCAACATCATGAGATACAGAGAATTTCTGAATCCGCTTCAGCAAAGCAACCGCATCCGTATCTAACTCTCCCAACGAAGAGAAGGAGAAGGGTATGAAACCATACCCAGCCGCCGTGCACAAATCTCGATACTTGGCACACTTACGTCGAGCAGCATCAACAACAACACGACCAGGCACAAAGTCAGACATCCCAGACTGAGTCAAAGGGGAGGATCCCGTCAGATCGACACAAACATCCCGCCCCCTATCCCAGGAATAAAGTAGCAAATCCGCCGGACGAAGAGGCTTATCATGCCCATCAATCAAACCAATATCAACCTCCTTACCAGCAGAAATCCCAGACCTATAGCAGATATCCAATAAGGTGTCGCGAACGAGGTTATGTCGATGTTTAATGCCCACGGAACCAGCGCAAGACACAGCATGGTCACCGTAAACATCACCAACAAAGACCCGAGAACAAGCAGAACATGGTCTGGACACCGCGAACAATGGAACTCCCAATCGATAGCTAAGCACACTACGATGTTATTATTATTATTATTATTATTATTATTATTATTATTATTATTATTATTATTATTATTATTATTATTATTATTATTATCTCCAAATAGTATAGAAATCAAACAATCAAATGTTTACAAAAAGTTAGCAGACAGACGAGAAACAAGCTGCGCGCCAACCCCCTTAGCAATGAAAAACGAACTCTGGTAAAAATATGAGCAGCTAGGCGAGAACTAGAATCTAAGGCAAAAGAGAAAGAGCGGATCCGTCCCAACAGCGCAACAACATCACCATCCAACTCACCAAAGGAGGAGAAAGAAAAGGGCAAAAACCCATAACCAGCAGCAGAGCACACATCCCGATACTTGGTGCACTTACGCCGCGCAGCGTCGAGAACACATCGTCCAGGAGCGAAGGAAGTCAAGCAAGTCTAAGTGAGGGGGGAGGAACCAGTGATATCAACACACACATCTTGACCCCGATCCCAAGAGTAAAGAAGAATGTCAGCGGGCCTAAGGGGCCCGCCAAGACTGTCAACAACACCAATGTCCACCTCCTTCCCAGAGGAGATCCCAGCACGGAAGCAAATGTCGAAGAGGGTATCACAAACAAGATTATGCCGATGTTTGAGCCCAACGGAACACGAACACGACACGACATGATCCCCAAAAATATCATCCTCAAAAACCCGACCACATGCAGAGCAAGGAAGACCAGCCCGAAATAAAGGGATACCCAAACGATAATAGAGCACAGACATGTAAGTCCTACCATTCATGGTCTGACCGAGCCCCGAAATAGGAACAACTCTGAGCCAATCAGACGAATGGGGCCCATGCTGAGACCTCCACAACACCACCTGCTGCGGGGTCAATGAAAAAACCGTCTCAGAAGAAGCCACAATCCGGGCGAAGTACACATCTACCAATTTCTTCATAAGTTTGGGGGCAGCGAACTCGCAAGAATCACGACTGAAGTCAGAACCGGTAAGACCATTGAAGTCACACAGTGCAGAGTCGAAAGAGGGCCCCTCACCCAGGGGCAGCCCAGCAAGGCGGAGGAGCGAGGACTGCAACCCAAAAGACTATAGGCACGAGGCCAGAAAAGAATAATGCATAACGTCACCAACAACATAAACACCAATCCCACCGTACTGAAATGGAAGAGTAACCAACCTCCATTGCCAATCACCAAACCCGGGTCCAGAAGCAGTCATAATACGCTCTAAACAGACATGGAGGGCACTGTCAAAAGTAGACTGAGCTGGGACAACGGCCCACGACGGACAAGTACGCAAGGTGAAATAGAGTCTAGAGATACCCGAACAAGCCCGAATCAAAAGCAGCTCACTCTGCGGATCCTCAAGTTTGGCAACAAGACCCATAAGCTCGACGGTCTTAGCCACCCGCGTCGCAACAATCTCAGCGCTATAAACAGGTCAAGTACTGACAGGACCACCTAAAACCATAACGCCAGAAACAGGCCGAGCAATCAGGGCATGGAAAACACCAGGCACCAAGCCCCTAGGATCCACAACAGGCCAAAAGACCTCAGTCTTATCCACGTTAAGGTGCAACCCCAACACAGGACCATCAGACATAATCAAATCAAGAACCTGGCTAACCACAAGAGTGTCCCCAACAATAGTACCGTCATCCAAATACCAAGTCTGCAAGCATAAATCAAACGAATCCCGGATCTTGCATATCAGACGATGCAAGACCAAAGCAAAGAGCAACGGACCAAGGGGGTCACCCTGCTGAACCCCCTGGCAATACCAAAGGCAGTGCTCCCCATAGTACAGCCGAGCAGGGCTAGAATAACAGAACTCGACCCAACGCGAGTGGCCAGGGCACTGACGACGGACTTCCAAAAGCAGAGTAGTGTGATCAACCAAGTTGAAAGCATTTTGGAAGTCCACCAACAGCATAGAAAGACCCATCTCAGAACCACGAGACTCTACAAGCCTATTCAAGGCATGCAGAATGGCCTCACCACCTCCAGAAACACCAACTCCAAACTGTAGCTCCCTAAAATACCCAGATAACTGAGGCCCAACCAAGAAAGCACCCACCTTAGACACAAGGCGTCTCCAGATCGTACCGACAGCAATAGGGCGGATACCACCCCCTTTTTTGACCAAGGGAGTAAGAGGGGCACTAGCAACATATTCCCCAAGAGCTGACGGAAACCGACCTTCCAAGAAGATATTCACAACACCCGTAATGGAAATCAGAAGCTCATCAGAAATAACAACTTTTGCACCACTCAAACAGTCCAACAGATGCTGGGCTCTGAGCCCGTCCCTACCACAAGAAGTACCACGCGGGAAACTCCTAATGGAATCCAAAATAATGGGCGGGAAAGCAATAATAGAAGGTTGAGGGGCTAAACCACAAGGCAAAGCAGGGAGGGGGCATAAGGGTGCTTGTCACGAAGCGCAATCAATGTAGAATTAGAGTAAGGAGCAACGCCGGAAGAAGAGAGAACCCGCATAACAGCAGTGAAATGCCCATCAGAAATCTTCTTATGGCATTGACGGAGGTTAAGGTCTGGTGTGTGAGGCTCATCATCATCCCCAACACCCTCGCTGAAAGACACAAAAGCTGCCTTCAGGGCAGCCTCAAGCAACACAATGTCACCCCCCGGAGCGCTCCAATCAACAAGAGCACTGGCAATCGGCTCCTCCGGCGAGTACGTCGAACACCCGATCGATGATTGCTACTACTCCTTGGTACAAAAGCACAAAAAACACAGATGGGCATAACCAGTAACCGAACCCAAGCAGAAATGTCATCAGGGGCGGCAATAACACGGTCAAGCACCCCCTTAAGGGCCCGAGCAAAACCAAGACGACAACGTGACGGTACGGACTTAACCGTACGTAGTCCCTTGCCCAAAAGACGATCAAAAGTACACAAATCCCATCCAAAGTCCACCTGCGCAACACCCCTATCACGTGGCACACTACCATCTAAAGAGACAGGGGATGACAAAACTGATCCTGGTGCGGGCAAAGTAGGTGGCAAAATAGGGCAATCAATATTGAAAATGAAAAACAGAGCATTACCGTCACCGTCGTCCGGCGGGGAAACAACAACTCCATCGGGATGACGGCAAGGAGAACGCAACGTGTGAAGAGAACAACAAACACCACATAACCATACGTTCAACCTTCGGAAAGTAGCCTCAGCATCGGCATAGACGGCCGGAGAAGACGACAGAAGTGAACAAGTATCAACGGTGGCGATAACAGAACCATGCCTATCCTTGAAATGACGCAAGAAGGCAGTTCTGACAAGCCCACGCCCACCACCATTGGGGAAATTATGGAGGCTAACGAAGGGACACATAAAGCGTTCCTTAGGGACCTGCATGACAATGAAACGAAGGCACAAGATCGAAAACAAGCCCGAAACCCACGGAAACCAGAGCAACCAAGAGGGCTAGGGTTCGGATTTTTGGGTCACCGAAATTTGGACAAATTGAGGGCGCAGGGAGATGCGGCTTGGCGAGGTGGTTCTACTATCGGCAGCGACGAGGCCATCGGCGGCCGGAGGCGGCGGCGCTGCGCCGGAAAAGGAAGAGGGAGATGGCGAGTCGCGAAATTGCAGGGAGGGAGAGAGGGAGGATGGAGGGGGTCAGGAGGTGCGCCGTAGGGAGGGGAACACGTCGAAGGTGGTGCTGTCGCCGGCGGCGTCCTGTGGCGGCGGCGAGCCGACCGGAGAGAAGGCCGCCCCTGCACCTGCGCGAATCGCCTGATCGCCTGAGAGAAGGCCGCGTCCTATTTATTATTATTATTATTATTATTATTATTATTATTATTATTATTATTATTATTATTATTATTATTATTATTATTATTATTATTATTATTATTATTATTATTATTATTATTATTATTATTATTATTATTATTATTATTATTATTATTATTATTATTATTATTATTATTATTATTATTGGGTATAAAGTGCACACCCCTTAGGGTGTACTTTGTGCACAAATTTAAGCCTTTGATCTATAGTAAATGGAGGGATGGGATGTTGCCACGTTCCCCATGAGTTTAAATAAAAAAATGCTGATAATTAATCTAAAACTCCTTAAATTGGAGCGTGTAGCGCATGGTAGGGGGATAAAACCCTAAATTCCAAATTGTTTTCTCTGGAGGTGAAGAGATTAGAGAGCCCAGGCAAGGCGGAGAGGTGACGATTCAGCGAGGAGGCAAGCAACTGGTTCTGGGCGGAGGCGAGCGGTGGCGGGCTGAGGCGTTGGTTGCCCTCTTCTTCATTGTGTGGATCGACCAGGCGGAGTCGGGGATGGTGGTGTCGCGGCAGTCTGAGGAACGACGACGGCGGTGAAGGGCGAAAGGGACGGTGGCGGCGACGGTGGCTATTTCTGGCCCGGAGCTGGTTGTTTTTTCCTCATTCCCCTCAGATCTGGTAGCGGCGACGGTGGCGACGACGGTGGCTCATTCCCCCGACAGTCGGGGATGGTGGTGTCGAGGTTGATGTTATTGGTTTGTTCTAGATCCGTTCATTCGGATATGGGTGGCGAAGTGCGGGGGCGATGTGGTGGCAATGGTGGGGCAGACAAGTGGGATCGAGATGGCGGAAGTGGTTCTGATGGGGACGGCGGCGGAATGGGATCTGATGGGGAAGGAGGCGGAGTTGGAGAAGGGGAGGAGGCGTGGGTGGGTGGGGGTAGGGGGTGGTTTCTCCCTCCCGCCGGCGACGCCCCTGTTCGCTGCCCCGTGTTCCCTGCCCTCGATATGCTTCCCTTCCCGTTTGAAGGGTTATTCGGTGAGATACCGAATATTATTCGGTGATATTGAACAATTATTCGTAGAAATATGAGTTTTTTTAATGAATTTGTGGTTTATATAATATGAAACATTATTCGGTGATTTTTGATGAATTATTCGGTGAAATATCAAACAATATTCGGTGAAATATGAAACATTATTCATATAAATTGTAAATTTTGTTTAGGGATTTCAGGTTTATTTTATTTGAAATAGATGGAAAAAAAACATTATTCGGTAGAATGCGATAAATTATTCAGTAGAATTGATAAAATTTGATCTGAGCTGGATAGAAAAAGATAGCATAACATTATTCAGTAGAATGTGAAACATTATTCGGTAGAATTGGCCAATTTTTCAAAACAGCAAATTCACATCCGGAAAAATAAAAAAAACGTGTTAGTCTTTTGAAGTTAGATCCCACCATTTTTTCATTAAAAAAAAACAAAACTCTCCAAAAAAAAATGCAAGATGGAGTGGGGGTGGATTACACGCACAAAAGAAAGAAGGTGGTTTTTTTTTGGGCAAGTGGATCCCACTACATTAAAAAGAAAAATACAAAAATTCCTTTTAATCCCTGCCTTCCATTTCCTCTCCATCAATGGTCAAGATTTGTGCACTAGATACACTCTAAGGGGTGTGCACAAGGGAACCACTCCCTACCATTATTATTATTATTATTATTTAATATTTTATTGTTTTTACTTTTAGTTTTAGTTTTAAGTTTTTAATTTATATTTTGTGTTTTGATTTTGACCTAAATTGGTCCTTTCTAATTTTAATACCATGGTTTGATTTTAATTTTTTTTCTTTATATTTTGACCAAAAAGAGTTGTTCTGAGACCATCTTGAATGGTAATGAAAGCTCAGTAAATGCAACAGAAGCATGGGTTAGTCTTGAACCCATGCTTTTGCTGCATTTACTGAGTGACCTCTATAACCACAGTCGCTACATTTCGTCTCATATTTCTGTCTCTTCAACTCTGTCTAATCTTTTCTAAAGGATTGGCTTCCAGATGATCCACCTTGATCGCTTCCAGATGATCTACCCTGATACCTTATATTGCCAAATTGATTGGCAGCAAAAGCATTACTCTCTGTAGAGTTATTTAAAGAGTCTATTGAAGCACCTTTCCCTCCTTCAACTTGTTGAAGAATGTAATAAGCTCTGTTCAGGGGTGGCAACGAACCCATGGCAATAATCTGATTCCTAGCCGCATCATAATTCTCATTTAAGCTCATCAAAAGCTGCATCACCCTGTTCTTGGATTCCATGTCAGTAAACTTCTTGATGATGTTGCAAGAGCACTGATTCAATATACCACATGCATGTGCACTTGGGCAAGCCCTCGAGCACTTGAAGTTCATCCCAAAACTTCTTAAGAGTGTTGTACAGATCTGCTAGATTCATGGTGCCCTAAGTAACATTCCCTAGCTTCTTTTTTACTTGATAAATTCTAGGAGCATTCGACTGACTGAAGCGCTCCACTATCTCATCCCAAAGATGCTTGGAAGAATCAACAAATACAAAGGCTTCCGCCAAGTTTTTACTCATCGAGTTTAACAACTAATATCTACCATATAATCAGCTTGAATCCAACGCTCTAAATCATTATACTCTTAGCTGCAGGCTTAGCACATATCTACCATTAATAAAGCCTAGTTTGCATTTTGCTCTTAAGGCCATCATGACCCCTCTACTCCATGTCATGTAATTATTACCATTAAAAGGAATAACGACAAGGTGAGCACCAGGGTGATAAAAATTAGACAGATGTAAAGGATCTTCAAGATTACCTTGAGACGGATCACTAACCTGCACGTACTCTCACATCAGTACTCATGTTGTTGTCTCAATTAAACATCAAGCAAGCTTTCCAAAATCATAAATAAGAAGGATCTACTCCATGTAGCTCTGATACCATGTGAAAATAATGATCAAAAGCAAACGAACACTGAATGACACAGTGCGGTAAGGATAAATGCAGAGAAAAACATATAATGAAGCCACTCCCCTTTCATTCATTCATGGCGGCCATTGACCCCTTTAGAAAAGAAACAATCCCGAAAATAAAACCTCTACCTAAAGAGGTAACATCTTGTACATGGTTATATACCACCCAAACACATGAGTTGCACACACACTCAAATGCACTACAATCCAAGCTGCTCAGCAACCTTATTACAAACAGACCGAGCATAAGAGAAAGAGAAATAAAAGATAGAGCAAACAACTAGCTAGAAATTACATAAACTAGTCCTTATTATTCATACTTCCGCTAACTTGAGCCCTAGTCTTACAATCACTCAATTCGAAACTGCTTCCATCAAAGCCAGGGTTTCTCAGTTCCTCCTTCGCTTAATAAGTGGATTCAGACTTAATGTCCTAAATAAGGTGTTTATACGCTTCTTGAAGGTGAAATTTATAAATAGAACAATTCCTTTTGTCATGTATCCTCGATTACTGCAACCTCATATGCTTCTGTTAGAGATGTGAATGAGACCAAAGTGTCCCACATCGGAAAGATGAATATATCAAGCCCTAGTATATGAGTCGGCGGGCTACTCCTTCTATTGCCAATTGGTTTTAGAATGGAACCTCACTCGGCCTGTGTGCTAGGCTACTAGCGCATGTGCGCCCGTGCACACGACCCCCAATCATCGGTCCGAGTCAGACTTTGATAGCTTCCTCTTGCCGTTTTAGTATTGAGCGAAAGGTTACACCTATTGGTTCTGTGTTCCGGGTCAATCCCACTCTTCTAGTTCTGATAGGGAGCATTGGTGAAAAACACTACACCTATAGAAATCAACAAGAGTAAAGCTTTGTTATTGTAGTTGTGTTAAATATGTGTGTGTGTGAGATATGTCTATTTAAATTTACAATTCATTGATGCTGTCAATCATTTGGTCACTCAATTTATCAGGCGAAACAACTTAATAAATCGAGAGATCACCTGATAAATTGAGGGACTAAAATAATGGTAGACAAACATATCTTCATAAAAACAACCAAACAAAAGAAAGAAAAAAAAAGCACACAAAATAAAAACATTGAACACCTAATAAACTAAGGTCAATGAAAAGACATTGATGCAGACTAGACAATTATTGGTAAAAATAACACAATGAATCTCGATCCTAAGAATAAAAGCGAAGATTTAATATTTAAATTTCCCTTATGAAGAAATCATCAAATCACGATAACACAATTTACACCTAATATAAAGGCATATATATAATTCGATTCGATGGGTTAGAGGAATAGGAAGTGGGAACTAACGAAGGTCGCCATTTTGATTTTGGAATCGAATTAGAAAGGAGTTGCGGCGCGCCATATATCATATTATATGGGAGATGCACGTGGTGAGACATAGGATGCCAATGAGGATGATGCAGATGGGCTAAACCCACGTGATCGATCGATGTACTCATCTGGCATGGCGGCCTTTATTTAATACATTCATCCCTCTGATCGAACCCAACTTCCACGTACAATTGGCTATATATACATAGTTCCAACACCTTGCGTTACACTTGGTATGTACAACAAGTCGCTTTTTGGTACTCGTTTCATCATATATTTTATATATATTCTTGTTGGAATGAAGTAAAGTACTGATCGATGTCTAAATTGCAAGTGCAGTTGTCAGTGCGGAAGTGTGGAATCAAACGGCCCCATTGAGGTTATACGGCGGCTAATTAGTGGCCTGCATATGCATGCGAAACTCATGGCAGGCTACTGAAGTCCGTTGGGACTCGGGATCGGGGGTCGTGTGCATGCACACGTGCACCCATGTACTAATAGCCTAGCACATAAGTCGAGTGGGGTTCCATCCTAAAACCAATTGGCTATAGGTGGGGTAGCCCACTAGCTTATATAATAAGGCTTCTTTGTTTATGTAATCAATGTGTGGGACTCTTTTTGGTCTCTTCGCATTCCTTTCATTCTTCAACACGCCCCCGCAAGTGCAATTAGGGTCGTCTTTCGCCTCTAGTTGACACTTATACAACGGGTCTAGCATCTCATTCTATTTTTAGCTAGCTCAGGATGGAGAGTCGGGCCGTTTGGCTTTTCCGCTCTGATACCATACTGAAGTCTGTTGGGACTCGGGATCGGGGGTCGTTTGCACACGTGCGCCCATGCGCTAATAGCCTAGCACATAAGTCGAACGAGGTTCCATCCTAAAACCAATTGGCTATAGGTGGGGTAGCCCACTAGCTTATATAATAAGGCTTCTTTGTTCATGTAATCAATGTGAGACTCTTTTTGGTCTCTTCACATTCCTTTCATTCTTCAACACAGGCTAATGGCTATACCTTATGGAAGAGGACTTCGATCATATGGAGTCTTCCATTTTAAAACAACAGATGGGACAAGATTGACTAGGTATGTAGCAGCTAACAAGCACTCACCCCAAAATTTAACTGGTAGTCTAGCCCGTAAATTTTAAGGCTCTAGCAGTCTCAACCAATTGACGGTGCTTTCTCTCCACACGACCGTTTTGTTCAGGAGTACCTGAAGCAGACCGCTGGTGAATAATCCCTTTACTACCCAACAGACTACCCAACCTTTGTTGTACAAACTCTGTACCATTATCACTCCTCAAAAACTTAACTGAAGTGTTGAACTCTGTACCCAACCTTATCTCTGATCAGAAAAGTCCAGGTGCTACAAGAGAAATCATCTACAATCGTGAGGAAGTATCTTCCTCCACACAAGGATGCAACCTTGTAAGGATCTCAGAGATCGAGGTGAATCAAATCAAACACAGATGAAGCCATACTAGAGCTACGAATAAAAGGTATTTTATGAGATTTAGCTAAGCAACAAAGTGACAAACATCACAATCAAAGTGCCTCAACTCAGAAGGAGTACAAACATCCACATGATGCATTTTGGAAACTGAAATATGACCAAGTCTGTCATGTAATAGGCGAGTATCAACCTTACTTATTCGAGTGAAATTGAAACTATGAGAAATCTCACATTGCTGAGTGCCAAGACGCCTATAAGCGCCTTTAGAATTATGAGGGAAACGTTGAAAGTCCTTGAATTTGTATAACCCTCCATCTCTGAATCCAGCAGCAAGAACTTCATCAGTTGAAGTGTCATGTAAGATGCACTTGGTTTTAGAAAATATGAACAACCATCCTTCATCATCTAACACCTTAGAAACAGATAGCAAGTTATGTTGAAACTGAGGCATGTATAGAACATCACGAAGCAAAATTTTGTCATTTAGATGTACTGTCCCTGCTTGCTTAACCAATTGTGCCTTTCCATTAGGAAAACCAATAAGAATGGATTTATCCAAAGAAACCAAATCTGAAAACAGACTCTTATCAAACACAATATGATCCGTTGCACCAGAGTCAACAATCCAAATAAAATCATGATGTATAACATGATCAGTATGTGCCATCAACGCAAGGTCACCTGCATATTCAGTTGAGAAGAAGATCCAGCTTCTTCCATTGGGGCCTTCCCTTTCATAGCCCTTAAAACTTCAGCAACAACCGCATTGATGAGATGCTGATCAGGTGCAGATGATGGCCCTTGATTAAAGTTCATCATTCCAGAAGCACCAGAAGCATCATCCATCTCCAATGGATGTTCACCAGTTGCCATGTCCACATTAGCCACCATTTTCCCATTAGAAGGAACCTTAGGTCTTGTATACCAATCTGGATACCTTACTAGCTTAAAACATGTCTCCTTAAAATGTCCATTTTCTTTACAGTAGGTGCAAAACCTCTCCATTTTTGCCTTCTTATAGTCCCTTTTATACTCAGTTCTTGAGTTTCCTTTTCCTTGTGTAGAAGACGAAGCCTGTGCCTGAGATGAAGATCCAACTCCTCCATTACCTTGCATAGCAAAGTACTTCTTAGCAGCCAAAATCTCATGATTATTGGTTAATCCCCCAGTAATTCCTTTTTGATGCTCAATTTTCATAACCATATGAAAAGCTCGGCTCACAGACGACAAAGGATCCATTGCTAGAATGTTATTTCGAACATTCTCATAGGCATCAGACAAGCCCATTAGGAACTGCATTAGCTTGATTGTAGCCTCCCTGTCAAACAATTTCTTCAAGATAGCACGGGAACAATTGTGCATTGCACCACATCTGCACACATGGATACCTTCCAATTCTTGAAGCTCGTCCCACGCTTTCTTCCTTTTCCCATAGTATTCAGCAACACTGCTATTCTCTTGCCTTATTTCACTGATCTCTTGCTAAATCTGGTAAACGAGAGGGGCATTAGATACGGCAAATCGCTCAAGGATCTCATCCCAGAGTTCCTTAGCGGAATTAACGTACATGAACTGCTTTGCAATGTCAGATCTCATAGAATTGATGATCCATCTCATCACCATATAGTCACAACGAAGCCATCGATCGTAATTCTCATCAATTTCATTTGGTTTCGCGCAAGAACCGTTAATAAACCCCAATTTCATTTTTGCACCCAACGCCATCCTCACTCCTCTGCTCCAGCTATGGAAATTCTGGCCGGTGAATTGAGAACTGACAAGCTGCATGCTAGGGTGGTCGAAATTACCAAGAAACAAAGGATCTGCAACATTATTACGATTTCCTCGAGAGTTTTGAACACCATCGTTCACAACACTATTGCGATCAGCCATAATTCCAGAGATCAACACAGCAACACTCTAAATCAGAAATTCCAAGACAAAACCAGGTGGAAAGCAATTCCGACACCAAGAAAATCATACGCCAACACTTAGCAACACCAGATCAACCAAACCAGAAAACAATCTCAGAACAACAGATCTCGCTTCACAGGCAGAGCAAGAACACAAGCGGAAACGTAATCAACAAGATCGAACGGAGATCTAACCTCTCAGGAAGATCACGCGCTCTGATACCATATTAAGATTCAATCGAATCCAGAAACTCAAGCTTTACCGTACCTCATAGAGCTATGGAGGAATGAAGATGATCTCCATCTTCTGTAAATTGCAAGAGGAAAATAGTTTGTTACAACTGTAAATGCTTCACCTGAAGCTTTATTAATATCCCTACCTATTTACAATACCTTGCCCAATTATTCCTATAATTAGACATTAGCTCCCTAATTAGGATAATGTACACCAGACCATATACCCTCATAATATGTACGTACGTTTGTTAGGGCGAATCTAAGACATTTGCGGCTGTTCTAATTATTCTAACGACTTCATTTTATATATGTGTTTCTAGCTATCGTTAGTGATCGGATCAATTAAATTTGTTTTGTTTTGACTCGCGTTGTTGATATGGTCAATTTATTTTATCTATAGGGTGTTCACTTGTTCATGATCCATCGAGGCTATTTTTATGGATAAGATTTTCCAAAGGTTTATTAAGTCTCACCTACCTACAAGCATGTAATTAGAGCTGATCTAAAATCTGGTAAAAAAATAAAAATAGGTAAAAAAAAAGTGAGAAAAAATTAATAAAAATTATATATATATTTTTATCAGAATAAGAGTTTTGTTAATAAAAATTATAAACATATTAAAAATGTTAGTCTATTCTCTTTTTTTTTTAAACTGGTAAATATACAAATCTCCAAAAAGTGGAAATGTTAGTCTATTCTATTCAGCCTATCCAACCGGACTAAATGAGATATGATTGAATGAAGTTAAGGAAAGTAAGGGCATCACTGCAGACATTGCTTGAGGTATAAGGACTAAGGAGGGTCCATACACATACACGTGAGTGTACTGTTACGTACGTTGGTGAGCGCGCATGCATGTTCATTACCTGTTCAGCATTATTGGATCCATCTGTCATCTATGGATTCCATATTTCCAAAACTAGATATGGATAACGTTTTTTAATTGCAGTTTCAAGTGATCCAATCATGCATGCCTTGATTTAAAAAAAGGGAGGTTTTCTAGGGTACAGGATAAGTTTTACTTTAATCGAGAAAGATTATTTAAATTTAAATTATTTTAGCTTTTTATATTACTATTGTTTTCCTATTGTTGATTCTTTATTTGGTAAGGAATTTTTCTCGATTAAGGTTCTTATCCTATGCCCTAATTACATAGGATAGAAAGTCGATCGTAAAAAAAATTTCATTATATAACTTACTTTTGAGGGGTTCTCAAATAAAAAACCATAACCGTCAACCTATTCCTTCAACCTTCTTCCTCAAAAACTATCCAGTAACCCTACGTGGTTGCCTCTCCACCGCCCTGGCTCGCCTTCCCCTCTTCAACCTAAGCTGGTGGAGCAGCTTCCGATATCGCCTGGTTTTGGCCACCGAAGAAACCCTAGACCTTGCTAACCCTAGTCGCATCCACAACCCTTCTCCTTCCCTAACCCTTGGCGTCGCCCTGACCCACACCCTCGTCATCGACTACTTGTCTGGCCTCCTTCTTGGTCGTGGACCTCGTGGTGAGCTTAGATGGCGGCGTTGCACCAATCTTTTCGTAAGTCTTTTTCATATCTAGCTTTAAAGCTACCATCCCTCATTCCCTAGTTTGCCTTTTTTAGACCTAAAAGTGTGGAAAATTTCATGAGCTATAAGAATGATATCTTGTATGGATCGACCTTTAGTGAAGGCACCCTGAAGTACGTGGATGAATTAATTTTGTCAAAGATCTTACCCAACCTAGCTGTGAGGATTTTAGCTATAATCTTATAAATAGTAGAACACAAGCTTATAGGCCTGTAGTGATTAGTCAAAGACAGATTGTCTATTTTTGGTAGAAGAGTGATGAAAAGCTACAAATATTAGTTTTTTTAACAATAAATTCCATATAAACCTTCCTCATATACTGTTATTTAAAAAAAAAAACTTCAAATTTAATAGTTTTAAAAGTATTTAATCCGGCGCCATACACACCCGTATACGTTCCTTTTTTCACATTAGCATTGGCCTCGGCCAAGTCCTGCATGACTAGAACAAACAGGACCTATCAGTTTGTGTTAGAATATTGATTCAAAATTAGGTTTAGGTTAATTAAGAATTAATCTCTTTGTGAAATTGAACGTGTGTTTGTCAAGGAGGTTAGGTTAATTAGAGTGGTTAGTGAGCTAATTAGTGGGCTTGTAACTGATCGGTAGGAGTAGTTTCTTTTAGGTTTTAATTGTAGCCTATAAGAGCATCCCCAAGAGATTTCACATCTTCATTTTTTGGAGAATGTTGGGATGATTTTTGCTCCAAGAGCTTCCCCATTATATTCTCCAAAATAGAGAATAGAGGGAAAATATAGAGGTCATTCCCTAAATTTGGAGCAAACTCTATATTTTTTGGGGTGAATTCTATAATGGGGAAACTGTTGGAATGTGGCAAAAAAATATTCAGAATATTTGATTTCTCATTCTCTATTTGGGAGATTGTTTTAGAGAAGCTCTTGGGAATGCTCTAAATGACAATTAGGGTTGATCATCAAATCAGTTGAATTGAAAACGCTTATCTCTTCCAACAGTTTGTACACATTAGCAAAATAAGCCGAAAATCCAATGCAACAAATCAATCAAACATATCAAACGAATTCAATAATAAAAGAAAAACCAAGATCAAGGGACAGAGCAAGCAATCGACAACACCTTGAACAGTACGAGTTCATTCTCGCCAAGCTGCAGAGTGTACTTCCTCCTGATCTCCTGATTCTTCGCAAGACTGAGCAGGACAAAGCTCTCATCATTCAAAACCATAAATTCATAGTGTCAGCCAAAAAATGTTTTTTTTTTAAAAACTTCGAACAATTTCATTTCCTGAAAAAAAGAAAAGGTTGCACAATTTCTTTCATTCATGTATCTCGTCTTGATAATAGAGTGGCTGATAAGAATGCACATCTTAGCCACTCTGCCAGGGTATTGATATTTGTAACGAAGTGGGCCGTTACTCTTAAATTGGGCCTCCAAATAAACGAAGCTGGTCCAATAACTTGTGATTTGGGCCTCGCCGCCCCGCTATCTTAAACGATCGGATTAATTTTGGGATATTGTGGCACAATCATACACCGTACTATATTTGATACTCCCGCACTTTTTAAGAAAGTTAAAAATAAAAAAAATTAATAAATAAATAATATAAAAAAATGGATCAATGAAAAGAAAAAAAAAAGAATAATATGAGAAGTTGGGGTATTACGGTATCTTTGAAATCAACTACTATTACTAATGAGATAAATTAACAAAATAAGAAATTTTTATCTTTTTTTTTTTGTTCCAATGGTAAGAGATTTTTATATTTAGTGGTGTTCAAAGGGATAAATAGTTTGTTCACTGAAAAAGTGGTCAAAAGACCAATTATGTAGATATAGAGGTAGTTTGTTGTTACAAATATCAACAATTGTTAACTCGGTTGCTCGAGCTAGAGAGCATCATAATTTTTTGGCAAAATATATGGTTTTGATTAGTGTCAGTGTGAGTGTGACTCCGATCGTCCAACGGTACGGAATCGATCATAAAAGATGTATGAAGTTACATGTAATAACTCCTTATATAATGTTATATCCTTCACCGTAAATTTGAGCAGTCGACAAACTTGACACATATGCGAATTGCACCAGAAATAAATTCAGGTCTCTTTCGCATATGTTTCATATTCCAGCTTTAAAGGGTTCTATCTCTTTGAGCCACGTCAATTAACGACCCAATATAATTTTGTCATATCAGTTAATTATACCACTTATTTTATCCACGGCATCCTATGGGTTGACTTTATTTGATACCTCTATTTAATTTTGATTATAAATATTCAACCTTTCATCTCAATTATTTAGAAAAATTATATTTTTATACTTCATATATAAAAAATAATCTATCCAATATAATAACTTAAATTGTATTTATATTGATAAATATTTTACCTAAATATAATATTTTACTAATTTAACCTAATTTAATTTATTTAGTGATCAATATCAATATTATATCTTAATTGAATACAGAATGACGTTATCAATATTTAATATTTAAGTAGATTAAATTTTTATCATTTGAACAATAAAATTTTATCATGAAGATGTATATAATACAATATTTTATCTTTTAGCCACTTCATTTAACTTGATCCCGCTTTTATTAATAATCAAGTTATTATTATATTTGGTTTATTACATTTGATATATGTTTTTAGTCGTTTTACACGTGGTATTTTCTCCAAATTCTAAATTCTTTTAGTCGGTATTCCTTTATCATTTTCATATTATCCAACTCATATATTCTTGACACAATACTTACATATCTTTTCGTTTTATGAGAATTATATATATATATATATATATATATATATATATATATATATATATATATATATATATATATAATGTAGAGCAAGCCATACAACTTTTCTATAAAATCTCTATTTTGTAGGAAAAAATTTCAAAATCTCTAAATTTTTTATACCCCAACCCCAACAGGTTTTCTATTTTACAAGTTTTTACATTAATTATATTCTATATTTATTGCATATTATTTAATAAAATTTTACTTGAATTAAAAGGAAATAGAAATAGGACATAAAATATTTACTTTAATTCAAAATCTTACAATCTCAACCACAAATCTATTAACGATTTCATGGGGAAGAGCAAAGCATTTAATTTTACAAATTTCACTTCTTCCTCTAAATTTACAGATTTTTCTTCTCTCTCTTAATGTTTCTCTATTTTACAAGACTATTTGCAAAAGCTGTTGGGGTGAAAAAAAAAACCTTTTTTCTCTAAAATATCATATTTTTCCTATTATACAAGAGTTGTTGAGGTTGCTCTAATAAAGTAAAGTTGGTACAATTTCACTTAAAACAAAATTTAATATAACTACGTTTAATATTTTTCAAAATAGTTTTAATATAAGAGCAACCCCAAGAGATGTGCTATAATAGAGAAAAGATGAAATTTAGAGAAAAAACCCCATTTTTTGTCCCCAACAGATTATGCAAACCAATCTGCAAAATAGAGAAAGAGATGAAAAATGTAAAAAAATCTGTAAATTTGTGGGAAGAAGTTTCATCTCTATAATTGAATGTTTGCACTTCTCCCCATGGACAATTTATTGCCTCCACTACAGTAGGGTTGTTTCCAGGCAAATATATTGCCGCCACTGCTGTAGGGTTCTTCTCAACTGATGACACTGGTGAATCCTCTTCGCCTCTTCGGTGAATCCTCTTCTCTCATGTAGTTATTGATTCCAGGTATGTGATTTCAATTTCAATCCTCTTCTCTACTTCTTCTTCGTCTGATTCAATTTCTGATTTCGCTTTCCAAATTACTAGTACTGTAATCCGATTTCTAATTTAGATTTCGTTTTGTTGTTCGATTGCTGTTCGATTTCCAAATTACTAGTACTGTAATCCTCTTCAGTTGTTGTTCGATTGCTGTTGCTTGATGTTTTTGATTTCTCTTGATGTTTCTAATTTAGATTTCGTTCGAATTTTGTAGTTGCTGTTCGATTTTGCTTTCCAAGTTTCGAATTTTTTAGTTGCTGTTCTAATTTAGATTTCCAAATTTTTTAGTTGCTGTTCGATTTCTCTTGATGTTTCGATTTATTTAGTTGCTGTTCGATTTAGTTTCTGATTTCTAGGGAGGTTATTGCTATCGAATTTTTTGCTGTTCAACTAAATTTGAGTTGTTGTTCGAATTTGAGTTGTTGTTCGAATTTGTGATAGCTAGGGAGGGTTTAGTTCGAATTTAAGTTTCTGTTCGAATTTTTGCTGTTCGATTCAGTTTCTGATTTCGCTGTTCGATTTAGTTCGAATTTTTGATTTCTATCGAATTTGTGATTTGCTGTTCGATTTGCTGTCATTCGAATATGATTTTTTGATGTCTGATTTTGTTATTGCTATCAAATCTGATTTTAGGGCTTCCAAACCAATCTGATTTTTTATTGCTATCGAATCTGATTCGAATCTGTTGCTGTCTGATTTTTTGATTGCTATCGTTGGGTGTAATAGACAATTACCATATATCGATTAATATTATGCATGACTTTATTATTAGTCTCTTTAAGTTTGATTTTTGTCATTTCGCTATGTTGTTAGAAATGTGAGGCTAAATATTATAATTAAGATTAAAATAATATTTTATAAATGTAGAATTAAATATCCTTAATAAATGCATTTATTTATTATACTGTACAATAAATGTAAAAATCTGTAAAATAGAGAAGCTGTTTGAGTTTAAGTGGATTTTTTTTAGAGATTTTGACATTTTTATCTGTATTTTAGAGATTTTTTAGAGAAGTTGTTGGGCTTGCTCTAACTAATGCAATCATTTAATATTTTTCAAAATGGTTTATATATTTTTATATTTTCAAATAATAAACAAACTAAAAATATTTTCTTTTATTATCTATTCTTTATTCAATAAATAAGTGAAAAATAATAAAGAGTATGTAAATAAGAGTATTTATTCTTATAGGATATAATACAAATATAACCAATTAACAAAATAAGCGGATAGTAAATATTAGTCAAATTATAAAGTTGACGTTATTTGTTGTAACTTTTAAAAGTTGTAAAACTACGGAGTAATTATTTCCTGCAAAATTTCAAAATATTACATTTTTTATAAGAAGCTTATAATTATTGTAGTTACATTTTTTGTCGTAAAGAAGGTTATAATCTTAAGGTACTCCGTATAATTTAAGTGATGCACTGATTTCTAAATATAAGTTATCGATTATGACTGACAAGTGACAAGGTGTACGTCGACGGAGGGTGGATAACAAGAGTCCAAAAGTGTGACGTTCCTATAGGTCACCATTGACGTTTACTAACATTTCTTTATACATTAAGATTTTCCTCTTTTAAATAGGGCGTTGATAGATACACCGCAAATCAAAAGGTAAAAAATACACGTCCTTAACGACGTGCAATCCTTCTGACTAATTAGTATTTTAAAAAAATTAATTAACCTTTTTTAACCATGCACGTCCTGGACGTGCATGATTTGAGTGTATACAGCGAACACGTTTAAATAAAGAAAGAAAAGTGTGAATCTATAAGGTTTGCACATTTTTCCGTAAAGTTCAAGTTAGTTAGCCTTAATAAGAAGTTAGCTAGTGTACAGAAGTGGAAGAACGTACCGAAGAAGTCGGTTTATTTTCCTACGAAAACCACAACCTTAGGATGATGTTAGTAGGTTAGTGGTGAGCAGTTTCTTTGTAAGCGGGTACTCGAAGACATGGGATATTTTTTTTTTTACAATTTCAAACACAAGGGAAGTGAGGTTTCAGTCCAGGGATTGAGTGAAGTGAGGTTCAAACATAAGGGAAACACTTTGAGAGAGATCATTGTTAAAAAATGCATAACAATCGAAATGGTAATGTTAGCAATCCTCAATTGTCAATATTCAAGGGGATCAATTATCATTTTTAGAGTTTGAAGATGGCAACACTCTTCAAATCTCAAGAAGTTTGGGGTTTGGTGGATCAAGGTTTCGAGGATACAGAACCTGCTGAGCCTGATCAACAATTGAGATAGAAGAGGAAAAAAGGCTCTAAGGCATTGCTCATGATACAGTCAGCCTTAGATGATGAGATCTTTCTAAGGATAGCTGCCTCCACAACTGCTCATGAAGTCTAGGAAATCCTTAGACAAGAGTATATATATGAGAGACAAGAGAGTGATCACTGTCAAGTTGTAGTCACTATAAGGAGAGATTTTGAGACTTTGGTAATGCAACAGAAGGAGACAGTGCAAGTGTATTTGTCTTGTGGGTCAGAGATTGTAAACCATATGAGATCATATGGTGAGAATGTGAGCAATGAGGTAATTATGAGTAAGGTTCTAAGGAGCCTCATAAATAAGTATGATCATGTAGTGACAGACATTGAGGAGTCTAAAGATATGTCTATGTACAGGTTTGAAGAATTGACAAGCTCCTTGCAGGCTCATGAAGATAGGCTCACCAGAAGAGTGAGCAAAAGGAAGAGAAAGTCTTCCAAGTGAAAGATGAGTCATCAAAGAGCAAGTCTGAGAGCTCATCAAATAGAGGTATAATGGTAGTGATCAATATTGTAGAGATCAATAGAGAGATTCATCAAGGAATCAGAATGGTGAGTCAAGATCTCATCACAAGAGTAACATAAAGTGTTACTATTGTAAGAAGTTTGGGCATAAAGAAGCCTTTTGTTGGGAGAAGCAAGAGAATAAACAGAAGGGTGCTAATTACTCTGATAATGTTGATCATGAAGACAGGTTATTCATGGCTTTGTCTTCAGTTGCAGAGAGTGGTAGTGATCTGTAGGTTTTTTTAAAATTAATTAATATTTGGATGACAAGAGCATGCATGCTAAATTGCCAACGGAATGGATAATTATATGTTAGTTTTCATTATTATTATTTGTGTTTTATTTGTAAAATCAATCTATGAATTAAATGTTGTAAAAAATAAAGAATATACATAATTCTATGCACATTAAGGGGTCATCAATTGCCAACATAAAATGAATATTTAAATCACAACATATTTTAAATTGCAATAAAAAATTGATTTTATTAAATATAGTATAAAAACAAAATTGTACATTCTAAATCAGATTATTTAAGTTAACTAATAATGAATAAAATCGGTTCGTATAAGAAAGATTACATAAGTCTAATAATATGATAATATATAAAAGCATAGTTATATTAATGCTTTTCAAATATGTTGCATGCATAGCATACGAGATGTTTGAATCAATATGAAAAATAATGTCCCGCGCGTACTGCGAAAATGCCTTCTAGTATATATACTCCCCCTGTTAATTAAAACATGTCGTTTACTATTTATACACGCTTTTTTAGAATGATAAAAACTGCGGAGTATATAAAATATTAACTATTTTTTTTAAATTTGTTTTTATAAATTCAAAATTAATAGTAATAAGTATGAAATTGTTTAAAAATATTATTTAAAAAGTTAATATTTTATATAGTTTTTAACATCTAAAAAACGTGCGTGAATAGTCACTACAGGAAAATAGTGTTAATCTCGACACTTTTTGTGACCATTTTCGACGCTTTAAAGCATCGCAAATTTCAATTTCGACGCTTTTAAAAAGCGTCGAAAATTCTTGCGTCACGAATGGCAAGTGCCATTTTCGACGCAGAATTCTGTCGCAACCAATCTCGACGCCCTAGGGCGTCGGAAATGGCACGTCATTTTCGACGACATAGAGCGTCGAAAATGACATGCCAATTTCGACACCCTAAAGTGTCGAAATTGCCCTGTTATTTTTCAAAAAAAACCGTCAATTTCGACACCCTAAAGCGTCGAAATTGCCCTGTTATTTTTCAAAAAAAAAAACGTATATTTCTTCATTCATCATCTTTGATTACACATCAATTTAAATCCTTTAATTAACAAAAAATACATTAACACAAATCCTTACACCTGCTATGTTCAGTTCAAACTTGTATTATAAATCGCCCCAACAAGCGTCTATTCGTTAAGCGCCTAATACAGTACAGGCAGATAGCATTAAAAAGAGAATGGAAACAGGTGTATAACCTTTCAGATACAACATCACAACTTACAAGAAGTGGGGCAATCAAAAGAGAAGTTGTTATTCCTATGTTTAGATGACAGAACGCATTAAGTTAGCATGTTTCCACAAGTAGCTGACTTACAATGCTCAACTGAAAAATTAGGGCAAACTGCTCTCAAACGAAGGAAAAAAATGACAAAATTAGTTGCAGCAAACAGATCAAATGTATCTCCAGCTAATACGGGAAGAAATTGAGTTTATACTTGGATTATAAATCACCACTACCCTCTATTGTCTATTTGTTACCTTAGCTGAATCAACTGGGATTTTTGTTTTGCCTTATGATTGAGAAAGGGTTGGTTCGAACTTTACCTACTTTGCTTGAACTTGTCTTATTTTGAATACGAGTTGTATACAACATAACTACACAAGTGCTGACCTTCCCAGCAGTCAACTCTTTCTCTGCCCGGGCATAAATCATATCCCAAAATGCCAAATATCATTCTTGAAACACAGTGACACCTCCTGCAAGATAAAATAGAAATGCTTAGAAATCAAGAGGAGGCTAAAACCCCTAATCTGAATAAAACGAAATTCAATTAAGGAAATAAGTGTAACTAAATCACAACTAAAACAGAAAATTAAGGTTCAAGTGTAGCTTCAGTTGGGAGTAAACAACGCATCATCTTATATTCCTATATGAAAACATAAGTAACTCATCTAGATTATTAAAAGCTTCAATCTTAATCGTTCAACTAAATTGAACCAACAACCAATCCACAAAAGCAAAACACGACTAAGAGCTGCAATGGCAAAAGGCAAACCTAATCTAACAGCAACATCAGAAGAAGGGAGTGAGGGGAGGAATTTCCAATCATCTACGCTCAGATTAACAACCAAACCTAATCTAACATCAACATCAGAAGAAGGAAGAGGAGAAGGGAGTAAGGTCCAAATTGATTTGAACCAATAGCAACTCGAATCCCAAATGACCCCAGTAAGATAAGCTCTTTCATATTCATTTGAAGTCCAGAGATAAATAAAACTGAATCACAAAAGGGACAAGTGAAATTCAGTAGCTTACCTGGTGAAGTTGCTTCTCTAGTTGAGCAATATCTTTAGAGAGTATCCCATTCTCCTCTTCGGCAAGATCCGGCTTCAAGATAGAACAAAGCAGTGAGAATAACTTACAAAATCGGATATAGACACTTAGCAAACTAGAGAACAAAATAAAATTGACCAAATGAAGCAAATAGGATACATATCGTTATGACTAAATGGTCTTAAAGTGCATACAATAGCAACAACAAACTTAATCATAATAGGAAAAGTATCGTTATGACTAAATGGTCTTAAAGGAAGATTCATTAAACTTTTCAGATTTGCATTCAACAAGCTTAAGCAAAGAGACTGGAGCAAGGAGCAACAGAAGCACAAATGCTTAAGCAAAGAGAGCGGAGCAAGGAGCAAAGATGATCTAAACATGCAGATATGCTTGTCAACAACTAAGTAGGATTCATACAATCATAAGTAATCATAACATTCAGATTTATATTCAAGATACAGATTAACTAGCAAACTTTGATAAGCTGAAATTGACTCTGATCAGCTGAAAAACAGGAATTTCCTGTGTCAACAGTCTTACAGATAATGACATTTTGTCTCAAGAAGAAAAATTAACTTATTGGTAATGTGAAGCACAATATCAGTTGAAATTTCAAATAATTAAAATGCAAAGATTGTCATTTGAATACTCTTGAACCATATAAGAAATACCTGTGAATTACACTTGGACAGTACATCCATATATTAATGCTGTCAAATAGGCAATGCAATGAATATGCTCCCTCTTGTACCTATTCCCTGGAAGTGGAGCACTGGAGCTAAACGGGAAAATAAATGGAAAGAAGATAAACAAAACCAGATATGAATCCATTCTTTCAAATGCTAAGGGAAGTACCTTTACTTGCACAGCAGCTCGCTGTTATTTGAAGTTTTTCTCTAAAAAATTTCTTCACTATCTGAAATTTTGAATCATTTACAGGAAAAGACTAACAAACAACACATGTTTTTGAAATACTCTTTAAGATTACAGAAATAATAAACTTGTATGCAGTAGCTTGTCCAGCCATAAGTAAATGTTATACATGCTCAACTTGAATGTTATACAATATACATGTTCAACAAGAATAAAGGATAAATCAATGAACCTAACACATATATGATATCTCTATTCATCCTTGTGTTTATTTTCTGCATCTCTAGTATGAATTATGTCAGTGATCCATTCTCACAATTGCCTCAGTCAACTCCTTACATTTTTTCATATCGTTTCCCTCTCACTAAGAACAGATGAAGCAATGAACCTCCCAAATAAAACAACTCATCACTGCTGTTAAAACCTGAATCTTAACTATGAGATTCTATGATCATAAAGATTTCGAGTCATGGATCTGAACAGGATCAATTATAAAGCCATGGATCAATAGCCCTTGGCGATGACTACCATCTCCTACCGTCACTGGCATAATTCCAGTCAAGCAATTGATCAGAGTAGTTTTTCCAGCTCCATTAGGTCCCAACAGACAAAATAACTGATCCTTTGGGAAGTTTATCCATACTCCCTGAAGCGAATATGTAAGCAACGATAAGCTAAGTTTCATGTTACTTGTCCATTGATTCAAGAAAGGCATTATACCTTGAGAGCACGATAGGGAGAAGTCCGTTTGCATTTACAGAAACCGAACTGCCTGGTCCCTTGATAGATCTTTGCTAGATCGTGTATTTGGACTGCAATATTCAGTTAGTGAAATTCAATGTTCATGTTACTTATTTAAGGTATTATCAATTATGGTATGGGCCAACTTTTAATCATGAAGACAAACAAAGACCCCCAATGTTCTGTTAGTGAAATTCAATGTTCATGAGAGTAAAACCTCAAATAAAAAAATTCAATTCAGTCAATTAGGTCTATAACCTGTGAGACATACATAAAGCATTGAAAGGATAAAATCAGCAATCAGAATGAGCATAAATAAAGCATTGAAAGGATAGATGAACATACCTATGAGACAAACAGAGAGGGAAGGGTTCTGAAGTAAACCAAGATGAACTGGTTTCTTGAGATTTTCTCTTCCAGGAAATCAGACTCTAGAATGTATCATTCATGAAAGATACAGGCAAAGAAATTTCTGCTAAAATTATAAAATTGAAAGGATTCAATCACAAATGTCCACATAAAAAGTAAAGGAACAAGAAAGAGAGGAAGCCACTTACAGATCTAGCCCAGCAAGCACCTGCAGAACAGCTGAAAGCTAACAAGTGAAATCCTCCATCAAAGAATAAAAAAAGTCAGAAAGCAATCATCCATCAAAGAATGGACAAACAAGCAAAAACTTAAACAAGGATGATATCCTAACTACCTGTCAATATTTTTCCGCTGTTAACGTCAAGTTTGTACATCAGTAAGCTTGTCTGGTGCCTCCTATAGAAGTTGAAAGCAACCTTTTTAGCAGCTGCTATAAAGGCAGCTTCATGGGGATTCAACCTCATAAAATGTTTCCCTTATCATCCAAGCCCTACTTTGTTTCCTGCTATACAGTAAGAACATAGATCCAATTTCATAAAAAGGAAAAACTTCAAGATGAACTTTGAAGCCCCACTCTTGCTATTATCAATCATCCATGCTTTTTCTTAATGTTTTGTGCAAAGCGATTTAAGTTACATGAATATATAGCAGGATCAAAAGAAATTTCTGGGAAACAAAAAGAGAAAGAAAACACTAAGGACCTTTACGAGCGAGCTCAGAGGAGGTGAACGAAGTAGAAATGATGAGAAGAGACAGGAACTGTCCCAACACTAGACTCACCACCACTGTCTTGTACTCGAATTTCCTTGAGCCAAACATAGTTGCTCTCACTTTCTTTCTATATCTTGCCTCCCTCCAAAATGACTCAAAACCACCATTGATGTGGATGTCCATGGAGTAGAAATAGCCAAGCTCTCACTTTCTGCAAGTCTGACTCTAAATCAATAATTTCTATTTATTTAATAGGGGATTACTCAAACAAAGTGTACGGAGAAATATTTAAATAGAACTAAACAAAATTTATTTGCCTAGTAAAGGTAAACAAGGAGAAATGATCCACATTCTTAAGAGTTGACATCCAAATCATATCATTTGTGAATGCAGCGAGTCAATCTATTTGAGATAATGCAAAAATCTTACCTTTAGATCCACATAAGTCCGATGCTTTGCATTCTTAAAGGCACTCAGCTTAACATAACACGCCACCTACAATTTCAACAAAGCACTTAGGACCAAAATATCTAATGCACAAAAATAGTCCTTGAAGAATGACTGATTAATGTACCTTCCCGTTTTCAAGTGTTTCCACTGCCTGAACCAGACCCTCCACTTCTGAGGGTGAAGGGCCTTAAACCCAACCCAAGCTGTACAAGAAAACCAATTCAAACCAAAACCCAGTTGTTATCTTATAAAATGAGGGCAAAATAGAAGCGAAAAAACACTCGAATTTCCAGAAACATAAAGAAGGTATACCTGTATTGCAAGAATCGCATAGCAAAATAGCCAAGTTGCAGAGACTGTAAATTATAGACCGAGTCCCATAATTTACTCATTGATGCTCAAAATCAGCCTACATGGATCCATTTATTATTAAATTTCATTTGTAAATGAAATTTAATATATATATGCAAATTCAAAGATTATAAACAAAAATTTAAAGTGTACTGATACAAAGTTTGCAGATTTGTGAGTGAAAATGAACAATTAATCAAACATAGTAAGGTTAAGATTAACTTATATATTAATGATATGCCAATTTAATTGTCCCCTTGAAATGATAATGAAAGTTTCAATTTCTTTGAAAAGATCAATAAGTCATCGAGAAAGCTCTCTAGTTTCTTTAAATCTTAACGATATATGTTTAACCAATTCATCACACGGATAAGATAAATGAAAAATCAGGAGCTGGGAAATTAGATAATGCAGAAAAACCTTTGAAATCTCCGAACCAATAATGCCTAGTCTTGTTGAGAGGGATAGGCCAACTGCATGAATAAAGTTAGATGACTGGTTACTGCCGAATACTTTGCCCATAAATAGGTTAAAAAAACAATTATGATATCAACTAAAAAAAACTTGTGAATTCACAAAGCATTCAAGCAAGTTTCTAACCTTTAATAAATATAGGACCGAGATTCAGCAAATCTTCATGCTCAATAAAAACACACAGCTTGGAATTACAAAAGCACTAGATTAATGAATGATCAATACTGGCACATAGCGCAAGATCTGAGATAAGCTTATAAATAGTAACACTAATGTATCTAGAAGGAGAGGGTGATTACCAAGAAGTGTAGGTGAGCTAGCTGAATAGGAATCTCCGTTGTCTTTCCTTCTCACTCTGACATCTCCAACTGACCCCGACTCTAGTACTTGATTGTGAATAGTTTTTGTTCTTTTGCTTCTATATCTCATTTCAAAACAAGAGAAATGGGTAATCTTGTCCTGCATTGCATGTGAGGAGTGGTCAGCGCTCAGATTCGTAACAAAGTATAATAATAGATGTTTATAATGAACATATATTGCCTAAAAGCACCTGAGATGTCATAAACTATATAAAAGTTATATAAAAACTGTGAAGAAAATTTATGCAGTCTCAAGGCACAGCTTGAGCAGAAAGAGCCTGATATTGGAAAGTAGCTACAAATGGTTCAAAGAACGACTAAAGATTACTGAAGAAGAGAGATCTAATTATACCCGCCTGCAAAGAGAAAAATATTTGCAGCAGATGATTGTGACAACTTGTTAGGGACCAGACCTTGTTCTTTAACAAGTTGCTCCACGATATCTAAAGCTGCACCTGCCTGCAATGCAAATAAGCAAAACCTGAAAACAGCTATGTATAGTGTGCTATAACTTCTCTGACTATATTTGAATGAACCACTAGCAGAAACTCATATCATATGACTGAAACACTAGCATTGGTAATAAATGGATGTCAAAGACATCAAAGATTAACATTGGTATGTTTCGAGATACATAGGAACATAAATAGTTGTACTTCCAGATCTTATCAGTGTTAACTTGAAAATATAATTTATAATTGTTACTGGTTAAATATTATTCTAACAGTACCATAGTATGTCATACCTGCGTTTCAACACACAGTGAGTCAAAATCATCCTGAAAAGTTGATCAAATTACCAAAGTCAGAATAAATAACATGGTTATGATTTTGGAACGCATTGCAGCTCAATGAAGGCATTCAAGACAAAATTGATTGGGATAAACTCATAGATTAACAATCAATAAGTTGCTGCATGGCTCTTCTTGATAATTAATATCTTCAAGAATGCAGATAGAAATATGGTTCACTTGTCTTAGGTTGTAACCATTTGTTTAATTAAGCTTCGCTATTCGGTTTAACAAAATCAATTTCAAGTACCAAGTTGTAACCATTAACATTCCTAGTCGCTGAGCTTGTCAAGGAAGCATCAATAGTCTCCGCTCTCAACAATGAGGGATTTTTTATATATCATCTAATTGCTCTTCAAAGTCTGATTGCTCTCCAAATTTAGTAGCAACTAGCAATTACACATTCAATCTCAAACTTTCCTTTAATTGCTATCTCACTAGGAGCATCAAACATCTTTAAAGCAAATAAACACAATCCCAATATTCCATACCATTAGACATAATTCGAAAATTTTGTTACCGTCTACAGGAATATGAAATCCTTAAGCAATACACAATAAATGACACCACTTCCCAATATCTTAGAGGGGAGCAATTTCAAATCAGAAAGAATACCAGTAGCGAGGGCATTGAATTAGTCAACCACAAGGATGGATCTACACTCCAAATGTCCCGAGGACGAAGACCTGATATTGAAGGGGAAAAAAACATAATCCGTCAAAAAAAAAACCTAGAAATGTGCTCTTTACAAAATCAGATCCAGATTTCATTTTCAGCTAAACCAAAATTCCAAACATCTAGAGAGAAAAGAACGGGAATACCTTATTTGAACTTCCAACTTCGGTATCAACCTAAACTACGAAAACAAATCTCCAATATGTGGAGATTTCGACTGGCGGAGAAAGGAAAACGAAGAGCAAGGGAGATGGCGAAGCGAGATGGCCGGCGAAGTTGAAGCTCTGTTGAGTCGGCGGGAGAGACGGTTTAGAATGAATTCATCTCGACGAGATTGAGCTCGCCGGAGAGACGAAACGCTCGAAGGAGGATTCAAGCGTCAAGAAGAGGCATTAGATTTCAAAGCAAATCTCAGATCCCAGATTTTCTAGGTGGAAGGAGAGGCATTAGATCGATCTGGAGATGTCGAGATTAGAGATGGCTAGGGTTTCGGCGCTCGAAGGATTCTGACCTTAAGAGTGAGAGAGAGAGAGAGGTGAAAAAGGCCAAGTACCATGGTTTTAATTTTTTTTTTTTTTTTTGACCAAATCGACGCATTTAAGCGTCCATAAGGATGCCAATTTCGACACCCAAAGATGTCGAAAATTTTCGACGCTTTACAGTGTTGGAAATTTTCGACGAAGATAAAAAGCGTCGGGACATTAGCGTCGGTAATTCACATTTTTCCCGTAGTGAGTAAAACGTCAAGTTTTAATTAACAGAGAGAGTATAATATAAATGGTATAGGGATCGCTCGATCGCTGTAAGTAAATGTAAATGGTAATGTACGACGATTCCTAAAAAAGGCTCAACTCCCAACTACGATTCCTAAAAAAAGGATCAACTCCCAATTAACCAGAGGTTAAAGGAAGGAGTGTTTTATTGTTCCTCAGCATTGCGACAGCCACGACGATCTGTACGTAAACTGTACAGTGGCTTCAAGCTACGTACCACGTGCGCGCATACCTCGCTCTGCCCCTGCATGCATGGCTTCACCTTTGCCATCTATTCCATGCAGCGTTTACACACACATATATACTTAATTCATGACCTTCCATTATCTATTTTTTAATATTTGTTTCCTATGTTAACATTTACACACACGTACTGAATCAAGACCTTCCAATTTCTTTTTTTTTTAGTATGGCGGAGCCAGGGTTAATTTCGGTCATAGAGTGCTAACAAAATTCGTTTTTAGTGTATACTTATTATTAAGAAGATTTTTAAAAAATATATTGTAAAAACACTAAAATTGTGACTTTTTAAAATGTAAATCACGAAAAATTACTTTTAAAACAATATTGAAAGAAAAAGTTAAATGTATAATTTAAACATAAATGAGAATTTTTAATGAAATAGTTGGTAGAAACAAAAAATATAGAGATAAATAAAAAAGAATTAATGATATAGTAAACAAAAAAAATCGTTTTTTGGTGTATACTTATTATTAAGAAGATTTTTTAAAAAAATATTTAAAAAACACTAAAATTGTGGTTTTTTAAAATGTAAATCACGAAGAATTACTTTTAAAACAATATTGAAAGAAAAGGTTAAATGTATAATTTAAACATAAATGAGAATTTTTAATGAAATAGTTGGTAGAAACAAAAAATATAGAGAGAAATAAAAAAGAATTAATGATATAGTAAAACAAATAAAAAGTGAAGGAGTTGGGGGATTTGAACCCAATTAAGACGAATAAACACTTAGGGCTCAGAATGTGGCTCGACATGAAAATCGAAACGAAAAAGTCGGTTTCGGGTCGGCTCAATATTTTTCGATTCGGGCTTCGGTCCTTCAAATTCCAAAATTCGGTTTTGGGCCAAAAACCGTAACCGAACCGAAAAATTCAATTCTGGCATGAAAACCCGATTTTTTTTAAAAGTTATCCCTAATCTGCTAAAAAGTTAGCGCCACTCCTCACTCCTCTTCTAGTCCGCTTTTCCTCTCCCGAGTGAGTCCCATACAGAGCCTTATCTCCTCCTCGGCTCTCCCGACATCCTAGCCCTGCCCAGTCGTAGCCATCGCCTACTCACTCACCACCATCGGATCTGCAGTCCCCTCCCACGGTAGTAGCCCAGTAGCACAGGCCGCAGCAGCCAGCAGTAGTGAGAGCGAGTCAGCGAGGTGAGCGAAAATGCGAAATCAGCGATTTTTCCCCCCAAAAATTTCACCTTTTTCTTGGGTTAATCTTGACATCAAATTGTTATTGTAGTTGTAATTTTAAATTTGGAAGCCAAATTTTGATTGTTGTACGTGAGACTTGTGAGTTGGGAGAAATTTAGGATTTATGTTTTTAGAGAAACAAGGGTAATTTGAAATTTTGGTTGTTGTGTGAGATTGTGAGTTGGCAGAAATTTGAAGCTTACATGCTTACAGTTTTTTTTTTTGGACAAATAAACACTTAGGGCAAATCGGTTTTTTCGGGCCGAAAACCAAAAAAACTTTAACTGAAAAATCCGGTTCTTAGCTTAGGCTTCGGGCCACTCCTCCAAAAAATCCGGGTCGTCGTTGGTTTCAGCCTGACCTGTTTGGGTCGGATCAGGTCTTTTGCGCCACCCTAATGGAGGCAGAAGGTGGCTATGGCCCCCCAGGCAGAAAGAAATTAATGTTATATGTAAAAAAAATTATTATTATATTTAGTAGTAAAAGAGTATTTTATCAATTAATTTCTCTAGCTTATTTGTTGTTAAATGAAAAGTATCTGAGATTTTTTTTATTGTTTTTATATCACATACACAATAGCTTATATATATATATATATATATATATATATATATATATATATATATATATATATATATTTAAAAACTATTGTGAATGTGATATAAAAACAATAAAAAAAATCTCAGATACTTTTTGCCCTCCCCCAATGTATAATTCAAGTTTTGCCACTGATCCCACCTCACTGTCAAGGTCATCTAGATTCTCCTAGACCAGTAACACCTATCAAGTAACCCCCTAGTCCCATCTAGATCTTGATCCAATGTCCATCGCCAAGTGGCTCCAAATCCTATGTGCGTCTCTAATTGTGTACCTCCTCTCATCCCTTCATCCCTTCCTTTTCACAAATTCAAATAAAAAAAAGACAAAAATAAAATAAAACTAAAAAATATAAAAAATTAAAAAAATATATTGGAGAGGGGATAGGAAAGAGAATAGGAGATTTTAACTCATACAAGTACTTTTATTTCTAAAGATCGGTGCCCGCTGATAGTGGATAAGGTCGGATCCACGTGAATCTTCCGAAGCTTATCCGAGAAGATTTATTTCTATCTTTTAAAGATTCCTTCTTATCACCGTATGGTCGGTCTTTCTAGGGTTTTGGGCAAACCCTAACACTATAAACAAGGTAGTTCATTTAGGGTTTTAGACACGACTTGACAGACAACAACTACAACTTTACAATTTCATCATTTTAGGGTTTTGAGGTAAGCCATGAGTGGCTAATCCTTTCTATAGTTTTGCTCACGTTTCAAGACATGGTTGATGAATTGTGAGGGTTGATTTATGGTTAATTCTCTTTAAGTTTATTTCAATCTTTCTTGTGCTAATATTTATAATGTTGTTGATTGTGTCTTAATAGACCACTAAGATAGAATCGCGTCGCGCTGGCATGGGATTATATCTTCATTCCGCTTGCGGGCCTTAGTCCATAAGTACGTAGCCAACACGTCTTGTAGGAAAAAATCGGGAATCTTGATGCTGTAAGTCGGAAGGTTGACACCTAAGATTTATCACTTTTAGTGGAAGCAATGGTTGAGCTGACAATCAGTGAGAAGATCGACGAGAGATGAGAGTGATAGTGCCTAGATGCTAGGAGTTTGGGACCTAGTGCTACTCGCCCCCACACTAGAGTAAGAGACTTAAGTGGTGATTGAATAGGCGGTCTACTAAAGACTGTACATAAGTTAAACCAAACCCTAGAGTAACTAAGTAGAAACCAATTTACTAGAGAAAAGCCCGAGGATCAGGAAATCAACCCTTGTTGCGAATCGTGAGTGAAACTATCTTTATTTACTTTGGTTTTAAATCAATCACCATTGCTCTTGTTACTTCATTATTGCTTTCATCATTACTACTATTGCTTTCTCTACTCTACGACTATACTAAGTTATTGAGTTTGAAATTATCTTTGCTGGGATCAACAATCATTTAATCCCAAATTTTGGCGTCGTACATTGTTGGGAGTGCCAAAATTTTTGTGTGTGTTTATTTGTTAAGAATCATGTGGACCATCTTGTAGGGTCCACACCCGTGGTACTAATCTCTCTATGCCTTTGGATTTAGAAATTGAAAAAACTCTCTCGAGACTATGAAAAGAGTATACAAGCAAGATGGTTGAAAATGAGAAGCAAATTATATACAACGAAAACAACAAACCACGTACCTCCAGGAGGTAACCCACCTAGAACGACGATGCGAGATCTAAAGGAGCCCAATCTAACATAGCAACCACTAACAATAAAGCTCCGAGCTAATCTCCCTGAAGGGTCGAAATTTGAGTTCAAGTCTGTGTGAACACAAGAATATATATAAATACACACGCATCCCTCCTTAAATCCGCCACTAGACACAAAAAATATATATATACATGTGTAATTACTTTGAAATTAAATACGCCCTCCGTTCCATAATACATGTCCTTTTCCTTTTTGGCACGCTACTTAATGAGCGAAAAACTCTATAAAATATTTTTTTTTAATTAATTTTTTTATATAATATGATACTCATTAGTAATAAGTATCATATTATATAAAAAAAATCAATTAAAAAAATTACATTTTATAGAGTTTTCTGCTTATTAAAAAGCGTGCCTAAAAAGAAAGGGACATGTATTATGGAACGGAGGGAGTAAAATTTAAAAATACTATCATTTTTTTCTTTAGTGGGAAAAGTTTAAAAATATGATGATTGTGCGTTGATAGTATTTGACATCGTACAATCAAATTGACAGGTGTATCCAAAACAAATGACATGGTAGAAGCACGTGGTGATATACGAAAGTGGCCAATGGCGAGGATGCGCCACATAGGCAAAAGGCACGTGATATGATGAACCCATCTGGCGGGCTCTAATTCATGCCCAACTTTCACAAATCGACTAGCACTAGTACAAATTAAGTCATTAATTAATAGCTAAAATTTAAAAGCGCTTATTCAAAAACGTTGTTAATATATGGGAAACATAGCGTTTTATTCAAAACCGTTGTTAATGTATGGGAAGCATAACGTTTTTTTCTAAACAAGCGTTGAGAATATATTTAGTTTATTTTTAAAAAAAAAAAATTTTCAAACATAGCGGTTATGTAAAACAAGCGCTATTAATATATGGGAAGCACAACGCTTTTTTTCTAAAAAAGCGCTGAGAATGTATTTTGTTTTTTTAAAATTATAATTAATAACAAATGTAGAAGCCATTTAAATTTTTATTTTTAAATATATTTTTTCAAGCATAGCGGTTATACAGAATAAGCGTCATTAAAGTAAAGCTTTTCTTAGCGTTTTTGTTAAAAAGTGCCCTCTAAAAATGAACCCTAATAATATTTCCGAAATCAACCAGCCGGTCCAGCCCCAGTTCTCCAAATCCCTAGCCGTGATTCTTCTCCTACTCCGTTCCATCTAGCCGGGCCGGTGATCAGCGGTCGTCGCCTATCTCGTTGTTTGCCCTCGGCAAGCACCACAAGAAAGTGTAGCACTCCTTGCCGCCGCTTCATCCACGTAGTGCTAGCACTTCGTCGAGCTCCTCCTTTCCGCGCAGCAGCACAAGGTCGTTGTCGCCGTCACCACTACCAAGAAGGTGGCTCCCGCTGCCGCTCAGGCTGCTAAGCCGGCCAAGCTACTGATGAAGCCTCTTCCTCCTACTCAAGCAGGTAAAAGGCCCCTTTTGTGGTTCTTTGTTTGTTAGGTAATGCTAATATTATCTTAGTTTGGGATGGATTGATGAACATTCAGACTATTTGTCTTTGATTTGTTATGTTGTAATTTGTATTTGATATTGATGCTGTTTTCATGGTGTGTTTGATAGTGATTTTCAATTTCTTTTACTGTATTCCAAACTAATCCATCAGGGATTTGGATTTTTAGGGTTTTTTGAACTTGTTTACGTTAAGCAGCTCCTTAGTTCAATTAGGGATTTCCTCAATTGCTGAATTGAGGTTTTTTGAACTTTTTTGAACTTTCAACATTCATGAATGCAAAGGTTGAATGTTGATGTTTTCAGGGCCAATTTCCTCCTCCTCCTTCTCCTGGCGATTAGCTGCAGCCTTCTACTTGTTTGAATGTGGGAAAGCATTAGTTGCCAAATTATATTGAATCTTTGAAAAATATATTAAGGAAATTACAGAGAATTGAAGGTTAAAAGTAATTGAAGAAACTAGTGTGCCTAGACATTACCACAGAGGGGGACAATCTTTCCTTCCTTGAACTTGAACTGGGAAGAATTTGTCTATATAGCTGCATCTGGAAGCTGTTCAGGAATCAGGACTTGATGGAAACCAATTGCTTTTAGTGTGTGTATATCAATTAATTTAACCCGTCTCTCGTGTTTCTTCTCGTTTTATAGAAGCGGAGAAAGTTGTTGGTTGGGCAAGAAACCATTATCTATCATCATTTCTACTTCCTCGTATCAAGGGCGATAGACTTAATGTTCCTAAAGAGATGTATACGCTTCATTTTCCTTCTTCTTTATTCAGTCCATCATAGAAGTTTAGTATATCTTTAAATTCTTATTTCCTATATTCTGCAGTCTCGAGATTGCTACTATGAGGTTGAAAGAGTGTGAGTCAACTACCAAAAAACCTTCTCATAATCTAAAGGTATGTGGTCACAAAAAAATTCTTCTGTTTTCCCATATTTTCATAACTTGATCGATATGCAATATGTAACATCTACAAAACCTTGCTAAGGATGAGTATGAGACCATTTTCATATCTGTCGTAGTCCCCCTGGTGAAATCGGTGTTAGGTTTGATGACATTGGATCTCTTGAAGATGTGAAGAAGGCCTTGAATGAATTGGTTATCCTTCCAATGAGGCAGCCTGAGTTGTTTTCCCGTGGAAATCTACTGCGGGTAAATGCATTATGCAATTCTTTGTTCTATAGTGAAAAACATGTTATTTTTATATAAGTTGATCGACCTTTGATCTTTTCATCAGCCCTGCAAAGGGATACTGCTTTTTGGGCCACCTGGAACTGGAAAAACTCTAATGGCTAAAGCACTTGCAATAGAGGTCGGGGCAAACTTTATTAGCATAACTGCTTCAACTCTAACGTCAAAGGTCAGTCTGAGATCTGAACTTGTTCATTTTAGTTTTAGCTAACTTTAGAGGATGTTTCTCTTCTGGTACTTTGATTTTGTGCTCCTTCCTGGAATGATATGCTTTCTTTTACCCCAAAAAGAAATAACGTGATCATCATCCTGAGGTTTCTGGAGATAGTTGTTTATAACTGTGTTATCTTCTGGCTAAGAAATACTTATTAAGTTATTTCTTAAATTTTCTTCAAATTTAAAAAGGTTTATATTGTAACCAGTTTGAGGACCAGCAGTTGAGATATTCAAGTGGGATGAATTTTATACATTAACCATGTGCTATAGTTCGTATTTAGAGCGATAAGTCCTTTCTAGAGAGGTAATAGGAAGTAACGGGATTGATTAATAAATCAAAATATTTTTGGAGTATTGTAAATCACAGCAAATTTGAAATTAAAAGGATAGGTTCACCTGCTAGTTCATTTCTGCAAGGATGGATAGTAGCGCTCTATGTCTTTTAAATTGGGCATATTGTTCTAAGTTCCTTTGAAGCGATATCCAATTAACGCATTAAACTTTTTATAAAGACCAAAATCATTCAAGTATCGAAGTTGTGTGCTAAAGTGAACTACATTTAAAATTGGATTCAACTCTTTGGATGGAACTAGTCCTGGTAATAATTGACGACTGATTTTGTTTAGTTGATAAATGATGTAGAACATGAGGGTCAACCTTTTATTAAGGAATATTATTAAGATATGCATACTGCATCAGGCTGTTGATTACCGATTGAGATAATTCTTCGTCAAACACTAAGCATGATGTACTAATTTAAAGTTTTTCATTCTGTTGCATTTACCATGTATATAATGAGCTCATCTTCTCAGTGAGAATGCTTTTAAGTCCATGATAAAAAAGGAGTTATTGTCTATCCATGATTATGGGAGCAGAAGTTCTACGAAATGTGTAGACTGTCATAGCTAGTTATTTTGTTGGCACATTGCTTTGCAACATAAAATTGATTTCAAGTGTTCTTGTATACATTTTGCAGTGATTTGGAGATGCTGAAAGGTTACAAAGGCACTCTGGTGTGTGTTAGTTCCTTTCCTCCAGCAAACAAGCAAAGTTTATATGTGCTTGCCAAGATTTCAGCACTCGTGAGTATGGTAGATGGGAATCATTTTGATTATTTAGGAAATACTTTTTTGCCCCTAAACATATTAGACATTTCATTTTCATTATGATGCATGAATTTAATATTTTTGACATTGTTATGACAATTCAAGTATTTGGTACTCTTTGTGTGTGAAAATTGATATTTTTGGGTTCATTTGTGCATTTGAATCTGGATATGGTCGATTGTTCACATTATTAACGGGGATTTGTTGATGAATATATTAATTTTAGCTGGTGGAAAAAAAAAATTATGCATAGACAGCGGATTTTTAGAAAAATCGTTGTCTTTTGGCGAAAATTAATTGAAAAAAAAAAAAGAAGAATGATAGCGGTTTTTTTACAAAAAACCGCTATCCTTGTAATTTAAACAACGTTTTATTTTTTAAAACCGTTGTCTTCTAGAAATTTTTTTTATAAAAAATAAAAAAACAAATTTAATAGCGCTTTTTACTAAAAACCGTTGTCGTTCCCATTTTAACATCGCTTTTGATTTTCCGCTCTTACCGATACTCATAGCGCTTTGATTAACATCACCTCAATAAGCGCTATCCTTCCCTATAAAAAACCGCTCTTAATGAGTACTTTTGTACTAGTGTAGTTATGTGGAAAGATGTGAAATAACATCCTGCATTGGTAAAAATATTAATCCAATCCTTGCATATAAATTAGTGGGCTACCCCACCTATCACCAATTGGTTTTAGGCTTGAACACCATTCGGCTTGATTAACGCGTGTGGACGCTTCCGTGATTTAACAAGTTCCAACCCACTACGTGTTTTCACACTTGTTATATTATATGGTTTGTTGATCGATCGAAGTCGATAATTCGCAAGTGCATGCAGAGTGTGAGTGTACGTGGAAGTGTTGAAACGGACGGCCCCATTTGAGGGTACGGTGGCTTTGCATGCCATCCTCATGCCTGTGTTTGTTAGGGCACGCACCCTTCATTTCCACCCATTTTGTATTCTCCATCAAACTATATACAATATTAGAGCGCGTTTGGTTGGTAACCCAAAAATCTAGGAAGTAGGAGAAATTCATATGTTTGGTTAGTATTTTTGAAATTAGAAAACGCAGGAATTCAACTTCTCGAAAAGTTGAATTCTTCCAAAATGGAGGAAGTTCACTTACCTAATTCTCCCTAAGTAAGTTCAACTTCCTTCATTTTGTATTTGGAAATTTCCAATTCCCCTTTTAATCCTCTAAAATAAAAAAAATCAACTAAACACATTTTCACAATTCCCATCAATTGGATTTCCCGGAAATTAAATTTCCATGAAGTAACTTCCCGGGAATTTCAATTCTCACATTGAACCAAACGAACCCTTAATGTGTATGTGTGAATTTGGTGGACGTCGATTAGCTAGGCTGTGTTTGACAAAGGAAAGTTTTTTGAGGAAGTTTTTTTTAGGTGTATTTTTTTTAAAGATTATGGAGACGTAGAAAGTTGAGATTCTAGCTTTTTAATAATCTTGTAAAAAAATATGAATGATGCTTGGTAGTTATAAGGTTTGAAAGATGTTTTTGTGGTAAAATAGATAAAAATACCCTTACCCATGCATTGGCTAGCTACCTCGTGATGCCAAAAAAAAAAAACTTGTTCTACAACTCTCGTCCCTCCCACTTCAGTTCTATATACACATAGCAGCAATGTGGGAACTACAGAGGCATTAAATTCCTTATCCACACGGTGAAGATACAGGAGAGAGTTATTGACCTGAGGTTACGAAGGGTTGTTTGCGTGACCGATAACCAATTTGGTTTTATGCCAGGACGATCAACTACTGAAGCGTTACATTTGATGTGAAGACTGGTAGAGAAATGCAGGGAAAGGAAAAAGAATCTACACATGGTCTATTGGTCTTTATTGATTTGGAGAAAGCTTGTGACAGAGTACCGAGAGAGCTCATTTAGGAGTGTTTGGATGCCAATGATGTTCCGGGATCATGCACCAAGATCATCGAAGACATGTACGAAGGTGCTATGACAAATGTTTACACCTCTCGAAGGGATACTGAGTATTCTCGATGAGGCACTAGTACAAAAGGGGGGACCAGAGCACGCTTTTTTTTTTTATGAATGGGAGCACACTTCTCGTACTGTGCTTATAGTGAGTGCGCTCTCAAACAAGCACACTTATTATGTAACCGTGATCCCATATTTTAAGCACGCTTTTTTTTTTATCCAGGTTAGTGCCTCCAAAACTCAAAGGAAAATTCTACAAAGCGGTAATTAGGTATGCAATGTTGTATGGAGTTGAGTGTTGGGCGACTACGAAAGCACAAGAGCATAGGCTTATGGTGGCAGAGATGAGGATGATCAGATGGATGAGTGGTTTTACTAGACTCGACAAAATCAGGAATGGGGTTATCTGTGATAAAGCAGAACTAAGCAGTATCCAAGATAAGTTACAGGAGTAAAGACTTCATCGGTATGTGGTCATGTGCAGAGGAAAGATTTGAGTGCGCCAGTGCGTATGTGTGATAGTTAATTTGGAAATTGATAGAGTACGACAGAGCAGAGGGAAACCAAAGAAAAGTTGAAAAGACGTGATTAATTATATAAGATTTTGCTCTTTTGAATCTTAGCGAGAGCATGGTTAGGGATAGGACGCAATGGAGGAGGATCATCCATGTTAGAGAGGGTTAGGCTAGGCCTCAAAGGAGTGATAGAGATCGTATCATTTCCCTCAATTCTCACACCATGCCATTTCCTAATCTCATTTACTATATCATTTGTTATACTTTTCTCTTTGGTTTTGCCATAAGTTTATGTAGGCATGTCTAGGCCACTAGGAAACACTCTCGACATGGTCGGGGAAAGAATGCGTACAACTTGACCCCTCAGACCCTGCTTAGGCGGGATAAGTTAGAAATGTTGTTGTTGTTGTTGTTGAGATAATATAAGATAATGATATCTGAAACAAAAGTACTATCTAGCTTGAGTAGTAAAGGAAGGAAAGTAATTAAAAATGTTATATTTAAATTATATATTTAACATTTCTTTTCAATATTGTTTTAAAAATAATTCTTCTTGATTTATTTCTATATTTTTGGTTTCTTTCAACTATGTCAATAAAAAAAAGTTACATTTAAATAACAATTTTAGTGTTTTTTCAATATTTTTTTAAAAATCTTATTAATATGTATACACCTAAATAAAATACTTTCCTAAATTTTTTTAGCACCCTTGACTGAAATCCTAGCTCCACTATTTTTGTTTTAACTCGTGTTATTTACTTGGTTAATTTTTTTATTTTGTTGGTTAGTTGTTCCATGTTTTATCTTCGTACCAATCAACTATCTAACTTTAATGGTTCATATTTTCGAAACGTTTATATTTATTTTGAATGATTCACATTCTCTAAATGTTTTTAAGTCTCATCTACATATGAGATATGATTGATTGGAGGGAAGTAGGGCATCACGTACTACAACCATTGCTTGAACACTTATCACAAATAAAGTATGGGGAGGGTCCATACACGTGTTTGTGGTGATCACGCATGCTCATTGCTATAGTAACTTCTTCCAAATGGATTGGATCTAAGGAATCCATATTTCCAAAACTAGATATATATGGATAATGTTTTTGAATTGCAGTTTGAAGTGTCCAATCATGCATGGTTTTATATTAAAAAAAATTCCAATATTCTATAACCACTTAGTTGCTAGCTCGTTATATATTTTTAAATGATAAAAAAATATTTTTTTTTTCAATTTCAAGTGTAATAAGTATGAATTTATATATAAAAAGGTTGTGATTTTTATTTTATTTTATATATCATTTTAAAAAAACCGTGTATTAATAGTAAGCGACAAATTTTACTAAACTATAAGAGTAGCAAAGCCGAAAATACTCACAATAGAATATAAGGTGATCGTGACATATATATATATATAGGATAGGGTTTGGGTGAGAACACTCCTATCGGTGAGAACGAAAGAAGTGATTTAATGGGTCTATATTGATTAAAATAATAGAAATATAATGTAAAAAATAACACGTTGAGCCCAAGTACTAGACCCGGGCAAATGCGGGCGCGGGCCGGACTTTATTCAAAATTTTGTCCCGTTCTTGCGGGCACGGGCCGGGCTTGCCCGCGAACGCGGGTGCGGGTAGCCCGCGGGTACCCTCAAACCTAATCAATTTTTTTATTAAAGCTATACTAAGCATATTATAATCAATTTTAATATATACATATAAATATATATTACATATATTATTTATATATTAAGCTAAGCCTACTGTTTTTAATATATATATATATATATATATATATATATATATATATATATATATATATATATATATAGATATATTGTGTATATACTAAGCTAAGCCTACTGTTTTTTCGAAAATGAATACCTACTGTGTATGTATATATATCATATGTATAGTTACTGTTTTTAGTTTTGTTTTTATTTTAATTAAAAAAAGGCGGGTACCCGTTATGGGCCGCTAGTTGATATGTCCAATTCCGCACCCGCTATGGGTGCGGGCCGGACTTAGCAGCCCGCGTGGGCTTTTCCTCATGTCCAAGCCCGCTCTCTAATGCGGGCGGGCGGGCCGGGCCGGGCGAGCCTACCCGCGTTTGCCCAGGTCTAAGCCCAACCCCCACCTCCTTCCCCCAGCTGATCGCGCTCCCCCGCCCTCACATGCGCTTGCGTGGAGCACACGCGCGCTTCACCTGCCGGCTGCCACCTCCCCCATCATCAGTACGCGCTTCATCTCCTAATTCACCTTTAATTAAATTACGGAAATTTCGCCAGGTACCCCTGGAGTATTGCAATTTTCGCGAGGTATACAACTCTTTTGCATATTTCGCGTGGTGCCCCTGTGGTTTTCAATCGTTTCGCCTCGTACCCTTTTCGGTTAAAGTTAACAGCCCTTTGTTACTTCCGTTACTTTGCAATTAAAAAAAAAGCTGGGAGAAGTGTGACCCAAAGGCCCTCAAGCCCACGACCCTTAGGTCACCAGCTAGCCCGGCTCAGCCCGAAGCCAAGCCCGATGAAGCTCCAGATGAGCATGCTGCCATGGCAGCCAGCTCGGAGTTTCTTCCTCCTCAGCCTCTCACTGTGTAGCCATTTCCCCGCCGTTGACGACCTAGGTGGTAGCGCCTCCGCCTAAGAGTGCCCGTTGAGGAGCACAGTGGCAGTGGCACCGCCAAGCCTCGGTTCCGACGAGGTCCCTGATGAAGAACACGAATGAGAAAAAAAACCCAAATCCGAAATCCATCGAAAAACTAAAATGAAGATGGAGCTTTCGCTAATTCTAGGTTCACATTCCCAAATTCATCAATCTCCATGTCCAATTCGAGCATCATCGCCTTCAACTATTCGGATCTAGGTTTTGATTTCCCTTGGAAAAAGAACCATAATCCCCTTTTGAGGCCGAATCCACCAAAATCAATTGCAACAAATGCAGTTGAATCAACATGGACTCCAATGCATCAAGGCGAGAACGAATCGAGGCTCGATCTGTCCGAATTGGAACCATCGTCAGAGAAGGAGAGGCGCCCGCTACTTCTCCTCGCTCCTTGCCGTCGACGAAGCCCCAATTTCAAGCCCTGAATTTCGACTCACAAGCACACATCAGATCCAAAAAAAAATCGACACAATTATGCCTAAATAGAGAGCAATCCGGTCATGGTGGAGAGAGCAAGACAAGAAAGAGGAGGAGATGAGAAAGGTTGAAGATGGCAAATTGCGTCTGTGACTCTGTTCTCTTGCTTTCTTTCTTTTTGTTTTTTGTTTTAATTGCAAAGTAACGGAAAAAATACAAGGTCTGTTAACTTTAACCGGAAAGGGCACGAGGTGAAATGATTAAAAACCACAGGGGTACCACGCGAAATATGTAAAAGAGTTGTATACCTCGCGAAAATTGCAATACCCCAGGGGTACCTGGCGAAATTTCCGATTAAATTACTGTCATCTGCCAATTAATACTCCCTCTGTTAAACAATATAAGTAGTTTTAAAATTTACACGTATTTTAAGAACCTAAAAATTATAGTAAAATATTAATTTTTTAATCAATTTTTTTTTAATAATTTCATACTTTTTATTAATAAGTATCAAATCATTAAAAAAAAAAAAAAAAAAAAAAAAATTTATTCTTCAGCCTCCCGGTGGCCGGATTCCTAGACTGTAAGTGACAAACCTCCTTCGGGAGTTTCAACCCTCCTTCGGGAGCCCCAATCCGCCCTCTTTGGGTGTCTTAACCCTCCTCCGGGAGCCAATAATCCGCCTCCTCGGCGTGATGAACTTCGGCTTCGGCCTCCTCATTTCCTCCTCGCTCAACCTCCCATTCTCGTACTCGTTTTGGGTGTGCTGATCATCAATCCATCTGCTCAAACTGAGCCTATTATTCCGATTCTCCTACCTTGGACTCGGTTGCTGCCCATCGGCCTCGCTCTACAATTGCTATCGCCGAGGTGTTGTGGTGGCGTCGCTGGCTCCCGTGGGTGTTTAGTGGTTGTCGCCGCTCGCCTTCGGTTGATGTATAACCTCCCTTGTATTCCGGTTTCGGGGAGACGCTCTTCTGACGACGGCCTGGTTCGTGGGCGCTTGTCGTCGGTGCCGCCCATTCCTCTACTCCTCCTCCCTCAACTGCTTCGGGTTCGGATTAGGGTTGCTACCCTCTTCCTTTTTCTCCGGGGTGGTTCGAATCGGAGTCCCCGTCCCTCCGCCTGGCTGCCTCCGGGTGCGATTTGGTCCTTGGGGCGGCGGCTGTTAGTTGTCCTGAAGAAGTTTCAGTGTTAGGGTTGCTCCAACCCTTGGGCCCGAATTGTGTTCTTTGGGCCCAAGGCTTTTGCCTTGGGCCCAAAGCAGGTCCATTAATCCAAAAAAAAAAAAAGTATATATATATTTGATAGTATATTAAGTATATATATAATAAAAAATAAAGTAAATAATAAAATAACTTGCGCAATTAATTTCCGGAGTTTTCTTGCGCTCTTTGTCCTCTCGCGGTGGTGCTTCACTTTCTCGGGCTGGTTGGAGTTCTGTCTGTTGGATTCGTGGTTAGTTTCGGTTGAGGAGCAGTTTTGCGGCCCTGGTTGATCGAAGTGATCGTGTTGGTGGTGTTCGTGGTCTCCGAAGATCCTTCATCTAGGTGGAGGGAACGTCGTGTGATCCACACTTCCCCAGGAGTCGTCTTTGCCTACGTGGATTTCTGCTTTCCGTCTTTCCGACGGCGAGACATCGTGTCAGTTATGCTGTCCCATGCGCTCGCTATCCACTTCTCCTTGTCGGGTTTCCTTCTTCTCGCTGCTGTGTCCGCTTGTGTGCTTAGGGTCTGGGGTTTTCCGGGGTTTTTTGTGTAGTTATTTTGTTGTATTAGGTGACTGTATTTTGTTTCCTTGTTGTATTTTCTTTTGCTATATTTTGACGGCTTGCCGTCTGCCGACTTTGTCGGCCTCTCGAGGTCCGGGCCTGTCTGATCTCGAATTATTTCCTAATCAAAAAAAAAAAAAAAAAAAAAAAAAAAAAAAAATCATTAAAAAAAATTCACAAAAAAATTACTACATCCGATCCAAAAAGGATGTCGTTTGACTTTTTAACAAGTATTTTAAGGAGCTAAAAACTATATAATACATTAACTTTTTTTTTTTTTTTTTTATAATATAATACTTATTACCAACAAATATTAAGTTGTAAAAAAATAATTTAAAAAAATTTGATATTTTATACAGTTTTTAGCTCATTAAAATACGTGTTAAAAAGTCAAACGACAATCTTTTTGAATCGGAGGGAGTAATATTTTATCATGTTTTTAGGTTCTTAAAAAACGTGCAAAATCTAAAAAGACCTATATTATTGAATGAAGGTAGTATTAAATAATTCAATTACTACTCCTCCCCAACTCCAATTCAATTACCACATAAACTTTAAAAGAAAAAAATTGGCATTTCCACTTATCAATATATATATATATATATAGAGAGAGAGAGAGTATGGATCATATGTACTCACCCCTTATTGTGTATCAAGTACTCAAATCTAGGCCGTTGATTGAGTTAAATGGGTGGATGAGATTAATTGGCAATTTTACAATTTTTTTAAATAAGAAAATGGTGGGACCCACCTACTTTTATGCTACACTTGCTGGTGGAATGGAGCGCGTGCACTGTACACGGGTGGATTTGGGATTGTTTGGAACCTTAAATTATTCGATGGTATCACTGGATTATTCGATCGTATCGACGGATTATTCGATGGTATCGCTGGAGTATTCGATCGTATCGATGGATTATTCGACGGTATTGATGGATTATTCGATGGTATCACTGGATTATTCGATGGTATCACATGATTATTCGATGATATAAATGCATTTTTTCATTCACTAAATGGTCTGGATAGATGATTATTCGGTCGGGTATAAATGATTATGCACTAGTATATGAAAGATTATTCAGTCGTATGAATCTGTTTTAATTATTCGATGTTATCACTATATTATTCAATCGTATTGACGGATTATGCGATGATATCGCTTTATTATTCGATGGTGTTAGAATATTATTCGGTTAGTTACGTCATTTCCACACGTAACTAAAAATTATTCGATAGTATCGCTGGATTATTCGACGGTATCACATGATTATTCGGTGGTATTGATGCATTTTCAAATGGTTTTTCTACCTATCAACGCTCGGTTCACATGATCATGAAGAAAAGAATGATATATAATGCTGCATATGCAATGATCATGAAGGCAATTTCTTCCAATTCAAATGAATCAAATGCTTTAAATATTTTATTACTATGTCGATGAAAATTGAAAGTATGCCAAATCAAATGAATCAATGCCAGATGAATATAATTCCTCTAGAGGGTATGGTTAACGCACTACCTGTTCATCTATATCTATTGTTGGCGAAAGTAAGTATGCCAAACCAAATGCTTTATGAACAATGACAAATTGAATTCTTATTCAGTCTAACAAAATACCGATTAACATAACTAAACTGAGCAACAACACAGATCACCAGCAATGGAAGGAAGCACAGACATTGAGAGCGAGGGAGACTGCGACGAGAAGACATCGAGGACCGAAGGCATTGAGCGACGGCGTGATCCACCAGATCTGAGCGAAGGCATTTATCCGGCACTGCTCGTGATCCTCTCTTTGCCGACACCGCCACAGTTGAATCGTTCACCCGGTGTTGGTCAAACTCCTTGCCAACAATCGAACCCAGGAATCAATCAAACTCAAAATAAGCAAACCCTAGAAATTGGGGTATTTCAAAATTACCTCAAAACTTCAAAGGAGGGGAGAGAGAGAGAGGAGGCTGGTGTCCGGAGGTGGCGAATGGAGTCGACGGTATGGTGCTCGTCGGCGGCTGCTGAGCAAGGTCGGAGAGGAACCCAGATCTGGACATCAAATTCGTCAATCTGCCATGGGAGCAACACGAAGGCGTTCTAATTCGTCGCCTCTGCAACCGCCATCGCCGTCGCCACCTTCGCCGCCGTCGCCACCTTCACCGCCATCACCACCGTCGCCGCCATCACCACCTTCGCCTCTGCAATCTACCTGCGCAGTAGAGGAATTGGTCGCACTATTCAACGCCAGCCACCATCGCAGTCGACGCCCTCGCACCGCCTTCACCTCTCCTCATCGCCAGATCACCGCTCATCTCCTTTGCAATCGCCTCTCCTCATCGTCGAATCGCCGCTCGCCCTTCACAATCGCCCTTCGCTATCGCCGAATCGCCTCCTCGCCCTTCTCTCTCTTCCACGCATAGACTCACGCGCATAATAGGTTGAAGGTGGGGGGGGTTTATTTCCTATTTTTTTTTTCAATTAATTAAACTTACCAATTAATCTCAGCCTTTAGATTTCACTCAATCAACGATTAGGATGTGTGTACTTGATACTCAATAAGGCTTGAGTACATATGATCCATACTATATATATATATATATATATATATATATATATATATATATATATATATATATTTGAGTGTAATTTAATTTTATCTACACATAGACACTCATTTTGTATGTGTTTTGTGGAAAAAAAAATTAACAAGAAGTGAATCATTTACTGCTGAACCACACCCAGTGAACCACACCCAGTGAACCACAACCAGTGAGCCACAACTAGTTAACCACACCCAGTGAACCAAACCCAGTGAACCACACCTAGTGAACCAAACCCAGTGAACCACACCCAATGAATCAATCTTAACAAAATTCTGTGAACCACACCCAGTTAACCAATCTTAACCAAACCCAGTGAACCAAATCTTGTGAACTACACTCAGTGAACCAAATCTTGTGAATCACAACCAATGAACCAATCTTAACCATTATTAACGAAAGGGAGTTACTAATTAATAAATTAACATGCAAGGGAGTTAGAGAAAGATGATTCAAGAAAAAGAAATGAAATATAATGTAAGTTGCAAATAAATAAAATCAGTAGTGTTTTTCATAAAAAAAAAACACAAATCAGTAGCATATTTACAAAAAAAAATAAAAATAAAATCAGTAGCATTGCTTCATCTTAATTCTCATATGTGAAATTTACTCTAGAATTCAAATGAAACCCCAACATTATATGCGAAAACTGTTGAAAATTGGACAGGATCGAATCAACACCCACAATCAACCAAAATCATCACAAAACTCAATTCGTTCCTCTGTTGATACAGAACAGAACTTGAGCACCCAAAAACTGTAAAATGCCACTACTCCTCTTGATTGAAAACTGTCCAAACTTACACCCTTAAACATTAAAAGGCAAAACTACCCACTACTTTGTCCACTAGCATAACTCTAATTTGCAACATAACCGACTACAGAAAACCAACTACAAAGATATGAGATGTGCATAACTTTAAACACAAACTAGCTGTGGATTGAATGATTGAGTGAATCGAAGAAGAACAAGAGCTAGATGGAAGGAGAGCAAACAAATTGGTGTTTCACCATTGATGTAAAAGCTGGAGAAATGTTCAACCGATCTATCAGAGGGCCTTGCCCTCTTTTGTACACATGGAGAGCTTAACAAACTAAAAGGCGGGAACCATCCTCCACCACACACGTGTCCCCCTTATTCTCCTAATTACAGAAACCTACCCAAACTTACACAAACTGGACTTTATTATCCTACACTCCCCTTCAAGCTGGAGTGTGAAAACACATCTAGAACACCCAGCTTGGGAAGAAAACGATTGAAACTATCAACTGTGGTAAGTTTGGTAAACATATCAGCCAATTGAAAACGAGTAGGCACATATGAAGTCACAACATGCTTGGACTGAACCATATCTCGGACATAGTGACAATCCACCTCTATGTGCTTAGTTCTCTCATGGAACACCGGGTTCTGAGAGATATAGAGGGCAGCTTGATTGTCACAAAACAGAGCTGCAGGAGATGACTGAGAGCATCTAAGATCACGAAGTAGAGCTCCAAGCCATCTGATTTCAGTGCAGGCATTGTCCATTGCACGATACTCAGCCTCAGCTGATGAACGGGACACAACCTGTTGCTTTTTGGATTTCCAGGAGACCAAGGAATTACCCAAAAGCACACAATATCCCGTGGTAGATCGTATAGTAAAGGCACAGCTTGCCCAATCAGAATCACAAAAAACTCTGAGATTGAGATCCGAATTTGCAGATAGAAGAACACCTTGTCCAGGTGAATCCTTCAAGAATCTTAAGACTCTGATTGCAGCATCCATATGCAAATCAGTGGGTTTGCTCATGAATTGGCTTAACTACCTTAGCTTAGACTTAACTTAGCAAATTCAAATTATATTCTAACAAAAAACCCCCAATTACTGGCTGCTTCCCTCAATCTCAATGGCCGGCCATGGACCAAAACTTCATCTCGGTCTGCTCCAAGCTCCTGCGCCTCATCGACTACTCGTCTCCTTCCGAGCAGTACGGGGACACTCGGATTTGATTTCTTCGAGCCCATTTCGATCCTCTCCCGTCGCGGAATCGTCTGCTTGTTCTCGGAGCAGCGAGGTTCGAATTCGCGGCCGATTTCGCCGGCGAGCCCATTTATAGGGGCGTAGAAGATGAGAGAGAGAGAGAGAGAGAGAGAGAGAGAGAGAGAGAGAGAGAGAGAGAGAGAGAGAGAGAGAGAGAGAGAGAGAGGAGGAGGAGGAGGAGGAGGAGGAAGGAAGGAAGGAAATCTAGAGTGATCAACAGATCGGGCCGTACGGCACTTGGATCCGAGAAGCAGAAGACGACGGAGGCGAATGTTCAGATCTGAAACTCGAAACCTGGCTCCGGAAGACGACGGAGGCAAATAATCAGGCGAGCTTGAAGAAATAAGAGAAAAAAGCAAAGGGAATACACAAAACAACCTCTGCAACTGCTAACCGTGATCGATCGAAGAGGAAGGCATAGAGGAGCTTGCGATTTCAGTACGGGAATAGAAGCAGGGAGAGAGGAAGGAGAAAGAGAGAGGCAAGTGTGTGAGAGAGACGCAATTAGTAAGATGGAACAGGCGCGTGGGAGCGTTATTTAATTTTATTCTTCTTAACTAAATTCGACCAGTAAAAACACTTTTTTCATTCTCACCGGATCAGGGTGTTCTCACCCGAACCCTTGCCTTATACAGATCTGCCCTACTCAATGACGATGGAGCGTGACAATATTCGTGATATTGAAAGATTTCTTATTTATAAAAGGGATTGAACGATAAATGATCTACAGTTCTCTAAGATCTATCACTTTCCTCTATTGAGGGTTTCTGTATTTAGATCCGTCTTCTCAGCGACGAGATGTTGTTATATCTCATATGCTTGCTACTCCTAGGAGTCCTCGCTAGTTATCCTTTTTGTCGAATTCAAATTTAAATTTGGCTAATTCTTCTTAGAGGGAATTTGGTGGTTTATACCCCTAAGCATATTTAATTAAGTAGTTAGCCCCTTACTTTTTTTTTTATTAGGTTTGCTTACCCTTTTAATATTTTTTTTAGCCCATCAGACCCTAACCCTCCTACAGTCCTACCCCATCTCTCACGCTCTCTCTGTACGCTCCTCTCTCTCTACGCTCGTGGCCGTCATCGCCTTCATCGTCTTCTTCACCATCTTCGGATTCGTCCTCATCTCCGTCGTCCCCGTCGGCTCCGCCGCCGTCTGCATCCACGGTGAGGTTTCTCTGAAATTGATGCCAACGCTCCCCGCATTCTCTCCGCCCTCCGTTCTCTCATCGTCTCCAAATACACCAATGTCCTGGTGAGGTTTCTCTGAAATTATACCTCATTCGTCCAATTTACTGAATTCAATTCGATTGATAAACAGTCGGAACTCTGAAACCAAAAATTGGGAAGGCACTGGATGAAATCGATTAGGACGAAATTGGTGGGATTTTCGAAAATCTTATGCATATAAGGTGTTTGTGAAAATGTCTAGTAGAAGGATGAGTGATGAATTAGTGTTGAATGTGGTAGAGGGCAGGGGTAGTTGATATCCCATTGCTTTTGATCCAAGAGGACCGATTCTGTCACTTTTCATAACTCTTAAGTCCTTGAAAATCACTTATGTGTCTTGCTCATGGAAAGTTTCATCAAATTCTTCCATTGCAAGGGTTAAGCTCCGTATATTCGTTTTTTTTTATCTCGGTGGAATTCAACCATTATTATTTGGAAGGAATGTCCATGGAGAGATGAGCTATTAGGTGCTGAGGAATAGATGGATGCTGCAGAATGGATTTGTTCTTGTTGAGCTCAATGGGATTTGATATGAGAGAAGTTGTCAAATTGAGGAAGCTTATGGCTTAATAGCTTATGACTCCCCTTGTAAGATTGATTTGGCTATTGAGTATTGTTGACAAGTTCCATATATATTTTTGGTGATTTCTAGATTATTCAAGGTGATGTCCTCACATGTGATCTTTGACATATGTGTAGCTCTTTTCTGTTGAACCAAATATCTAAGTTGGTTGTCTAACTCTGAATAACTTAGTTTATCTAACAATGTTTGTGTAATTCAATATTTTCTTTGATTCATGTTTGATTTGGTGGAAGCATAGGAAGAGGCCTTGTGGCTTTGTAGCTCAGTTTTTACTCCTGTGTACATATTCTTCTTATAGGAGAGATTTGATTCCTTTCAAAGGAACCAAAGAAGATGAATATAACACTGAAGTTTATATTGTTGTGGCTTTGTTTCTTGTTAGCTACTTGTCTTGTACGTTGAACCATATTGGATAGGATTGTACAATTGATAGTGTCATCAATTTTCTTTAGGTTGAATCATATTGTTCTTTAGGTTAAATCGTATTGTTTGGAAGTTTCTTTGACTATACTTCAATTGTCTAGTTTCTTTGTGTCCATTTATTTGTACTGTCACTTCCACTTCTTTTTTCACTTTACTCTCTTTTATTTTCTCAATTTTTTTTTCTGCTAAAAAACAGTTTTCTAACTAAGCTTGCTATAACATTCATCTATAATTCTTACTTCTACATTTTCGAAGTACATATGAGATTATTAGCTAATAATTTGTATTTTTTTACTGATGTTTGTTGCTAGATTCCTTGGTGCACAAGGCAGCAACTGTCGAAATGCTTTATCTTTTGGAACCAAGCAAGAAGTTTGAAGCTGTTATATTGATTGAAGATTCATCTGATGACATTCCTTCAAGGTAATATTTCCATTATCTAATTTGTTTACTAAAATGCTATATGGCATCTGGAATTGTATTTGTATAACAACATATAGGATCTTCAGCAGACAACATAGTTTCTATCTGTCGCATAGCTGGAATCACTGTCCGGATGGTCACCAGAGGTTACATCAATCCAGCCAAGGCTATTGCTAGGGAGTGTGGCATTCTTACTGATGACGGTATAGCCATCGAAGGCCCTGATTTTCGAGAGAAGAGCATGGCTAAGCTGAATGATCTTATTCCTAAGCTTCGGGTATATTCTATAATCCGATTCCTATACAAGAAATTCGTTTCGAATAAATAGTTAGCTGATGGAGTGTTGTTCCTTCTTCACTAGGTAATGGCTCGCTCGTCGCCTTTGGACAAGCATACATTGGTGAAGCACCTGAGAACGATATATGTTTAAAGAGGTCGTGGTTGTGACTGGAGATGGAACGATATCAAAACGGCCTTATTGTTGGCTTGCTTGATGCTGGTGCTTCTCCTTGACGACTTGACCATGTTCTGAGTTGGAAGTTTCATCCCCGGATGATGAAACCTATAACCCGGACTGACCTTATTGTTGGCTTGCTTGCTGCTGGTGCTTCCTTTGGAGAGCTGCATTTATTTGCTGTGTGAAATTGCCTTATGGGTGAATTTGCATTGTTGTGTTAACTCTAGCAAACAAAGTATAGCTTTTGAATATTTAAAACCAACCTTGCGTTTTTATTTGTGCAATAAGATGATATTGTTTTGATTCCACATTGTATAAAAATGTAGTTTAATTATAAATGTGCCATCAATGAATAAAAGACATCAATTAAAGATGTCATCAATGAAATTTAATAACATTTTATGCCCCTCTTGTCATCATTAACTCCTAAGCTTTTGATTGTAAGAGATTGTATTGCCTTTGTTTGGTGACACTATTTTGATTACACATTCCAGACTTCAATGTCACCAATTTTATAAAAATATCATCAAAAATGATTGAGATCAATTAATTGTACTTACAAATGTGTCATCAATGAATAAAAGTCATCAATAAAATTGTCATCAATAAAAAGATGTCATTAATGAAGTGTAATTACATATTAAGCTCATATGTCATCAACTGTATAAAAATATCATCAACAAAGAATGTCATCACAAGTGTGTCATCACTCATGAGTGAATAAAAGTAGAATGAATGAAAATATATCAATATACAATTTACTGCATTACAAAAGTGACATCAAACGATTTGATTAAAAAAGGGGCATCGAATCATTATATTCAAGTTACTTAAAAAAGTGGCATCACATTAAAGAAACAATGTCATCAAAACACCACTTTAAAAAAATTTGACATCACGGTAAAAAAATATCATCAAAAAAATTGACATAAAAAAAGGCATCACAGTAAACAAAAAATGTCATCAATGTTTTAAAAAATTGGCATTAAAAAAGTGTCATCCAGTCATTTCATTAGAAAAGTGGCATCTGAAAATAAATAAAAAATCCACATGAGTTGGTCAATGTTGACCGGTCAATGGTCAAACAGTTGACCATTGACCATTCCACTCTATTTGGATGGGGTCTAGGGCAAAACTAATTAAATTAGTTTGGGGCCTAAGCACCCCATCAAACATTCAAAAAAGTCTATCTAGCAAAATCACCCTTTTTTTTCCCAAACATCTAAATCCATTTTCTTTTTTTTTACAAGGTAAAAGTATTTTTCTTTTTCTTTTTTCCTTTTTTTATATACGAAGTACAAGATAAGATTTGGGAAGATGTCGGGTCCTGTTGACCCACCAACCAATAGCATCTTTTCGAACAAGTGAAATAAACTATGAGAACCATTCCGAAATGGCTCACCGGAAAAATTTTATAGGTAGTACTCATAAGTCCTCGGTTCGAACCCCGAAATGGTCGCTCTTTATTTACCAATTCAAGAAATAAACTCCAAGAAACGACCTAAAGGGAAGAAAAAGGGGAATTTAAAAAAATGTAATTCGATATGGAAGAAGATGAGACCCCAATAAAGAAAGAAATTATTTTTTTTGCTCATGAATAAAGAAAGACTATGTGGCGAATCATTACACTTGAAAATGAGTATATATCCTATAAAACTCCCGGTGTACCGGCCTACAGGACATAACTAAATTATTTCGGGTATATAATTTGACTTAAAAATAAATAAAAATATATATTTACATTTCACGTACCTGCATTTACCTATTTATAAACTTTCTTTCGAAAAAATCATGTTTCAAAAAACATAAATTTATTTTCTAATATAATTCATCTTTTAATTTAATAAATTTTTTAAATGAAAATTTTACAATAAAATTGCATCCACCGGGAGTTGTAGAGGATCCGAACTCCTAGACATATATCCTAGTTAGTTTATTACTTCCGAGGTGGAGTGCTTCTTGATGAAGATAACTAATTAAACAAGCCTATAAATAGCAACCCATCATCTCCTTCAAAGTTCAAGCAAACACAACCAGATCTACATTAAACTACTTTTAAATCATCTTCAACAATTTAAGCAATACACAAAAAAAATGGTGGTTCAATCATATCCAACTCCACCAGACAGGCTCATCTCCCACTTCAATCCCTGCATATTACTTCCACCCACCGCCACCAAAATCCCTCCCACCGCCCCCAGCCACCAGCAAATCCCGGCCATCGATCTATCAGCCCCGGGATCGGAGCCGCTCCTCGTCAAGGCCTGCGAAGAAGTCGGGTTCTTCAAGGTGACCAACCATGGAGTTCCCACCGAGCTGATTTCCCTGTTAGAGGATTTGGTGGTCAAGTTCTTCAGCCTCCCTCTTCAAGATAAGGTGAAGGCCGGCTCCACCGCCTCCCCTCTCGGATACGGCAACAAGAAGATCGGAAGCAACGGCGACGTCGGTTGGCTCGAATATCTCCTCCTCTCTTCCTCCTCCGAGTTCATCTCCCAGCTCTCGAATTCCATCTTCCCTGATAACCCTCAAAAGTTCAGGTGTGCTTTTATTTTCTACTTCATTTAATTTATTAAAAAAAAAAAAAATTAAAGTCCACTACGCATCGGATAGAATTATGTACTTATTTTTTTTAATGTTTATATTTATAGTGGTGCTGTGGAAAACTATTTATCGTCAGTGAAAAAGGTGGCATGTCGGGTGCTGGAGGCGATAGCGGATGGGCTTAGGATGGATCAAAACGACGCGTTTAGCAGGCTGTTAAAGGATGAGAATAGCGATTCTGTTTTTCGAGTCAACCACTATCCACCCTACACATCGGAGATGGAAGCTGGTCTGGGAGGAGAAAAACTGATGGGATTCGGAGAGCACACAGACCCTCAGATCATATCGGTCCTCCGATCAAATGACACATCTGGGTTCGAGATTTTGACCAGGGATGGGGTTTGGGTTTCAGTACCACCCGATAATAAATCCTACTTCGTCATTGTTGGTGACTCGTTACAGGTATATATATAACGTTGATCAATAATCTTCTTCTTCTTCTTTTTCTTCTTCTTCAATTTCTCTCAATGGCTTTCAGAAATTATTTTTTATCTTCCCGAGGAAAAAATACCTCAAAATATGGTCAAATTCATGATAAGATAGTGACATACACTATTCTAAATATAGTAAGCATTAATCTATTATTGCGCTACGTCGCCTTTGCACGAATATATAATATCAGGAAAAGAAAACATTAGATCTAAAGCGAACCGCTATATGTTTAAATGACATAAAATTTATATTAGATTCTGATTAAATGCATATATTTATGTATATTTTTCAGGTGATGACGAATGGAAGGTTTAGAAGTGTGAAGCACAGGGCAGTGGCAGAAGGAAAAAGATCAAGGATATCGATGATATACTTTGGAGGGCCACCACCAAGTGAAAAGATATCGCCCATACCTAGCTTGATGGGTGATGGAGAAGAAAGCTTGTACAATGAGTTTACGTGGTGGGAATTTAAGAAAGCTGTTTACAAGTCGAGGTTGTCGGACCATAGGCTTGGTTTCTTTGAGAAGTCTGTGAATGAAGATCTCGCTAGGAGACAACTGTGTCGTGGTTGAAGATGTAATGGCTCTTTGGGCGTCCAACTGATATGTTCGGAGTGTTTTTTTCATTCGGGAGACAGTAGTTTTGTTACAAACTCGCCCCTTAGTTAAACGATAGAGGGTAGAGCCTCGGTCGTGCACTCGATCATTGGTTGATGTATGAACACCACAACACTTTAATTAAGCTAGTTGTGCCTTCTTCTTTTTTCAAGAACAAGCTAGTTAAACTCTTGATGTTTCCTCTCTTCATGTATGTTTATATGATAAATGTTGGTCTAATTAGATGTTGCTTTCTTATCCCATTTTTTGCGATTTCACCTTGATAACTCACTCACAAAAAAAAAAGGGTAAGTGAACAACACGAATACTTATTGAAATCTTCCTCTAGGTAAAGAAAGGTGATGATTTTTATCTCGGACTATCTGCATGTTGAGGTTTTCATGGTAAATTGGTAATGAATTGTTCTTACATGCATGTTTACTTCCGTTTAACATAGTTATATATTTAATTAACTCAATAATCAATCTCTAATGATTTAGACCTTTGAGATACCAAAAGTAAATCAATTAAAAATCATTATAATTTATAAAATATATAACAAATTATGAATGCTTACCCATTAATAGACTGATATAGTTTTTGAGAAGCCTGATTGTCATTAACTGTGAAGGTATGATCAAATTTGTGTGCAAGGTTTTTGAGAAAGAGAGGTGATATCACAATTGCATGTTAGAAGTTGAGTAAATATAAAAACTATCGGATTGCACAAGGGATTGCAAATTAAGAATTCAAAAAAAAAAATTCCCGAAAGGGCTTGAGCAAAATCTTATGGTGGCTCGTATCAAACCCCGCTCATATGAGCGTGTACTAAATCTCGTTAGGGTCGACTAAATCCCGTTAGGGTTTTTAAGTGCTCTTTTCTCAGGCGGTGTGCGGGTCTGCGATAGCGTGGCTTGACGCTCTTCTCCTTGGATTTGGATCTGGCTGTCGGAGTCGGGATAGGTTAGGGTCGTGGTAGTGTGTATCGTGGCGTCTCCACTACTCGGGTTGACTGCTTCCCTGGAGTTTCGTCCTCATTTCCCACAGGATGATAGGGTCATGATGCATCGCTGACCTACGGTTCTGCTTCATGGTGGGGCTTGGCTTCGTCCGTCGTCTTCGTCCTCATCCAATTTGGTTTAGGTCTTCCTGGTTTCGTTTGTTGTAGAGTGTGTTTGCCTGAGTTTCCACCGTTTTGTTTTTTTGTATGTTTTAGTTCTTAGACTGTTCTTCCGTCTGTCGGTTTGACCAACCTTCGAGTTACAGATATGTCTGAACTCGAATTCTCACATAATTAAAAAAAAAAAAGAATTCAAAAGACCAAAATATTCTTTTTGTCTTCGTGATAGATTTTCATCTAAATTTGATGTGATCAAATACAAATTTTAGAATATCATTGTTATAAGTGATTAAAATGAAATTTGTTTGTGATGATCAAATAAGTGGTTAAAAAAATTGATTTAAAAATAACTTTTTTTTCAAAAAAAAAGATAAGAATGAAGAAGTTAGCAAGGGATTATAAAAATAAAAATTATATTGAAGGGTATTTTTCTCATATTTGGATCCACCTTTAATTTTTTTAAAAAAATTACCTAAATATTTTAGTATAATACGATAACACGTGATCGTAGATGGAATGAGCTAATATAGATAGATAGATCAATGGGCTTTGAAGAGTTGAGATGGGCCTGTGTTGTAGTTCCACTTAACTAAAAGATTTGGGCGACCTTTTAAAACCAGCAGTTGGGTTTATCAGGCCTGTTGGATTCGTTAGGACTCCAGGAGGCAGGAGGGTCTATATTACAACAAGTGACTGCGTGGCGTTTTCTTTTTTTTTTTTTTTTTTTTTGTGACGTAGGGGTTCCGAGGTCGTCGACTAATCTCCACGGGTCCGAACCCTTGCCTGCAAAGGACGCGAACCAGGAAAGTCAGGCGGCTGCCGCCTGACAGGCTCACCCAAACCAATGAAGGCTTGTGGTATATTTAAAAGATGGTTTGGTGCTTTTTTTCTTTCTTTTTATTGACGATAGGGAAATTCGTCATTAGGGATCATGATCCTCTCCTTATAATGTTTGCCTAATATTTACCTTATAAGCCAATCTCAAAATTCTGAGTGTATGACCCAGTATGTAAGAGTTACGTAGCAGGTAAATCGGTTTGTATCGATCGGCTCGACTCATTATATTACTCCACGCCAGTAGGCCACCCTGTCAGGAGGAAAAAAAAAAAATTGGTGCAATTTGACCATGAATAAAGAGGGGGATTCAATTTTAAATCAAGATAAAGCTATAAAGAAAAGCACATTTTTGCATCTTAAATGACCGACATTACATTACTATCATTGGTGCTTTGGCTTTTTTTGTAAGTAGTAGTAAAGATATAATATCATTACTACATTCCACGTACCCAAAGATAAGGATTTAATCCTTTAAATAGGATTTGAACCTATTCACATGTTATCAGTACTGTAATGTTTAGAGAACAGGTATAAACTATTTGATTTATATGATATTGCAAGTATTTATACCTGTTCTCTAAGGTCATTTTTATCAGCAAAAATTAAGAAGCCATGCTAGAGTAACAAATAATAATTAAAAAAAAATGAACGTTGGTGAAGCATCACAAATTGGGATGTGCTTGCAAAGCAGTCCGGTAGTATCGATGCTTAAGTAAAAAAGGGGGACATGTGTTACTTAGGTATAGGCTGAGAGGATGAGTGGATGATTGGATGGGATGTCGACATGTGTAAAGAGTTTGACGGCTATGATTTAATCTGGCATATCAAAATTAAAATTTTTATTATATAGTTTTCGACATTAAATATGCAAAATAAACAAATAAATAAATTACCACAATACTAGATTTATTTTCATCCCCATATTGACATCAGTTTCGAATATGTTTGATTATATTTAAAAAAATATTTTATATGAATACAATTATGTATAATAACACCCAAAAAAATATTTTTAATCAATTTCAAATATGTTTGACAATATTTTGAAAAAGTATAATTTTTCTTTGAATACAATTATATAAAAGAATACCAAAAAATTATTTTTAAATAGTAAGAATAAATAATGTAAGAAGTTAGTTTATTTATTTTTGAACAAAATATTATGTAATATTTGAAAGCTATTAATAATTATTTTGAAATAGCAAGATTGGGCTTGTCATATTTTGAAATAGTGGATCGTATATACTTTTACTTACGCATTTTACAAATGATCTAAATTTTATAATTAAATAATAATAATAATAATATATTATTATAATCATATTATAAATATGTTGGAAATCATTGTTATAGAGGGGTATATTTGTAAATTGAATTGGTAATAAAAAGATGGATTGTGGGATGTTGAGAATGCTATTGCTAAACTGGAAAAAGTGAGAAAGAAATGCTATGCTGATGTGGCGGAGAGAGATGAATAAGAAAATAGTAATTTTAGTATCTTGAATAGTAACTGATAAACATGGCATAAGCATGGAGTCACTCATGTGAAATGGTTCAAATCCTATTAATGGATTAGGTCCTTATATTTCGGTACACTTTTGTTTCAATCAAGCGGGTGCTAAGAAAATCGCGATGTCAATTGGGACAAGGGCGGGGTGAGAAGGTCTTGGACAGGACGATTGAGATATAAAAAGATAAAGTGTCCCACATTAAAAGCATGAACTAAACTATGTTGTTGTATATAAATTAATGAGCTACTCTTTTTATTACCAGTTGGTTTTATGGCGGAACCTCAATTAACTTGTGTGTTAATCTACTAGTGCATTTGTGCCTGTGCAAACTGTCCATATGTGTCAACTACACGACTCATTCTTAGTATATTAGTCGATGTGCTACTCCTCCTATTCTAATCTACCAGCTCATATATGTGAGCCCATACGCACGAACCCCTCACATTTTGCGAACGACGTCAAAAGCAAACAATCCCGATCCAATCCCTTGAAGGTTCCGAGCTCATTATCATTCTTGATCGATCGAGTTATCATCCATGGTTGAGCCTTTTGGACATGAGGAAGGAAAGCGACCGAAAGCGTCGGAATCCATGCTCAATAGATCTTAAGGTAAGTACAATATATTGAACCCATATATGCATCAAATTCAGATGAATATTCCAACTGATCAAAGGAATCAAATTAAAGAGAGGGAAAGGACAAAGGCAAAGGAGTAAGCAGTTGCAATAAAAGCCCCCCAAAATCAAGCAACCATATAGCTATAGCTTTTTAATGTTGCCAAATGTAAATAGGGGTCGACCTGTAAAGTAAGCATCTGAGATCGGTCGATGGATCTCTTCCAACCATATAACTTATCTCATCATCTCCACATGCGCATGTCCATCCCTCTATATAGTGCCGGTGCACTGCATTACATTACATTATATTATATTACTCCCTCGCGCCTTTTTTTTGACAAGGCGAAAATTTAGATGTGGTCACCCTCTGTTGAACCATATTTCACGGACATTCTTACAGACGAAGTCTTCAATCTCTGCACGACAACGCATCCTAGTAAATGACGAACACAACCCAAGATCGATGCATTGCCCCCTGGTTACCCTCACGGAAGGAGTGAGAGAATGAGATCCTCTCGAATGCCTTGCACAATGCAAGCGCTCAGAGATCGTCATCTCAACAACCTAGGGGCACGTTCAGGACCCTTTGAGGGTGCTAATAATTGTCAAACAATCATCATTCGCCTCAAGATGAGAGATCCCTAGCTTTTACAGCTTCCAGGAGGCCAACATGAAGACCAAAGCACTCTGCTTGGATAGCAGAGACCCTGCCATGCCTACGCACACCATAGGAGACCACGCGACCAAGGCAAAATCGAATGACAAATCCAGACCCGACCTGACCGGTGGGCGGTGGCAATCTTTGCGCTGTCAAAATTAAGTTTCAGGAAACATTTTGTTTGGTTTTTCCCATTAAACTTTTTTCTGACGTCTAGTTTTGCTTTGAGGATTTTTTTGCCTGTGTTGTAACTTTTTCTTCTTCAGTTTCCTCAACTTGTGCCTTCTTCTAGTTTATCTTATACTTGTTTTATATGCTTTATCTATTCTTCCATATTCTTATATCATGATTTTCAAAGAGGATTTTATTCCTTAGAGACCAAACACCCAAAGGAACGAAAGCTAATTCTGATTTCAGGTCAACTGAAAGTTTAGAGAAGATTTCTGAAACAGTATCCTTGTTTTTTGACACGCTTTTTAATGAGCTAAAAACAATGTTTTAAAAATCCGCCTAGACCTGTCTAAGTCGGCGATTATTCAGTTTTAGTGTTTAGACAAGTGATTAGTCGACTTAGGGTTTTTTTTATGCCCCAAGTCTGGATGCATTTGCTTTTGAGTCAAACCTATGCTTTTAGATTTTATGAGGCCGGTTTAGAGTCGCTGGTCGGATGCTTACTTTTGCGTTTATTTACTTTAGTGTTAGTTAAACACAACAAATTTTGGTTTATGAGTGATATTATGGATTATTATTACATTATATGAATTATTGAAATGTGTTATACATTAAGATATAAAAAGAAATAATCAAGTTTGTTCTAAATCTGTCTAGGCTCCGCCTAATTAACTAACACCTTTTATATCATTGGCTAAAGACTATATAAAATATTTAAAATTTCAAAATAATATATAGTATAATTATTAATAATAAGTATATATAATATTATTTAAAAACTAATAAAAATTAATATTTTATAGAATTTTTAACTTATTAAAAAACGTATAAAAAATAAAACAATCTATATTTTGAATTATATATATTAATATATAATATATTATACTATTATCTCTTTTAAAAAATCTCCGTCATTGCATGAGCACGTGTCGTGACCCTAATTAGTCTCTTCACATTCTCTCAACGGGGACGTGCGATGTGACCCTAATTTGATGGACTCCAGGCATATATATGTTGATGTCGATGGCTGTGAAGCCAAATTAACCAACTTGACTAATCGGTACCTACCTACCTTATAAGCTTTGTTAGCTATATTTATGACTTTCCGTCGATCTCTTTTAGGTAGCGGTGGTTCATTTAGGCCGAAAGCAAATCTCTACATCAACAATAAAACTAATGCATGTGTTGCATTTGCATGTGCTATACCCGGCCGCAAAGCAATCGCCCATCACCTGATAACTACCTAACTATATATATCTACCATATATAATTTCTATACAATACATAAACAATGCACTTAAGTTTTAATTTCTAATTTCATATCTATATATGCTTATTTCTAAAGAGATTAATTTTTCAATATCCATCTTTAAACATGCCATCAAGAGGATTTGGCTATTTATACGTAGCATTATATATTGAATTGAAGGTACTAAATATATTGCAACTATACACTCTTTATGCACACTTTAGTTCCTTTTTTTTATCAACAAGGAAATGATCAAAGATAAGGCGAATTAATCCTTCACTTTCTTTTGCTCATTTTTAAACAACATAATGTTGTAATTAAATATTGGCATCCCAAATGAAATAATTCTTAATTCTTTGTTTAAATAATCTAGTGACACTAAAATATTAACTAAGGTATATGAATTAATAAGCTAAATAATGATTGCTTATGTTTTTATTAGTAATAATGATTGCTTATGAAATGGGGAGAAACAACCAACATATAGGAATTAATAAGTTGTATATGGAGAGAGAACAAATCTTATTTTTCAACCATAATCAAGAGGCCGGTTGTAATAAATGATACTCCCTCTGTCCAATAATACATGGATTTTTAGAGGTAAATTTTTGTCCAATAATTGATGGGCTTTTAGAGGTAAATTTTTGTCTAATAATAGATGGGCTTTTATGTATTCTATGTAGGAAATTATAATGATTTGTATTGGTTTGTGTGTTGTTGACTTTTTAAAATAATTTGATTGGTTAAAATGTGTAGTATGTGTTAAAAAATATTAAAATTTATGAAAAAATTAGTGCAATGATGATATTTTTTTAAAGTAAAGTGTTCTATTAAAACTTGTGCAAAATGCTAATTAAAACTCATGTATTTTAGGACGGAGGGAGTAGCATGATAAATCATCAGTGTTCTAAAAATCGCCGATGTTTAGGCACCCGTCTAGACGCGCGTTAAGCAGTCACCTAACACCTTTTAAAACATTACAAATCTTATCAACATACTAGGTATTTTGTTTATTACAATGAAAAATTATGCATTCTTTCTATAGAAAAAACTAGCTCAAATCATCTTAATTTGTGGACGATGGTACAAATGTTTCTATATAAACGGTTGCAATTAAAGAAATTGATTTTTGTTAAAGTCGGGTGGACACGGTGGGATCGACACAACATACAAACTTATCGAGGTTCCATATATCTCAAAAGGATAGTCTTATAATGTGGTTATCATCCACATTTAGCTTTAGCGAGTCATTTCAACAAATTAGTAAAAGCCTTCAACCTTGCTAAAACCCTACTATACATATATTAGACGATCTTATTCTTATATATGGTTTGAATCTCTAAACATCTTTGATCATGAAAGACCACCACACTATAACATGGCCGTACTAATATAAGTTATTGAAAATGAAATGGAAAAAAAATGAAATAAGGGTAATTAAAGAAAGGGATAAGAGGGTAAGGAATGTTGGGGAGCATGTGCAGTTGCAGCCACATACATGGATGAGGTGGAATGGACCAATCCTTCTCACATTCCACAGTGTCTGACTTTGCACTGTCCCCTCTCCCTCCACCTTTCTTCCTCCTTCCCCCACCGTTTACAAAAGGATACTTAGAGCTGTTGTTCAATCCGAACGAGCCGAGTATTGTTTGTTCATATTCAGTTCATTTAGAATATGAACGAGCTCGAGCTGAGCCTAAATTTTGACTCGAGCTTAAAAATGTGCTCATATTCGGCTCGTTTAGGAAATGAGCGAGCTCGAGCCGAGCTTTAGGCAATTCTACTTATAATAATAATTTAAAGGAAATTTTAGAGATTCCATAAAATTCAAGCTATTCGAGTTTAATTCGAACGAGCCAAGCTTTGGACCGAGCTTTAAGATGTGCTCATACACGGCTCGTTTAGAAAATGAACGAGCTCGAGTTGAGTTTTTATCGAACGAGTACGAGTAGAATTCGAGCTACTCGTGTTCACATAACACCTCTAAGGATACTACGTAATATTCACCGACTAGAAAGTGTTATATACGCTTTTAAAATGACGGATTTTGAATCAGCTATATTGATTTTTAATCGCAGTATTTTTTAGGAATAAGGATGGATAAAACCCCTTCACAATGAATTAAGTTTTTATATTAGATACATTACGACGGATTGCAGCTCAGACGACACACATAAACGGCTCCGTCGCTTGAAAGTACCTTGCTCAAATAAGTCTCAAGGGTGCCTCATCTTGAGGTTGTATTCACGCGACCAACTTAGACCAATGTTGGTGGTCGCTTGAGTTAATCCAGACAACAGGAGTAGTCAATGTTGGCCATCTGAACGACGGACAAAAGTGAGTCCCCCCAATAGCAATCATTCAAGTGATGAAGATAACATTTGTAGTCATTGTTGGTCGTCTGAACGACTGGGAAAAATGGGTCACTATAATAACCGTGGCGGATCCTGAAGTAGTTAGTTGAGGGGGCGGAAAATTGAACTCTAATTTTTTTTCCCCGAAAAAACCATCAATATTTAAAGTTTTCGGGTTTAATTATAGTATTAAGTTACGAAGTTTAACAAATAATAAGTATGATAGAGGTATATTAATTTGTTAAATAATGGGAAAAAAAAATTTATATCGCTTCAGTCTTGAAACGTTTATAACTTTTTACTCAGGTATTAGATTTGAGTTTATAATATATCAAATCGAAGCTATCAACGAGAGGAATATGTATATTAAATCTTATTTTTGATTGGGGGCGGCTGTCACCTCTAGCCCTAAAGAGGATCCGTCCCTGACTAATAGCAATCACTCAGATAACGACATCAGTTTGATGCGACAAAAACCATAAAATATATAAAGGATGGATCAATTTCCTGCCTAATGACTTAATTTTTTATATTAAAATATAGTTTCCAATCTTATAGTATAAAAATAATATAAATCTGATACAACGGAATTAAAAAAATTATGTATAAAAAAGAAAACTTGTATATATCGACTCTGTTGGGCCACATATGGCTAAATAAAGTTACCGCATTTTCTAACGGTGACAGCACCATTGGATTCATTATTTGTGACTGGTTGGGTAAATCTGTTCAATTTGGGCATGCAGTTGTTGGCAGGCAATCTCCCATTGGGACTAAAGCACTTGCTTAAAAATACGGATTGATTCAGGCTATCCGCATGCACATAACTTTTGTCCATATAGAGGGTGACTCACTAATTATCATAAATCACTTAAAAACCAGCCTACAATGCCCTTGGGAAGTCGAATTGATTATGTCGGATATTAAACTTCTTCTACTTAATATGAGAGATGTTTCTTTTTCTCATGTGCCCCGTAGTGGTAATAGAGCGGCTGATAAGGTTGCACACATTTGCCGCTCTTCCAAGGGCGGTTGTTTAGCCAATGATCCAGGTCTTCTAGACCTCATCCGTCAGATTCTATCGATTAGGTAACCCCTAATCGAATTCTTTCCTAATCAAAAAAAAAGTTACCGCATTTTCTTATATAATTCCGTTGAATAATCATATTATAATACTAAAGGAGAAGTCGCCTACGACATGTGTTGGCTTCTCCTTTAATATAGCTTTTTTTTTAAATTTAAGAGATTAATTGATTGTTAAAATCTAAATAAACTTATTTTAAATAAAATTTATTTTCTGAATAATAACAAATTTGTTTTAATTGATTTATTTAGATCCTACCTTATCTAATTTAAAGGATATAATCAAATCTTAACTAATTAGAAAATCTTTTAATATTTTAAATCGTTTTTTTTTATAAAAGATTTAAACGGATATTAAGATCTCATATTTTCCCAAAAAATCTCATGTATATCTATTTTGTTTGTAAATAAATAGTTTAAAAATCGTGCCTATATAAGGGTTTGTTGAAAGAAATGAGGCTTTGTTAGTTTCTTCACTTCTTCTAATTCTAATGTACGTTTCTTGATTTTACAGGTGGTATAATGGGTGTCTCTCTTGGTTTTCCGCAACCACGGTTCGTGAGCTATTCATCTCAACGGTCAGTGATACCTTTCATTTTAAGTTAGTTTTCTTTTATAGATCGGAGCCTTCTTTTTTGGTTTTTAATCTTAATTGCGATTTTTTGTTTGTGTAATTTCATGAATGTTTTCAGCTAATAATCTTATAAAGTGTTCATATAATCTGATTAAGTTCAGAGTTATGATTTTTTGTTTGTTTGGCCAAATTCATTTCGGTTTGATTGAGTTCAATCAATTGATGATGAAGTTTATTAATCACGTTTGTGCAGATTAGTTTAATTTGGATCGCTTTGATTGAGTTCAATCAACTGAGTTTTTTTGTCAATAATAATTACAGTAATAATCTAAATAAGCATGACACACACAACTATTTTAAACTAAAAAAACGCCCGCATAAGGTGCGGGTACTAAACTAGTTGATCCTATACAAACCCAAACCAAACCAAATACCTCCCTTTGTGAAGTGTCTTTATTTTATGTTTTATGGTTGATGTCAGGTCAACTTTGCACTTATAAGTCTGTTGAGAAACTAAAATAATACTCATTCATGACGTCCAAATTACATTTTATTTTCAAGATGTGGAATCAAAATCTTTGATTTTGAGTACATTTTTTATTGCTTTCAATTGACTATTTATTTTTTTCAAATTTTTTATCGACCAAAAAATTTAAACAAAAAAAAATTCTTCCTCTCATATCCATACAACAAAATTATCCCTGAAAATTATTTTTTAATTAAATATATTTATTTAAATAAATATTTATTACATACATAAAGGATCTAAAATGACTATTAAATGACATGTTTTAGTAAACATGTTAATATATAAACCTATTTATTATATGTACAGTCAAGTTCTCATCAGATGCACCCAATTTATCGATTTTCGATATTAATTGATAAGTTTTTGTCTGAAAAAACTTGTTGATAAAGAAAGTTGGTATTGATAAGTTGTTTTCACACAAAAACACTTTGATACCGAAAACCGATAAATTGATCATATATTTAACAAAAGATTGATCTTACCTATAATCACTCCCTATATAACTTACTACTATTTCAACCATCTTATCAAGATAAAATGACATATGTTAGTCAATATGTTAATATATAAATTAAAAGTAAGTACTATTTCAGCCACTTTAAGATAAAATGACATATGTTAGTCAATATGTTAATATATAAAAGTAAATACTATTTCAACCACTTAATTAAGCAATGTCGGAGACTAAAGTGTATATACTTATAATATGCATAAGCTGCATAAATAAGCATCACAAGTGATGGAATCCACGTCCCAAAGTGTCTTCCTTGATTGCCTTTTTTCATTCATCGAGAAACCAATTCAAACCTCACACAAATTACTTAAATTAATCAATTGCTGATGTCTATACGTCAATCAATATATCAATCAAATCTTTATAAAGTCGTCATCAAAGGGAATTACCTAGCTAAGATAACGTTTTATAATACAAAAAGTGTTAAATAACAGTGGGCTATCCGACGTGGAGATCACACAAGCCAAACGCACATGCGTCAACCAAGACGAGTGGAGTTTCATTCTAAAACCAATTGATGTTAAGTGAAGTAGCCCACCGACCTATATGCAAGACTTAGATTCACTTTCTAATCAATGTGGGACAATCTCAAATCATATTCTCCACGAAAAGAATTCAACATATTATATCAATCTTTTCTAGATATAATAAGATTTTTTTAACATCTTTAAATTCCCTTCTTTTTTTTACAAATAATAATATAAATATATGAATCCATGGACGGATATCAACATAGAAGAAATCATAAATTTGTCCCTTCCCCTACCGAAAGAACTAATTAATTATCAATTGCACCGTCGGATATGACATGTAAATGGCCCCCAAGCTTTTTTAGTGACGGCCCATCGATGAAACGTCGCCTTTTGGTGACAGTGTCTATCTATCCACCCTTGATTGCGACGTCGTCGTCTTCAGACTAAAGTAGTTGATGGATCTACTTTCATATGTTCGTCTACGTTGCACTTCATGTACTTTTACGAACGAATGATACTCCCTTTCATATGTTCATCGATCTTAATCCTCCTTCACTTTCGTGACAATATGACCCAACAATTGATATTTACACCGCGACGGTTTATATGAATCGATCATCATATGATAATTAGAAGCGTAGGTGCTCTTCTCATAAATACTTGAATACCCGTCAAGTATACAATCACGCAGTATACCAAGCTCCGATATAATCCTACATTTGTTGCCTGCAGTTTCATACACAGATATTAGTGAGTGTAACGGAAAAAGTGTAACGGTTTTCTTCCATGTAAATTCTCATATTTTTTTGTCCTATTCCTAAAGAAGGTCGGATCTTAAGACAATCCGTTATACGTAATTGATTACCTTTGAAGCTGAAGATGTCAGAGACATCCAAGCCGAATCTGAACTTGAACTCGAACTACCAACCAAAGAATTCGAAATCCCTACATTATAGGCCATTGTACAATCCGGATGGAACAACCCATAATTCCTCTCTGAGGTGGGCCCGGGCTTCATATCTTCATTAAACAACGCAAAAACATACACATCCAACCTCGTACCTAGCCTCATCGGCGTCCCCTCGTTCCTCAGCTGCCTCATCAACAGATTTCGGTTATAAATCGCTGCATTTTCAACCGTTGCCCCTGTCTCGTCTGGGTCCCCCTTTGACGGCCACCCTGTCTCCGACACCTTCACCTCCACCCCGCTGAACCCCATCCGATTAACGGCGGAGATAACGGCATCAACTTGGGCGTACAACATGTTGTCATACTTTAGCCCCGTGGATTGGTCCACCATCACCCCGGCACTCGGGTTTCCCAGAACATAATCCAACGGTATCGTCTTCGGATCATCTTTATACGCGAAGTAAGGGTACGCGTTGATCCAAAACGGCGACTTCGTGTTCTGGAGGAAGCTCAGAAACTCCGACATTATGCCCTCGAGCTCCGGCCTGAAGCAGCCGGACGAGGGCGGGTACGAAACCGCCATGACGGCCAACGAATTAGGCGACGAAACATGGATGTAACGGTCCAGCCCAAGCTTCACTAGGGCAGCGTATATGCTCTCCATGGCGGGGACGACGTAGGCGGCAAGGGAGGTGTCGTCGTCGGTGAACACCTCGTTCCCGACGGCAATTCCGGTGATGTTGGTGGCCGGGAAGAAAGGGCGAATCCGGCCGGAGACCCATTGGAGTGCTTGTTGAGGGTCGGTGAGGGTGGAGAGCATTTCGTTCTCGACGGTGACGACGAGGTCGATGCCGGAGTTGGCGAAGGCGGATAGGACGGTGGGGTTGGTGTCGTAGATTCGGGCTTGGGAGAGGCGGAGGGGGCGGAGGAGGGCGATGACTTTCTCCGGCGGCGGGAGGTTGTTGCCGACCTGGCCGTAGTTTATGCCTAGTGATGATACTCCCCTTATCATGCCATGTCCTGCAACAAATATTTTAATTTCAATGGCTATAAAATAATTATTTTTTACAATATATAGAACCGCCCAAATTAATCCGAGAAGAAAATTTTAAATAAATTCAAAATATTTTTCAATGTGCCATATATTAAAAAAAAATCAACCTATAGATGATTTCTTAGCCTACAAGATATTGATACTATATATAGGTAATCCTAACTATATAGATTTTCTTTTCAATTGAATATATATATATATTAAGAATAAATAAGGTTGACCTTTCTTTGAAAATGAAACATAATTATTTTTTTTAACTAATGTAATGAGGAAGGAAAAAAAAAGGTGTAAAATGAAAAAATACCTAGAATGGAGGAATAGAAGAAGAGAAATAGCAAAGAGGAGAGGAGGGAAATGGGAAAATGGGAGAAATGAGTTTTCATGGTGTTTGGTGAGGAGGGGGGAGGGGAAGGATAGAGAAGGGGTAAGGATGATATTTATATTGGTAGGTGGGGTTTGAGATGACACAACATTGGGTTGCCTTTCTATGTATGTATGTATGTATGTAAATCCACCTAAGTGTAGGCAAGGCAATGAGTCAATAGATGGGGATAAATCAAAGGATCCCACCAACTAATGTGAGATGTTTGCATTTCTCAAGGGTAAGTTTTGAGTTCGAGCTAGTTCTAATTATGGGCAGCTTCTATTTAAAACATGTGAAAACAATGCTAAGTGTAATTGGTAAATATTGTGTGGTCAAGCAGTTATATTTAAGATGAGGTGTGGGAAAGATGTGAAATGAACATATATCCCACGTTGAAAATATAAAGAATCTAAGTCTTGTATATAAACTGGTTGGTTACTCTCCTAATTACAATTGATTTTATATAGAACTCTATCAATTTAGTGCATGTGCTCGATTTGACTAGTGCATGGTGCGCGAATTAGAGGAGTGATCGAAGAGAGAAATGGTAATTCAGATCATCTATTAGACAATGTCCGTATCCATAATTTTTATTATAAAAAAAACATCTCAAATATATAGTTCAAAATATCAATGTAGCTAGGAATTGTATAGTTTAGGTAAAGAGCTTGCCTTGGCTGACAAGATTTATATATGTTTGTAGTTCATGTATATAAGTTTTTTTAGGAAAATAACAAAAATGGTACAGTGGGAGCCATATATGATATATTAACGAATCGACCAAAGAGACCCACTTGGGATTCTCTTTGCCTTTCTCATTACTTGTTTAGGAGTACTCCACAATTGGAGGCCATCAACCAATTCAAGCTACCCCTATATTAATATATACAATCCTTCAAAATATATATATATATATATATATATATATATATATATATATATATATAGAGAGAGAGAGAGAGAGAGAGAGAGAGAGAGAGAGAAAGAGAGAGGTTGCTTTTAATTTCTCAAATAAATGGCCCTGCAAGATATAGAAAGTGTTTGTGGGCCGGCTTCTGAACCCGATAGGTGACGCCGAGGGGGAGCGGAGGTGGTGGTCTGCAACCGCAGGGCGGAGGTGAAAACTCATAAAAGGGAGTTGGGGCTCTCTCCAGAAGAGAGTTTTTTAACGCGTTTAAGTCATGTGTTCTTCGGAGGGAGAAGGGGGTGTGATGCAGTGGCGGATCTGTGGGGGGGCTCGAGGTGGCTGAAGCCCCCCTATCCCAAAAAGAGGTATATGTATATTTTACGTATCTGTTATTTTAGTAATATATTTAAGTGAAGTAAAGAATAATCAGAAAGGCGAATTAGCTCAGTGGCGAGGGCACGCATTGTATTCAATTGTGGATACCATAGTCCCAGGTTCAAATCCCCTTAACTCCCCCTTTTCTCTGTTTGTTTTTTAATAACCACCACTGCTCACACACACAGCGAAGGCCGAAGGTAGAAGGCGATACCCCGACCCCACCCGGCCGCCGGCGGCGCTGCCAACTCCACCACCGGTGCTTCTACTGGGCGGCGACGCCTCCCGTTTCCCGCAGAGAGCGAAAACTTCAATTCTTTCACTCCGACGAGGCATTGCAAATGAAACTGCTGTGGAAAACGTTAGCTGAACCGGATAACATGTGGGTACAAATCATAAAGCACAAGTACTTAAAACAATCAGACATTCTACAATACGACAAAACTAAAAACTCTTCGTGGCAATGGAGACATGCGGCTGCGCTAATTCCAAAATTTAAATCAGGACTTGTCTGGTCGATTGGAGATGGGAAATCAGTCAATTTATGGACGGATAGATGGGTTCATAATTCTGCCCTATCCAACAACTCCGATTGCGTTCCTGCTCATGACAAGAATACTAAAGTTAGCGAATTTATTATTAATGGACAATGGGATAAAGCCAAAATCCAACGAACCTTGGACACGGATACAGCCCAAACAATTCTGAATATACCGCTACCAACCATGTCCATGCCAGATAGGCTGTACTGGTGGCCAGATAAACATGGGTGGTTTACCACGTCGAGTGCCGTCAATTTAATAACCAACGTGGAAACCTTTACAGATGATCCTAATGGATGGATATGGAAGGTGGACACGATGCCAAAAATTAAAAACTTCTTGTGGAAAATTGCACATAATGGGTTACCTACTAAAGATAGACTAAGTAAGAGAGGAACCCCTGTTCCCACACAATGCGTCCTGTGTGACAAATATGCAGAAGATGAACAACACTTATTAGTAGAATGCTCATTTGCAAAAAAATATGGGTTAACTTCCGGAAAAATAGAAACGGCTATTAACCATGGAACCCAGCAACGACTAAATGGCCGAAATATAATGAACCTAGTTGGGACCTGCATGAGCAAGATAGAAAAAAAGGAGATTGCGGGAAAATGGTGGACAGTGTGGTACTACAGAAATCAGGTGGCATTTCAGGGGAAGTGTAAACCATCCCATACGGAAATACAACAATTCTTAAGAAATATTAATGAACAATGGAAACGGGCATGTATGCACGATGAAAATTCAGAACACCTGAATCTAAGTCAACAAAATTTCCACCAACGGAGAATTAGTAGGAAAAACGTCAAATGGCGAAAACCAGAAGGGGGGTTCCTTAAGATGAATTTTGATGGGGCAACTGATGACTCGGGGATGGCTACAACTGGATATGTAATTCGTAATCACAAGGGTGAGGTTATCAAACTGGGAACAAGTAGATTGGGAAGAACCTCTCCACTACAAGCAGAAATGATGGCTCTTCGTTTAGGGCTTAATGCCATTATGCAAACCCAATGCTCACAAATTATTATTGAGGGGGACTCTAAAATAATTATTGACAATCTCAAGTATAACAAACGCTGTCCTTGGGAGATAGAACTCATCATGGGGGACATCAAACGTCAGAGTGCAATGGTCCAAAATGTGGTTATCTCGCATGTGCCCCGTGAGGGTAATAAGACGGCTGACAAGGTTGCTCACCTTGGCCGTTTTGTTAGTGGGGCGGCTTTAGAAGCTAATTCTGATCTTCTTGATCTCATCCGTCAGGATGCTATCGGTTAGGTCCCATCCAACCGAATTATTACCTATTCAAAAAAAAAAAAAAAAAATTTAGATTAGAATTTGTGAATTTTATAATCAATTTGGGGAATTTCGATTAGGGTTTATGATTTGTGAGAAATAAATTTGTGCCTTTGCCGGTTTGTGATTTGTGATTTGAACATTGAAATTGTAGTGAGAAATAAATTTGTGAATTTGTTGTTTGTCATTTGGAAGTGTGGTGGTAAGAAATGAATTTGTGATTTGGAATTGTGGCGTGTGGATTTGTTTTGTTCTTTGCCAAAACCAAATGATTTTCTTTAATTTCTTGCCCTAAAACTTTGCCTCTTACTTACATTCGTTCAAATGCACTGAAAATATCAAACAAGCCGAAGGTTGAAGCCAATAATATTATCCCTCGAAAGCTTGTTTCCAAAATCTAAAGACAAAGCACTGAGCTAACGGTGTCCAAAACCAAGTATTTTTTTTATTATTCATATCAATGAACTCGAAATTTTTGTAATCTATTTTCCTATGAAATTATGTATTCTTATGTGTTGTGTAGTTGTCTAAAGTCTCTTTTCTCGAAAAAAAATTTAGCCCCCCCCCCCAAACAAAATTCTGGATCCGCCACTGGTGTGATGTGATTAATAAAAAGTGTAGGGATGAAAATCGAATTGAGGAGGCAAATGAAAGCAACCTTATGGAAAGCGTTAAATATATAAGTTGAAATCAAGATTAATAATTGACGCTAAACTAGTGCTTAAACTCTTCATCTTAACTACTACCTCCGTTCAAAAATATAAGTCATTTTAGGCATTTGCACACAAATATATTAAAGAAATCATAAACTTATTTCATTTATACCCCTCATTAATTATACACAATCCTTATCAACCAATAAAATTTGAGCAAAAAGTCAAAAAATATCAATTCACGTATCTCAATACCTAAAAAACCTAAAAATGCTTATATAAGTGTGTCAATTCATTGAGGTTTGTTTGACATTAACACTTTTATACTACTGCGGTGTTACAGTAAATATAATTAGCTTCAATAAATCCATGGATATATCATTCCCATAGTTTTAGGATATACTTCAATTTATATAGTTTAAGGATCACACATTCACAGTTGGTGGTGAAAGGGGAAAAAAAAAAGACAATATATACTTCAAATTCCACTAGTGTTTAAAAACTATTTATCCCCTAAATTAAAGTGAACAGTATTTGTTTTTTAGGAGAAGTTTTAATTGAAAGGTTGTAAATTCATCATGATTAATTTGTTAATAATTTATAATTTTCTAAAGGCTATATAGAACAAGTGGGAATCTCCATCAGAACACATGGTTTTTAGAGTTTTAGCTTCCTCTTTTTTATGAAACATGCTTTTCAGCATGGATAAGGTGTTATGAACATTGTAATTAGAATGTTTGTTTTCAACTTTTTTAGTTTCTAATATTGAAAAAAAAATGCATTTTAATGCTTTCACCTATGAATGTTTATGGAATATACAAATGTATAGTGCTCTTCTTTCGTCATAGTCATTTTTTTCCTTTTCCATAAAAGTGATTAATTATATTTTGACCAAATAAGATGATTCCTTTTTCTCAATCAATCTTTACAATGTAATTGGATTGAACATATACCGATATACGGCTACACCTATAAAGTATCTTAGCCCAATTGATATATTTTCTTTGGGTGAGCCTCTTTAGATAATAAAATATGGACAAAAAATATATAATATTATAATATAATTTATAAGACCACAATCTATTCATATTTGTTTTAGTTCATTGATAGGGGGAAAATATGTCATTTTTCCTGTTAAAAGAATACCTAAATTTAAAATTAATATAATGTGTAAGCAAGAGGTCGAATCCACATAAAAATCTAATAAATTCTAGTTTCATATCCATGTCAATTATATAATTTGATATTTTATGGGTACATCCAGCCACCCAGAATATATAGTTTTAATGACTGCCAAGTTATCGCATTCGATAAGAATGTTTGTTAAATTAAGTTGCGCTTGCATGTAGGAAATTAATTCCGGCGAAAAAGGAAAGAAAATAAAATTGAGTGACCCTAACTAGCTTAAAATATTATACTGTTTTGTTGTTTGCACGGTGAAATTTAGCAATCTGCACGGTGCCGGTCTGGGAAGTCGGCATCGCTGGCCTGCTGATCTGGGAAGTCGGCATCAACAGATGATCCAACGGTGATCGCGCACTCAGTGAAGGAGATCCAACGGTGAGCTCCCACTGCAAGGTTGCCAACTCGAGAACTCGGTATCGGTACCGTGCAGATAGCAAAATAGTGGTTGTGTGAATAGCAGGACCCATATTATATGTACCATACCACCTCCTAATTAATTGGTAAAACGCCTAACAGAAACCCAGACAAAGCATGACCGGTCATGAATGGAAGGACTTAAACCTAATATAAGTTAAATGTCTTTACTAATTAATCATCGATCTTTGAGGTCACTGGTTTGAAACTATGGAATACTCACTGAAGCATTTATCTTCGAGGAGATCCTGCAACTCTGCAAGTATGCAAGTTGGGATGTTATTCGAGCTGAACGAACCGAGCTTGGCATGTCATGTTCAAGCATGCATATTTGTCAATAATTACCAATATATATAGTTGGAGCCGACCTCTTCTAAGCGAAAAGATATATCATTTTCAGTAAGCACAACATAAAAACATTGTGAGCATGTTAGAGAAAGGTGAAATCAGCACTGGAAGAGAATTGAATCAAGAATCTTAGCTCGGTCGGAAGCTACACATTGGGGTTCCCACTTCACCACACATGCACTTCTCAAGAGAGCCTCGGCGATGTGACATCGTGCTTGTGTTACTCACCCATATTTTTACCCATCTCACCTTCTCGACTTACAATTTGGATTGATTATATTACTTTGATCGAATGTTTTGTCTTTCTGATTAATTTGTTCTCTTAATAGTGATTATATGGTTCGTAAATGTACTTGAATCTCAATTTACCGGTATATCATATCTGATATTTCAAATTTTTACCTTAATTTTAAAAAAAAATGGAAAAACAATTAATTACTCCTTTGTAGTTCTTTTTCTACAAGCGCCAAAAGGAAAAGGGAATCACCATGGCAAGCACATGTGCAATTTGGCACCAAAAAGAGACTTCCACACAAAAGCATTTGATTAAACATATCATATAAGATTTTATCAAAAAAAGAGGGCAAAAAGATGATGATGAAAAATCAAAGATAATCAAAATTATAATATTATAAGGGATAGTGTCATGATGTGATTAATTATCCAAGTTTTTCTCCCCTCTACATTCCATCTTTATGTGATTTTCTTCATTATCTCTTACATAGTTTATAGTTACATGTTATTCAAATTGTCAATTGTTAACATTTGTTTTTTTGCTTCTCTTTGTTCTCTTTGTTCCTTCACTTTCCCATCTTCCATGATTAGTTTATCTTGTCATTTTAGTATTAATGTCTAGCAATTTAAATCTATTAATAATCATTTTACAGTTTCTAATCTAACCACTTTATATTCACCTTGTTAAATTTTCTACTTGTAAAAAAATATTAAATAAGATAAAAATAAATTTAAAATACATAAGATTGGACAAACAAATTCTCCATAGCTAATATAGTACAGTATTAAATTTATATATTAGGGTTAAATTTTTTCAAACAACTCTATTAAAAAATTTCATAAATAATATATTATTCATATAAAAAATATAATTACATAAAAAAGACTAAATAAAAACATAAAAGGATTAAGGGTATTCATTAATATATAAAAAAAATTATAGTTCAATTTGTTGAAAAAATTAAAAAAAAATTGAAAAGATTTTTTAAAGCAGGGAAATTTAGACTTTATTAGTAGCAAAATTAATAATTGTAATATATTTAAAAACTATATATATATAATATTGTTATTATTATACTTCTCATGTTGTAGAATATATTTAGTATGTTTATTTTCATATTTCTTAATAGGTTTCTTTTATAGATACTCCGTAATTGACTTAATTTTAAAATATTAATTAACATATTTCAAATGCACAAGACGAGACTTATACTAGCTTTATTATAATTATAAATGTCTAGACCATTGTACGATTTCTAATATTGACCACTTTATATAACCTTTCATACAAATTGGCCACATACATTGGGCTCTCCATAACATGTTGCAAACAATGCAAAGTGGTAAAGGGTGTCAGAATGAACCTAGTTTGGATCTAAGATCATGCCATGTTAGACATAAACCAAACATTAGGTTGTGTTTGGATGGACCAAAAAGAGCGATTTCGGGATGGCTTTAGGGGCCGTTTGGTATGCTAGGACATCGCGATAGAACGAAGAATCAAGCTTCGCATTGTGACAACTAAGGATGGCGGTGAACTGCCTATTATAGGATCTACCTGGTTAGGCTTCATAGGGTTTATGTCACAAGCCTGCGATTTTGGAATTTTTGGGTACATTTATAGGTGAGGTGATCTTAGAGTTTTCGACGTTGATGGGCTGCAAGAATCTAAGCTAACATCCCAGGTAGAGGCCGTAGAGCTGGAAAAACCTTACCCGACACACCTGAAACCGATTGTTCCAAATACCCAAAAACTTATCGAAGTACATCACCCGAATAACCAATAATCGAAACTGACCCAAATTCTAATGAACCGAACCCGATTCAACTGAAACCCAATAAGACTCGAACCCATTATAACCGAAACCCGAAATAACTCGAACTTTAAGATACATTCTTGTTAAATTTTAAAAAAATGAGTGTTGAAATAATAAAAACCCGAAACAGCTAAAACCCGAGACAACCAAAATCCTAAATGACCAATACCCGAATGACCAGAACCCGAACCGACCCGTCCGATTGCCACCTCTAATCCCAGGTTCCAACAAGTAACAAGCAGTTCAGTCCAAGTAAACCCTAAAAGTCAGCATTGAAACATTTGGAGTGAAATGCAAAGAGATAATTCAACTGTACCTTCAGATATTGTCTGTATAGTCAGCTTGAAGGCTGAAAAATGACCAATTTCCCAGCCGAAAAAGGTGGTCTTCAACCTGAAAGAGGCACCAAGCTGGATCAAATCTAGACAAGGTCACAAGACTCTACATATGGATTATGTGCTGGGAAATTAACAGGCACTGAAATAAACAGCAATCAGATCTGTCGTCGCAAAAACTGAAAAGGAAAATCAGGAAGAAACGGAAACGAAAGGAGATAGTATTAACATGTAAGCATTTATTCATCTCCTGTTTATTATGTAGTCATGGAATTGCCATGGTTGCAAAACCAAGGTTATTTCTGACTATCTACACAGCCATATGAGCTCCACTGATGTATTGAACAGCAAAGTCGGAATGTGTTATTATCCACCCTAGACAGCGGATGCTGCAATGATCAAGGAGCTGGTAAAAGGGTGTTTCCGCAAATCAGTCTGTTGTTGTTACATGCGTCAGAAGGTTGTGGGTTCGAACATATGATAGCGCTTCCTGCAAGTTCAAGAAAGGGTATTCATTTAATCTTAAAGCAGTGCCGTTGCAGGAAATTTTACGAAGTTAGAAGGGCTATCGGTTCATACGTGTTAGTTTCCTCCCTTTCACTGAGTTTCTGTTTCTTCAAGCAAAGGAAATTCAATGAACAACACAAACGAGGACCTCTCTTCTCCCCTGTGATACTGGACGGTGCCATCCATGATCTTAACAAGTTTCTGGCTGATGAATAAGCCGAGGCCTTCTCTCGACATTCCTGGGCTGTGGTGGAACATCTCTTGGATTAAATCCTCTGGGATCCCAGGTGAAGGATGGGTAATCCTGGAATACAGATAGCTCAGTTAGAATCACAGGAAAATAAAATAAAATAAAACAGATCCACCCTGTCATATCTTCAAGGAACTCAAACTAGATTAATTTGCTACCTTACTATAAGACCTAACAACTCGAACCTTCCAATCCATATATAAATGCAAAACTACCTGAACGGTGATGAAAAGATAAACAATTTGATAACATGTTTGAATTTTTTTAGACATAATATCTTTCAAACTGCCATATTTCTCTGCTGCTAAATCTTACAAATTCTTTCAAACTTATAACTTACTTTCTAAACATCCTCGGGATATGATATCCAGGTAGCTAAATACTGTCAAGAGTTCCGAATTGCAAAGCATTGATCTACAATTACCAGGCTGGCTAGCTCCAACTTTAAGATTTTCGTGTGCTCAAGAAAACAGTGTTTCTTTGATAAGTTTATAATCTCTAAAACTATCAAATCAGAGGCATTTAACTAATCAATCTATGAAACACATGTTGCCGAAGTGAAAGCTAGAAATCCAGAATATATATTCCTATATCTAGCTCTTTATTACCTTTATCGTTGATTAACATGCAGTTCTTACATCCCTATAAGAAAAAGTGTATCTACTAGAGTGAATAGAGTAATGACATCACAATTATAGTCATTACTAAATGTACTGACATACCTGAATTCAAGATGAACAAGTTGAATCTTTTGCCCAAATGCTTCTTTTCTTGGGATGATGGTAAATGTGACAGATGATCCTTCAAATACAGGGCAGAAAGTGACAGAGTTCACCAAGAATTCTGAAAGCACTTGCTGAAGCCGTAAATGATCTCCATACAAATGCATCGAGCAAACTTCTGGAGGTGAATCAAGGATGATCTGCACTCCATTTTCATTACTCAAGGCTGTCACTTGGCTCATGATTGCATCAAGTGCTTTGCCAAGATTAAAGTTGGCCAAGTTCAGTTCCAGAGAGCTGCAAACAGAAACCATATAAGATACTCCTTATACCATTAGGAATTTGAAAAACTTTTATAACACTGCACAGATCTAGAAATAGGATTTGAGAGGCCGTACCATTCCTCAATTCTCGAGACATCAGTGTCTTCTGCAATCTTGGCCAACTGATCTTCACATAATGATCTGGTTTGGAAGAGCTGCTTTTGCACACTGCTTAGTTCAGATGAATCCATGACGTTGCGAGTAATCAACATTCCGTTGAGAGGATTCCTTATCTGTAGGTGTAGATAAGACAGCGTCTTTAAACTATTATCTGCAGCGTTCTCTGATAGTTGCTGCATTTGCAAAGCGTATTTGAGTTCAGGGCTAGAGACGTGTAAGAAACACACAACCCCAGTCACCTTCCCTTCGTTTCCCATTCTTGCACTTGCTGAAAGTAATGTATCAATACATTTCCCATCCTCGTCAATAAACTGGAAAAGTATTTTTTCTGCACTCTCACCTGCAAGTGTCTTATTCAGTAATATTCCCATCCTAGTTAACGTATCATGATCCTTAACCTGGCACCCAAAACTTTCCGCAGTGAAAACTTCTCCAATAAGCAACCGGCCAATTGCATCCTCGCTGTTCAAACCTGAAAGCTTCTGCATAGTATCGTTCCACTCCAAGCACAGACCCTGCTCATCCATGATAAATATCGGAGGTATAAGCGGACAAGGATTTCGCAAAATTGCAGCATAGTCACCCTGGATTTTAACAAACTCGTCCATGATTGTCTTGTGGGAAGTTACATCTTGTGCAATAAAGCAAACCCCTATTATATTTCCATCCACATCACGGCTGCAGCAAGCATTAACAATGAAAGTTACAGGCCCATTATTTTCTTGAGAGCCAAACACCTTAAACCTTAATTCAACATTTTTCTCTTCATTTCCTGCCAAGACAAATGAAGCATATATGAGTTTTTCTTATAAAAAAATTCACAGGAGCCTCTATAAAGAAACTTTTGATGCTTCCTTGTAACATAATTTTTTAGTCAATATGAAGCAAAATCGTGCTCAATGAGCTCGATTTTGCATCAGTATTGACTAAAACATTAAACGCAGTAGCAAATGCAAACCTGAAGTACAGTCTAAGATTCATAGCAAATAAGTGAGCCCTAATTCTAAGCTTTTACAGTGAATAATAAAAGTAAACACTATGATGGGCCTTCCTATTTAGAAAGGTAGAGATTATTCATGGCAAATTTGAAATTTCTATAAAAAGTTGTGTTTAGTATTCAACTTGGCCATGACTTATTCCTTTTTTTCATCAAACAAACAACTCTCTACAATTGTAAATTTTGTCATCGCTCCATCTTTTAAAAGCATATCAAACATTCTTAAGATAAAATCAAAAGGGTTTGGAGAGAAAAAATAAAGAATAAAATTAATAAAAGACAACTACATCTCTACATATGAATAGCAATTTCTACAACTAGAGTTATAAGTAGTGCAACTGCAATCCAGTTCCATACATTGAATCTATTCCAAGTAGTAGCACTTGAACTTCAGGCAATTGGGTATTATAGAACAAGAGGAAACAAATTTTGTAAGAGAATATGTTGAATATAAATTCCCCATCTATGAAAAAGTTGGGAATTGAACAATAAGGACAAAATTAATTCAATATGGTAAATTCACAGCTTGAAAATAACCCTAAGAAACATTAAATGGAAAATGTACCTTGCAATGCTGAATAGAGCATACGGTTGGCCGAATCAACTGAATCATCTGTTACTAAATTGGTCAAGGGAAATCCGATAGCTTGCTCCATAGATAAACCAGTCAATTCAACTGCTTTAGAATTCCATCCATTTACATTACCAAAGACATCACTCGCGAAAATAGGGACAGCAGCCACCTCAATGAGGCGAACCATTCCGCTCGTGACTGTGCGCAGTTCATCCAACGTTTGTACACCATCAGAAGCTGACGGCAGATTGATAATCATTTTGGAATCATCCAAACCAGCTTTCAACCCACTGGCAACATCGTCACGCAAAGATCCTCTCAAAATAAGTTGCAAAGAATGAATAGCATCCATCTCCATGTCTTCCCAAGGTTGGCTACGCCACTTAACTACCTCGAGAAAAGCATTAAATGATGATCTAGGGTGCATCCTTTTCTCCTCGTCCTTATCAACAGGGTCATGTTTAGCACCGCCCCATTTTATTTCCTTTGCTGTATGGGAACGGAACCAAAACAAAAAATCTTGTGTTGTAATTTGAATGGCAGCCATTCCACAAACCGCGTGTCCAAGTTGAGAAGCACCAGGACAGCCAGCTTCCATAAGGCTATCAGTGCTTAGCCCTGTACTGCCAGCATGGTACTCGAGAAGCCACTGAAGTAAATCCTTGATTTGCTCCTCTGAAGGCGTGATCCCAAGACACCATACCTTGTTCTTGTAGTAGAGAGCTGCTCCGTCACATTTTACAAGATCCATCACATTGGGCGACTGTGTGACAATCGCAACTGGAGTCTCCCTCATAAGCATGTCACAAAGTAGAGCTTGAGTATGCAAAATATGCTTTTCTTTTATCTGAGCAGTCAATTCAACTTCCTTGTTTATTTGTAGACTAGAAACCTGAACCAGAAACTCGCAAGCATATCTCAGAGGAAACGCAATATGCCTTGGGGTTGTGTGATGACAGACAACCAAGCCCCAAAGTTTCCTTCCTTTCGGCTGGATGCTTTTCTCTTCATTATCATCCTCACTGATTGTTACGGACATCACGAGAGAAGCCATAGTATCCATATTTGACATGTATTGTGCATGGCAACCGTGCGGTGCTCTAAGAGTAGAACCACCAAGGCTCAACGGCTGAGGTAATTGCTTGTCTTGCACTACCCTAACGGAAGGCGCTGAACAATCACATATCATACGGACTTTGTTCCTAGTAAAAAGAAACCTTGCAGCCTGGGGTATATCAGTAGCAGGGTAATGCAACCCAAGATAAGGTTCAAGGTCAGGCCTATGACACTCTGCAATAACTTCACCATGCTCATCTTCATGAAACTTATACATCATGACGCGATCATAACCAGTTAGCTCCATCACTTCACGAACCAAAACATCACATAATAACAAGATATTACCTCTCGGGACAGACTGCAACTTCGAGATGGCCTTGGCAGCAAGCTTATAAGACTTCAAAGCTCCGGCAGTGGTCACAGGAACATCATCCGGGTTGACTAGCTCCAAATCTATCACTAGTCCCACATCAATCCTATGGAGAATGGCATAAAAAGGCTTGCCAGAAGTCTTACAATGGACCAGTATCGGATTGAGTAGATTCACTTCTGGAAAGTTTGCTGCTTTTTGCAATGCAGCAACACCGGAGGACCTAAAAAGGGTTCGTACATCAGTCCCAAATGGTAAGAGGTCATGCTGCTCTATGCTTGGAACACCAACCTGGCCTATGTCAAGCATTTCGGGGGCATTTTCACTATAGGCAAGGATAGTGAAATTTTGTTCATCTATGGCAATCAGACAACCGAATGGCTGGATTAAGCCTCCTCTTTGGATCTTCCGGAGGTAAGCTGACACCGTCGACGATGGAACCGTGCTGGAAGAAGCTAATAGATTAGCATCTGATGTGGAAGAGTAATCAAACTGCCTCTCAGATTTTTCAAAATCAACATGCAGCTGTGCATCTAGTGGGGTTTGAGCCTTCACGCGAGCATTGTGCCTCGATCGGACCGAACTCGTCTTAGAGCTGCTCTGGTTAGTGGATTTCGATGACATATCTCAACCAAATTCCCACTCTCCTCTTTCCCCTTAATTCTCTCACACCTTTTTCTGCTCTCCTAAACTAAATTCCCCAAAATCCTCCCAAATTCTGAATCAATTCAATTCAACCTTCATTCCAGACAGTAGCTAGATACTGGATTCCTCAAAACTTCAAATTCAGACAGCATGCAAATAATTTACACTCGATATTCACAATTACTATACAACACAAGTACACAGAGAAAGAGAGGGAAGAGATAATTCACCGGTTTTCATCCATGGAGGGTTTCTGAAAGGCCACTGTAACCTCCTATCACCATTCACACAGCTCAGTACAAGAAGAAACCCAATTAAAGGCGGTTCCAAAGGGTAAACAGGTTGGGCTCAAATCAAAGATGGGATCTTTTTCTGGGCACCAATCAAATACCATGGGAATTTCACAAAGGGGCTTTTTACCGATACAGAGATTCTACTGCGCCCACAAAAATATCAAGGTTTCTTTTGTGAGGGTTTGGTGGAAACCCTATACTTGAGGGGTTTTTGGTGGCCACTCGACCCCGACCTAGGTGGTTGGGTAACATCGCGGTGAATTGCTTTTCCGATGTTCTAAATTGAGTTTAAATGTGAATTTTGGACTTTTGCTTATTGATGTCGGGAAAATTGAAGGCTGAATTTGTCGAGTGTATTCTAGTTACAGTTGGCGTCTGAACTGAAGAACTTGTTCCTCGCTGGTTGGAAGCAAATCTGATTTCCTTAAATTTTGATTTGGGTATGGATTTGATTACAGCAAATCCCGAAAGGGAGGTGGAATTGGAACAAAGGTCGGATTTTGAAGGTATCGCGTTCGAATTGATTAATGGATGGACCATGGATAGCAATGATGAATTGATGATTTCATTTGGAAATCAAGTTTAAAGGAAAAGAAAATTGTAGATATTAGTCAAATCTAAAGAACACGGTACTTATCTGTAATCCGTATATAATTTAAATAGTTTATAGATATAACTTTTTATTTGCGTTTTTTAAATAAGGTAAAAATTACTATAATGACATATTTTAAAGTACAAAATTATTTTTGTCAAGATTATTTTTTAAAGTATAAGTTTTCAAAATTATTTTTTCCAGGTGTGTAAAAATCTTCAATTATAACATATATAGTAGTATTATTTATTTAAAAAAATATATCAATGATTTTGAGTTAAAATAAGTTTGTGTAACCCTCGGTAATATATAGTGCCTTCCACAAACAGAGATTGAGGTGAACAACAAAATCAAATAGAGTACTTAGTTTGTTTTTACTGCTAAAACATCAGTACAGAGATATCTTAGGAAGTCTAGACCCATCTTATGTTCAACACTTCAAATGCATATACTAAATCTCATTCTTCCTCTTTATTTCTCTTTTCAGCATTCCGGAATCTGATTCCGATAACATACTCTCAGCATCCCGTCCTTTTCTCCTGTTGCATCGACATTAATTTGTCTCGAGTTCAAGTTTGCTGTCTTTGCTGGACTTGGCCTCTTCTTCTGCTTCAACATGGTCACTGTCTTTGTCAATCTCCTTGCTGTCTTCTTCTGGAAAATCGTCGACTTCTTCTTTCCTGGCACTTGAATCTGCATCAGCTTTCAAGCTTGAATCCGGGTCAGGCTTGGCAATCTGACGCTCCCTCAATGTAACATGCTCGTCTTTGCTTTCTGCACTTTCACTCTCCTGATTGCTCTTCTTTGCAGCTAGTGCCTGCTTTTGTTCCGAATGAACTCCAGATCTTCTTATAAAGTCTCTCAATTTCTTTCTCCTCAGTTTCCTTTGCTTGACATTCCTCACTCTTAAGCCAGAATCTGAACCATCAGACCCTGTCATCATTCTCTGCTCACTACCACCAGACTGCTCGTATTTACCGTCCACCACCTGGGTATCGTTCCTCAGTGGCTGTCCTTCTCCAGAAGTGTCTTCTAGTTTCCTTTGCTCTTGTTTACTCATGTCGGTTTCATTCTTGCTTCTGTCTGTTCCTTCATTGATAAGCCTCGTTCCTCCATTCTGTAAATTGATGGATGGGTTTGAAGGGTCATCACTGCTGATTGACCAGACACCGGCTGGCTTTTCTGAGTGGCTCTTGAGATCATCGATCTCGCCTTCCTTCTGGACTGAGGCTTCTCTGATCTCCCCACTCGGCGTCGTCTGTTGCTGTCGAAGCATCTTCATCTCATTCCGTTTCTCCTCGAGTTGTGACTCTAGTATCTTTTGCTCATCTCTGAGGGAAGAAACCAAGGACTGCACCTCCAGAAGCCTCCCTTCCACCTCTGACTTTTGAGCTTTGATGGTATACAGATTGGCCTTCATTTCTTGGAGCTTCTTTTGTGCTTCTTTGCTGAATTCATGCTCTCTCTGCAGACTCAATTACAAAAGCGTTAAGATCACCAGCTGTCATATCCAAAAACATATAAGATGCAACCAAAATCATCATTTCATTCCAAAATTGAAAAGCCACAGCAAAAATTGTAATTTTAGCATAGATTCACTAATAATCCCTCAGACTTTCAGATTATGAGTAAAATTGAAGATATCTTCATCAATTCCAAGCGAAATTCGCAAAAAGAAGAGAAAATCTGGACCAAATCTAGCTTGATCACCACCAAATACCAATAATGCACTATTTCCTTGTTCATCCCTCAGACTTTCTGTTTCCGAGTAAAATTGAAGATGTATGCATCAATTCCAAGCGAAATTTGCAAAGGGAAGAGAAAATCTGAACCTATAATGCACTATTTCCATGATGATCAGTACTCAGTCGGTGCACATATGCAACTAATTTATACAGCGACATCAATTACGGAAACAGAAAAACCCTAATTTTTTCAATTTGTGCATCCAGAAATCAGGAACAATCAAGGTACCTGCAAGAGGAGGTGAAGCGAGAGCAGCTCATGATCCTTCTCCTTAACAAGGAGGGAGAAGAGGCGACCCTCTCGGAGCTTATGAAGCACAGTAACTCCAAGAATCGCCGCTCCGAGCGCGACCAACAGCATCAGCCCGTACGGCCGCCCGCCGCCGCCGCCGCCGTGGCCTCTGTAGGCACTCCCGTTCTTGAGAGGGGCGACCATACCTACCGCAGCCGATCTGGTTCGAATTGAGGCTATCTGGTGCGAGATTGGGGGATGGAGGTAGTTGAGCGATGGAAATGGCGAGGTTGCGTTGCTTGTGGCATTCAAAAAGGGCCTTGAAACTGCAGATAAGGATCCGGCATGGGCGAGGAATGCATGTGGGGAGGTGGCGGAGAAAGCAAGCGTTTGGAATGAGGAGGAAGGGGCTGAAGAAGAAGAAGAAGAAGAAGAAGAAGAAGATGAAGGCATGAAGGGGGAGCCATGAGATTTGTGCTGTGAGAGCGTTGCGTGCTGTGCGGTGATTCATACTGTTTTACTGTTTTTAATTCATAGTCTTCGCGCCAGCGCTTTTTTTCAAAAAAAAAAAAAAAAAGATTAAGGGCGTGTTTGTTTGGATTGAATTTTTAATAATAAGCAATTGTAAATTTAAACACATGGATGGAGTGTGTTTGGCTTACAACAATTTAAATTGTATTTTAAAATAACATGAATTTAGAATAAAACACGCTATAAATTATATATCAGTCAATTATATCAAGATTACCATTCAATGTAGAAGACGATAATAACTCGAGAAATGAATAAATACGATACATTTACACATTATTAATTAATTACCATATGATATACTCCATTACAATAAATTTCTTATTTAAATTACTTCTTACAACAAGTTTATATGATGCATCAAACGGGCCTCAAAATCACATTTTAGGACACTTTGCAGTTAGTCAACTTCATAAACAAGTGACGTCGTTTGCAGGCAAACTTTTTGGCAACTTCTTTCAAAGATTATGCATGTGGTTTATTTTAATGGCTTTGTGAGGAATTACTCCCAAATAAATACTTTATCTTGTTTAAATTATTTAACATTTGACTTTTCGATATATTTTAAAAAAATAAAACTTTATTTTTTAAAAATAATGTTAGGTTGTGTATGGCGGTAGATTATTTTTTGAGATTATTATGGGAGAGTTTTTTGGAGATGGAGATTGTTTTTGTAGATTTTGGACCTTTTGAAGATTGAGATTTTTTTTGTTAAAAATCTTTGTATGGTGTTTGGTGGGTATGAGATTTTGAATGATTGTTTTGAATGAAAAAGACTAAACTACCCTTCCCCTACCAAGAAAGAGGAGATCTTAATCGAGGACAACAATGAAATTGGGAGGGGATAATCATAATCTCATCAAAATCTCCACAATCTTCATCCCAAAATTTTCGAAATGCACCGAAATACTCTCCTACAATCTACAAAATCGCAATCCTGCGGACCTCACAATCCACCATCAAACATCATTGTATTCAGATTTTGTTTTTTTCTGAAATCTCCAAAAGCACTCGTTGGCTCATTGCTGATAAAATCATTTTTAAAAATGGATATTTTATAAAAGAAAATTAATTTTCTTTAAAACCTGTGGAATAGCAAAATCAAATACTTTACTTAGATCGGAGGTAATAAATAGTCTTCACGAGTCACAACTAAAAGCTTGTAATCAAATCTTTGACTTGAAATTTAGAGTTTGGACCATGCATGCATCCACATTTTTCTCAACTATAATAAATGTGGACAGTTTTCATCAAAACAAATTGAATTGATTTATAAACTTTTTCTTTTTTTTTTAATTGAAGGTTAAGTTTAAGTGGGTTGGGTCCAATCATATCACTAGGTCCAAATCTTCTATCCTCGTTCTTATCCCCTTTCCTATCCCTAATCTAAATACTCTTTATTTTCTTTTTCTTTTATTTTTTAATTCTAATTTTTATCTTTTTATTTTTAAATGTAGATAAATATAGATTTGTGATGGAGGAGGGAGAAAAAGAGGGGGACAGAGGGTATGTCTCCATATTAGGGTTAAGGCGATAAGGCATGCCTCCAAGACCAATAACCGGTATATATTATCTCCTTTATATACTATATTAAATTAAAAATATCACATGTTATATATCCTCTTATGCATGTCTAAGTTGTTTTTATAGAATTATCTTTAATTAAATTATTTAAATATTGTTACAATGATATTATTTTTTTTCTTTTCAATGATAATATTTTAAAATATCTATATTTATATATATTTTTTAAATGTAAATTATTTTTGTTGAGGTGTTATCACTACATTTTAATGGTAGGTTTTTCCAACCAATTAAATTATATCTTTCTATATTTACTTTTACTAATATTTTATTTAATTTTATAAAATTAATTTTTTATTCTGTTATGATTTGATAAAAAAATCGCGTAATGACACGAGAAATGTACTAGTTAATTACTTGCACCTATGGTGACCCAACCAAAGCCAATCGGATCCTCTACTCATTCCACATTTCCTTTTAATGCGGGTGTGGGGATGAATATTTAAAAAAAAAATTATAATTTTATACCATTATATTTATATATTTATAAAATTTTATTAGAATGAATTATTTTTTAAAAATATAGACAATTAAAATATCAATTGTTTTAGAAAATATTTTTTATTTTTAAAATATAAATTTTTATAATAAAATTTTATAAACATAATATAAGGGTATAAAATATAAAAAAAATTAAAATTTTTTTTTCAATGTTAATCCATATCCAAAATAATTTTGTATTTTATAAAAAAAAAAAAAATTATACTCATCTAACGTGGAAGGTATTATCCCAAAGCACATACGAAGTGTAACTTCAATGGTGGGCGTTGAAACCCCCACGAGAGAAATCTCCTCACACCACCACTCAAAACTCCCCCGCGAGTTTGTACTGTTTTTCTCGCCTTCGGATTTTATCCTCGAGCTGAATCGCTGGGAGGAAAAAGGAGGAGTTGGCAATGGAGACACCCCATTGATTCCGGCAAGCGCTAAGGCGAAGAGGAGGTCCGACTCCGGCGTGGCGGATGACCAGTGCTGCTGGCCTGCTGTGCTGGCTGCTGCTGAGTGCGACGGCGAGGGCGAGTGCCGTTCAGTCTTGAATATTCTTCCCAAATCCGATTGAAATTTGAAAAGGTTAGTTTTTTTTTTTTTTTTTTACTTTATAGCTTATACTTTGTCAATGTGTACTTTAAATTTTGATTTGAGATTCAATTTATAGGTAGGATATGAGAATTCGTTTTGGTTTCGGAAATCAATTTTGTGAAACTAGGTTTGTGATTTTGAGAAACAATTTTGTGAAATTTTGATTAGGGTGTGTGATTTTGAGAAGCAATTTTGTGAATTTGTGAATTGAATTTGAGGAACAACGTTTTTTGGAAAACAAAAGAGAACTTTCCACAATGTTCTGTATAGTTTTCAGCCCCGGGCGAAAATCCTGGGTCGCCACTTGTTGTGATTTCGGATAATTCTTATCCGAAATCAGGGGAAGAAATTGATTTCAGTTTTGAATCTTGGTTAAAAGACAAGCTTTTGCCTTTAGAGCCTGATCTTTTCGGTTGGTTAATGGTTGTTCTTTTTAATTCTGTTCCTCTTTTAGAGGTTACAACAAAAATCTAGGATTTCAACTAATGTTTTTCTCTTCAATTTCTTTTGTAATCTTCAATTTGCTTTAATGGTGCTCCAATTTGGAGCTTTTAACTGCATTTTAGCTGACTATACATGTAATTGAATCTCAGATTATGTTATTTATAATTGCTTTTATCTATGATTCTGACTGGATCACTGGATGATGGTATTAAACTTAAAATGTCGGAATGCTTCTTTGGCATCTTTCAATCTTATATACTACTCCCTCCGTCCAAAAATACATTGCCTTTTAGCATTTTGCACAAGTTTTAATAAAACACATTACTTTTAAAAAAACATCATCATTCCACTAACTTTTTCATAAATTTTATTATTTTTTAACACCCACTACACATTTTAACCAATCAAATTATTTTAAAAAGTCAACAACACACAAACCAATACAAATCATTACAACTTTTTACCTAGAAAACCTAAAAGACCATCTATTGTTGGACAAAAATTTACATCTAAAAGTCCATGTATTGTTGGACGGAGGGAGTACTATGTATATATATATTTTTCCCAATTAAGTTAGCTGTAATCATATTACTCTTTTCTTCTTTATATCAGTTGTGGATTTGCATTTTGAAAGATGGCGATACTAGCTTCACAGGGGGTTTAATCTTATGACTCTTTTTAATGCCATAGCATGGAATCAAAGAGTAATATACTGTTTCATTGCTTTAATCTTATCACTAATTCTGAGGAAGCAAATAGAGTCGAACCTTCATTTTGAATGTTTGATGTTTGACTATGATAAATGTTGTTCTCAACTATTATGATTGTGAGTAGGTAGATAGATAGATAACTAACCATGGCTTTTCTTTTCCTTTTGTTCTCTTTTTTGACATCGTTATTGAATGTGTCAAATGAGTGATGAATTCTGTTTTGATTCGTAAGGAAATCTAAGTTGATCTTATCATGAAACCTGGATTTTACTGTGGCTTTAGGCGCATTAGCGATCCATGCTGTAGATTGTGGAGAATGGTAGGAAGGAGTAAAATGCTAAATCTGATGCTTGGTTGCTGCAAAGTCTATATATCAGAAAGCAGGAACAAGGCTGCTCTTGAGACAATTGAACGAGCTGGAAAAATATTCCCTGAAGTGGCCATTACCAATAAGTTTGAAGATGATACTTATAATAGGGTAGGTTACACCCTCGTTTCCAAGCTGCCTTCAAAGCCATCAGCGGATTCATGTGCACTACGAGGAGCTGCTTTTGCAATGGTTAGGGCTGCTTTAGAGGTTATTGACTTTGACAAGCACTGTGGAAGTCATCCTCGACTTGGAATCATAGATCATATTTGCTTCCATCCATTAGCCGACACTTCTATGGATCAAGTTGTTGGTATTGCAAAATCCTTGGCTTCCGAAATTGGCTCTAACCTTTCAGGTTTGTATCTGCATTTTTTCGCCATACTCCAATCCACCTCTACTGAATCTTTATTGGAAAAATCAACCTCTTGCTTTTCATTGCTTGAAGGTAAATGAAGAAATCGTGCAACTTATGTTTGCTTTGGGCTATGAAGATTGTTGAAATTCATTCGTTGATGGAGTTAGATGAGTGTAGTAGATGCTCATTCATTCGACGCATAAAAGTTTTTCATAGATCTTGTTATTGCTGGGTTTGTTCTTGTTGTTCAAATAGTTTGAAGTGCTCTTATAATCTTATTGCTTGTTTGCTTTGTCAGGATTAGAGATAGCAAATTTTATCACACATTGTGTTGTCTATGAAGTAAAAGAATGAATTGTCGTGAACTTATCAATGGCTAGCGACGTTTTGATCATCATTACAATTATGATGATGAATCTTCTACAATGTACTCTACAGTTCCCACTTTCCTTTATGGAGCTGCCCACGAAGAAGGAAGAAAGCTCGACTCGATCAGAAGAGAGCTAGGCTACTTCAAGCCGAATGCCCAAGGAAATCTCTGGGTCGGGGGTCCACAAGGGCGATCACTGCCCCTTCAGCCAGACAAGGGACCTAGAGACGTGGACCAAACGAAAGGCGTCATTGTGATCGGAGCAACCAAATGGGTCGACAACTACAACGTCCCAATCCTGACGACAGACATGGCTACTGCTCGCAGAATTGCAAAGCGGGTGAGTGGTCGTGGGGGCGGTCTCGCGTCTGTCCAAGCCATGGCGCTCGCCCATGGGGAGGGTGTCATCGAGGTGGCTTGTAACTTGCTCGAACCGAGTGTGATTGGTGGGGATCGAGTGCAGAGTGAAGTGGAGAGGGTTGCTGGAGAGGAACGGGTCAGTGTTGGGAAAGGTTACTTCACTGATTTTTCACAGGATAAGGTAATCCAAGCTTACTTGGAATCTGGGTGTTGAGAATTTGTGGTTTTTTTACTTGTATGTATAACCTCGCCTATTAATCAAGTGAGATTTTATTTCTAAGAGGTTATTAGAAAAGCCAATTTTGAGATCCATTTTTCTTACATGTTTTGTTCTTTCTCTGCGTATAATTTGTGGGAAAACTGAAGCTATAGGGGAACAATTACCTGATTGATGCTGATGCTCTAAACCGATCCATTCCGAACCCGATAAGATCCGATCATATGGATCGAACCCGAGCCATTATTTGCCAGAAACCACTTGAACAATTGAACCCAAATCATACCCAAAAACCACCTGATTCAAAACAGCCAAAATTCAAAATACACCCAACTTGAAACCAAATCATATATACCCAAAAACATTGGCGGATTTGGAAATTTTTTTTAAGGGGGGCTAAAAAAAATTTTGAAAAGTTTTTTATTGCATATATGTATGAAAAATATTTTTTTGTTTAAATAGATTTGAAAAACTTAAATTTTTATTTTATTTTTTATTTATTTATTTTTTGATTGAGTAAAAATTCGGATGCGAAACCGCTATCCGACAGCATCCTTTCGGATGAGGTCGATGAGACCTGGGTCATTGTATATAGATGGGGTGGAGGCAATATGAGCAAGGTGTGCAACCTTATCCGCCACACAATTGCCGTTACGAAGGACGTATGAAAACGATACTTCGTAAAACCCCGTAAGAAGGGTGCTAATATCAGCCATGATTAGCTCAATTTCCCATGGACATCTAGTTTTAGACTGTAAATGATTGATTATGGTGAGTGAATCTCCTTCTATTATTATTTTAGGTATTCTCAAATCGAGAGCGCTGAGAACACCCCTTCTTAAAGCCAGGGCTTCAGCCATTAAAGGGGTTTGGTATCCAACTATTTCACTACCCATTGCTACTGAATTCCCTGTGCTGTCACGAATGATGTAACCTATCGAACTCTGTCGTTGTCCTGATGCAGAACCATCGAAATTGAGTTTTAATTTTCCAGTTGGTGGCTTTTTCCATTTTTCCTTCTTCCTTTTATTTCCACTTTTCCCGAGGGGATTTGTTTGTCTTTGTGTTCTATTATCGTCCTCTTCACTTTGCTTCCCCGCTTTATTCCAGTCATTAATGTATGATTCCACAAGTTTCACAAATCCTCTTTCATTTGGCACTTTTTGTTGTTGGAAGATTAATTTGTTACGAACCATCCAAATGGTCCACCAATGGAATACCAATTTCATTTTTTGTTGTGTATCAAGCAATCTGCCTAATTTGGTCATTAATTCCTCTATGTTCCTTGTTATCCTGATATTGTCTTTGATCTCGGATTTCACTTTTGGTGATAAGCTTGAACAACAGAAAGAGAATATGCATTCAAACAATAGGTGGGTAGCGTCTTCTTCGTGATGATTGCACAAAGTACAATACGGGGGTATTGCAATTCCTCTTTTTGCGAGCCTGACCGCTGTTGGGAGTCCATTCTGACAGACTTTCCACATAAAATTCTTGATTTTAGGCAGAACGTTCAAGTTCCAAATCCACGCATTATTGTCGTTATTTAGTTATGTTGTTTTCGTATTGAGTTTGTATGCACTAGAAGTCGTGAACCATCCTTTCCTGTCAGGCCACCAGTACATTCTGTCTTGAATTCGATTTACTGGGAGTGGAATATCTGTGATTTGTTGCGCTATATCATTTGGTACTATCGTTCTTAATTTATCCAAATTCCATGCTCCATTAAGTATGTACTGATCAACCGTTTCTTCCCAATTGATCTTTGTCGGGTCGAGACAAGTATTTGAATATCCTTAACGGGAGCCCACTTATCAAGCCAGAACTTGATTGTTTTTCCATCTCCGATTGACCATGCTAAACCTTCCTTGAATGGCTGAATGAGTTTTCTTAGTTGCGTCCATTGCCAGGATGCATTTCCTTTCTTATCAAAATTGAGTAGTGGTGTTGACTTTAGATACTTATGTTCGATAATTTTTACCCAACAGTTATCCGGTTCAGCGATGATTTTCCAAATGAGTTTCATTTGTAATGCCTCATTCATTTCTTTAGTTTTCCTTAATCCCATTCCTCCATTCGCTTTTGGTTTACATACTCCGTCTCATCCAATAAGGGGTTTGTATTGGAGGTCTTTGTTCCAGAATAAAGTTCTATTGATTTTATCTAGCGCAGAATGAATTGTCACCGGGAGCATAAAGCTTTGCATATCAAATAGTGGTTTAGAAGCTAAATTTGAGTTTATTAACACTGACCTCCCGTGTTGAGATAGTGAGTCAGCTCTCCATTTTGCCAATTGGTTAGTTGTTTTTCCGATGATTTCCTCAAATGTGCTTTTATTTACTCTACCGTCGACTATTGGACACCCTAGGTACTTGTCAAGTTTAACGTGCTTTGATATACTTAGACATCCCTCAATAGATAATATTCGCGATGCAGGAATCCCTAGAGAGCCTTGAAAGACCGACTTGTTGTAGTTAACTTTCTGCCCAGACAATAGACAGTAAACATCGACAATTTTCCTTACTTTTTCACATGCTGCCATGTTGCCTTTCGTGAAAATGATAATATCGTCAGCGAATGCTAAGAACGGTATTCTTGGTCCAGACGGACCAAATCTAAAACCAATGCCAGACTGGTTGAGATTTGATTCATCTGTTAGTTTCCTCGCGAGCACTTCTGCTCCTAGGATGTACAGGAATAGAGACATAAGGTCGCCTTGTCTTAATCCCCTAGATGGTTTAAAGACCTCTGTAGGCCCATTATTCACTAAAACCGAGAAGGAAACCGTTGTTACACATTCCATTATTAAGCTTATAACATAGTCGCTAAAACCAAATTTTCTTAATACTGCGTCAGTGAAGGTCCAATCAACCCTATCGTAGGCTTTTTCTATATCTAGTTTAATAGCTAGTCATCCTTCTGATCCTTTCCTTGACTTAAATGAATGGAAAATCTCATGTGCTATCAATATGTTATCCTGAATTGCTCTATCAGATACAAATGCTCCTTGAAAAGGGTGGATTAATTTTCCAATCACCTTCTTGAGTCTTTCTGTTAAAATTCTCGATATTATTTTATATATTGTTGAACACAGACTAATAGGTCTATAGTCTGACGTCTTCGATGGATTGTCACACTTTGGTAGCAGAGTGATAAAGGTATGATTTATCTGTCGAAGAATTCTGCCTGAATGAAAAAAGGCTTTAACCGCCTTAATCACGTCATTCCCGACAATGTCCCAGTGGGACTTATAAAACTCCGCAGTCATTCCATCAGGTCCCGCCTGATGGAATGACGGTTGTTGGCTTAGGGTCCTATTTTCTTCTTCCGTTATTGTTTGCGGAATTAACTCAAGGTATTCACTAAGTAGTGTCATGTTGATTTGTTCTTTGGAGAATCGTCTCCTAAAATCATTTTTAATTTCCTCTCGGATATTCTCTTCCCCCATAATCTGTGCTCCGTCACTTGTCGTGATATTTCTTATAATTTTCCTATTTCGCCTCCCAGAAGCGACTCTATGAAAGTATGCTGTATTTGAATTAGTGAGCTTGAGGTGCTTTGATTTTGCTCTCTGTCCCCAATATTCTTTTTGGAATTTTAGTAATTGTTCTTTTTTCCTAATCAATTGTTTTTCGATTAAGTAATCCTTACACGTCCTGGCTAAAGAATTTGATTGGATACTAACCAAATCTTTTTCTACGGTTTGTATTTGACGGAAGATATTTCCTAAGGAGTTTTTATTCCATACTTTAATCTTTCCTTTCAGAAATCTTGTCTTGTACATTAATCTGTACATTGCTGATCCCGTACACCTAATTCTCCATGCATGTTTCACTATGTTTCTGAAGTTTTTTCTTTGTAGCCACATGTTTTCAAATTTAAAAGGCGGGGGCGTAAATTCTTTCCCAGACGATAGGCTGATAGAAATGGGGCAATGATCAGATCCTGTAAAGGCTCCGTTAAATGTTACTAGCTCGGGAAAGGTCACCAGAAACTCGTGTTGAACCAGTACTCGGTCTAATTTTTTTTCCAAATATTGTCCTCCCCTTCCTTTTTTTTTTTCCTCCAAGTGAATTTATTGCCCCATGATGGAATTTCAAGCATAGAGCATCGATTTTTGAATTGGTTTGTTCTGATGTATCTCGTTTGACTATTCTCTATTCCCCCAAGCTTTTCACTGCTGCTACTGATCTCATTCATATCTCCGATTACTAGGCATGGTAGGGGTTCAGTCATGAAAAACTTAAATTTATGATTTAAGTAGTCATAGAAATTTAAAAAATCTAAAATTATTTAAAAAATGAGATTTTTTTTTATATGTATTGGTAAGAAATTTTTTTGTCTAAGTATATATTGGAGAAAACCTTAAATTTGGCTAACTTTTTTTTTGGGGGAAATTATATTTGATGTATGTATGAAAAATAAGTTTTTGTATTTAAATATATTAGAAAAACCTAAAATTTATTATTTAAATAGTTATTTTTAAATTTAAAAACAAGAAACAAAAATTATATAAAAAAATTTGAGAATTTTGATATTATAAAAACGGATTTTCTATCATATACTCCAAGGGCATAGCCCATAGGATAAAAGCTCAATCGTAAAAGATTTATCGAATTTAAATTATTTTGAATTTTTCTTAATATTTATTTTTTGGTAAGGAATCTTTCTCGATTATAGTTGTTATCTTATACCCTAGCTAGGAAGTGAGGCTAAAGGTAATAAATATTTCCCCTATCCAACAAAGCTAAACTGTCTTTTAACTCTTTACAATTCATTATTTTTAAACCCTCCTAGATCTGCCACTGTCCAACAACAACAAGTTTAATTGAACAACCTGATTCAAAACAGCCAAAATTCAAAATACAGCCACCTAGAAACTTTTCCAAATCCGAAAACACTCAACAACTTAATCAAAATAGTTCAATTTAAAGAGGTTTGAAATATACAAAACCCCAAAATACTTTAAACCTAAATTACTTGAATCCTGAATTAAACTGGTCCAAAACAAGTCGAACCCTAGGTTCCAAACAGCGATCAATCTCATTCCAAACCTATAAGATTCATTTTCTAACGTTGGTGTATGTATCTTCACACGCTGACATTGATTTTTACATGCATGAAATTTTGTACTGAAATTGCTATCACCAACATTAATATATTATATATAGATATAGATATATAATACTAAACATATATTTATGAAAGCTAGGTACATAATAATATATTTAGGTATAAATTAATATTATATTAAGATCTAATCAACAATTAAAACCACAACAAAAAGCAGCTGAAGAAAGCCCGCCAAACCATCAAGCACACCACCAAACGGCCTCCGCAACTCGTTCCCGTTGAACGGCGCGTACGAATACGGCGGCGAATAATAATAACTAAAATTCGGGTTCGGGTTATTCGGATTCGGGTTATACGGGTTCGGGAGGTTCGGGTTCTGCGGCTGCGGGCAACACACCGGAGTTGTACCGGGCGGGCAATTACCCCCGACCGGCGGGGTTTCGCCCACCCCCGCTCCCGCGCCGGCACTCGGTGGCGCGTACCCTCCGACTTCCGGCAACTGAGGCGGGGGCGGGGGCGGCGCCTGAGGTGGCACGCGGCAAGAGTATGGACAGATGGTGCAGTTAGTACACGTGGCGCCTCCCTGATCGCCGGTGCCGCTTCCACCACCACCCCCTGACCAAGCCTGCTCCGGTGAAGCCCTGGCGGCGGAGGCGGCTAGTAAAGCGGCCACCGCGAAAACCGCCGCTAGGTTTACGGAGATCATATTGGAAAACGGAGCTGGATTTTATTAAAGAGCTAGTGGAAACAAAATGGGAAAGAAAGAGTTGATTTCTTCAAGAGATTTGAATGAGTGCACATATGATTTGATATAAATGGGGAAATCAAATTCAAATGATCGATGGGCATGGGTAAGGTGGCTGAATTTGGGTTCATGGGTGTCTGGGTTTGTTGCCACATTAGCATCTCAGGTCGTCAAGGTGGCAGCTTCTGGATATCGCCATAAGTCTACTGTATATATATATATATATATATATATATATATATATATATATATATATATATATATATATATATATATATATCTACGAGACTTTAATTTCACATTAATTAATTGCACTTAGAAACTATAGTCCTATCGACCAATTGAGATGTTGCAATATATGCTTGGGAATATTGGTAATCAATCTCACATCAAGAGGGGAAGATTACGATTCTTAATCTATATATATAAAGAGATGGATTGTTTTTAGGGATAGACATATATAACTAGTAAATCTCGATTTTATCCTGTTTTTATACCCATTTTCATGCAATTTTTTATCCCCTACTTATAAAATGTAAAACAATTTCTTTACAAAAAATTGCGCCATATATATAGTATTGTAAAAGCAAAAACATGGTTGAGGGTAAAATTGACAATGCACTTTAATTTTGATTTTTTAGCTTATACTATTATTTATGATATCTCATTATTTTTCAATGTAAAATAAACACATTCCAAAGACATTAGTTTAATACTCGTGTGCCACACACGAAATTTATAAAATAGTTTAAAGGAAGATTATATATCTATCATTATATAAATTTATGTTTTGATATTGTAATGCTATAAAAATAATAAATCATATATTATCAATCGATATAGAATATACATGAATGTTTGTATGAGTGCAAATAAATCACATATGTAGATACCTTTAACTTTTATATATTGTAGTAAAAAAATATTTTATATACTATCTAGACATATAAATACCTAATAAAATCAAATGATGAACTTAGCCTATACATATAAACAAGAAATATTTTATATTAAAATTTATTTAGATATTATTTATTATTAAAAAAAATATGTATGGGATAATGAGTTAGTGAGTAGTTATACAAAATAAAGGAATTACCAAATCGATTTCATCAATTGAAAAAGTCTTCAAGCTAGATTCACATGTGTTCTCTTCTAGTGTCACTATCAACCCAATTCATCCAAAAATTGAAAGATTCTTAAAAAAGGAACTCCAAAAGCTATTGGGATTTGGGATCCATCATATATATTGATTACTTACGACTCTTACCAAATCACATGTATTAATCAATTACTTATGACTCTTTAAAAAATAAAGCTTCGGCTATATACACCGCAAATCCGCACGTTAATAAAGACGTGCATGCACGTCGAAAATAACGTGCAGGTGGGTTTGCAACCACCGTGGCCAGACGTGCAAGCACCTTTGTTTTTCGTTCCTTGTAACATTATTCGCATATTATCCGAATGAAAACCTTAACAATTATTGTTTGTAATTTAATTATCACTTGACAATTAAACTTACCAATGCTCGGAATGACTTAGACCATAAATCCTAAACCTCCACTAGCTAAACCCTTCAATTTCTTTCAATTAACCATAAAAAACCCTCGGTGAATCCTAATCCCTAAACGCTAAACCCTAAGTAGGGTTTGCACGTCACTTAAGACGTGCACAGTTGCACGTCGTTAAGGACGTGCAATATTTGCACGTTGTTAAGGACGTGCAAACTCTAGTTTGCTAACGACGTGCACAGTTCCACACTTGCACGTTAATAAGGGCGTGCATGCATATTAATAAGGACGTGCAAATCCTTAATCATCATTTGCGGTGTATCTAACAACACCCAAAATAAACATTTTTGTAAACTTTAGTACATATATTATTATGTAACAACAAAAAATATGTACTGTATTGCCCATTTGCCCATGTGAAGCTCATTTCCCGCCTAATCGGGCCCGTTTCCTCCACCACCTAACCTCCTCATATGCTCACAGCCTGTCATGTAAAGCCTAAGAGACACAGCCAATCAAACACCGACACCTGTCCCCGCGGTGACCCAACCAAAAATCACCCCCAAAGCACATACGAAGTCCAACTCAAAACCAATCAACTTTAATGGTGGGCGTTGAAACCCCCACGAGAAAGATCTCCTCATACCACCACTCAGAACTACCTCGCGAATTTCTACTACTTTGTCGCCTTCGGATTTTTGTCATCGAGCTGAATCGCTGTGAGGAAAAAGGAGGAGTTGGCAGTGGAGACACGCCATTGATTCCGCCATTTGTGAGACCTCGTCTTGGTTTTGGTTTTGGTTTTGGTTTTAAGTGTTTTTGCCCTACCGCAAGGGGCTGGGCCAGTTCGCGCTTTCTCTGTCCGAGTTGAATTATTGCTGCAGTTGATTGCCGTACTCTCCAACCATCAGGTCGTTGTCTTCATCTCTGCACTATTGAAGATAAAAACAACTATAGGAGAAGTGAAATTGGAGGAAGCTTCGCATTTTGGGGTTCTTATTCGTCATTTTTCGAAGTGGTAAGTTCGTTGTGAAATTATGCCGGTTTTTAGTGTTGCTTGATTGAAAATTTTCGGTTTGGGGCTTTAGGATGAATGACTGTGTTTTGAGGTGAGTAAATGTGGTTGTAATTTGATCATCTGCAGAGGCTGGAATGCCTTTTTGTTTTTGAGTAATTTCTTATGCAGCAAGAGAATGAATAGATTCGTCCATTTCATCATCTTATAGTTGTTACTTGTTGTCTCATTGAGAAACTTATTTGGTTGCTTTATGATCAAAGTGTTGCATTATACACTGTCTTACTGAGATTCATTTACGCCACCTAGTGGTATTACTGTTTTGTGTCTGAATTCGGATAATTCCACTTATAATCTGAAATCAGGGGAAGAAATTGTTCAGTTTTGAATCTTGGCCAACGTTTTTTCTTTTAGAGCCTGATCTTTTTCGGTTGGTTTATGGTTGTTCTTTTAATTTTGTTCCTCTTGTAGAGGCTACATCAAAAGGCTAGGCTTTGACCTAATGCTTCTCTCTTCAATTTCCTTTGCAATCTTCAATTTGCTTTAATGTTGCTTCAAATTGAAGCTTTTAACAACATTTTAGCTGACTTTACATGTAATTGAATCTCAGATTATGTTCTTTACAATTGCTTTCATCTCTGATTCTGACTGGATCACGGGATGGTATTGAACTTCAAATGTCTGAATGCTTCTTTGGTATCTGTCAATCTTATATATTAGTACGTGCTTCTTTGGTATCTGTCAATCTTATTCCTCTTTTCTTCTTCACATCAGTTGTGGTTTTGCATTTTGAAAGATGGCAATACTAGCTTCACAGGGCAGTTATTTCCATTGCATGGAAATTTCAAATCAAAGAGCATCATTAAACAGTTCGAGCTTTTCAAGCTCAATATCTGGAGAGAAATTCTCATCTCATAAGCACAGAAGAGAACTTCCGGCAATCCAAAGAAAAAGGACACTTGAAGTGGTAATGCGACAAACTGATGCACCCAAAAACGTGGGTGTCAATGGACGAGCTGTTAAGATGGTGCCAACAAGTGAGGTGATGAAAGGGAGGAATCCACCAGGAAAAAAGGTTGAGAATGTAAATGGTTCAAAGAAAATGATCAATGGAGCAAGCATTGTCAAGCGAGGAAGTTCTGCTGTTCTGATTGCAAAACCCAGTGCAAGTGAGGGACTTCCGCCTTTGGAGGAGCTCAAGATTCTTCCAAGCGACGAAGGTTTTAGTTGGGCAAGTGATAATTACAATTCTTTGCAGAGGTCTGTAGATGTTTGGTCATTTGTGCTTTCTCTTCGGATCCGTGTTCTTTTTGACAACGCAAAATGGGCTTATGCTGGTGGTTTTACTGAAGATAAGCAGGTAGGTTTTCTAGCTTTCCCCGTCGTGTTTCTTATTCTTTCAATAATAAAATAAGCACAGGAAGCATGCACCTCTTCAGATCTGTATCCTGTTTGATGTTCTCTTTTTGTAAGAAAAAATAGCACCATCTAGTCTTTCTCATCTCTTAATTTTCATCTGTGGGGGGTTGATTGGATTTTTTTGGGGACTTGTATTCATGCAGAAAAAAAGGAGGACAAAGACTGCCTCATGGCTAAGGGAACGTGTACTGCAGCTTGGTCCGACTTTTATTAAACTGGGGCAGTTGTCCTCAACAAGATCTGATCTATTTCCTCGTGAGTTTGTTGATGAACTTGCCAAGTTGCAGGTACTTTATCTTATGATAATTCATTATTTTTATATTCATATAAATGAAGTAAAATGGACAATATAGTGCAGTGGATTTTCATTGATCCACGTCAGTTTGTATAATGACCAAAATATTTCAGGATAGGGTCCCTGCTTTTGCACCAGTTAAAGCAAAATCGTTCATTGCTAAAGAGCTTGGAGCACCTGTTGACATTCTGTTCAAAGAATTTGAAGATCAGCCGATTGCTGCAGCCAGTCTTGGTCAGGTGTTGGGTTTGTTTCCAAATTTCGTATTTTTAAATTTCTTGGTCTTTCAGAAAGGGATTTAATGATGATTTGAAAATGGCTTCTCCTCTGAAATACAAAATACCGCTATATCTATGGTTGTGGCTTTAGCAACACTATGCATGAGAGTCAATTGTACATAGAAAGCCGCACCTCTTTTATGTATTTGATTTGCAATCAAGCCAAGTTTTTTTTTTTTTTGGTTTAAACCAACAAGTTAATGATGTTGACTTGGCACCACGGAATCCAAAAAACCATGCAATACTTTGCAACTCGTGACATTAGAAAGTACTCATCTTAAATAGCAATTTGCCTCTTCTCTCTCCACAGAGCTGGGAGTGAGAGCTTGCAGGAATGCAGCTGATTATTGATAATCTGATTTAAGAACGATGCTGATTGGTTTTAAGCATAAATAGCACTTACCTTTTTTTAAGGATAAATAAATGAAATCTTAAGTTAGTTGCCAAATTATGCTCTAACTAACTTTTCTTTTTAGGTACATCGTGCTGTCCTGCACAATGGGGAGAAAGTTGTTGTGAAAGTGCAAAGGCCCGGGTTGAAGAAACTTTTTGACATTGATTTGAGTAAGTTATGCAATTTTATACTCCTCTCATCTTATATCTACTGTAAGATATGTGACTACCTTCTCTTTTCTTGCAATATGATTTGTCATTTGGTTAGGTTTATGTTAACTCCTGCTGTAAAAGTTGCTTCAGTATCTCCGACTATTGAATGTTTTATTTTGCTATTAGAAATATTTCACTTTCCTTGATCATAGTTTTTCGTTTTCAGGAAATTTGAAGTTAATTGCAGAATATTTTCAAAGAAGTGAAACCCTTGGTGGCCCTACCAGGGACTGGGTTGGTATTTATGAAGAATGTGCAACGTAAGTTGTAGCTGTTTTTTTTATGCTGATAAGATTTTCTTAAGTATAATTTGTTGGAGGACAACCACATGGTTCAAGGTTTTTACTAGCTTGTTCTGTCCAAGCAAGGTTTCATGTTTATTCATCCTCCTTCCAGTTGAAGGGATTTTTGTTTAATTTTTAATTTTAGGAAAGGAATAAAATTGTCTTATTTGAAACTTTTGAGACACTTAAAGAGAAGTAAGAGTTCTGATATGAAAGTGAAGGAATCGATTTTGGAATTCGGGGAACCTTTTTAGAACATTGCTAAAAGGGGAAACGATTCCCCATACCCCATGCTTCCTATTACCAAGTGTTCGTTGTTTTAGGCATGAGTCATCAAAATGGGAAGTGAATGCTTAAGTTGACTTGTATGTTGGGCTAGGTTATTAGGGGTGATATCGTGAAGCGTAAACTTCACTACCTATGAGTCTGGACTCTGGTGAAATTAGAGAGTCAGCAGAAGCATTAAGAACAGGTGTAATAGCATGGTAATGTGAAGACCTGACGCCCTGGAAAGTTGCATTATTTGCGATGAATCCTTGGTCTTGAGGAGGGTCTTGGGGGTGAGAGTGCTAGAGTGTATGATCTGTAAGTTTGTGTATCCATGTATTGGAAATGAATTACAAAATTCTCCATCATCTGTCTCAGAATATCTGGTGGTAGGCTCATCCTAAACCAGATGGAGGTCTCAACTGATCATCCTATGGTGTTAACACAGATTAAGGAACATGTTCTTGCTGAAGTTCGTTTCTGTGCAATGTTATATGTTTCTCATATGTATTTCAGCTCCTTTTTCTTTTTCTCCATGTGCATACTTGGGGTTGAAAAAATGCAACTTACCATTCTTCCTGTCAAAACATTCTTGGCAGACTAAAGTTACATGCTGCAGTAATTGCTGCCAAGATGAGGAACTATATTGAAATGTAGCTTTGAGATATGATTCCCGATTTTATTAATTTTTTTTGCAATATTCTAAAAGGTTTCTTTTCTTCCTTTCTGTCTTTGTTCAATTTATTGACAAATTTGTTTTGAAGAGGTTAACTTCTTCATATTTAACAAAGTTATGAAGTATTTCCCTGTTTTGTGTTTATTGACTCAAAAATCCTAGAAAAAATTAATATCCTGTATTACTTTGCCTTGTTGTAACACTTACCGGCCTTCTATTTGGATTTTTACACTTTTCTGGCCCATTTAACCTCTCTGCCCTTATTGTTGAGGAAATCTTGTCTTGCTGAACAATGTCCAGTTCCATGCTTTGGACGTATAGTGGATGACTTTACTGTTGGATTTATTTTACAGGATTTTGTACCAGGAAATTGATTACATCAATGAAGGGAAGAATGCTGATCGCTTTCGGCGGGATTTTCGTAATATGAAGTGGGTTCGAGTACCTGTATGTGCTTTTACTCTCAGATAGAATATCTTCCTCACCAATTTAGGCTGCTTCAACTTTATCAGTATTTAAAGTTTTTTTTTTTTTATTTACTTTTTACGTTTATATATCTCCTTCTGTAGCTGGTCTATTGGGATTACACTGCCTCAAAGGTTTTGACTTTGGAGTATGCTCCTGGTATGAGCCTATGCTAGCAGTTCTTATGTTTTGATTTCTATTCCAAGTCTGTGATACATCTGTCACTGTCAATCATCTAGGCCTAATGCTAGTTTGTATTGTATTTTGTAATATGTAATCTTTGCTAATCTGTAAACAGGTGTGAAAATAAATCGATTGGATATGTTGGACTCAAGGGGGTATAATCGTTCTCAGATAGCAGCACGTTCTATTGAAGCTTACTTAATTCAGGTATCATCCTTTTTACTTTTGTCATCTTGATGATGGCTGTTTGAATTTCCTATCTCATAATGACAAAATAGCTTGTTGATTCTTTGCACATGTGATTGAGAAACTCAACCATGATTTGAATCATTCTGTTTCACTTTGTTTTGGGCCTCTGCAGATACTAAAGACTGGGTTCTTTCATGCTGATCCTCATCCTGGCAATCTTGCTATTGATACGGATGAATCAATCATTTACTATGATTTTGGTATGATGGGGGAAATTAAGACTTTCACAAGGCAGAGATTGTTGGATTTATTCTATGCAGTTTATGAGAAGGATGCAAAGAAGGTACCTTTTCAACCTATCATGCTGCTCTCATAAGCTTCTCTCTGCAAGTAATTCTAAAGTTCTGAGGTACAGGGATCTGGATTAGTTAAGGTGTCAATCCATTTCCAACTCTCATCCTGAAAAAAATGAGTTCTTTTATTATTTATATTTTGCAAATTGCATTGATATTTTGATTGTAGTATACTAGTCTAGTAGGAGTTTGATAGAGCTAAAATCGGGATTAACACTTACACAAATATACACAAACACCTTTCACTTTGGATTTTTGACATAAAAGCGGGATGCAAACTTTGGAATAGAAATCCACCAATGGCACCAAACCACCAGATAAGGGCAACTCTCAAACTAGCTGGTGGCCACCAAGGCAAATATGCCTTTTACAACATGATCCCCCAATCCACATTCTTCCTTTCTTAGATCACCTAAGGGGATTTTTGCAGATTCCCTCACAGCCTAATGGCTTCTCTCCCACAACACGATCCCCCGGTCCACGTTCTTCCTTGCTTACAAAATGGAGTCCTTACCAAAATAAAATAAAATGACTTCCACTATATGTTCCATTATCTTAATGAAAGTCATAATATTACAATTATTTTTATGACCATGAAGTTTTCTTAAGTTACCAAAGCAAACCTACCGGATGCAGGTTATCATTCTCAATTCAAGAAACGTGTTAACACATTGAGCCTATTCAATATGTTAATATGCCTTGTCTTCACACACACAAAAAATGAAAATAACTGGTTTGTTGATTTACGTGCTTCCTCTTTGCTGAAATCTCTTTATCTGATGTGTGTGGTTCAAAAGCACCAGCATTTTCCCGGAATGTCTTATTTTTTGTTTCGGTAAAATCTAATTTCTTTTTCTAATCAGACAAAACACAGCTAAGATGAAGGAAACTTCCTATTAGTAGTATGCGGCTAAATATCCACCAGAATATCCCATGCTGATGTGCTTCTAAATACAGGTTATGCAGAGCCTTATTGATCTTGGAGCCCTTCAACCCACTGGAGATTTGTCAGCGGTAAGACAGATAAGGAACTATTTGGCAGATTTTTACATTTACTTTTCAACTGGCTCATAGTATGATCCTGCTTTTATTAGACTCTGCTTTCCCCTTATTTTGTCAGGTAAGGAGGTCAGTGCAATATTTCTTAGACAATTTGCTCAATCAAACACCTGATCAACAGCAGACGTTGGCTGCAATTGGTGAGGTATGGAAAAGTCATATCCAATTGATTATTGATCATTGATTGTCAATATTGGAAACACTTCACTTAGTCAGCATAAAATGCAACACTTTGTGCACTTAAAAAAGGCGAGACTTCCAATGAAGCTAATGTCGTGTTGGTTTATTTACTACTTGGATGATCTTTTGGTTGGATCAAATCACATCGAGTTTATATAGGTCAAACTATTTTAGGGTCTTGTCCTTGCTTGGACCTTGTTTCACTGGTTGAGTAATTTTGTGTTCGCTCCAAAATTGGATCGGGATATTGGATCAATCATATTTTGTCATTTCTGATGGAATCAAAGCCATGATCATTCCCTGGTTTGAAATATCACACAAGTTTGACAACATCATGATGAATCTTCTTCCTGCAAATTTTTGTTCTGAGTGCAGGGGAATCTGTAGAACTTTCGTTGTTGTTTATTAAACTTCTCCGTGATCCAATGTTGGATTTTTCTTCCCAATCTTACTACTATTTTTGTACTTGTCTTTTGCCTCAGGATTTGTTTGCAATAGCACAAGATCAGCCATTCCGGTTCCCTTCAACCTTTACATTCGTGTTGAGGGCATTCTCTACGCTAGAAGGTTCTGTCTCCTGTTCTTACCCATGCACAGTTTATGCTTTATATTTAAATAATTTAATAGATCATTTTGTTTCTACCATAAGGTGAAAAAACATTACCTGTGATGGTAATCCTCATTAGTCAATTCTGACTGCGACGTATTATTTGCAGGAGTTGGCTATACACTAGATCCGGACTTCTCTTTTGTGAAAGTTGCAGCACCATATGCACAAGTATAATGTCTAAACTCTTCTCTTGGTTGTTTAAAAACACTCATAGAAATTTGCCCGGAACATTCTTCACTAAATCTCCCCCTCTGGTAGTAATTCACTTGTTTTTGTGTATGAATTAAGATCATTAAAAAGTACAAAGTCTATTTGATCATTCAATGAAATACCACATGTGGGAATGGCTTGGTGCTCGATCTATCATACAGAATATATGCATACATTCATGAACCAAATGTGAGATTGTACTACTACTATTGTAGGAAGACAGTTTGAATGGCTTTTAAGAACATAAAGGATTTTCTTTCCTTCATTATTGACACTGTAAGCATTCCCACTGCCTGCAGGAGCTTCTTGATTTGAAGCAAAAGCGACCATCAGGAACGCAACTTGTTCAAGAGATAAGGAAACAAGCTGATGATGTAATGCGTCCCGTCCCAAATTTGTTGCATTCCTTGGATATTTGCTTAAAGCCCTTGTTTATATGTTGTCAAAGATTACCCTTAACAATCTGTCCTATTGGAATAAACATTGTAAACAGGCTAGATCCTATACAATTTCCATGCCATATAGAGTCCAGCGGATAGAAGAGTTCGTCAAGCAGTTGGAGGCTGGAGATCTCAAACTACGAGTACGAGTACTTGAGGTCAGTTGCCTATAAACCCGCTTATTCTCAGAAAGATATTAGGATCCTTAGTCCGGAAAGGGAAGATTATCCTTGAGTATCAAATCCTGGCTCTCCTTGATTATCAGTTTACACCCATGCAATCTTAACATCCAAGCCAACTTCTGAATATGCAGTCAGAAAGAGCTGCTCGAAAGGCGACAATCTTGCAAATGGCCACAATGTACACTGTCCTGGGCGGTACCCTGCTAAATTTGGGGGTGACATTGAGCAGCCAAAGCAGTCCAATCTTGGCTAATGGGTCCTTTGTTGGTGCAGGTAAACAATATGGTTAACAATAGTTGAACCAACTGGCACTGCATAACATATGTGCGCTTCCATGGCTTCCTTTGTAAAACTTAGAACTAGGAGTGTGGTTTTACTTCCAAATTCTGATGGCAATGGACGCTTCTCCCTTCGCAGGTGTCTTCTTGGCCCTATTGATCAGGTCTATGCAAAGAGTGAAGAAGCTCGACAAGTTCGAAACGATGATATAACTTTACTGAAGCATCAAGATGCTGTATATTCTCTTCTTGAATGTATTTTTTTTTTCCATACGATTTTTACTTTTATAAATGAAGATTCAAAAACTACAGTCCAAAAAAAAAAGAAAAAAGAAAGGTTCAAGGACTGCAGTTTATACGTATTGTAGGGGATGTAAATGAAAATTCTTTGCTGTGTGAGGAAGGAGGGATGAAGGGGTTGTGGAAGGACTCTTGATTGATTTTTCCCAATATTAATGGAAATCATCTCATCTTTATTTACTTTCTATCTCCTATTTAGTAGAACTTATATTGATCAGTTTTAATGCCTTGTAAAAGAGTTTACAATCGGTCATTCGGGCTGGTTTAGGTTGATATCAATTTCGAGTTGGGTCATTATTGAGTCTCATTAAGTTCGGGTTGAGTTGGGCAATGTTGGATCATTGTTGGGTCGAGCTACAGACTTACAGTTCATAATTTTAAGTCAAGTTTAGTACGTGACTTGAATCATCGTTGATTGGCGACGCATCGGGGAGTCCAGGTCGCTGTCTGTTTCAGTCCATTATCTGTTTAGGGTTTCATGAGTCTCCTCATATACTATGACCCCTTATAACCCTAATCTGTTTTGCTTCATCTAATACAAATCTGGTTCTTTGTTCATGGACGTAGGTAACGCATTGTTGCCGAGCCACGTAAATCTCTGTCTCTTTTTTCGCTATTATCATTCCCATTCTAACACAATAGTATTTTTATTTCGAGTTTTGGTTCGGGTCATTTCAAGTTCGAGTTTAGGTCATTTTAAGTATTGTGTCAACTCGGTTGGGTCTTGAGTCATGAATTTTGATAAAGTTTCAGGTGAGGTTTAATCAAGTCAATTTTTGCAAACTCTTTTTTTTTTTTAAAGTCTTAGTCTATTTCGATCGGACTAAACTGCTCCACATTTAAATAATGTATTGTATATAACTCATCTAATGATCGATCATCCTTTTGAATACATACATTATATATGTACCATATGAATTTGGACACAAATGAAAACATTAATAGTTTCATTGCATGCTTAACAAAACCCAAACCCGACCCAACCAAATGATCAAATTATTAGACATTACCCGAAACCCAACTAACCGAATCCGACCCGACTCACCCAATTACCACCTCAGTCTTTCCTTTAAAAATAAGTTTGAATTAGGGGTATTTTAGTCTTTTCAAACAAAACAAATAGAGGTTTAATGGATGGGTGGTCTTTTGAAAATAAATATAATTTACGGGTGGTTTTTTATAATTTATAATTTTATGGGTGGTTATGTGAAAACTAGCCTAATTTAAGGGTGGTTATGTGTAATTTACTCAAAAATATTTCCCAAATTAAAATGTTTAACATATGCCTTAAGAACATAGGATAGAAAATCCGAGAATCTTTTTTTTTTGTTCGAAGAAAATCCAATAATCTAATTAAAATAACAACAAACTCAATATGTCTCACTCGGGTAAAAAAATATAATTATTTTTTTTTAGAACAAAAAAAAAGAATTCAAAGCATTGTACCAACCCTCCAACGTCATTGGCCTATCGAGTTTCATGGTCTAACTCTTGTTACTCTATCTAGGGTTGTTATAGGAACTGAAGAGCTCGAGCTCAGCTCGGGACTGGCTTGAAAAAAAAGCTCAGTATTTTAAGCTCGGTCGAAAGCTTGACTCGTTCGACTTAAGCTTGAATTTTATGGAATTTCTAAAATTTTCTCTAAGTTTATATGTTATGACCAAGTAAATTAAATTGCTGAAAGCTCGAAAAAAGCTCCGTTTGAGCTCGTTCATTTCCTAAACAAGTCAACCTTGATTAAAAAAACTCATTTAAAAATTGGGTTCGACTCGAGCTTGTTTAACAAACGAACCATTGAACATGTCAAGTTCGGCTCATTCGACTAGAATAACACCCCTAACCCTAAAGTGAAAGTGAAATCATGTAGAATTAGGGCTTAATGAAAAAACAAAAGCATATAGAATTTGTTAAAGGTTCTGAAAAAAGCAAACTAATTCTAAAATCAGTCACACAGCTCACAATCCCTACAAATTTTAAAAAGTTCACTCGATCAATTGTGAGAAGGAACAAAACTTACTTCAACATTATCCCCATACAAGTTCACTCACTTGTGAGAAGGAGCAGATTCACAGTATTATTGGTGGTGACAAACTACTCGGGTAGATAATTACACACCAAAGACATTAAATCCTAAACATCGTCATAAGATAGAGTTGAAACAAAACGGCCTTAGTACGTGATACATGGTACACAACCTCTGTCCGATGACAATAAAATACAAAAGGCGGTGGACGCCCGAGCAGGTCATGGATAATGGACCGCAATCACGTCGGCTATGTACGACGACGCTTTACAACTCCCCTCGGGATGGGTAGTGGGTAGTCTTAGGCATCCTAGACCTTCTTTTCACGGGCGATGGGTAGTATCTGAGGCCGACGATGGCAGGGAAATAATCGTGTCTCATGGTGGCATCGGGTAAACTCCCTCATAGCAGACCCTCCATGCAAACATCCATGTAGAAATCGTGCACGAGGGGGTAAACATCAAGGCCTCGCACATTCGCCGCGACTACGACATGTGCGCAAGAATATTGGTCGATGTCAAAATGTCTGCAAGTGCATGATCGGAGGGTTAGGTTCACAAGCCCCATGACACCCCCTTGCGAACCTCGAACTCATGGTTGTAAAGAAATCGGACGATCATGCATATCGACACCTTGTGGTTAATGGACACTGCATCCGCGATAAAGTCACTAGCAACCTTCCTTGATGGCGAGTTGGTCTTGTGATGCTCCATAAACCACTTAGAGATCGTCTCAATGATGTACTTTATGAGAGCGATGACAGACATATCTCGATGCTCCTTGTACACTGAATTGAGACAATTATTCATGATGGTTGATATTGTACCGATAGGTCAAGAAGTGCGCCCTTGCCCCGTTCTAGTACCCAACCTCCTTGAGGTATTTCCCAGCTCCCGGGTGTTAGAGATGTGAATGAGACCAAAAGTGACCCACATCGGAAAGTTGAACATATCAAGCCCTAGTATATGAGTCGGTGGGCTACTTCTTCTATTGCCAATTGGTTTTAGAATGGAATCTCACTCGACTTGTGTGTTAGGCTACTAGCGCATGTGCGCTCGTGCACACGACCCCCAATCATCGGTCCGAGTCGGACTTTGATATGGTATCAGAGCCGGGTTCGGCTAGATCCGGCATGGGTTCGTTGTCAAGTGTGAGTTGCACTTGAGGGGGGCGTGTTGAGAGGTTTGGTATGGGAGTGTCCCTCCCACATTAATTATAAAAGACTAAAAATAATGGGTTATAAGGAAGGATGAAACTCCACACAATAGCTTAAGCTTTTGTGTTAAGTTGGTGGATCCCGACCTTATAATCGCAAAAATAATAATAATAAATCAATGTAAACCGACACGTGTTTGCCCTCCGTTAACGGCCCGTCGGATATTTCACATGGTATCAGAGCCCCAACCCCACGACAAACTCGCCCTAAAACCATCTATTCAACCCTAAACCAGTAAACCCCATTAGGTCATTACTCGCCGCCTCTCGCGTACCCGCTATCTCAGCTTTCTCCGTTCGCTTGCTCTGCAATAGAAGGTGTGAAGTTTAGTTCACAGAGATGGTACCTAATAAGCCTAAGAAATCACTTAAAAAGGGGAAAGCTTGTGGATCGCCCATGGTCGAGAGGACGACGGAGATGGATGTGAAAATATGGAAAAACTTCCCTGAGGAACTCATGAAAGTCGTCATATCAAGGCTTCAATTTCGATTACTGCAATGGTACGGTCGCGCTTAGTTTGCCACAACTGGAACTCCTTGCTTGGTTCCCCTGGTTTCAAATCCGAGTATCAAAACTTTCCCTGGCTCTTTGTCACATACACTGCAAGTGGCAAGATCATCACGCGCTGCAGAGATGGTGAGGAGATGAAAGGCGCCGTATATGATCCTTTAATGAAGAAATGGCACTATGGCTTCCCCATCCCGTCTTTCACAGACTTCATCCTGACTTTCTGGGACTTAGTTCCGGCGTGTGCTGCCGGGGGATTTGTATGCTATGTTGACTATAGGCGTTCAACCTTCCATGTAGGTAACCCTCTAACCCAAACATGGAAGCATCTGTCATTTTCGAAAACTTCTTTTCGTAATTTGCAAGGGGTCGTCCACGATGGCATAGGGATAGTTAGCCTAGACCATGCTCCTAGTTACCAAATCGTGCGGGTGGGTAGAAGTGGCCATTACGGAGTTTATGATTCCTTGACGAGAAGTACATGTATAGGGAGAGTTCCTGCCAACATCAAATTGCCTTCTGAATTTGTTATAAGTAGTTCAGTGACCATTGGATATGTGGTATACTTCTTGTGCCGGATCCCTGATGGAATACTTTCTTATGATGTGGCGAGCGGGGCATGGGAGCAATTGCAACTCCCATTCCCGCCTCGTCCGACTCTTGACAACAATGTTGCCTTCAAGCTTGGAGAGTGTGACGGTCGCATGTTGCTCGTGGTCTTTGAGCAAAATGCTAATCCGTCATCCTGTTTCTCTGTGAGCGTTTAGGAGGTTCAAAGAGAGGTGATGGTGTGGGCGGAGTTTGACCGGATGTCAAACTCTTTGGGCTCGGAGTTTACAAATGAGCTTATCTCTTTTAGATGCGCCGGCAACAAGAGATTACTTGTGATATCATTGCGCACGGCTTGGAAGAATCGGATTTTCATGTATGATGTGGTGAGCCGTGAGTGGTCTGAGCTTCCTCCGTTTGTCCCACCCCGTGAGAGGTGTCGCCACCAGGCCATAATAAATGGAGTTGGGTTCTTCCCATCCCTCATGGCTTGTCCTTGATATCTATTTATTTATATGTTACTAGTTTCCTATATGTTCCCTACATGAAACTATTGTTATGAAACTTGCAGACCAGGCAGTGGCTTTTGTCCAAAGAAATAGCTAGATCAACCTCATTCACATCTCTAACACCGGGGATTGGGTGATGAAGTCTGTGTAGAGCTCATTGAACTCCAGGACGGTGTAGGTCTTCGCCGTTTTAAGAAGAGTGGTTGTAGCCCACTTATGCCCTTGAACCTACACTTGATCGATGTTCTGAAATATATAACACATGCAAAATCCTTGATTAGCAAAAAAGTAGTTGTCCTATACACCTTTTATAATAGACATGTTGCTTGGACGCCCATATCAAATCGGGTGTGTCGGGTATGACTCGCAACATTTGTCGGAAGAAGAACCCCCATGATCCATCGTTCTCACCATCAACTACGAAAAAAGCTATTAGGTATATGCGATGGTCGGCACCTTGGGTTGTTGCAAACAGTAGGCAACCTTTGAACTTTCCCTTTAAGAAGCTCTTATTGATGGAGATCACATGTACACTGTTTTCTAGTATTAGGGAAGCAACATGAACAGTGGATGACAATGGCTTCATACCTTTTGCAGGTGAGGGATGACCCTCTACCACACATCGAAGCTAACAAAGGCATAAAAGAATTGTTAGTTAATGTCCCGCTCCACACGTGTGATCATACCCAGGTTAGCCTGCTACACCATGTGTAGGTAGGAGTAAATCTATTGGTAGCTTTTCTCATCAGTTTCATATAGTGTTTCTATGGCTTTCAATCAGACGCGATGTGCCTTTCAGTATTTGCATCCAACACTTGCATTTGGTCTAGAGTCGGATTCTTCCGTGTCCCTATGAAACTAATGAATATAAAAAAGCCATTGAGATCAACCACCACTTCAAACGTATGAATATTAATCATGTGTTGTCATGAAATATGTGACTAAGGGCTCGTTTGCTGTTGAACACAGGAAGTACAATCTCCGGGAAGTTACTTGGGAAAAAATGTTCATAAAGTCTATTGACAACATGGCTTTTCGTGTATTGCCAAGACGGTTGAAAAAAAATTACACTCAAGTCCTCAAAGCCTTTTCCTCAAAAGACGATCTCTTTTTTCGTTTCTTTCACCTTATCTCGGATTCGTGATCTTTCCAGGGAGGAGGTCTGACCATCTCTCTTCTCTCGAGAAAAGCGTAAATACTTTGTAGAAATGAAAAGGGCTTGATGCAATTCTTTATCAACTTTCTTGTCAATAGACTTTCTAAAAAATGTTTGGTACAAGTTGGAGGAATTGAAATTTATAGGAAGTTAAATTTTTGGGATTTTCTATAATAATTTTTTTAACCAAACACAAGCATTAATCCCACTTCATGGGGTTTTTAAACTTCATGGGTGTTTGATAAGCTAACCAACACAAGGCCCAACTGTACTCGAAATTTTCTTGGATTAGATGCACATTCTTGGATTCGTCCGGTCTTGTACATTGAAGAGCATGTATTGCACCATTCGTATTTCGTTCGGATAGAATTCGGAAGAAGATGTCATGCCATCATTATCCTCTCTCTATATTTTATGGTAATGATAGTCATGTCTTCTGTCAAGGTTACGTTGATTCTTACACAAGTGTTCAGTGTGATGTAGAAGGATAGATGGACCAAGTTCTTTACATACATTTTGCTTCACATTGTTGTAGATGATCATATAATTAATGTAACATATAGTTTAATGTTGTTCTTTGTATTTTGTTTCCGTCTGAATCATATAGTCCATTCCGGTGGTCCCTTCGATGTATCACAACTTAACTTTGGTTTTAAATTCATGTGAAACATAAATTTAAAATTGTTGAGATTAAGTAAATATTGATTCATGTGTAATATAAATTTCAAAATATTAAGTGGGGTTTAGTCCTCATTAACCACTACTACTCGATCTTAACGATTTGCTTGAAAGATATAGGTCTGGGTCCAGTAGTGAGCTTGAGGCGATGAAGAAGATGATACATTACATTCGAAATTGTAAGGATCCAAGGCTCACTCGCAAGGAACTCATGACATTATCTACACATCTTCGAGGTAACATGTCTCCAACTAAAGGAACTACGTTGGGGATATTTAGATTCTCTGAAAGACTTGTGGCGTTTTTTGATAATCGCCACACGAGGTTGGTCTCAACACCAAAAGGGAATAAAATGATGTGTTGGGATGGGAGTCAGAAGTTTGAAGTAATTTCCTCCCAATCAAACTTGTTATTCATCCGTGTTGGATTATTAGAAGGGAATGAATAACTTGTAAATGCGATGAAATGTGAAGTTTTCCTCGCTGAGAATGGATCAGATATAGCAACCCACGGTCTGGTGTTAGATGTTAAAAAAGCGTCAGGGAAAGACCGGACTTTACACACGCGGTTGGTCTCCTAGAGAAATCAGAGTTAAAAAGTGTTATATTTGGAGGCATTTTAATTGGTCGCGGACTAACCAAGGAGTATAAAGCACTTCGCATACTAAATAGCCTAAAAAGAGTATTCAATGTTGAATGTTGCCATGTGACCTTTTTTTTTTTTGCTCGTTTAGAGGCATCCTTTTGTCAAGCTATGAACCGGATCCCCAAGATACTCCGGATCAATGCATATAGAAGAGCAAGAAAGTGATGCTTAATACAGTACCTATTTTTATACAAATGGAAGATGGAGGGTAATAAAAGTTTGAGTGATAAAAGATGCAGAGGATGTTGGAATGGAACCAAATTTTATCTTAAATCCGACTGATGTTTATATAGAGCTTGATGACTTTACATGTAGATCCGATCGATGTAGGATAGGGTTTTACAAGCCATGAGAAATTGTAACACCCTATCCTACATCGGTCGGATCTAAGATAAAAATGGGTTCCATTCTCCCGGAAGTTAGTCACTTGGGGAAGGGGAAATTGTAACCCCTTATCCTACATCAGATAATAAGGATGTTCGGAGTGATTTAACCTCTAATAATATTCTCCGGTACAATGCTTGTGTTGGTTAGCTTATCAAAAACCCATGAAGTTTAAAAACCCCATTAAGTGGGATTTATGCTTGTGTTTGGTTGAAAATTTTATTATAGAAAATCCCAAAAAATTAACTTCCTATAAATGTAAATTCCTCCAATTTTAACCAAACATTTTTTAGAAAGTCTATTGACAAGAAATTTGATAAAGAATTGCACCAAGCCCTTTTCATTTCTACAAAGTATTTATGCTTTTCTTGAGAGAAGAGAGATGGTCAGGCCTCCTCCCACTTCATGGGACCTCTAATAGTGGTTTAAACTCTAATAGTAGCGAGCTTGAGGCAAGGGAGAAGATGATACACTAAATTCGAAATTGCAAGGATCCAAGACTCACTCGCAAGGAACTCATGACATTGTCTACACATCTTCGAGGTAACATGTCTTCAACTAAAGGAATCACATTGGGGATATTTAGATTCTCTGGAAGACTCGTGACGTTTTTTTATAATCGTCACACGAGGTTGATCTCAACACTAAAAGGGGATAAAATGATGTATTGAGATGGGACTTGGGAGTCAGAAGTTTGAAGTAATTTTCTCCCAATCAAACTTGTTATTCATCCGTGTCGAATTATTATAAGGGAATGAAGAACTTGTAAATGCGTTGAAATGTGAAGTTTTCCTCGCTGAGAATGGATTAGATTTAGCAACCCACAGTCTGGTGTTGGGTGTTAAAAAGGCGACCAGACATATTTTGAAGAATCTCATAGAGAAATCAGAGTTAAAAAATGTTATATTTGGAGGCATTTTAATTGGTCGTGGACTGACCCAAAGGTATAAAGCACTTCGCATACTAACTAGCCTAAAAAGAGTATTCAATGTTGAATGTTGCCATGTGACTTTTTTTTCCTTGTTTAGGGACATCTTTTTGTCAAACTATGAGAGAGTTGGAATCGGATCCTGAAGAACAGGAAGAAGATGAATCATGTTAGCTTTTTTAACGCAGTCAGAACAATAGGTGTATATGTACAACCTTAGATCTAGTATTGCAAGGAAATGAAAGATAGGGAAGAATGAAAACTATACAAGATACTGTATCTACCTATCATAGAATATCTCTAGAATAATTCTGAATAATATATTTCCTTGAAAGATATTCAACAGATCCCCAAGATACTCCAGATCAATGCATAGAGAAGATAAAAAAAGTGATTCTTAGTACCTATCTTCATACAAATGGGAGTGAGGGGCCAATAAAAGTTTTAGTGATAAAAGATGCAGAGGATGTTGGAATGGAGTCAAATTTTATCTTAGATCTGACTAATGTTTATGTAGAGCTTGATTACTTTACATGTAGATCCGACTGATGTAGGATAAGGTGTTACAAGCCAGGAGAAATTGTAACACCCTATCCTACATCGGTCGAATCTAAGATAAAATTGGGTTCCATTCTCCCGGAAGGTAGTCACTTGGGTTGGGGGAAATGGTAGCACCTTATCTTACATCGGAAAAATAAGGATGTTCGGAGTGATTCAACCTCTAATAGTATGCTTCGATACACTTCTAAATGACAAATATTACTATTTAGATTTTCTCGTCCTATTTATTTCTAAATAAATTTCATAAATTTATCCTCTTACTTTTTACCACTAACACTTGAACTTATATTTAACTCTGACCTATGCCACTTTATCTTTAACTGTGACCTATGCCACTTTTTACCCTTGTAATAAGTATATTTTTTAAAAAATGAGAAAGTGATCGGGGAATAAGCTTAAGAAATTATATTTGAAAAATTAAAATAGAAGTGGTACCTTGGGACGTAGAAGCCGCAAAAACCTCAGAACAAATCGGCCAACCATAGAAGAAACGAAAACGAAGAGTAATCCCACCTGAGCATAAACACCGACAGTGGAAATATTAATCCACTCTCATGAATATATCATCACCGGATTCTTGTCGTTGCCTACAAATTCCACCAAAAGATCCATAAGCAACACACCTAATCCAACAAGAAAAGTGTTAAAGCCCTCGACCAATTTTGTCCTCCCAACTGCAGACAAGGTAGGTGCATCATATGTGCGTTTAGTTTAGTTCTCGGCCAATTTCTATCGAAATATCCCAATTCTCCACGTGAAAAATGACTTTTCACTCCGTATAATTGCACAACAAGTCATTTTTCAACTTTAGATAAAGTTTACGAATTAGACCAAGTGCGAAAAGAAAAACTAACTTTGTTAATCTAAATACTTAAATCTATCCAACAAGTGGTTATGAAATCTTTTGATCCTGAAAACACCCTAAAATCATTGAAATTTAACAATGAATGAATTGATATGATTACTTAGATCTTTCGAAAACTTTTAATGATTTTCGAATCTTTTTCGACAAGTCTACAATGATTTTCGATTGCAAGATCTGTCAAAAGTAAGGTCGAGTTCTGTCGTTGAGGTTAATATCTAAGCTCGGTAAAATATAACGAGATAAAGGTGAAAGCTCAGCTAGTATTGGCGAGCCTAAGTAGAAGGCTCAGCTAGAACTGATGAGGTTAATTAGTTAGCTCGTACTAGAATTTGCAACTAACAAATGTGCGCCAAAAAAAAAACCAGGGTGCATTTTGGAGGGAATATCAAAGGGTATGGAGGGAAATGTTAGGGTTGACGAGCCCAAAAATTCTATATAAGCATGTCCTAGTTGTAGACATTATTAAAAATTCAAAGATGGCCAAAAAAAAGCCCAAACAACATGTTTGTGACCTCGTTGAAATGCGTTATTTTATGAGGAATTTGATTGAGGGTGAAAATTTTGGGAATTGATGATGAAGTTATGAACACTCCTCATAACATCAATTGGGCTAAAAAGATATTGATGTAAGTCATAATTTTATTACAAGATTTAATTTGTACGAGTATATCTTAGTTTGTAACTCATATTTGGATGATTGGCCAACTTATGTAAAGTATACATAGGGTAAAGCAATTTTGAGCTTATGTAAAATGACGTAAAAGAAATATTCCGCATGGTACCCACAAAGTTTTGTAAAAGTATATGTGATAACCATAATGTGCTTTTAAGTCTTTTATTTCAGGATAATATCTCTATGTACTACTCCACATGGTCAAGTACTGTTAAGCAATATATGGGGTTGACAAAGATGGTTATATCTACTCCACATGGTCAAGTATTGTTAAGCAATATATGGGGTTGACAAAGATGGTTAATTCTTTAACCACCACAACCAATGTTGTCTATAAAGAAGTTTTCTAGAAGGTAAAATAAGTTGGTACTTTTCCCCCTTTATGTTCATCTTTTGCGAGTAATTGTATAGTACGTCTTGTTATTCTTAATTTTTTTTGTGTGGGGTTTTCAATATTCACATATATATAGTTTTATTGATTGATGGACTCGTGCCATTGCATTCAATACGCAAGAAAAGGCTCTTTATATCATATCATAAAATACGCTCTCTTTGTGAGAGAATGGAAAAAACCCTTTTGAGGCCGGAACACCACCGCCGCCATCCACCACTATAAACCGCCGCCGGCGTATCTCCGGCCACATATCTCTCTTCGGAGAGCCCCAACTCCTCTCTTCGGAGAGCGTTCGGTTGAATACGAGCCCGATCTGTGCTTCCATTATGCGGATCGGTGCTCCTTGTCCTTGCATCTAGCCTTGTTGGTGCTTTTGAGGGTGACGTATCCGTCCTTTTGTGGGTTTGACCCTCCTTTGGGCGCGTTGCGTCGTTCCCCCAATTGGAATCAAATCCGGGTTTGTGGGAAGAGTCCCTCCTTTTCGGATTCGTTGGTGTTGGGCACCGTTTTCTTGCTGGCTCCGACCTGTTTGCTCGGTGCGGCTGCCTCCACCAATCTTCCCCTCCGTCGTTCGCTTGCACATTTCGCTGCTTGTCGTCGATTCAAATCAGGGTGTCCCGCGTCTCCTGAACTTTGGGTTTCTCTGTTTCTCTTTCGTCTCACACTCTCACCCGGCCTCCCCTCCCCATCTCTGGCCTTGGTGGCGTCGGCAGATTGCTGTTCGTCCTCGAGTGGTGACGCTGGCGACGGGTTGGTGTGGCTGTGTGCCGGTTTCTCTTTCCGGTTGTCCATGGATGTTGTGGTCTGGCGGCGGCTCTTGTCGTCTCCTGGATCCTTGCCCTAACGCCTCTTGTTTTGGGCCCGTTTCTTTTGCTTTGGGCCCAAAGCTGACCCATTTAATTAAAAATAATAAATAAATAAGTTTATAATTTCATAAAACTATATATTTTTACATATAATTAAATCCCAAGAGGGCTTCAAATTAATCCTCAAACGATCTTTTGGTGCGTCGTACTATGGCGGTTCTCGGCTGCGTGGCTGGTTGTTCGTGGCGTTCTTCGTCTGTGTTGGAGCTCTGGCGATCGATGTCGGGTCTGGCTGGGGTCGAGGCGGTGTGTATCGAGACGACTCCGCTTTACGGAAACTTCCTTGGAGGTTCGTCTTCACTGCCCACAGGACTCCCGATGTATTGCTGGCCAGCGGTACCACTTCTTGGTGGTGCTTGGCGTCGGCTCTTGTCTACGTTGTCTCCAGACTGGTGGGCTTAGTTCGCTCTTTCGACTTCTGTTGCGTGTCTCTCTCCGCCTGTACTGCACTTTTTTTTTCCTGTTTTTATGTTATATTTTCTATTTCGTTGTTGTATGTTTAGACGGCTTGCCGTCTGTCGACTTTGTCGACCTCTCGAGGTCCGGGACTGTCCGACCTCAAATTATTTCCTTATCAAAAAAAAAAAAACCGCAAGATAATTACAAGTTATTTGTAGCTTTATTTTTATTTTTTTTATCCTACATTTTACATATATAAATTTATAAATTATTCATGTTATATTAGCTTTACGCATTTCTCCATTTTTTTTATAATAACCTTGGAATCTATTTTTATTAAAAATTATATACAAATCAAGCAAAATATTTTAATATATCCATGCAATACACGCGTCTTCCACTAGTATAAGTTCATGTAATCTTTACCAATCTAAAATTTTGAAATGCATTTGTATATACAAGATACTTAATGGTTTAATTATTTAATACATACACGTACTTGCAACAATGTATTTGGACTATCAAAATGAATTCGATGGACACAAATATATGAAAGCATATATAGTTTCATTGCATAGACAGGGAATAAAAACAAACAAAATGTATATATGCAACAAAATGTATATATGTAAACATTTGATAACAAAAATGCTAATAAATCGATCAAATGCATTCGTTCATAACAAAAATATATTTTTGAGAAATAAAAATGAAGAATAGAAACCACATAACAAATCGTATAAGATATTTTTTTTATTGAATAATATTAATAATAATTAAAAAATTGTATCAGGTGAATGTATATATATAATCGAAGTCGTTTGATATATTACCTTGTATATAGTTTGCAGAATTAAATGAGATATAATTGATTGATCAACAAATTAAATATTTCATTTATCATTCAATAAAATAATAAAAACTTTATAAAATATTATTTTTTTATAAATTCGTTTTTACAATTTTATAAGTATGAAATTATTTTAAAAAAAATTAGATATTTTATATTATTTTTACCTTTATAAAAATATTATAAATAATAAAGGGCATATTTTGCATAAATGAGTTGGTAAGAATAACCTTTTTAAAATAAACTAACTACAGTATTAATTAACTAATGAGTACAATTAAATGTCGAGTAAAACGACGCCGTTTTAGCGGGAAAAGATTATCTATATCTATATATCTATATCTATTAATATTACTAATTCTGCTAGCATTTTTTCTGACGTGTCACGCTCACAATTAAAGTTGAATTTTTTTATTCAAATGAGCTTTTCTTATTGGTCAATATTATTATGGAAACTTTAAAATATTTGTTTCCTATTTTAAATATGATTTGAATCCGTTCTTTTTTTTTTCATTTTCCCAACCAAAACTCTATTCAGTAACTATTGGGCTTAATTCAAAAAATTAAATTAAATCTAATATAACTATTGGGCTTATCTCAAATTTATTTACTAACTATTGGACTTAATTAAAAAAAATTGAATATAACTATTGGTTATGACACATCAAATTTAAACAAAGTTACAATGATATTATCTATATCTATATATCTATATAATTACTTAATTTCCTATACTTTCCGCTGACGTGGTGCGCTCTCCTTATCCCACTCCATTATAACCAATCACGTTTTTTCTTTTAATTTTTATTTTTTACCCATTTACTAACCATTGGGTTTAATTCAAAATATCTATCGATATAATATCTTAATTTATAATATTTTTGATGATATGTCAACAACTCCTTCATTTAAATTTTTTAAACTAATCACAATTTTCTATATGTCAACAATGTTATAATGATATTGATATTATGATTAATGAGTAATTCAAAATATCTAAATTTATATATTATAATTTACATAAGATTTTTAAAAAATAATTTTATGAGATAATTATAAGATACATTGACTCTAAAGTTTTTTTTTTATAATTTTTATCTTAACATTTATTAATATTTGACATTTGTTAGTCCTGTACACCTATTTATATTCTCCCAAATTATCTGAACCCAAATCCACATAGACTCAGAGAGAGAGAGGGTAGAGACGTAGAGTTTGATATTTAGTTGCAGTTCACTTCGGAGAGAGCGAAGAGGGAAGAATATGGAGGCTGTAATGCCACTGCGAGCAACTCCGCCATTTAGGGTTTCATTGCAATCAAGTTCCTCCTTCACCATCAGGCCCCAATTTCCCTTCAGGCAGTCGCTTCCTTCCTTTTCCATGGACTCTCACCGCCTCAACGCTCCCTTCGTCGGATGTATTCGTGCTCAGCAGGTCACCATTTTTTCTCACTTTCCCCCCTTGAATTTGCTCACGAATCTATAATTTGAATTTGATGAGATCTTAGGGTTAAATGATGCTATTGGTATTGTATAATGGATGATGATTGCTTGGAGAAGTGCAGCGTGTCATGAATGTAACGGTTTGCCTTTCACTCATCTGAATTGAGTTGTTTTGATTGAAAATACAAAATAGAATTCTGAATTTTGAGTAATTCCCCACAAAATAGGATTTTGGTATTGACATGAATTACTCCTACGAGTGATCTAAGGCCAATCATGTATTACAAGGATTGGGGAGACACTTTGTTAAAAAGGCGACATTGCACACAAAAGATTGCGTTCAAACAAATGCCTTAATGCAATTTGCTACTTAAATTCTGCAATTTATCCCCTTTCAATTTCATCTTGTATGTTTTTGAAGTTGTTTTCTATCCGATTTGAGTTTTAGTGGCAAAGATCCTGGAAAAAGATGCTTTTTTTTTTAATCTCTTTATGTATCTGACTTAATATTCTCTCTCAACTTCTGTAGTTAGACTCCAAGGATACATCAGCCATGGGTTCATCCATTAGTGACTCTGAAGAGAGTGCTCTGAAAAGTAAAGAGTGGGAAGTAGGAAAGCTCCAAGAGGAAATTGCTGCTAGCCAAGGTATAAGAATTAGAAGAAGAACACCAGCAGGGCCTCCAATGCATTACGTGGGTCCGTTTGAATTTCGTATAGAAACTGAAGGAAATACTCCCCGTAACATACTGGAGGAGATAGTATGGAACAAGGATGTAGAAGTATCACAGGTGTTTGATTTTTATTTCAAATTTATGACCTGTACCTATTTATTCATTCACTTTTGTGTGTTTATCTTACATCTCCTTATATTTCATATTTGTCTTGTTAGATGAAAGAGAAAAAGCCTATGAGTGCTTTGAAGAAAGCTCTAGATAATGCTCCTCCATCCAGGGACTTCGTTGGAGCTCTAAGGGCATCATATGAACGGACAGGTTTGCCTGGGTTAATTGCAGAAGTGAAAAAAGCTTCTCCAAGTAGAGGGATTCTGAGAGAGAATTTTGATCCCGTATGTTTACATGTCTTCACTTTTGTTTATCTAGTTTACTCTTGGGGCTATCACATTGTTACTGTTGCTGGTCAGTGCTTTAAAAAGTTTGGCCTTGACAATTCTGTAGTTGTAAAGGCTTTTCTGGCAATAAGATGCTAGTATAACTTAAATTTCATAGTTTGTAGCCTGTTGATTAAGATCCTAGTGGTATGTTAACTGCAAACTGATACTAATAAATGTACAGTGAAATATGCAAAAATGCTCCATCTGAAAGTTCTCTTTTCCCCTGACTTTCTGGAAGCTTCTGCCTTGATAGGTTGAAATAGCTCAAGCTTACGAGAAAGGAGGAGCTGCGTGTCTTAGTGTTTTGACTGATCAGAAGTATTTTAAGGTGAGTTTCTCAATTTAATCTGCTGCACTGCACTCCTTTCTTCGGTCAATTAATTTTGCACTGATAAGCTGTTTCCTTGATCAAGGGGAGTTTTGAGAATCTTGAGCTCATACGGAATGCTGGTGTGAAGGTATGGTTTCCCGGGATTCATTTTGCAGTTTCTTAGTCTTGAAGTTGTCTTTTTGCAAGAAGCTTTGGTATGTTTTGTCTGATTTTTTTTTTTTTTTTTTTTTTTTTTGCAGTGTCCACTATTGTGCAAAGAGTTTATCATAGATGCTTGGCAAATCTATTATGCTCGTAGTAAAGGTGCAGATGCAGTTCTACTGCTTGCTAGTGTTTTGCCCGATTTGGATATAAGATACATGAGCAAGGTCTGCAAGTTATTTGGGATGGCTGCATTGGTAGAGGTTTGTCTAGAACACCCTTTCTTTGCTTTCCTTTTGATATATTCCCCCCACCCCCCCCCCCCCCCCCCCAATTTCATCGTTGCAGCAGTATCATTACTCCTTTAAAGCATATGGAGTATGTAATCTAAGGATTTCAGATTGGTAACTATATTTCTAGTGTCACTTGCCACTGGGAAGGTATTTTCAAAATTTGTTGAAGGTAGTGGAGGAAATCTCATAAATATGAAGAACAGTTTGTCTTATTTCTAGCAACCCAATTAGAGTGCTACCACACCTAGTTGACCATTAAAAAGGGCTGGAAGCATTCGCCGTTCAGCATACTAATACATCTATTCTGAAATGTCATGAATTAACACCCCTAGATCCCTCAAGATGTCGGTATGCAATGGCTGCCTAGAAGGCTAGAACACCATATACAAGTCTCTGTTTAAGCGTTTTCCAATAGTGTTATGAAAAAAAATTACATTTTTGAAATGTAAAGTGCAATACTGCCAGCAATGAATATTTTTGGTTTGGTTAGTGCATTAATTTTGTAGCAGGCCCTGGCATATTTGCTGAATAAAATGCTGCAAAGCCATTGAATGTAGTTGCTGAATGACAATTTGAATGTAAGTTATGTGAAAACCAGAAATTAATCAAATATGAGAATGGGCTTGTCGGAATTATGGAGGGAGTTGGATACATGTCCATTCTTGAAATTGGGGAAGGATTGAAAATCATGGCATTGACACGTTGAGCATGATCACAGTTCACAAGTGTATCCATCTTATGCAGCGGAGCGATTTACATAAACATTTAATTAGGTTATATAACTAGGTAGAGGCCAGAGGGTTCTTTATTAAATAAATGGAGAAATTTCTGATGAGTTTTGATGGTATTTGATATTATCTATTTTTCTTTTGTTCACTCACTTTTTTGGCTTATTAAGGTGCATGATGAAAGGGAAATGGATCGTGTGCTTGGAATAGATGGGATTGAGATGATTGGAATCAACAATCGTGATCTTGGTGAGGATCAACAATCGTGCTTGGAATACCCTTATCATTAATTCATTTCCAATTTCTATGAAGCTTTGACAATAATATTTTGTAGTCGAGAGTCCTTTCATTGATTGACTCACTTCTCTGTTCAGAGACATTCAATGTTGATATTGGTAACACAAGGAAACTTCTTGATGAAAGACGATTGCAAATTATCTCTGAGAAAAACATAATTGTAAGTATGTTATCCTATTATGTTGCCGAATACTCTCCTCCTGACATCCAATGCTGGTTCCAGTGTTTCTGAATAATGCTTATCAGCTCCTCTACTTTTTCGTGCTAATACATGTGATCATCAGGTGGTTGGGGAGTCTGGATTGTTTACACCCGCTGATATTGCCTACGTTCAAGAAGCTGGTGTTAAAGCAGTAAGTTTACTTCTACATCCCTGAGCCAGATGATATTGCACTTATCCCTGAGCCTCAATATCAACCAATTTTATGCAACTGGTTGAATCTGTTGCAGGTCTTGGTAGGAGAATCGCTCGTGAAGCAGAGTGATCCAGGGGAGGGAATCGCTGGGCTCTTTGGTAAAGATATCTCTATATAAGTTGATTGCTTCCATAAATTTGTCGCGAGCCTTCCCCATTTGAGTGAGGATCAATCTAGGAGCGACATTGTTTTCAGGGAGCCGCAAAGTTCATGTAAAGTGTTAGCCTATTCCGAGCTTCTGTAAGGGCTGCTGGCTATCTTGCTCTCGCTATGTCGCAACTTTTATTGCATTGAGAGAAAATGACAATAATAGCTTTTTGCTTTGAATGAGTAGTAGCCCTCCATCTCTTGTAATCCAAAGAATGGGTAAATTGCAAATTTGCAAGTTCTAAATCAAAACATGTTGATAGCTCTCTCGGTTTCTTTGATTAATACATGGCTCGGAACTTCATCTTGTCTCAACCATTGATCTCTTTCGCATTGTTATTGTATAGTTGTGAGGATCCTGTTGCCTTTGGCTAGAACGATCAGTATGGTATACTCTTGTAAGACGAAAACATATGTCTGTGTCCCTATTCATCTCGAACACTTGCAAATCTGGGCCTCATGAAGCTGCAAGGATCAGGCTCAGGCAGGAGATTCTAAATTTCTAACTTGTTGCAGAGGATTGTAAAGAGGTGACATACCCGATCCGACCCGACTCACAAAACCCCGAATGACCCGAATCTGAACTCAACCCAAGTCTAAATTTCGACCCGGACTTTGAATTTCAACTCGGGGATTCGACCTTTTATTGATCCGATAGCTGAAACTGTCCTGGTTGAAGCGCATTCCACAGGTTTTCAATACAAGCTTAATTCCAACAAATCCTATAATCTAGATCAAGAATCAAACAGATTGTTATTAAGAAATGTAAAGAGGTATTTGCGCAGAAGATTTTAGAATTGTGGGTTTTCTTCTAACCACTGCAAATGGAAATTTTAGTGGAAAGTCAGCAGGAAAAATCTTTCCAATTTTAAAAATTGGTTTTGATACGAAATATCCCACATCGGGAAATCATGAGAAACACATGTCCTTCATTACCTCACACACTACAATGATTAAACGTCGAGCTCAGTAGCGTGAGCTTATAACCCAAGCGGGGACATTAAGGTTGTGGGACAGGGTCTTGGCTAGCCAGGCCGGGTCTTTGGTAGCATTTATTGACTCGCCCTCTCCAAGTAGGGAGTTGAGCTGTGTGGTTTGGGCGAAGGCTCGGACTACAATGCTCCTAAAGCGAAGGGCACCGTGTGAGGCTGGCTTCACAGAGCAGCGACTACCTTCCGCTCTTGTCAGTGGGTATGTTTATAATATACGGGGTAATTAAAATTGAAAAAATAAATTAATTTTTTTTTAATGATAGTAAAATTTGTTGTGAATATTTGTGATCCCAAATCATTCCAAAAATATGTTTGTGTAGAAATATATGATATCTTTTTACTCTTTTGAATAGTGCCAAGGTCGTCAAAACTCGCCTAGACTACATAAACCCGTCATGAAATCCGACTAGACCCTGCCTACGCCCCGCCTAGACTCTTAACCTTACCTTATCGTCAAGCACCCGCAAAGTGTTTTTTAGAACATTGAGTGTATTGAGTGTATGTTATAACTATATAGTAATACACGCATTCAAATATTATAACATGCAAAGATTACACATAATTCACATACACTCCGTAGATTAGAGTGAGACGTATCAGAGAAGTCACAGCTAAGAGGCGCCAAAATCTCTCAATCCTCCCGCCGATTTCCCAACCTCCCTCCCTCCCTCCCTTCTTCATATTCGTCGTCGTCTCTATCCGTTCTGATTGATCCGCATATCATTTCAAACTCCAAATATGTTTCGGTTTCCCTTCCTCTGCTGAATCTCTCTACTGTTATCCGTCAGTTTTTCGCTATCAGTTGTGCCGTTGTGGAAGGGGTTGTTGAGCGGCGGTGGATTCTAGGGTTTCGGCGACCATTGATACGCTCTCTTCTGCTGTGCCGGTTTCTCACTCTCTCCCTCCCTCCCTCCGTTTTCCTTTTCTTTTTCGTTCCTGCTTCAATTTGATTTCAGTTTTGGGATGATCAAACCCTAATCGCGACTTGCAGGGACCTGTTAGGGTTTACGCTGATTGCTCTCTCGCGTGCGGCGATTAAGGTGCTCCAAATTCCAAGTAAACTCTCTCTATCCTCATTCTTAATCCGCAAGATTCATACTCGAGCATCTGTACAACCTGCGCTGAAAAATGTATTCCGGTAACGAGTTCCGTACGATAGCTGAGCCTTTTCATCTTCCTACTGAGGTAATTTTACAGTATTTTGCATCTGCTATTTTGATATTTACAAACGACGAACTCAATTTCATGTTCATGGAATTTGGTTTTGATTGTAATTTGTGGTGGCTTCTGTATTTCGTGTATCGTGTAGGAGCCAAACTACGATTATGATTTTGAGGAGGACTATGTCGAAACAGATGTCGAAGTTGAACGAAAACCAAAACGAAAGCGAAAGCGAAAGCAAAGCTTACCTGAACAAGTACAGGATCAGGTACCCGATCCCCCGTACACTTCTGAAGATTATTCTCAGCTTTTTACGACAAATCAGATATTCAAAAATCTAGCAGAAGCTTTCGATTGGGTTCAAAGGATTGGAAGAAAACATAAGATGGAGATGGTGAAAGTATATGTAGTCCATTCTTCCAAAGCGAAAGGTCGGCTTGGAATTGTAATGTTGTGCTGTGAGAGGCATGTGAGTTATAGGACTGTTCCAGGGACAGAAGACGAGCTTGGACGGAGGAGAGTCATGAAGAATCTTGAGTGTCCATTCGCAATTAAGTGTTACCAGGTCGATCCCAAGTCGTGGTTATTGGAAGTTGCTTGTGGAGTGCACAATCATGAGCTTGGAAGAGATACATTGAGGGAGAAGTATGAGTTGGAAAAAGCTGCAGCCTTGGCTGCAGCTCAGTCCAAGCCAAAGCAACCTAAGGGATTGGAATGCCGAAAAGCTGTGCAGGGGTTCAGGAATCAGCTCGCTGAATTCAACTACTTTGAGCGTCACAGGATGTCAAAAACTCCAGATGTTTTGAGTGAACTGTTGTTTGCTCACCCCAAATCCCTCGATCTACTGAGGGCATTTCCGTATGTGCTGATAATGGACTCAGCACTCAAGATAGGCAGGTGAGGTTTAATAATTTAGTAGAAATGGTATAATTGGGTAAATCCCTGTGATTTGTAGCATTCCTTAAATGTCTTGAGATATAACTATATCTACATTTATTATATCTACATTTATATGGTTGAATGTTGACAGGCATGACATGCCATTTTTTGAGGTTATTGGGATCACCTCTGAATGGAAGAAATTCACTGTTGCTTGCACACTAATGAGTGGAGAGAATGAGGACAACTACTTGTGGGTTTTGAACCAAGTCCAAGAAATGTATGACTTGGTAGGGAAACATCCTACAACTATAGTGGCAGTGTCAGACATGTCAAATCTAGCACTTCTGAATGCTATAGATACGGCGTTTCCTCAAACGCATCGCATGCTTCACCGGCGTCTCCTTTACAAAAATGCCAAACACGAAATTGGGAAGTTTATTAGGAAGGATACAGCAGCAGCCCTCTTTTCAAGATGTAGGTCTGTCTTTGAAGCGGAGACAGAAGAGTCTTACAAGACACAGTTAGCTCTCTTTGAGTCTGAAAACTCTGAATGGAATAAAGACCGGCCATGTTTTGATCTTGTTGAATCTGTGAAGCAGACATGGTTGAACTCGTACAAAGAGTGGATTGTGTCTGCGTGGACGGATAGGGCGACACACTTCGGCACTCATACCAGGGAAGTGTAAGTTATCTGAACTTGTGTCAATCAAGTAATAATATACTCAAATAACTGATATTTTTTGGTAAATGTTCAGGGATGGATATCGGCGAGGTCCATACTCGCTGTTCAAAGGGCTGTTGTGGTATTTCGATGGGGGGTTCAGCACCCTATTTAACCAACTGCACTCAGAGCTGGAGTTAGAAATCAGTGTGATAAAGGAGTCGTTGGAGGAATCGCGCACTATGATTCTCAATATTGCTAGTGAGATTGAATGCTTCGGGATGTTACTGGATTGTGTCTCATTCAAGGCATTCGAGATATTGGTGGAAGAGTACCAATATGCCACTCGTGGTGTGAAGCTAGACAGCTGCAATTGCGTTCTACAGACGACGCATGGGCTTCCTTGTGCACATGTCATTGCCAAGTATTTGGAAGAGGGGAGACTGATTGATCCTTCCATGATTCATGAGTTCTGGAGAACGCTTTGGAGATGACGATGATGATAGAAACCGATATGGAGAGGTGTTTGCTAATTTTTCGGATGATGCAAGGATGAGGATCACAAATTCTATGAACGAGCCGATGCATCCACAAAGTGTGAGTACGCAAGAACCGCCCCTTATGATGCCCTGCCAGGGATCCAGCAGGGCGACATCGAATGCATCTTCTTCATCAGCAAAATCAACAGCAGCAGCAGGACAGTCCCAAAATTCACCATATGCACCTGATATTCCAGAATTCATGTACAGATACATTTGCGGCTACAACGACGTGGTTAGGGGTGGGTGTTCTGCCTATCGTGCTATAGCAGCAAGCCGAGGGCTGACACAGGAACAATATCAGACCATCAAGAAGGAACTGAAACACGAGTTATACAAGTGTCGGTGGCTAGAAATGTACAGACGTACAGTCCACAAGGCGAACCTCAAGCATCTATTCGATGCTTTGAATGAGTACGGGGGGTGTTTCCCACTCCCGGACATGGGACACGTTGTCGCAACATGTTATGAGTGTGTTTTCGTGGTGCTAGGCTCCGAAACTTTTATGCCTCTATATGTAGATCCCGGCACAGATCTGCAAGGAATTGATATCATCTCCATAGCTTATTTGCCTACACGAGACCACTTCGTTTCGGTATGTTCTCCAACGGCATTTTTGTTTGTATGATATGATGTTTGGTTATATTTGATTCATTAATCACTTATTTTGTGTGTGAAATTTCAGATTCAGTTGGCTTCAGATTCTCCATTGCCGCCTCTGGCGAGCTCATGGGCGCTGAATCACGACCAGTCTGTTGATGGTTTGGATCTTTGTTTTGCCGCAAACTTTGATGCATATCGAGTTGGTCCCGACTCAGTTAAGTATTCGAACTCCTTTTTACAATGTAGAACGCGTTACGTATGAATCAACTTTGGTTAGATGTTCATCACTTCTATGTTATTTCATGTTTAGATTTGAACATGACAGTAATTTCCTAAATCAAATGAACACAGGTGAAAGACTGTGATGCAGACTGCATCAAGAGGTGGCAACCGCCTCCAGTACTGCGAATGTGTGATGTGGATGTCCGTCGGGGTAGAGGTCGAGGTCGGCCCAGGAAGATCTGGAGTAGTGTGATTAAACAGGAGATCTTACCCTTGACGGCCCCAACGGTGGCCATGGCCAAGATCATGCTCTCTGAAGGGACAAAATTCAGGATGAGGATGTCTATCTACTTATCTAGATAAGGGATTTTGGGGTTTTTGGGTTCGAAGTGGACGATCTTGGTGGTTATGAGTGTAGGAGTCTTCGTTGCCTCCCACAAGTTCATGGGTGCTCGATCATCACCGCTCTGTCGATAGTATGGATCGTCGCTTTAACTTACATTTTGATGCATATCGACTTGATCTCGACTCAGCTAAGTAATCAAACTCTTACTACAATGTAGAACTTGTTGCTTATGGACCAACTTTGATTAGATGTTCATCGTTTATATGTTATTCCATTTTGCAAATCCCGGCCATTAATTTCACAGTCTTGGAGTGAACGGAGCGTCCTCAGGAAGCTGCAAGGCTCAGGCTCAGGCAGGATTCCATAGAGGTGATATACCCGATTCACGAATCCCTGAATGACCAGAATCTGAACTCAACCCATGTTGGAATTCGACCCGAACTTGTATCGAAAATCAGGTGATTTGACCTTTTATTGATCCGATAGCTGAAATGCCCTGAACACGATGGTTCCACACAATGAAGTGAAGTTCACACAACTGTCCTGTTTGAAGTGAATTCCACAGGTTTTCAATACAAGCTTAATTCCAACAAATCCAATAATGTCAATCAAGAATCAGACAGATTGTTGCTCAGAAATGTAAAGAGGTATTTGCGCAGAAGATTTTGAATTGTGAGTTCTCTTCCAACCACTGCAAATGGGAATTTTAGTGGAAAGCCACTAAGCCAGCAGGAAAAATCTTTGCAATTTTACAAATTTGTTTTTGATACGAGATATCCCACATCGGAAAATCATGACAAACACATGCACTTCATAACCTCACATACTCCAATGATTAAACGTCGAGCTCAGTAGTGTGAGCTTGTAACCCAAGCGGGGACATTAAGGTGGTGGGATAGGGTCTTGGCTAGCCAGGCCGGGTCTTCGGTGGCATTCGCTGACTCGCCCTCTCCAAGTAGGGAGTTGAGCCGTGTGGTTCGAGCGAAGGCTCGGATTACAAGACTCCTAAAGCGAAAGGGCACCGCGTGAGGCTGGCTTCACAGAGCAGCGACTACCTTCCGCTCCTGTCAGTGGAAGGATTACGAGTCGGTGCCATCTGGATCCACTAGCGCCTCGGCTAGCCTGATCACACCATTGGACCACCACTTTTTCAATCCCATGTGGTCACGTGTTAATAAATATTGATTATTTTTTTGAAAATAGATTCATATTCTATGCCCTCAAAGTATATGTTAAAAATCCCTTAATAAAATAGTAATAAAAACTCGATTTTTTTTAAAAAAAAAATAAGTAGGAGGATGAGTAGGTTTATAATATAATTGAAGTTGAAAAAATAATAAATTAAAGTAAATTTTACTTTTAAATGGTACTAGTAAAATTTATTGTGAACCCAAATTATTCCAAAAACCTACAATTTGTGTAAATAATTATGGTATCTTTTCGTATTATAATATTATATTATGGCTTATAATATACAATATGTATTATAATATCATAATCATTACAAGTTGTCATTTGTAACATGCAAAGATTACTAGTCCAAATCTTATATAGCGCCTCGTCGCTTTACCTTACATTTTGATGCATATTGACTTGATCTTGATTCAGCTAAGTAATCAAACTCTTTCTACAATGTAGAACTTGTTGCTTATGGATCAAATTTGATTAGATGTTCATCGTTTATATGTTTATTTCATCTTGCATTACACTAATCTCTATAATGTAGAACATCACATAGTACACTTATGTCGCCCTCCGGACCATTTTATGTGTCGAATCTGGTGCTATACATATCTATCTAACTCTCGCGATAAATATACAGCTACACCTTCGAATCCGGGTGCCACAAAAATACGCAGTCATAAGATATGAAATGATGAACAAATCATGGTCTTGGGACTTATGGATAAGGCAAAAAAAGCTTCTTGACCGAGTACTCTTCTTCCAGCAATGGTTCCCCTTCAACAAGGGAAGCAAAAAAGAGTCTTCAAAGCAAACAGTCCTTGGTTTGTAGTTTGTACTTTCTTGGTCAATTGCTATAAGCCATTGATATTCAGTCTTCAGTCGAACAGACCATCGTCTTCCAGCCCTACTCGGTTTCGAAGCTGCAAGGATCAGTCAGGAGATGTACATTCATTCACCAGCAAAAACCTTCTAGATGGAACAATCCGGGTCATTGCAAAGAGGGGAAAGATATAGGATATAGGTTTGTTCTAGTTGTCGGAGCGGGTATGGTTTCAAGCCAAACCTGAAAACCACTTTCTTTGATGAGTGTTGGCATTCTGCTCTTCAGTAGCTCCTGGTTGGGCTCAGCGGATCGTAATCATAGGCTTCTCCTGCTTTGACAAATCGACCTTTGACACGCTTCCTCACATCCGCCCTTGCCTTGCGAGAGGCGTACCTCACCCTCTTGTCGAATCTAGTTGTCATAAAACGAAAGTTGAAAGTGAATAATACACTACTGAATCCAGTATATCGAGGAAATGCTATCAAGATCACCTATATTTATGGGGAAAAAATGGCAAACATAATGCAACTTCTGAATCATATCATTAGACAGTCATAAACAGAAGAAGCAAACTAGAAAGTGAATAACACACTACCGACTTTGCTTCTTCTATCAGGCAGTCGTTGAAGCAAACTTGAAAGCGAGTAATATACTATCAACTAACCGCTGAATCATCATTTGACGTCATCATCAACAAAATATATACAAGGAAAAGTACAAGTACATCTACTTGCACAAGCAGACATAGTGATATTTACTTTGAGAGGAATTTTATCCAAAATCATCCAGTTCTATGTTTCCTACTATCTTTCCTAAAGTAAATAATTGTAACCTTCAAGAGGAAGTGAATTTTTTGCATCAGTATCACTTATGTAGTAGAATCAAAGAACAAAATGGGCATTCAGTGAGCAGACGGAAAGGTTTATTCCGATGGGAGGAAAGAAAGAAACATGATTAGTACTTCAAAGCCTAAACATCAAAGTAATATCACTTACTTGCGTGCCTTCTTCTTTTCCTTGTATCTCAAAACAGCATCAGACCTGCTACTTGATGGATGAGAAGTGTCGGGAAGCGCCCAGGGGGGTTCGCCAAATAAAAGCATTGAAGAAGCATCACACTCTTGATAATCTCCTCCACTACTCTCCCCAGTAAGGCCCGAAAATGAGACACCAAAGCCAATAGCTGGGTCGGTTTTGATGCTCATGATTGAATCAGCGGATGCTGCATTGCTGCATGCTGGTTGTACTGCATTTAGGACTCCAGGTAATGATCCCTGAATAAAAGCATGTTATGATGTCAGCCTATTGGACAATAAAAGTGAATTCCATGCTCCTGAATTTAGAAAACATCCACCATAGAACACATGTTTAGACAGCAGATCATGAATTTCAATTTTCAAGTAGATAATAAGGTTACATCTTATTCGCATTAATAGTTCGAACAATCATGCTCTCAAGTTGTAAACAACTACAGGAGCTTACAGTATATCATTATCCATTCAGAAGCCATAAAAGTTAAATCTTCATTAAGACAACTGCAAAAATGCAAATCCAAGTTTCACAACACAAATACAGTGTGCAGTGTCATGGAATCAAATCTATAGATACCAGAAAGAGACTTGTCTTACAAGCAAAAACTTTCAATCACTCGATTTTATATTATTTTTATTTTCCATATTCTTTTCTAACTCCCAAGTCTCAGGAAGCAGATTTTAGCATTTGCAACAGAGGAAGCCTAGATAAAAGTCAAATGAGTACCATAAAAGTTTATAAAAACCCATACGGAATATAATATTCGCATCCTTTCACATATAGTAAAGATTCCTAACACTTCAGCTAGATGAAAATTGTGTGGCTCATGGGAGAAGGTAGGGACCAGGGCATGAAGACGGTATCTTGAAAAGTAGGGTATTGGAATGAGGTGCAAGCATTACTACATGCAACAGGCAAGGCAATTATCCAGAAATGTACAGGTAGCATAATTGATAAAAATAAATATTAGAAAAAGAACCTCAGCACCAGCTGCGCCCTGACAACAAGAATCGGCATTAGACATGCCCTTCTTCATAAACAACTTATCAATTCCACCATTCTCAAGGAGTTGTTCAGATTCACAGATAGTTACATCGAAGAGCTCTTGATAGTTTTCAAAATCCATATCAAATCTATCCATGTCCAACTCTCCATAAAGCTCGTCTTCATAACTGCTGATATCTCCAGCCCCGGAATAGAATGTCTGCAATTACAGCCAGAAGACACAACTGAGGATAAGAATGCTAGGAGGACTAGAGAGGGAATCCCGAAAAAAATGATTACATTAAGGGAATTGAAGCCCTCATGGATTTTACAATGTGCTAAAAACTGAACTGTGAGAGTCAATGAACAACAGATTTAGCACACAATGATACAATACACCAATGACTTAACAAAAAAAGAGTATGTTGTCTTTCTTTTAAATAGCCTTAATTATTGCCACTAAATATGTTACACTTCAACATTCATCTTTTACTCGCATGAAATAAGAAATGATTCATGCAGCCACAACAGTTTCAGCTTTCCTTGTCAAACTGATTCATTGGCCTATTACAACACAGCGCATCATTAACGTAATCGGAACCCTTCCTCCTAATTGAAGATATCACACAATAAATGAGGGAGGGTACGATGTCACTTCCTTGATTTGTTCTGTGATAACTACCACCTCCTAAAACTACCAAAGCCTGTGCAAAATCCAGACCAGTTTAAACACACTCTTGAGTCTTCAAATATCCCATGTTAAAAAATGGATAAAAGTTATGTCAAATATATACAAAGTCCTAATCTCTTATTGCTAAGAGTGTCTGTGTGGCTGCAAGTACAAACCTGCAACCATTGTAAACACAACACCGGGGAAAAAGAAGAATTCATTGTAAAAAGTAGGAGAAATTTACACATAACCACACTTGCTACATGTTATTGTGCATGTTACTAACCTTTTTATATATAAAAAATTGCATTTAACCACCCATTATTCATATTTGATAACAACTTGACACTTGAACCTTTTTTTATCGTGAGTAAAACGCAAGAAAAACATATATGATGGCTGAAAGATGTGTCACTATATCAGTGCTAAATGTATGATGAAAAATGATTATTAGATGGTTAAATGGCATGTTTTTTATGAAGGATGGTTTTGTTCAAAGTGACTTAAATGACAGCTGGTTTGATTTTATTTTTTTTTAAATAGAATGTGTAATAGTGAATTCTTTGAAGTAGTCAACTGCTATCCAGAAGCATAAACTGCATCTTTCTCCATCACCAATATGTATTTAAGGTTCATATGGAAAGGGTTTTCTCCTCTCCCATCAGAAAATTTTATGTTGGCAGTTTTCACTCTTCAGTCCAAAAAGTGATATTAACATTATAGAAAAATATTTGACAGGAAAACATATTGACTCCCGAGTAATTTATGCATGCAAGCATTTACCTTTGGGGAAAGTGGGTATCCAGATCCAGAAGGTTGATCCAAATTGTGTGTTGTATCATGATCAGGTATGGATGAGTAGCCCATCCAAACACCTGATTTATCCAAGCTCTGGACATCATCGAAACCACCGACTGCAGCAACTGGCCCACCAGCTTCTGAAGCAGGATCTAAACCACTCTTTTCACTATTTTCTGCAATGGACAGTAATCCCAATCCCTGCTCACAGGTTGAATCATCTGGCAAAGAGGCCGGAGCATCAAGGAGGAACGACCAGATGGTAGAAAGCTCCTCAGCTGACGGGCAGCCAGTGTAACAGCTTATCGGTTGCTTTTTATGCGATGAGGAAGATGTAGAACCAGCATGTTCCCTCCAATCACAGCTCCTGCACAAAGAGGCTTTTTCTTCAACACATCTAACAAATGCAGGCTGAGAATTGCATCTATCACACACAAGTGTCCTAGAGTGTCGCTTTGAGAGGGCATTTGCAGAGTGAACATTTCGGTCACACGACAAACATAAGTAGGCAGCGTCAGACCGGCAATACACCATGGACCTTTGCTGCCCACAAAAATCACACATATACCCCATTTCGATTCTCAGATGTGGGGTACAAATCCAATATGCTTCAACTATCACCCCAGATTGCAGCTTCTCCAAGGAAAGATTGCCGTCAAAAGTTTTATTCACAACCTTCATACCAGAAAAAAAAACAGCAGTGAGAACAAGAACTTTCAACTTAAAATCTAAACAAATAGAGAGAAATTTTAGGTCCCTTCAGTGAATTGATATCTTAGATCAAACATAGCTCAGAGAGGGGGAATGAATCAATCAGTATTTTTTGACAATCCCAAACGAACTCAGCCTATTTCATAGCTAAAATTGACAGTTTACACTTAACAGTGACACCCTATTAGGCGGAAAAAATCAGTACCAAACTATTTCATAGCTAAAAGAAGAAATTTCTAAACAACACCAAGATTTGCATCTGAAATCCAAAATCGAAGCTAAACAGCGTTAGAATCTCCCATCTCCGAATCAAATAACTAAATCCTAAACATGAAAATCCGGGGGAAAAAAATAATATAATTTCCCAACCTTCCGTCATCTGAAACACAGATCGTCAAAATCGATATGAAGAAAACACGGAAGCCGACGAATCAAACGCCGCTAGAAAGAGTTAGATAAAATTCCACTGATTAACCAGCAAAACGGAGGTGAAAGTGAAACAACAACCAATCAAACCTTGAAAAAATAAAATTAAGCAGCGAAGAGTAAAATTACCAGCAAAATCCAGGCGAGGAAAGATCGCGTATGCAAAGCCCTAAAATCCTGACGGCGATTCCAGAACCCCTCTCTCTATCTCTATCTCTCTCTCAAAAACGGACAAACGCAGAGCTTAGCTTGAGAGTTGTGTTGTGTACAATGGGAGAGGGATAGAGAGAGAAGATGAGATATAAATATATGGAAATAAAATAATAATATATTTTGGGTGGGGGAAAGCATTTCTGACAATAAAGTGATAAAAGTGCAAGAAAAGGCTAAGGGTGGGGCCCACGTCCTCTCAATAATAAAAAAATGAATTTACAGTAAAAAAAGGAAAAAGGAAAAGGGAAGGGTAAGACAAATGGCAACTGGGAAATTGCCCATTTTTGCAACTTTTCATAATTGAATTTAGTTGCCCTATCTTTTAAAGTTTTGTTTATTTTGCACATTTATCTTCATATCTAATTATCTAAAGCCATTTTTTTCAACATTTGTTCTAGTTTAGGTTAAATATTTTAATTAGAGCAAGATTCTCTTATATATATATGTATCATCATTTTTAAAATATTTTTGTAGAACTTATATATTAACAGTTTTTATATCCGGAGAAACTAAATACACCACAAATCTGCACGTCGGAATGGACGTGCAGGTTTGCAATGTGCTAATTAATTAAAAAAGCGTGCTAATTAATTAAAATGGATGCACGTTTGAATGGACATACGTTTAAGAAAGAGGATTTACGGTGTATCTAACAACACCCTTTTATATCCTATGCCCCCAATGACATAGGATAATAGTCCTAATTTGGAATTATATTTCAAATTTAAATTCATTTAGGTTTTTTTTTAATTAGATTCTTAGGGTTCACTATGTTTTTTTTAATAGAGAATCTTTCTCTATTTAGATTCTTATCAAAAGGCATATGATAGAAATACCGATATCTTATTTCCTCTGTTAATTACAACACCTCGGTTTATTTTATTTATACGTTTTTAAGAAGATAAAAATAATACTCTTTATAAAATATTTTTTTTATTTTTTAAATTCATACTTTGATAAGTATAAGTTATGAAAAAAAAATTAATAAAAATACTCCAATTATTATTTTTTATATGTGATTTACTATTCATGCATTCATATTTTCTTAGGTTATAAAAACTATATGAAATATCAATTTTTTAATAATCTCATAATTGTTACAGTATTAAATTATAAGATTATTAGTAATTATTAGATTATTAAAAAAAAAATCAAAAATTTTATATTTTATATAATTTTTACTATCCTTATAAAAATCCATGAATAATAAATGACATATAAAAAAGAACGAAAGGAATAATATTTTATATCATTTTTAGTTCATTAAAAAATATATCGAAAATTCAAATGATATATTTTCTTAATTTAAACGGTATTATTTAATGAAATACGGAGTAGTTTTCAAAGTAGGATTCTTGATATAGGCTTATTTTTCCAATTATGCTCATCTTATTTATAGAGTTTGAGAATTTTAAAACTTTAAGTGACGTATTCAGTAAGGAAGCTGCAATTATAAGCAAAAGTATTTTCTAAAAGTCTAATAATAATAAACTTATCTCGCTTTAGTGATAAAAATTCAATGCTTAATATCAAGGATATAAAAAAAAAAAAAATGACGTAACACGTTGACGTGATTATTATCGTAAATATGTGAGAGTTGTCTTCTAAAATTTCATTTTATTAAATTTTCCCATTGTATAAAATGCGACCAATTCAACCCATCCATCGATCCATAACTAGACGTATAACTTTCTATTAATCAAGGTTGATAAAGTATTCAGATCAAAAAAAAAAAAAGTTGATAAAGTATTATATTTTTTCCCCCAAACTACAAATAATATTTGTTTATTTTGGTCGGAAAATAAAAATCATATCTAATGCATAGATAATGATTGGTATGCTCTCAAAAAATAATTATTAAGTTGGTCTATGACATGCTTTTATGAGATCAATAAGGGCAAGTTCTAGTTGATAAAAAGTATAATGATTTTTTCACATGGTACAACTGAAAAATGGCTATTTTTAAAAATACAACCGTATCACAAAACCACTCTAAATAAGGTTATTTTGTACAAATTTTTTCAGTCCTTTATTATATGTGACTATTTATAAAGAAAATAGGTTAAAAAAATGTTATTAAAATATATATAAAAAGGTTGAAGTATGGATAAAACGTAAGAGTAATGAATTGCTAAAAAAAAGTAAAATAAAGTGTGGTCAAATGCATTTTGCAAAATAAATGGTGGGTTTTTTTGGCTTAAATAGGGAAAATTTTTGTTAAATTAAACCTATAGGTATGATAGATTGATTACATAGGTCTTATATTGTATAGTGGGCCCAAATGTCCAATACCTTATAACCTATATATATCATTGTCTAATAAATGAAACCATCAAGGAAAGACTTTACATCAATTCTATCATTCTACCTAGTATCACAACATTTTCTTCCTCACGGAACCCTAATTTGATCCTCCTGCCTCACCTCTCCTCTTTCCGTCGCCGGCCTTGTCCCAACTACTGTCACCGACCTCCGACCTTCCTCTTCGCCGCAAGCTTGCGCCGCCATCCTCTTCGTCGCCAGTCCTTGCTCTCCTCAAGGGAGGACTTTACATCAATTCTATCATTCTACAAGGTACTCCCTTTGTCTCAAAATGAATTGTGGGTTTTGCAAAATGACGCATTTGTTTGGAGGCTAATACAAATACCAATGTTAAAGTTTTTTTTTAATAGGTAATAATTCGGTTGGAAAAAACCTAACCGATAGCATCCCGATGGATGAGATTATTAAGATCAGTATTAGATGTCAAGACCGCCCCATTAACAAGGCGGTCAAGGTATGCAATCTTGTCAGTCGATCTGTTACCCTCGCGGGACACATGCGAGAAAACCACATTTTGGACTTCAGTAATCTGTCTTTTATGTCTTCCATAAAATACCAATGTTAAAGTTGTCTAAAGGGTTATCTAGTTTAGAGGATTTGTTTTTATAAATTTATAATATATGTTCATAGGAGTCAGGAACAACTCCATAAAAAAAATATGGGAAAAAAAACTTGAAAATACTCCAGATTATACAAATTAGTGAATTACAATATTTGACCCTCCCATTATATATTATGTTCAAATAAAGTATAAACCCATCACTAACAAGTAACAATTCATTTTGGACAAATCAACATCAAAATTGTCCAATTTTGTCCCAAAACTAAAAGGAAAAAAAAACAACTCCAAAACTAATGTTATATACTAAAATAACTCATGAAACAAAGTTGTTAGATTTAATTGACCTTATATCTAATTGAGTAATTGAATAAATATTGAGTTAAAATCAGACTTTAAAAAATCTTAAATCTACAACCTTAATACTCCGTAGTTAATAGCGATACTTTCATTATGGTTTGTTTTTATTTCAATACATTTTAATAATAATAATGCACTTATAAATATAAATATTTGAATATTACTATTTGGTTATCGCATTTTGCAATGTTTTTTAAAATAACATAAATTTTAAATAAAATATATTGTAAATTATATTAATTAAAATAGCATAAATTATAAACTTTATCTAATAATTAATGCTTGATAGATTATAATTCATAATATATTTTATTTAAATTTTATGTTATTTTCATTGTATTCCAAATAAATGTTGAGGGCTAATTGATGATGATGTATAATCCATTAGCGCACACACAATAAACAAACTAACAAATCTGGCTTACTTTTCACACAATCCAGAGGAGTCATCGATCATGTCACTTCCTTATTTTACATTATCCAAAACAATAAAGCCCAATATTTTTCAATATAATGCGGATAAAACCTTAAATAAGTTTGCCTGTCAATTATCTATTCGACAGGAAGAGTACTACTATGTGCCACTAAAAAGTCTCCTTTGTTAATTGATGTAATCCATTCATGATTTCTTCTTTTTAAGGGCATTTCAGATGACTAAAACACTTGACCAATAACAGCAAATTAACAACAGATCTCTATTTTTATTTTATTTTATTTTATTTTATTTTATTTTATTTTTGTAGAATGAATTTTAGAGCAAGAGAGAGAGAGAGAGAACAGGTTTTGGTTACTAAGAAGAGCTTATAAACCATATTGATATGGTTCATAACGTTCTATTTTATCCGGATGTAAACCTAACTAAGAAATAAAAACATTTTAAGGTGATTTAACCTCTAATAAAGTATCACTATCTGAAAAGAAATTTCATAACAAAAGGGGGTAAAGGCCACTGTTTTCTCCTATAACATGCAAATGCTTAATCTATTTTGTGTGTGTGTGAAAATAACATTTTTATGTTAAATAATATGGTATGTTTGTACCACTACTTAAAAGGGGCTTCAGTTTTTGTACCACTACTTAAAACATTTTTAGGACCATGACTATATACCGCCAGTAAGCTTACCGAACCCTAAAACTTGTGTCCCAATATATAAAACATATCATGTCACATTTTGGTGTTGAGAGAACTTGCTTGTTTGAGTCGCAAATCCATTGAAAACAAGTTACATAGCTAAGAGCTCAAAAGAGGAGGACGAAGGGCGCACATGCCATTTTCTTTCGAAAAATGGCAAGACAAGAGCCAAGATAGCATACTCCAACTTAGGCAGCTTCTGGTTTCAGTTCTCACTTCTTCCGCGAAACAAGCCAAAAGGGAGAGGCATTCAAAGCTCGGGTTTGTGTAGATTTATCCATATAGTGAGCGCCATGGAGCTTCTTCTGTGGCCTTTGATTGTTTTGTTGGGTTCAAGCTGATACCGTCTCTGACAAAGCATATGGAGGAGGAACACGAGCTTGCCAGGAGCTCCCCGATACCACAAACAACCTGGTTCAACAACTTTGTTAGCATGAGAACATGGATTTTTTCTTCAACAAAAGAGTGAATGTGAAAGACACCAGTCATTTAATTAGTCAAAAACCATCTGAATACAGGTTAAGACTTGGTCAGATCACTAATTTACTGATTGTGTTTTGGCCTACTTATTTGATTTTTTTTACCCCAACAAGTGGGTCACATCTTTCCAATAATTTAATGGGAACGTATTAATCCAAAAATGGGTCACATGCCGCTTAAAGGAGAATCTATTGTTGAAGAATGGAAATGGTTTCCAACAAACAGTCAATCAACCGACTGTCTTGAGTTGTAAACTAGGTTACTGACTTGGCCGAAATACATACAGTAACAAAATTGTTAACGACTTCATCACTAACAAAGAAAAGTACAGTACCTCTACAGTTCACAACGATTAGACGAATAAAAATACTTTGGTATGTAGTAAAAGGATGCAACAAGTAGGAAGAATGGGCAGATATATCATGAAAGCAAATTAATATCCCCTTGAGAAAATTGCTCATTTTTCCCCAAGCCTAAGATTGGTACTTCAAATTAGTTTCAATCTTTTCTCCATACAAATTCATCCTGTTTACAGTCTTTAACAATTCTCCGACCCTCACCCACCCCCGAAAAAATAAAAAGAAAAAAGAACGAAAGGAAAGAAGAGATAAAAGTGTGGAATCTCCTAGCAAAAAAGACAAGTCAAAAGGGAAAAGAAGGCTTATTTAGGGGGGTCAAGTGGTCAACTATGAATCATGACACAAGGTTGAAGATCAATCAATCGATTTACTTTAGTCCATTGCTCTTTTATTATGTTATCCAAATTTAAGTTGCTAAGCAATAACTTTATGCCTAGATGATAAAATTACTTAGGGTGCACGTTTTATAATGTATGATTTGTCCATAAAAGAGTGCCAAGTTTTCTTTCAAAGGCATAAGCAATCATCTGAGATGGATAAATATAAATAGTGGGGGTCCACAGGATATAGTGACCCTTAAAGCGAAAAACAGACCACAAAGAACCATCTGGCAGAGACAACCTATAAACAAGCAGATAAGGGTCCAAAAGCTATTGCCACTGGTATGCCTGTTAACTTCACCTTTTATTTCTCCTCTAACAAAGTACTAAATAATTCAAGCACTGGAAGAACTGGCTGCCCAGTGGTCGCATTGCACTCAACCTACCGAAAAGGGTAAAGTTCTTCCTCCTACCTGAAACCCCTCCACCAATCTAAATCTAGTAAGGTGATTGGTTTCATAAAAAAGAAAAAGAATCTGGGCAACTGCATCCAGACTCTTCTGACTAAACCCAAAAAAAATACAATACTAGCAAGAGCTAACTGCAAATTCTATCAAAAACAATAACAAGACAAGAAGATCTATGGCTAAGTATATAGAATAACAAGATTATATATGTGACTGCATTAGATCATTGAGACGATACTGGTTCACATCTTAATAATCCTCCATTAATTTCCACAACAGCTTTGCAATGAACCAGGAGCAGTTCATTAAAAATGAAAAGAAAAGAAAAGATATCAGGCATAACTGAAGCATACCTCCAAGTCATCTTTTGAAGTATCTTTGGATGGGTATACATCTCTTACACCAATGAGGAGAGCAGTGGGGAACTTCAAGACACGAATAAACTGAAGCAAGCATGCCAAAGGTTCGTAATGGATCTGCAACAATGATGGTAACTTCTGTGCTTTTGAAACTAATGCTGTTGTGATTTCTGTTTCTGGACCCAATTGCATGCCGTAGATTGAGGCTTTGTCAAACCTTGATGAAGATTTATCTTCACATTTGAGCTTTGATGATTGGACCACGAAAGGAAGAGCCATGGTTACAGAGGTTTTCCCTTGAGCTATTGATCCCAAAACTTCATTGACTGCACATGTTAATACCGGGGGTTCATAAGAGTGCATGAGTAGCACAGATACCTAAATGAGGGGGGAAAAAAGGCAATCATCCAGTCAGCTTCTCATAATCAGTTTATTTTGTTAAATTCCAAACATGCCAAAAAAGACACTGCTTTTCACAGGCATACACAATCAAATGCACATTTAGCATTACTCAAACAAGTAGCATCTTATAATTTAGTGCCCCAAGGGTTTTCTACTTTCCCAATAACACACACAAAGGTACTTCATCATCTTATGGCTCTCGTGAGGGTTTTCCAATGGAGAAGAAATTGAAGCAATAAGAACATGAACAAAGTGACCTAGGGAGCTGTAACTCTTCTAAGAAAAGAAAAATATAACATGTTAGGGGTAAAGACTCATAAGCCTACTATAAATAAAGACAGCTTTATTCGATTATGTGTTGGCACTTGGCATCAGATTCTCAACAGCATTTGGGTCCATCGGGTGTGAAAAAGGAACCCAGACAAAGCAGATCCTAAAGCATGCCCCAAGCAGTAGTGCTATAATTATTGGCCCATGTTCAAGTAGTAATGCCCAATAGCTCTTCTAGTGGTGTTAAATGGCCAACAAAACTTATTGATGTTGCACAATCAAATAGGAACATCCAGCTTATCTAATAGCTCCCCATAGTAGCAGTAATGAAGAAAGAAAGGTGGGATCCACATTCCGCAGGCCTTCAGCTTGCTAGCAATTGCATAATAATACAGAACCTCTGAAGAGCAAGTTGATCCTTAACAGAAAGAAAAACCGGACCTAATTTCTAGATGCACACTCTTTTGACATCGGGGACACAAATGATCACTTTATGCTCTCCAGATATCAAAGCATATTGGTGGAATTTAACATAATTGCACTAAAACATGCAGGTGATGAAGCATCCTCGTGCCTAAATACTCCACTAACATAATCCTTCAGAAATAAAGAAGAAAATTCTGCTTTCATCATGATCATAATGTTGTTGCTAACAAATATGTTGTCTTCCTCCAAAAAAGAGATTCAGACAATTTCTCAACTATGCAGATACATACCAGATGGTATATACACAGGAAGATGGTTAAAAAAAAAAAAATTGAGATACAATTATACAAATGTACAAAGCCACATGCAAAGATTTCAGGTCAAGAAACTTAACAGGGCATCAAATATGAAAAGAAGTAAAATCAGAAAATGCCTTAAATGCCTGCACTCGAGATAGAGGTTATATAATCCATGATCTATCTATTCACACTGTTCACATTACAATTTGAATCATCATTCAACAATCACAAAACATATTAAATGCCCAACAGTAATGACCAATTTTTGAAATAGTAAAACTCCTTTCTCTGTTCATCTTCGCTATTAATATGATCAGCACTCAATCGTATGCCCCGAAGTGTTTAGAAAAATAGGGGAATCGATTCAATTTCTTTACTGAAACTACATGAATATTTTTATCAGTTCCCACCTATTAGAAACTTCCATGCATGCTCCTGCTATCATCCCCAAATCCCCACCTATCAATGGAATCTTACTAACAAGATTCAGTAATTCAACATGAATCTTGTTCTGTAACAGTACAGTTTGCACAAACAGCACTTGTGCACAGATGAGAAAAGAAGATGACAACAAAATGTAGGAGGAAATGTAAGGAAGAAGAAAGAGGCATTACGTATTTCTGAGATCTTTCTCTCTGTATTCAGATTATTGATTATTTACAACTACATTAGGCTATATATATAGCCTAGGGTTGTTATAACAGCATCACCCCTTATTGCCTCTACTGACAGCTATAACTAACAAAGACCTTCAACACCTTACTGATGTCACCTACTAATACACTCTACACTTGCATAGCAACGAAAATCTCTAGAAATAAGCTTCTCTAACTATATACAATTATAGTCATTTTCTTAGGCATAAAAAAAAAAGTAAAACCGAAATGAGCTATCAATTCTAGGTACAATGCCAAATGTCTATGAAATCCGAAGTGAACATATTATTCCCAAAATTAATTGACAAAGCGCAATAACAAAAAATCAATATGAATAACCAAATCATAAGGGCTATTAGCAAGATGAAGAAATGGCTATTGACAAGATATTTTTAACTAAATCACTAATTACTCCTTTTTACTGTTACAGGTCATTTGGGAATCAAAGCACCGCCTGCCATGGAGATTGCTAGCAATCACCGCCGCTGCCCCGACCCGTTGTCCTCCTCCGGCAGCCTGAGCTAGCAATTACTGCGTTCAGAGGCAGCAACTCCTCCACCCCCAACCCCCTCCATCGTTGCCCCGACTCCCTCCCCATCCTCTGTATCGTTCTCTAATGGCGGTTGAAAGGTGAAACGACAAAACAAGGCACATCATCCTAATCACTCAAATCCATCAACAACACTCCAAATTAAGGTCGAATCCGTTGAATAACAGAGCCCATAACTACAAATGAACCAATCTTACCACCCAATTCCAATCCCCATTCCTCCACCATTGCACCGACGCTGTCGTCCCCCTCCGGCAACCCGGGCTTAGCGCCCTCCCCCTCCACTTCCACCATCCCCTCGGCACTCCCTCCGCCGCCGACCGACCCTGTCGTCCCCATCCAGCAGCCCGGGATCGATCCCAATTGTTTAACCATGGTGATTGAGAGTCCTTCATTTTCATCGATTGACGGTTGTTTTCCCAATTTGGAGATTAGGGTTTAGAAATGAAAAGGACTTAGCAGACAATTAAGTTGATTTACTCTTGTCAATAGTCATTTCAATGTCTTGTCTCTAGCTTCACTCTAACCAAATCAATTCAAACAAAGAGAACAAGAAACAACAATCAATACCAGGAAGAGGCCGTTGCTATCGACAAAATGAGCAATTTTACCACACGCCTGCTGATCTGCGATTCCGTAACGATCCAAGGGCAACTCAAACGACTCTTCACTGTCAGCAAAAGGCGAAATAAACATTTATAGCGTCGCAATCGAAGGCTAAACGAAATGGAACACGGTGGAGCTATTTATAGTGTGATTTGGCCATGTCGCGAGAAAGAATACTTACGATCGTAGAACGGAGGAGCTAGGGTTCGGACGGAGGGCACCGTAGATTGCAGAGGCGAATCCATCGGAGTCGCTGAAGAGGAAGATAAGCTTTTCGGCGACCTTCATGACGTTTCTCTCACTGTCTCTCTGTCACTCTCGCCGTCTCGAGGATTTGTGAAGGTTCTCTGAGCTCCGAACGAACTAAGGCCGAAACCGCACCTTCTCTGCAGATTTCTAAACAAACACTGTGGCGGCCCGGGGCCGCCCCCCTCGAGCGAAAAAAATAAAATAAAATCAAAACGACGTCGTTTTTTTTTTCTTTTTTTTTTTTTTCAAAAAAAAAAATTCAGATTCAGAGTTTATGGCTGCATGCACACTGCAGAGTGCACACTGCAGAGGCACGGAGAAAACTCAGAAAAGGGTAGGGCGAACGACGGACGAGAGCGAGGCTCCTGACTCGCGAGGGCGAAGGCTGCTGCGCCGCTGCTGGTTCCGGGCCTCCGACCACTGGTTCCGAGGTGCGAGCGGTGACTGGCGGGGGTGGCGCCGTGGCGGGCCTTGCGGCTGAAGCGCTACTGTACTGCGGAGCGGAAGAAGTAGAACGTGTAAGTTTCCTTTCAATACTTCAATTAATTCGAGATTTTATAAATGTTTATATACTTTATTGAATTGATTTTGTTGAAATTTTGAATTGATTTAGAGAATTGAAATGGATTTGTTAGATTAGGTTTAAGATTTGAGTATGAATTGGGGGTTTTCATTAATTTATTCGAGATTTTATGAATGTTTGTGTACTTTATTGAATTGATTTTGTTGAAATGGCGAATTGATTTGGAGAATTGAAATGGATTTGGTAGATTAGGGTTTGAGATTTGAGGATTGAAATATGAATTGGTTTTTTTTTGCTAATTAATTCGAAATTTTATGAATGTTTATACACTTTATTGAATTGATTTTGTTAAAATGTTGGATTTGGATAATTTAAATGGATTTGTTAGATTATGGTTTAAGATTTGAGGATTGAAATATGAATTGGGGGGTTTTTGTTCATTTTGTTTGTTTTATTATTTGTGTCTTCGGTTAATTTGTTAGTTGTGCTTCATTGACTCTTTAAAAAAATTACAAGCAATTTTTATGGGTTGAATCCTTAATTGAACTAAGCAAACACATTTCTTTCAATAAATTTTTTTTTAAAAATCTTTAACATATTTACTGAAAAGCTTAAACGAGCCCAAACGAACGAGCTTGGGCAACAAGCTTGAACGAGCCCGAGCTTGTTCGTTCTGCTTGATCGAGTCTCTCAAGCCGAGCTCGAGTTTAGGGTTGGGCTTGCGAGCCGAGGTTAAGCGCCAAAAAAAGCTTGTATAAATTTCAAGCTCGAGCTCGGCTCGTTCGGCTCGAATAACATCCCTATCAACGAGTACTTTGACGAGCGTCTTGATTACTTAGAAGTATTATTGCATTACATGTATTATTGATGTTTTATTGGTTCAAATACAAGTAAATGATCAAAGATTGTTATAATATTGCATAGGCACCCACCTAGTGCCATTTGGAACATTGATAAAATTCATATGGTTAGTTTCTTTATGTGCATATAATTACTTGATTACTGTGTAATTTAAGCTATCTCATTCAACTTCTGTTTTTCATTAGGTAATCCGGTTGAATTTCTCTAATTTGATTTGAGGAAGGCACTGACAACTGTGATTTGAGCAAACACACAAGGTGTTGTTTATATTTTAAATTTCAGCAATTGGGTTTATCTACTACAATGGCTTTCTCTTTCCGAAGGGTATCATTGTCACAAGTTATATCCTGCTTGAAACGAGCACGGTATGATATATTACCTCCTTCAACATTTTGTATAGCCCCACTTTTGACTGTGGATGTGCATTCATTTGGGGAGTCTTCTTGTGGACTAGATGAGCAACGTGGTATGGAACCTGTCAGTAGCAATGTTGATGAATTTGAAGTGTTGAATGAACTCTCTCATCTATTGCCAATTCGTCATGGAAGTGGTAAAAATTTTAGTCCCTTTGTCCCGGTTCCACCCAAGAACCAATACAAATCACTAACCAATGTGGCTCATGATGACTTGTTACCCCTTGAAGATGAGCTGCCAGGAGTGATGCCTATTTGCCATGGAAGTTGTAAGGTTTATAGTCCCTTTGTCCTGGGTCCACCCAAGAACCAAAACATGTCACTATCCAATGTAGCTCATGATGGACTATTAACCCCTGTGGATAAGTTGCAAGGAGTATTTCTTCAAAAACTCAATGGGAAAGCTGCAATTGAGAAAGCTTTAACTGGTGCTATTGCCAACATGAATTTGACTCTTGACATTGTGTCCAATGTTGTGGATAGGGGAAATGTAGGGGGTGAGGCAATGGTTATGTTCTTCAATTGGGCAATTGACCAGCCCACCATCCAAATTGATCTAAGCACTTACCATGTGATTTTGAAGGCACTCGGGAGGAGAAAGTTCTTTAAGTTAATGGTGGAGATGTTGCATAATATGTGTGCCCAAGGAATATCTCCTACTTGTGAAACACTTATGATTGTGATGGATAGCTTTGTTAGGGCTCGCCAAGTTTCCAAAGCAATTGATATATTTAAGAATTTGGAGAAGTTTGGAATGAAATGTGAAACTAGCTTCTTTAATGTGCTTTTGCGGAGTTTGTGTGTGAGATCTTATGCCGGAACTGCAAATTCTCTATTGAATTCTATGAAAGTGATGGTTGAGTTTGATATGATGACATATAATGTGGTCATTGATGGTTGGTCTAGACTAGGGAGGGTTGGTGAAATGGAGGCTACTTTGAAAGCAATGGTAGATCATGGATTTGATCCAAATAGTTTGACTTATAGTTACCTCATTGAAGGTTTTGGCAAAGCTGGCCGGATTGATGACGCTGTTCGGATTTTTAAAAGCATGGATGATCATGATTGTTTACCTGATACACATGTTTATAATGCAATGATAGCTATCTATATTTCCATAAGGAACTTTGGAGAATGCATGAAGTATTATGACCAAATGTTGAGCAGTGATTGTCTTCCAAATGCCGATACCTATACCAAGTTGATCGGTTCCTTTCTAAAAGCTCGAAAGGTAGCTGATGCACTTGAACTTTTCGATGATATGTCAAATAGAGGAATTGTCCCCACTACGGGGACAATAACCTGTTTCATTGAGACTTTGTGCAGCTATGGTCCATCCCATGCTGCCATGGTGATCTACAAAGGTGCTAGAAAAATTGGATGCAGAATATCATTGAAGGCATATAAGCTACTACTTGCAAGGCTTTCAAGATTTGGAAAATGTGGAATGCTTCTAACGTTGTGGCATGAAATGCAAGCAAGTTATTCTTCAGATGCAGAAGTTTATGAGTGCATAATCAATGGGCTTTGCAATAATGGGCAGCTTGACAGTGCTGTGCTTGTCATGGAGGAGTCTTTGCAGAACGGTTTTTGCCCAAGCAGGATTATCTGGAGTAAACTAAATAACAAGCTAATGGCTGCAAAGAAAGTGCAAGAAGCATACAAGCTTTTTCTGAAAATCAAAGTTGCTCGTGGCAATGAAAATGCTAGGAAATATTGGCGTGCTAATGGTTGGCAGTGATTGAATTGTTTGGGATCAGCCTGGAGTGGTGGAAATGGTCGGGGTTGGGAATAGGGTGGATTCAGCGCTTGATTACTGCTTGACTGCGTCTTCGTCATTGCACTCTGTGAGATTTTGGTAATGGTGGAATTTTTTGGTTTTGGATTCCCTTGTCCTACGGCGAGGTGTGTTTATGCTTTCATCTTTTCTTATAGTTTATGAACATGTTTTTTGAAAGATCGAGTTGATTGAATAATAGGATATAGACTCGGAGATAGGATTCAGATATACAAATTGATGTAATAAATATTCTAATATTACAGCTTGGACTTCGGATTCTTGCACATCTTGCTGGCTGTAAAAGCATGATGGAAGCATTCAAAGCTGGTGGAGATTTTCATTCAAGGACATCGTTGAACATGTATCAGTATATTTGTGAAGCTGTTGAAGAAAAGAAAGTGCTTCTAGAGTGGCATCCTCAACCGGGGGAAGAGAAGCCCCCTGTACGTCTGCTGAAGGTACTTTTTGTCATTTTCTTATTGGATTTCAGTTAACTTTACATAATATGATGATTCAATTAAGCCTTGAGTAGTTTGTAGTTTATTGGACTATAATTGGACATCTCAACTGATTAAAAAATTAAAGAGTGTTATTGGGAATTTGGGATGATATCCCACATGATACTAAGACCATAATGGGTTGAAAATAACTCTCTTAATGCATGCTCATAGGTTTAGATTGATATCAATAGTGGCATGTAAAGCTTCTCCTAGAAATCTAATAGTTTCCAATAGGAAACAATACTAGTTGATCTCAAATTTTTTAAGGAAAAAAATATAAAATTGGTGCAATTAAGTCTGGTATCCAAGTAATGTTTCACAATTATGATGCTTATGTCTTTTTAGGACTCATTTTATGCATGAACAAAGAATTCATAATGGACAACGTGGCAGTGAATCATTATGGGCTATAAAGGACCTCGGTTGCAATGTGCGCTATGCTTGAAATTGAAAATAATGCACATCGAAAGGAGCTCGGTTGGAAGCTCCTTCTACAGGTTAGACTATTTTTCTCCCTTTATAAATTGCTAGCATAGCTTTCCTCAGAGGCGTTCATTCGGTTTGGATTTTGTGTTCTCCGACTTTTTCCTACCTATTTTGCAGTTTATATTATATGCATTTTTAAGTTCTAAAAACACATAATGCCATTCTAATCAAGTATAGTGATTTTGAATTTTTGAAATTTCTTCCGGGAATGTAGGACCTCATTTTTTCATGTCTCTCAAGAGTCTAAGGTTTCCTTCTCACCAGACTTATCGAAAGCATCAACTAGAGTATACCTTGCATTTCCAGATCACAGAATGGCCAGTTTAGGTGAAATTGGCCAAAAACCCCTGAATAAGTTTATAGTATGAAATGTATGGTACACTATCTATGTGGAAAGTACACACTGTTTCCTTCGATAACTTGCTGCTGCACCCTTGGTTAACTGTTTCATCATAGATTTTTTTTAATGCTTTCATCCAACATTTTCAATTGCAGTTGCACGGATTTCTGGTTATTCTTTGTTTAATTCTGGATGTATGACCACTAGATGTTTGACCACAGGTTTGTTGAACTTTTGTGGCAACTGTCTTCGCATGCTTTGCATGAGGTTCATCGACGAACATTTCCAGCAAATGTTTCTTCCAATCCTCTCCTTGCTTCCTTGACAGATGTAGCAGTTTCACATGCTGAAGCCTTACTTCTAGTAACAAAGGTAGCTTGATGAAAATTTGATTATTTTAAATAAGTATGACTGGTTTGTCCAGTCATGTTTGAGTATGATATGTATTTGCTTCCGTATAAAAGCAGCAGATTTCCCTTAGTTGTTGTGACTTTCTTACGGTATTTTAAGGTTGGTGACACGATTTTGTTTTTTGTGATCTTATTTCCAAAACAAGTGCAGCATCTAATTGATTAATTGAAGTTTAATTGGCTATGTTTGAGTTGAATGGATCAATTAAATATTATGATCGATTTGGTAGAGTATCAGTCATTGATGCCTCAGAAACATGTATTGGGGCAGCGGTGACAATTTCTAAAGCTATTGAATCACTGAAGCTAGGTAGCAACAGTGAATGTAATGAGGGAATTGGGTTGTTGCTTTGAAAAACTGCTAACTATCTCAAGTTACCTCAAAATCTATTCGAAATCCAGCAAGTATAGGTGGAAGTTTGTTGATGTCACACAGAGCAATAGTTATTTTGTCTAGTGAAAGTAATTGGGGAGGTTTTTCATATGCACTTATTTCGAAAAATATAGCTGGTCAAGTAGATCTCTTTATTGTGGGTGCAAAAGATGGAGACACTAAGAAAAGAATTTGGGGATTTCAGAATAGAAGATGAAGTTAAAATCTTCTTAGTCAATTGTGAAGGGATCATTGATCATGTTGTTTATATTGTAGCATATGAGAGCTGGTTATTTTAGTCTAATATTGGAGCTGATGTAGTCGCTAATATAAATAGTGTAGTAGTTCATTTACCTTTTCTTAGTCTTATAATTTTGAATTTACATAAATTAGGCTAATGAGGCTATTTCATTCTAATAAATCAGACATGCATGTATATATTAATCTCACCAACTCTTGTACATTGAGCTGATCTTTCTTATGCATCTACTCTTGTATATTGGAACTACCTTTTTTTTTTATCACGTGACGGAATAGATTAGATTCGTCGCTATTTTTCTCATGGTTTAGGCGATCACATTAGGATGACAATTAACGATGAGTCAACAAATTTGTCGTTGAATATCACTTTTAGCGATAAATATATATAGGTTTCTCTCCAAAGTTAACATCTCTCTTACGAGGAGCAGATATGTCGTCGCCAAAGACCACATTTACCGAGGAAAAATAATTCGACGCCATATTCTTGACGCTAATAAGCCTTTTTGTTGTAGTATTTGGTTTGGCGCAGTGTCGGTGATTTACGTTATTCTATCGGCATGAGTAACAGTGTGAGGGACGGTGGGCATCAGAAAGAAGTAATCAAAAACGAATTTATGGAAAATAGCGGGTAATTAATGTTTCTGAACTTCTTACTCCATCATTATGGTAAGCATATTAAAATCTTCGATCCTCGCAGCCCCATTAACTTCATCCATGATACGGAGTAAATAAGATTGGATCACTCGTAACATCGAGGATTATACTTAAATCGGTTTGTCTATTGTATACCGAAGATATAGGATAAAAATGTTTTATTGGAAAATAAAATGTATATAGGATATAAGAAAAACCGATACTTAGTTACTTCAGATATAATTTTATATTATATTGTAAAAAATATACTTATATTTTACTCCCTCCGTTCCAAAATAGATGGGCGTTTGCTTTTTGACACGCTTTTTAAGGAGCGAAAAACCCTATAAAATATTATTTTTTTAATTAAAATTTTTATACTATTTGATACTTATTACTAATAAGTATCTAGTTATATAAAAAAAATTAATTAAAAAATAATATTTTATAGAGTTTTTCGCTCCTTAAAAAACGTGCCGAAAAGTAAAAGACTATGTATTTGGGAACGGAGGGAGTATATATTTATAAATGTTATTAGAAAAAAAATTATCTTTTACGAATTCCATAGATTTGCTCAAATTGAGATCGACTGAACTTATTGTTATATTTTATCATATATATTTTGGCTTAATGAAGTTGATTATGTTGTTGGTATATATGAAGTTGATTAGAGTGAGACCTTCATGAAGTTGATATCTCACTAGTGATATACATGTACTAACTTTTTTTTAAAAAAAAAAATGGCTCATTAATATTTTTATTAAAAGAATTCCAAATATTAGACAAAGCTATTATCTAATAAATGAGTGAAAGATCCTCAGACGGATTAACTTTCATGATACAGTAGAATAACCATAACAGACAAATGGTTGATTAGATGTAATACTACCTCCGTCTCAAAACAGTTCTTGTTTTACTTTCGATATGTTTTTTAAAAACGATAAAAAACTATATAAAATAACAATAATTTTATCAATTTACAAAAATAGTTTCATACTTAATACAATTATTTATGAAATTATTTTAAAAAATTAGTTAACAAATTAATATAGTTTTTAGAATTTTAAAAAATGTGTCACAAAGTTAAACAACAAGTTTTGTGAGAAAGATGGTGTAAATTGATATTGCGAAAGATCATCACTAATCGTCATGAGATAACAGAACAACTATAATGAAAAAATGGCTGATTAAATGTAATAAATTGAAAAGACGAGATGGACTAACCGTTATGATACACATGGAATCTTGTGTTGCTACATCCCATTAAAAAAAAGAAAAAAGAAGACGTATAAATGAAATAGATGTTTCTTTTTTTTCTTTTTTTTTTGAGATCGACGAAGAAACAGCAGAGGGAGAGATCTCCGAATTTGACTCCCCAACATAAACAATGCCGATTCAATTCAACGGACAGTCCCGTAAGCAGTTGGGAGAAAACACAGAGAAACACGGTGCGCTCTACCTCACATGGAGACTCCCTCCTCAGACTCGGAGCCAAGTACCATCGATATGAAACTTTTCTGCAAAACTCATTCCCATCTGATAATCTCCGCCTTAGCATTTGCCTTCACCGCCATTGTTGCTCTTCTTCTTCTACAATCCACCGCTCCTGATGGGAGGATCGGTCATATTCCAGATTCGATCACATCGTCGTCGGCGTCGCCTCTTTCGAAACAGGTACGTACGAAAGGCGAAAGCTGCTTCCTTTATTTATCAATGGCGATTAAACCTAATTTCGTTTTGATTGTGAGTGCAATTGAGATCGTACAGGAGGAGAAGAGGCGAAGGTGGGAGAAGAGGTTGAGTGACGCGGTCGATCAAGTGGTGGCTTCGAGACGACCTGATGATCGAAGCGACCAACAGTTACAGGGGCTTGAAGAAGGCCTCGCGAGCGCCAGAGCTTTCATCAGAGAAGCCCTTGTTGTTCAAAACGACGGCGTTTCGTCCTCCATTTCACCGCAACTGCAGCCCGTTTCGGGCTATGTTCCCTCCGGCAGTATTTACAAAAATGCCCTTGCCTTCCATAGGTAAAATCCAATGGTGTGTTTGGGAAAACATATATACATACTCAATAGTTATAAAATGTTAATTTTGATTATTACCCTCAGTCGAGGTAGCCCAGTGGGCCAGTGGTGTGGAGCAAGGGGATGGTATGGAAGTCCGGTTCGATCCTGCCTTCGCCTCTATACTACTAGGTCAAGCCGGTTTACTTACGTGACTCTTGTCGGCTGGGTCACCCTATTTTGCAGTTGCTTGCTTGCCTTTGCTCTTTATTTTGGCTTATTTTATTGTTGGCTCTTTTCGAAAATTGTAGTACGTTCTCGAATTATTCGAGATAAAAGTGCGTACATTCTAAGTTACCCTCAAGATCTTGCCTCGTCACGGGATATATTGAGTTGTTGTTATAGCCTAATACGAAATTGTTTGTAAATGATGATGATCTACTATTTGAATCTTTTTTATATGCATATAGGAGTTACTTGCTAATGGAGAAAATGTTCAAGATTTATGTATATGAGGAAGGGGAGCCGCCAATGTTCCATGACGGTCCTTGCAAGAACATATACTCCATTGAAGGCCTTTTTATTAACCTCATGGAGAAGGATGCTCGGTTCCGGACTCGGGACCCAGACCGCGCCCTCGCGTTCTTCCTTCCTTTCAGTGTCGCGATGATCCTCGACCACCTCTTTGATCCTATCATACGAGACAAGGGCGTGCTAGAGCGCACGGTAGTCGACTACGTCCATACGATCTCGGCCAAATACCGCTATTGGAATAGGAGCATCGGCGTCGATCACTTCATGCTCGCTTGCCACGATTGGGTACGTAACATATACATATAATATGTTCGAGTTTTCGGTCTTCAAGTCTTCGTAGCGAACTATTGATCGATCTCTATGTAGGGGCCACGGGCGACATGGTACCATCCGATACTATACTTCCACTCGATACGAGTCCTATGCAATGCCAACACATCGGAGTACTTCAATCCGGAGAAGGATGCATCGATACCGGACATCAACTTCCCCACCGGAGACATCGGAGGGCATCTTAGGGCAGAAACCCTAGCAGCATCGAACCGTTCGATCCTCGCATTCTTCGCAGGCCGAATGCATGGCAGCATTCGACGTGCATTATTCCATCATTGGAAGGAAAACGACCGAGACTTGCGCGTCTACGAGCGCCTACCCGAGGGAGTCTCGTACGAGGCCATGATGGGGCGTAGCAAGTACTGCATTTGCCCTAGCGGGTTCGAGGTGGCCAGCCCGAGGATCGTGGAGGCGATCTACGCGGAATGCGTGCCCGTCTTGATCTCAAAGGACTACGTTTTGCCGTTTAGCGACGTTCTCGAGTGGGACTCGTTCTCGGTTAGGGTTAGGGTTGAGGAGATCCCGGATCTGAAGAGGATTTTGATGGGGATAAGTGAGGAGAGGTACTTGAGGATGTATGAGAATGTGAAGCAAGTGCAAAGGCATTTTGTGGTGAATGATCCGCCCAACAGGTTCGATGCTTTCCACATGATTGTTCACTCCATTTGGCTTCGGAGGTTGAATGTCCGCATCAATGGCGGATAGTTCAGTTTGTGTAATGTGGTGAAGTTATAAATTAAATCAACATGGTTTGATTAATTTTACATCAAATTATACATGAATGTAGTATGTACATTTATGTGCTCCGGAGAATTTTGTGTGTTTGTTTGTTTGTTTTTTAAATTGAATAAAAATGCCTCAAAAAAAAATTGAATAAATTTTTTTTTTTAAAGATAAGAATTTGGGTGTGATCATCTGCCACTTAATTAAATATAGGCATTTTGGACGAGAGCTTTAAGCTCTAGATATATGAGAAATCAACATCCAACTGTACCGAAAAAAATGTAACAGAATGAACCGAGTCACTCAATTATTCATCGTGTTCATCTCTCTAAACATGTGAAGGCAGAAAGCTGAGACAAGAAAAACATCCCTACTCACTTTTTGCGAAAAGATTGAATTTTCGTATGTGTCTTGTTCATGAAATAGAGTGGCAGATAAGGTCGCCCACCTTCGCCTCTTTGTTGAAAGACATGCTTCACACTAATACCGGTTTGGATGGGCCTTACCCGACACAGCGAGCACGAGGAGTTTGTATCATAGGCAAGGTTATTAAAATCGCGATTCGGATCGTACGATTCTACGATTCTACGATCCAAAATTTGCTAAACGATTTGGATCGTATGAAAATAATCGTACACGGTAGAATTGTATTAGAATCGTTATGGGATCGGTGGGATCGCGATTTTTTGTGGGATCGTAAGATTGTAGGAAAGCTACTAATTTTTTCATTTTTATACAACAAAAATACGAAAGCTGCTAAATTTAGTGCCTAGTTGGCTATTATTTAAGGCCCAATTTTTCTATTGCCAACCCATAATCACATATTCATATATATATATATATATATTACAAGGTAGATTTTTTTTTAATCTTTAGAAAGCCACTATAATCACGAAATGATGGCCTAGCCGCCTAGGATCTAATTTCTCAGTTGAACTTGCGATTATAAACCCTAAGTCCTTTTCTCTGTTATCTTATTCATAAATATTCATATATTTTGAAATGTAAATATGCTAATCAGTCTAGAATTAGAGCATCCCCAACAGCTTATGTAAAATAGAGAAAACAGGCAATTAATTTAGAGAAAATATAGGTTTTTTAACCCCAACAGCTTTTGTAAAACCATCTCTATAATAGAGAAATGGGAGGAAAGAGAAAAAAATCTCTAAATTTAGAGGAAGACTTAAAATCTGTAAAATTAAATGCATTGCTAGAATTGGTGTATGAGAGAGTGCTTTAGCACTACCATGATTTCAGATTTGTACTATTTCATTGAATGAATTGCAGGATTACAATTGAATGTTTATATAGACGGTTACACAATTCATCATGAATGTTCTATTCCGTCTTGTTCTCTCTGTAGTTGTTGCTAGCTGTGTTGGGAAGCTTTGGGCCTGACTTCTTGCTATCATTGGGCTCCAAGGGTATAGGCTTGATGCTTGGGCTAGTACTCCCCGTCGATCCAAACTGTTTAACACACAGATTGGAGCGATTACGTTGAAAAAGAGCAGTTGGTTGAGGTTTGGTGAGGTGGTCTGCAACCTGATCCTTTGAAGAGACAAAGGCCACCTTAAGAGTTTTGCTGGCTACTCGCTCTCTAACGAAATGGTAGTCTAGAGAGAGGTGCTTGATGCGGTGATGAAGAACTGGATTTACCGCAAGATAAGTTGCTCCGAGATTATCACACCAAAGAGTTGGGGCTGCTGGTAGAGAGATGCCGATGGAGCCTAGAAGAGACTGGAGCCATATAAGTTCACAAGCGGCTATGGCAAGTGCTCTATACTCTGCTTCGGTGGATGAACGAGCAACGGTGGGTTGCTTTTTGGAGCACCATGAGATTAAATTTGAGCCATGAAACACACAATAGGCACCAACAGAGCGTCGATCTAGGCGATCAGTACCCCAGTCTGCATCGGAGAAGGCTGAGAGATTGTGGCTGAGAGTTGAGGATATGTGAAAGGTGTAGGACTTTGTGTGATTTAGATAGCGTAGAATACGCTTAACTGCTTGCCAATGCGCCAAGCTTGGCTTGTGCATATGTTGAGATACTCTGTTTACGGCAAAGGCGACATCAGGTCGGGTGAAATTGAGATATTGCAAACTTCCAACAATACTTCGGTAGAGCTGAGCATCATCGAACATTGGAGAAGGGGAGGAGTTGTCCACTGTCGAAGAAGCAGGAGTACTAATAGGCCTGCAATTTGTCATGCCTGTTCTTTGCAGAAGATCTTCAATGTGTTTCGATTGGCAGAGATGAAAGCCAGAAGCATCTCGTTTGATGTCGATGCCGAGAAAGAAATTTGCAGGTCCGAGGTCTCGCACTGGGAATTGCCTGGACAAGGTCGAAACAAAACTTGCCGACAATGAAGGGTTAGATGTTAGAACCAACAAATCATCTACGTAAACCAATACAAAAGCAAGACCATTTCCTTGGCGATAGGAGAATAAGGATGTATCAGCTGGGCAATGTGAGAAACCAATGGAGAGAAGAAAGTCACTTAAACGCTCGAACCAGGCTCGAGGAGCCTGTTTAAGACCGTATAAGGAACGATTCAATTTGCATATATGAGAAGGAAATGAGGGATTGGTAAAACCTGGAGGTTGGGAGACATAGACTTCTTCGGAGAGGGATCCGTGGAGAAAGGCGTTCTGGATGTCTAGTTGACGAGTCGACCATCGGTACATGGCAGCCAGTGATAGCAAGAGACGTATGGTGGATGGCTTTGCTACGGGACTAAAAGTCTCGTGATAGTCCACACCCGGGAGTTGATGGAAGCCCTTCGCCACTAGCCTTGCTTTCCTTCTTTCAATTGAGCCATCGGCTCTTCTCTTGGTCTTGAAGACCCATTTAACTCCCAACACATTGGCTTGTGGAAAGGATGGGACAAGAGTCCATGTATTTGTATCCATCAGTGCCTGAAATTCATTCGACATCGCCTTTCTCCATTCATCGAATTTGTTTGCTTCAGTAAAGCAAGTGGGTTCCTCTGGAATGACAGATGTGTGAGAGCATTGAGGCCAATTGACAGTGCCATCAGTTCTTTGAATTGGCTTGAATATGTTATCCCTTGCTCTAGTGATCATGTGGTGCCTTGTATTTGGGGTGTGGCTGCCGACATCAGTAGGTGAGGGAGAGGAAGCAGGGCTTGCTGATGAATCTTGGGATGTGGTGGGATCTGGAGATATAAATGTGTTGTGGGTGGGTGTGGGCTCTGGATTGGGATTGAGAGGGGTATATGGCAGTAGTGGGAGTTGGGCTTCAACATGGGCCTGTGTTTGGAATTTTGTGGGAGGAGCTGATGAGTCAACAGTGGCAAATGGAAAATTTGATTCATGAAATACAACGTCTCTAGATATGTAGGTTTTTGTGTTTTCCCAATCAAAACAAATGTACCCTTTGTGGTTAGGGCTATAACCCAAAAATATGGTGGGTGTGGAACGATATGATAATTTATGACGATTGTAGGGACGAAGGTTAGGAAAACAAAGACAACCAAAAACTTTTAAAAAGTGATAGTCCGGGGTTGTATGGAAGAGAATAGAAAAGGGTGATTCATAATGGAGTATGGGTGTAGGAAGGCGATTGATTAAATAGCCCGCCGCTTGAACGGCATAATCCCAAAATTTGAGGGGTAAAGATGCGTGTTTGAGGAGGGTCAAGCCCATATCGACAATGCGACGATGTCGAGATTCAACGGCTCCGTTTTGTTGGTGAGAGTAGGGACATGTAAGGCGATGGTTAATCCCCAATTTATGAAAGAGATGACGAAGTGGTTTGAACTCGGTTCCGTTGTCCGATTGTATGGATATGATGTTGTGACCAAAGAAATTAGTCACTAAGGGAATAAAGGTGGTAATTATTTGTGGCACTTGTGTCTTTGATTGAAAGGGAAATACCCACATAAATTTGGAGAAATCGTCAATGATGGACAAAAAATATTTATTATCATTCATGGAGGAAACATGGGTTGGACCCCAGATGTCTAAAAACAAAAGCTCCAAAACCTTAGAAGATCTGGATGGACTGGGTGGGTGAGGCAAGGCATGGGCCTTGGCCCATGAACAAGTAACACAAGGAAAGGCATGTGGGTTAACGGGTCCGGGTAAGTGGTGTTTGGAAACCACAAACCGGGTTATTTCCTTCCCTGGGTGACCTAAACGGAGATGCCAGAGATGCGGCGGTGACGTTGATATTGATGCTGCTGAAGTGAACTGGAGGGATGGAGATGATGATGACTCGGTGACGGGTAGAGCATACAGACCAGCCTCATCCACGGGCCCCCTGAGAAGAGTTGCCTGAGTCTCCGAATCCTTCACAAGGAAAAAATCACCATGAAATTGAAAGTAAACAGAGTTATCAATGCAAAAACGACGGACTGAAATCAAATTCTTTGTGAGAGATGGGGCATGAAGTAGTTTAGATAAAAAGAAAGAACGAGAAGATGATGAGATTTTTGAAGAACCGTGGTGGTGGATAGGAACGGAGGAACCATCGCCAAGTGAAATTGATTCTGTGCCTTCGTATGGAAGACGATCGAAGCGAAGGTTCGACACATCGGGAGTGTAATGGTGTGTTGCGGCAGTATCTGGGTACCACGTCGTAGTTGTGTGGTTTGCTTGATATGATCTCGGAGGTTGAGGAAGAAAGGAGTGATCGAACCTACTCCAACATCGAGCGGCGACATGGCCTCGTTTGTCACATAGTTGACAGATAGGACGAGTATCAGGGCCACCTGAGAAGTTTTGTGAGCCTCGACCTCCTCGCCCTGAAGAACGGCCTCCCCGATTGTCTCTGCCTCGTCCGCCATTGAAGTCGCCTCTTCCTCTACCCCTTCCTCTGGTGGTTGTAAAGTTGAGATCTGGAGAAGAGTCAGTGGTAGCAGTAGAGTTGAGAGAAACAGAGGTGTTGGCCTGAAGAAGCGCCTGATTCCTAGCGATTCTTGCTTCTTGGAGCATCATGTAATTAAGAATATCATGGGGTTGAGGAAGGGCTGGCAGGGATGAAAGCGTCGTTACCATAGCATCGTAATCGCTTCCGAGACCGGCCAAGAGGTAAGTGATAAATTCACCATCTGAAATGGTCTGGCCTGCCGCATTGAGTTGATGAACAAGTGCTTTAGCCTTGTTGAAGTAATCAGTGGCAGAATCATCACCTTTCTTTAAGCTTGCGAGTTGGAGCCTCGTTTGAACGATGTTTGCATTCGACCTCGCTGAGTAGAGGCTATGAAGTCTATCCCAAATTTGACGAGAGGAGTCACAATCCAACACCTGGACCATGACAGCCTCAGTAAGGGATGCTGATAAAATGGCAACGACGAGTTGATCTCGTGTGTGCCAGTCATCGATTGCAGAGCTGTTGTTGCCATTTGGCTCTGGGCAGGGAACCGAGCCATCGACGAAGCCATGGAGTCTCTGTGAGCGCAAATAAGGAGAAATCTGACGGATCCATGTGGGAAAATTTGTAGGGGATAACTTGATAGTGTTTAGGGTGGAAAAATTTGGCAAAGGTGGGGAAAGGGAGGCTTGCGCCATGGAAGCTTGGATCTGGGTAACTGCTGCTGCAATGGCTTGATCAGCCATGGAAAAAGGATCTGTTTTTGTTTTTGAAGAAGGAAGATACGGAAAAAAAATTAGGCGTTAGCCACTTGCTCAGATACCATGCTAGAATTGGTGTATGAGAGAGTGCTTTAGCACTACCATGATTTCAGATTTGTACTATTTCATTGAATGAATTGCAGGATTACAATTGAATGTTTATATAGACGGTTACACAATTCATCATGAATGTTCTATTCCGTCTTGTTCTCTCTGTAGTTGTTGCTAGCTGTGTTGGGAAGCTTTGGGCCTGACTTCTTGCTATCATTGGGCTCCAAGGGTATAGGCTTGATGCTTGGGCTAGTATGCATTCACTCCTTCCCATGTCTACCCATTTATTCATTGGTTGTTACATATTGATTTAATTAATTTATTGAAATTTTATTTATTAAATTATGAATTTATGCATTTATTATAGAGTATAATAAATGTATAAATAGGTAAAATAGAGAAGCTGTTGGGGGTAGAGTATAAAAATTATAGAGATTTTGATATTTTTCTCTCCATAATAGAGAAATTTTAAAGAAGCTGTTGGACTTGCTCTTACTAGCTTATAGCCATGGAAGGGCCTCTTTTTGGCAATTATGTATGGATTTATTATATTGGTCCTTAAAGGACGTACATTATCATGATGGTTGATAGTTAATGCCTAATGGAACTCTGTTTTTTTAATAATTAAATTTCATTTTCAGTAATATATAGTATATTTAAGTAATAAAATTCATAATTTTATCGATTTGGTAGGATCTTACGATCCTACGATCCGATTCTACGACCCGATTCTACGAGGCTCTTTCGATCCAATCCTAGAATCCCGATCCTAACAACCTTGATCATAGGCGATAGGGTGCCCTATCTATGATCTCTTATTGATATACCGCCATTCATAGTTGTAACAACTATAACTAGCTGGGTGGAAATTGGGCGGGTTATGGGTGGATGAAGCTAAGCCACTCCATCGCCCGCTCCATCCATTACCCGCAAACCTTTTCACCCGCATCCAACACGCACGGGTGATGCGGGTGGAGCGGGTACCCAATGGGTGAAACAAAAGAAAAAACCAAATCAACACAAGAAGTCAAATTCTAACTCAAAATTACAAAGGGGGTGAGTTTATGTATTTATATTTTTTATCGGCAAAGCACTGAAATCACGAGCTAATTGAAATTTGAAAGTGGAAGGGTATATATCTTTGTACTAATCATATACTAATCCAGTATATTCCTTGCTATAACGTGGAAGAGCAAACCGAGATTCTAATTGAAATTTGGTGGGCAAAACACTAATCAAGGATTAGGGTTTGTAGAAGTTAAACTTGAAAAGGGTAAAAATACTAAAATCACACACATCATATATATATAAATTTTAGGGTCTTATGCGGTTTTGCGGGGCATGTTAATGGGGGAAAAATCTTCACTCATAATCCATCCATCACTCGCTCCACCCGTCACCCGCTTTTTTGCAGGTTTTCACCCGCAAAATTAATGTGGGTGGAGCGGGTACCCGCGGTTTATTTCTAGCCCTAACTACAACCGATGTTAGGAAAAGATTCTATCCGACAGGTGCCAAGCATCATATTAGGATTCTGTCATAATCACAAGAGTGTTAAATAAAAAGGAGGCAAGTCGATTCACTGAAGTTGAAGGAGATCGAGGCTCTCTTTTTCTTCTGTCTTCCCAGTTCTGTAGCGTGTAAGTAAGTGACAGAAGGAAGCAGTTTCACAAGAAAGTTCTTACTACTCTTTGGACTCATTCTTCTGGTGGAATATTTATCTTTCGTCGGTATTCTTGGAAGTTGAAAGTCAAGTGCGGCTAGCCCAATAAGAAAATTCCAATTCATTGGGCCATTCGATCCAATCAAATAGAAAGCCCCAAAGTTTCCATATTCTAGGAGCCCAAACTATGTGATCGACTACATCCTCCGCTAACTGTTGCGGGTCGATGCCTTATGCCCATTCAACATGATGTAATTGGTTAGATCTATGATCAGCGAAAGTTTTTCTTTTTCAAAAAAAATCGTTGTATACTCGGCCGAATGTTAAAAATTATTAGTAATTTTTTGATATATTTTTTAAGAGGTTAAAAAATCTATAAAATATATTTTCCTTTATATACTGATACTGTAATTTTTTGGAATTTTTTTATATTAATCTTCCTTTTTTATGTAATATCTCTCTATATGTATTTTGTCTCTTTTTTAACGGTTTCCGTCTGCCGACTTGTCGGCCTTCGAGGTCCAGGTCTGTCTGGCCTCGAATTATTTCCTAATGAAAAAAAAAAAAAAAAAAGGAGAGCTGAGGAAGAAGGTAAGGTCGGCCCAAAACAAAAGGGGGCGGTTGCCTCCACGTTTAGCATACGCTGTCAATGCGTTGCTTTTGCGGCTCAAATATCCCTGCCATTCTTTAAACTTGTTTACGGGGTATTTTATTTGCTTTGATTGATTATTAATTAAATTAAAAAACAAAATCACAATTCACAGCTGATTAAATAAATAAATAAAAACTGCAAATCGAAGACTCCTGTGACCTCTCTATCCAGTCCGTCTCTTCGCAGCGAATCTCTCCTTTCTTCAAACGCGTAAAGGAAGAAACGGCAAGCAAAGAGGGGAAAACCAGAAGCCTCTCAAACCTAATTAAATCCTCTATCCAAATCGGCAGCTTGTTTGCAGAAATCATAGAGATCTGAGCAGCGGCCATGTCTTACGCTTATCTTTTCAAGTACATCATCATTGGAGATACCGGTAATTTCTCTCCCCGCCCTGTACTGTTCAATCGGTGCAAGTTTTCAATTCACTTTGGAATTTATCTTCTACTGCTTGGATCGGGCTTGGAATTATTTTGATTTGAGTTGATCTGTGTGGGAATTTTTGATGAATTTCGCTCATAGAGATCATAGCTCTAGCCACTTAGAGCACAAGGTGCTTGATTGATTTTATCGGATTTGGAGGCTATTTGTGAGGGAGGAGATGATGAAAGCATCGAGATCAACTCTTTCAATCCAAAGTCTTAACCTTTTCTTACCTCAATAAAAAGAGAAAGTCTTAACTTGTGTTTTTTTTGAAATTATTTTTTCTATTTGGAAGGATTGTTGTGCGGACAGTTTACAAATTGAGGAATCACTCCTCAATTTGAATGGTTATTGCAAAAAAATTGGCTTGATGTGCTGCTGACAAGGAGTACTATTTTTTTTCCTGCCACACAAACCCGTGTCTTTTTCAAGGAAGTTTAATCTTTTGGTTGAAACTTTATTCAGGTTGTTTGTTAGTATCAACTTGCTTGTCATGAATACTGACAGTTTTTGGTTTTTATTGTATTTCTTTTTTTAACTCGAATTTCATTATTAATTTTGTTGGGACTGGGAGTGCAGCTTCCTTTGTTGAAGGCAAGTGTAGTTCATCATGGAAGTTTACTTGTGTTTTCGCAGGAGTTGGGAAATCATGCCTTCTTTTGCAGTTCACTGATAAGAGGTTCCAGCCGGTGCACGACTTAACCATTGGTGTCGAGTTTGGGGCTAGGATGATCACAATTGATAACAAGCCAATTAAGTTGCAAATATGGGACACGGTTTGTGTTACTTTTCTGCTGATTGTTTAACTACCCTCACCTAGTTTACCTGTCGCCGAGATTAGGGGATTGAAATTTTATTTTTGGAACAGGCTGGTCAAGAATCATTTCGATCTATCACAAGGTCCTACTACCGTGGGGCTGCAGGTGCACTTTTGGTTTACGACATTACTAGGTAAGTTTTCTTATTACTGGCGGAAGGTGTAACCCTGCTTATTCATCAATTCTTTGTCCAAATTAAGTAGTATTTACTGATTAGTCTGATTTTTGTATTCTTTATAAAAAAAAGTACTATTCTTTTATCTTGTTCAAAGGATTTTTGAAATTAGATTTTGTTTTAGAGGCGACACACCGTCACATTTATGAAATTGTAGCTGTCCACCTCAAAAAAAAAAAAAAAAAAAAAAACTGTAGCTGCCTATGCAAATTTAGCTATTGTTTGTTGATATGAATTGAGATGATATTATTGGATAATATATAGATTCTATTTGGCATATCATGTTGATATCAAATTTTTTTTATCTGATAAGATGCCTCCTATGACAAAAAATGGCTAGATTTTTATGGCCATGCCAAAAAGACCTGTAACCATACTAATAGAATGTTCGTTAGGTGCTAATGATTTTGGATTCTGCTTCATCTTTGTGATTATGGCTAGATTTAAATGTGTAGAAGATCTCTAGTTGATACTTATTTAGATTTTGGACTCACTGTAGAAATTTTAAACTTATTTATGTTCATTAGTGGTTCAGTGACTGCCCCATTTAAAATTTCATTTATTGAAGAGGCACGGTTGTAAGCTAATCAACCTTATGTACAGGAGAGAAACATTCAATCATCTTGCCAGTTGGTTGGAGGATGCAACGAAGCATGCCAATGCAAATATGACAATTATGCTTGTAGGAAACAAGAGTGATCTTGCTCATAGGAGGGCTGTAAGTACAGAGGAAGGTGAACAGTTTGCAAAGGAACATGGTTTGCTATTCATGGAATGTTCAGCAAAAACTGCTCTAAATGTGGAAGAGGTAATGGAACATTAGATACTGCCTGGAAGATTGAATTTTATGTCATACATATGCTTCTTATATAAAATTAATGCTTCCGTATACATGAAAGCAGCATATTCTTATTCCACCCCGATGATTTTGTTTTGTTTAGGCATTTATAAAAACTGCTGCAACAATCTACAAGAAGATACAGGATGGGGTTTTTGACGTATCAAATGAGGTTTGACTTTTCTACACATGCACCATCAGATTGCATCAACATTCGGTTTTCAGGAACGTAAATAACCATGCCAACATTCATCGCTTTCTTGTTCTGATCCATTACTTGTGAAGTAGATGGATGGAAAAAACATAACGTTGAGCTGGATGGCTGGTTGTTTCCTCCTCTTCGTTCAACATTTCATGCACTTGCTACCATGACATGAACGACAGTTCACTTCTGCGTTGATTTAGAAATAGTGGCTGCCTAATTCATGACAGTTCTGCCTATATTTTAGACGGGCTATTTTTCATGCCAATTGCACAATCTATCTACAAGTTTAGATAATTAGTTGACCGTTAGTCTGAATTTTACGCCCTTCACACTGCATTTCAAATCCAAGTGATGACATTCTTTAGCGTTCCATATCACTAATACAGATATGAGCTATCCTTGCCCCTGTTGGGTAAGAAGTTGCTATTGGAATTCTTAGTAAAATTTTCTGGTAAATAGCATGATCTGCAGAAATGATATTAATGTGTAGCAAAGTCCAACAGGCAGACATTTCCATTAAATTTTCTTGGATTCACCTTATGAATAGATTATTATAGGTCCAATTGATTTTGCTGCTGATTTGGTCCTGCATTGTACAAGCCTTGAGGAACATGTATCCTTCTGCAATACCTTTTTCTTTGCATTTGAAACCCCACCACACACACCCTGGACGTTTTTTTTTCCCGTCTCCTCTTTGCCCTTTCGAGCCCTCTCCTGTTTAAGGAAAATATTTTCATTAAAACTCTGTGCTCATGGAGTCTACTAGTTGTCTGAGGGAGGTTTATTCATTTGAGACAATACAAGGTAGCTGGGCTTGGAGAGAGATAACTAACTTATACTGTGGTTGGTTTTGGTTTACTCTCTATTTCATTCACTTGATTCGGGAAATTTTGTTTGTATAATTTACTTCTTAGATCTTCTGCAGTTCTCCTGACATTATTCAGTTAATACACAAAAAACTTGTTGAACTATTTGTGTCTGGTTCATTACCCTTTTCTTTTTTTCGGCTTTCTATGTTGCAGTCTCATGGCATCAAAGTTGGATATGGAGGAATTCCAGGAGCCGCGGCAGGCAGAGATGGCTCAACTTCTCAAGGAGGAAGCTGCTGTACATAAAAGAAGATTAAAAAAAAAACCTGTTTCATAGTTGCCTGGTTTCATATGGGATTTACTCATCTTTGCTGTTCTTTTGTTGATTTGATCATATGGGTGGTTCAAACTTTTGGTTTGACAACTTTAGAAAATATGTGAAAAAACAAACTGTCCATATAAATTGGTATCTCAAATCTTAATTAACTTGTCAGCATTTCCATTCATGTGAAATTTGTGCTAGTAGTAAAGAAGTTTGTGTTTTGTTCATGTTTGAATGTCTTTCATATTGTTATTTGAGATTGTTTTCCTATTTTCTTTAGTTATTTATAGTCAAGTTCTTATGAAATGTTTGGTGTTAACGCCCCATTGAGGATACATCATATATGGTGGGGTGGAAATTGTGGGGAAATCCACTTGTTCTTAGTATAGGGCCATAGGGCTCTCCTCACGTTTTTCCGGATAACCGGGTTTCGGTTAAATGGGCAACTCCATGGGATCCATCCCGCTTTCTCCGTATCAAAATATTTGATGTTTGACTTTTTGAAACATTTTTTAAATAGTTAAAAAAAACTCTATAAAATATCAAAATTTTAATTTTTTAAAATCATTTCCTATGTTATAATATTAAGTATGAAATTATAAAAAAAATTAATAAAATAATTGATATTTTATTATAGTTTTTATCATTTTTAAAAAGCGAATAAAAATATTTCTTCTCAATATAAAGATACATTATGTAGCATCTGATCCAACAGTTGAAAGCTCATGGAATGGATTATAGTTATGAGATTGTATAAAATATAAAAATATTTTTAAATATAAGACATGAAATGATGAATAGAATATGTGTTCAATTTTTAAATTTAAATGTCTATAAATATTTGCACGAGTATCGGATTGAGGTGCATAAATATACCAAAATAAAATTAGGTACATATACACTAGTGGATTGTCAAAAAATCTGAACTTAAGGTCAGCTTAAAAACATGTTCATACTCGTCTTATTTAGCAAGGGAAATGAGCCAAAAAAAACCTGAATTTAGGGTTAGCTTAAAATATGTTCATACTTGTCTTATTTGGTGAAGGAAATGAGCCTCAAACTGTGAGGTGAGTTGAGTCCGATCTTGTTTGATTCGAGCCCAAAAATGCTTTAGTTACTCGACTTAGAAAGTAAGTAATTAAACTTGTTTACCCATGACATAGTGACCTTTGAAAAATCTACATCGAGTTTAAAATCACTCTCATACTCGACTTGTTAAATGTAAACAAAGTCGAACAAAGCTTTTTTTTTTTTAATAAAGTAATGATTCAAAATATCAAACAACACCAATGTCAAGTAAATTGAGAGATCGAAAGAAATCATCAAATGAAGTAATGAACTGACCATCATAATACAACAAAAATACGAACAAGCAACTTCCAAATAGAAACTGAATAATGCCTAAACATGATCATGGAAAGACCAACACATGATGAAGTCGATGAAGTATCAGGGATGGACTGCAAATAGCGAAAGTCAATAAAACTTTCGCAGCGTCTCGCCATCACGAAAATAAAAGCAAAAACCCACCAGGAAAGTGACATTTCTTGAAAAAGTGTGAACCAATGACCTTCATTCGACCTATATGATGATGGATCTTCAAAAGCAACTAGAGGTGGGCCAGGTGGCAATTGAGCAAGTCGGGTTTGGGTTATTCGATTTCGAGTCATATCGGGCTCGGTTTGATTTCGGATGTGATCACAATTCGAGTCTAATCAGGGTTGGGTCGGGTTTATTTTGGCATTATTTTATCAAATATCATCGGGTTTTCGGTCCTATTCAGTTCGGGCGAATCGGGTTTCGGTCTAAGGGTTTGAGTTGTTTCGAGTATCGAGTATAATCGGGTTTGGATAATTTCGGATTTCGGGTCGGTCTATTCGAATATAATCGGATTCGAGTTATTACTTGGTTCGGATCGGCTTGATTGGTCTCGGATCCAAATTTTTTTTCCAATTATTCGACTGTCGGACGGCTTCGGGTCGGATCAGCCAGCTCGGTTTTCTCGGGTCGGGTCGGGTATTTCCAGCTCTAGAAGCATCCAACTCTGCCACGATGATGGATATATTTTTTTTTACTTATTTCCAACTCATCATCCTCCCCAATGTTCCGAGCTGACCTTGGAAAAAAGATGACGATGATCGACTCAATGGCAGAAGCAGCGGAGCTTCAACAACACAGGTAACTTCCCCTCCGCTTATCTCTCAATTCAACGTCCTTAGATGACCTGTATGTATCCAACTCTTCTGTTACACAGTTGGTATAATTAGGTGGCCTTCCTTTGTGATTGACCCTCATATATCTGTGTAAGAATACCTGAATTATAAAACTAACCTCTGAAAAATTCATCCCCAGTAATTGTTAGGTTCAACCTTCAAACATTTAGAAGCTCGATCGGTACAAGGAGAAATGAAAAGGCGGTAGCCCATTTGGTATCGATGTCTAGATATCTAGGGTTTGGTGTAACGACATCACTTGATATTTGATATCAGATTTCCCCCCAATTTTTGCCCCAACTGATATACTAATTTGGAGGGATAACTTGATATCAAGATAGTATCTTTGATGTAAGATATCAATACCGAACAGGGCCTACAAAGTTTCCAGAAAAAATGGCAGAATCGGTGGTGAAATCAGCAGCCCTGTTGCTGGGAAAGCTGCTGGCGGAAGAAATCAACCACTTGGATAGTGTGAGGGAGAAAGTGGAGGAGCTACAGAGAGAGCTCACCACCTTGGGAGCGTTCCTAATGGAAGCTGTCAAAACTCGGCGTCAAGACAAGGTGATGCAAGCTGTACTATCTGACGCCAGAAATGTTGCCTATGATTGCGAAGATGTGATCGAGACTTACATACTTAAGGTGGCTCGTCGTGGATACGAGGAGTATGAGGGCTTCCAGCTTGGCTCGGCCCTGCGATGGGCTTTCCTGGCTGTGAATGCAGCTTTGGTCCTCAAAATACACTCCAAGATTGGTGAGCTGAATAGAAGAATCTCTGCCCTTAAAAGCAGGATGAATGCCTTTGGTGTCCATGACCGGATTCCCGGTGCACCCGAAAACAGCATAATTGGGCCACTGAGGAGGATTTATAGCCATGAAAACGAAGAGTATGTGGTTGTTGGCATAGAAAATCATCTGAATGAATTGGTGGGTAGGTTGATGAATCCGGAAGACAAGGCAGTGATTGCCATATGTGGGATGGGCGGCATCGGAAAAAGTACATTAGCTAGAGAGCTATACCATCATCCTGAGTTAAGGGATGGTGGCTACTTCAAAGCCTTTGGTTGGTGCCAAGTATCTCAGAAGTTCAACCCGAATAGTGTCCTTCAAGAGATTATGTACTCGTTGGTACCGGAGACTGACCTTGTGAGGAGAACAGAAATCATTGAGAGTATAAATGCTAATAGAGCTCACGCAACGCTCTATAAACTGATGCAAGATGAGAAGTGTCTAGTGGTTATTGATGATGTATGGACTTCAAATGACTGGGCCATGCTACAAGCTGCTTTCCCAAGAAAGACGGCGACAGGAAGCAGGATAGTCTTGACAACACGCAATGAAGAAACAGTTTCACGCTTGGATCCGAATCAGGTTTACCTTCATCCAGTCAAGGGTTTAGATGAAACGAAGAGCTGGGAGCTCTTTCAGATGATTGCATTTTCTGGTGCAGCCTGTACAGGTATGATCACCCCTAGTAATCCATCCATCCATCTTGTTAGTATCTTTCTCGAACTAAGGGTGAGCAATTTCTCGTTGATTTTAGTTATAAAGTATTCCCATATGAGTCTGCGTTAATACCTTCAGTAAGACTCCAACCAAGTATTTTCAAGTCTGTTTTCCTCATTTGGTCCCTGTAAAGAAAGAATTACTTTTGACATAGTTAGGACTTTAACCACTTGAAGTATTCTCACATCTTATAGAGATTGAATATACTCGCATCTTGTATAGCTATAAACTCAATTATTTTCATCAATTGGTTTGCAGATCTCACAAAGAAAGAGGTAGGTCTTGAAATGCTGCAGCATTGTAAGGGGGTTCCATTGGCTATTGTTGTACTTGGTCAAGTTTTAAAAAGAAAAGAAAGAGAACAAGATTGGGAACAGATGCGAAACGATGTTGTTACACAAATCAACAGAGGAGGTGCTCCCAGAGTTCCTTACAAAGAAGTGTATGATGTACTGCAAGTAAGCTATGACGAATTACCATTTCATTTGAAGCAGTGCTTCCTTCACTTGGCAAACTATCCCGAGGATTATGAGATCCCGAGAGGGAAACTGTTTCAACTATGGGTTGGTGAAGGGATTGTGTCAAAAGAAGGCCCGGATGAATTGGAAGAAACGGAAGATGATGTTGCTGAAAGATACTTGAACGAGCTGGTGAGCAGGAACATGGTTCAAGTTGCTAGTCGGGCTGACGGAACTGGAGAGATATCATCATGTCGCCTCCATGATCTTATGAGGGACATTTGCATTGAGATAGCTAACAGAGAAGGGTTTCTTCAGATAATCAATTGCAAAAGTGATGACGATATTTTGATGACTTGCCTTCCTAAAAGAGACAAAAGGTTGCGTCGACTAGCAATCTATGTGAATGATCAAGAACCACAAAGCTCAACTCTTCGTAGTACTGTTGTGTCGGCATCTCCCAAAGTATCAAGAGCTCCCAACCTCCGATCCCTTCTACTTTTCTCAGTAAACAAGAAGCGAGGAGATGGAAATTGCAAAGATTTTGTGGAAACAATTTGCAAGAACTTTCCACTTCTCCGAGTCTTTGACAGTGAAAACTTTCAAATACAAGGGAAAATGCCTAAGCAAGTTGGGGATTTGATTCACCTCAGGCATCTGTGCTTGTACAGTACCCGTGTCACGGAGTTGCCCTCGTCTATACAAAATTTACAGTGGCTACAAACTCTTGATTTGCGAGTTGATGCTCGTGTGGTGCTTTCCCTGCCGAATATATTGTGGAAGATGAAGCAGCTAAGACATGTCTATCTTCCATATTATGGAGGACTAGGAATGGTAGAGAAAGAAAGAATGGCAGGAGCTCCAAAGAGGTACTTGATCAAACACGGTGAAGTTTTGCGGCTTGATGGTCTACGGAACCTGCAGACATTAATATTCGTAGACCTTGACCGAGTTGTTTTACAAGGTCTATCGGATTTAGAGAGGATGAAGACCATATGTGCCACTTGTGAGACCACAAAGGAGGCATTGTATCCTTTCCTACGATGCTCGAGTTTGAGAAGTTTCATGCTTAAGCTCCATGCCCGGATCATAAACGAGGAGCCAACGATACTATCAAGCTGTGAAGTCATCCATCATCTAGACTTACATGTTGAGCCAGACGAGAAAAGCTTCGCTCTAACGAAACCACTATGTTTGGAAATGCTGCCTAAGAGCTTGGTTCGTATCGACATTTGGTACCTTCAACTTGCTGATGATCCGCTGCCTGTTCTAGAGAAGCTTCCTAATCTCTCTAACTTGGGCTTGCACGTGTGCTATCACGGTCCTAAGATGGTCTGCTCTGCTGGTGGCTTTCCTGAGCTAACTGGCTTACGTTTCGATGAATTGTGGGAGTTTCGTTGTTGGGAGGTTGAAGAAGGAGCTCTCCAGAAGCTCAAAACCTTACTGATGGTCAATTGTCCGGTGGAGGAGATCCCAGAGGCTCTTCCAAGTTGGGTTAATAAGATAGTAAGGTATACGTAAATTCACCGATCCCTTGTCAGGCTTAGTGTGCCAGGCTCTAAAAACCAGTGGTTTAGTTCACCTTACGAAGTATAAGAAGGTACTATGTTTCTCGGGATTCGAACTCTGAGCATCTGATTAAGGATTGGAGAGTTTTCAATCAACTCGCTACATTCCAGAGATCGAGTAAAATATCTATCGCTAAAGATCACTAACCAGCCTCTAAATTTGTTCGTTTTACAAATAAAAACCGAGGTAGTGATTGAGATAGATGGGGCTTTGATATTTTGGGTGGAGTCAGAGTCAAGCACCGTAAACTTGGAATATCCATTTATAATACCTGAAGGCTCCTGAACATTATTTATGTTTGTTGAAATTCCTCGGCTTTGAAAGTTTGTATACATTTGGTCCTTCTATTATTAAATCCGTTAAATGAATGTTAAATAATGATATGACATCAATTTAGCTTTATATAAATGGCATGAGTTATGTTATATACATGTAGTTGTTTGATATTTGTTTTACAAAGGTCAAAATTTGGGGTTTTTGTCCCTAGAAGGCATCATATATAATAGTTTTTTTTTAAAAAAAAAAAAACAAAAAATGTTTATTTTTTTTTAATCAAAAACACTTTATATAATATATAATCCATTCAATTGAACTACCACTTTCTATTTTTTGATCATTTGTTATAATTTTCCGATGATGTTTTATTTTAACATATTTTAATGACAAAAAATATTATATACAATGCCATATCATTATTTTAACATATTTTAATTTTTCAACCAAAAATAAAATGATTATATAACAAATATTATATATAATATAATGCCTTTTAAAAAAAATCAAAAGGTGTCTCCGTCAGGGGGACCCGATATCCCCTTTCCTATTTATCTTAGGGGCTGAAATCCTGGCACGAAAACTATTAGCTGAAGCAAACCTGGACAAACCCCCCCCCCCCTCCCCATTGACTTTTCTTTTGGGAGAAATGGACCTAGAATCTCGTTTCTCTCCTTTGTTGATGATATCATTATCTTCTCGAAAGGAAGCGCGGAGGCCGGACTCAAAGTAAAATCAATAATTGACTCTTACTGTAAAATTTCTGGGCAAAAAGTAAATTACCATAAATCAAGCTTCCAAGCTACGAAAGGCATATCGAATCATAGGATTCTAGAATTACGCAACTGCTTAAATATCATAAATGAAAATTCCTTGGAAAAATATCTGGGTTGTCCGATCATCAATGGTAGAGTGAACAAAAACACGTTTGAGTATATCATCTGTAAATCTAAAGAACAATTGAACAAATGGCGTGCAAACGCCCTATCACAACAGGGACGCGCAATCTTAATCAACTCCAATTTGTCAGCAAAGCCGCTATATATTATGCAAAATTTCATGCTCCCAACAACAATGCACAAAGAACTTGACCAAATCAATCGCACTTTCTTTTGGAATAAGGATCTTCAACATCGACCGCTTATAAGCTGGGATAGGATTTGTAGGCCTAAACAGTGTGGGGGTTTAGGGATTCGCAAATCAAAATAAATGAATGAGGCCCTCCAGATGAAACTATTATGGAAAATTCTAGCTGAACCAAATAATGTCTGAGTCACTCTGATTAGACACAAATACCTTCGTTCTACCACCATTTTCGACTGCACAAAAACCGGATCCGTCTCTTGGCAATGGTTCAAGCTGACAACTTTAACTGATAAATTTAAGACGGGGCTTATATGGTCCGTAGGAAATGGAAAATCAATCAAATTCTAAACTAATAATTGGATTACGACATCTTCACTGCTATCTAGAGATAATTGCCCCCAAATCAATAATATGGAAGAAACTGTTAGTGACTACATTATGGGTAGGGATGGAAATCATCCACGGACACCCGCTCCACCCGACCCGAAAAAATGGACGAAAACCCGATTTAAATGGATAAATAGATGGGTGGTGGACTGATGGATGATGGATCGGATCGGATTCGGGTGAAGGGGTCTCCGATCCATCACCCGATCCGTCACCCGATCCGCCTACCCGATCCATCTCACCCGAATATATTTAGTATTTATTTTTATGTATGTTACTGGATATTTCTCATGATTATTTATGTTACTTGCAAAATTTATAGGTTTTGCAAATGATCAAATGTTTGATACTATACTGGAAGATGTCGATGTGGAAGAATCTGCAATGCAAGCAAGTTCAAAGGCATGTGCAATTTCTTAATTATATTTTATGTTATATATATATATCTCATTAATGATTGATTATTCTCATTTTACTAAATCTCATTTTTGTTTGATTTTTTTTGTTAGGATATTGAAGTGGATCGTTACCTCAATAACTACTGAGGGCATTGGAGCATTTTTTGTTCTACTATTTTTTTTAATCTCAATCATGAGACTTCTGTTTATTATTTTATGAATTTCAATTGTTACTTTCTAAGTATTAAATCTCGAACTTATTACTGTATAAGTTATGTTGTGGTATTTTTTATGATTTAAAGATATTGATATATAAGAAATTCTAGGTTACTAAATCATATTACATTTTATATGTTATTAAGTCTTACAGAGGAGTGGTTTTTATATATATGTTTTGCAATTTATGGAAGGAAAATCGCATGAAATTTTTCATCCGCTTATTTCACCCGATCCATCCGATAACCCGTGGATGACGGATGGATCGGATATGGATAATAGATTTAATGGATGATGGATGGATCGGGTGGAGCAAAATAACGAGTGGATCGGGTGATGGATTCCCTCCATCCACCCATAGCCCGATCCATTTCCATCTCTAATTATGGGGGGCAGATGGTGGTTGGAAAAGTTACAAAATGCGCTACCTAATTGCATAGTAAATGAAATTCTAGACATCCCGCTACCCGCTTCTCATTTTGAGGATCGACTCTACTGGTGGCCTGATCAAGAGGGGTGGTTTTCCACTACAAGCGCCTACAAATTAATGACAGCTCAATCATCCTTACACTTAAGACAACAACGCCTTGATTTGGAAGGTGAACATTCCGCCTAAGGTTAAAAATTTCCTTTGGAAGGTTTCTCAAGATGTGCTCCCAACTGCTTCTAGGCTTTCCTGTAGGGGTGCCTCTATCCCTTCCACGTGTAGTCTATGCAACGGTGCGGTGGAAGATGAGGTCCACCTCCTGCTTCAATGCCCCTACGTACGTTCTATCTATCAATTCCCTTCTCGGGTACAATCAACTATTACAAGCTTGATAGTTCAGTCACGCAACATTAAACCTATCATGTCGTCCATTGGGAACGATCTCAATTCTTCTGCCAAGGAGATGCTTGCCTTTTCCTAGTGGTCGATCTGGTATATTCGGAACAATCATTTGTTTCGGCAGGAACCCCTGTAAAGACTCCATTTAACATTTTATCAAAGTTAATAGACTATAGGTACTTTTATTTCTATTCCATATATTAAAAATAAGTTTTTATTTATTTATTTAGATTAGAATAACGTAAACATAACTAGTTTCTAAACTGAATCTCATAGGTTACTCAAATTTAAATAGGGATAGTTTAATTAACAATTTAGAGTACTCCAAGCCAGGTTTAATGGTAATTTCAACCAAACTCAGGGGCAAATTACATAGTCAATCACATGTATAAATAAGAGGGTGTGTTCATCGTCGTCCATTACACACCACAGATATTCCTCCTCTCTCCCGAACTCCTCACTCCCAAAAGTCTCCACTGCGACGGATTCCTAACACCCCGACCAAGGAAGAGATCGAGGAGCTACAGAGCTCCGCAAATGGCTGCATCTATGACGGCAATCTCCGCTTTGAGCGCGCCGATCAGAGCTCCGTCGTCCTCCTCCTCGCCGTCGAATCCCGGCAAGGCGAAATCGAGCTGCTGCGGTCTCGCATTCTCGTCGTCTAGCGTTGCCGGCGACAGGATTCAGTCGGCGAGTTCGTTTTCGAGCCGTCCGTGGTCCAATGCCGACCGGAGGACTCCGAATTTCGTTTCGCCTAAGGCCGTTTCCGATTCTAAGAACTCGCAGACTTGTCTTGACCCCGACGCTAGCCGCGTAAGGATCTCGTTGGCTTTGATTTTCTGTTGTTTTGTTTGAATTTGGTTGAGTAATGCTGTAATGGCGGATTGATGTTCCTCTTTTTTTGTGTGTTTTCCATGCTTTGTTCATTTAATTGGAAGGGTGATATCATTGGTATGGTTTGATGGTTGAATCTCCAATTGGTTATAAGTTTTGGAGCTGAAATGGCGCAAACATGTTTTCCTTGTAGCTGAAAATTTTGACCTTTATTTGAAGCTTACGCAATTTCTTTTTCAATAGCTATTTTATTTTTCTTTATCTTTATTACACAGTTGATTTAGCCGATGTTTCTTAGAGTTTCAACCATTGGTTCGATTTTCGGTGGTACTTGCTCATAAGTTTGGGGGAAATCATTTGCCAACTCCAATTTTTTAGCTGCCCGGTGGAAATTGGAATTGCCAACTCACTGTTTTGAATTTCTGATTCCTAGATCGTGTAAAGAGCTAGACATTGTTGAAACTTGATCTTATAAAGATATTTTAGTTGCTTTGATTGACAAAAGAAGCAAAAATCAGGGCTTCCTCTTGGTTACATAATTACTTTTGGTGGAAGTGATTAACTTAGATGTGCTTCTGCTATTGTTCATAGTGATGCTCTAAGTTACTTGAGTTGTATGCAAGGTTATTCTTTTCCACCTCAATACAAGTTATTTGGTGTATGCTTTTCAAATTGAATGATCATCCGAACAAATTCTTGTGTGCAATGTAGAGTGTTCTTGGTATTATTCTAGGAGGTGGTGCTGGGACTCGTCTTTACCCTCTTACTAAGAAGCGAGCAAAGCCTGCTGTACCTCTGGGAGCAAATTACAGGCTTATTGATATTCCTGTCAGCAATTGCTTGAACAGCAACATTTCCAAAATCTACGTTCTCACACAGTTTAATTCTGCATCTCTCAATCGTCACCTCTCACGGGCGTATGCTAGCAATATGGGTGGATACAAGAATGAAGGTTTTGTTGAAGTTCTAGCTGCTCAACAGAGTCCAGAGAACCCAAACTGGTTCCAGGTAACAGAAGATAGCATCATAGTTTTTTTTTTTTTTAATACTGTAATATCTTGCAATTTTATGTCTTTTTATCCGGCAAAGGACAATTTCCATTGGTATTTGTGATCTCATTTGTTTGACAATGTGCTATTAGCTTTTGCGGATTGTTAGTATTCGGTGCAAGATTTAGCTGAAAATTAGGAATTTCTTTATTTTTTAATGTAGCTGAAACTTAGATAGACACTATGACTCATCTCTTCCCTTAAAAGACCTGGTTGCTACTCTTTTTGCCACATAGCCAATCAGGAGCAACATACCAAGTGTTCATGGAACTTATATGGTTGTAGAAGGAAGAAAATGACTTCTAATATTTGTATATTCATCTCTTGAGTGTGCATAAAAACCTGTCTCGTGATGTTTTTTCCCCTAATCACAGGGCACAGCTGATGCAGTTAGACAATACTTGTGGCTCTTTGAGGAACACAATGTCCTTGAGTTCTTGATTCTGGCTGGTGACCACTTGTACCGAATGGATTATGAAAGATTTATCCAAGCTCACAGAGAAACAGATGCTGATATCACTGTGGCTGCTCTCCCAATGGACGAAAAACGTGCCACTGCGTTTGGATTGATGAAGATAGACGAGGAGGGCAGGATAATTGAATTCGCCGAGAAACCAAAGGGAGAGCAATTGAAAGCTATGAAGGTAGTCTTGATGATCAAACTTCTTCCAGCTTTGTGATAAGGCTGTTATGCTGTTTTGTTGCATATTATTTGGTGACATGGTTCAATCTTTTCCCCTGATCAGGTGGACACGACCATTCTAGGTCTTGATGACGAGAGAGCCAAAGAGATGCCTTTCATTGCCAGTATGGGCATTTATGTCATCAGCAAAGATGTGATGCTAAATTTGCTTCGAGATAAATTTCCTGGGGCAAATGATTTTGGAAGTGAAGTTATTCCTGGTGCTACTTCCATTGGTTTGAGAGTATGTTACATTTTCCATTGCATCACTCGCTTTAGTTATCAATTAGCTTGCCAATGTCACTTATGCCGTAATTTCTACCTTAATTGGTTAGGTACAAGCCTACTTGTATGATGGTTATTGGGAAGATATTGGGACTATAGAAGCCTTCTATAATGCCAACCTTGGCATCACAAAAAAGCCAGTCCCTGACTTCAGGTACTTTATGTCCTTCGCTGGAATTGATAGCAGCCACTGGCAGTCCTTTGTATATACATTGCATCTTCTGTTTTTCTGATATGACTTCATTTGGTATTTTTCGAAGCTTCTACGATCGTTCTGCTCCCATCTACACACAACCTCGTTATTTGCCGCCTTCAAAAATGCTTAATGCCGATGTCACTGATTCTGTCATTGGAGAAGGTTGTGTCATTAAGGTAATCTTCAATCACCAAGGTTGTGTATGGATTTGCTACAAGTAGAAGTTTGAGAAAACCTTGATCTTTTTGTCAATATATCTGCCGGGCTATATGAACTTCTAACATTAAGAGTTATCTCAACTCTCCTTGTAGAACTGCAAAATTCATCATTCTGTGATTGGACTCCGTTCGTGTATTTCTGAGGGTGCTATCATAGAAGATACACTTCTGATGGGAGCAGATTATTATGAGGTGAGAAACTAAGATGGTGCAACAATATTAGCCATAACATTTTTTTTTTACTATTGCATTTGCTTATATAGTTCTATCATCTTTGTGCTTTCAGACCGAGACTGACCGAAGTTTGCTGGCTGCAAAAGGCAGTGTGCCAATTGGAATCGGCAAAAACACCCACATCAAAAGAGCTATCATCGACAAAAATGCACGCATTGGTGACAATGTGAAGGTTTGTTGCTTTACCATTGAGCACAAAATACATAATTGATGAGAATACACTATTAAAGTTGCTTGACTTCTTCGGTTGCAGATAATCAACAGTGACAATGTGCAAGAAGCAGCCAGAGAAACCGATGGCTATTTCATCAAGAGTGGGATCGTTACTGTGATCAAGGATGCGTTGATCCCGAGTGGGACTGTTATTTGAGCAAACACGTGAGGCAGTAATGTCATCTGAGGAAAATCTACTTTCCTGCCTTGCAGCTGAGTTCATTCATGTATATATATTTCTGGCTGCTTGATAGTATATTGGTGGAAGATGGAGCGAGGTGTTCCATGGAAAAAATCTTGTAAAGGTCTCTTTATGTTCAAATAAACCGAGTTTTTGTCATCCCAACTTGAATGATGGAAACCATATTAAGAAGTTTCATCTGTCAGAAACTGGAATAAGATCAATACATGAATAAGAACTAAAAGAATTTGGCATTACATTTCTGTAAACATATAAATTAGGAACAAGGAATAGTGGAATACAATAAGAACAATTTGACATTACAAATTTGCAAGCATATATATGAACAAAAAGAATGGACATGTTGCTTATTGTGATACATTTACAAAAGAATGGACATGGTTTCACTGTCTCTAGAAATAGAAGTAAGTCGACTGGTCTCTCCCATTTGAAGCATCCCTGCAAAGGATGGAGCGAGCCTCCACCACTGAACGAGGCGGTTCTAGATCCTTCTCTTGCAGTGCGTTCCCTTGCAGACGCTGCATCTGAGATGCAAAAGTATCGTCTAGGACCTATAAAACACGAATGCACATTGTGTTAAATACACCACAAACATTGAGATCTCTAAATGTATAACTAGAAACAGCTAAGCCGTTCAAAAACATACCCCAAGTGCATAGTATGACCCTTTGTACCAAACCCGGTTTTCTTTCCTCCCCTCCAGGAACTTCAGCACACACTGACAAACACGAGAAGCAAGGATCGTCATTCAAACTGAAGTGGCTCAAGTTAGAGATGAATTTGAGCAGCAGAAAGAAAGATCTTTACCTGGCCCATCCTGTCCCAAAACGCGCGGCAAATAGCAACAAATATTTGACTGACAAAGACCTCATGAAGGTTGGATATGGACTCAGTCAGCAGTGTAGTTAGCATCTGCATTCTTTCACTGACCTCAGCTTCTCCATCTGAATCTTGGGTCTCTTCGAGAATCCTCTTTAGTTGAGTGCTACGACTAGCTTGCATCTTCATGAAGCGAAAAGACCACATCACGAGTCATTGACTAGACGAGATTTAGAGGAAATTACTACTAGGGGAGATATGACATACATTACTGTAAAGCTTGGTGACTATTGCTTGCATATAGTTCTTGTACTTAGTTCTCAACAAAACTGTGATACCATTCATTTGTTCGCCAAATGATGACTTCTGGTCTGCTATTACTGGCAAACATGATGCCCAAGGCTTCAAGATTTCTTCGACTCTAGAGTGTAGAACGTCCAGGATCCTCTTGAGAGTATTAAGGAAGGTTCCCAACTGAGGACAAACCAACAATAAAGATTAAAAAACAACTCAGATCTCAGTTTAGCAAAAATATACAGATCTAGTAGAGTAAAATAGTTATTCTCCTTACCCATAAATTATCAAGAATAGAATTCAAGATTGGACCACAAAGATCATGTATATGTACATTTCACAGACATTATAGCCTTTTTTGAATTAGTTATGCAATAACTTGCTGCTACATATGAAACCTTAAAGTTACTTGATTAAGGCACACACCAATTAAGTGATTCTCACAAAAATCTCCTAACAAGATGTTACAAGTTATTCAGTCAGATATCAAGATTACCTGATTTGGAACGGAATATAACGACGTTGATTGTCTCCTGGCCAGCTTTTGTACTTGCATACCTAGCTTCTTTGGGATGCTGTCTTTCAGAGGAGTTAAGATATCATTGTATTGCTTTTCCAGTGCTTTTATGATTCCTCTCTCAATCTCTGCTACAGCCTGTATGAATTAACAGCGAGGTTAATAACATGATGGAAGTGCTTGTTCAACAGGTTCGTCCAATGTAAAGAGACATGCTTGAATAAAGCTTACATTTTCTAGAACAAGTGAGTACTGAGGCCACCGACTGATCACCACTTCATATTGAGTTAACGCATCCTTTATTTTTGAGTACATGTTCTCCGCAAATGGTGAAGTTGAATGATTGGTAAGCACTCCAAACCATGGAACCTGAAGAATGCAATACCAATTGGGGTAACTAAAGATGATTGTTTTCATTGCCTTGTGATCATGCAGAAAGTGAATGAATGTTGAAATAAAATGACTTGTGGTGAAGGTACCATAAGTTTGGGTTCGAAATTTCTTGGTATCTCACATTGATTATATGGGACAACATTTTTCACAATTTTGAGATAAAGGAAATAATTTGAAGGCACTAAGAAAGAATACCTTTTCAGCTTTGCACAATTCAAGCAAACTAAACTCCATTTCATGCACCCACATCCTGATGTAGTCGTCAAACAAATCCTTTGAGCTGACACCTCCTTGAATCGGACTGCAACAAATATACGTAAAAGTTGTGAAAATTGCAAACATCAAACACGAGACTATGAAAAGAGAAATTCATGTTCATTGCGGATTTTCCATGTGAAATTGCTAAAATAAGGAGCATGTAGTATAAACTAGGACTGCCCCGAATGATATCTTAGTTTACACAAACCTTATATTCCATAATTCGAGATTCCTCTCAAAATCAGCAGTTGCAATCAATAAAGAATTCACATGAGACAAGGGGCATGAAGGAGGGCATGCAGCAAGGAAGGCTCTTATCCTTTTGCATAGTTCGGTGCTATAGACATGTGCTGCTATATTTGACAGGTCAATGGAGCTGAAAAGGAAAAGATGCAGAACTTTGTTAGAAATGGATGTATCTGTTTCTTTGACGGCTCAAAGTGAACTAAGGTTGTACCTAGGAAGTATGTGCTGATTGTGGATCTTTATGTCTGCATGAATTTCACTGCTTATGTTTAAACAGAGATTCTTCATCTTCAAATAAGCCGTTGAAGTGGCCATAGGATCAACAAGAATGTTCTCCGAGTTGCTTGACAAAAGCTCGTCTGTCTCCATCATGTGCTTCCTACACCTCTTTTTTGCTGCTGTCTGAAAATTTCTGATATCTTAGGTCCAAAAATATTCTTGATACTTCGTAATAGATGTATATCACAATGAGATAACGCAAATTTAAAAATGAATTAGTATATAAGAGATTGAACGGACCATCTACTATGAGTATGATAAAGGAAAATGATCTTGAATGCTTAATCAGGCAAGTTCTCTTGGATGTTTATTTTTTTAAAAAAAAACACTTAATATTGCAACAAACTTGCTTTAGAAGGGACTGAAATTTAGTTCAATGAGGAATCACCTGTAAATAATTTTGCAAAATTTTCTGTGCATCTTGAGCAAGTATATCATGGAGAAGGCAATATACTTGAACAGCAGGAGCCAGAGCAGGAGGTGCACACTCTGGGATCGGTGTAAGCGAGTCTGAAAAGCCTCCGGCAGAGAGCTCATCTAATGATTTGTAGTTCTCAAAGACATCTTGCAACAGTCTTTCAACTTGTGTTTCACACTCCAACAGTATACTTTTCTGCATAAATTTCATATTTATGGAGGCATTAAAGTTATCACAACAACTTATTGGCATCTAACTATCTATATTCAACGCACACAAAGAACTGGAAATTATATATCCACTAAAGGAATCAAGAAAGAACAGTTGGCATCTACGAGTACAAACATCTGTCTTACATATTTGTTTTATATTGATTCTCTAAACCCAGTCCATAATGTAGTATAGTACCCCCAAAGTCAGTATCACTTATACTTTGGATTCATGCACTTCAAGGTTACCCTATTTATTTTGGAATCTTGAGGTAGTGATATTAAGATACACCAGGGTAGGTCCAATTCCAAAGTACTAAACAGGTTATTGAGTGTTTTTCATTCAGGTTCAAATTGTTTCAAGATTTTGACTCTAAGTAAGTTTATGTTTACTTCTTTCAATATGAATTTCAATTTTTCTTTTGTTCTTATTTTCGATATGAATGAGTAGTTTTCCTTTGTTATTGTTTTCTTTGAACGGTTTTTCATTTAGTTTTCTATATGTTGAATTGAATTTATAATATATGCTTTGAACAGGTGAACTTAACAACAGGTATTGAGTGTTATTGTTTTCATATTGAAACACACTCGTTAAACATACCTCTTGTCTGTTCAGTTTTCTTTCACTTCTCGCCTTTGTGATGGGAACAAGCAAATCCTGCACAAGCTCTAAGCAACCTTTTGTTGGAGTGCCCACATCCATGACATATGAAAGATACCTGGAAGCAACTCACATCAGAAAATTTCCGAAGAAAAAAATTCCTAAAGAAGAGAAAGGAAGGTAGTAATCTGACACTCCATAGTAATAAGCAAATCCTGCACAAGCTCCAAGTACCTCAGTTTTGTATATGAATCAGACACTCCATAGTAATCTGCAAATTCAGACAGTAACCATTTCCAAGGTCCACACAACCTCAAGTTACGAGAATGAAATTGCTCTGCACGCATGGCGGCTTCCAATAACAAATCATACGCAAGAGTTTCCACTACAGGGCCACTTTGCTGTATGTAACACGGAAAAGAATGGTTAATTATACCAACATATTAATGTTTCAAGACTTTTTCGATAAAGATTGGTCGTAGAATTTCAAAAGGTTCAAATTACAGGAGAAAATATTTTCATCCTTTCAAATGTGCAAAGTTAAATACTATCAAGAGATATATCCGAACTTCAGTAGACTACTTAAGAGCGTTCAATGACACAGATTTGATTGTCGTTAACTCATAGAAAAGAGATTTCCCAAACCTTTATGTTACTATCCTCTCCATTAGTAACTGTACTTGATACAAGAAGCTGAATCTTTCCTATGCATTCATGTTCATCATGATAGATAGGCCACCATCTGCTTTTGTCATTCTGTTCGATTTCATACAAACAAAAAAGAAACATTGTCATTTTCAAAGGAACAGACTAAGCGCAGCATATTTCAGAAATAAACTGGATTCATAGGGATAAGACACTACATACAGTGTTGTCAGCCAAAGAGGAAACTGGAACAATTGCTTGTCCGTGTACAATTCGCTTCCCATCTTGAATTTCTATCACGAGAGCATCGTGCTGACTTTCCGGAAAACTGAAATGCAGTTTTATATCAGATTTTGTCACCATTTGCGCACAAAATCTCTATATCAGATAAAACAATCCACAACTTACAAGTCATGGTAATCTCCAGTTCCAGGACGCAAGCATATAGCAGAACTGGATTCTACTTCAGCATCTTCAGTGGAACTCTTTAGCAGCAACAAACATGACATTGGATCTGTCATAGAAAGACCCACTATTATCACCAAAAAAGTTCAAAACAACATTTATGTTTAGATATCCTCTATTCCAATAAAAGCAACTTTCGGACACCGCTTCTTGAACTGCTCCTTATGTGTCTGTTATATTATTTGCTCGAGATTTTCATTCTTTGGATCTTATATTTAAAGGAAAACAACATTTATGTTTAGATATCCTCTATTCCAAACAAAGCAACTTTCAGATATGTCTGTTTCTTTGCTTTAGTTACCAACTTTAGTTAAACGGCCTAAAACTTGCATTATGCAACTAGGATATATAACTACCCGAATGTCTTAAAGCAGTACGCGGAGTTGTTATTCTTTAAATTTTCTATTTGACGGAACCTCATCTATGAAGTTCGATAATAGCAAGTAGAAAAGAACAATAGCCATAAGACCCAAACCTTCACACATTGAGGCCGTTGGGCTCATAAGGGTGTTAATGCCTGTTTTTACGTAAGATGATACAATTCGTACATATTCTGCCCCTGCTTGTACATATAATGCACCCCTCTGGGAGAATGTGTTCTTCAGTTTCCTTCTTGGAATTATCCGCAACTTCTTAACTGACATCATCAACCATATAATTAACATAGTATCAGGATGTAGGAATGTAAGTACAATGTTATCACTACAATAACAAAACCATATCAATGATTTAAAAAACAAACCTTCAACTCTAACTTTTCCAACGACCTTTTTTGCTTTCAAAGAGCTTACTTGTTCTGCATCCTCATTACTAACCGGCTTTACACCACGAGGTTGTAACAGAAACTTGTGAAGTCTGCAAAAAGGCAATACAAACACACCGAAAGATGATAACCCAAGGATGAAAATGGCTCTCTCTTCTTCATGGAAGCTTCAAAATAAAAACTGAACTAACTAGAAATTATTCGAAAAATGCATAGATATCATACCCAAAAGCACTTCGCAGAAGCAGACATTCGTCACGTAGAAACTCTGGTGCATCTGGGCAACCATTTGACCAAGCATACAAGCATAGCCGGATGCAGGCATCATATGCTACGAGGATTTGCCATGCATTTTGACCACTGCTAGGAGGCCCAATCATCATGATCAAGATTGATAAAAATTTGCAGAAAAAATCAGACACAGACTATTTTATTTGTATTACTATATAGGATGGACTCCTTTGTAGCAAACTTAAGAATCGATACAAAAAACACACCAGGCATTGTATTTGTAGCAAGGGAGAGCAACGCCGCTGGTGGAACAGGAAGCATCTTTTACTTCTGATTTGCAACTTTGCCTGCACAAAAGCCATCCAAAATAAACTACATTTAATAACAGACAAAATGATTTGCAAGAACTACAAGTTAAGAGGTGTCGTAAATAATTTAATTTACTTTTCATTTGACTCAATATTTTCACAAGAGTTTTTGAAGTCTTCCAACGAGACTCGCTCACTGTCATTATAGTAGTCTGCTCCTGCTGGCACAAACAGCCCACCCCCTGATCTCTCGTCTATGATATCATCAGGAACTCTTCCTTGGTCATCCCCAATATCAGGATCAGCATCACCCTCCTTTCCAGTACCATGTACCGGTGGTGCACTAGGAGTCCCCAAGTCCAATGCATCATAGAAGTTGGTTTTGTGGATTGGAGTGTCCTACATAACCGATAGCCAAAATACGCATAGTTGATGAGTGCGGTAAACTACTTAATTCGAAGTGATTGAACCAATCCTTTACTTACCTGTGCAGTTTGTGGAGTAAATCCATCTCCAGTGGGAGTCATAAATTGCTCGGTGGATGAAGCACTCAGACCCAAGTGATTCAGTCTCCTGATGTTCCGCGGTATTTCAACCTTAAGATTCATTGTTGATAGCCCTCTATTAAGCAAAGATTCCTTATGTCCAACTGATCTGACATGATGACCCTTTGCATAATTGGCATCATATCTTGAAGCATCTTCGACAGATGTTTCGGAATAGTTGTCATCATCTGTTTCATCAGGGGCTGAAGCAATGCTTTCATTAGCATCAAATTCACTTTCATTCCCATCATCATCATCCTCATCATCATCACCACTGTGTTCATCATATAGGCCAAAGGACGACACTGTATGAGGCCCAAGCAATCCAGAAGTGAACTTCAGCGGTGGCAAAGCGTGGGGAGACGAGTAATTACTACAACCTCGAAGAAAAGAAGGAGATCTCAATATCGGATCTTGAGCGAAATTCTCCACCAACGGAGGCCTATCTTCATCTCTGGCGTTCGTTCCCTGCGGATTTCAAGAACAAATCATTCCAGGTAAAAGAAATTACTCAACAAACTGAACCTTTCGTTAATTTGAACTATCAATTCCCTCTGAAACACTCTGAACCCACAGTCAGCAATTCGAATTCTAAAAACTTGTTTCCCCTCTAAAACCCTAATTTTGAATTCGAACTTTTTGTTAATTTTAACTATCAATCCCCTCTGAAACACTTTGAGCCAACAACTAGCAAACTTCAGATCCCCCATCTAGATCAATTCCAATTCTAAAACCTCGCTTCCCCTCTAAATCCGTAATTTTGAAACTGAACCATCAATCCTTTCAAGGGGCAAACAGAAACTGGAAATTTTGTGCATTTGTACCTGTTTGATCCAATTGATTGCGTTTTGATCTAGACCCTCGGTAAACATCTTTCAATTCCGGGAGCGGAGGAAATTGCGAGAGCTAACAAAAAAAAGGAAAAAGGAAATTGCAGATCTTCTATTTCCAGGAGGAGTGAGGATAAGTGCTGAGAGGAGAGTGGAATAAGGAAGAAGGTGTAGCAACGTTTAGTTTGAGTGTTTGACAGCCGAAGAAGATGTTAGATGATTGAGGAGCGTTCATGTATAACGGCTAGTTTTGACATTGTTGGCAAATGTCGAGGTATTTAAAGGAAAGCAACCTGACCTGTTTGCAGATAAGTCCCTCCACTTTTATTTTTTTCAAAAAGTGAAGGCACAAAATCACATTTTATCATATTATTCACTACTTTTTTTTTTTTTAATGATATGGAGATTCCGAGGTTATCGACTAAAGCGGCAAGTAGCAAAATAGACTCCAACTCATGTTCTGCTACTAGAGCAAGAGGTCGTTGGTTTGCTTACGTTTGTTTACATTTCACCGCCCATGCCTATTTTACTTTTATTGAAGCATCAAAATCCAATTTCGCAGTTCTAACTTGTGTGATCGGTTGGTCGATTTCTGTCTACTGCAATTGTTTATGGCATCAGCTTTTCGGTGTTAATGTGGATGAGCGTTCGGTATTAGTCGTGGCCGAAAGAATTTCTCAGTAGCGTTGCCATGGTAAAGAACTGCCCTCACCTGAATGATGGATCCTGATATTACTCTGGATGAATTGGGTGTTTTTTCACAAAATACTATCTCCGTTGCAAAATATAAGGGCTTTTAGGATTTGGCACGTTTTTTAATGAGCTAAAAACTCCATGAAATATTAAATTTTTATTAAATTTTTTTACATAGTATTATACGTATTGTTAATATGTATAATACTATGTAAAAAAAATTAATAAAAAATTAATATTTCATTGATTTTTTAGCTCATTAAAAAACGTGTCAAATAGTCAACGCCCTTATATTTTGCAACGGAGGTAGTATGAATGTGTTCTAACTTCTAAAGGCCATATTAGCCTCCTCAAGCCACATTATCATAAAATTCATAACCTTTTACACCGACGAAAAGAGTGATCCAAATGGGTTTATATGATCAAAATAAAAACACAATCGGATGAAACAAAGACGCACATGGTGCAGGTAACACACTATATAGTTTATATGTAAAAGACTGTACACCAAGCAGCAACAAGATACAAGTAACTAACCATTAGATGTGCTTACAGAGAAAGTCAAAGCTCAAGTGACTGGCCAGTTGCGAGAGAGAGCTTCAAAACGTCCGGATGCTACATCAAGGACCAATCCAAGAGGCAGCAGCATTCAAAAAGATCCAAGCATAACGGTCTTTATACCTCCTCGCATACATTTTGCTCACTGTTCTTTAGCACGCAGAGTTTGCACAGAGGACAAGTAGCATTGATGTGCAACCATTTGTCTATGCAAGCGCTATGGAAATGGTGGCGGCATGGAAGTTGGCGTAATTCGGATCCATCCTCATAGCTACAAAGACATATTGCACATTCCTATAGGTACAAAAACTAGGTGTCATAAAGATACATAAGAAATGAAGAATAATGAAGTGATAAAGTAATAGTTTTTCCTTGCAGTCCACATGCATTCTAATCACTCGCAACATTACGAATTCACACTTTTTATAAGATATTCACAAGAAGATCCATTTGATAATATATTATATGATTGTGCTGAGTGCATAATAAGTCAATCTTGAGACTTGAGAGGTAAACAAACCTAAAAAATTTAAGCAACGTAGTGTTCTTTCCCTATTTTGGTGATTAAAGTTAAAATACCATTTAAACAAACACAACCACCTTTATGTAAATAAGGGATTTTCAGCAGAACCACCTAATACCCGAGAAATTGTAGATAAAACCACCCTAAAAGTTTCACCATGACCAAAACACCAACTCGGACCCAAAAGCATCGACGGGTTGCTAATATTTAGTGAAAGTGCAAAAATGCACGTGTTTGCTAATAGCCCATATTTATGGTCCAAGGTGGTGCTTTGCTAATGCCAATGTTTCCAAGTGGTTTTCTGAAATTCTCGTTAATGGATGGTTCCTTGAGAAACTCAGCTTCTTCATTGTGTTTTTTGTGTGAATAACCGAATTATATATATATTGTTTTGTGTCTGTACTGACTCTGAGAGCATAGAAAGTAAATCTAGAGAGGCAAACAAAGTTAACAATTATAACATATTGAATCTTTTCCCTGTTGGGTAATTAAAGTTGAAATATGTATATTCAGGAAAATACTTGAATGTCGTATCAAAAAAATAAGAAGGAAAAGTACTTGAGTTGAATGAGAAAATATAACAAATACTTACAGCATCCTCTGATGAAAGCATAAGTTCGACTGGGGTATCACTGTCACACGCAGTCATTACTCCCCCAGATGATTCCTGAATCTCACCATTTACTTTCTCAAAATCACCGACTCTCCTGAACATAAACCGTGGTAGCCGCTCAATATCTTCTTTAGTAGCTCCTTCCTGAGAGCAGCACATCAAATCATATAAATTATTTAGACAATAATGATACTAAATATGTTGTTTTAGCATGGGTTGAAAGAAGAAAAAAAAAACAGGCTGAGTTACCTGATCAGCCACAGCATATAGAACAGCGATGATGCACGGAAGGCAGCAACAGACAGCTATACCAATCAGGCAGGCAACAACAACACAGATGACAACAAAGAAAACATCGAAAGCCAGAAATGCGATGCAAAGCCTGAAGACAAAAATGTATACGTGAGAACTGAGAAGTGTAGTTGTATATGTTGTTTGTAGAAATGAGAGAAAGCAGACTCACCAGTAAAGATATGGTGCGTCATCCACTATAGTAGTTCCGCCAGATGACACCCAATAAAACCCAATGATCCACCAGATGAAAGAGAACATAGTGTTTGCAGACTCCAGGTGCTTAGCAATGCTGCAATTAATAAGAAGCAAGTACCACCCAGCAAAATAAATCTAAGATACCTTGAGCAAAACCAAAATCAAGCACGAGAAATGTGCCTTGTGAAATAGAAAGAGAGCATGTAGAAGTCATATAAAATCACTGTGCTTCACAAGTTCAATTGCTTCAACTGAACTCCAATCATATAGCCCGAGCTCTAAAATAGAGCAACAACTTGTTATAATATAAAGTCCAATTCAAACGTTAAGATGATACTAAGAGGAGATTGGAGCAAGCCATGTGCCATTTATGCCATCTACACATTACTTGAAAATTGGAGGCAATGATAGCAAGCAATAGATGATTGATAACATTTCTTACATTAAAAAGTCTCCTTCATTGTGTATTTGTGTTCATAAATCTTATTTGTATGTCTAGTTTCCACTCACTGAAATTACATAACTACCGCTTTTTGAAGCAAGCCAAAGTGAAAACAGATTAGAAGATTCCTTTAAAACTAGCAAATATGATAAACATTGCTTGTGCTATTACGAATGATCTATTCACTTAGCCCAAAACAGAAACTTCATTTATTTGGTGACAAATTTCATACCTTTGATAGTCAGCTATCAAAATCTTGAAATAAATAACAATTTAGCCAAGTCTTTCACTGTCTCATACCTCAAAGCTCTCAACAAAGTCGAAGATTTCACGGTAAACCGAATATTAACAGCCTGGTTTCCCCACTTTAAGTTAACCGCTCAAACTGTCACCCACCTAATGAGCTAAATCCGCGACAATTTAACCACCAACATAGTGTGATATGAAACCCTTCCTGGCTTCCTCTGAACTACATTCCTTCTAATAAGTCAAAATCATCCTCCGAATGAACACATAGCTCAAAGTGACACCAAATTTCTTGCCAGGAGCTAGGTACCTATGAAAACTGCCACTGCGGGTGAACTAAACATTTTCCCATTAATCATCAATCAATCATCCCTTCCTTAGCTTCCTATCATCTCCCATGGAAGTGCAGAATAAATGCAAGTTTCCAAACTAACCATCAGGCCATTACTCAACCTCCAAATAAACCCTAACTATCATCTTGTATCAAGTTTCCTTTCAAAAGCAATCAATCGTGTTCAAAATGGCATTCAATACAAACAACAAGATCAACAGTTTTCTTAAGAGAGAGATCGTGTTACCTAGTATTATCCACATCTTCTATTTGATCAGGTGCAACAAACTCCACCAAGCGCGCCTCCTCGCTCCCTGAAGAAGAACTCGAACTCGAACTCAAACTCCTCGAAAGCGCTGGGCCGTTCAAAACCGGCACCGGACCTGAATTCCGAGCAACGCCGTCGACAAGCCGGAGCTCCTGCCGCCTCTTGTACTCCACGCAGACGCAGATCATGTGGAGGACGCACTGAATCCCGTATCCGACGATCCACAGCCTAAGGGGAACCGACGTCGTCTCGTGGGAGCTAAGCACCAAAACGACGAGGGCCGCGAGCACGAAAAACGCGTTCCAGACAAGGTCGAGGATGACGATCGGACGAGAGTAGGCCCAATCGCTCTGGCGCTCCTCGATTTGAGCAGCCGCGGCCTCCCGCACCCTAACAGACGACTCCCGCATCAACCTCCGGCCGCTGGCTCGCCGGAGTATCCGGGCGGCGGTGCGGAGCGTGGGGCTCCGACCACCGCTGCCGTCGTTATCGCTCCATCTCCGGCTGCCGCCGTTGGGGGTGCGCGAGGAGGTAAGAAGCGGGGAGGGATCGACGGCGGTAGGCGGTGATTGGGAATGGGACATGGATTGATGAATGACACAGGTGTGTAGGTTGATTGGGGAAAGGGGTCTTCTGCAGATGAATTGAGATGGGAGAATGGAGATTTTGGATTGGGGAAAAGGGAGGAGTTGAATCCGGAGGAGACTTTCCGACCCGAAAATTCTATTCAATTCAAATACTTTGAATTATCCGAATCCAATCGGAACCCGGGACCGGAAGAGGGGAATAAACGTATGGAGTAATAAGATGTTCTCGAGATATAGGAAGCTAAACGGGAGAATATTCGAGCCTTAAATTTGTTACGAGATTTAAAGGCGTTACTATCTCAAGATATAGGAAGCTAAGCGGGAGAGTAATCGAGCCTTAAATTTGTTGCGAGATTTAAAGGCGAGCTATAGGCTCCATATATATGAGAAGACCTGTTAAAACACAACCCGACCCGGTCGATACGACCCGACCGCCCGGAAAAATTTTGACCCGAACCCGGAAATTTTGACTCGGAATTTTTTTTTGACCCGAACCCGAAAAACCGGAAATTTTCCGGGTCATCTGGGTTTCGACCCGGTGACCCGGTAATTTTGACCCGGTTGATTTTTAATTAAATATAATTAATTTTTTTATATGTAATTAAAATTTATTGCAAAATTATCAAATCATGATTTTTTTAATCTAAAAAGGAAAAAATTGACAAACCCGAAATCGACCCGAAATGACCCGAAACCCGATCAAACCCGGGTTCTAGTCAACCCGGAAATAACTGGGACCTGTTTTACCCGGAACCCGTTTTACCCGAGACCCGAAGTGACCCGACCCGAATGACCCGTTTGACAGGTCTATATATGAGTATAGAAAGTTCAATATCTATATTTATTGGAGGGTTTTCTTTAGGCTTGAATATCTCTTTAAGCTGGAGTACCTTCCTCCGTCTTCGAGCTTTATCAATGGCGAAACGGTTATCTCTTTTTCTCTGAATTTCCCTTTCTTCCCTAATCTTCACTCACGACGACAACACTCTTTGGTATTCTCTTATCCACATTTCCATCCTCGTCCACCGAACCACCTCTCTCTCCCCGCCACCGCATCCCCCCCCCCCCCCCACCGACCCCACTTTGAGGGTTTCGACGATGAACTCGATGAGTCTCTCAATGAATCGTCTGTCCAACTCACCAGATCTCCCTCGTTCCTTATCCCTGACCCATTCCGACTCTCATGCCCAACCTGATCTGTCTCAATCGTTAGATCCTCCTTCTCCTCCCAAGAATGCAGTCAAAACCTTGCATTTTTTAAATTGGGATGAGGACGAGTTCGAAGGCCTCTCAAGTCCGATCAATTTGACCCTAGAGCCCGTCGAATTCGTCGAAACTGCTGCCCATGTTGATTCGGAAGCAAAGTTTGAGTCGATTGAGAAAGAGGTTGTTGTGAAGTTTGTAAGCCCTTCGGTCGATTGAGAAAAGAGGTTGACGTGGAGTCCTTAGAGAATCCGCAATATTGGGGGTTTGTAAACTCATATACTGTAGGAAAATATAATAAAATACAAAAAGATGGATAGTTGTGTATTAGAAATGATGTGATTGGTCTTCATACACGGAATCCTTAAACACCCAAAAAGAAACAAAAGCGACAAGCATTGGGAAGTTAATTTCATGGGTATGGAAATAAATAAATAAATAAATAAACGGTCTTTCTATCACATGTCCTAAGAGTATAGGATAAAATCCTAAATTGAAAAAGATATCGTACAAAAAATAAACAACCCTAGGAATTTTATTTAAAATTTAGCTAAAGCAGTTTAATTAAGGATATATTTTTTTTCTAAAACGACAATCTTATCCTATAACCCAGAAAAAACAGAAAGAAAAAGGTGGCTGAATTAGGGTCAGTTTGGTAACACGAAGCTGATAGGGTAGCCGAAGCTGCTAGATTAAGTATGTTAAATATATGTTAAATTATAGTTTTCATAAGCAAGTAAGGTGTTTGGTAACCCAACTAATAGAGTAGTTGATACAAACTAGCTCATCAGACAGGAGAAAATGAATAGAATTTTGAAAAGCTTGGGATGAGTAGCTGTTGAAAATCCAATTTTAAAAGCTAACTAAATTAAAATCTTATATTTAACTTATTTAAAACTATAAAATATTAAAATCAAAAACTCTGAAAAGCTACATACATTGGCAAACGAACCCTTAGCCTATTTGGGAAAAACGTTGCTCCTTTTTTTTTGGCAACTGTACATCTCTACGCATATATGAGAATATGGGTTGCGTGCAAACAATTTCAATCCATTTTTTGAAAAGTTTGGATAGTGTAGAAATGCATAATTTATTTTTCTTATATTATTAGGTTAAAAAAACTATAAAGTACACTCTGAATTGGGTTGGATGTAGGTAGATATATATAATTATTCACCCACTTTCAATAATTTTTGTAAATTTTGAAGAAAAAAATATGAAAATAAAAATAAAAGTGGAGATGTTTTCTACTATTAAAAGGGGAGGTTGGCAGAGGTCAATCACCAACAATCTTCATTTCTCTACCCTCATACAAAGCATTTGTATTCTTGAGCATATGGATCCCGACCACCCACAACGTCCTCAAAATCCCATCTATTTTCCTTCGAACTTTCTTGATTTGTCGGAAAATCCAACATCTTATCAAGATTACCAATTTCTTCAACCCAATATGAATGTTCCACCACTTTCAAGCTTACCAGAATATCCATCGTCCCGTTTTCAAACCTACCAAAATCCACATTCTCAAATGTTTACATCTCATTATCCCAATACTCAAGGATCTACTGGTAGCACATTCAAAATGCACCGATGGGGCATATCAGAAGAAATACCAAGCATCGACAATGAACAACCCAATCTCAAAGAGGGTGATGCTACTCGACAAATATCCACCCGTAGAAGAGATCGTGGAAGAGGAGGCAGAGCCACCGCTGGTGTAAGAACCCGGGGAAGCTCGTCCGTGGTAGAGATGTAAGAACCTCTACTGGTGAACGAGTGAAGTAGACCTAGGGTGAAGAATTGTTGTTGGTTAGTGAATGGATCAATGTTAGCACAAATCCTTTTGCAACCACAAATTCCACGCTTACAATATTTTGGGAGCAAGTTGTGGAATACTACAACATGCACTATACACATAGGGGATGCTATTGAACAAATTCCATCAACGTGCAAATCGAGGTGGCATAAAATATCCCCATATGTTTCAAAATTTATGGGAGCTTACGAGGAGGCTTCAAATTTGTAATCTAGCAGCCAAGGTCAAGTTATTGTGCTAATTATAAGGCACATAAAATCTTCAACGAGGATATGAGGTGCTTTGGCTTCGAGCATTGTTGGCATGAGTTAAGGAATGAACCAAAGTGGAGAAGTTTGTACAAGGCGTCATCAAAAAGTGTCGGAGGGAGCTCGAAACGATCGAAGACAAATGAAGATGGATATTACTTGACAAGTAGACCCGAGCAAGCGCGGGCGCGGGTCGGGCTTGGGACGGGCTTTGGCCCAAAATTTATCCCGAGGTTGCGGGCACGGGCCGGACTAAGCCCGCTTAATGGGTTGAAAATGTTGTCCGAACCCGTCCGCGATAGCGAGCACGGGCGGCCCGCGGGTACCCGCCAATTATACCCTTGAGTGGTTTAAGGCGAGGAGTTATTAGTTTTGTGTAAAGTGTTACATGTTAATATGTTATTACGATAAACAGAAGAAAGAAAAAAAAATGTTGTGTGCAAACAAGTCTTACAGTAGTCTTAAACTAATACACTCATTGTAATTGCCAATTTAAATTTAGACATTAACAATTGCCAATCTACTATATAGACTATAGATATATCTATATTTTTTTAAGGGTAAATTGCATCTATCATCCCTAACCTTTCACCAATATTTTATTTAAGTCACTAAGCTTTAATTTGTACTAATATGGTCCTCAAACTTGGGTTTTACTTTCAAATATGGTCCTTCCGTCAAATTGGGCGTTAATTGCCCATTAACTTGTGTGTGTGACTGTGATGTGGCAATTATTTGTCCATGTGAATGCCACATCACAAACATCATTTTTATCCTTTTATTAAAATTAATGAAACAATAATTTCCTACTTTTGAGAGATTCACCAATTATATTTTGATTATTATTATTATTATTTAAGTTATACTGTAAAATTATTATTATTATTATCTCACTTTATATTTATGTAAACTACCCTCTTTGTTATCTTAATAGCATTTTCAAAAGAATATTATTACTTACATTTTCTTCGAATAATGTTAACAGTGACGGTCACAGGAGTGTCTAATTTTATTGGTAGAGGGTGAACAATTAATGTAAGAGATCATGGGTTCAAACCTTATTGTTTACGTTTTTACAATAATTTTCATTTCTGTCAATTTTTATTTTAATAGTTTTTGTTCATTTTTTTTTCTTAAAGATGTCACATTTAAACCATAATTTATGATTTTCCTTCAATATTTATTAAAAAACTTTCTTAATGATGTACATACGTAAAACGAATTCTCCAAAATAAAGACATTCATTCCCCGAAATCATGTAACCACCGCTGACTTTTATTGTTGTTGTTATTATTATTAAAAACTAGCAGTTACATTTATTATTTTATTTATTATTATATATTCTCGTTCATTATATTTTTTACTTATTTTTTTTTATTAGGTAAAAATTCGGGTGGACTGGTCCTACCCGATATTTTTAGTTATTTTATTGTCTTTGTTCTTTGTCCCTTTTGTATTTTTTCCCCACTTTATATTTCTTATTGGTCCAATTTTTTATTATTATTTATCATCCTATTTTTTATTTAATGAATAATAATTATATAATTATAATGGGGTTTACTAAATTTATACTAACTATAACGGTTGGAGATTGACAAATGCAGTAAACGGTTTACTCCATTTGTCAATCTCCAACCGTTATAGTTAGTATAAATTTAGTTTTTTTTTTTAATTTTAATAAAGTGATAAAATTTAATTTTAATAAGTCTAAAGAGTAAAATTGAAAAAAAATTATATATTGTTAATTTTTGCTTGGAATAATTAAGTGTTATAGTGTAATATATCCACACATACTAAGTCAACGGGCAAATACTTGCCACATCATAGTCACTTATACTATGTTAACGTCCAAATTTGACTGAAGGGCTATATTTGAAATGGAAACCCAAGTTTGAGGACCATACTAGCACAAACTAAAACTTAGGGACTTAAATGAAACATTGATGAAAGGTTAGGGATGATAGATGCAATTTACCCTTTTTTTTTAATAATTAATCATTTATATATTTTAATATATATATATAAATAGCGGGTATCCGTTACGGGCCGCTAGGCCTGTAACGGGTAGATTGCCCTACCCAATCCCGTGCCCGCTGCGGGCGCGGGCCGGTTTTAGCGGCCCAATTGGGCTTTTTCCTCTACCCAAGCCCGTCAGAAAAGGCGGGCGGACGGGCCGGCCCGCGTTTGCCCAGGTTTATTGACAAGTGATGGATCAGCTACCCCTACAAGTGCTCCAACTTGACCCATTGGACAGAAGGTTGTATAAGCCATAGTGTTTAGAGGAAAGAAAGTGGTTGAAAGCTCCGTTCGTCCTTCATAGAAACCGGTGAAAGTGTACAATATACTTATAGAAAAAAGGGATCCACCGATCAATTTTGTTGTTAATGGTCGGTCATGAGTATATCACGAGTTATTATCTGGCTGATGGGATTTACCCTTCATGGACAACTTTCATACCATCAATCACTCTTCCACAAGGGGATAAAGCAAAGTTGTTTGTTCGAATTCAAGAGACGACTTGCAAACATGTGGAGCGAGCTTTTGGAGTATTACAAGCTCGATTTGTCATAATCAAGAACCCAACTCTTGCTTGAGATATTACTTTATTGGGAAGATAATGAAAGCGTGTATTGTTTTGCACCATGTGATAGTGAAGGATTATCTGCACAATAGAATGCGACTTCGAAACAAGAGCACCCACTATCAACTAAAAGAAGATTTGATTGAACGCATATGGCAAAAATTCGGACATGCTGATGTTTAAAAATTCGGACATGCTGATGTTTAAAAATTCAGAATTTCATGTACTTTATTGGAAAGATAATAAAAGCGTGCATTATTTTATTGTATTTAATCCAATTGTTATATATTTCGATGTTTCCAAATTGTAATGAAGTTTTCGAGGATCTGATTTGTGCTACGTTTGCAGAAGGGAATTCATATTTTATTAAATTTATGCAAAAAAATTCCCAAATATATAATTATTTAATTTATTATTAAGAAATTTTATGTACATTTGATTTTTTATTATTATATCATATAAACTTTATGATGGGCAATGAATAAAAAAAATTAAGGAATCGTAATGAGTTTTAGGAATCTGAGAGCATCTTTAATGGTGGTACTATAAGTACCATAGCAATTAAAAAAAAAAGGAAATGTAAGAAAAAGTAAGAATTTTGAAAGAATCCATGAAGAAAAGTGAGATCAAATATCATGTGTATGATACTCATTCTTACACAATATCATAGAATATTACCCAATGAAAAATTAATAGTGGGTTCCATTAGATTTTTACTTCCAAAAAAAATTGTAAAAGGAAATTATGATGCAAGAAGTAAATTAAGATACTCATGTCAAGTATCATGGTTCTGGAGTATCAAATATTAAAATGAGGTGGATAGGTGAGAAATGGCAAAAAACAAGTTATGGTATTCAACATGAGTATGAGGGTTAAAGATGCTCTGAATGTAAAAGTGTAATGAGTTGTTAAAATAATATGGAAGAGAAAGAAAAGTAAAAAGTTGAGTTAAGAAATCCTAACGAGTTATAGCTTTTGGGGATGTTGATGCTTGATCTTAAACCCTTCAATTTCATATTTTATTTTATAAATTTTTTAATTGGATATCTATGTACCCTCTCCTGTCCCCTCACATAAATCCCCTGTTTTTAAATTCTTTTAATTCTTTTATTTATTTTTTGTTTTTCTTGTTGGGGTTTGTGAGGGGGAGGAAAATGGAAATTGGGAGATAGGAGGGGGACAAGGTTGATGACAGGATATTTGGAGCATATTGAGGGTATGTATGGTTGATTGAAAAAACAGTTAAAAATTAAGTAAAATCAGAGGTTTAATTTTTAATTAGGTTTTATGAGTGTATGGAAGCGTAGAAATGGGTAAAAGTTGTTAAAAACGAGTTAAAAAATAAGCTAGAAAACGGAGTTTATGTAAGTGTTTATTTTGTAAAAGTACTGTTTCACCAATTCTCTTTCATAAGGGCCACTGACAAGACGTCGAAACGACTACTGACAAGATAAATTTTATTAATTTGCATAACAAAGTCCTTTCCTAACCGTAAAAAAGTTATGGATCGCTCAAGGTAAACCCTCATCAATTGTGGCTCCAAACACCTGCCGCCTCTTGAATTCAATATATTGATTTGGGGATTTGATCATGCAACTAATTTTATACAGCAATTGGCATCATCGAAAACAGATTCAAGTACTCAACAACACATACTACCCATAGAAGATGTACGGCGCATCGCGTCGCTCGATCTTCACCTACAACAATCGGATCTTGTTCTCGTAGTATGGCGGCGCCGCGGTGTCAAGGAGGAGGAGGATGGCTATTGACTAGGCCACAAGCGCCAGTATATAGGCTAATCCAAAGCACCAATGCAGAGCGCCGATTACCGGTGCCGATATAGGATCGATCGAGTACAAGCTATCGAGTACAAGCATCAATGTAGACCTGAAGGGCTTAGAGAAGACGGACGGGCAGTAGCCGCCAAGGTTGACGTCTTTTGGGGCGATGGAGGATCGAAGAGCGGCGACGGCCTCATTGGTTGTATCTTCTTTCCCTAATCGATCTAGCCCTAGATTTATAATCGTTTCCAATAATTCATACGGAGTATTTCTAGAGAGTTATTTCTCCTCTTTACTACTCCCTCCGTTCGGCAAAACTTGTCGTCTACTATTCACGCACGCTTTTTTAGAATGATAAAAACTATATAAAATATTCATTTTTTTATAAATTTTTTTAAACAAGTTTGTACTTATTAATAATAACTACGAAATTGTTAAAAAAATTATTAAAAAAACTAGATATTTTATATACTTTGTATCTCATAAAAAAACGTGCGTGAATAGTAAAGTGACAAGTTTTTCCTAACGGAGGTAGTATGTTGATGAATTTTTAATCTGTTTAAGCTAATTAAAGTTAAAGAACGAAGGTTTCGGCACATCGATTGGTTTGTATCCATTTGTTTCGACATCGAATTCGCGTTGAGAAAGTAAATTGATAAACAAAGGAATTAAATCAACGTTTATGTTTCTCATTTGCTCTTGGGGAAATTTGTAATTATTTTCTGAAGTGAAAAAATGACTTTGCAATTTAACGGAAATTATCTTGTTAATAGTCGTTTCGAAGTCTTGTTAGTAGCCTCACTCATTCTCTTTTATATTATTTGGTTTGAAAGTATCACAATACCCCTAATAACAATCATATAAACTCCACTTTTTACAAATAAAATGTTTTTCACCCTATACGGAGATTATCTTGTTGTTTAAATTTTTAACTACTTTTACCAACGGTTTATAAATTTTACCTTGTTAGTCAGTTTATTAACCCGTCCCATACAAACCTTGAATCTCTCGATTATTTTCCTGTATTATAAAAAGTGTATTTTTGTGGAAATGACCAAAATAGCCTTTGGCATTTATCATGGGATGGAACATGGAAGTGTCCAAAATAGAGAACTTTGCCAAACACATCCTTCACCGGCCCGGCCCGGCCCGGTTCTCTAGCCCAGGCCCCTCTTCTCTGGCTTGATCCCTACGAAATCCGGTTCAGTCCTCCTTTTACCGATCTCCTTTTGGTCACTTCTTCTTCCTCCTCACTGAAAACCTAAACAGACAGAGAGAGAGGCGAATCCATCGAAGTTGGAACAATGAGCAGCATCGGAACTGGTTACGACCTCTCGGTCACCACCTTCTCCCCTGACGGAAGAGTTTTCCAGATCGAGTACGCCTCCAAGGCTGTTGACAATAGCGGGTTTGTTCCTTCTCCATCTCCCGTTCTTTCTCCCCCCTCTCTCTAATAATTCAAAGAAAACCCTTGATTTCTGTAATCTAGATTTGTTGTTGATGGAGCTTGACTTTTCAGGACTGTTGTTGGGATTAAGTGCAAGGATGGCGTCGTTATGGTGAGTTTTTTTTAGCCTCCCCTATTCTCTTTGAATCGCAATTAGGTCTTTTTCCGTACTTACACGATTCATCATGGACTTTTGTCTATATTATTGTTGCTGATTTCGTGTTTTGATTGGTTGAATTTTGAAGGGCGTGGAGAAGCTTATACAGTCCAAGATGATGTTACCAGGGTCTAATCGACGAATTCACTCAGTTCATCGGCATTCTGGCATGGTATTGTTTGTTTCTCTGGCTTTGGACACGGATAGTTCACTATGTTTGAATATATGTACACAAGTTGAGATATCCGTGGGGGAAAAAAAAAAGAATGTTCCTTTTTCCCCCCAAAATTATTTCTGTTTGGTACTCGATTCAATTAATTGGAACCGCTTCTAGATAGTTACTTGTATGTTTGATGACGATGAGAATCACAGGTTGTCTAGTAGTTGTGGTTCCTTATCACAGGTTGTCTAGTAGTTACTTGTTAGATATTGTCTCCCTCTCCTAAACTCTCTGGGCTTCTTGTTTACTATCTGTGTATGACAGGCTGTTGCTGGACTAGCTGCAGACGGGAGGCAAATAGTTGCCCGTGCTAAGTCAGAAGCCACTAATTATGAGAGGTTTGTGTATATTCTTTGCTGTAATGATAAAATGCTTGAACAAATGGTTCTGTTTTCGTATTGCTTGTATTTTCAGTACTATTTTGAAGTCACAGTGGGCTCTTGGTGTGCTATTTAGAGCCTCCCTAAACAGTCAATTATAGTAGTTTTCGGACCCAATAGTAACATTTTGACATGGAGAATCAACGCTTGTTAAGAGTATAAACTAAGAGAAATCGTTGGGAAACTTTAGCCGAATGAACAACAGGGATCAAAAGTGTTCTTCAGTCCTGTTTCTAAAAGCGCAGTATTTGTTCTTCACATTGTATAAGGAATGTAACAACTTAAACTAACATCCGTGTTCAGTTCTGTGTATGTTCAACAATAGTTTTGCCGCTTATTTACACTAATAAAGTTTCAGGCAATGGATATTGCATTTTTTAAAATTATATTTATATCATGTAATGCTGAACACATTCTTCTAAAAAAAATTTCTTTCAGTATTTATGGGGAACCTATTCCAACAAAGGAACTTGCACAACGTGTGGCTAGCTATGTTCATCTCTGTACACTCTATTGGTGGCTCAGGTGTGTTAGACCCTAATGAATTATGAATTATGATTTCTTACATCTGCTGATCCATTCAACTAAATTCTATGAACCTTTTGACAATTTTGCTGTATGTTGCAGACCTTTTGGATGTGGAGTTATTCTAGGAGGATATGATAGAGATGGACCAGAGCTATACATGGTTGAGCCATCTGGGATATCATATGTAAGTTGAATATACCTTTTTTTTTTATTAATGCAGTGTTCATTTTGCAATCTGTACACCCAGTGTATCTGTGCCATCCTTTAACTGTCTGCTGTTTCTGCTACTTTTGATGCCCTTAGATATTGTAGATTCTCATCATTGTTTGTGAAATCTTTCAGAGGTACTTTGGAGCTGCTATTGGAAAGGGAAAACAAGCTGCTAAGACGTAAGTTGTGTTGTTCCTTTCTTTCTAAGTAGTACCTTGCCAAATCAGGTTTAACAATGAAATTAATCAGATAATGTCCTGTATTATCTAATACTCCGTATACTTTATGAAACCTCTAATTTGGCTAACAAAGATCAAAATCAAGTGCATGAAATTTAATGAGAAGTCCAGTTGATTGATGTTTTAGTGGATAACTTCCTCCTGTTGGGGGCAAGTTACAATAAAAATTATCTTTTTTTATTAGAAGTGAATGTGTTTGGGTGCGTTTGGCTCAAAACTGTGAAGTGTGTGAATGAGCATACACGTGTGGTTGTGATGGGCAAAACAGTTAAAGTAATTATAGTATTTGGTTTATGAAATGTAATAAAACTAGGTTCCTACTGACTAATTACATAACACCTGTCACTGTTGCACTTAAGATTATGACTGCCACCTTGAGTATTGTCCCTTCATCTCCCCCACCAAATCAGCCATCTCCAACCCTTCCATCTATCTTCCTCGTGATTTTCAGGGTCCTTAAGGTTGCTGATGAGCTTTGCTGCCATATATAGCCACTGTGGCACTCAATGGCTACTCATGCTTTTGATGTGTTAAACTTGGATGCTTTTTGCAGGATTCACAAAAGCATATACAATTGGGGCCCTGCAATCTCTTTATCTCTGAAATCTGAATAAAAGCTCTATGATTTAGTGAAATACAAATTGAAGATTTTTATTTGGTCAATTCATGTTTAGTTGGTTTCAAATATAGGCTGCCTATCTTGATTCGATTGGAAGTTATGAGGGTGATCACAAAGGCCGTGATAGGGAAAGGAAACTCTTATAGGGGTAATGTTGTCCACATACATGGAGAATATTAAGCTGCTGGGTGGGTTTTGCCATGAAGAGATGTCATGTTTTTATTATTCTTTTTTTTTTTGGTCTCAAAATCACACAGCGGAGGAGCTATGGCATTACACATTTATCCTAGATACAGTCAAGCATATAACAGCATACGGTTGATAATTGATTGTATTCACATTCATGAGTGGGTCTGCTGATCACAGTGATCTACATGTATCTTTGTTCAACTATTCTTATTTATCTTATTTGACTTGCAGGGAGATTGAAAAGTTGAAGCTTTCTGAAATGACCTGCAGAGAAGGCGTCCTTGAAGTAGCTAAGATGTGAGTCTTTCTTATTTTTGGATAACGAGCCTAGCAAATAAAACTGAAATGTGTGTCTTGTATTGCTCTTCAATTTAAAGGTAACACAGAAATATAGTTGCAATTGATAACAACTCTGTTCAACCTGGCCTTGAAGAGAATTGTGCAGATGATGCTAAAACATGCAAAATCAACTTGGAAAATTTATTCTCTTTATTATATGTACACTTACAAAATATACTATCTTGGCCTTTTTAGTTGCTAGCTGAACTCATATCCTTGCAAATGCAGCATCTACAAGGTGCATGATGAGGCAAAGGATAAGGCCTTTGAGCTGGAGCTGAGTTGGGTTTGCGATGAGTCAAACCGTCAGCATCAGAAGGTATCAAACTTCTAACATTGGTTTGATCATGCTGTGTTTTTTTTTTATTCATTTCCCATGTTATTGAGACTTGCATCAAAGGCATGAAGTTCACATTGGTAATCCTTTATCTCAATAACTAATATTTGTACTCTTCGGTGTCTTTTGTTGGATTCCAGGTTCCTGATGATCTTCTGGAGTCTGCTAAGGCCGCTGCTACCGCAGCATTGGAAGAAATGGACGCGGACTAAAACCTTTCATATTTTTTCTTCTTACATGGGATTGAGAGGTTGGTGGGGTTGGAGTTGCTCTAATGTAATGAACTCAGGTTCAGTTTATTTGAGAGATGGATCCTTTATGTCTATTGACACTCACCCGTGCTTTTAGCTGCTTTTGAACTAGAGTTTGTGAAGTAAATGAGCAACTAACGTGCTTTTGAACTTCTGGAAATCAAAGGTTGTTCATGTCAAGCCCGATTTGGGAAACTGTTGGTTAATGGAACTTTGAAATATTATGATATAAACTAAGAAAAATAGCCGAGAATAATATCAACTATCACCCGTGAATCTTTAAAAATTACTAATTGATATACAAATTATATCCAATTAACTAATGCAAATAAGTTAAAACTGATTTTTGTAGAACTAAAGCTATGAGACGAAATGGGTAATTTCAGATAAATAGGTGGAAACTAGGCAAAGGAACTTATTGAGAACGAAATATGTTTAGTGAAAATGCGGAAATTTTGGTGTGGAATAAAATATGTAGAAGGTAGGAAGGTGCAATTTCGTTTTTGTCATATAGGAATGAACAAGCAAAAGAGAGGTGGGTGTAAGGTTTGGGAAGAGGGGGGATTAGAAAGCAAGGGAATCAAAGTACCCCTCTACCCGTGATGCTATAGTGAAGTTGTTAATGATGAACAAGGCGAAAATTGAGTGATCTGTTGGGAAAATTTGGGCAAATCTGGGGTGCCCTAGAACTAGGGCTACAAGAAATATTTGAAATGACAATTTTTTTTTATGAATAGCAGAATAGGTTCAAATTGGGCGAGGGAGCTTATTGAGAATGAAAGATGTTGAATTTGTTTCTCTGACGACTCTTGACGGATAAATTCCAATAGGTAGCAAGTATTTTTACTTTGGGTGTCAAGTAACCAAACTACTTACATGTCAACCTAATAAAAAAACTACACACAATTGCTTCTTCTTCTTCTTCAGCGGTATTTATCTGAACTTGAAGAGTTAATGACCCTCTCCTCCCTATTAAATGCTACTTGTATGATTGTGATTATAATCAGTGAGTTGTTTATATAGCTCATCCATGATATCTCCATAATTGAGTTACCCCCTGTCATCTCTCCATTCACCTGATTGGCCCATTGGGTGAGAACACTCCTCCTTCAAGTTCAAGTGTTCAACCCACTCTTCTCCATCCTCCAAGTTCAATAGGCTCCCCTCATCCAATGATGGAGAAGGGTCTCTCCATTCACCCATGTCGTTGAATAACATCATCAGGCTTCATAATTTGTTCTTGGCCACAATTTGAATTACCAAATTATTATCTTTTTCCAAATAACTTAAAAATATGGAACAAAATCAAGATGAAAAAATAAAGAGGATTGAGACTGCGTAATAAGAGCATCTCCAACATATTTGGTAAAAAATCTCTAAAATAGAGAAGAAAATTATAAAATCTCTATAAGTTTTACCTTACAACTCTAACTTACTCTATTTTACAGATTTTACATTTATTATTTCGATCAATCATTGGTTCAATTTGAATTAGGGGAACACTTTTTTATTTTTTTTTCTTTTCCTTTTTTTTTGTGATGTATCTGTGATGGAGTTTTGGGAGCTTATAAAATCGGAGTGCCGGAGTTGACGTATGCCTGAATCTCATGGACACAAGGGATCCCGTAACAAACCCTCCAATGTCGGTCCGTGCATACCGGAGGAACCTTTTGGTTCACGACGTCCTGCCACATCTTGTACAGATAATCGAAGCACTTTTTGGAGATTAAAGTCTTTACCTCATCGAAAAGGTTGACTTTATACGCCGCTGTTGGCCATTTGAAGCGGTCGATCTCCAAAGCAGTTTGCAGCTCATGCAGTTGACAATCATTGACTCTATGGATTGCATCGATCACGATGCGGAAGTCACCAGTCGATGAGTGAAGTGCCTCCTTCAGAACCTTGTGTTGACCCTCAACTCTGTACACATTGAAGTGCATACCACTAAGTATTCGATATCATATCATATTGTTATGGGAGATATGAAGTAAGGTTGTACCTGTTTGTCGTACGGGTGCCGAGATGGAAGACATTATCTACGTAGCACCGAACTATGCTCCTGCTGTATGGAAGCCAAACCGACTCCAAATACGCCACCACACCTGGGAATGGGTGCCATGCAGCTCGTAGCGCCCGACGACGTCGGTTGAATGATTCCTCCGACCTCGATTCGAACAGCCCCCAACAGTTGCCCTTAAAGATGCCAGCGTGGTTTAAATTCTTCGTGATCTTCAGAGCTGCTTCCTCGCATCTTCTCGTCACGTGTAACCAACAAAGGAGATGTTGGACGTCGGGGAAGACAACATTCAGCGCCGCCAATAGACCTAGCTCTCGATCAGTCATGATAGCTTGAGGCTGAACGCCCCCAAGCAAGATCTGAAGCTGTCGCAACACCCAGGCGTATGTGTCTTCGTTCTCTTGCGACATGAAGGCATAGGCGATGCAGTAAGTATTGCCTGAGGGTGTGAACCCGACCACCTCGCACAAAGGTATCCCATATCTTCAGGTGTAAATATGTTACATATAAAATGCTTTATAATTGGCTATATGTGCAATAATGTAATCGTAATTAAGTAACTTACGCATTTGTTTTGTATGTGCTGTCCATTATGATGACGTAATGGAACCTTCGGAGAAGGCGTATCCCGTCGGGATGCGCGAGGAAGAGGTCGCTCAAGACGTTGTCGTCATCCGGATGTCGTCTGAAGTCGTAGTAGTACCTTCTTTCCCGCAGATGGTGCAAGGTATCCTGGGTCATCGTCCGACTACCTCTTTTTTCGGCGACCATCGTGGCGAGCGTGTTGGTAAGGCTCTTCCTTGACGTGACGCTCGTATCATCCAACTGCCTCAATCCGTACCCAATGGATTTTGGAGGAGTGCCAACTTCCTTCATCCACCTCGCCATCTTCTTTTCCCCCTCTGTCATCTGTCCGGCGATGGCGTGACCCTTCAAGCTCGTGGAAAGCCTGTGGTTATGAACACCATGGGTTACCGTCATGCGCCACTGACCCGGCGGAGCTTCGTGTCCGTGTAGAGAGAATGGACAACCACTTATCTTCGACTGTGTGCTCCGGAGCTTCCTCCCGCGTGGTCGGTACTCCCCAAACTGCTCGCAAGCAAGGAGAACCCCGCCTGGACGATTCGACGCCCCCGTCCAAGACCGTTTGATTACTAAAATCATGCAGTGTCTCCGACCCAAGTCCTTGAAATGCGTAACCATTTCGTCACGGTCATTCCAAACCCTTGGGTCCGAGAACTCAGACGTAAAGTCTCTAAACTGTATTCATATAATTGAAAATATGAACAAAACGGAACGAATACGAAATATGTTGACTCTAAACTGTATCCAAACCCTGTGCGTACCTGAGAGACTTGGAGACGAGGATTGCTTTGCGGCTCGGCCATAACGATTCTAGATGTTCTCCTTCGCTTCAATTGTAAGAAGTCGGACTTTGTTTTGGAATGCGGAATCAAGCTCCATCGCTTCAAATAGGCACTGTTGCGTTAATTGTAAGCAGAACCCTAGCACGTCTTTAAGGACGTGCTAGGGTTTAGGGTTTGGCTAGGGTTTTAGGGTTTGAGTAGGGTTAGGGTTTAGGGTTAGGAAACTGCACGTCCTTAGAGACGTGCAGTTTCCTAACCCTAAAACCCTACCCAAAACCCTTAAACCCTAGCCAATCTTGAAAGTATCGGGCAGCCTTAACATATTAACGTTTTCGTTTTCGTTATCGGGCAAACTTATCATATTTACGTTTTCGTTTTTTATGTTTACGTTCAATATGACTCTGAAGAAATGGGAAGAGTCTAATAGAAATATATAGATAGATACAAAATCCGAAATATAAATGTATAATATCAACATACAAACTACAAAAGTACATCACTGGCCAGCTGGATGGCGTACAGCATGATCCAAAATCTCCGTCAGCTCGTCCACTAGCTGCTCAATGCGAGGGTCGTCCGCCAGGGCCCTCAAATAACCCTCGACCTCACGAAAGCGGGCTAACAGCGCCGGACGGATGACGGGAGGCTGAGGGAGGTCCACCCATGGGTCCATGCCGATCGGGTGGACGGGCACCGGCGGGTCGGGATGCGGTGGCGTGGTCGGCAGCACGTACGGCCGGCTCTGCGACGCGTACCAAGGCAAGTAATCTGCAGTGACACCGGCCTGGCAATCCTCGCTGGTGCGCCGGTGATCGGCCAGCCTATAGAAGCGACCCTCGTCCTGCAGGTCCTGCCACCTGTTGTGGCCCGGGGCGAACACGGCCACGTACTTCGAGTTCTTCAGGGTCGTGTCGCGGCAGACCTGAACCGGCACGATGACGGCCTGCGGGATCCCCTGGACCCGTCCGAACTGCCGGAGGCACCTATCGGGCATATACGGCTCCTCCTCCCCGCAGAAGGTGATGGTGCCCCGATAGGTGGACTGACGGTACTGGCCGTCGAAGTCCAGATCACGCCCAAAAGGCATCCACCGAACCTACAATTAAACAAATCAGATTTAATTCACAGCTAAGAATTATAAGTGATATAGATAGAGTCTCGAATACATACATCATCGACGGTCAGACGGTCCACCTCGTCCCGCAGCTCCCGCATCTTCGTCAGCTTCGCGTCGTCCTTCATCCGCGGTGGCTGCTTCGGACCGATGAACTTCGCGTAGAAGCGAGGATCAGCCTTCCTAGCCGGGTCGCTGGAGAAATCACCTCGGAAGCGAGGGAAGTACGCCCATATCCAAGCCTTGACACAAAAAAAGTATTTCGTTAGCATATAATTTAAATATTTGTAAACTAAAAACTCTAAATCAACGGTCTCGTACCTGTAGGATCGGCATGCAGCTGTATATGCCCTTCGCGCCTGAGCGGGTAGCCTCGCCTAGGCCCCTGTAGAGACATGCGAGGGCACCAGCAGCCAATGCAAGGGTGGCCGTACGTGGGATGTCCCAAACAAGGCCCAATACCTTCCATGGGATCCGGCTCTGCGACTTGTCCACAAACAAAGTCGCGGCGAGAGCAATGCCTATGTAGGTCCTGTGCAGAAACAGACGCTGTGCAGGGTCATCCTCGGGCTGCCCACCTCCAACATGCGTGCGCAGCCGAATCTGCTCAGGATCAGCCGCGACCTCTGGGTCATCGGCGGGGGCGGGGTCGACGAGCGGCCCGTGTCTCTGCTGCCACCGGCGAGTAAACTCAGTAACTGGAGGGCCGCCAGCGTGTCTGTACGACTTCAGAGTCGCAGGGGTGAGCTGGTAGTACTCCGCGATGGCCGGGACCAGAGCTCCCGCGGGTAGATGTGACGTGCAGGGCTGGCCATCAATCCGAAGTCTCATCAGACACGCAACATCATGCAGCGTGATGGTCATCTCGCCCCATGGAAAGTGGAAGGAGCTGGTCTCCGGGTGCCAATGCTCCAAAAATGCCGTGCAGGTGAACTCGTCGACACACTGCCAATGGAGTGACCTCAGCTGGGGGACGCCGGATGGGAGCAGATCCTGCACCCATGTCCCCGGTCCCTCAAATATGTAGGGCTCGAAAGGCACCAAGTGAGTCGCCCGGTGGTGGAACTTCAGCAGCGACAACTCCACCGTAGGATCTCTCCACACATGGTACGCCCGGTGATGCCTGTAAGACAGTAGCAGATCTCCCGGCGGCAACAAAGGGTCGACCTGCGCAGCCGGTGCGGCAGCCTGCGCAGGGATGGACTCGGGCTCTACCTGTGGGCCCCCCTGGCCCTGAGCCTGCCCCTCTTGACCGTCGTCAGCCTCCTCAACGACGTCAGGGATCACATCATCTGCAGACCCCAAGGAGATCGCCGCTGGTGTGGCGGAGGTCGAAGGCTCGGTTGTAGAAGCCTCTGGCACGACTGAAGTAGAAGCCTCTAGCACGGCTGAAGTAGAAGCCTCCGGCGGCACGACTGAAGCAGAAGTCTCCGGAACGGCTGAAGAAGATGCCTCCGGGATGGTGGGTGGAACACGAGTAGGAGGTCTACCCATGTCGGCCCGTCGCCCAGCGACTACGTCGGTGATACAGCTACTCAAAACCTCTGGGGGCTCTAAAGAGGGCTGCAACCCCATCATCGCATCGCCAGAAGGATCCCAACCTGGCATACCCGACCAGAAGGTGTCATTCTCGTCGGCCGGGGGGGTCCCCATCGACTGCTGTAACCGATCTGCAGACGCGAGCAGATCGTCGACTGTGGCTGGAATCTGGCTGACCGCTGCCCGGTCGGCGAATGTAACAGGCCGGAGGGTACCGTCCCCCCTCAGAAGCCTCCCTGCCTGTTATTATGAAATGTATTTTATTATAATTTATTATATTATAATTTAATGTATTTATTTTCTTTCAATTTAAATTTATTTCTATGTATTGTATTATAATTTATTATATTTTAATGTTTTTATTTTCTTTAAATTTAAATTTATTTCTATGTATTTTATTATATTTTTATGTATTTTGAATTATTTTAATATTTTTTATAATGTTTTTTATTATCTTTCAATATAAATTTATTTTTATGTATTTGAATATATTTTAATATATTCAAATATATTTTAATGTTAATTAAATACTTTTGAAGTATTATAATATATTTTAATGTTTTTTATTGTCTTTCAATTGTAATTTTTTTCTATGTATTATATTCTATCAAATTACAATTATAATCTCTTCTATCAAACTATATACTATAAAAAAACATTATAATATATAAATAAATCAAAAAATCTATTTTCAATTATATTCTATTCTATCAAACTATATACTATAAAAAAACATTATAATATATAAATAAATCAAAAAATCTATTTTCAAATATATTCTATTCTATCAAACTATATACTATAAAAAAACATTATAATATATAAATAAATCAAAAAATCTATTTTCAATTATATTCTATTAAACAATATATATTATCAATCATATATTCTATAAATTTCTATTATAAAACTCTAAAAATAAATCAAAGAAATAGTAATTCAAATAACGTACCGGTGGAGTCGGGATCGGGGACACCTCAATGGACCGACGCTTCCGCGGCGGTTCCGCCTCCTCCTCAGCCACTGCTCGGCCTCCGTCGCCGGCGCCAGACGCCGCCCCACCACCACCACCCTTCTCCGCCGCCACACCCGCCAGCACCACCAGCCCCTCAGCCACCGGCGCCACCGCCACCGCCTCCCCCGATGCTCCACCCCCACCACCACCCTCCACCTCCATCCCTGTCGCCTCCGCCTCCAAGGCCGCCACCGCCGCCTCGAGGTCTCTCTCTCTTTCTGTCTCCATCTCTTTGGGTCTCTCTCTCTCTCTCTGGGTCGCTCGACTCTCTCGCTCCGGCTCCGGCTCTCTCTCGCTCAATTCTGACGAAGAAGAAGACGATGAAGACGAAGAGGCACGTCCTCTTCGTCTTTAAGGGACGGGCTTGCACGTCCTTGGGGACGGGCTTGCACGTCCGGGTTTGAAAAAAAAAAAAAAAAGTACACCCCACCTGCACGTCCTTAAGGACGTGCAGGCACGTCTTTAAGAACGTGCAAGTACGTCCTTAAGGACGTGGGGATTTGCGGTGTATATAGCCGAAACGTACAAATATAGAGATTTTTTCATTATCTCTTATCTATTCTCTATTTTAGAGAAAGAAATAGAGGAGTTGTTTGGTAGGAAAACTCAAATATTTTGCTAAATTTTTATTTTTCTCTATAATAGAGATGTTTTTGGGGATGCTCTAAGAAAATCTAGAAATCACAATGGTCAAGACTAAGGACTAATGTATAATTTGTTAAAAATATCTTGTTAAAAACTATATAAAATATTTAAATTTTTCTTAAGTTTTTTGCCAATGTAATATCCATTACTAAATAAGTACTAAATTATATAAAAAAAAGTATCAAAAAGTAAAAAAAATAATTATATTTTTAAACATACAAAGTATGTGTTTTTACAAATTGTAAGGATGCTCTCGATTGGCATAGGACTCGTTCTAAGGGTGAAACCGACCTTTTTCCATACTATAAATGTGTTTTTACAAGTTGATTAGATTGGAGATTGAGAGTACCGAATTGTTACAAATACAATTATCAAATGGGAATGATAAGACGGTAATGTTTGAACATATCTCAGTTGTACAGTTTCTTGCGATAGTTAAGTTTAAACTGTCCAGCTATTTTGGTTTGATCGTCCTCCAACTCCTATCCATTTGGTCTAGATAAAGGTCATGAACCTGGTCATGCTTCCACAAAAAGGACTAAATATCAATGCTTCAGATTGAATGGTTTGGGGATAGACGTCGAGTTCTGATAGCTCAAGAGTTGCGTAGTGTTAAATTACGAGCTCAAAGGGAACACCAACTCCATCACTCTGGCGCGCTAAATTGAGCTCCGAATCTATTGAATCTATTGCAAATTTCAGCTTTAGTTCATGACTTCATGCCAGATTTTGCTGAGGACAGGACAGGCACAATCAACCATCAAACTAACAGAATCAAGGTGATGTTCATACATGCGATAGATTACAGATTCACTGTGGAAACATGTTGCTTCATTTAAGTTCAGACATACTTTTCTTTCTTGTTTAGTCCATGCATCAAACGGTTATTGTCTTCCGCCTGTGGGCAGTCGCACTGGCATAATATTAGCTACACATAGCCTTCTCCAACATCTCCTGTAGCTCTCCGCTTTGAAATGCCTCTGAAAAAGGATAACGGACTTGAGATTAGATCAAAGTGGGGATATGGTACAAGTTAAGAAGTACTACTTCAACCATATTCTGTGCATTCAATCAAATACATGAACTTAAATTCTGCTTGCTTCCCTTCTGTTTCCCCTTCCTACATTAGCACTAATCCACGAGGTAGGTAGGTCCAAGACCGACATTGAAATTTATTTGAACATGTATACTGAGAGGATATAAATGAAACAAGACACTTGACATTAATTTTTGAGTTCAGCAAATGCTCTTTTAAAACTTACCAACAGTAATGTCACACCCGCCAAAGAATTCCCCGTCTATGTAAAGCTGTGGAAAGGTTGGCCAGCTAGAGTACTCCTTCAAGCCTTGACGCAGTGTCTCATTCTCTGAAATATTAATCGCCTCAAACGGAACATTGTATGATTTCAGTATCTGCACCACAGTGTTTGAGAATCCACACTGGGGGAAGTCTTTGGTTCCTTTCATAAACAGAACCACCTTATGCGATGTGACTACTGTATCCAAGGTGGTCTTCAACGCAGGAGTCAGCACTGCATCAGATATTTAAAAAGAATACACGAGGCATCAATTAAACCATAGAATCTCATTATTCCATAATGAAATTCCAACAATTGCTATGCAGTTGTACACAGAAGGAGCAACTAGAAGATATTCTGGGAAGATCAACAAGATGATAAATGCATATTCAGAAATCAGAAGTAGTTAAGAATTCAGTCTTCTCCCAGACCAGTGTACCAGAACGCCAGAAAGTTTTAGGTTTATAGCTCAAAGCCTCAAAGGAGACTGTAATTCTCCTTGTTTGACTTGCTATGATGATTAGAATTTAGAAGATACAACTACTATAGGTCTTGTAGTAAGGAGATGGTAAGGTATTGGATGAGGTTTATAGAGACCATTTCAAGTATCGTGATCATTTTACCTCTAGTTTTGAGATTGTTTAGACAAAACCTTAGCCTTCTTGAAAACCCTTTACTTAAGACATCAAGAGTAAATGGAAAGTCAATGTGCTAGTCACTTTCTCTTGCTGAAAGGAAAGTAGGGATTTTAATGACGCGTTAATGTTCAATTCAGGGAGAAGCTGCAACAGAAGAATAGTATCCCAGTTATCTTTCAGTATAGAAGATCCTTTTTTGCTCCAAAAAGACATGAAAGAAGATCCAGAGCATTGTTGCTCGAAATTTGAAAATCAGTAAAAGAAAAAAAACCTGAAGGAAAGAGAGGCACATGCTTGGAACAAATTGCACAAATGATTAAATGAACATGAGTCATGTCAAGCCTAAGATAAAACTTCCAAATGCTCTCATGAATTCCAAACTCCAAATCACCATCTCATGAAAGAAACTGGGTTCCACGGGGGGGAAAACACACAAACACTTCCCAACTAAACTGGATATTCTTATAAATTACTTCTCCAAAACCAACTTATCTATTCGCTTTGTGTCTACAAAATGGTACCAACTAGATAGTATTGATTCTCCTCTCCTACCATGGACCACGAACTGCCTTTGGAATCTTGAAGAAAGAACAAAGTGAAAGAAAGTTCCCAAAAGCTAAGCCAGATAGAAATCCTCTGTCCAAAAGAAATTCAAGTACGTCATAACACCCTGATAACCACAAGGTCCCAAAACGAAAGCACATAAATTGCAACCCAAAGGCACATCCAGATGATTTTGTGCTTGTTGATGAATAAGATTTACCTTAAAATCAGGAAGAATAAAAGAATCCAAAAGAACTCGTGTACTTCAATACAGGTGATGTGCCTATTTCTTGCAGGGTTAGAGATTGTTATGAGCTATGATCCAAAAGCCATTAAAATTTTCAAACATATGTCAAATAAATTCCTCAATGTGTTTTGAAACGCCTTGCATAAACCTAAAATCCCAACTATCCATGTCATATCCTTCCATAAAGTTGAAAGGACACCCATCCTCTTACTCCCACCTTTTCTCATTTCATTCATTACAGAGGACATAACTTGTGTGCATCCACTACAGACATAACTCAAAATATAACATAAAGATCATTATATCAACTTCAAACGTAGACAACCTTTTTCACCTCCCTTTCCTGGGAAATACCTAGAGAGAGATGTGGTAATTAGGAGAACATAATATTTGATAAATTGAGAGGAACAAATTAAAGCTTTGTCTTGGGCTGGTGATGCAACAGTGACTAACAAAATTTTGAAATAGGCATTTACATCAATGGCTAGTGATTTATCCCATATTGTTCAACCTCCTTTTTCCATTAGAGAAAGGGGGTGAAGATTGGATTTGACAAAAAAGAGCATTTCTTTTTGTGAACGCCAGGAATTACATTTTAGCTCAATTCAAAATCACCATTTTTGGACTTCAGCAGATTCTATGACACTAGCAAAGCAATGATTGCAAAATTGGCCCCAATTAAGATTGATTTTAAGATCAAATCACGCATCTAATGATCTAAAGAAGGTAGCCACTAGCCAAGTAGCCATTGATGCTGGACAGTTCCGAATAAAACGATGCAGTACACGCAGACGCAATAGATTGCAGCCTGGATACTGGAAGAAACCGACTCTAGCAAGCCATGGAATTATCACATTAGGCAGGGGAACCCATAAACTCATTCATCCAAAAACCTAGCTGCGAGTGAAGTACTGCAACAATCGCCAGCTAAAATTTGCTCCTTCATGAAATCATCACACACCATGCTGTAAACATAAATTGAAGAGTTCCACACAAATCGGAGTCTCAATTCATACAAAAACCTAGCTGCGAGTGAAGTTCTACAACAAATCGCCATCTAAAATGATAAAATTTAAATTTCCTCATTATTCAAGATAAGATAGGGATTCAGAGACGAAGAATAAGAGAGCGTACCAGCCGTGCAACGAAGGGAGGAAATCCTTTTGGGCGATGGCGAAGGGCGGTGATGGTATAGATTGGCGCGCAGAGGAGGAGAGGAAGAGGCCAAGCGGGGGAATAGGACAGCCGAAGGTGCGGAGGGCCTGACGACAGGGGAAGAGGAGGAGAGCGACGGCGCGTGAAACGACGCTCTCGCACGCAGCGATGCAACAGACGCGCCGGACATCCTTTCGCAGTTTTGGATGGGCTCTTCCTCAAGGTCTGGGCCACTCTTCTTCTGAATGGCGGAAACTGCAAGTCTGGAATAATTTCTTTTTCCCTATCATAATAATCCTTTTGTTTTATTTTGTTTTAATTTTTTTTTTACGACGAGCAAACCACCTTCGATGGTAAACTGAGCACATGACCCAATCGGCAAGAGTGACTCAAGTAACCATTGGTAGAGAGGAACACACACCTTGAATTTTCATCAAGGAAAAGGGACGGGGCAGAGATCGAATCGGGACCTCCATACCACCCCTTTGTAGTACCCTTCGGCCTTCTCCACACCATTGGGTCACCCCGACTAGGCCTCCTTATCTTTTTGTTTTATCTTTTTTTTTTTAATGAAAGAGACTTGTTATTGTGATTGGTTGTGTTTGAATCTTTCTCTTATTAACATTTAGTTTATTGGTCGTTTTTCGATCTCTCTCGATTTACAAGAAAAGTTGATATATAGTGTATTGAATCGCTTTCTTTTTTAAAAATAAAAATAAAACAAGAATTATCTCGATCAAATAATCGACAGTCAAACTAATTGTCATAAAATCTAATATAAAAAGGAATTAGTAGGGAAAAACTAATCTTTCTATATAAAAAATTGTTGAATAATTTTTTTTTAAAAAAAAACTAATCATCACTTGAGTAAAAATCAACATTTGAGTAAAAATAGTCTTTATAAGAAGTTAAAAAAAGTCTAATATAACATTATTTAATGAATTATTTGAGTAATATTTTAAAAGTAGAAAACCAATTATCATTTTTAAAATCAACATTTTAGTAAACATAATATACAATGAAAATAACAAATTAAATTAAATTTATAAGCTTCATCAAATACTTTTAAATTATAAAATTTCAAAAATAGACCCCATATTTAAAAATAATTTATTATATACAATAATATATTTTAAAATATCTAATACTATAAAAATTTCATTGATGGATAAATAAGTACTCCGTATAATAGTAAGATGTATGCTCTACCATAGGTTCAGTTTCCGACAAGAAAAAAACAGTGTATAGAAAAATAAAAATAAAATAGTTAATTTAAGAAATAACTAAAATATGAAATGAAAACAGTTTTAAAAAAATCAAATAATAAAGTATAAAGTCGTACACGTCTTCTTGTGGTCTTGTGGATACCCGCGCATTGAATCAATTCTCCATTGGCCACATCTGCTGAGAGAGATTCACGTGTAAATTTCGAAAAATAAGAGAGAAATCCGTCGAATCCCCAGTATAAAGAGAAAAGTGAGAATTGAGCTACTGAACTCTTACCTCATTTATCCACCTTTTACCCATTAGATTATAATGACATTATTACAAAATATTTATGTCTCACTTTTTGTATCCTTATTTTAATTTTATTTTTATATATAAGAGGACGACCGCAACAAAAGGAGGTGGCCGCCCCTATCTCGACCAAATAAGATACAATCAAATTAGAGAAGACACAAATGACTCGGAGATTGATAGAGCATCAAATTACACGTGATAATAACTAATATGATGTCTCGTTATCGAGAAGAGTGATACATAGAGCAATATGGATCACACGATATGGGGGGCCATGCCCATTAAAAGACTAAAATTTCATCATTTATTATCGTATTATATAGAGTTTTATTATTAATTTAACTTAACAAAATGATGTTGCTTTATTTCAAACGACACCGCTTCAAAAATTTTTTGGATCTACCACCACACTACTAAGGAGTTCTTTTTTAGTTATGTGCAATTCAGTTATTACTTTTTATAATATTGAGCTCTTTTATCTTTTATTGTTGTATTATAATATTGAACATGTTATATATTACTCCCTCCGTATCGCAATATTTGTTGTTTTAGCTTTATGCACGCTTATTAATAAAACTTATCCTTACTTTACTTTTATAGCTTAAAATACATAAAAGGACTAATTATTACCTATAAAAAGAGCAATCATTACTTATAAAGACAATAATTATAGTTAAAACAATAAATTTTTTGATACAACTTTAACACTCTAAAACAACAAGTATTGCGATACGGAGGGAGTATATGAGTTTTTATTATCCATTTTTATTCGTTACTATCGTACCCTACCTTAAAAAAAAATTGACAGAAAGTCGGTTTTTTTCCCTTGAAAAAAATATAAACCAAACGTCGAGGATCGGGCTGGCAATTTGGAATGATACGTCAAAAGCTCAAACCCTCCAACCAAACGCCCCCTTAAAGCAGCTCACCTGAACGTGCAAATCACGTGCCTAAAAGGGTTCACAGTTCACACGTCTTCACCACCATCATCTCCCCAATTCCAGTCTCCAGACCCTCACCCTCTCTCTCCTCCCCCACTCGCCATGAAAAGTTTGAAAACCTCCCGGCGACATCTTCGCAACTGAAATCGGCTGCGGAAGTTCCGCCTGAGACGACGGATTCCGACGGCATATAGGAGGCGGATGAGTTAGGCATTTTGCTACTGTTGGCTCCACCGCCTCTCTTTTCCCAGTGGCCGAGAAGTTTCCAGTCAATTGGTATGAAGTCTCCATCTCCCCGTCCTTATCACTGCTTTCAATCGATTCTTGCAAGATGAATTTCGTCCCAAATGTGTGATCGTTTTGCCGGTTTCTGGCAATTTTTGTTGTTTTCTGTTTTCGATTAGAACTGACAAGTGAGATGTTGGGAAGAAATCAATTGTTAGTGATGTTGGCTTGTTTTTTCGCTCTTTTTTTTTTTTTGAGGATGGATTCTTTTTGCTTTGATTAGAATTTCTTTATTGCTTGTCTGGAATCGACCTTTGTTGGAATGAACGAAAGGAAGAGATTGAAAAGGGATGCTTCCGTTGGATTTACTCAACTATGTAAAGGGATTCAACTTCCTCTCTTTGGCAATCTCTTCACTTCTTTGCTTTCCAGCTGGTTCTTTTTTCTCAAACAGTACATCATAGATATTGTAGAATTTCTTGTGCTGCTCTAGTCATTAGGAAATGGAAATGAATTATTCTTTGGTGTGAGACCGAGAGGAATGAAACATTTTATGGGATTGTACTGAAAGCCGAAAGAACATGCTCCACTTTCTCCGTCGCAGGGTGGTTTCTGTGTTTCCTAATGTTTGGCCTTCAACATTGAAGACTTTATATGTGAAATATTCATGTATCGTGAAGGAGCAAGGAAAGGTATTGTTTGTCAGATCTGCTTCACCCAGCTGGGATGGGTTTGGAGGATCCCTTTCCAGAATATTAGTAGGACTTAATTCTCCTACCACTGTATTTATCCATTTCTACTTATTGAGTGCCCTTAAGTGTTAGAAGCGGCTTCTTTATAATGAGGTTAGAATTTGAATTGAAAAGCAAAATGCATCCAATATCACTGGCGGGTCTGGTTTGAAAAATATTTGTGATTTTTTTTTTTAATATAGTAAGATGGTAAGAACTTGATCTGATGATAGATGCCAAACATAATAGGGCTTCACGTACTGACTGAGGTGACAACCTTCATACCATCAGAAAATTTATTTCTTCAGCTTCTAGTGAGACTCGTTTCTTCAAAGAATATACACTTATGTGCCTCTGCTGATACCCATGAGTGAGGATAGAAACTTATGCTGTTTTCGAGTTACCATTCTGATTTGTGAAGGCTGGAATCTCTGTGTGGTTTTTGGTATATGAAGCTCGCCTTACAATTCTGTGTTTTTGTTGTTGTTTTTTTGTAATGTTTGCTCCTTTGCTTAAAGTATAATGTCAACACTACATTCATGATTATCCAAGTTCATTGCAGGTCGCTGTAATTGCTTGTACCAGTTACTTATCCAATTAAGATGAAACCAAGAACTAACATGAGAACTAGATCTCAAAAGTCAGAAAATGCCGTAGGAGAGGGGCCGAATTGGGTTCTAGTTGCTGGCAGTGCTTTGCTAGGCTCTTTATTTATTCACCTTGGCCACAAGCTGAAGCAGGCACTTGAAGGAAAGCAGCCAAATAGTGCTACCTTGAAGGGTGTGTACATGTATATGTAGGCTATTTCCATTCTTAGTGATTATTATTGGTTCTCATAGATCATTATGGTCCAGGTAAGAAAGACTCTGCTGACAGGAGGCCAGGGGCTCGTCGCTCTCCCCCAGCCGTGTACACTTATGGACCAGTTGAAGAAAGCTTCTTTAACTGCAATTCAGGTGGGAACTTCAAATTTGTAACTGATATTGCTCAAGTTTCTATTATTTTGTCAGTACTGCTCTTCATGAATCTAGATTTTTGTGCCATGGCTGGCAGTTCAGCTTTAGGGCTAGTGATAAAATCCATATTGTTTATAAGTAAATTTTAGTCTCAAGAAAGATTTATAGGCCTTCGGTACATAATGGATCATGTGGTCCATTATTCCCATTGCAATTGATTTGTATGTTTCCTTGTGGAGTTATAGTTGAGAGGACTGAACTACTATACACAAAGCACACACAAGGCCTATTGCCTTGTTTATATACTAGTTTCCACCTCTTGGATCACCCAGTATCCTGCAAACACCAGATTGCGTTGAAGAAATTCAATTCTGATCAGACAACAGTAGAACTGTTGAAAGAAAACAAACTGAACTGAAATACTGAAAAAAGCAACTAATCAGCTCACTAAGAGAAATATTAAATATCAGCTACTAAAACTAACCATTATAACTAATTGCCCAAAATTCAGGAATTTAGCTAATCAACTTGTTTTCCAAGAGACTGAGCACATGGCTGATGGCTCCCTGAATCTTTTCTCTTGATAAAAGTCTTCAGTGGTGGTGCTGTTGGAGCCACATCGTTCACCTGTTACATTACCTTTCTCTTTCCAACACTCTAACAGCCTAACCGGTTGGTTCTAGTCTCTTCTAGCTAGTGAGTGTATCACTATTTCCTCACTAGGGTTTGATACATCTTGAGAGTGTATCAGGTCATACTTTCACAGCTCCTTTGAGGTGTACATAATAAGTGGAGGCATCTTGGGTATAAACGGGGATGTTAGATTATTGCAATGCTTAGTAATGGAATCAGGGAAAAAAATGTATATGTTGCAAGAGTTGCTTATGACTGCAAATGTTTCCAGTCTTGACTCACTTTAGATTCTAAGTAAATTAAGCCTAGGAAATGATATTGGCTGTAACCGTTAACTTTAAATCACAGTTGAATGATATTTACCCTCGATAAAAAGTCAGTTTGTGTTGATTCAGGAACAGAAGGCATGACTGAGATAAAGAACCCTCCAAATGGCCAAATCTTGACAGAACCTGAGGGCTCACTCTCACTGGTGACAGTTCCTGCACCTGTCTACAACCGTGAAAATGGTGTATTCTGGGCTTCCTCCCCCGAGCGTCTTGAGCTGCCTCCCAAGCCATTCCACCACTCAAACTGCTCAGAATCGCCCTGTGCCTCTGATTCTGGATCTGACGTGTTCTCCAAAAGAGAGGTTATACAGAAACTCAGACAGCATTTGAAAAGAAGGGATGATATGATACTGGAGATGCAGGATCAGATTACGGAATTGCAGAATGCAATCAACAGCCAGGTGTCTCATGCAAATCACTTGCAGTCCCAGCTGGATACTACAAACAGGGAGCTTTTTGATTCAGGAAGAGAAATCCAAAGACTCAGAAAGGCAATTGCCGATCACTGTGTTGGAAATGCAGAATCCTATGAGAAAAACTTGCCAGAAAACAATGGCCACGTAAATGGGTTTGATGGGATCTTCCACTTGAAAACGTCAGATAGATGGAAAGAGAACGGAGAAAAAGTCGAGATGCTAAAGCGGGAAATAGGAGAGTTGAAAGAAGTGATCGATGGGAAAGAGTTTCTGGTACAGAGCTACAAGGAACAGAAATCAGAGCTCTCTCTCAAGCTCAAGGAGCTACAACAGAGATTAGATTCACAGGTTCCAAATATATTATAGTTTCCCTGTTGCTTTCATTCATTTAATCTCTTCTTTTAGGTTTGTTTCTTTTTATTGATCTTATCCTGCATACGTCTATTTGCGTAGATTCGTTTCTTTTCTTCTTCTTTTTTTCCATTTTGCTCGGGTGCTGGATGTAGCACACAGGGGTCTTCATTGGCAATTGAAGTTTTTGGTGAATGGAAACAGAGGATGTGTAAATCAAGTTGGATTGGATTTTTATATCTGAGGTGCAGAGAAGGCAAAGATGATCAAGCTCTGGCACATAGAAGCTGTACATATTATATGATTTGGATTGGTTGTTGAAAGTTGTTTCCTTATCATGAAAAAACATTTTCCCATATTTTGATGATCTACTAACTTTCCGAGTTCTAGGATCTCGGGAATGGACTGTGATTAACCGTCCACAGCTTGCATTGCATTGAAGTATTGAAATTGTCCGCCTTTCATTTCTTCACAGTCATCATCACACAAGGAACATTTTACTATTTTAGGATCTATTCTCCAAAAAGGGCAAATGTTTCGACATGGGTCAATTTCTTCAGACTATATATACGTATTTTTTTAGATTTAGATACTCTTTTAAATGCATAAATGTATGCAAATACTGCAAAGATGACCCATCACTTCATTTTCAAGCCTTCGCGTACATGACTTAATAAATGGAAAAGTCTCATTTTGGTGCAGTGAGGTATCCCCATTGGAATCCCCAGCTCGATGTTTGATGCATCAGTTCCCTGCAAACAAACAGTAGGACCCATTGGTTCGTGACCGACAAAAGAACGATTAATGGAGATTGAAAAAACACTAGAGACAACTAACCTGACCCTGAGTGCAAGACCATTTTAACCCTGCCCACCTTGGCCTTTGGGAGGACCAAGCCCTTTCATTCCATACACTAGTCTTGTCTGGGACACCTACCCTGTTACATGATAGCAGATTTGTCTTTGCTCAAAGTCGTTGCTGGATTCCCGGGCCTGGACATCCAAAGAAGACTAGATCAGATAAGCTCTCTGAAACCCGAAATCAATTGAAAGACGAAAATAAAATGTTGCAAAGAACCTTCTGTTGCACAGGCAATGCATCCATTCCAAACCAACATCAACTATAAGAGACATAAATTGTACAATCCCTCTTAGCGTAGAGCCTGATGAGGCAAAGATGTATGCAGCCAAAATTTTGAGGGCGTAATGATCCAAAACTTGATATAGGAACTATATCCAGCTCAAAGCACTATATAACAACAGCCAAAGAGCCACACTGAAAACTGTACTTGTTGTACCAACAAAAGAAAAATGTACTTATTGTATTTCAAAATTATACTGTACTTTACACACAATGCATCATGCAAATTTATCATACAAGTCCACCTAGAGGAACACAGTCACTTGAAGCATTTGAACAAGATTAGTTCTACTGAAAACTCGTTTTTTGAAAAAAAAATAAGCACCATATTGCGTCAAGAGGTGTGAGGCGAGGGAATCCCAAGCTTTAAGCACAAATCGAGAGTGCCTAATCAGCATTTGTTTGTCCACTGATGCCCTGCACACCTTTCATGTATCACTTTTGCAATGGCAATTAATAAACTGTCATTACTTTGACTTGGGCTTGAAAATACTTCCCTTCAAGTATTTGAGTTCTGCTATGCTTTCTCTTATATCATCCATGGCCCTGTGATTCTGTTCCTTTACGGGTGCCTTCTTATGATCTGGATAACACACACATTGAAGGGTAACGACAACCAATTAGGTTAGTTTTTGAAAGTAAGATCAGCTATTCAGATTTAGAAAAAATCTCCCATACCTCTAGGATACCACCGGATGCACAAGGCTCTAACACTGCTTACATCCACCAAAACATGAGGAAAAAGACGGGCCAGCTCGGGCATATACTTCTGCAAGGAAACCCTTGTCAGTTTAGAAAGCTTGCATAACTCGTTTAGTGGTTTGCAATATAAGAGAATCATGTCACAAGTGACACTGTATCTTGGATTTTTTATTTGAGATGGCCACTGAATTCTTCCTATATTGATGATAGAATGAGCAAGTATCTAACTCTAGGCGAGTTCAGTGCTGTGTACTGACTGATGAAAAATAACATCTCTTTGAAAAAGGGTTGAACGGACCTTTAGGAATAATAAATCCGTGTAAACTGAATTTCCTGCCAGAAGAGCTGTACCAGTTCCAATATGTGTTTTCACAAAAGCGATAACCTGAACAAAGATACAGCATCAGAAAGATGATAATCAGAAGTAATGTTTACAAGGTTGATTGGACACAGTCAGGAGACAACTCTTCCAAAAATACCACTCGAGGATTATATATCCTCAGCAGCAAAGATTACAAGGGACTCACATTTCTTTCAATCAGAATGTAGGGACTTACCAAACTAAGGTGTTCTGAGACCTGTATCAACATTTCTCACACATATGGGGTACTGTTGTATCACATCGAAGAAAACAGGGACTTACCAAACTAAGGTGTTCTGAGACCTGTATCAACATTTCTCACACATACGGGGTACTGTTGTATCACATCGAAGAAAACAGGGACTTACCAAACTAAGGTGTTCTGAGACTAAGCTATAGAGAACAAGCATAAATCTCAACTAGGTGGACTTCTGTCCTAGACACCAGCCAATCACAAGTTCAAACACCAAAATCATGAAAGTCACTCAAGAAAAAGCATAAACCTGTGTTTTTATCTAATTTACCAGGTTGTCACCAACTATTAATTACTCCCAGTAATTACAACACTCATGCCCCATAAAGAATAAATAAAAAGCCATAAGACGGGATATTGAGAGTACAGCAGAAATACACATTTACAGATGAGCACAGAACCTGCAACTGACATTCTTGGAGTTTCAGGCATCATAATAACTGAGTAGAGCATAAAATAATAGTTCATCCTAACCAGATCCTCTGATAAAGCATTTGTTATGAAAACCAACACGAGGAAAATAAAAGAGACCAGAGAGTATTATTGTGCATTCAGTGAACATTCGATGTACTACACACCTGCTTTTCAGCTTCTCTTTCAGTAATAGTACTCTGTTGCACTTTCCTTGTCAGCCCTGAAAGGCCCATAATTTGTTAGGCGTCCCCAAATATAAGCAGTTCATTTGCAATTGCAATCAATTATTTTCTAGAAAAACTATGTCCATAAGTCATTATCAGGCTGAAAATAAATCCTCAGTGTAGTGCTCACCACTATCTCCGTGATGCTTCTGACACCATTCCCCCATTTTGTCTAAGCATTCTTGAGGTTGATGAACAACTAAATCTGGACCCTGAATAGAATTAGAAAATAAAGAGTTTTTTATATGTCCTGAATTAAACATCTATTAGCTAGATTATAGATCAATGTAGGAAATCAGATTCTCTACATCTTTATGGTTCATTGTAAAAAAAAAAATGCTTACACAAACACATAGAAATAAGAACTCACAGAACTAAAAAAGCAAAGCCAGTGAATGTAGTTATGCAAAGAAGCAATATAATGCGTTAAAGGTATAAATCAATGTAGGAAAACAGGCCCACCTTTTCACTAATGGTTCACTGTTTTCCCATCTTTTAATGTCATATGAATCAAGACATTAGAAGCTAAGTTTTCTGAAAATAGTATGTAGCTAGCACAAAATTTTTCCCTACCACACATCAACAGAACAGAGAAGTTAATATACCTCCCACATTTTGCCAGCCAATCAATTATGCAATTATGAAATTTTTTTATGACATACGTCTTTCCTTTAAGCATTCATCTGTGAGGATAGGCTAGAAAACTAGCTTCGATCTTTGGAATGACTTGCAAGTGTGGAAGAGGATAAAATAATTATAATCATTATGTAAAAATTAACCAACTAATGGATATTAATTGCATTAAAGTGAAATCAGAAAGCAAAAGGTATTATAGTTGTATAAGTTTGACATGGAAAATAATGTACCTCCACTGATTTGGTCAAATTGCCATCAGTAATTATACATGCTATTTCTAGTATTCGATCAACTTCAACATCCAACCCTGCAAAGAAGTTGAATTTGTAAGATGAAATGGCATCCAAATACCAGAGGTATTTTCTGAACAAAAGGGAAACAAGCTATTTGTTTTCAAAGACAACGGGCTTCAATTAACAGTGTAATGTTAATGATAAATGGCAAATCAAACCATAAGGGGGGATGCCAAAAGATAAACTAAGGCAATGCTGCCATAATTCTAAACTTCAATATTTCTTTCATGTTGAGAAAGTATGGACTATGTAGTAAATTAACAGGTAACAGCAACCTGATTAGCATTTGCAACTTACCAGTCATTTCTAAATCAATCCAAACAAGCGGAAGCTTGTATTCTCTGTGATTCCCATTTTCAGCCACGGCCCCATCAATTGCGCTTTTCCCCCCATTCTTTTCTGCAAAAAAATACCAGTTCACAACAACTACAGTCATCATACAATTTAAATAATTCTATAAACTGACTAATGTCTATGATGTTGACTTGTTTCATTCCATATACAAGCAAGGTTTTTTCGTTATAAAAAATTTGGAGTATACCCCCTTTTTGCATTCTCTTTATAAAGAGAGAGGATGAACCAACAAATCAAATAGAACTCCAGATACAAGGATACTGGATAAAAAATGGGAAAAAAAAGGATCAAGTTTCAATAAAAAGAGAAGCTTCTATTGACATCATAAATACAAAGTTGTGAGACTTCGAGAGTCAAGAACCTAAGCTAGAGTGCTAGACGAGAAGAATTCAGTAAACAACAGAACAAATCCTTTTTATGCTGAAGAGCATAGGTTTTTTCAAGAGTGACACGTGATTTTCAATTAGATACTTTGCTTTTTACATAATACAAAAGAATACTTATGTTGGAAGCATGAAAACCAAATTTTAAATTCATATTTAATAACCAATCTTCAAAGAGGCCAATTTTCAGAGAGGTGCTAAGACCCATGTCACCTCACATATAAGTTCCCTTTTCTATTCTTCAACATCCCTTTCTCATGAAGATTAACATGCTACTCCTTCTCTACTCGAGTTCATTTCATTTCTGATGAAGATCACCTTGTGTTGTTTTACTTCCAAACACCACAAAAAGATCCAACAACTATTAGACAAACATCCAAGAAAAACATTCCAAATTTTCATCCACCAAAACTAATGAAATTACTAACTCTAAACACCCCTTCCCCAAATCCAGCATCAATGTTTCTCGCAAAGATTCATCAAATCACTAACCATAAACACCCCTTCTCCGAATTAGCTCACACACACAAAAAAAAATATAAATGTCAAGTAGTAGTGACCAAAGGTGCATTGGTAATTTGGGAAAAAGAAAAAGAGAGAGACTGAGATTAAAATTTACCAGATGCGGAGGAGGCACCGTTGGATCCACGAGTACGGGCGGTGGAAGCCAGGGGAAGGTGATCGTCATTGTCATCGAGGGTTAAGAGGGAGAAGGGGTTGGACAGCAACTCCATTCCTTCATTTTTTCACACATAAATGATACACATTCAACAATAGTAATATCATATTGCTTGAAATTTGCAGTACAGTTAATTTTGACAACAAAGAAGTTGCATGGTGATCAAACTAGCTATTATGTCTTTTTTTCGCCTATCTTTTCACCTTCCAGAAGCAGCAAAACTTTTCTCAAAAAAAAAAAAAAAAACAGCAAAACAAGAACACGTGATTCTCAATGCAGACATAGAGCAGCAATATCCTAAATCGCATTAGCTAGTTGGCAGAGCTTAAATTTAACAAAGCACTGCTATTCATTCTTGATCACATGCCCGCTCTTTCTTCAACCCTTCCAGCATATATCACTATTAATTAAAAAAAATACAGTAACCAATTGCAAGTGTCGTTCTTGATGTTTCATTCTTGATGTTTAAAGTTTAGCATTGAAACCAATTGTAAGTGTCGCATTTAATCAGCAATCTTCAAAGATTTGCTATGACCGATTTCGCCTCACATAAATCAGCAAATACAGATGTGATATCTAAAATCCCTTTCATTTCTTCAATTTCTTGTGTTACTTCAAACCACTGAAGTTGAATTCGTTGTACGCCCTATCGTTTTCCGTTACGGGAACGTCGAACCGACATCGTTCGGAAAGACGAACCAGAACGATAATGGCGGCGAACCCAATCGGCGGGGCGACAAGAAAATAAAGAGCAGGTGAAGAACAGAGATCTAAGGAGAGAGAGAAAAAACGACTTACAGAAATCAAGCGAAGAACGACTTACAGAAATCAAGCGAAGAATGGAAGAAAGGAAGAACGACAGAGCTTCCGGTTGAGAAAGAAGATCAAAATAGACGAGGACTAGGGTTTAAGAGATGGAATAATACCATTTAAACAAGTTCGTCACAATTTTATCCAAATTTTCGAATTATGAATTTAGACTAAACTTGTCGAAATAGGTGAAGAAATAAATAAATTGATATTTTTCTTTCACTTTTTTGGTTTAGTTTTGTCTTTTTAAATATTTTTTTATTAATATTTAATGTTTCCATAAGTTAGATTTGTTTCCTATTTGTGTCTTTTGGTCAATATTTATCATTACTGAAATTTTAAAATATCCATTTATATTTTAAATATATTTGTTTTCTATTTTTTTATACGAAAACCTTATGTAAATTGATAGGTCGTATATCAATTTGTGATTTATCTTAAATATATTTGTTTTCTATTTTTCATAGAAAAGATGATGTAAATTGATACTCCAATTTGGAATACTATCATTCTCATTCCGTGTGCTCTTTAATATCATTTTTTTTTATTAGATAAAAATTCGATGGTCGGACATGTCTGACTCATCGATAGGCCGACAAAGTCGGCAGACGGCAGAAGATAAACTCTACAAACAAACGACCCTAGAAGACCAACTCCCAAGAAGCTGAGGAAGCCGCCAAAGAACGAAGTCAAGCACCACCGAACAGTGGCACCGCGGGCCAGCGGTACAACAAGACTTTATCTCTCCTGTGGGTAGTGCAGACGAACTCCAAGGAAACTCTATCTCGGATAGGCGGATACGGAGTCGTCCTGAGCGCACCACCGCGACCCCAGCCAGTCCCGACTCCAGACTCCACGCCCCCAACCAAGCAGAAGACCTCCAAGACACATCGGAAGTAGAGCCGCAAGCTGCTCGAAAAAAAAACGCCAACGAGATTTCACCTACAAGAATATAGTCAAGCCCTTGCGGGATTTATCCAACCCTTTCGGGAATTTTGTTAAACCCTTTCGGGTGGTTGAGTATATATAAAATATATAAATGCACACAAAGTGGATTATACATATATATATATATATATATTTATATAAAAATGAATGATTTTAATATAAATATATATATAAATATAATATTTTTCCAATAAAAATTAGGGTAATTTGCACAAATATACATTTTTTTTGCCGGGTTTGCACAAATACCACTTTTTTAGAAAATTTGCAAGAATACCATATGTGGTATTAGTGCAAATAAAACTAGGGAAGGGCTAAACCGGTTGCAGGTTGTCACAAGGAGAGAGAGAGAAAGGAGAGAGAGAGTTTTGGTGGGGGATTTTCACAACCCTAATTTCTTCCTCCTCTTCTTCATCCTCTTCGTCCCCTTCACCTTCAGAGTCTGGAATCGTCATCGTAGTCGATGAGGTCGTACCTGACAAAACTCCGTCGCCGGAGGCTCCGACAAGCTTCTCGCCGCTCCTCCTCCTCAGTATCCCGCCGATGATGGCTGCGGTGGCCGGAGTTCGACTCAGCCGCTGCCCTAGCTGCCAGATCTATCTTCACGGCCTGCCTTTCTTCTTCCTCACGATTTGACTCATCTTCTCTCTCTCAGCCACTCTCTTTCCTCTGTGTATTTTGTCCTCACCATTTGTTTCCTGCAATTTCCATCAGACGAACAAAGTCAGTTTACAAATTATATTCATCTCCCTCTGTCACCTAACAGACTAACCCATGTCACTGTACCCCTGTCACTCAACGTGAAACCCATTTCGGAACCCTTCTCTACAAAATGGAAACCCATGTCACCCAATGTAAAACCACTGTCACCCCATTTCGGAACCCTTCTCTACAAAATGGAAACCTATGTCACCCAATGTAAAACCACTGTCACCCCATTTCGGAACCCTTCTCTACAAAATGGAAACCCATGTCACCCAATGTAAAACCACTGTCACCCCATTTCGGAACCCTTCTCTACAAAATGGAAACCCATGTCACCCAATGTAAAACCACTGTCACCCCATTTCGGAACCCTTCTCTATAAAATGGAAACCCATGTCACCCAATGTAAAACCACTGTCACCCCATTTCGGAACCCTTCTCTACAAAATGGAAACCCATGTCACCCAATGTAAAACCACTGTCACTCCATTTCGGAACCCTTCTCTACAAAATGGAAACCTCTGTCACCCAATGTCAAACCCATGTCACCCAATTCGAACCTCAAACCAGGGACGAAGAAGACGAACAGGGACGAAGAAAGATTTAGAGAGAGAGCAAGCGACAGGTGAGAGAGAACAGGGGCGAAGAAGACGAAGTAGAGAGCGAGAGAGCAAGCGGCGGCCACGCCTTCCACCGCCGCCGGCCTCACCCTGGGGCCGGCCTTCCACCCACAACACCACCGCCGAGGAACAGCCATCCCGCTGCAGCGATCCGTCGAACCAGGAAGGCCGACATTACTAGCCCCATCTCGCCTGGCTCACACCCAAGACCACCCCCTATCAACCTGACAACCAACCTCGGACGCAGCGGCGGAGAAACCCTTACCAACGCCCAGATCTGAGAAAAAGGCAAGAGCGAGGGAGAGGAGAGAGAACAACAACAGCCCAGAGCGCCAGAGCCCACCTCCGGCCAGATCCAGGCCGAGACCGACCACCACACACCCCTTCCACCAAGCCCCCCGGCGAAGACCATCGGCAACCACTCAGATCCGGGAACCTTGACAATGCTTGTAATTTAATTTAATTTTTTTTTTTGGCATAATAACCTAGGATAGTAGGTTTTGGGGGAGGGATTACCGTGGCATTTTTGCAAATTTGCCGAAAAAATGGTATTCTTGCAAAACTTTCCAACTTGCTGGCATTTTTGCAAACTTTTCTGGAATTGTGGTATTTAGTGCTATTTCCTGTAAAAATTATAAAATACTTCGAGCCCAAGACAAATCTTAGGCCCGAAGCTCAAGACAATGGGTAGTCTCGGGCCCAAGGAGAAGACCCAAGGGCCCAAGACAATGCTTGCTACGCAAGGATTTGTCTTTTTTTTTTTTTGGGGGGGGGGGGGGGGGGAGCGTTCAAAGAACGCAGCAACCAACTGAGCTTCAATTTCCCAGCACCACCAGGCAGCCCACCGCACAACCTCCGTCGGCGACAACGAAGGGACTAACGCCGATCGCCGCCGCCAGCAACAGAAACGGAGAGACAGGCAGAGTCGAAGAAGGCACACACACCGACAAGGAAATCGACGAGGAGGCTTGAATCGAGATCTGTGAGGATAGGGGTGTACAATAGGGAGGACAGATTCGAAATCGAGATGGAAAGGGAGCCGAGCAGAACCCCCAACCCAGAGAACCCAGAGAGGAAGGAGAAGCAGGCAAAAATCCGGCCAGTGAAGGCGACGACGGAGTAGACGAGCACAAGGAAAGAGAAAATGGATGAAAACTCAAATTGAACAAGGGAAAAGGAGAAATCTGTAGCTAAGATTGATGAGAAGCAAAAGCCCCAATTTTATTTTGGATTATGCTCAACCAAAAAGATAAAGCCCCGATTTAATTTTGGACAAACCCAGGAGGAGGAGAGGGAGTAGCACAGAAGCCGGATGTAGACTAGGCCGGAGATCGGAGGTCACCCTCGGCTGAGACAAAACGGTAGCCCGGGGTGGAGAAGGGTACTAGACCCGGGTTAAGGCGGCCGAAGCCGAGTTATACGAGGCCAAAGCCGGAGAACGAAGGTCACCCTCGGCTGACCCAAACGGTGACCGGAGTGGACAAGGGTGCTAGACCCGGGTTAGTAGCGACCGAAGCCGAGTTATTGGCGGCCGAGGCCGAGGTTTCGCTCCCTCTCTCTAATTTTCTAGAGAGAGGAGAGAGTTTTTACTCATTTTTTATTGATATTTTTAATACAGTAATTCCTCTTTGATATCATTATGATTTCATTAATATCATGACTTTCTTTATATATTTAATTCATATCATGATTGTCAATATTATTACATTTATTTATATCCTTTTTTATGGATAAAGTTTACTCTTTGAATTCCAACCATTTTATTTTTTCCTATTTTAAATGATCTATTTCTATTTATTTATTCCCCCTTTAAATACAATTTTATAACATGTTTTGTTGTCACTGTTCTAAAAATCGCGCATAGACTAGGCAATCCCCCTCTGTCTAGAGCTAGGCAGGCGCAAGCACGTCTAAGCGGTCTCCTTGATCGCCTAGGTTCCTAGGCGCTAGACGATTCCTCACCGCATAGGATCCGCATAACGTTTTTTATAACACTTCTTCGTCCAAATGTCTTCCTTCGGTCACCTTCTTCATCCAAATGTCTTCCTCCGACCACCGTGCCTTCGTCGCGCCGTCCATGGGAGCCAAGAGCGGCTAGATCGCGACCATCTTCATCAATCTCTGGCAAGGCGTCGCCTTCATCTATCCTCTCTTCGGCGCCCTCGTCGACGATTCTATCCTCGGCCACTTCACAATCGCCCAATTTGCCTCCTTCATCACCAATTCTGGCATGGGTACCTGCCGACTTGGAAAGTCGATGCCGACACAGCAGTCAGACTCACCGACCTCTGAATCCGGCTCTGGGACCGTGCGTTCGGCGAGATTGGGCCGTGCCGATAGAACTCCTGTTTTCTCACATACTGCATCACCCATCAATCCATCATAATTTATGAGTGTGTATGCATTCTTTATCTTTACTTAATTAATTGAGACTATGTTAATACTTTAATTGGGAAATTATATTTACTGATTCCCTCCCTTATTTATTTATTATGACTGTTTTTTCCCTTTGACCCTTATGTAAGATATTTAGTGGTTCGCCGTTTATTATTTTCATCATCAATATTAAATTTTTGACATAATTGATTGAGCTCATGTTAATACTTTAATTGGGGCCGTTACATTTACTGATTTTCCTCCCCTATTTATTTATTATGACTAAATTTCCCCCCCGATCTTATGTAAGATATTTGGTGGTTTATCATTTATTATTTTCACCATGAACATGAAAAAAAAATTGTATGATGACGACAACTGATGCAAAGCTTATCAAGGACATTCAGTCAAGTCGGACTTTCTATAAGTTCAAGGTTCGACTTATCCGACTTTGGATGGTACTACGTATTTCATAAGGAACGACCGAGAGATTAATTCAAGAGGCCAATGAACCAACGAATAGTTAAACCATCCAGAGACGATGAGACCACAAAAACAAAGGTAAAAAAAAAAGCCCCAAACATATAAAAGTGTCAAGGAGACAATGTTTAACCACAAGGATTATGAGGGAAAGGACAATGAGAAGAGCAATAGTAAAAGTCGTCAATCAAAGTGAGTGCACGGAGAAAGGTCTCGAAGAACAATTGTAGACATCTTTATTAATAAAGACATATTTATTAATAATGATTATAGTTTCTCCTACTCTTTTAGGAAGAGCTATTGTGCGAATAAGGAAAATTGGGACCACAAATTTATTTCTTTTTCAAATAATAAATTTTGTTTTAAATTTTCCTTTTTTTGCTCTCACGCCCCCTTTATCTCACCTGTGTCTCAAGGAGCTTGATTTGTGTCAGTCACAAATCACGACTATATATATAATTTCGAAGGCGACACTCACAAATCACAATTTTAATTCTCTCCATCCTTTCTTGTAGCTCGTTCTCTACGCCCATAGAAAATGGCCGATCAATTAACCGATGATCAAATCTCAGAATTTAAGGAGGCATTTAGCTTATTTGACAAGGATGGCGATGGTTTGATTCCTTTCTCCTGCTCTCTCGATCGATCTTTTCTTCTTTTCCTACACATTTTTCGAGGGTGTTTGGTGGAATTGTTCATGAATTTTCCTTTTTTCACTATTTTTGATGTTTGTTAAAAAATCTCATATGAATATCTAATTCATATTCCTTGTGTCCTCCTTCATGCCACATTTTGCTTTTTAATTTTTGAATTTTGTTAAGATTGAAGATGTGAAATTTATTGATTGTTCTCTTGATTTTATTTTGTGATCTTTGTGGTCATATTGTGATTATGGATCTTATGGTTTTACACATTTGCTCTTGATTTGATCTTATGCATCGAAATAAAGAGCTTCGTATCGAGAAATTGTTGTTGCCTTTGCATGTTGGAGATTTGCGTCATCGTGGTTTATTCAGTTTAGTAGATTCTTGTTTGTTTTCATTTTATTTATGTTGCATTGTGAAAGGAATATACAATTGGTTGAGTTGGTAATTTTGATTCCTTGATAACGGTGATATCTTATAGATGGTGATATGTTGTATTTATGTTAATAAATGTGTGATCTTGATGAAGATTTGTTGCAAAGGAACAATTGTCATTTTGGATACTTATTGAATTAAAATGGTGAGTTGATATTGCATTGTGCTTTTCTTTGTGATTTCTGAATAAAATTGTTGTTTTTGTATTTTTTTTTTTGCTATTCTTACGATAATTTATCACTGTATCTCCCTTTATACTATTGAATTGATTTAGGCTTGTGTGGTGTAAGTTGATTTTATAGAACCTAACAAAAGGCTAAGTGAACTTGTAAGTAGCATTGATATTCTGAGTATTATTTTCAAAAGTGTTTATATATATAATGTAAAATAAGCGGTCATTTTGATTGTTGTCTTTTTTCTAGTTAATTGTGTCCTTTGTGGAGTTGGAGAAGTTGCTCCTTTTATTTTATCATTAATTGTATGGTAATTATGCAACTATGATGATCATTATTCACCTTTTACATCACAATTTATGCTAGAGGGGAAGCATTGAGGAAATAAGTTATATTATTTTAGAAAGTCCCTAAATAATGCATTAGACTTAGCTAATCGAGCATCCAATAGTTCAATTTGTAAAGACTTTTTAGATGTAGCTTAGTGGATTTATTCCCTAATATAATGTATGATAGTTGTGTATATTATGAACTAGTTGTGTTTCCTTATTATCTACGTCCCTATCATCATCTCATGTGTTTGATACTGATATAGGTTGTATCACCACAAAGGAACTTGGAACTGTGATGCGATCTCTTGGACAGAACCCTACTGAAGCCGAGCTTCAGGACATGATCAATGAAGTCGATGCTGATGGGAATGGAACCATTGACTTCCCGGAATTTCTAAACTTGATGGCTCGGAAGATGAAGGATACCGACTCAGAAGAGGAGTTGAAGGAGGCTTTCCGTGTGTTTGACAAGGACCAAAATGGTTTCATATCTGCAGCTGAACTCCGTCATGTGATGACCAACCTTGGTGAAAAGTTGACAGATGAAGAGGTTGATGAAATGATTCGCGAGGCTGATGTAGACGGTGATGGTCAGATCAACTACGAGGAGTTTGTCAAGGTCATGATGGCCAAGTGAGGTTTTCCATAAACTCCCATTCATAATTTTTTTTTTGCAGCAAAATGAAACAGAGCACATAAGTATGATAACATATTCAAATTTTATATTTAGGGCATATTTAATCTTGCCATTATTTATTTATATTGATAGCGTCTTGTCTCTTTTGTGTTTCGATTGGTGTTGTACTCGTTGTAGTATGGTATCTACTTGTTTGCTCTGGTCCTTAGCTCCCTGCCTTTTCGGTTGATAATACTTTTTCTCTTTGAGTTGTATTTGTCTGAGCTTCTGCGTTTTATGAAAAATAAAACGATTGAAAGTTTTTGTTGGCACCACTATTGTCTAGTTCCTAAAGACGAGTTTGGCGACATTCTCTTGGTTTTCGTACGACTCACGCAATTGTGGGGATGTAAAGACAATTTGTGAAATTGATTGATCCGATGAGCCAATGCTAAATAACAATTTTCTTAGCTTTTTGTATGACTCAACCGGTTGTCTTGTGGGGGTTGTAAAGACAATTTGTGAAATTGTTTAATCCGATGAACAAATGCTAAAAAATAATTTTCTCAGTTTTAAGGTGGAAAAACTACGAATGCAATCCCAATCGTTCCATTCTAAAACCATTTGATAATAAAAAGTGTGACACAATAACCTTATATAGTATGCTATTTTAAAATATCTCTTCATATGCAATCGACATGGGATAACTTATCATCTCAACATATAAAATGAATAAAGGGCTTTTAAGATTAAAACAAAAACGGGCAATAAAACATGTTTTGGTAAACGACGAACCGACTAAAACATTTCAGCCACTTAGAGGCTTGAGGCAAGGTGACCCAATATCTCCGTACCTATTCATCATAGGTGCAGAAATGCTAGCTAGGAGACTCCAATATCAATGTGACCAAACTAGAAACTCTATTGGCTTCAAGATATCTATAAATGGTGATCATGTTCCATTCCTCTCCTTTACCGACGACATAATGATATTTGCCAAATCGACATCGGAAGCATGCTCGACAGTGAAAAAGATTATGGACGAGTAATGTCAGATCTCTGGGCAAAAAATAAATTTCCAAAAGTCAGTTTTCCAGGTTACCAGTGGGATCACAAATGAACGAAAACAACAACTTCATAATTGCTTGCAAATTTCGAATCAAGCATCTCTAGAAAAATACTTGGGCTGCCCTATCATTAATGACAGAGTAACTAAGGAGGCATTTGGTGAGGTTTTGGGGAAAACAAAGAACCAATTAACAAAATGGAGAGCAAATGAACTATCCCAACAAGGAAGAACGATCATAGTCAGAGCGAATTTAGCTGCCAAACCGAATTATTTGCTGCAAAATTTCATGCTTCATGCAAGCATACATTCAGAGCTTGACCAAATTAACAGATGTTTTTTCTGGAATAAGGACTCAACGTACAAGCCTTTAATTGGTTGAGACAAAGTGTGCAGACCAAAAAATGAAGGCGGACTTGGCATAAACAAAACAAAAGATATGAACAAGGTCATTCAAATGAAATTATTATGGAAAATTCTAGCCGAGCCTCATAATGGATGGGTGAAAATTATTAAAGAAAAATATCTTAAAGATGACAACATTTGGATTATAAAAAGAAGAAAAACACTTCATGACAATGGACCAAATTGATGGAATTAAAAGATGAATTCTGGCAAGGGCTGACATGACAAATTAGCAACGGGAAAACGACCAGATTTTGGAAGGACAAATGGCTATATAATGAGATTTGCCTTCAAGAATTTCGACTGCAAGACCAAATAGAAGAATCCGAAACAATTGATCAGTTTATAAAACCAAACAAAACTTGGAATGAAAAAGATTGAAACAAAACCTCCCGAGGAATGTTGTAGATGAGATCCTAAGAATTCATATCCCTAAAACGGGGATTGAAGATAGATTATATTGGAAAGCTAGCAAAAACGGCTGGTTTTCCATGGCTAACACTTTAGACCATATTACAAAAGCAAGAAGAGCTAGTTGTGACCCATTAGAGTGGATATAGAAAATTGACTGTCCGCCGAAAATTAAAACCTTTATATGGAAAAATATCCTTAATGGAACCCCAACGAAAATCAAACTTAGGGACAAAAAGAATTGATGTCCATCAGGGTTGTCCCATCTGCAACAATTGCGAAGAAGACGCAACCCACTTATTCACGACATGCCCGACATCCCTGACACTAATTGGAAGAATGGACAAGCAGACTGAAAGAAAAATACGAAACACTGACAAAACTAATAAGACCTACAAGATGATAAGTATTGAAATCTTCTCCTAGATATCAGCTACACAGAAATCGATTATAGCGTTCTCCTTATTTGGTCTATGAAGAACAAAGTTGTTTTCGAAAATCATGATGTCGGAAGTATGGAACAATGGATAAAAATCATTACACAATATAAGTTATCTTGGAAAAAAGCTTTAGAATACGATCTAGAGAACGATGAGGCTACAACTATACATCACAAACCTCAAAACAGATCGAGACGTAAAAAAAAAGTTAAATGGAAGAAACCGCCCGAGGGATTCATGAAGCTAAATTTTGATAGAGTCAAGGTCGCGTCTGGGCAAGTTGCTGCTGGGTTTGTTATCCGTGATTGCCGTGGTAGAGTGGTGTCCTGCGGTGCGCAAGGACTTGGGAGCGCTTCTCCAATACAAGTTGAGTGTCTTGGTCTTCATGCCGGCCTTCTTTCTGCGGTTAGGATGGGTTTCTCGCGCCTCGTGGTGGAAGGAGATTGTCTCACCGTCGTCAACACCCTGCGTGGGATCGGTACTTGCCCGTGGTATTGAGATGGTGATTACCGATGTTCTCGACCTCTACAAATCCTTCGAGGCCATCGATGTCTCCCACACTTTTCGGGAAGGCAACCACGTCGCTGACAGATTGGTGCATGTTGGTTTGACCTCCTCTTTCTCAGTTAAGCGGTGCCCAACTGAGTTCGAGGATTTAGTATGTAAGGACGCCATTGGGCCGTGGTTCAACCGAGGTTGACCACCCCAAATTTTCACATTGTATATATAAAAAAAAAAATGTCAAATGAATAAGACCCCGTTTACAAATTGGTTCAACGTCCGTGGTGCTAAATCTCATACCTAGAAATTCAAATTTAACCAACCGGTCCTTACCTTTGTTCAATACTTACGCTAAACACATTCCAATTTCTAGTTGTCTAGTGGTAAAAGGGAGAAGATTTATGATCTGTTCTTAGATCAAGGTGATCACAATTACTCTCCTACTATGTTAACTTAACCGGCTTTCTCTTAACCTACAAGACCGATTAGATTACATCTCAAAACTAATTGATAACGAGATACTGATGCAACTAGGAAGAACAATGTCATTCCTATTATGCATAGTAGAACCAATCTCAAGATCAGTTCCTCCTAACACTGTCACCAGTAGTCCCCACAAGAGCATGAACCATCCTTGAAATGGTGGAAGCGATTACAGTCCCTAACTATGATCAGCCTTCCCACAAGTCTTGAGATGTGCTTGATGGCTGTGTGGCAGTCTTCACACACCCTCAGATTCTTCATCACGCGTATCGGTTTACCCTCGGGAACAGCAAGAATCCCGAATGCGACAGCCAGCTTCTCGCTGTGATACTTGAGCATATGCTCCTTCTCCTCCTCATCGACGTCGTGCAGGACCAGCTTTGTCAAAGGGACATAGCCATCTCGCTTCAGCCGCGAATCCATATCCTCCAACAACGCGTAGATCCTTTCCTTGTCGGGATGGAGTTGGTCTCCAACCGTAAATGTATGGATCTTGTTCTGCACTTCGACCCAGCTATGCCCCGGCACCTTCTTCACACTCCTATCTCGCATTTTCAGTCTCATCATCCGAACCTCGTCCCACTTGCTAGATGATGCATATAAGTTTGAGAGAAGGACATACATTCCGGCGTTCTCTGGCTCCATTTCGAAGATCACCTTGGCGGCTTTTTCTCCTAGCTCGGTGTCCCCATGGACCCTACTAGCACCAAGAAGAGCTCCCCATGTCGAGGCATCTGGCTCAAATGGCATCTTCATAACCAGGCTTTGGGCCTCATCTAGCTGCCCGGATCGCCCCAGCAGATCAATCATGCATCCGTAATGTCGTGGATTCGGCTTTATTCCATACTGTTGCTGCATTGTATAGAAGTACTCCTTGCCTCTGTCTATGAGACCAGTATGACCACATGCTGATAAAACACCAATCTGCAGTAACCAACAGAAAGAAAAATAAGATATCAGATATCTCCATTGAAATTAGTATATCAAAATGAGGTAAAAGTTGAAAGAGTACTAAAGTACTAAGGGTCTCCTTGGCAATGCATGTAGCTTCTCCTATCTGATCAGCTAGTTTATATCAGCTACTCTATAAGTTGGGCTACCAAACACCCTAATAGCTTATAAAAACTCCAATTTAATATATTTAACACACTTAATCCATCAACTTCAGCTACCCCATTAGCTTCGTGTTACCAAAGTGACCCTAAAAGTTTGCTTTAGGGAGGAAATGGTGAATCACCATTGAGACATCATCTGGCTTGGCACCGGATTCGGTCATTGCATCAAACACTACTAAAGCCTTGCTACCAAAACCGTGTCGTGCATAGCCAGCAATCATAGTATTCCAAGAAACAGTATCTTTTTGAGGTATGGCCTTGAACACGCAATTCGCTTCATCTATGCTGCCACACTTGCAATACATTGCAAGCAATGAATTTCCGACATAGGTACCATTTTCGAACCCAGACTTCAGAAGCTGCCCATGAACTTGCCTTCCCAGCTCTAGAACACCAATATCAGCACATGTGCTCAGAACACAGGTCATTGTAGACTTATTCGCCTTTTCTCCGATTCTGTTCATCTCTACAAACAGACGCAATGCGTCTTCACTGCAGCCTGCTTGCGCGTATCCTGCAACCATTGCTGACCAAGAAACAGAATCACGCTGGGGCATTCTGTCGAAAAAAGCCCTTGCTTGTGTGATATCTGCAGCCTGCACATAGCCAGTTATCATAATGTTCCAAGAACAAATGTCCCTACAAGGCATTGCCTCGAATAATTCTCTTGCTGAGATCATTTCTTTGTTATGCGCGTATCCTGAGATCATCGAGTTGCATGAAACTACGTTCTTCTCTGGCATTTTGTCGAAAATTCTTCTAGCATTGTCCAGCATCCCGTTCTGGACATAACCAGAAACCATGGAAGTCCATGTGATAACATCCCGGGAAGGGGATTGCTCGAACAGCCTTCGAGCCTCTGACAAGTTCCCATCCTGTGCATATGCTGAAATCAGAGTATTCCATGAAATCACATCTCTATCAAGCATCTGATCAAAAACCTCCCTTGCTTCAACCAACCTCTTCTTCTTCACATACCCACCCATCAAACAATTCCAAGACACTCGTTCCCAATTCGGATACGAATGAAACAACACATTCGCCTCATCCATCCTTCCATTATGCACATACACCGCCAACATTCCGTTCCAAGATATCGGATTCTTGTTAGGCATCTGATCAAACAACTCCCTCGCCGCCTCCACATCCCCACTGCGGGAGTATCCCGACAGCATCGTATTCCACGAAACCACGTCCCGCTCAGGCACTCTATCAAACAGCTCCCTCGCAGCCCCGAGATCACCATACTTAACATATCCATTCATCAGCAAATTCCAAGACACCAAATCCCTCACGGGCATTTCATCGAACACCTTCCGTGCAAGTGCAAGATTGCCCATTCTCAAGTACCCAGAAATCATTGAATTGTAGGAAACTGGGTTCCGGCGGGGCATGGAGTTGAACACGTTCAGTGCTAAATTGCATTCGCCGTTCCTCATGTGCTTTGTGATGGCCATGTTCCATTTTACCAAATCCCGGTCCTTGGCGCTAACTGAGCTTTTGGCCTCTGATTGCGGTTGCTGGGTAAGAAATGCAGCCGTTCGAGTGCTCCTTATAGAGCACTTGCGATGGTTGCGGGAAGGAGTAAGAACAATCCATACCAGTCTGGAACGATTGCTCCTGCTCATTGATGATTATAGACTAAAAAAGCATTGATCTTTTTGCAGGCAATCTCACTATCAACCCGTGTCTGTGGGATGACAACGTATTAGAAGGTCGTATGTTCGATTACAGCTGTACTGAAGTCCGTTGGGACTCGGGATCGGATGACAACGTATTAGAAGGTCGTAATGTTCGATTACAGCTGTACTGAAGTCCGTTGGGACTCGGGATCGGGGGTCGTGTGCACACGTGCGCCTTTGCGCTAATAGCCTAGCACATAAGCCGAGCAGGGTTCCATCCTAAAACCAATTGGCATTAGGTGGGGTAGCCCACTAGGTTATATACTAAGGCTTCTTTGTTCATGTAATCAATGTGGGACTCTTTTGGTCCTCTTCACATTCCTTTCATTCTCAACAAGCTGCCGATGTGATTCTGAAGGGATGACATAAACACACAAGTTTACCCGGATTAGTCAGAGATCCGTTTGTGTAGTGTAATTTCGAACGGATCATAAATTCGCCACTTTTACATATAGTCGAAAACTGATTATCAGTGCATATAGGCGTTTAGAACGATAATCGAGCATCATGAGAAGGAACATGGAGTAAGACTGACAAACTTCACATATCAAGCGAATGGCGATATACTTCTTGTACATACTTTTCTTTACCCATACAGGATGATGGTTCATCTGGGTTCAAGCTGAGCTACAAGGCTGCAAACTAGGGCAAACTGAACAGGTGCTATCTAACATACATCATACATGGGTCTATTCACAAAACCTATATGCACAAACGTCCATTGATGGCCTTGCAAGGCCTTCAAAGATACGGATCCAGCAGTCTCACTGACCAGCAGCAAAGCAAGGCAAGGCCTCCCAGAAAGACAGCTCAAGGCCTCAAGATGGCCAAAGCTACAAAAATTGCGGGAATTTGTCAGAGGCTGGCTGAGCTGGTTCTCCGGAGTTGGTACTTAACTTCATCTGAGAGGTCATCGGGAAACAACTCGTTAAATTCCTGCAACAGAGACCCAACCAAGAGAGATTCAGAAAGCGAAGGTGGTGACATTGTCTAATAAGAAAACCAAGAATATCAGCCCCAAAGAGCTTCAACGACAGAAAATGGAACTTTCATGCACAAATCATAAGAGCCAGAAGAACTAGGCAAGTTCATATTGCTCACCAAATACCAAACTTGCAGGCTTTCAATTGGACATGAAAGGACATAGGAAGTTGAAGTGCAGGTTCAATAGAAGTTATATGATAATGACATCCCTTTTTCTTTTTCTTTCTTTCTTTCTTTAATCTTAGAATCTGCTGATTTCAACTAGAACAGTAAAAAACTAGCATGTATTTGGATTACGGGATCATCAAGAAGACCAGAGAATTGACATTTAGCAGAATCAAAGTAAACAACAAATGATGATGCAACAGTGGCAAGTTGGTATCAGGTAGCAGTTAGGAACCCGGGAGTGTAATACATTTTGTATTAATGTATTATTTACAACTCACAAATCAATGGTTCCATCTTTTAAAAAATTCCAAATGTAAATGGAGCAAGTAAAAAGCTAACAAATTGTTCTTAATCCTTTTAGACCTTTCTAGTGATGATAAGCCTAGGAATTACAGTATCATTTAGCAAGTAGCATTTTCATAAATATACAGTAAAATTGGCATTTTTGACATAAAATCGACCATTTCAATCCAAAGAACCAGTAGAGATCTTTTCTGCTTGTAAGTAACCTGAGGAGCGGATTAAAGATCAAGCAAACTATTCGGCAAAAAAGGCCCATACTCTTTTCAGATTAAAAGACATAGATTTAGCCATACATGTACATGCATAGCTCCAACTCATGTGTAATTCATAATCTACCTCCTAGTATTAAGATGTTCAACACACACTCATTTTTAAAAAAAAAAAAAATCACGAGGGCATACAAAGGTGCATGAAAATGGAAATTTGGCTCCCAAATACTATCTACGGATAACACAAACACACAACTTCCTCAGCCAGAGTCCCCAATTTATAAAGGCATGATTCACACAAATGAAAGCATAAAATAACCTAAATTAGAGTATCACTGGAAGGACAAAAACTGTACACATTCACCACTTTCATCTTAGAAATTAACAGCGAGGCGATTTTAAAAAGCAAAACAAAAGATCAAAATCAATAAGAATAAAGACCACCTTCTCTTTCTTGAGCTTTATGTTATCCATCTCTAGGTGTGACACTTTGCCGATCAACTCATTGTGATATGCCTGCATATTTTAGTGGAATTAACAACGCGGGGACAAAATCAGAAAGTAAAAGACAAGAGAACGGTCAGTTGTACGGGCTACCTGTTTCCTAGCACGAGAACGAGCAGCAGATTCCCTGTTTTTAATCTTTCTTTTGAGCTTCCTTTCTACAACCGTGTCAGGAGCACCCCTCATCGACCCTAACATCGGCGCATCTGACAGTGTGCCTCCGGAAGGAGCAGGTGACAAGGTGAACTGAGCCGAGAGACTATGTGGGGTATCAGCAGGACCTAATTCAGATTCCTCTGAATAAGCCCCTGCTTTTGACAAGAAATCCTCCAAAGTCATTTCACCCCAAGTGGTTTCCTTCTCGGACTTCACAACCAATCCATTCCCGGTCTTTTCCCCTCGTTGGATATCGTTCCATACCTCGTCCACTGTCCTCTTGCTCAAGGCTCTATTAAGGCTGGTCTGCTTCTGTAATGCTGAAGAAGAACCATCTACCGCTCCCACCTTGACAGGCTGAGTCGCCTCAGCGCTCGACATACTTTTAAGAAAATCATCAAGATTCATGCTTCCAAGAGACTTATCCTGGCCACCTATCTGGCTCTCTAACTCATCCAAAGGGAGATTGAACCATGAATTTTGCCTAGCTATTGAGGGTTGGAATTGTGACTTTTGTGAATCACTACCACTTCCTCCAGCTCCAACGGCCTGAACAACCCCCATCCACTAAACCCTCTGATCCTACTAAAATCTCATGTAAATATGATTGTAAATACTGAAATCAACACTGAATTAAAAGCTCATCGTTCATGTAATCTAGCACCTACACACGGCCCTACAATCGGAGAAGAACATGATCAGGCAAAATTGAAATTCAACCTAAATTCATAAATTTCCAAGAGGGCCAGCCACCACATTTTCAAATTCGGGAAAAAAAAACTAAAAGTTGAGCTGAAAGAACACACAGGCAATCAAAAGAGATGACTTTTCCAGGAAGGCAGTGGAACTAAAGATGAAAATCACGAGACTGGAGAGAAATTAGAGCAAACAAAGGGAAGAAAAAGAGGAAATCGGAAAGCGATCGGAATAATCAATCTTACCTAAAAGATCTGGAATTATGAATCGAATCGAAACAGAAAAAAAGGATATCAAACTCTATAGTTGTTTTTTTCACCTTTTGACGACGCACGCAATTTCTCGAATCTGCGAATCAGTTGTCTCCTAGCTCGCACTACTGCAACAGAGACCCGTCTCTCTCTCCTGTTGACGGGTTGACGAAGACGGGAAAGAGATTTGGGGCAACTTCGGGGATGTGATTTTGGGCCTGGTTATGGGCCGCATATCCTAACTGGGCTAGGCCCATTTATTATTTTGGGCCTGTTATTATTGATTAACAATTCAGGTAATTCAGGGTGGTAGATTTAGGCTCCGTTTAACCACAGTATGGTTTTGATTAGACCTGTCAAAATACAACCCGACCCGGCCGACCCGAAATATTTCCGATCCGAACCCGAAAATTTTGACCCGAATTTTTTTTTCGACCCGAACCCGAAAAACCCGAAATTTTCCGGGTAATTTGGGTTTCGACCCGGTGACCCGATTGACCCGGTAATTTTGACCCGATTTACCCGATTGACCCGGTGACCCGGTTGACTTATAATTATATATAATTAATTTTTTTTATATATAATTAAAATTTATCACAAAATTATCAAATAATGACTTTTTTAATTTAAAAAATAAAAAATTGACAAACCCGAAATCGACCCGAACCCGACCCGAAACCCGATCAAACCCGAGTTCGAGTCAACCCGAAAAACCCGAAACCCGTTTTACCCGAAACCCGAAGTGACCCGACCCGAACCCGACCCGAATGACCCGTTTGACAGGTCTAGTTTTGATAGTTCTAATTGAAATAAATATAAGATTTTATTAGTTTAATTAGCTTTTGGAATCATAGTTTCTCATAACTACTTACCCAAGTTTTTCGGAGCTTATGATTTTTTATTTACAAATTTTCATCAGCTACCTTAATAGGTAGGTTAACCAAACATCATACCAGCTTATTAACCTATATTTAACACAAATAATTCATCAGCTTCAGCTACTCTATCAGCTTCAGTTACTCTATCAGCTGACTTTTGCCAAACATAGAGAATAGATTAGCACCTTGCGGGTGTAGAGTTTCCTTTTTATGTGAATATGTCATTGTTGCATTTCCTTTTTGATTGGTGGTCATTAGTTTATAATGGGTATGCACACGGTCGAATTTCATCATATGTAGGACCGCACAGTGCCGATTTTGGGAGTCGAAGACGACAGAGGGACTGGAGACACCGGCCAGAGGAGACGGCAAATTAGGCATATGGTGTTGGGCAAGGTTTTGTGGTGCTACTGGTGCACAAAGAGAGTGTTATATGTGCCGACCTTGGGTGACGAAGTCGGTAGATGTATTGCCGATACCGATTGGAGGAGACGGCAGAGGTAGATCGTGCATTTAACGAGGAAACTATCGTGCGTATAATAACCCCATTTATAAACATCTTTCTAAGTAATTTTAAATTTATATATCATAAAACCATTTTTTCAAATGCAACCTCATGCCTCGTGTAACTATCATGTAGTTTTGTACTAAACCCTTTTGTTTGGTATATGTCTTTTGTAATCTTCCTCCATTGATATATTTATCATTTTTTTTGAATTTTTTCTCATTCTTCATGAAAACTACATTGACTCTTTCCAATCAAAGTGAAGATTCCTATCCTTTCTAAAAAAAATTAATACTATTATTTACTCTCTCTCTTAAAGTTATTTTTTAAAAATTATTTTAAAAAACATTATTCCGTTCGTGTAAAAAACACTAATATTTTTAATTTTGACACGTTTTTAAAGAGCTCAAAAATTACATAAATATTATTATTTTTATTTATTTCTTTTATAATTTCATTGATGATATGAAGTAGTATTAAATATAAAATTATATACAAAATTTTAATATTTTATATAATTTATATTATTCTTATAAAATTTGTTGAAAAAAACACACATAAAATGTGTTTATCTCATGAGAAATATCATAAGTTGAAAAAAAAACTAATTCATTTAGTTCTCACGTCATGTCACGATTGAAAAAAAAACACTTAATAATAATCCGAATTAATATTATACAGTTAAATAAAATAATTTAAAAATTGATATTTTATAGAGTTTATAATTTCTTAAAAACGTGTCAAAAAGTCAAACAACAAGTTTTGTGAGACGTAAAGAGTATATATGTATATTTATAAATATATAAATATTTTAATTTTAATTTTAATTAAGTGTTTTGAATTAAATCCAATGATTGAAAAATATAAATTATATTAAGGAAATAAAAAAAACTCATCATAAAATTTGATTGGTTAAAAACACTACAATTAATAAAGGGTTAATAATTCATAAAAAATTGTTATAATTTAAAGTACTCTTTTTTTTTAAAAGAAAATAATTCGAAATCTAAGACGACAACAGAAATCTAGGAAAACGAAAAGGCAAGTGAATGACAGATAGACTAATCATCATGATGCAACATGGAAAAAAAAATACAAAGGAAAACCTCGAACATAAAAGATCTCGACAAAAAAAAAAACCAACAGATAGATAGTCGAAAGACACCAAGTGAAGAATCCGTATTACTATATAGTTATAGTCTTATAGATAAATATAGATATAGATAAAAAAAATAAAAAAATATAAACAGAATCCATCGAGGGTTGCGGAAAGGGAAAAGGAGGAAAGCAATTCTCACAATCCCTCCCATAGTTCCATGTAAGGAAGTCTGCGCCTCTCTCTCCTCAAATCCGCACTTTCTTGTCGTCTGCAACCGTCAACTCCTCTCTCTGTCCTACAAAAACCCTAATCCCCTCCCCAAAACCTCTTTCTCTCTCCAACCCCACTCTCTCTTTCTCTCTCCCTCTCTTTCTCCCCCCTCTGCAGTCTGCACTCCCCCCCCCTTCAATCCACTCCCCAGCCTCACTCTCTCTTTGACTATGATCACGATTCCCGGCTGAGACCGAGATTCCTGCTATCTCTCGACAAATTGCTCCCTCATTCCCATCTCGATTGACATGACTTGAACTTCGTTTGATTGAATTGAACTCCTTTCTCCCTCTCTCTCCTTTTTTAGTTAGCCATTCCAGGTTTTTGGTTTCCGTTATTTGTCGTTTGTTTTTGCTGTAACAGCGGCTCGTGAATTGTTTCGTTTGGTTTTTTGTTAGATCTGTTTGTAGCCTCTTCTTCTTCTTCTAGGTTCAGATTGTTTTTTGTCAGGAATTTAGCATAACCGATTAGGATTGGAGTTTATTGTAAGCGGTGGTGATGGTGATGGCTGAGGATGAGATTCTCGAGAAAAAGGTTGTGGTTACTGAAGGCGGTGAGTCCGGGTCGGGGTCCGAATCTAAGTCCCCGTGGAACAGGCCAGTTGATAAGCCTGCCGATTCTGCAGTAATGCCGTCGGAGACGTGGCCGCCGTTGTCGGATGTGCAGCGAGCGAAGAGTTCTGAAGGTTCTTCCAAGTCTCCACCACCGGCAACTGATGAGGAGAGTGCGGCCCCATTGGCGGCGGCAGTGGACTCTCAGGTATTATTCCATTGATAAACTTTTTTGTTTTCCGCTCTTAAATTGCATTTGTGATTAGGAACTTGTGGTCTTGAATCAGGATTGTGACTTTGTGTGGTTTGTTTGGTTGATTGTTACCTTTTCAAGCACAATTTCTGTGTATATGCATGTTATTGTGTGAAGGAATCTGTGTGCTGCAAAGTGTGACTTACAATCATCTCGTTTTCTGGTTGGTTTTACAATCATCCCTTGCAGCATTGCTGCCTTTCTACAAACCATGTTCTTTTTTGGATTTTAAAATGCGCCATTCGACTTGTAGCTAGGGAAGGAGAATGTAAATGGGCAGGATTCCTGCTATGGGGACAGGGCTTCATTTCTCGTTCTAAGGGAATTTCCTTTCCATACCGATTACATCCGCTCATGTATTTACTATATTGATTTGAGGAAAATCTAGTTGAATGCATATTTTTCTTGGGTATTAAAAAATTTGCCTGGAATTTGAGGCTCTTGAACTTATTTACGACTTACGAGACTTGGCTCATAGTTCATTACGCTATCATGCTGGTCATGCACTTGTTTGAAAGTCAACCTCAAGATTCTGTTTTGCTTCATTTGAGCCTTTGACAAATTGTTGTCTAATGCATGAGTTATTACGCATAATGGAGAAGTTATTGCTTTCCCCTTTTAAATATCTTATTGTTCTATTTAGGCATGTAACGCCGTTTTGGTATTTTGTAAACATTATTGTTATCTTATTTATGCTTGTTTAAAAATCTACCTGTGTCAGTTTCCTTTTATATTTTGATTCTCCTGTTCCGTTATCGCTAAGAATGTGGATTTTTAGGTAATTGGATCTAGTACGTCTCACGCTAAAAAACTAATAATGTTGACCCTAGCAAATAGTTAGCATTTAATACATTGGGTTATAGAAGGTAAAGCAATATCAGCAGGGCAAGGCAAAAGCACAGCACAACCATGGCAATTCGTATTTAATTTATTCTTTAGTATTTGGTTATGCTTTATCTGCAAAATAAGCATTTTTTAAAAATAAATTTCACAAGCCCACAAAATATTGAGAAGGCTGCATTTAATGCAGTATCGTCAATTAAACCTATTGTCTCCGATGGTATTCATTTAGCTTAGAAATCGTATCACTTCAAATAAATGCTATGGGGAAATGGTTCACAGTTACAAGAACAAATGAACTCGTTAAGCACAAAGTGGAATTGTCACTGATTGTAATTTCAGTGACAAATTCACCTGGAGTCACGTTCCAGTTATTGCATATATCTATAGGGAAATAGTACACGGGGAAGTAGAAATTGTTGGAGTGGGAGAGATTGAAAAACATAATGCACTCGGTTAGCTGTTTGGTTCCAGCTACCATATCTATTTGCTTATCCTAGTCATACATGGCAAGTTCTATTACTTTGTATTTCCTTATCTCCATTCCTCTCTGACCCTTGTTTGATCTGCTGCCCTCGAGTAAAGGGTGATAGATGTTTCCTTCAAGTGACCATTTTCCCCCATCCCCATCGTTCCCCTCTCTATCTGGAAGAGGGGGGAGGCGGTATATGTTGTCGGAAGGGGACAGGTTTTTATCTGTTTAAAACTCCCCCTCTTTCCACCCTTCTGATTCAGACCCTTGGGAAGGGGTGAGGAACAGTTCTTTATCTTTTTAGTGCTCATATATGGTTTTGATTTGAGGCTTGTTTCATACATTTAAATTTCTTTTTAGCTTTGGTTTCTTCTAGCGTTGCAAGAAGCGATTGTCAGACGCATAATTTTATTATGCCATTTCAAACACATAGATTCATATGTAAAAAAAAAAAACAAACAAACATGTATTTCTTGTATATTCCTAGCTAACTGAATATTCCCTCTGATGTGTTTTGCTTGCCTGAATATCATTTTTGAATGAAGTTTCAAATTAAGTAACCATTCTGCAAAATCATGCTAATTAAGATTTGTGATGAATATAGAATGTAGGAAAATAAAGTTGTACTAGTTATATCATATATTTAATACTCCTTACTGAGAAGTGGCTAAAGTTGTGTTTATGTTGCTTTGAATCCCTGGTTGTTTCTTCATGTATGAACTTCTTCCTAGTCTCAACAACTTGATTTCTGCTGCTCTGATATTCTTTACTAGCAACCTCAATACATGTGCTCAGGTGCTTACTGATGAAGCTCTGTTATTACTGAGATGGTGTTTAGTTTAAGAGTACTGAATCATGGTCAAGCATTAGTGATATGTCTTTTGTTATCTTACATTACAGACTTCTCCTGGACCACGAAAGTCATATGCTGGTGGAAATGGACATTCTTCACACAGATATGGGCAGTCACGCCATAGGGGTGGATTTAAACGCAGCCAAAATGGCATACCGCCCTTTGCTGTGCCTGTACCCGTACCTGTACCCTATTATCAACCTGTAATACCTCCTGTTTATCCTCCTTTGGTTCCTCATCCACCAACTATGCCAGTTCATGCATATGGTTTCCAACCTCGCCCTGCACCCTTTCCCAATGCTGATAACCAGCTAACCAAATCAGGATCTCAAACACCCATCCAAGGTTTTGGCCCACCTGTCCCTGGTAGGGATACAAGTCGAAATATTCAGCCATCTCCACGAGGTGATTCTGTTGTTAATGCTACCAACTTCTCTGACAGAAGACCGAATGCCCCAGAAGGCAGAGGTCACATGTATCCTGGATGGCACCCTCCACGAGGTGTTGGTCCAAGGGACGGCATGGTCATGCAGCAAAATGTGGCCCCAAGAACTTACATGAGGCCTGTATTTTTTGGGCCACCTCCATTCGTTGGAGGACCTCCTTATCCTGGTAATAATTCAGTTGCACTGCTGTTGCACAATTCCTTCTTTTATTATGTTATGTATTGTTATTTTCTCTACTGTTGCATATTATTGCCTCTATTTATCTACATTCTTGATTGAAAAATGAAATAAATTAATTGCATTCTTCTCTTATCAGTGGTTATACTTTTTGTCAGTGAACCTACTCCCTGACAGTACTGCAAAATGGCTGTGTCAACAATTGTAGAAATGTAAATGAAACAGAAACAGATGAAATGAGTAAAGAAATAGAAACCACGCTCACTTAATCATTCCATCTTTTTCCTTGGCCACTTGGTACTGCTAGCTGCCTAGCTCCACCCTAGCACTGCTGTATATAGCTTCTTTTCGTCTTTTTTTTCCCTTCTTAAAAACATACAGCTTTGTAAGTGTGCATTTTTCTTACTTGTATGAAACATTATCAAGATACCCTTATGATTATGCTTATATTTTCTTTTATAATTATGATGTCTTGCACTTGCATTCAAACTGCTTTTCCTTTCCCTGGAGCAACTTTTGGCCACACTACACTCTATAACACATTGCTCATGTTTTAATATTCCTGTAAAACCTTAGAAGTTAGATGTTGAACTTGGTGATAACATAATATGCATACTTTTCAATTTTTTGCATTGGTTTAGTATGCTATATGTCCTGATGGCTTCTTATCGTAGTTGTGTTTATCTTGTTCTGTCTTAGGTCCTGGTCCTATGTATTTCATTCCCAATCCACCTCCTGGTTCTATTAGGGCTCCTATTTCACCTCGATTTGCTCCAGATCCTTCAAGTCCTATTGCACCTGTACTACCACCGGATACTTTGGCTTTGAGGGAGAATGTTGTTAAGCAGATTGAGTACTACTTCAGGTATGTTGTTTGTGGGAGTTTTTGCTGTTTATGCATTAATCTCTGTTTGGAAAAATATATCCCAAGCTGCTATAGATTTGTTAAAATTTATTCATGACTTGTTCATTTATTTCTACTATGTATAATGCAGAACTGTTGGCTATCAAAGTTACTTCCTTAATCTGTCTGCATGTTGTCAAGCTTTATCATTAGGCGGGTATAGGTGTTTTAAGAAGTCTATCCTTATTCCTATCTAGCAGGAAGTTGTCCTTGAGTTTGGTGCTTCCAGATTTTGTATTATACAACATGAACAACAGGTCCAATAAGAGTTCTGCTTCGGATATTAGAACATTGTTTTCTTTTAAATTTTCCTGTTAACTTTTTTTTTTTGACGTGATTTCTGATAATACAACTCATGCATAAATTTAGGATATGTCATGAAAGTAGGCAGTAATTCAAGAAGCCGATACAATTTTTCAGCTGTAATGCAGGAGTTGCCTTTCTGCTCATACCTTTACATTTGGGCTTGTCTCTGTAGTTCTATGTGGAGAGAACAAAATGTTAATGGACATTGACAAGAAACATGAGCTTCTTGATGTTGGTATCTCTTATATGATTTGGGAATTTGGCTAAGAAGCAATTCAGGGTGGAGGGTTATGTGGTTAATGAACTTCATTGAGATGTGCATGGCTTTGCATTTTTCATGAATATGTGATAGAGAGCTGATCGATAGAATTGTGAGATAAATGGATGGTTCAAGTGACATGGTTTATCTTATTATAAACAAATGTTTCTCCCTTTTGAAATGTTTCATTTTATGACCTTCTTTGAGGGGATGTGTTTTACCTGTTATTTCTCCTTGCCTGTCGGAAGTTTCTTCCTAAAAAACAAATGGCTTCTGTGACCCCCTAATACATAAAACCCAGCAGGAACTGGTATGAAGCCGTCGCTTACTTGAATTCATTTGATTTGGCAGTGATCAAAATTTGCTGACTGATCTTTACTTAATTTCTCAAATGGACGGGGAAGGATGGGTTCCAATATCAATTATTGCCGACTTTAGAAGGGTAATATTCTCATAGTCCTTGTTTTCTCAGCTTGATATGATCTAGTTCGCTCTACTTTCAATATTCAGCACATAGACCTACTTCACTCCATAGCCAGTTGATTTGTAATGTTCGAGGTTTGCCATGCTACTCCTTGGCTTAAGTGGTATAACTGGCAGCTCTTGCAATTGTCTTACATGATGTGGTTACAGGTTAAGAGAATGAGTGCAGATGTACAATTTATTCTGGATGCTCTGCAGATTTCACACTCTGTGGAAGTGCAGGTAGAGTGATTCTGTGCGACACAATTTAAAGATAGAGAAGTTCTTTTTAGTGCTTCTCTTTCCTGTTTTGATAGTAAATGACTTGATGGATCATAACTTGCAGGGTGACAAGGTCAGGAAACGTGAAAACTGGTCAAAGTATGTTGTTGCGTCACCTTCTACAGATAAGTTAACTGAGGGCGGGGCAGTAGAGATGTCAGGAGCTGATGACAAGATGCCCAGTGAACGTAGAATGGATTTGTCAACTGAAGGAACCACTGAATCACAGCCCAATTGTGAAGTTAAGGTTGATGTCGTCTCAGATAAGGAAACATCAAACAGCGTAAATAGCAGTAGAAGCTTTGAAAAGACTGTAGCTTATACTGCTAGACAAGCTTCATCTGTCAAACATATTGTGCCAAATGAGAGATTTGTTTCCAGGATGAGTTACAATTCAGGTCCTGGTCTGGTCAAAAGTTTGCCGGTGGATGACAAAGCTGCTAAAGCAAGACGATCTGTTCCTCAACAAGCTGAAGACACTGAACTTCCATCCAATTCAGGTGCAGATATAGATGACATCTCTGATGATTTTGCAAGCACCTTCATGCTTGATGAAGAGCTTGAAATGGAGCAGAAAAAGGGTAGCAAGGAAGACCACTGCGCACTTAGAAGGTAGCAATTTTTACTAAGCTCTGTAAACTCCTTGCTGTTTCTTTTGATGAATGTGATTCCTTTGCTTATGTTTTTTTAATAAATTTCAGTGGCATACATGAAGACAAGTTGTATCTTTGACTGTCAGAAATCATATTATGAGAAATGATTTGGCATTCTTGTAAATTGGTTAAAAATGAGAGCGAGTGTTCTAAGTGCATTTTAGAAAGACTGCTAAAGGCCAGGTAGCTTGAATTTTTTCATGTATTTATAGAACCTGCCACCTGAATGAACTGGGAAATGCAGAAAATTCTGATTCTGTTCTAATGAATGCACATGCGTGTATGGTATGGGGTAATTTGTGTGATTATTCTTATGGTATGGGGTAATTTGTGTGATTATTCTTATACTTTTCCACACTGCTCAGATCTGCTTCTTTTAATGCACCATTGCAATCATTTGTATTTGTAACGATTTGGTACTACTGATTTAAGTATGTCTGCACTGCGCATATTGAATTGTGTGAAAGCTGATGCTTGTGGCTTTTCTGAATTCGACATTTGTCTTTATATGGAACTTTTTCCTTGCAAGGATCGATGAGGATGATGATGAGATGGGAATCAACGACCAGGATGTTGAAAGACTTGTTATTGTCACTCAGGTATTGCTTTGCTGCAAAACTTTCATTATCGAAACTAATATTATTTGATCTAGGTCTATTCTTCAGTTATCATTTCCTTCATAAACGTATTTTATGCCATTTTATCAATTTGCTGTTCTCTTTTACATTTTTTGCTAGCTCAATTCATCATTCCATCTTTACCCCTTCTTTTTATGTTTTTACCTTGTCCATTTTTGCACGTTTCCTATTTTTACACGTTTCCTGTTGTTACTTTGTTTATCGGTTGCCTTCATTGTTCTATTTACTCTTTGGAGATCTTACTATTTTTAGTTATATAGTTGAAATATCATATTTCTTTCCCGTGACTATTGGGAAAGAAACTGGATTGAACCAAAAGAACCTGTTCGCAGAATTAGATTCTCCAAGGTTTTTGTCTTGTAGCTTTGTTTCTGTCCTGTGAATCTGTGATAACAATTTCCTGGAAATAACTTGATGGAAAATGCAATAAAAGTCTGTCTGGGCTGCTTTTCTTCTGTCCTAGCAGTATAGATGTTTCAGTGTGTTTCCCTTGCCTCACATTTCTGTGTCATTAAGTGTTTCTCTTGCCCTTGCCCAACTTCAGATGTTTATGGAAACATCTCTTAGAAGAATGCTTTTCAACAGAATATAATGTCTGCAACCAATTTGTGCGCTTGGATTGAATCACAGAACCAACAATTTGTTTTGACTTGTTGATTTCTGTTAGATGCTTCAGACATTTCACTTTATTGATGATCTTTCTGTTAGAAGGGAACACTGGTCTGAAAGGAGCCCTTCTATACGCTCTCTTGTTGAATGTTCATGTTCATCATCAACTCTCATTTGTTCAATGAATTGGAAAATTGATCTGGTTTTCTACAAGTTGTTCCTGATAAATATGCATTATCATTAGTCTGATATGTTTTTTAACCAAATTGTTATTCGATGTTATGCAGAATGACAGTCTGGCTGGAGCTGGATCGGTTGCTCATAAAGCTAAAACAATTCCTAAGGAGCTTGCTTCTCAAATAAACGATGGTCTTTACTTCTATGAGCAGGTGATTGTCTGACTTTGTAATGTGTTGCTTTCTTTTACACCCCCTCTGATTGGTGTGTTTGTCGTTTTAGAATTTAGCTCATTTTTAAGGGAATTAAGTTGGGCAAAAACACTTGTTTCTCTACCTTTTCATTCTCTCAACTATCATTACAAATAACTCAGATCTCATTTAATGATTAGTTGATTACTACTAACAAATTTAGAATCCAGACCTAACATGACATTCATTTGAGATGAAAATTTGAACTAAAAATGACAAACATTTCCAATCCATGGTAGTGTTATCCAATAATATTCTACTCTTTTTTTCCCTAATATGTCTACCATTTTGGTACTGGCAGCAACTAAAGGCCAAGAAATCGTACCATCGGAAGCTTAATTCTGGTGCTGAAAATAAAGATATGAACTCCAGATCATCCAATCATTCTTCAGCCTCATTTCCTAAGCATGGTGAAAATTCTTCTGGAAAAAGTAGCTTTGACGAGTCTCCCCATTTGGGCACTGGTACTAGAAGAAAGCAGAATAAAGGCAACTCCAAGCAGCAAATGAACCAGAAACAACGATTTTTCTCTGGGAACTCCCGAAACCCTGGAAGCTTCCGTAACTCTTCTGAGGTTGTATCAGAAAGTCCCCCTAGCAAATCAATTGGGTTTTTCTTTAGCTCTACACCACCTGATAATCATGGGTTAGTTCTGTGTAAATGCTGCTTATGATAGGGATTTGTGCTCCTCTTTTTTTTTGGCGATGTTATGCATTTTGAAGCTAACTGTTTTCCTTTTTAAATATCTGGCAGACCTAGGTCATCAAGATTGAGTGTATCTCCTCATGGTTTTCTTGCTGGCAGTAGTCCCCCTGTTGGTTCTATGCCAAAATCATTTCCTCCATTCCAGCATCCAAGTCACCAACTTTTGGAAGAAAACGGCTTCAAACAGCAAAAGTAAGAATTTTTATGGACATGAATCTTTCATGAAATTTTCCATTATTGTGATAGATGAGTGGGGGATGGATAATATTACTCTCATTACCTAATCCCTTAAGAAAATTGGATTGGGTTAGTTGTATTGATTGCTTGTTGTTCCGATGAATCTGAAGTTGCAGCTGATATTGTCTTAACTTATTTAGGTACCTAAAGTATCATAAACGGTGCTTGAATGACCGTAAAAAGCTTGGGGTTGGCTGCAGTGAGGTAAGCTATTGAATGTATGACTAGATTATTAGTATTTTTTTCAACTCTTTGTAGCTCCAAACAATCTGGCATTTATTTTTATCAAAATTCTTTCTTCCTGCAGGAAATGAATACACTCTATAGGTTTTGGTCATTTTTCCTTAGGCAAACCTTTGCCCCCTCTATGTATAATGAATTTCACAAACTTGCTCTGGAAGATGCCGCAGAAAATTATAATTATGGGATTGAGTGTCTCTTTCGATTCTATAGGTATTTCAACTACCTCCTGTTTTATCCTGTGATTTTCCTCTCTTTCCTCGTATTGTGGGCCAAGCTGTTTAATTGCTGACGAAGACTATTAAAACTTCCTGCTTGATGAAACAAATGAAGTTTGTCATCTCTTAACGGTGACTTTTACTGACGATTTCTCTCATTATTTCAGCTATGGTCTGGAGAAGGAATTCCGAGATGACCTTTACGGGGACTTTGAGGATTTGGCTCTTGATTTCTACAAAAAAGGAAATCTCTATGGCCTTGAAAAGTATTGGTAATTGGAACCTACTCCCTTGACTGAATTTTTATCTCGGTGGTCATGTTGGATCTTGTCTGTAATTTTTATCTTGGTTATTTCTCTGCTTGATTCTTATCATCCCTTTGAACAGGGCATACCACCACTACCGTGAAACCCGGGATCATAAAGAACCCTTGAAAAAGCATCCCGAATTGGAAGTACTCTTGAAAGAACAGTTTCGTAGTATAGAGGACTTTCAACGTGCCAAAGAGAGGGCGGCTTCTAAAGCCAAGGAGGACAGCCAGATGCTCGTACCAGCCACGAGCAGCACCTAGTCACTCAGTTTTGCCGATCTTTGCGCACTCACATCCCCAATTTTGACGGTAAAACTGGAGAGCTCTAACAGCCTAGTGCCAAATCCCGGAGAGACGAATTGAGACGTTCACACATTTATTGTAAATGTTTCTAGTCTGAGAGCAACTGAAGACGGAAGACCCCTTTTGCTGAACACCCTGAGAATCTCGTTTTATGCCCTTCGTTGCCCCCATTCCCCTGAAATGTCCTTTTGGGGTTCTGGTATTTTGGTCTTTGGAGAGGTGGGTGCATTGGTTTTTTTTTTAGTATCTCCTCTGGAGTGTCATTTGTATATATGAGATGAAACTGTAAACTGAAAAACCCCCAAAACCCCCCCAAAAAAAATTCATAAAAAAATGAATGTGGAAATGTCAATAAGATATTGAAAGACCACATTTAAGCCAAGGTGAGCTGGTTTTTGGTTATGGCTTCTGTTTTGTTTGTAGCATGTGATAGCCGCTTTTGCTCAAAATTCGTTGGTTTTGGTTGTGTTTGTGTTCACTTCAGGTTCGTTTGTAGGGATCTGTCTTTGAAAGTGAGGTGGTAATCTCAAACCTCACATTATTGGTTCTGTTTGGTAATATATAGCTAATGAGGTATCTAAAATTGATAAGATAGCAACCTGGTTAAAGTGTTTGGTAACGCTGATAGAATAGTAGTTGATCAAATTAACTAATAAGAGGGAACCCATTGAAAATTCAAATTCTAAAGGTAATTAAATTAAAATTTTATTTTTATCTTATTTAAAACTATATAATTTCAAAATAAAAGCTCAAAAGCTATTTGTATTAGCAAATGGAGCTTAAATGATACAGTATAATATGAGTTTATGCACTAGTTGTAAACAAAGAGTACGGTAACCGATATCTTATGGTTTTCTGGTTGTGCACTAGCTGCAAGGGCGGTTTTGAATCTCTTGGCCACTTAATTGAGAGTTTGTGCTTTTGTGGCTGTTGTGTGGAAAGTCATGGTTTATGGCATCCGTCTTACTAATTGGAATAAAAAATGAGTCGATCTGTTCCGCCCAAAATGTGTGACTAACCTTTATGATGTTTGTGGACTCCTACATTAAACGACTGGAATTTATCCTATATAACTATGGAATTTATCCGATATAAATATTGAGGGTGCGTAGTAATACATCTACCGGAATAACTCATCTATTTATATGCTAGGTTGGAATACTCTCAACTTCAGCTTCTAATAGGAGACATTTTTTTTTTTCATAGCAATGACAGATCCAGGATTTGTTTAGAAGAGTGGTGGTGGAGGGCTACAAAAAAATCTTTTTGCTTAGATATATTAGAAAAAAACCTTAAATTTGTGACTTGAAAAAACATGACAATGGAACCAAGAACAAAGCCCTTAAAATGTTGTTTAAATGTTTCAACGGAACCAAGAACAAATTAAGGCATCACAAATCGCAATATCGCATGCTCCAAGATGGTTCATTTTCATACTCCTTCAAAGCCTAATCTGGATTCAATCGAAGCCCATGCCTCTTACAAATCAATCGTCCACCTCAGACAACGGGCCTTGCATACATAAACAGATCGCAAACATTCAAGATTTGGCTTCTTTTTATCTTCTAAATACTAAATATATGTATGTATGTATCCATTAGTAGATCAATTACGTCACCTCCTTGCATTGAGCGAAGCTCATCAGCCCAAAGAGGAAAATCTCTTACCATCGTCAAGCTCATCCAACGGTCCATAGTACTGATATACACGTACTTTTTGCAACACTAGTATTGAAGTCCGTTGGGACTCGTGATATGGGGTCCTGTGCACACGTTCTCTCAACAACTGGCTTGAGATCGAGTGTTAGACTTGAAATTAACTCCCATATCCTTGAGCCCCTAACGGTTAATGTGTCGTTCGTTGCAGGAAATCTATTATTCATTAATCAAATATTATGACCAAAACAAAACTTTCCCAACAGAGACAAATACGAACAAGTGATGCACACGGGAATTGGAAGAATGGAACATTATTTTATGTCAAAAAACCATATAGTTCTCTCAATACAAGTGCATATACATATCAATGGTTTGGAGTAACCAAAGTCGGGATATAATTTGTTATTTGGTGAAATCTTTTGCAGAAGAATAGCTCTGTTCACCCCTGGGTCCTAATGTTATACATCTTCAAAGATTGTCTGATCCACACCAAGATCTCGTCATCACTCACCCGCGATACAATTCGAAAAGAATCGCAAGCCTTTGGGATCACAAATAGCATGCTCCAACGAGGCTCATTCCCGTACTCTTTCAAAGCCCACACCTCATAATCCAAGTTTTTACCTAATTCAAGTGCAACAGTCAGTTGCCCGTCCAAAGCTCCTAATTCGAATCTGCCCGGCTGACCATCAGCACCCATTGAAGCCCTTGCCTTGGGAAATCCAACCATCTGAAACTCCTCCGCCAGTGGATCAAAGTAGATGATTACATCACCTACAACGCGAAGCTCACCGGCCCAATGAGGAACGCCTCTTACCATCGTCGGCTGCCAGGTCTGCATATGATAGATCAGCCAGAGTTTCATGTTTTGCAACACTTGGGACTGAGTTTTGGAGGTGAAACTCCCGTCCTTGAGGCTTATTGAGATTATATGTTGATGATGCAATGTGACCACAATGCATAATGGAGCAGCAGCACCACAACGTCCTATAGTGCAACATTGCCCCTCTGCTGCACCTCTGTTGCCAGCTATTTTCTTCTATATATTCTGATTTTTCCTTTTGTAATAAGGTCACTAGTGAGGACCACCTAGCCTAGTATAAATACTCTTCTTTTAGTTATTTTGGTGTGTGTGCGAGAGACACTTTGTGAGAGCGGCTTTGCTGCTAAAACCCTAGTGCAAGTTTTCTTCTTTTCCCTGAGATTCATCCTGCATTGCTCCTTTCTTTCTGATCATAATTTTTCTTGCCTTTTGATCATGTATTGATCAAATCCAATATCAAAATTGTTCTTTTTACATGGTACCAGAGCAGTAGGCTAAAGATCCACAGTTTCCGCTACGATGGCAAATCCAGGAGATGAAGGAAGGCTAGTGAATGCGCTCGGTAACAATGAACTTGCAGGTAACTTTGGAGATCCCCTATTTTTAGCTAATTCCGATCACCCTGGTGCTCAGCTAGTTACCACAGTTTTTGATGGGATCAATTATTTACCATGGATGAGAGGCATTATGATGGCTCTAGGAGCCAAGAACAAGCTTGGTTTCGTTGATGGGTCATGTGTCAAACCCATGCCTGAAACCACAGTTGATTCACAAAAATGGGTTAGAGCTGACTTTATGGTCAGGTGTTGGCTTCTTAACTCCATGTCTGCTTCTATAAAGGAAAGTTTTATCTATGTTGAATCTGCAAAACAATTATGGGATGAGATAGCTGAGAGACAGGTCAGCAGGCCTAGAAGGCTCAATGATTACATTTGCAGTGCATCAGTTAAGCCACAATCAGAAGCTTTACTTGTGAGAGTATTGGGAGACTTGAAGTCATACTCTCATGAATTTGTGAACTCATTTGCCAATATGGTTAATGAGTTTGAACCAAGTACATACAAGGTTGCTGCTAAGAGCACCTTATGGCAGGAGGCTATGAATAAGGAGCTAGTGGCACTTGAACAGAATCAGACTTGGGTCATGGCACCTTTGCCTCATGATAAGAAACCCATAGGTTGTAGATGGGTATATAAGATTAAGTACAGGCCCGACGGTTCAATTGAAAGGCACAAGGCAAGACTTGTTGCTAAGGGGTATAGTCAAGTTGAAGGAAAAGACTATAAACACACCTTTTCTCCAGTTGCTAAATTGGCAACTGTGAGAATTGTTTTCTCTATTGCTGCTAAGAAAGACTGGCCTGTGTACCAACTTGATATAAACAATGCGTTCCTTCACGGAACATTAGAAGAAGAGGTTTATATGTGTCCCCCAGAGGGATATGCTGCTCCACCAGGCTATTATTGCAAGCTCCAGAAATCCTTATATGGTCTCAAGCAAGCTTCCAGACAATGGAACACAGAATTGACTCAATTTTTGATCGGTTTTGGATTCAAGCAGTCCAAACATGATTACTCTCTATTTGTTATGAATGTCCCAAAGGGACAGGTGTTAGCCTTGGTTTATGTTGATGACTTATTGATCACTGGAGATGATGATAATGTTGTTAAGTCTGTAAAGGCATCTCTGCACAAGGCATATACCATTAAAGATTTGGGATTGGCAAGATACTTCTTGGGACTGGAGGTAACCAGATCATCTTCAGGTATTTCCTTGCATCAGAGGAAATATATTTTAGACATCATTAATGATTGTGATATGATGAGCTGCAAGGTTAGTGGTTTCCCTATGCCAAGGGGTCTCAAACTATCCTTGGATACTGGAGAACCTTTGAAAGAGCCTGATAGATACAGAAGGTTGATTGGAAGGCTTCTGTTTCTCAATTTGACAAGGCCTGACTTGTCATACTCAATTCAGCACTTGAGTCAGTTTATGAGTTGTCCGAGGGAACCTCATATGGCAGCAGCATTACATGTTGTTAGATATTTGGCAGGCACCATTGGTGTTGGATTATTTTTAAAGAAGGATGGAGATTACAATATCACTGGATTCTGTGATGCAGACTGGGCAGCTTGTGCTTACAGTGGAAGATCCTTAACAGGGTATTGTGTTTATCTTGGTCAATCACTGGTGTCATGGAAGACAAAGAAGCAACCTACTGTCTCTAAATCGTCAGCTGAGTCTGAGTATAGAAGTATGTCCAAGACTGCAAGTGAGTTGGTGTGGATACATGGCATATTGCAAGATTTGTCCATACAATCTGCTTTGCCAATACCTTTACATTGTGATAGTAAAGCTGCCATATACATAGCAGCTAATCCAGTCTTCCATGAGCGTACTAAACACATCAAAGTTGATTGTCATTTCATCAGGGAGAAAGTCCTTGAAGGATTCATTCATACTCCTCATGTTCGAACTGCAATGCAAGTTGCAGATGTTCTGACTAAGCCTCTTGGTGAGGACCAATACAAGTTCTTCTTTGACAAGTTGAGCCTTGTTGATCTCTCACCAAGTCCAACTTGAGGAGGGGGTATTGAGATTATATGTTGATGATGCAATGTGACCACAATGCATAATGGAGCAGCAGCACCACAACGTCCTATAGTGCAACATTGCCCCTCTGCTGCACCTCTGTTGCCAGCTATTTTCTTCTATATATTCTGATTTTTCCTTTTGTAATAAGGTCACTAGTGAGGACCACCTAGCCTAGTATAAATACTCTTCTTTTAGTTATTTTGGTGTGTGTGCGAGAGACACTTTGTGAGAGCGGCTTTGCTGCTAAAACCCTAGTGCAAGTTTTCTTCTTTTCCCTGAGATTCATCCTGCATTGCTCCTTTCTTTCTGATCATAATTTTTCTTGCCTTTTGATCATGTATTGATCAAATCCAATATCAAAATTGTTCTTTTTACAAGGCTTAAGATACGGAAACTTGTATAATCAGACATTACGAGCTTGTACTCGCCACGTGCTTCATCATGATATAGCGCGCACAACCACCTATACTCATGGATCTCTTTGGATTGATGAGCGTTGAATCTCAACCTTTTCTCGACTTTGGTACAGGGATTAAAGAGGAGGATATCTCCGGGATACTTATAGAGAGCAACCAAACCGTTACAAGTGCCCAACACCCTCACCCTGCCGCGTTGCCCCTCGGCAAAGAAGTCGCAATGAGAACGAAAGGGGCGTTTCCCAAGCGATGTCGGAAAACATGTTATCCCATCGTTGGATGATGCATTTTTGGAAGCTTCATTGAGGAAAAATATGTTCGATGGCGGTTGGTGGGGCGGTCGGGTGCACCAACATTCCATAAAGAGGCTTATCGGATGATTACGGATGGAGATAGGGTTATAATTGGATAGGAAAAAGGGATCGGATATAAGAAGATACCATTGTTTGCACACAGGCAAGCATCGGCCAACCGAAACGAGAGGAAGTTTGTGGAAGATCTCAACCCAAAGGGTAAGGGGGAGATCAGACGCAGCCAACGTCGCTTCTTCCATTGGGGTTTGGTGATGCTCTGTTTCAACTTTCAAGGAGTTGTGTGTGCGTTTATATATTGAAAAACCTTAAAAATCGGTAGAGGAATAATTTTTATTTATTTTTACTTTTATTTTTCTCAAGTGATAAGATTAGTTATTGATGGATGCATATCTTCTATAAACAAAAAAAGAAGAAGATTAAAAGTAAGATATAGTCACAAAAAATTCCATCTAAATCGAAATAGAGAAATACCTTAATAAAACTAATAAAAATAACCTAAATTTTAAAGAGATGGTAAAAAGTATATATCAAACTTTCAACCGTAAAAATAATAGAGAAATTTTGGTGAAATATCACCTTTTTAATATTCTAATTAAGTAATTAACACCTCTTAAAATTTTATTAGGCGTCCTAGCACATCTTGAAAATATATTAATTAGCTGGGAGAGGTTCTGCTGAAACGATTTATACGGTGTAACGTGTAACACAATTATAGACGTTGGATTAAAACAAATCAATGGTTGATATCTATTTGAAATAAGACACATTTTGCTTACGGTATTCGTATTGTATAAGGACAGAATTGAAAAGGCAATAATTGCCTACATTAATTGACAATGTCTAAATTTTATCTCTTAACAATCCATTGAAAAACATTTATAACAATGGAGTGGATTCAAATATATGATAACTAAATAAAAGGGAAAGTAAGTTCAATCACAATGTCGAAATTTTATAATCTACATAGTCATGAATTTGATATATTTCTCTACTGCAATCAGAATGTGTAATTCCCTTAATTTCAATTGCAGGAGCATCTTAGATGAAATGTATCTAATTTTATATTAATTTTGGAATCAGTAGCCTTTAAGTTTCGAAGTTCAGTTGTTTGTTGATTTTATAGGGTGATAACTATCTATTTTCTTAGAACAATTCATTGGCATTAGTATTTACTTATAGCAATTTTATTTTAGTTTTAGTTCTTTATCTTATCATTTGGCATCATTTGGTTGTTCTTTTTTGATTTGGGATTTCGAGTTGGATTGGAACTACCTAGGGTTATTGGGTGCAAATATTTTTGGTAAAATTGGTTTTCTTACTTGCCGTAAGCATGCAGAACCGATAATTCTCCTTGTTGAAATGCTTCAAGTAGAATCTATGGTGGGATTTTTTTACGTGACTTCATCTAACATGTATTGAAGGAATCGGCAGATTTCTGAATCACTTGAAATGACTTAATTCTTACTGTTAGGCCAAGTATTTGAGGAAGACGACTCACATGATTTTCCCCTGACCTAAAATTACATGGAAATTCAGGCTTATTAGTAGATTATATAGGTCAGCAGGAAAATAGAAAGCACTGTTCTTCCAATCCCTTCATTATCTTCCTGTATCATTTAATAATTGGTTCCTGGAACTCACGCTGTACTGAATCTGGATCAGGATTCTGGTTTTCCATGCTTTAAAGTAGGCCCTCGGACAATTCAGAATCTACGGAAACGGTTCCAGCTATGTCTGACAGAAGAGGTTTGACATCCGTCTTAATTGTACTTTGATTAACTTGACAATTTCCAATATTATTGAAAATTTTCCATGTTATCATGTGCCTTGCTTCTGCAGCAATGTGTATCCTTGGTGCTTTCCCTGATTAGCAGCAGCTTAGAAGCATGGAGAACGTGTCAATATGATTACTATCAGAAGGTATTGATTGGGATAATGTGATGTTAAAAGTGCTTTTCTGGCCTTGTGATCTCTGATCTGATTGCAAGTGGAACGCCACCAACCATATATTGGATGCTGATACGGAAGAACACTGTGACCTGTGACCTGGTATATTTTGGTCACTGAGTAATGGTGACTGCATCAACGTTCGAATACTTGTCACCTACCACTAGGCTGTGCTTCAGCAGATGTAATTTTGTGATTCAAGGCTTTCTTGAATCACAAAATTAGCAACTATGGTTGCAACAGGATGGTTTAACGATCCAAGCTTTCGTCATCATGTATCTAGCTACGTGTCTGACAATCTTTAGCAACTATCTATGACACTAAGTTAGATATAGAAATGATATGTATAGATTCAAGTATAGGTGTTTTTGTCCGAACAATCCCTGATTGTTGATTATGTATTGATTGGTTTGTTTCAATTTAGGCCAAATGATTAGATGAAGTGATTTATGAGTTTATGAGTCAAGTTTTGGTCTTTGTCAATAGGGAAAGTTAGGATAAACGGTGAAGAGGGCAAGTTTGAATGTCAATTCTTGTAGTTATGAAGTGTTCTTGTTAATTTGTTATAAATGTATCATATTTTATGCTCCTATGTCATTAATTGTATAAAATGTAATAAAAATGTCATCAACAAAATATTTTTATAAATGAGCGAGATAAATGAAGTGTAATCACAAATGTCATCAATGAATAAAAGTCATCGATAAAAGATGTCATCAATCAAGTTTAATCATATTTTATGCTCTTGTGTCATCAATGTAATAAACATGTCACAACAAGTGATTGCATCAATGAAATGTAATAACAAACGTGTCATCAGTGAATAAAAGTAGAATCGATGAAAATATATTGATATACAATTGGTTAAATTAAAAAAAGTGGCATAAAACGATTTAATTAAAAAAGTGGCATCAAACGATTTGAGTAAAAAAAGTGGCATCACAACAATACTTTGAAAAAGTTGCATCACATTTAAGAAAAAAAAAATATGATCAAAACACTACTTTGAAAAAAATGGCATCACGGTAAAAATATCATCAAAAAACTGACATAAAAAAAGTGTCATTAGTAGTCAACAGTAAAAAAAAATGGCATCAATGATCAACGTGACATCACAATAAACAAAAAATGTGATCAAAGTTTGTAAAAAATGGCATTAAAATGTAATAAAAAATGGCATCAAAGCGGCAAAAAATGGCATCATTGGTAATAAAATAAATAAATCTGAAAGAGCCGGTCAACGTGACCGGCGTTGACCGTTGACCTTAATAGTCAATTTGGGAAGGGTGCTAGGTTGGTTAATTAATTTTGTTTGGGTGCTAGTTAGCTAATTAGATATTCATAATGTGTTAGTTGCCAAAATAACCCTAAATAATAATCCATTCTTTTAAGAGAAATGGTAATAAAGTATTCCAACTTGATTTAGCCGTGTGTTTGGCAAAATGGTAGCTGTTGGAGGAGCTGAAGCTGTTGGATTATTTGAGTTAAATATATGTTAATAAGCTAGTACAGTGTTTGGTAAACCTAACTGTTAAAAACTTGTGAATAAAAAACCAAAAGCTCCGAAAAGCTTGGGTGAATAGCTGTTGAAAAGCTTAGATTTCAAAAGCTAATTAAACTAAAATCTTATATTTATTTCATTTAAGACTATAGAATATCAAAACCAAAAGCTCCGAAAAGCTACTTGATTTGCCAAACATACCCTAAATCGAACGCAATACCAAAACAATACAGGATGTAACTTCTAAACTGAAATCCCTTGAAGTTAGGATATCGTAAGCCACGTAGTATGTCACAATGAAATATTATTCGAGCTTAATCTATCTCATTGGAATCCTAATTCAATATCGAGATCGATCCGAGAACCCAACTTGATCCAATTTACTCATGTCCACTCGAATAATTACTATACTCAATGTTCTAAAAAAAACACTTGGCGGGTGCTTGACGATAGGGTAGAGTCAAAGGTCTAAGTAAATTTTATGGCGGGACTTTGTAATGTAGGCGGGTTTCGGAGACCTCGACGGCCTTAATGACGGGGTGAGATCAAGGGCATAAACAGGGTGTAGGCGAGCCTTATTAGAACAGTGACTATATTCAACACTGATTCAATAAGCTGGCTTAATCTAGCTTACTCCCGAGTCTTGAATAATGATGATAACTGGAGTTGAATGCTTTGCAGCCTAGTGTCAAATCCCGGAGAGACGAATTGAGACGTTCACACATTTATTGTAAATGTTTCTAGTCTGAGAGCAACCGAAGACGGAAGACCCCTTTTGCTGAACACCCTCGTTTTATGCCCTTCGTTGCCCCCATTCCCCCGAAATGTCCTTTTGGGGTTCTGGTATTTTGGTCTTTCGAGAGGTGGGTGCATTGGTTTTTTTTTTTTTAGTATCTCCTCTGGAGTGTCAATAAGATATTGAAAGACCACATTTAAGCCAAGGTGAGCTGGTTTTTGGTTATGGCTTCTGTTTTGTTTGTAGCATTTGATAGTTGCTTTTGCCCTATTGCTTAAAATTCGATGGTTTTGGTTGTGTTTGTGTTCACTAAAAGGTTTGTTTGTAGGGATCTGTCTTTGAAAAGGAGGTGGTACGTACTCTCCAAACCTCAAATTATTGGTTCTGTTTGGTAATATATAGCTAATGAGGATTCTAAAATTGATAAGATAGCAGCCTAGTAATAGCTAATGAGGTATCTATAATTGATAAGATAGCAACCTGATTAAAGTGTTTGGTAACGCTGATAGAATAGTAGTTGATACAAATTAGTTAATAAGAGGGAGAAAATGAATAAATTTGTTAATATAAAAAAAGTTCTAAAAAGTCTGGAGTGAGCACCTATTGAAAATTCAAATTCAAAAGGTAATTAAATTAAAATTTTATTTTTATCTTATTTAAAACTATATAATATTAAAATAAAAAGTTTTCAAAAGCTATTTGTATTAGCAAACAGAGCTTAAATGATATAATATGAGTTTGTGCACTAGCTGCAAGGTGGTTTTGAATCTCTTGGCCACTTAACTGAGAGTTTGTGCTTTTGTGCCTGTTGTGTTGAAAGTCATGGTTATGGCCCTGACTAACCTTTATGATGTTTGTGGACTCCCACATTAAATGACCCCTGGAATTTTTCCTATACAACTATGGAATTTATCCGATATAACTCCTGAGGTTACGTACTACGTTGTAATACATCTGAAGTCCCATAGGCCAACACTTTTCTAAATGTGGAACAAAGCCGAGCACATCTATTAGACATCGATCGGAATAACTCATCTACTTATATGCTAGGTTGGAATACTCTCAACTCCTAATATGAGACATTTTGTTTTCCATAGGAACATACAGTGACAGATCTAAGATTTTGTTCAGAAGGATGGTTGTGGAGGGCTACAAAAATCTTTTTGTTTAAACATATTAGAAAAATACCTTAAATTTGTGACTTGAGAAAACATTACAATGGAAGCAAGAACAAAGCCATTAAAATGTTGTTTAAATGTCTCAACGGAACCAAGAACAAATTAAGGCATCACAAATCGCATGCTCCAAGATGGTCCATTTTCTTACTCCTTCGAAGCCTAATCTGGATTCAATTGAAGCCCATGCCTCTTACAAATCAATCGTCCACCTCAGACAACGGGCCTTACATACATAAACAGATTGCAACATTCAAGATTTGACTTTTTTTTTTTTTTATCTTCTAAATATTAAATAATATCATATATGTATGTATGTATGGCATATACACTTATTCTTTATAAGAATTTTGTGACCATACAAAAACAATTGCATTAAAATAATTAGAATAACCAATTAATTAGCAGTAGGAGGAAGGAGTAACCAATAGCTTATATACCTAAATCCCCTCGGTGGGCAAAAGAACGCGCTTGAACACGCGCCCCCATTTTCCTTTGCAAATCATATCCCTAAATCCCTAATCCCACACCCCATGGTCATCTTCTTCCTGATAATCAAACTTCTCTTCGGCCAAATCGGCATGATCTTTGCCGATCTATACCTCTCGTCGGTCACCCATGTTGATTCGGGTCACCCTGCGCTGCTTTCCGGGTGGATGTGTTTCCGTTCGGGGCGGAATCGCCTGTCTGGGTCTGGTCGTGGAGCCGGTCTCGTCCGATGCGGCTCTGTGTCTTGGATTCCTGCCTCTAATGGTGTCAATATAAAGGGCTTTCAATGGCTTTGGGGAGCGGATGACAGTCCTCTGAAGTGGTTGATGGCTTTTCGATGGACCGAGTTCGGCTGTCGGAAAGCGATGGTGGGGAAGAACTTCAAAAAACGGAAGAAACTAGCTCGCCGAAGGGGGAGGTCTGGCGCCTTGCCGGTGAGTTTTGTGCGGTGGCTCATCGTTAACGGCGTTGGTTGCTGGTTTATTGGCTTGAACGTTTCTGTGAGGTTTCAATTTATTTTCCATCCTACATCTCCTGTAGGATATTTCATTCATGAATTTAGTGGATGGTATGGATTTATTTTAAAATCTTTTGTTTCTCCCTCTCTTTCCAATCTCATAATTTATAATGGGTGGTTTGATGGCTTGTTGCCTCATCTCACCTCCTATCTTTATCTTCTCTCCTTTATCACACTCCTAATTCTGATTGTTTGCCTAGATATAGCGGTGAATTTGGGCATGAAATCCTCGAGCATGAGGCTTGGAAAAAAAACCAGTGGGCATGAGAACTTTGTTCTCTCCTCGTCCAACTCTCGAAAGGGCCCTAACTCTCACAAAGAGTATCGTAGTCCTGTGGGAAGTCCTCTTCCCAGTGAAGGTAAATTCATCACCCTTTGGTGGTTGGAAAACTCTGTGCTAGAGGCTTATGCCTCTTCACCCCTTACCCCCCGATTTTCGGGCCTTGAAAAAATTGTGGTTATTGGGGCCGTTATGGCTCCTTTACCTAGTTCGAATGAAGAATTGGTGCTTGAAGTTCATAAGTATACCTTCACTGATCGGCTAATGCTTTGGTTAATTGATGTAAAATATTATGGTTTGTCTCAAGTGTGTTGTGATCGGAAAAGCGAGTTCTTGGAGTCTAGGCGGCGTCTTTCGAGAGAGGTGGCGAGAGACTTAACACAAAGAAAGTTGCTCTCCGGGGATGATGGGGGCTGTGTGTTGATTTTCCGTTCGGTTGGTGGTAAGCTGAGCTTCGGCGTCTGCCTTCGATCTGGTGGTTGTGTGTGGCTGGTTGTTCACTCACCTGGTTTCTTTAGCCATGGACAAATTGGGGTTTCTTCCCCTAAAGCTATAAGGCTGTGCATATCGCCCTCTATCAGGTTTGCCTACTGTCGCTCTAGTTGTACCCTAATCAACTGCCTTACAATGTTTATAAAACCCTATGTTTTTATGGTTGATGTGGCTAATATGTTGATTTCAGCACAATCACTCACCACCTATCGGTGGTGGGAAAACTCAGTCTTAGAGGTTGATTCCTCTGCACCCCTTACCCCCCGATTTTCGGGCACTAAACAGGCTGTGGGTTGTGGGACTGTTACTGCTCCTCTCTCCAGCTCTGATGAAGACGCTTTTTTCAAAAAATATGGTACTGAAAATTGGATTTCTTCAGAAGATAAAGGTATAAAATCATTGGGGATGGAATTTTCTTTTCACTCCTCAACCAAATCCCGCAAGGGCCCAAATCCTCTTCATGAGGCCAATCACTCGGATGGGAGTACGCTCCCGGACGAGGGCAATAGCCACCCAGTCATGGTTAAGGAAAAAAGGAATTTAGAGATGCTCGGCTTCGTCTGGAAGCGCCTGAGCTGTGTACCGGATGGTGTCTTGGCATGTTATATTGGTCGAAGAGTCCCTGCACTCTTCCCCTATTCAGATTGTGATGAAATGGAGATTATTCAACCTGCCTGTGACTCTAGGCTTTACAAATTGATATTGTTTAAGGATGTTTTCGATATTAATGATGTTGATAAGCCCTTATTCGGTTGTCTTCTATCTGCTGTGTTATCAATTTGTGGATATTTCCTGTCTTTAGATAGGACTTCACTGCCTAGTAAGGTTATTTGCTATGTAATTACTTGGAAAAGATTTGGTAGTAACAAAATAAGGGCCTTTTGGCTTGGTTTGGCTCTTCAAGTTTGCAACGTTAACCTCACATCCAAAATATCAATTGTTGTTCCTCCCGTAATAAAATTTCAAAAACTTCTTGATTTAAGGACTCTGAAAATATGTCCTTCTATCGTCCAAAATTATACATGAAGATTTGCTTTTGGAATTGTAGAGGGATTGGAAAGAGAACTTTTTGGACGGAAATTGATACTATGTGTAAAAACGAGCATATTCAAATTATGGCTCTAGCGGAAACTAAGTCGGAAAATATCCCCGATGATAAGACTTTGAGGAATATTGGATTTGATGAATCGGTCTGGTCGCCGGCTATCGGTAGATCAGGAGGAATAGGAGTTCTATGGAAATCCCACCAACTTTTGAATTTTACGATCACCATTGTTGTCCAATCACCGTGTATCATTGGTCTCAAACTGGAAAGCCTGCTAGTTGGGTTCCCGATCCTTGTCCTATTCGTCTATGCCCCTCCAAACCCAAATGAAAAAGAACCATTTTGGGAAATGTTAAAAACAATTGTAAATGATTCATCTATCCCGTGTGTAGTCCTTGGAGATTTAAATGAAATTCTTTGCAGTGCTGACAAGCTCGGCGGGGCATCTACTCGGGCCTCCAGATTTTCTAGACTTATCTCCTTAAAAAATGACTGTTCACTGTTAGACCTTCCCACATTTGGTAATCCGTTTACTTGGAGGAAGAATCAGGAGGAAGATTTCAACATCCGCGAAAAGCTTGACCGGGTGCTTGTCCACCAACAAGTTATTGAAACTTTTCCTAACATGATCACATATAACGGAGCTTTCTCGTCTTCAGATCACTGCCCAATTTCATTCTCCTTGGACGGTGATCCCATATTTAAAGCCCCGCCATTCAAATTCGAGAATGTCTGGCTACTTCGGAAAGATTTCCGAAACATAGTTAAGCAATCCTGGCGGGCCTCTTGCCCGGGCTCTGCCATGTTCCAATTAATGTTTAAACAAAAAATACTTAAGAAAAAGGCAAAAGAATGGAATAAAATGAGTTTTGGAAACATCTTCCGTCAACTAAAAGAGGTGGAGTCGGAGCTTTTACATATTCAATCTACTGGAGCCGATACAGTTTCTCAACAAAACCATAACAAGGAAAAGCGCCTCATCACAAAAAAAGAGAAGCTCCTGCTATTTCAAAAGTCATTTTGGAGCCAAAGAGCCAAAACCAAACATCTTAAACTCTCAGATTCTAACACATCATATTTTCACCGTGTGGCGTCAGGGCGAAGGCATAGGAAACAAATACGCAACATCACCTCTTCTGCTGGTACGGTTGTCGTTGGAGAGGAAAATGTGAGGAATGAGATAAAAGGGGACTTTGAGAAAAGATTCAAGAAAGAACCGATAGATGACAGGCTTCTTAGCGAGTTGTTGGAGCTAATACAACCTTCTATCTCGCCGGAGGAGAACAATTTTCTTATACAACTTCCGTCTAACACAGAAATTAAAACTGCAGTTTTCAATCTAGGGAAAAATAAATCACCGGGCCCTGATGGCTTTACAGCTGAATTCTATAAAAAATATTGGGATATTGTAGGTAAATCTGTAATTTGTGCGGTCAAAGGTTTTTTCCACTCCGGGAAAATGCTCAAACAGATAAACCATACCTTCATCTCCCTTCTCCCAAAAAGAGACGATCCAACTGCCACCAGCCACTACCGTCCTATCAGCTTATGTTCAAATATCTACAAAATTATCTCCAAAATCTTGACCGACAGAATGAAAAAAGTTATTGGAAAACTTATACATCCTCTTCAGGGTGCTTTCGTATCAGACAGGGCTATTCAAGATAATGTCTTGATAGCTCATGAAATCTTTCACTCCTACAAAAATCGGAAGGGCCGGGAAGGATGGTTAGCAATAAAATTAGATATGGAGAAAGCATATGATAGAGTCGACTGGAATTTCATACAGAAGGTTCTTGGAAGGTTTGGTTTCCACGATACATTTATTTCATGGGTCATGGAATGCATTACGACGGTATCTTTCTCAGTTTTAGTAAACAATGGTCCTACAGATCTGATCTTCCCCTCGAGGGGCCTCCGTCAGGGGGATCCGATATCCCCTTTCCTATTCATTCTAGGTGCAGAGATACTGGCCCGAAAACTAGCTGCCGAGGCTAGCTTGGATAAGACTCACATTGGTTTCCCAGTTGGACAAGACGGGCCTCGGATTCCGTTTCTTTCCTTTGCTGACGACATCATAATCTTCTCAAGAGGTAGCCTAGAGGCTGGGCGCAAAGTAAAGTCAATTGTTGATTCATACTGCAAAGTATCAGGTCAAAAGGTTAATTACCAGAAATCTAGCTTCCAGGCTACGAGAGGTATTCCTAACCATAGGATTCTCGAGCTGTACAACTGTCTCAATATTTCAAATGAAAATTCAATAGAAAAGTATTTAGGCTGCCCTATTAACAACGGAAGAGTTACCAAAAGTACCTTCGAAGATATTATTTGTAAATCTAAACAACAATTGACAAAATGGAGGGCTAATGCCCTCTCTCAACAAGGTCGTGCTACTCTAATCAACTCTAACCTTTCTGCTAAGCCGCTACACTTTATGCAGAATTTCATGCTACCCGCAGCTATACACAAAGAACTCGACCAGATAAACCGATCTTTCTTTTGGAATAAGGATCTTCAGTACCGGCCGCTGATTAGTTGGGATAGGATTTGCAAACCGAAGCAATATGGGGGGCTGGGGATTCGGAAATCCAGCGACATGAATGAGGCTCTCCAGATGAAGCTACTATGGAAGATCCTGGCTGAGCCTTGTAACGTTTGGGTGTCGCTAGTTAGACATAAATACCTTCGTTCTACCAGTATTTTCGACTACAAAAAAGCGGGGTCTTGCTCTTGGCAGTGGAGCAAGCTGGTATCTTTAATTGATAAATTTAAATCTGGCCTTATTTGGACTGTAGGAAATGGGCGTTCAATTAAGTTCTGGACGGATAACTGGATCACAACCTCTTCGTTGTTATCTAGGGAAGAATGTCCTCAAGATTGTAATCAAGATGAGACAGTTAGTGATTATATTTTGGGGGGCAAATGGTGGAAGGAAAAATTACAGGGAGTTTTACCTAATTGTTTAGTGCTTGAGATTCTTGACATCCCTCTACCTGCCTCGAACCTTCAAGACCGTTTGTACTGGTGGCCTGATAGGGAAGGCTGGTTTTCTACTGCCAGTGCATTTAAATTGATAACAGCTCAGTCAACTCCGCTCCCGGACAGTAATGCCTGGATTTGGAAGGTTAATATTCACCCAAAAGTTAAAAACTTTCTTTGGAAAATAGCTCTGGATGGCCTGCCAACCGCCGCTAGACTGTCCAGTCGGGGTTCGGCGGTCCCTTCTACATGTTCTTTATGCAACGGGGCACCCGAGGATGAGGTCCATATTTTTCTGGATTGCCCCTTCATCCAAGCCATCCACCAATTTCCTTCCCATGTCAAATCGGCTATTGCCTGTTTGATTGCCCAGTCCCGGGATGTTAAGCCTATTCTTTCCTATCTTGGGAAGAGCCTAAATCCTACCGCTCAGGTTAGCCTCGCTTTCTCTTGGTGGTCTATATGGTATGTTAGGAATCAACATCTGTTTCAGCAGGTAGCAATCCCGCAAAAAGATAAAGTCTTACGACTAATTAAATCACATATAGATAACTGGAATAAAACCTCTGTAGCTGAAGCTGACTTAGAGGAGGAGGTTCGCCCTCTTCGGCCCAAACCTCCAATGCAAAATAAGAAACAAAAAACTATCTCTTGGCGCAAGCCACCCCGGGGTATGCTGAAACTAAATTTTGATGGGTCAACGCTAACAAACCGTGAAAGCTCTGCTGGAGTAATTATCAGGGACTGCGAAGGCCGCTCTATTGCTATTTGTCACCAGAAGCTAGGTAAACAAAATCCGCTCACAGCGGAAGCCCTAGCTCTCAAAATGGGAATCCAACTCGTATGTCAACTCAATATCGACAAAATCCAAATTGAAGGAGATTGTAAGATAATCATTGATCACTTAAATAGGAAATCTAATTGTCCATGGGAAATCGAACTAATCCTTTCTGATGTACAAATTCTGTTATCGACTTTGAAAGAAGCAGTTTTCTTTCATGTTCCTCGTATGGGCAACAGAGTGGCAGATAAGGTTGCACACCTTAGCCACTCTGCCCGAGGAGTCGATATTAATAATGACCCAGGTCTTCTTGACCTCATCCGCAAGGATGCTGCCGGGTAGGGCCAGCCCACCCGAATTTTTTCCTAATCAAAAAAAAAAAAAAAAAAAAAAATAGCTTATATACTAATGTCTGATTTTTTATATTTTCAATGTAGGACTTTTTTGATCTCTTCACATTCTCTCAATAACTGGCTTGAGATCGAGTGTTGGACTTGAAATTAACTCCCATATCCTTGAGCCCCTAACGGCTAATGTGTCGTTCGTTGCCCAACACACAATTCAAATACGAACAAGTGATGCACAAGGGAATTGGAAGAATGGAACATTATTATATGTCAAAAAAAAAAACTTATAGTTCTCTCAATACGTACAAGTGCATATATATCAATGGTTTGGAGAAACCAGAGTCAGGATATAATTCGTTATTTGGTGAAATCTGTTGGAGAAGAGTAGCTTTGTTGTCCATCCCTGGGTCCTAATGTTATACATCTTCAAAGATCGTCTCCATACCAAGATCTCGTCATCACTCACCCGCGATAAAATTCGAAAACAATCGCAAGCCTTTGGGATCACAAATAGCAAGCTCCAACAAGGCTCATTCCCGTACTCTTTCAAAGCCCACACCTCGTAATCGAAGCTTTTACCTAATTCAAGCGCAACGGTCAGTTGCCCGTCCAAAGCTCCCAATTCGAATCTGCCCGGCTGATGTGATATGCTAAAGGATAATTGATTTGGTTAATTCCTGTTTACTGCTAAATAGTTTGTAATCCTAGTTTAAGTGTGTCTTGGGGAATAAGCCTTGTAATTTTCCTTTTCCCTTCTTTTATTTTGTACGGGTATTTATATACCCTGGATCTGCCTTTCTTTTTGGTATGACTGTAGAAAAAGAGGAATGAGACCTCTTAGGGTTGAAAAGGCAGATTGGCTTTCTCCTTCCAAAATCAGTCTTCATCAATTCTTCTTTTTACATCTCTTGTTGTTGATGGTTGATGCTCGGTCTCTGTCTGCTTGAACCGAATCATCATCAACTCTTCATGGTATCAGAGCAGTGCTCGATCGATTGCTGAGCTACTCGTAGCCTTTGGGTTTTCAGTTGTCTCTAATCGGCGTAATCGCTCTACTCGGGTCCCCTCAGCTTCTCTTCTTCCGCTATAATCTTTGGTTTCTTCTTCTGAGTGATGGATCCCAACGGCTCTCAAACACCTGGCTCTGGGTCGTTCACAGAACGTCGAAGAGGAGACCAAATCACCATGTCCGACCTTCAAAACCCCATGTTCATTCACCCATCTGACAACTCAGGTATGGTTCTCTCCACTATTCAATTGACTGGGGAGAATTATAGACGATGGAAGAAGTCGTTTATGAAGGCCTTGTCGGTGAAAAACAAACTCTGGGTAATTGAGGGCAATGTAACTAGATCTGCAGAAAATGCTTTACAATGGGATCGTTGTAATGATATGGTTTGCTCATGGATGCTTAACACTGTCTCTAAGGACATTTATAACACTATTGATGAATACGACACTGCTCTTGAAATGTGGCGTGATCTGGAAGAAAGTTATGGCCAGAAAAATGGCCCTCTAATTTTTCAGCTCAAGCGTGAAATTCAGGAGTGTCATCAAGTTGGTTTAGAGCTAACCGAATACTTCACTAAAATGAAAGGGTTGTGGCAAAAACTGTCTGTTGTTGTTCCTCCCATCAGATGCAATTGTGGAAAATGTGAGTGTAACTTGCAAAAACAAGCCGGGCTATTATCCCTTTGAAGTATTCATTTCGTCGAACAAGGTGATTTGTGACCAAAATAATTTCGTCCCCTATTTGTCGTCTTTGCCGCGTTGCCCAAAGATATGGCGACGGGAAAAAAAATCGTCGCCCATAATATACTTTTAGCTACAAATGTTATATTTTGTTGCCCCGTATGTAATTTTGTGACGGAAATTGGTTTTCTCACCATAAGTTTTTTAGTATATAGCCCGGATATATAAAGACCCAGGCTATTATCCCTTTGAAGTTTAAAAAAATCGGACTTTTAGCCCGGATCTCAAAATGGATCCGGACTAAAAAGTCTCTTTTTTTTAAAAAAAAATATCTACATTGCACAACCTGTCAACCTGTACGCACTTCTCTCTCAAGTCTCAACAACCAATGAACAAATTTTCAAATACATAAATTGCATTGAATTTCCAAATACATATCAATCAACTTATAAAACAAAACCTACAATTGAATGCCTATCATTATACACGAGCGATGAAACTTATTCACGAGAATTTTAATGAGCTCAACAAAGTGATAATAGAGGCTACTGAAGTCCGTTGGGACTCAGGACCGGGGGTCGTGTGCACACGTGCGCCCTTGCGCTAATAGCCTAGCACAAAAGTCGAGCGGAGTTCCATCCTAAAACCAATTGGCAATAGGAGGAGTAACGTCCACTAGCTTATATACTATGACTTCTTTGTTTGTATAATCAATGTGGGACTCTTTTGTCTCTTCACATTCTCAACAGAGGCTAGGAAGGGCACTTTATTGTGTAGTCAGCAATATGATTACCAGCTTCAGTACCCTTTTCAACTTCAAAAAATATATGCTCAATCACCATGAAATTTTAGTTAAGAGCTGAGTATTTATATCAATATAATTTTCAGCGAGTCAGTCATGAAAAGTAGATTTTAGGAACTTACTTCTTTTCATGTTGCCCTTGGACCATGATCTTAATAATGCTTTTAAAAGATGCATATATAGCACTCCCGCACATCAGATGACATACTCATATCCTCCGTAATCCTTTTCTCCAGGCCAACTCATTTTCACCATCCTTTCCACGACTATCTTTGGTCATATCCACTAGAGTAGGAATATGTATAGCATACAAACTCAAGTGAGATGAATGACTATAATAAACTTCAAATAGATAATAAAGATAATAAAGGAAATCGTGTTTTGAAACCTTGCTAGCTAGCAAGAATTAAACGTACACAGGTTGCAACCAAGCAGGTAGACATACCCAACTTATCACAAATGCTAAAATGACCATATGTAAGAGATGATGACGTTCATGTAGATGATGACGTTCATGTATTTTCTATGGTCATGGCGTTGGAGAAAAAGGATAGCCGGAGGAAATCGTGTCTTCAAATAGATAATGAAGGACTATAATAAACTTCAAATTGAATCATTTGTCTTTAATGCCTTCAGAAACATTGTCATGGCGTTGGATTATCACATTTTACCACTAACCAGGTTCATGTATTTTCTATGGTCTATATAGAAAGACCACCTTCACTTATCTTTGCACCATAGTTGACATAAAATGTAATTTTGATTACGAATTGCCCTATTATTAGCATTTTCAACAATGTTAGATTCCTACAATTTAGCAGACATTATGAGTTTATGACCCATAAAATACGTGAGCAATTGTTATTAATTTCCAATAATTTATTCAATAAAAAGCGACGAAGTGAAAGTGTGTATTATTAAAATTTTAAAAGAATATATTGTTACCTTTGTTCGTATAAGAGAGCAAAGAAAAATAAAATAAATTTAAATAAATAAACGCGCGGGGAGTGTTTAAAGCGGTTGGAAAGCCGTTTATCAACAAAGAAAGGCGCAGGATAAGAAGTTAGCTCTAAAATGCGCCGACAGCGCACAACACCGACTTCCCATTCCAGAGAGAATGGAATCTGTATGCTCCGTTTTTCAGTTAGTTATATTATGGAAACTATCCTTTCTCTCTCCCCAAATTACATCTTCTCTACCTCTCTGCTCCGCTCCGCAGAGGATTTGAAGAAGCTTCCAGTTTCAGACCTTGAAGATCCAGCGACAATGGCGCCGTGGCCGCTGCTGCTGGTGACTGCACCGTTGGTGTCAGCGATCGGAGCTTCGGCGGATGCGGCCGAGAACGCCACTAGATCGCCGGTTCTCCACCGCGTCGGCGGAACCAAGTTCTCCTGGAAGGTCGGCGTTAACTTCACCGATTGGTCTTCTCACGAGCGCTTCTTCGTCGGCGACTGGCTCTGTAACTCTCTCTCTCTCTCTCTCTCTCTCTCGATCTCTAATTCCTCCTTAATTCCTTGCGTGTTTTCAGTTTTTTTGGGGGGAAAATCGGTCGGTTTTTCAACATCGGTGCTTCGAATCAACGAATTGCCGAACTCGATCTGATCAGATTAATTGATTTGCGAATTCCGTGGTGTTAGATTTCGGATTCGACAAGCACAATTACAGCGTTCTGGAGGTGAACAGGACGGGATACGACCACTGCATCGAGTTAGGGTTCATCACGAACGTCACCAGAGGAGGCCGCGACGTCTTCAACCTCACTGATCCGCATCCGTACTTCTTCATCTCCGGCCACGGCTTCTGCTCTCAAGGCGTCAAGCTTGCTGTCAACGTCATCTCCGATGACTCCTCCTCCGGTTCTTCAGCCGGAACAGTCCCTCCGGCTATCCTTTTTCTCCTCCCTCTGTTCTTCCTCATCCGTCTATTTGGTCTGATTTGATCGATCTTTCGCCATAAACTTCCGCAATCTCGTAACAGGGATCAAATCTAGAACCAAGTATATAGTATATAGGTATAATAGAAGTACCACGCATCATCTCAGCTGGTGATTGCTCTGAATTTGTGGTTTGTGTGTTCGATTGTGTTGTGGTTTTCACGTTGTTTAGTGTGTGAGGTTTTCAAAATTTCCAGGTAATTTGTTGTTTGAAACCGAAGAATGTAGGATGCACTCAATTAGTTTTTTTTTTTTTGAATAAAGATGCACTCAATTAGTTCAATTTGGATTTGTTGCGGCTTTGCTAATTTACTGTTGCATTCAATTAGTTGATCTTTCATCAAAAAAAAAAAAAATAGTTGATCGTAGGAACCAACAAAGCGGCATTGCGATTAGTTTGCCAAATGGATGATGATTGCAACTCGTTTAACTATACTTTCTACCGACTAATTAAGCTAGTAACTTTAATATTATATAGTTTTTAGCTCCTTAAAATACGTGTTAAAAAGTCAAACGACATCCTTTGTGGATCGAAGAGAGTATAATTTTAATATTTTTACAAGTTATACTCATTCACCATTTGCCGGATGAGTAATTTTTTACAAATTAATATTACTACTCGTTTCCAATATAAAATTCGAAATTAGAAACGAACAAAATGTATGTATATAGCATGCGGACTAGACGGAAATAATAAGATTCTAAATTGGGAAAAATATTCTAAAATAAAACAAATCTAAACTAAAATTTGGCTAATGAATTTTAATTAAGGATTTAAAAAAAACGAGAATATTATCATATGTCTAGAAAAACCGAAGTTCGAAGTTCGAATCCCCGTGGAAACATGAAGACGCTTGTGAGTGGGAGGGTCAACCCCTTAAATGGACCTACAGTAATCCGATCCAGATGTAGAGTGGGCTAAACCCACTTGAACTGGAAAGGATAAAAAAAAAGAAAAATCGATATTGTATAAAGAAATTACTTTAATTTTTTATACTAATTATAGGACTCAAAATATTTGCCAAATGTATATAGCATGCGGTAGGTGAGGTTACGATCGGTGATCGCACTTTGCGTAAGTGGTACTGAGCCTCGTCAAAAAATCCCGCAAGAGGTTTCTGGGGTATGGGGCCGCGAAGCGGTGGGGCCAGTCACTATAAAAAGTTTACCCAACCAAAATTTTGCTCTCTACCACTGGGTCGAGCCGGTCGGCGCAAGCCGATTTACCTGGTACGTGGCTCTTGCCGGCTGGGTCACGTGCTCGGGATTTGCCACCGAAGGTGGTTTCCTCATCATCAAAAAAAAAATATAAAATATTTGCCAAATATATTTTAAAAAATATTCCTACAAAATTCGGAATTTTTTTAACCCTCCTACACTCTTTTCTAATCCAACACCACTAAGCACTAGGAATTACCATGCATATGCTAAAATTCATTAAGTTATATTGCAGCAAAAAAAAATTCATTAAGTTGTGACTTATTATGATATTATTTTGGTCATTTTTATATTAAAAGATCAGTTTTTTTTTTTTTTTTGAGAACCAAAAGATCAGTTTGTTACATCCTCCAAAGTTGGGGGATTTTATTTTAGTGACCAAAATGAAAAGTAAGGGGCTCGTTTATACTCCTTTTGTTAAGAAAAACATGCTGTTTTAGGAGTAAAATTTTATTAAGAAAACATGTCGTTTAATTTGAAATTACCCTTGTAATGATTATAGATTTGTTAGTTGTAGTTTTCAAAAAAGTGGAAAAGTAAAATAATAATTATAAGAATATAAGTGTATTTCTGTTTGCTTTTATTTGCTTTCTTAAAAAATATTTAAATGTATAAAACGACATGTTTTAATTAACGAAGAGAGTAATATTCTCTAAAATTGGGGAACATATATGAATTTTACTCTTGCTTATTTATACACCAAACTTATTATGCCAACAGATATGAGAAGATTTAGGAATAATTTTGTAGATAAAAAATTATAAGTGTCAATATCAATGAAAATGGGACCTATGGAAAATAATCCAACCGCTATATTCCTAATCCCTTGCAAGAAGCAAAGGGAGGGATGGATAATTAGTTTGTTTAACTGATTCGATTAATTTGAAGATTGAAGTGGGTCAGGATCTCATTTTCGTGTTCTTCTCACTTGGGTTACGTTGGTTATGTTACTATGTAAATGTTCCTCGCCATTACATATAGTTGAAGCAATTAATTTTGTCCATGTTTTTTTATTATTATTTGGTCACCTTAGGATTGGGCCCACAATAATTTTTTTCTTTAGTCAAGAATCTGGAGTAAGATTAGACCTTACTAGTTTAGCTGGTAAATTGAATCAATGTTGGATATAGTCGATCATTGTTCTAAAAATTCCTTCAAGACCCGTCTAGAGGTCTTAGGTCCCGTCTAAACTCGATCTTGACCTCGTTCTACCGTTAAGACCGTCGAGATCTCCGAGATGCACCTAGATTACAAAGACTCATCATGAAATCCCCTAGATCCCACCTAAACCCTTGACCCTACCCTACCACCAAGCACCAGCCAAATGTTTTTCATAACATTGTATACAGTAATTATTCGAGTGAACATGATCAAGTTGGGTTCTCGGATCGATCTCGACTAGACACGGAAAATCAAAATTATATTTAATAGGAAGGATAAGTGGGTCACAAAGTTAGTTTGAGAGTTGGTAGTTTGCTTTTGTTTAATTTGGGATTCACAACTTACTCGGGTTCGAACCCCTGGGCATCTCTCTTCACAATTTTTTCCTCTTCTCTATTCGTTTATAACATCGGTCTTCCTCTTCTTCTTCTTCTTCTTTTTTTTTTTTTTGTAAAATAAGGCGATTTCAGTCTACCCCGATTTTTCTTTCAGATTCCGTGCCTGATCTCGACATTGAATTGGGATTCCATCGAGTTAAATTAAGCTCGAATAAGATTTCATATTGTCGGACTACGGGGCTTGCGATGTCCTAACTTCAACGGATTTCAGTTTTGAAGTTACATATTGTTTTGGTATTGCTTTGGATTAGGCTAAATCAAGTTGGAATACTTTAAAGACTCGATTATTATTTTTGCTGTTGAAAGTTTGATATATATTTTTTACCATCTCTCTAAAATTTAGGTTATTTTAATTAGTTTCATTAAGATATTTCTCTATTTCGACTTAGATGTAATTTTTTCGTGTGACTATATCTTACTTTTAATCCTTTATTTTTTTTGTTTATAGAAGTTATGCATTCATCAATAACTAATCTCATCACTTGAGAAAAATAAATGTAAGAAAAAAATATATTGCTCTCCCGATTTTTAGGGTTTCTTAATAAATAAACGCGCACACAACTCCTTGATTGAAACAGAGCATCACCAAACCCTAATGGAAGAAGCTATGTTGGCTGCGTCTGATCTCCCCCTTACCCTTTGGGTTGAGATCTTCCACAAACTTCCTCTCGTAGCGATAGGCCGATGCTTGCGTGTGTGCAAGCAATGGCATCGTCTTATATCCGATCCCTTTTTCGTATCGAATTATAACCCTATCTCCATCCGACATCACCCGATAAGCCTCTTGATGGAATGTTGGTGCACCCAATTGCTTGCCCCACCGGACATATTACTCCTTAATGAAGCTATCAAGATTAATGCATCCAACAATGGGATAACATGTTTTGCGACATCCGAATCGCTTGGGAAACGCCCCTTTCGTTCTCATTGCGACTTCTTGGCCGAGGGGCAACGCGGCTGCAGGGTGAGGGTGTTGGGCACTTGTAACGGTTTGGTGGCTCTCTATAAGTATCCAGGAGATTTCCTCCTCTTTAATCCGTGTACCAAAGTCGAGAAAAGGTTGCGATTCAACGCTGATCAATCCAAAGAGATCCATGAGTATAGTTGGTTGTGCGCGCTATATCATGATGAAGCACGTGGCGAGTATAAGCTCGTAATGTGTGATTATACAAGTTTCCGTATCTTAAGCCTCAAGGACGGGAGTTTCACCTCCAAAACTCAATCCCAAGTGTTGCAAAACATGAAACTCTGGCTGATCCCTTATAGGCAGGGCTGGCGGGCGACGATGGTAAGAGGCGTCCCTCATTGGGCCGGTGAACTTCGCGTTGGAGGTGATGTAATCATCTACTTTGATCCACAGGCGGAGGAGTTTCAGATGGTTCGATTTCCCAAGGCAAGGGCTTCAATGGGTGCTGATGGTCAGCCGGGCATATTCGAATTGGGAGCTTTGGACGGGCAACTGACCGTTGCGCTTGAATTAGGTAAAAGCTTCGATTATGAGGTGTGGGCTTTGAAAGAGTACGAGAATGAGCCTTGTTGTTGGAGCTTGCTATTTGTGATCCCCAAGGCTTGCGATTCTTTTCGAATTGTATCGCGGGTGAGTGATGACGAGATCTTGGTGTGGAGATGCTCTTTGAAGGTGTATAACATTAGGACCCAGGGATGGACAACAAAGCTACTATTCTCCAACAGATTTCACCAAATAACTAATTATATCCCGACTTTGGTTTCTCCAAACCATTGATATATATGTGCACTTGTATTGAGAGAACTATATGGTTTTTTTGACATAAAATAATGTTCTATTCTTCCAATTCCTTTGTGCATAAGTTGTTCGTATTTGTCTCTGTAGGGTAAGTTTTGTTTTGGTCATAATATTTGATTAATGAATAATAGATTTCCTGCAACGAACGACACATTAGCCGTTAGGGGCTCAAGGATATGGGAGTTAATTTCTAGTCCAACACTCGATCTCAAGCTAGTTGTTGAGAGAATGTGAACAGATCTTCCTCATTGGGCTGATGAGCTTCGCTCAATGCAAGGAGGTGACGTAAATCGATCTACTAATGGAGGAGCTTAGAACGGGCAACTGGCCGGTGGTGTTTGAAATAGGTGAAAAGTTGGACTATATATGAGGTGTGGACTTGGGGAAAAAAAACCATGGAAATGAGCCTTCTTGGTGCATATATGGTACTCGTTATTTCGTTATCGCCAAGCCTTGCGATTCATTTATTTTATCGCTGTAGAAACCGAGATCTACGTACTCTTGCTCAACGAGATTAATTCATGAAACAACGAATTATATCCAAACCATTGAGAACTGCAAGGGTTTTCGATTTTATTCTAATTTTAATGCAATTGTTGGGGATACTCTATTTTATTATGAAAAAACTCATATTTTATCTAAAATTGTTCATTTCCTCTATTTTAATAGAACGGTTGGGATGTTTTAAGAGGCATGGGGCTTCAATTGAATCCAGATTAGGCTTTGAAGGAGTATGATAATGAACCATCTTGGAGCATGCGATTTGTGATGCCTTAATTTGTTCTTTGGTTCCGTTGAAACATTTATACAACATTTTAATGGCTTGGTTCTTGGTTCCACTGTAATGTTTTCACAAGTCACAAATTTAAGGTTTTTTTTTAAAAAAAATATTTAAACAAACAGATTTATTTTGTAGCCCTCAACCACCACCCTTCTAAATATAATGCTGGATCCGTCACTGTATGTTCCTATGAAAACTAAAATGTCTCATATTAGAAGTTGAGAGTATTCCAACCTAGCATATATATATAATTAGCTAGATGAGTTATTCCGGTCGGTATCTAGTAGATGTGCTCGGCGCGCTTTGTTCCGCATTTAAAAAAGTGTTGACTTATGGGACTTCAGATGTATTACTACCCTCAATAGTTATATCAGATAATTTCCAAGTGGGTCATTTAGTGTGGGAGTTGTCCACATGTTACATGTATAAGCACATCATCTTCCGGTCTTTCTAAGTTGAGCACACAAGGCCAGCGGGCCGGGGTTCTATTCTAAACCCAATTGGTAATAGGAGAAGTACGTAGTCCACCAACTTTTATATGATAATTGGGTTATCATGTTTTTTCAATGTGAGACAATCATTCTTTCACATCATAACAATATCATATCGTCGATCACTTTATGCTTTTCATAGCAATATTGAGTTCTTGAAAACAATAGGGATTAAGCATAGCAGCAACCGTCAATAAAATGCCCATCCCATCCAGGGACGGAACTCTACAGCCCACCCCATTTTATCAGTTGTAAATATAATATAGGTATACTTGCATCATGCTGCTCGATTAGCCCATTTGGTTGAGGGGTGGGAGGGAAACTATATTGTCCCAGGTTTGAATCTCTTCTCCCGTTTCAATTTTTCCCTTTTCCCCTTGCGTGCCTGTTACCCACTTTCCACTTTAATTTTTCCTTTTTTCTACCAACATTGAAGCCATTTTTCCTTTAACAAAAATATACATCACAATATAAGGATTAATTAATTGCATCCATTATATATAAAACATCTATTATTACAAATTAAAATTTAGATAAAAAAATATCTCTAACTCAATATAAATTGCATCCATTATATATAAAACATCTATTATTACTAATTAAAATTTAGATAAACAAATATCTCTAATTTTTAACTCAATAATAAATATAGTAAATCCAGCCTATCCAAGATTTAAATCCTGGTTCCATGCCTGATCCCATCCATGATGTTAATATATTATAGAAGGCGTACGATAGATCGATCATGTCGTTGCCGCCGGCCAAGAAGTTGGGCAAAACCATATGAATATACACTACACATATGGTAAAATACACAATTAGTTTAGCTGGCAACAAGTCTTTAAGTGATGTTTAAGGTATTTCTCTATTCCGATTTAGATGGATTTTTTTTGTGACTAATCTTACTTTCAATCTGTTTTTGTTCCTTTTTTTTTTTTTTTGTAGAAGATATGCATCCATCAATCAATAACTAATCTCATCACTTGAGAAAAATAAATGTGAAAAGAAAAACAGATTAGTACTCTACCGATTTTTAGGGTTTCCATTCCTAATTCTTAATAAATAACGCACACACAACTCCTTGAGAGTTGAAACAGAGCATCACCAAACCCTAATGGAAGAACCGACGTTGCCTGCTTCTGATCTCCCCCTTACCCTTTGGGTTGAGATCTTCCACAAACTTCCTCTCATTTCGGTTGGCCGATGCTTGCGTGTGTGCAAGCAATGGTATCTTCTTATATCCGATCCTTTTTTCCTATTGAATTATAACCCTAACTCCATCCGAAATCACCCTATAAGCCTCTTGATGTATTGTTGGTGCTGCCAATGGCTCTCCAAACCAGAGCCAAGGGACATCATATTCCTTAATGAAGCTTTCAAGAATGTATCCAACAACGGGGTAAGGTGTATTGCCAAATCCGAATCGCTTGAGAGACGCCCTTTCCGTTCTCACTGCGACTTCTTTGCCGAGAGGCGACGCCGCAGGGTGTCGGTGTTGGGCATTTGTAACGGTTTGGTTGCTCTCTATAACTCTCCCGGGGATTTCCTCCTCTTTAATCCGTGTACCAAAGTCGAGAAAAGGTTGCGATTCGATGCTCATCAATCCAACGAGATCCATTATGAGTATCTTTGCTTGCGCGCACTATACCATGATGAAGCACGCGGCGATGAGTACAAGGTCGTAATATGTGATTCTACAAGTTTCTGTACCGTAAGCCTCAAGGACGGGAGTTTCACCTCCAAAGCTCAATCCCACGTGTTGCAAAACGTGAAAATTTGCGCGATGAGTTGTGGGCAGGGCTGGGAGGCGACGTTGGTAAGAGGGTTTCCTCATTGGGCCGGAGATCTTCACGTTGGAGGTGTCGTAATCATCTACTTTGATCCACTAACCGAGGAGTTTCAGATGGTTCCATTTCCCAAGGAAAGACCTGTAAGTGACCGTAGGAGATTTGAATTGGGAGCTTTGGACAAGCAACTGACGGTGTCGTGTGAATTAGGTGCAAACTTGGGGTATGAGGTATGGGCTTTAAAAGAGTACGGAGATGAGTGTTCATGGAGTATGCTATTTGTGATCCCCAAAGCCTGTGATACTTTTCGAATTTTATCGCGGGTGAGTGACGACGAGGTCTTGGTATGGAGACAATATTTGAAGGTATATAACATTAGAACTCGGAGATGGCGAAAGGTACTCTTGTCCAACGGCCTTCACAGTATAATGAATTATATTCCGAGTTTGGTTTCTCCAAACCATTGATATTTGATACGATAGGATGATACGATAACTTGTTTTTTATGTTTACGGATGATGCTATGTATGCACTTATATTAAGAAATAAGAACTAAAAGTTTTTTAGATTTTGATTAGAATTGAGTGTTCTATTATATATATTGTTGTGCATAAGTTCATTTATTTTAATGCAATGTATAAATACAAAGGATTTTGGCAATTAACTTCGAAAACTGTCAACTTTGAGGTGTGGAGTTCTTCATTGGATTGGAAAGCATGGTTGCTATATGCACCGAAGGCAGGCGCTATATGCACTACAACAGACGGATGTATGATTCGTGCGTGCGTTGTAAAAAAATAAAAAAAAATTACGGGGGGATAACAAGGTGGATCCAAGATCCGGCCTTTGCTTTTTTGAATTCCAAAAAGCTGCTGCTCCGCAGCTTAAAGCAGCTTTTGCTTTTTTTTTTTTTAATAATTTATATAGGACGGATCCTTGATCTGTCCTATGTAATTTTTTTTATTTTTTTTACAGACGGATCCGTCCTATGTAATTTTTTTTTTATTTTTTTAACAGACCGTATATTTTTTTTAAATATTTACAACAGACGGATTCACGATCCATCCTCGTAGTGCATATAGAACCTGCCCCCGGTGCATATAGCCAAGCCGATTGGAAAAGAGGCAATGGGCCTGACTATGGAGGTATGGCATCGGAATATAATGCTGTGTTTGTTGTAAGTTGTACAATGGCTTAATTTGTTCTTGGTTCCATATTGTAATGATTGTAAAGCTAGGAGCATATATTTTAAACAAAATTTTAATGGCCGGGTTCTTGGTTCCATTGTAATGATTTCTCAACTCACAAATTTAAGGTTTTTTTTTCCTAATATATTTAAACAACCTTTACCTTTCTAAACGAAATCCTGGGTTTGCCACTGTATGTACCTATGGAAAAAAAAATTGTCTTATATTAGGAGTCGTATTACAACCTAGCATATAAGAAGATGAGTTATTCCGGTGAGTGTCAGCTTTGTTCCGCATTTAGAAATGTTTTGGCATATATATAGGACTTCACATCTATTGCTACCCTCAATATAGTTATATCGGATAAATTCCAGTGGGTCACTGGGTCATTTAATGTAGGCGTACACACTTCCAAGCACATCATGTGTTAGACCAATTCAAGTCGAACACAAGACCAATTAGTTACATCCTAAACTCAATTGGTAATAGGAGTATGGAGTCTACTAACTTTTATATAATAATTGGGTTATCATTTTTTCATTCATTGTTTCACAGCATAACAATATCCTGCCGTCACTTTTATATATAAAAAAATGCCCATTTGATAGATCATGCCGTTGCCGCCGGCAAGAGGTTGGGCAAAACGATATGAATATACAAACTCCTTTCAAAGATTAAATGTTAATTGTATTTAATTATCTTAGTTGTAATCCTTTTTTTTTAATGATATAGAAGATATGTATCCATCAACATCTCATCACTTGAGAAAAATATGGGTTAAACCTGAAAAATCAAATATTTGAAAACATATACTCCGTATTACTCTTAACAACTTTTAGGGTTTCAAATATATAAACTAAACAGGGTACACAACTCCTTCAAACACATCATCATATTTGAAAACCCTAATGAAAAAACCAAAATCTAATTCACCATCGCCCGATCTTCCCCTTACCCTTTGGGATGAGATCTTCCACAAACTTCCTCTCAAATCAGTTGGCCGATGCTTGAGTGTGTGCAAGCAATGGTATCTTCTTATATCCGATCCCTTTTTCCTATCCAATTATAACCCTATCTCCATCCGTAATCACCCGATAAGCCTCTTGGGGTGCGGCCGATTGGTTGCGCCATCGGACATTGTTAGGGATTTAGTGGTAATAAGAACGAGCGCGCAGCGGAAAGAACGGAATCACGAATAGAGAGAAATAAGGCAAGATCGAACACACAAATTTAACGTGGGAAACCCGAGTACCGGGAGGAAAACCCACGGGCGGCAAGAGCCAACAAATCCACTATAAAATAAGAAAGAGTACAACAAACCTTGTATGGACTACAAGGGGTAATGGACAAGACTCTCTCTTTACAACAAAGTGGAATAGGATGCTTGGAAGGAGACTAATTTGTGTGTAGGCTTTGATGGGCAAATGTTTGTGGATGGATTGAAATGTAGGGAGGAACCTCCTATTTATAGACTTGAAGCCATGGAGGCCAAGGTTGGAAAGAAGGTTCTAGATAAATCAAGAGGAGGTGGTTGATGGAAGCATGAAGAAGCTTGGTGGTTTCTCTAGAATTCTCCAATTTGAAGAGGCTTGTGGAGGCTTCTAGAGAATGGAAGAAACTTGGAATCTCTACCAAGTTTAAGAAGCTTCTAGAAGAACCTCAAAACTCCTCATCCTTGGCCCAAAGATCCAAACCCAAATGAGGGTGTTGATGCAACTCCAACAAACTCCACCTTGCATCAATATCCGAATAAGCTCATGCCGCATAAAGCCCCGAAGGGCACTCACTGCTGAGAAACACAAACCAAGTCCAAATAGGGACTGGACTTGGCAATCGGGCCGAAATCAGCAGTAGTACGAGAAGGACCCCATAAGTTAGAGTGAGCATAATCCAAAACACCTTTAGGTGTACGACGAACTTTGGAGAAGTTGACCCCTTTTTGTTGGTCAAAGACACAATGCTCACATAAGTTGATCTTGCAACGGGTATGATTACCCAAGGAACCTCTCTTTAAGGGCAAATGCATGCCCTTCTCACGAATGTGGCTAGAACGTGCATGCCACCATTGAGTATCATCATGATGAGAGGTAGAAGATGAGGCAACAAAAGCTGAACCTGCAACAGTAGCACCTTCTAGCACATATAATTTACCAATACGGTTAGCTTTCAACAAAACCGTAGAGCCACGGGAAACTTTCAACACTCCGCCTTCACTTGAGTACTTGCACCCATGAGATTCAAGGGTGCCTAACGAAATCAAGCTTTGTCTCATCATTGGGATGTGTCTAACACCGGTCAAAGATCGAATAGTCCCATCATGAGTTTTAATCTTGATAGTACCTTTCCCAACTACCTTGCAAGGAGTGTGATTTCCAAGCAAGACAGATCCACCATCAACAGTCTCATAAGAAGAGAACCAATCTCTATGTGGGCACACATGGTAAGTACATCCAGAATCAAGAATCCACCCATGACTACTAATATCACCAGTGTTAGCAGCTAGTAAAACATCACCATCAGAGCAAGCATCAACAATACTAGCTTCGGCGGATTTATCATCATATAGTTTCCCTTTAGCCTTTTCCTTATTCTTCAGCTTATAACATTCAGAAATAAAGTGGCCTGATTTCTTGCAGTAATTACATGTCTTATTGCCTTTAGACTTAGAAGAATTACTGCTAGTGCCATTTTTAGTGCTATGCCCCCTAACACATAAACCTTCTCCAGGTTTATTAAACCGGTTATCAACATCATACTTTTCTTTAGCAAGAAGGTTAGCCTTAACATCTTCCAAGCACAAACTATCAGCATTATTCCCATAAAGCATGATTTCCTTAAAGTGCTTGTAAGAAGGGGGCAAAGAGACAATCAACAAAACAGCTTTATCCTCATCATCAATCTTAACATCTAAATTCTCAAGATCAACAAGGATAGAAGAGAACTCACTGAGATGAGTTGGAATCGGGGTACCTTCAGACATACGAAGAGTGTAAAGGCGCTCCTTCAGTCGCAACTTGTTAGCAAGACTCTTCGTCATATAAAGCGATTCAAGCTTCAACCACAAACCAGCAGCGGTGGTCTCATGAATTACCTCACGCAGGACTTCGCGAGATAAACAAAGTTGGATGGTTGACAAGGCTTTCTCATCCAACTCATCCCACTGCTCATCCGTCATAGTAGACGGCTTCTTGGATTTCCCATCCAAAGCTTTCTTCAAGCCGTTTTGGGTGAGAACGGCCTTCATCTGGACTTGCCAGATAGAGAAGCTAATCTTGCCATCAAATTTCTCAATATCGAACTTGGTAACAACCGACATTGAGACAGTGATTCCAAAAATGATCTTAGAACGCTCTGATACCACTTGTTAGGGATTTAGTGGTAATAAGAACGAGCGCGCAGCGGAAAGAACGGAATCACGAATAGAGAGAAATAAGGCAAGATCGAACACACAAATTTAACGTGGGAAACCCGAGTACCGGGAGGAAAACCCACGGGCGGCAAGAGCCAACAAATCCACTATAAAATAAGAAAGAGTACAACAAACCTTGTATGGACTACAAGGGGTAATGGACAAGACTCTCTCTTTACAACAAAGTGGAATAGGATGCTTGGAAGGAGACTAATTTGTGTGTAGGCTTTGATGGGCAAATGTTTGTGGATGGATTGAAATGTAGGGAGGAACCTCCTATTTATAGACTTGAAGCCATGGAGGCCAAGGTTGGAAAGAAGGTTCTAGATAAATCAAGAGGAGGTGGTTGATGGAAGCATGAAGAAGCTTGGTGGTTTCTCTAGAATTCTCCAATTTGAAGAGGCTTGTGGAGGCTTCTAGAGAATGGAAGAAACTTGGAATCTCTACCAAGTTTAAGAAGCTTCTAGAAGAACCTCAAAACTCCTCATCCTTGGCCCAAAGATCCAAACCCAAATGAGGGTGTTGATGCAACTCCAACAGACATATTATTCCTTAACGAAGCTATCAACAATGCATCCGAATCGCTTGGGAAACACCCCTATCGTTCTTATTGCGACTTCTTTGACGAGGGGGAACGCGGCAGGGTGACAGTGTTGGGCACTTGTAACGGTTTGGTTGCTCTCTACAAGTCTCCCGGAGATTTCATCCTCTTTAATCCGTGTACCAAAGTCAAGGAAAGGTTGCGATTCGAGGCTCATCAATCCAAAGAGATCCATCACTTTTTTCAGTATTTTTGCTTGTGCACGCTATACCATGACCAAGAACGCCATGAGTACAAGGTCGTAATGTGTGATTCGACAAGTTTCCGAATCCTAAGCCTCAAGTACGGTATTTTCACCTACAAACCTCAATCTCAAAGTGTTGTTGCAAAACATGAAACTCAGGCTGATCCCTTATAGGCAGGGCTGGCGGGCGACGATGGTAAGAGGCGTCCCTCATTGGGCCGGTGAACTTCGCGTTGGAGGTGATGTAATCATCTGCTTTGATCCACGGGCAGAGGAGCTTCAGATGGTTCGATTTCCCAAGGCAAGGGCTTCAGTGGGTGCTTATGGTCAGTTTGGCAGATTCGAATTGGGAGCTTTGGACGAGCAACTGACCGTGTCGCTTGGTACAAACTTAGGCTATTATGAGGTATGGGCTTTAAAAGAGTACGGAGATGAGTCTTCATGGAGTATGCTATTTGTGATCCCCACGGCTTGCGATTCGTTTCGAATTTTATCGCGAGTGAGTGATGACGAGATCTTGGTCTTCCGACAATGTTTGAAGATGTATAACATTAGGATCCAGGGATGGCGAAAGCTACTCTTCTCCAACGATTTTCACGAAATAATCAATTATATCCCGACTTTGGTTTCTCCAAATCATTGAATATTGATTCTATTCTAATTTGAATGCAATTGTTTCTGTATGGTCACAAAATTCTTATAAAGAATAAGTGCACGTATTTCTGTATGGTCACAAAATTCTTAGAAGATAAAAAAGTCAAATCTTGAAGGTTGCAATCTGTTTATATATGTTATCTCCTATTGGGACATATATGTTAATTAACCAAGCCACCAAGCTGAGATGTGGTGTGCTGGTAAGTGTGGTTAACCAAGGCAGTTTAGTTCCTGATCGAGGTAGTATAGTTTTTTTGAGCATCTGAGGTAGTATAGTTGGTAGTGTAAGAAGTTTTGATTTAATAATTGAAAATCAGAAAATCTCCCTAAACCATGAATCTCTCGAAAGCTCCTATAGTGGAGTGAAGGTCTTGAGGTTCACTGATCACGGATTGAAGGTGAAATGATCACGGATTGAAGGTGAAATCACAGCCGAAGCTGTGATTTCATATGGTATCAAACCTCTCGCAGGAGATCTGTGTTTGTTCGGCAATTGATTCTCTGTTCTGTGTGTGTGGTCTCATTCTCTGATTCTTTTCTTCGATTCTGAAAGTGCGATGGAGAACATTGTGGAAGATACTGTCATCGATCAACAACGCCAGCATCAGGAAGGTCGGAATGTTGGAGCGAACAATCCAGATCCATTGTTCCTGTCCAACTCCGACCATCCAGGGATGCAGCTGGTGTCGGCTCAGTTCAACGGACGGAATTTCAACAGCTAGCGTCGCGGAATTCGGATGGCACTCGGAGCTAAAATGAAGCTCGGCTTCATTAACGGGATGTGCGAGAGACCTTTGGAGGACTCGGAGGATTATGAACGGTGGCTTCGATGCGACTACATGATGATGAGTTGGATTATCAACTCGATGAAGGTAGATCTGGCGGAGAATTTCGTGTACATCGATTCAGCCAAGGAACTGTGGGAAGATATTCAGGAGAGGTTTGCCGAATCCAATGCGCCGCTGATTTACCAGATCAAGAAGGGGATTAGCGAGATTCGTCAAGAGAACTCCACAGTTGCGGAATACTTCGGAAAACGGAAGAAAGCGTGGGACGAGCTGCAGGAGATCGAATCATTTCCGATCTGCAAATGTGGAGGACTCAAGGCGTGTTCATGTGCGATCATGAAGAAGCTGCTAGATCGGGAAGCCACAACAAAGCTAATGCAGTTTTTAATGGGACTCTCCGACACCTATGAAGGAATTCGTAGCCGTATTCTCGGAATGGAACCGTTACCATTTGTGAATCGAGCATTCCATATGGTGACACAGATCGAAACACAAAAGGGAATCACCAATGGAATTGCGCAAGCACATGAGGTATTGGCGGCCAAAAGTTCCAGATCTGGCGCCAGTGGTGCAAGCTCAAGCAACTGGAATGTTGCTGGAGGTCAATTCAGGTCGAATTCTAGTGAACTGAAGAAGGATCAGAGGAAAGAGGAATATAAGAAAGCAAAAATGGAATTGTTCTACAACTATTGTAAAGAAAATGGACATGTTAAGGAAACTTGTTTCAAACTGGTAGGGTTTCCGGATTGGTATACAGGTCCTAAGCTCAAGCAAGGGGGGAAAATGGTTGCAAACGTCCAGGATATAGTAATGGAAGATAGTCCACTGGGATTTGGGACTTCTGAGAATGCAGGAGGGAAAGGAAATGCAGGAGAACAGCCGGATGTTCAATTGGTGAATGTTGTGGTAGCTCAAGTCATGAGAGCTATCAAAGGAAAAGCGCCAATGGATCCTGATTCGGATGTTGGTCTAAGTTCAGTGAACTTTGCAGGTAGCCTTTCATTGTCTGTAAATGATCAGTTGAGAGACTAGAAATGCATCAACTGGATTGTGGATTCAGGCGCCTCTGATCATATAGCTTGTGCTAAAGAGTTGTTTGTGAATCTACAACATTTGGCAAAGCCTATCATGATCGGGTTCCCTGATGGTATCACACAGTTGGTTAGATGGTCGGGTACAGTCAAGTTGAATGACAAAATTGTACTCAATGATGTGGTTTACATGCTTCTTGTCTTAATAACCAGATGGAGTTAAACCATGCTAGGCTTGGTCATGTTTCCATGTCCAAGATGAGACTATTTGATTGGGGCAAGGGATGTACTGCCTCTTCCTTTGATTGTGATACTTGTCATCTTGCAAAGATGCACATACTACCATTTCAGTTGAGTGTTTCACATGCTTCTCAGATTTTTGAATTGCTTCATTTGGATCTTTGAGGACCATATGGTGTACCTTCATTGTGTCGGGCTCGTTTTTTTTCTGACTGTGGTGGATGATTGCTCTAGATCTACCTGGACCTTTCTTCTTCGAGACAAGGGACAGGTGTGTGGAGTGGTTAAAGGATTTTTGTCCTTCATTAACACTCAATTTGCTAAACCTGTGAAGGTTATACACACTGACAATGGTTTTGAATTTGTGAACTCAAGGATGAATGATTTGTTCACAAACCTTGGGATTGTTCATCACAAGTCAGCACCTTATGTACCTGAGCAAAATGCTCGGGTAGAAAGAAAGCACCGACATCTAATAAAGACTGCACGGGCTATCAGACTTCATGCTGGGTTGCCAATAAGATTCTGGGGCGAGTGTGTGCTAGGAGCAACTCACATTCTGAATCTGCTTCCTTCAGTGGTGTTAAAGGGGGTGACACCTTATGAAGCTTTGTTTGGTAAATCTCCAGAGTATGATAGATTGAGGGTCATAGGTTGCTTAGGTTTTGCTCATGTTCCTAAAGTGAATAGAGCAAAATTTGAACCGACCAGTAGGAAATGTATTCTACTGGGTTACCCACCTGGCCAAAAGGCTTACAAGCTCTATGACTTAGTCACTCACAAAGTGTTTGTGAGTAGAGATGTGCTCTTCAAGGAAAATGTTTTTCCTTTTAAGCAAGAGAACTGGGAGGAGGTAGCTAGTAGCAAGACACAGGAACCTGCATGGCCTAGAGTGCTATTTGGGGATGATCTTGACAATGGTTCAAAAGATCATGTATCTCCTATGTTCCACCAGCCTTTAGCCCTGGTGAACATGGGTCCAAACACAGCTCTGGTGAACTAAGAGTGGATGACTCTTTTTCACCCTCACCTGTCCAAGAAACTGAGACAAGTCCTGCAAGTGTTGGGATAGATCAGATGGATAATAGCACAGGTCCGGGATATGAGAGTTTGCCAGTTAGAAGGGTGGTGCGACCTGCCAGGCTTCAGGATTTTATTTGCAAGGATTTGCCATCTAGGAGAACTGTCATTGAAGGGTCTGCCTCTCCAATTTTCTCAGTCATCAATCCAACTGATTTGCAGGGATATTCAACCAACTGTATATGTTGTATCATTGTTCAATGTGTTGGGTATGGTGGAACCTGTGTCATTTAGCCAGGCTCAGAAGAATCAGGCTTGGAGGGAGGCTATCTCAAAGGAACTGGAAGCTCTTGAAACAAATCACACATGGGATGTGGTTGATCTACCTCCAGGAAAACGCCCCATAGGCTGCAAATGGATCTATAAGATCAAGTTTAGACCATCAAGAGAGGTAGAAAGATTCAAATCTCGGCTTGTATCTAGGGGTTACAACCAAGTCAAGAATCGAGATTACAAAGAGACATTTTCACCAGTGGAAAAGTTCTCTATTGTAAGGATCTTAATTGCTATTGCTGCAGTAAGGAAGTGGAATTTACACCAGTTAGACTTCAATAATGCGTTTTTACATGGGTTCTTGGATGAAGAAGTGTTCATGTCTCCACCCCCCCCCCCCCCCCCCCCCCCGGGATATGATAAAGCTCTTCCTGGTCAAGTTTGCAATTTAAAAAGGTCCATTTATGGCCTTAAACAAGCCAGCATACAGTGGAATGTTGAACTCACCAAGCATTTAGTTCATCTGGGTTTTACACAGTCTCGACATGACTATTCCTTGTTTGTGCTTGCTCAGGGAAATCACCTCACTATTGCTCTTGTTTATGTCGACGACATGCTCTTAACTAGAAGTGATGAATCTCAGATAGCTAAGGTCAAACAGTCACTAGATATGCTGCCTTTACTATTAAGGACCTTGGGCTTGCTCGATATTTTTTGGGAATGGAATTAGCCAGATCAGATGCAGGGATTGTGTTGAATCAGCGCAAATATGTGGTTGATTTATTGTCAAATGCATCTATGATCAATTGCAAAGTTGCAAAATTCCCTATGCAAGGGAATTTCCATCTCATTGCACATGAAGGGGAAGAATTAGATGATCCTGAGTCATATAGGCGACTGGTTGGCAGGCTGCTGTAATTAACACTCACTCGGCCAGACATTGCTTACATAGTACAACAGCTAACTCGGTTCATGGTCACCCCTCGAGCACCTCACATGCGTGCTGCATTATTTCTCCTTCGTTACCTTAAAGGCACAATCAATTGCTCCCTCTTCTATCCAAGTTCTAGTGCTCTAAATGTCAGAGCTTATTCTTATGCTGACTGGGGAACTTGCAAAGACACTAGTCGTTCTTTAAGCGGATATTGTGTTTTCTTAGGAGATTGCTTGATTTCCTGGAAAACTAAGAAACAGAAAACGGTATCTAAATCGTCTACAAAAAGTGAGTATCGCAGCATGTCATATACAGGGGCTAAATTAGTCTGGGTAGCTGGTGTTCTTGAGGACTTGCACGTGAACAATTCAAAGCCTATTCCCTTGTGCTGTGACAACAGATCAGCCCTTCAGATTGCAGCTAATCAAGTCTATCATGAACGAACTAAACACCTACGAATTGATTGTCATTTCATACGGGATTTGGTCCAAGAAGGCTTGGTTTCTACTATCTTTGTCCCGACCCACATGCAACTCGCAGACATTTTTACTAAGCCACTAGGGGCGGCACAACACCTCACTCTGGCTATCAAGTTCGGCCTTGTTTTTCATCCCACACGCCCACCTTGAGGGGAGGATATTGGGACATATATGTTAATTAACCAAGCCACCAAGCTGAGATGTGGTGTGCTGGTAAGTGTGGTTAACCAAGGCAGTTTAGTTCCTTGAGCTGTAAGGTTGTTAGAACCATGGTTAGGCGGTTAGAGCCTGACCAGTTAGTCATTACATATAGAGAGGTAGTATAGTTGGTAGTGTAAGAAGTTTTGATTTAATAATTGAAAATCAGAAAATCTCCCAAAACCATGAATCTCTCGAAAGCTCCTATAGTGGAGTGAAGGTCTTGAGGTTCACTGATCACGGATTGAAGGTGAAATCACAGCTGAAGCTGTGATTTCATATCTCCAAATTAAGGCCCGTTGTCTGTAGGTTCTGTGTCTAATCAATCAATGTATACATGAGGCTTTTCTGAAACTGTTGTGTGTTGTATTCTACTGTCATCTTCCTCCTTAATTTGAATATGTGCTCTCTGAGTTGTGTTGATTCACCATCAGTTTGCTAACACAATTAATTGAGGCTGTCGTGTGGAAAGGGATCAGACGTGGGCTCAGAGAAATCATTATGCTAGGCCTTCGATGGAACTTGCGTGACGGTAATGGGTGGAGAAGTTACACGCGGGGTGATGGGGTGGTTTCATTCACCCATAATCCGTCTCATTTCCACCTACATGGTAAACTGGGAGGAGATGCTTTTCATATTAACTAATTAATGAATTGCTGATTTTATCATCATGAGATCGAAATAAATGGGGAACAAACTCCTTTCAAATATTAAATGCTAAATGTATTTATCTATTCCCATTTAATTAGATGAAATTTTTTCAAACTATATCTTATTTGTAATTAATCTTTACTATTCAAATTTAGTTTATCGGTTTTTCTATCCTATGTCCGAGATAAGACCCTAAATTTGGATTTTTTTTAATTTTAATTAGTTTAGCAATTTTTTAATTAGATATTTAGGGTCGCTTGCCTTTTTTTTAAAAATCTTTCCCTTATCAACAGTTAATCTATATGGAATTTTTTTGAAACTATATCTTATACTTGTAATCCTTTTTTAATCCTATAGAAGATATGTATCCATCAACATCCGGCTCATCACTTGAGAAAAATGCGTTAAATCGGAAAAATAATATATTTGAAAACTGGTAAGGATTTCGTGGAGTTGAAAATATTACCCTATAGCAATTTACATTCCCCATCGCCGGCCGATCTTCCCCTTCACCTTTGGGTTGAGATCTTCCACAAACTTCCCCTCGTATCGGTCGGCCGATGCTTGCGTGTGTGCAAACAATGGCTTCGTCTTATATCCGATCCCTTTTTCGTATCCAATTATAACCCCCCAAATCACCCGATGAGCCTCTTGATGCAATGTTGGTGCGGCCAATGGTACCGCCACAACCAAAAGAAAGGGCAATGGGACATTATACTCCTTAATGAAGCTTCCAGGAATGTATCCAACAAAGGGTCAAATGTATTGCCAAATCCAAATTGCTTGAGAGACGCCCCTTTCATTCTCATTGCGACTTCTTTGCCAAGGGAGAAGGCGACAAGGTGACGTGGTTGGGCATTTGTAACGGTTTGGTTGCTCTCTATAAGTCCCCCGGAGATTTCCTCCTCTTTAATCCGTTTACCAAAGTCGAGAAAAGGTTGCGATTCGACGCCGTTCAATCCAAAGAGATGGATGGGTTTTTTAAGCATCGGTGCTTGTGCGCGCTATACCATGATCAAGAACGCGGTGAGTACAAGGTCTTAATGTGTGATTCTACACGTTTCCGTATCGTAAGCCTCAAGGACGGGAGTTTCACCTCCAAAACTCAATCCCAAGTGTTGCAAAACGTCAAAGTCTAGCAGATCCTTTATTATGGGCAGGGCTGGCAGGCGACGATGGTAAGAGGCGTTCCTCATTGGGCCGGTGAGCTTTGCGATGGAGGTGATGTAATCATCTACTTTGATCCACGGGCGGAGGAGTTTCAGATGGTTGGATTTCCCAGGGAAAGGGCTTCAGTGGGTCCTTATGTTCAGCCGGACAGATTCGAATTGGGAGCTTTGGACGGGCAACTGACCTTGGCGCTTGAATTAGGTAGAAACTTGGATTATGAGGTGTGGGCTTTGAAAGAGTACGGAAATGAGCCTTCTTGGAGCTTGCTATTTGTGATCCCCAAGGTTTGCAATTCTTTTAAAATTTTATTGCGGGTGAGTGATGACGAGATTTTGGTATGGGGACAATATTTAAAGGTATATGACATTAGAACTCGGAGATCGCGAGAGGTACTCTTCTCCAACGGACTTCATAAAGCAATTGAATATATTCCGAGCTTGGTTTCTCCAAACCATTGATATATGATGACTATTTTTTTATGTTTACTGATGATGTTATATATGCACTTATATTAAGAAGTAAAAGTTTTTTAGACTTTGATTAGATTTGAATGTTCCATTAGATATATATATTGTTATGCATAAATTAATTTATTTGAATGCAATGTATGAATAATGATCTAGCTGTTTTAATTGGTCACAAAATCCTTGGAAAGAATAGATGTATTTCTCTGATATGATTTAGAAGAAAATGAGTAAGTCTGACGATTGTAACAAGCATACCTCAAGTGACCGCTTCGAATATGTTCGTTGCCTGAGTGTATTCAAGCAACGAACATTGAAAAAATTCGTTGTTGCCTGAGTATTACCAATTTTTTGTCAACTTTCAACATTTGTTCAAGTGACCGCTTCAAATATGTTCGTTGCCTGAGTGTATTCAAGCAACGAACATTGAAAATTTGTCGTTGCCTGAGTACTACCAATTTTTGGTCAGCTTTCAATATTTGTTCAAGTGACCGCTTTGAATATGTCCGTTGCCTTAGTTTATTCAAGCGACGAACATTGGTATTCGCCAGAAGTCAAGTGTTTGGTGGTCAAGTTATATGTTTGTTCAGGCGACGATTTTCCCAATGTTCGTCGCTTGAATGTAGTTCAAGCGACGAACATTGGAATACGTTGGTCGCTACAAGCCCATCCAAGGTAGAGGTTGCCTTGGGTCCGATTGGAGTGACGAAGGTCTCATTGTCCGTTACCTGAACCTTTTTCTAGCAACGAACTGAAATATGTTCGTCTCCTAAGTTGCACCATGACATAGTGTTCAACCCGTCGTTGCTTCGCCCCACTCCGTTTCAAATGGCCCAAAATCGGAGCCCTGAGATGGTGTGTCGAAGGGTTGCCGATGTCGAAGAAAGCAGGCTCCGTCTCTGGGTTGAAGGAGGAACTGCGAGCAAACAAAAAAAAAGAAATATGACCAGATGATTAGTTAAAAGAAAATTGAAATGGGTTCGGCTTAAAAGAAAATTGAAACGGGCTTGGCTCACATTTGTTTTGAAACAAAAAAATGCCGAACATAACTTTTTAATGGCAATTCACATTTGACCAAACAAATATTTGGTTTAATTGTAAAACTCACCCATAAAAATATACGAATTATAATTGACACAAATTGAAATCGGGTTTAACAAAAATCATAAAGTTAAACTCGTAAAATTTCATTGTCAATTTATTCTAGTGGGTCGATATCAAAATTGACTTCTAAACAAAACGAAGTCAAAAATCCTAAATTAAATTTCCTCAGATTCAAACAGTTCTTAAAAAGAACTACGTGAAGACTTGATGCTCTTTTATGAGTTACGTAGGAAGTCCGATATTAAAATTCAATACATATTGGATTCAGTCGCCCATCTCAAATCAAATTAAACTTGTCCTGAAAAGAACCACGAGTGGTTTGATCCTGTTCCAAACGGGTACGTAGGACACCCGACAAAAAGCTCAAACCCGTCAGGTTCAATCACCAAACACCAAAAATTAAATCAGTTCTAATACTCGGAACTACGTAAGGCTTGATTCTCTTCCAAGAGATACGTAGGCAACCCGTTAAAATTCGGGTGCAGCCCAAATCACCAAAACCACTTAAGTCTTGGTGTCGATACGACTTCGAATTAAGAGGATAACCAAAAGAGGTCGAACTCAAATTCTAAAAAAAATAAATAAAATATGTTTTACAATTATTCGCGCATTTTTGTTCAACAATGTTCATCCCATCCGTGGTGAGAATAATAGTATCATAGAAGGCGTACGCCGTTGCCGCCGGCTAATTACTGGCAAGAAGTTGGGCAAAACCACATGAATATACACGATATGGTAAACTAGCTAGGAGGAGATGCCTTTCATCTTAACTTTATTGCTGACTTTATCAATTATCATCACGAGAAATTAAAGGGGAACAAAATCCTTTCAAAGATTAAATGCTAAATGTATTTATCTATTCCGATTTAGATGGAAAATTTTGAAACTATAACCTATTATCCTACTTGTAAAATGCTACCCGGGTTTCCTTTTCCTCTCACAAAATTAAAAGAAAAGAAAAAATAAAAAAAATATGGTGGTGGGGGAGGGAAAGAAGGGGGGATTTTTAATCACTGATTATCAGTGATTGAGATTCTCCCAATTCTATGGTAGAGTTTTTTTCCAAACTCCACCGAAATAGGATATGTATCCATCAACATCTCATCACTTGAGAAAATTGTGTTATTTGGAAAAGTAAAATATTTGAAAACACTTGATCAAAAAAAAATATATATATTTGAAAACATATACTCCGTATTATTCTTAACAACTTTTAGGGTTTTATTTTATATATATAAAAGCGTAAACAACTCCTTCAAACACATCGATCATCACACAGTTGAAAACCCTAATGAAAAAACCAAAATCTGATTCACCATCGCCGGCCGATCTTCCCCTTAACCTTTGGGTTGAGATCTTCCTCAAACTTCCTCTCGTTTCGGTTGGCAGATGCTTGCGTGTGTGCAAGCAATGGTATCGTCGTATATCCGATCCATTTTTCCTATCGAATTATAACCCTAACTCCATCCGTAATCACCCGATAAGCCTCTTGATGGAATGTTGGTGCTGCCGAAGGGACCCCAAAGCAGTGCCAATGGACATCATATTCCTTAATGAAGCTTTCAAGAATGTATCCAACAATGGGGTAACCTGTATTGCGACATCCGAATCGCTTGAGAGACGCCCTTTCCGTTCTCACTGCGACTTCTTTCCCGAGAGGCGAGGCCGCAGGGTGACGGTGTTGGGCATTTGTAACGGTTTGGTTGCTCTCTATAAGTCCCCCGGAGATTTCATCCTCTTCAATCCGTGTACCAAAGTCGAGAAAAGGTTGCGATTCGATGCTATTCAATCCAACGTGATAGATTGGTTTTTTAAGTATCGTTGCTTGTGCGCGCTATACCATGATCAAGCACGCGGTGAGTACAAGGTCATAATGTGTGATTCGACAAGTTTCTGTATCGTAAGCCTCAAGGACGGGAGTTTCACCTCCAAAACTCAATCCCATCAATCCCATGTGTTGCAAAACGTCAAACTCTGGCAGATCCTTTATTATGGGCAGGACTGGCAGGCGACGATGGTAAGAGGCGTTCCTCATTGGGCCGGTGAACTTCGCGTTGGAGGTGATGTAATCATCTACTTTGATCCACAGGCGGAGGAGTTTCAGATGGTTCGATTTCCCAAGGCAAGGGCTTCAATGGGTGCTGATGGTCAGCCGGGCAGATTCGCATTGGGAGCTTTGGACGGGCAACTGACCGTTGCGCTTGAATTAGGTAAAAGCTTCGATTACGAGGTGTGGGCTTTGAAAGAGTACGGGAATGAGCCTTGTTGGAGCATGCTATTTGTGATCCCCAAGGCTTGCGATTCTTTTCAAATTTTATCGCGGGTGAGTAACGACGAGATTTTGGTATGGGGACAATATTTAAAGGTATATAACATTAGAAGTCGGAGATGGCGAGAGGTACTCTTCTCCAACGGGCTTCACAAAGCAATGAATTATATTCCGAGCTTGGTTTCTCCAAACCATTGATATGATATGATGACTAGTTTTTTTATGTTTACTGATGATATATTTAAGAACTAAAAGTTTTTTAGACTTGGATTAGATTTGAGTATTCCATTATATATATTGCTGTGCATAAATTTATTTATTTAAATGCAATGTATGAATCATGATGTGTTTCTCTGATATGATTTAGAAGGAAATGTGTATGTATGTATGTATCTAAGGCCAGGTTGTTCGAAGTCGACGATTGTAACAGGCATTCCTCATTGGGCTTGTGTGTACCTAGCTTTAGCTTGGCGCCGGTTCGTAATCATTTACTTTGATAGTCTAATGGAGGAGCTTCAGATGGTTCGAATACCCACATGGTCTTCAACTGATCGAATTCAGACTAGCTCTGATCTTTGGACGTATAAATACAAAGGATTTTGGCTATTAACTTTGAAACCGTCAACTTTAAGGTGTGGAGTTCTCCTTTGGATTGGAAAAGAGTCGACTGAGGTTCCAATCTAGAACTATTTGACGATGGGTGAAGTGATATCAACTCCGTAAGCACTTGAGGGCTATCGAACATGTCTACCTACAAACGTCCTTGGGATGCCATTGCCTTGTTGAGGGAAAACAACAACGGAACATGGTGTTGATTGAGAGCAAGATATATTGTGTGATTAGTTCATAGGTGATTTTCTTCACCAAAGAAACAATCAATGTATAAATGAACCCCTGAATGTTCTTGTTGTAACGAGAATGAAAATAGAGAAGATTGTTGTAACGAGAATGAAAATAGAGAAGAAAGACACATAGATTTACGTGGTTCGACAACAGTGTGTTACCTACATCCACGGGCAGAGAACCAGTTTTGTATTAGAGGAAGCGAAAACATATTAGGGTTGTTGTTGGGGCTCCGCCTCCCGGATTCAAGGCACATTAACAAATCTTCACCTTGACTTGAATCCTCTCATAAATAGATGCACCCATGAGAAGTGCCCAAACGTTCCTCTGCCTCATATGTGCCCAGACGTTTATCTGCCTAATATTTGTCCTTGAAGAAGGACCCGGACTACCATGCAGGGCAACTCAATAGCTGGTGATGTTAAGCAAGTCCAAACAGTGTTGGAATTTGCTCTCCTGAACTGGCTTGGTGAACATAGAAGCGGGATTATCAGTTGTTCCCACCTTCTTCACCCCGATTCTCTTCTCATTCATCAGAAAATGGTACTTGACATCAATGTACTTCTTATGATGGACTTGATCCTTGGTTAAGCATATTGCACTCAAGTTCTCACAATACACTAAAGTCTGATCCTGATGTAGGCGTAGATCATTGACCAAGCCCTTAAGCCCGACTTCCTATTTAGTAGCTTCTGTCAACGCCATTTACTCTACCTCTATGGTAGACAAAGTGACTGTACGTAGATTGTAGAGTTGCTTTCCAACTCACCACAGAACTTCCAAGAGTGAAAACATAGTTAGTCATCGATCTCCTACTATCCACATCACCGGCATAATCAAAGTCTGAAAACCCAGCAACCAAGCACTATGTATCATTCCCATAGCACAAACCAACATCAGTAGTACCTCTGAGATACCTGAAGGTCCTCTTTACAGCTTGTCAGTGCTCCTTCCCGGGTTGAACCATAAAGCGGCTTACCACGCTAACAACAAATGCTAGATCTGGTGGAGTGCAGACCACGACATACATCAAACTCCCAACTGCGCTAGCATAAGGCACTCTAAACATGTACTCCTTCTCCTCCTTAGTCTGAAGTGTGTACATTCCCAACTTGTTGTTAGACGTCATTGGAGTATCTATAGACTTATCCGAAGACATTCCAAATATGCTCAATATCTTCCTGATGTACCTTTCTTGAGATAAGAAGCGTTTTCTCTGCTTCTTGTCTCTGTAGATCTCTACTCCCAGATTTTTTCGAGCAGCACCCAGATCTTTCATATCAAACTGTGCATATCTAACTTGTTCTGGGCAACAATCAACATCTCATCCACGTACAATACTAGATAAATATGTAAACCATCATCTAGACTGTTGTGGTAAACACAACAGTCATACTGACTCCTATTGTATCCCGGCTGCACCATATAGCTATCAAATCGCTTATACGTATCACTGCCTTGGTGATTGTTTCAGCTCATACAAAGACTTCTTCGGTCTGCAAACATGGTTCTCTTTTCCAGGAACCTGAAAACCATTCGGCTGAGACATGTATATTTCCTCCTCCAACTCTCCATGTAGGAAAGTTGTCTTCACATGTAGTTGCTTAAGCTCCAAATCCTGATGTGCAACCATTGCTAGTAGCACCCTGATGGAAGTACATCTGACTACTAGCGAGAAAATCTCGTTGTAGTCTATTCCCTCTCTCTGATTGAATCCTTTTGCAACTACTCGTGCTTTCTGGTCGGACCCAACAAGACTTTCCCCCAACAGTTATACATATATGCATATGTGTGCTCTTCTCGTTATTGAGACGTGAAGATTGAGACATAAACAAAGCCACACATTGAAAGAGTGAACAATACAAGTCTAAAAGAGTTGTGCGGGGAATGAATGAATATTCGAATGTCGGTCATGTGTCGCGCTGTGAGAGGGAGAGAGGCAACGACTGTGATTTCCGGATATGAACGATTGTGATTGAGTCTGTCGGTTAGTTATTTACAATTACAAAATGCAATTTTCGACAATGAAAATGTAAAATAAAAACATAAAATAAATTACCACTACACTAGATTCATTTTTATCTATATATAGACATCAGTTTTGAATATGTTTGAACATATTTTGAGAAAAATATTTTTCTTTAAATACAATTATGTATAATAATACCAAAAAAAAAATTTAAATAATACCTATTTTTTTACCACAATACTATTATTTTAGTCATTTTTAAAATAATAATAATATTATTTTTTTTTGGTAATTTAAAATAAATATATAATATAATCGTAGAATAAAAATAATTATTGGAGAGGTGTATATTTGTAAATTAAAGTGATTGGGAAAGATGAGTTTTGAAATGCTAAGGATGCTACTAATAAAGTGGAAAAAATAAAAATGAGATGCTAGAATGATGCCTGAATATGATAATCTGCTCAAGCATTCTTGTTCGGTGTGTACATGTGAAACAAGCAATCCCACATCAGAAGTTGAGAGGGTTTCGAACTAGCATATTTCCAACAAAATTATTCAATGGATGAAATTCCAACACTAAAATACAATGGAAAAAAATTCCAAAGGTATGTGTTGTTGGAAAGGAATAAGTGGTATTTTCCCACGATCGAAAGTTGTTGGAAATAGTTTTCCAAAGTCATTCCAACATTTAAACATCGTTGGAAGTAAACTCCAATAACTTGAACTGTTGGAAATATAGATTAAAAACACCTTCCATCACTAACTTTCGTTGGAAACATTATTTAAAAAATGAATCTAAATTAATTCTTTATCAAATTTTTGCATCAGCCGGCTAAAACTAATTCTTTATCAAATTTTTGCATCAGCCCCTCAGCCGGTTAAAACTAATTATAAATTTACTTTAAAAAATGAAAAAAATCTTCTTCTTTTTTTTAAAAAAATCTAAATCTTGAAAATATTGGAAGATTCACGAACTACCCACCCATTAGGTAAAGATTGATCTTATCGTTAATTGCAACATATAAAAAGGGAAAATATATATGTGAGAGATTTTGCATCAGCCGGTTAAAACTAATTATAAATTTACTTTAAAAATGAAAAAAATCTTCTTCTTTTTTTTTAAAAAAAAATCTAAATCTTGAAAATATTGGAAGATTCACTAGCTAACTACCCACCCATTAGGTAAAGATTGATCTTATCGTTAATTGCAACATATAAAAAGGGAAAATATATATATGAGAGATTTTATAATTAATTAGTTAGATTGAAAAAACAAATAATTTAAAAAAAAAATTTCAATTCAATCGAAATGAAAGGATCACAATTCACAACTGATCAACCACGTCCTTAATTAGTGGGTGACTTAGTGGAAAAAATGAACGCTCTAGTTAACCGCTTGACTCTCTTCTCCAATCCCTCAATATATATGTCATCTGTTTTCAATCACTCATTTGTTAACCTCCAAGATGGAAAGCAGTCATCATAAGTACAATTTAAACAGGTCTATCACCTTCTATGGCCGACAAGTTGAGAGAGCAAATGAGTGTACAAGTGAGCATGTATCTGCCCCTCAATGAACGGCGTCGCAGGCGCGCTTCTCAAGCTTCTCCATCTTCCTTGATACCTGGGTGTTACTGTAGAGGTGCCAGCGGCGGGAGAGGAGGATCTCGATGAAAGGTAGAGATCCTCGTAGAGCATGCCAGAGAGGAAGTCCAACTAGGACTTACGGAAATGAGGGAGGTCGACGCCGATCCTCTTGATCTCTTTGAAGCTAGATGGGGTAGAGGTCGTAAGTTGACATGGCTGATGAGCTCCTCGGCTGTCTCTCGGTAGAAGGAGGACTTCATGGACGATGTTGAGAAGTTGCTTGACGAGCTCAGTGGTGATCTCGCGGCGAGGAGGTCGTCATCCCCATAGGCGGGGAGGTGCAGCGCGCGGTGGTGGTGGTGGGTGACGGTTACTTGGGGATCCTATAGTTGTAATGCAAATTCATTCAACAGTTGTTTTAATGATTGTCAGGATTATCAAGCATGTTATAAAATTATATTTAATGTTTAATTTTGTTATCGAATCCTAGACAGTTTCTCTAATATTTATATTATATTCAAATTGTATATGCGTTTTCATTTCATAATTAATAATAATACAATTTAAATTTTTTTATAGGTGAATGTGGTATGATATTTTTAGATTCAATTATTTGTTAATTTTGGTTGATATTGTTGATTTCATTTGATTATATTGTCACTATTTTGCCAACGATGAAAAGTATTTCCAACAGTAAATATTGTTTCCAACATTACATATAGTTGGAAATTCCAATAGACAAAGTGTTGGAAGTTCGAACTAGCAGACAACCGGTTGAAAACTAATTCCAATATTGAAAACTAATTCCAATAGTAGATATTGTTGGAAATTCCAATTAGTAGATATAGTTGGAAATTCCAATGGATACAACTTGGTTTCGGATGGAAATTCCAATTACAGATTGAAAATAGTTGGAGTTTCCATTGAAAATGACCATTGTTACTAGTTGTGTTTCTAGTAGTGTTACCACAATACTATTATTTTAGTCATTTTTAAAATAATAATAATATTATTATTATTATTATTATTATTATTATTATTTGGTAATTTAAAATAAATATATAATATAATCGTAGAATAAAAATAATTATTGGAGAGGTGTATATTTGTAAATTAAAGTGATTGGGAAAGATGAGTTTTGAAATGCTAATGATGCTACTAATAAAGTGGAAAAAATAAAAATGAGATGCTAGAATGATGCCTGAATATGATAATCTGCTCAAGCATTCTTGTTGGGTGTGTACATGTGAAACAAGCAATCCCACATCAGAAGTTGAGAGGGTTTCGAACTAGCATATAAATAGGCAGGCTACTCCACTCAACACTAATCGGTTTTGGGTTGGAACCTCATTTGCTTGTGTGCTAGGCTTGATAATGTTATGCACCTATCCCAAGGAAAGTCCTTATATTGTTTAGGGCATTGGAAGGCAATATAGCAAAATGAGGGACTATAACACAAAAAATTAAAATCATAAACAATTTCAATCATATTGCTTATATATATTGCACTTATATGGCTTAGGGCATATAAGTGTCATACCATATAATTCCTCGATCAATATACCACATTGGAAGTTGGGAGAGTTCTAAGCTAGTATATAAGTAGGTGGGTTACTCCAATCAACATCAATTGGTTTTGGGTTGGAACCTCATTTGCTTGAATGTTGGGCTTTGCACCTCTCCCAATGAAGGTTCATGACTGTCGGTGTCAGAAATCGCGCAAAAGCTTATAATTTCAATCACATATCAAGCCCTTATATTGCTTATGACTGGGTTCTGATAGAAGCCCTATAGCGGGAATAATTCCTTGCTCAGTATCAGACACAAGCTTATACAAATTATCTATCATTTATGCCTTTGGAGACTGGGTCCTGACAGAAGCCCTATAGCGGGAATAATTCCTTGCACAGTATCAAACACAAGCTTGTACAAATTATCTATCATTTCTGCCTTTGGAGACTGTGTCCTAGCGAGTAATCGATGGCCATTCTCATGAGCTTACAACGTACAAAATATATGAAAGGAGTATAAGATAAACATTTAGCCAGTGGTACACTTGAGAGCTAGGATAGAATTCAGACTGCACCAAGCTGTTGAGAACAATCAATAATTAAAGATATAGATCCTGTAAATTTCAAGTGTGTATAAAGTGAAATCGCATGTTAAATATCATACGTACATTAATCTTCAAAAGCACATTGGTGAGGTATTAATCATTGACCGATTTGGAGTAATGCTTGTGTCACAATTCCCCGATCTGCTAGACACTTCTTTTTCCATGGACTTGAACCGTTTTTTAAAAACAATCGATATATTTTTTTGGTAGAAAAAAAACAATCGATATATAAATGAACCCTTGAATGTACTACATAATGCGTGCTCTTCTCGTTATTGAGACATAAACAAAACCCCACATTTAAAGAGTGAACAATACCAGTATAAAAGAGTTGCTCGGGGAATGAGTGAAGATCTCGATTAGAATGAAGATTCGAATGTCGACCATGTCATTGCAGCTTGTTTAGGCCACATTTCACATATACTTTGTTTATAGCAGTAGACAATGCAAAAATTCTTTCTGGTGAGGAAAAACTGCCTATGGCATGGGCGTAATTGTATTAAACCGTTTTGAAAATCCGTTATTTAAAATCATTTTTCCAGATGTAGATCAAGTTCGTTGTGGGGTAGGTCGGGTCGGTTTCTAAAATTGGTTTCTTAGAGCATGCCCAACAACTTTTCTAAAACAATCTTCAAAATATAGAATTATAAGTCAAATATTTTGAATATTTTTTAGCCTAATTCCAACAGCTTCCTCATTATAGAGTTTTCCCCAAAATATATGCAATTTTCTCCAAATTTAGGGAATGATCTCCCTATAAGTCAAATATTTTGAATATTTTTTAGCCTAATTCCAACAGCTTCCTCATTATAGAGTTTTCCCCAAAATATATGCAATTTTCTCCAAATTTAGGGAATGATCTCCCTAATTTTCCTCAAATCTCTATTTTGGAAAAGGTAACGGGGAAGCTCTTGAATCAAAAATCATCCCAATATTCTCCAAAAAAATCAAGATGGAAAATCTCTTGGGCTTGCTCTCAAGTTGCAACTACTTCATTCACAAATAATCTTTAACCCAATCCAATAGGTACAACGCTCGCTGGAAGTATTTTAGGGGCCTATGCAACGAAATTTTGTTAGCCTGTAACCATCTATTTCATGTAATACTATCGAATTCCATATCCATACTATATCCATATCCATACTATATATAACCCGTAAGTCGTAACATCTCATGTTATTTCTTATGTGATCAAGCAACTAGCTAGAACTACATAAGTTCATTCCCTTTTGCATAATTCCTTACAAGATTTTTCATTGACTCTTTTTGTTGGTTAAGCAAAATAATCAAACCATAAGCAAATGTATATATATATATATATATATATATATATATATATATATATATATATATATATATATATTCATTCCATATCGGTCACTTTTGAGGTTGGATATGCAACATAAGGTAAAACCAGCCCCAAAATTTCTAGTTTTCCATTGATATCCATCGAATCATATGAAACCCAATGTGTGGTACTGGCCGTAGGCCATATGAAAGCCAAAAAAATTACCGATTTGCCAAGAAGTTTTGCACCCAAACAAAGGGCTAAAGTACTAGCTCAAAGAATAAACCAGGAAGAATTGTACCTAGAGGACATGACATTCAAGTTCGAAATCCGACAAAAAGTTACGATACCCACTTCCTATTCTTCAATCTGATGGAGGTTCTATTCGTTTAGCAAAAGAACATGGAGCTCGATTCCTTTTCGTCCAGGACTGGGCGCCATGGCACTGGGGCAGCACTGGGAGCAGTCATTTTGCTATGGTTGAATCACTTGTAAATCACTCCGCACATCCTTATTATATCCGATATGGGACAGGGGTGTTACAATCACCTCCAACCGCATGATCAAACGAATGCTCTCCAATCTCCTCCAACCTCCCACGAGTCTCCCCCTTCATCACATACACATAAACCTGCGATTTCACCGCAACCAACAACCTTCTCCCACTCGCAACTCCAATGCCCTCCACATTCCCCTCTCGAGCATCCAGCCTCATCTCCTCATCTGTCATCATCTCCATCACCCTCCTCCATGACTCCGAACACCTCAAACCTCCACACTCGTCTAACACATATCCTCCAAAAGAACAACGAATTCCAACTTGTTGTTTGAGAGTGAAACTGACATTTGCATTACAATGTATTGTAAGCCAGTCACATAATCATGGTAGGGGCTACAAATCACAATATTATCACAGGAGATATAAAATATACGATATAATGAACAAAGTGACCGTTGACTTTGCTAATATTAACTTTGAAATGGCTGCTTAGTAAGGGAATTTTCCGGCCCTTAGTCTCGAAACCGGGCCTAGCCACAGGGACCAGTTTCTTCTTAGTCTCGGGTTCTAGCTTATCCATTTTAGAATATGCAAGTTAGGCAAAAACATCATATTAGAAAATAACAACTGCACACGAACTAAATTTCAAAATCCCTATCAATTAGCTTCTTATAACATGATAATAAGAAAATCATGATTGGCAATTTGTATAAGACGTGGGGTCTTAAGAGATCTTATGACATGGGTATGGCTTGAATTACTTATAAATCACTCCGTATATACTTATTATATCCGATATGGGACGGGGGTGTTACAACCCCCCCCCCCCCCCCCCCCCCACACACACACACACTTAAAGCATTGAGGACCCCGTTAGGCCCAAGGGACTTCCTTTCGGGAGGAGCGTACCCAACCATACTGTCGGTGCACCTCTAAGTCCGAAATCGACACTAATACCATCTATAAGACCCAGGGTCTTAAGAGGCGTCATCACATGCCACCTAGCCCTCTCATGTCTGTTGTCCTCACTAGCTTGTATCTTGAAAAGGAAGAGCTCTTGTGACATTGGTAGGGTTTGAATCACTTATAAATCACTCCGTACATCCTTATTATATCTGATATGGGAGGAGGGTGTTACAATTTGTAACATAACAAGCACCCACCGCACCATAACCAAGTAGTATTTCCAAATAGTGCAGCAACTGAAAATACATACTTCAGTTCTCGACAAGGACCACCACTCAAGCCGGTAATTTTCTGTTCGTTATATTGGTCCACCACCACTGACACCTTCGTCTTCTTTTTCCTTTCTTTCCGTTGGAAAATCAGAAGAACAAAATACCCAGATTTCATACTCTCCAATTTCTCAGTCCAAATTGTTCATTTCAAATCTCAGATCCTAACACTTTACCCTTGCTAAAATGATTCTCTTAATCAGGAAATGAATAAAATTTTATATCAAGGAATATTCCAAGGACATGAGGGTTATTGTTATTGTTTTTTTTTTCTGAATAAACAGATCTTATGAGGACATCTATATTATTTGATATAACATGGGTATTAAAATAATAAGACTTTTTTTATATATATTTATAGGCCAATTCTTCCACGGTTGGCTTTGTGCATTGCAATTTAAGAGAGTGAATCCATTAGTTACAATCCCTCAAGATATTAGGTATCCCATGTTCCAAAGGCACCTCGCAGCTTGGTAGTTATCATTTGTTTTCTACCATTTCTGAAATCTACAATCCCTCCTTTTCGCTCGTGTAGGATTAAAAATGTATTCTGAACTTCTAATTAGTCCCATGGACTGATTTAGCAACGGGATGTAAATTATGTAATAGTAAATAAGGTCAAATAATAAGTCATGGTAGTTTTCTTTCACTCAGTCAAAAGAATCATAATGAGGATGCTAGGATGGTAATACAACCCTGCATACAAAAATTAGAGGACAAAATTTATAATTTTATATCTCCTATCTATCTTGTTTTTACTAAGACAATATCAATTTGAGGCTATGTGGCTTTGCATCTGGCTGATGAAGAATTCTTACCATATTTGACTCTCTTTCATATGCAAACGAGCTTGAGGTGCATTTTAATAATAAAAACATCTGCATTAAACAAGACTCCAAATCAGTTCCGAATTAGAGAAAAGCACATCCAAGTTGAATACTTGAAACCTCTAAATCAATCAAATGAAAAGTTGAAGAAGGCAGACATCAAGATCAGTGAACAGAGGAAGTTATATTGTGAAATTCTACTACTAATACATTTAGTTCAACTTCCTTCTAGAGCTTAAAAGAGCATCGCATGATTTTGTCTTTGTAGGCAGTAGAAGGCAGCAAATTAAAAATGAACGAACGTTTGTTGATTTGTGAGAAAATGTTTGTTACATAACTTGATGGAAGAAAGAAGCTATCAACCATATTTATAGACGAAATGAGGACCTAATCTAACGATCTAGAACCTTCCACGTGTATCCAATTTCCCGCATAAACTAACTGACATTGACCAAGAGTTGAAAACTTGGAAGCTGAGATCAACGTTGAGCTTGAAGTGAGGATTGAAGAAGACGATCGAGACGACGTCGTATCCTTTGTCTCTTTTATAATGTCATAACTAATAGTAAATTATCATAAGGCGCAATATATCTTTTAGTTTGCTTAGATTGGTTCAGCTATTATATTGGTTGCGTGTTGCTTGGCTTATTCAGGGTCGTCCAATGTATTTTGGGGGCCCTGTTCAATACTACTTCTGTATTAAAATATTTAATTTTTATATGGTTTTTTAATAAAGATAAAAACTATATGATATATAAAAATATATGAAATTATTAAAAATAACATTTTAAAATCCAATATTTTATCGAGTTTATTTTAAACCCTATGAAAAATTCAAATATAACTATTTTACTAGGAGGAGTATTTATTAAGATTTACTAATAAATCACAAACATGTAGGAGAGTAAATTAGTATTGAATAAATTTATATTTAAAAAATAAAAGAAGACCAAAATAAATTTAATGTAGAACTACCTTCTAGTAGTTATTTAGTTTTTTTTACTGTTATGTTTATGTCAATATAACATGAAGTTTTGTTAAATTAACAAATAAAAATACTTAATAAGAAGGCCCCAAAAATAATTATAAATAGTTGATAAGAAGACCCCAAAAATAATGTAACTTAATGATGTATTAAAGTAACAAATAAAATTAGTTAATAAGAAGGTCAAAAATTAATTAAAAGTAGTTAATAAGAAAGTCCAATATAGTTTTCTATATAAAAAAAGTTAAAAAGATTAAAACAAAATTTTGAAGAAGGTTGAGATTCGAACCCACAATCAATGGGTAATTAGTTAAATTTAGTTGGGCCACTAACCATTGAGACAACCCATCAATGTGATTATCTAGACAACAAATAATATAAGTAGTAATAAATTTTGATATGGGGCCCTAGAAAATTTGGGGCCCTGTTCCGTTGGGCTTTTTGAACGGGCTATTGGACGGGCCTGCGGCTTATTTCACCTTATTCAGGTTTTCAATTGTATGTTCGACGGTTTATGGCTGTTGACTTATCGGCCCATTGAGAATTAGGATTGTCTAATCTTGAATTCTTACTTTATAAAAAAAATTGCACAATATATCTATACATGTATTTTATTTAATTGATAAATTAAAACTATTTCATATCCATACTTAAACGTGGCCACGGGTCAATCCGTGACCCTGCGGGTGCGGGTTCTCGGGTCAAAGGGTCAAGGCGGGTTGCGAGTTAGGGTTAGGGTCGGAGGTTTGGGAACCCGTTGACCCGGCGGGTCAAACCGTTTTTTCAGAAAATTTGTCATTGGAAGTGGGCCCCAATTCAAACGGCAAATAATACGGAAACGGTAAACAATACTACGTAGACGGTAAAAACGAAACGGTATTTTCAAAACGTCAAAACATCACAAAGGCGCGAACCCGTTCAACCCGGACCCTAGTCGCCAGGTCAACCCGCTGGGTGATCCGAACCCATGAACTCGTTGGATTCCCGGGTTAGGGTTCGGCTCACCCCTCCCCGACTCTTGACCTGGCGGGTCAAACCCGTCAACCCGCTGGGTCGGACCCATGGCCACGCCTAGCTATACTTACCAAAAATATTAATAGATAAATACTTTATAGGTTTCATTTTATTTATATCTAGATTATTTTTTTGGTGGACATAATTATTTATATCAAAATTAATTATTTAATAGTTAGTATTTTATTTATATTTATATTATTTTTTGGTAGAATGAATTGTTATATGTAGATTAATTTTAATTTTATATTTTTCACACACTTTGATCGTTAGTTTTAAACTGATTCTAGAGACATGATGTGGCTAATGATTTCTCTTCATTATTTCTTATTCACTTGATGAAACTGTATAGTGCAACATAAGAGTTCTCGGGGGACTTGTTCCTGCTCATTTGCGTGCAACTGATTCTAGAGACATGTTTTCTCAAGGACCTTATTCGATGTTCATGCCGCCTCTGATCTGCGCTTTCTTCTCTTCAATTAGCTAGGTGTCTACAGAAATTTTTTTTTGGGCATGTGCTGTTTTTATAGGCTGCCTCTAATCTGTGCTTTCTTCTCTTCAATTAGGTATGTTCTTGCCGCCTTTGATACGTGATTTCTTCTCTTTATTTAGGTTTGTGTGCTTTCTTCTCTCAAACTAGGTGTCTATTGAATTGAAAATAATTTTGGTCTGTGTGTAGAATTTCCGCTGGTTTTTTACTAATTTTTTATATGTTGGCATTAGGTAACTATTTTTCTACTTTCTCGTGTTGGCTAACGCATAAGAGTACATTGAGTGGGAGCATAATAGGGATTTGGCGGGGTTTCTTATCAGGTAATATATTGATCTATGCACCTTCATGTGAATCTCTCATTTCTGTAGTATCATGAAGATCACACGTACATAATTGGTTGAGGAATTTTTTTGGTTCATGTTTTTGATTGGTTGCAGTTTGAAAAAAGAGCCTTCTTCCACTCATCTCTAGACTTTGTTTTTCTTGGCTTGGTTATGTGAAGTTGTGAACGGGAGAGAGCTTTAGAAAAAAGGATCTTGATGTGCTTTCGGACAGAGGACTCCCTCATACTAGGTACAACTACGGTACAAGTACTATATCAGGTTAAGGATGAAGACACTGGCTGTTTTGTGGTTACCCTTGGAAAACTTGCACCAAAGTAAGTGAACTCTCTCATTCATTTAATTTTAACTGATGAATCTTATGCCTCTTTGTACGTATAATGCAAGTAACTTATTTGTTGCAACTACATATTGCTTTGTTAAGACCGTAGGAATTGCCTTGTTATCTTGTCGGGAATTCTGCGAACGTTTTCATGATTATCATCACAATGAACCTTATAACAACATGCTCTGGATGTATGTCAAATTCAATCACAAATCACTCAAATTTTACTTGAATCAAGTAAAATTATTTTGTCACTGATTTTGGTATCCATTGCTGCTTTCATTAACCAAATCGATCCTAACAGAATTTTGTGTCTCAACAGTGTGGAGAGGAGAGGATGTGGATTTGGCATGCAACCCCAGAATGAATGGTTGAAGAACATCAATTCCTGTAATTCCTGTAATTAATCAAAGTAATTTATGCATTCTTGTGATTTTGCTGATTCAATGTTAAGACACTCCTAGTTTCCTTGAAATTTCAAATCTGAGAGGTAATTTGCGAGATTTTTGATGGACGAGGAAGCAACTGTAGTGCATACGTTTATCTCTGTCTTTATTTTCTAGTTAGTTTTATTTTTTCATTATACTAAAATATTTGTGATTAACATCGTGTGTTTTATCCTCTACTCTGTAGCATTTTCACTATCTTGGATTGAAGTCGACTCCATGACCTAACCGAGGAAGACAAGGTTCTAATGTGGAGATTGCAACATGAAAAATGTGATTTCTTATGTTTGTATTTTGAAGGTTATTCTATTTCTTGTTCATCCTATGGTATTATAGATGCATAAGCTATTTTTTATGAGTGTGTGTTTTTAACTTTTATGTTTCCTTATCTTTGAATTCTTATAGAAATAAACATGCTGTTCTACATTGTTTTGTATTTGTACTGGTTTTTTATGGATTAAGAACATTTATTATGGGTACTTAAGGTGAAATTTTTATCAATATTAAGAAGAGCTGATAAAATACATATACTTGCAGTAGTACCTATAGTTTTTGTGTACCACATAAAAATTCAGATCCTGGCAACTACATGGCCTCCAGTATTCTGTCTTTCTTTTTGGTAAGCAAAGAGGGGCAAGCCTCTCAAAAGTCTATTTAGTTTATTTTCTGTCTTTAATTTTTTTTTGTCTTTATTTTCTATTTCGTTTTTTTATTCTTATAGCATGATGCATATTTTTGGTTGACTTCGTATCTTTGATCCTTGACTCTAAGAAATATTTTTGTTTTCACTGTCTTCGAATATTGGATAGAAGTTGTCTCTTTTAGTGTTACCGAGCATATGGTGGAGATTGCACATAATGTCTCAAAATTATGCTTGTAGATTTTGGTCTCCTGATTCGTCAAATCTTCTCAATTTGAAGAGTTTAATGCATTTTTTGCCTGCCACTGCATTTTTTTAACTATATTTGTTTCTTCCCAGTGTTTGACTTCTTTGGGATGAAAATGGAATTATCTGATGCTACAGTAGTATATTGGTAAGTGCTAATCATAAAAATGCAAATCAGGAAGGGTCGGCTGAAAATGGAATTTTTCTTGCCTATTTCCATTGAGGGGTAAGTGTTAATCATAAAAATATACACTAGTCCTTTCCCTCTTTCAATCTAGTTCTAGTCCTCTAAATCTGTTTGTTTTGTTTTAATTAGATTATGGGTTTTTAGATACCTTCAGTTCACGGTGGAATATCAGCATGTTCCATTCCCGTTCACAGGTGAGTTTTCTAAATTCTAAGTCATGTTCACAATTGAATTTTGTTTTCTCTAGCGACTCTGAGACATTATCTAGGTGAAACCTTTTCTCCTATGCATTGAACAAAATTATTTTTCTTCTTCTTCTGACTTTGCATTGGACAACAAAGAAATCAAAGGCTAGTGAAAAGTGTCTAGGAAGGAATCTGAAATTTGGAGAACAAAGAAATCAAAGGTTCGTGAATTGAAGAAGCTGAGTCAGTTGAGAAATAATTGTTGATATGCAACAGAGGAAATTTAATCAATTGCAATTGCAATTTTAGTATGGTGTTGATTTCATGTCATTTTCGCTCATGATTTTTGGTTTGAGTTGATTTTGATCGGTACATGACTTAGCTAGTTGCTTTGATTTCAAATCATTTTTTTTATATATTTCCTCAAACCTAGTCGCACTGATTTCAAATCATTTCTTTCTTGGTACAATACTACAATCGCATTCTGTCCAAGAGTACGAAGATCATTTGATTCTTTTTGAAGAAAGGTGGAGAGTGAAGGCGTTTATAGGAAGTGAAATCCCAATCCTAACTAGAACGCCAATCACAATTCATACATGGAAAGTAAGAATTGGATCTATATATTGTTAATTACTGCTTATGTGTAATGCTTGAAAATCTGTTGTTTTGATTCTTCCTTGTTACCTCTAAAATGTTTGTTTGACTTTGTCTCTTTGTGTTGTTGATTTGGAGCAGTTCAATCTTCAGGCATACAAGAAGTATCTCCCAACCACTGGAGCATCGTTTTTCTCTCAAATACTTTCGTTTAATGAAGCAACTGCGAAATTGACAAATGGGACACTGCTGCATAAAAACAATATCATAGTCTGACTCCTATGTATTGCAGCTGTAGCTGCTGTCGTGTATGACATATCAGACAGGGTATTTTTCACGCTACATGTTCTGATTTTGTGCAGCATCTTGGGGAATATATTGATGTTCTTTGCTATTTATCAAAATCTGATTCATTCATAAAGTATTATTTGTTTTTAGAAAATGTTATCAGAATTTTAGGTCCTTCAAAAACATTGTGGTCATTGCTTTGTTTTTCCTTTGTTAACACTTCCCTCTCTGTCCTTTCTTTCTTTAAGTTAATTTTTGGAGCTTTGGATGCAAGATACATTCATTCGCACTAAAAGATGGGTTCAGGAATTGCAAAACAAGGTAATCGTGCAAAATATTAGATGAACTAGTTAGTTTTGAAAACATCTTAAGTACTAACAATTCTCAGAAGTTTAGTTTTTGTTACTAATAATCTTCTCTACTGTTCTCATAACATGTTTAGATCACTAATTTAAGTTTTATCTGATAAACTTGGAGCACATTCTTAAATTACAAAGATTGTCACTTTATTCTCTTTTTTATGTACTCATTGTAGTACAGGTTTGTTACTCTTCTAGAGTGACTGGGTTGTTCCCCCTAGTTAATTAAATAACCTACTGGGAGCTTTTCTCTGTTGTTCAGTGGAAGAATAATTACATTATCCTCATTATATCAGAGTTACATTGAAATACTGAAATTAAGCAATTGGCCTTAATGTAGATGATGCCTTGTGGAGAAACTGGGTCAGGTAGCATGTGGTTATTATTTGAAGACGAGGTAAGGTACTTCCTCTATTTTTATTTCTCTAGAATACAAGTATCGCTGGCATCTACAACTCAGGTGCCTGAGATATATAGTAGCTTTGTTTGCAGGCACTTTTTGTGCTTGTACATGATCATATGAGACCCAACTGAGGGCTTGTGAGTGATGCTCTCAAGTATCAACAACACCTTGCATTTCAAGGTATATACACACACTAACTGTGATTGACCTTTACTTGGTGAAGGTTTGTATCATTTGTTATAGAGTTATTCGATAGATATTTTTGCCAGCATCACTCACAAGCCCTCAGTTAACCGGTATGTTGACTGGTGTACTTCTACTTTAAATGCTCTCTTTATTTTTGATCTTGTCTTATAGTTAGGAATTTTCTGCAGGCTGGGATACTGATTAGTTCATGACTGACATCCAGGAGGCGACTATGGCCATGCTCAATGTGATTAGAAATGTATATTTTGATGGTCAAGCTTTACCGACTTCTACTTTACGACCAAAGTTTTTCTGAACGGTCTCACTAACTATTGTCATTCAACAGGGAGGGCTGATGCCAAATTGTCAGTCTCTTATTTGTTGGCCCCTGGAGGATTCAACTTTGATGCCAAATTGTCAGTCTCTTATTTGTTTATAACTCTACTATTGCGTTAGCTATTCCTTCTTTTTCTCATCTTGATCTATGAAATGGATTATTTTGAATAAATATATCTGAATAAACCTTTGTATTTCAGGCGACGAGAGAGCACGGAAGTCGAGGATTTGTTCATTGCCCATATCTCCGGGATGGATACGTTGGCTCGGGGTCTCCGTAATGCTGCAAAGATAATCGAGGTGAATATATATAGCTTCAAAATGCAGACCTTTTGTACTTGTACTAAATACTTGTGGTTAAAAAAATTCATATTTTGGATCCTCGTTTTGGAAAATATAGGATGGATCATTGGGTGAGCTTGTGAAGAAGCGATACCAAAGCTTTGAACACAGAACTGGGTGCAGAAATAGAGGTAGGATTTCATCAAATCTCATCGTTTTCATCATCCATTGTGGGTTAATGTGATAGATTATAACACGAGTAGCAGAATCGGTGAATGACTAGTGAATTGTTGGAATGAGCAGGCTAGAAAGGTCGATTTCGACTTGTTGGAGAAGAAGGTGATGGAATGGGGCGAACCCAAGGTTGCTTCAGCCAAGCAGGAGTTAGCAGAAATGATCTTTGCATCCGTGATATGAAAATGGAATTCGGTCCGTAGAGGTTGCAGCTCCATCTGATCCGAAGAAGCCTTGGTAGGTTATGAATACAATAATCTCAGTAGAAGTAGTAGTAGTAGTCTTTTTTTGTGAAGGACCTTAATTTTCAGTGAATTTGATGATGGGTTGGATGATATCTCCATTCAACTTAATTGTTTCTAAATTACAGTGTTGAAATTTCGACGCTTTTTTTTTTTATCTCCATCCATTCTGGGGACTAGATGAAAAGTACGTTTTTTTTTTTTTTGAAAAATAACATGCCAATTTCAACGCTTTAGGGTGTCGAAATTGGCAGGTCATTTCCGACGCCATAAGGCGTTGAAAATAACATGTCATTTCCGACGCCTTAGGACGTCGAGATTGGTTTCGACAGAATTTTGCGTCGAAAATACCACTTGCCAATTGTGACGCAAGAATTTTTGACGCTTTTTAAAAGCGTTGAAATTAAAATTTTTGACGCTTTTTAAAAGCGTTGAAATTAAAATTTTCGACGCTTTTTAAAAGCGTTGAAATTAAAATTTTCGACGCTTTAAAGTGTCGAAAATGGTCATAAAAAGTGTCGAGATTTGCACTGTTTTCCTGTAGTGATTATAATTCAATTTTACTATTTTTTACTATATATATATAGGGAAGCTTTAAAATGTAAAAAGTCCTTAACGTGTAAAATTGGCTTAACGTGTAAAATTTGGGTTTGAGGGGAAAACCGACACGCGGGTCTGATTTAAAAAAAAATGAACCGGGTTTAGCCTACTGGTGTTTCTTCCGCTCTTATTCCCTCTCCCGCAATTCTCCAGATCTAAGAACGAACCTCCGCCAGTCCTCCGCCTCCTTCCTCCTCCTCCTTCCTCCTCCTCCGCCAGTACTCCGCCCTCGAGGCCAGGCTTGACTCCGTCTCCTACCGGATCTCCGCCCTCTACTCCCTCCTCTCCCTCATCCTCGCCTTCATCCCTCGCCTTTTCATCGCCGACCTAGGGTTATCTGCCTCCAAGCCTTATGGATCCTCCAAACCGGCCTCTCCCTCCACGTCGACGCCTCCACGGCGGTTCTGTGACGACGCCTTTGCTCAAGGCCTCGAGCAAGGAGATCAGGCCGGGGAGGACGGCGCACAACATGCCGTCGTCGTCGCTGATGAAGAAATCGGAGCTAGGGCTGGTTTCGAAGGTGCGATGTGGCGCATTGAGGCTGACACTGCAGAATTCCAAGAGGTAATTCTCGGGACGAAGCTGTTCGTTCTCTTTCCGACGATTCCTTTGGCTTTCATTGCTCAGTGCCTCGATTTTGGACGGGTAAGTTTTTAATTTCCTTATTCAATTAGGGCTTCTGAACGATTGCAATTGATTGTTTGAAGTTAGGCATTGTTGATTTAGTGATCGATTGCAGTTGAGTGTGTAGTTCACATAGTGTTGTTTTGTGACATTTGGTGATATCGATTGCAATTCTCAAGCTTGCTCTCTGGCTAATGCAGCTTTTGAATCAATCTGCACATTTCAATGTATTCTGAAAGTTTAGATCCTGGATCTCTAATCAATCTGCATATGAATGCCTCAATTTTGAAATTATAAGCTTGTTAATATGCTTTTTCCTTGTTTTTGACATTTTAGTTCAACCATTGATTGAGAATTTGTTCTTTATTCGGTTCTTTTGGAACTGTCAAGCATTCAAATACATAGAATTTGTTCTGGTTGCCACCTGACATTAAGATTCAGTTCAAGTCTAATCCAGTTTTAATTTTGTTTTAATAAATTCAGGGTCAATGTTACTTAATTTTATAGGTGCTCTTTGTGAATTTGATTTCTATCCTTTAAGAGGCTGGTTGGGAAAACCAAACTTGATGCTTCTGTAATCTGTATTGTTCTAGAAGGATAAATTGGTGTGACCATGCCCTTCATCAAATTGAAGGAAAACACTGAATGCCCTTCATCAAATTGACTTGATTCCAATTGATTAGTGTTTGCTTCTGTTTTCAAGAGGTTTGACTGTCCATGTTTATTCTTGTTAGCAGTTTTGGTGACCAGTTAATGTGTATGTATACTAAACATTTAATACCTTTTAATTCTGTGCTTTTGCACTGCTTTGGCTTTGGCTTTTTTGATTGCCTATTTTCAGATTCTACCTAATTTCATAAGGGATGAAATTCTCATGATGTTCATTTTGATTTTGTTATCATATTTGCTCCATGTTTCTTCCTGCAATTTAATCTGTTTTTATGCAATTATAATGTTAACGATTGATCGAAATGAATAGATAGATAATACTTAAGTTTTATGAACTTATTATCATAAGCATTTCAGATTGAGGTAAGTGACCATGAGCTCACAGCAAGCTGTGATCAAGTGATTGGAGGAGCACTAGAGATTTTTTCTTCATTTAGAAGTTCATTGGACAAGGGACTGCTTTTAGGAGTAATCTTTATCTTAACACTCTAGAGAATTAGGTAATAGAAAGCAATTTAGCAGTAAGCACATCTTCATGCTACAATGATTCACACATGATCCAGATGGCCGTCTCCTCGACTCTGAGCTTTGCCTCCGAGCTGTTGAAGCCATCATGAGTCATGCTTCAGCCTCTCAAGTAAACTAATCACATTATCACCTATAGTATATGTAAAGAAGCAAAAAATTTAGTTTTTTTATCAAGAATCATATATGCTTTCAGGTGCCTAGACAAGAGCCACATTGCTTCGAGTTATGTAGCATTGAAGTAGATGGATCAGAAGAGCCACTGGGACACACCATATACAGTCTCTCGCGCGAGGTTAGTTCTCCTTTAATTTCTTGACTTCAAATGTAAGGAATGGAAGATATATATATAGTTCTCAACTGATGTTGATCAGTATATCGAATGCTAGATACTCCGTCTGTGCAGTGTACAACAAGATACGTGCACGAAGCCATTGGTCTTGTTTGACTCATTGCGCAAATACGGATGGGATGCAAAATTGGCACTAGTGCTTTCAGCATTTGCCATGATCTACGGCCAATTTTGGATCATCAATCAGTCACAAGATAGCAACAAACTGGCTTCATTAATTTCTCTACTCAAGGAACTGCCTATAGGCCTCCAAAAATTCAAACTCATCTTCATGTGCTTTATCTCAATGGCCTTAAACCCTCAATTTACCCTTAAAATTTTTTGACCTATTAGCTCAATTGGTAGAGCGATGTGCGTATGCACAAAGATGTGGGTTCGAATCCCACATAGGTTATATTATAAAGAAGAACACACCAATCCCAAATTGTTAATCATGCACATTATAATCTTAGTTATGCACTTTTTAACCTTAATTATGCACTTTTTAACCTTAAGTATGCACTTTAATTTGAAATTGTTATACGTAAAAAAATCGATTTCAAACTCACATATATCAACCTAAATTATATATGCGAGAGGTAAACCCTAACTCTCAAAAGTAAAAATAAAAATTAAAAAATAAATTAAAACATCGATTTCAAAAGCACATCTTTTGTCTTATTCATGCACATTATGATCTTACTTTTGCACAATTGTATTCTAAATCTGCACAATTGTATCTTACTTTTGCACACTTGTATTTTAAATGTGCACAATTGTATTCTAAATCTGCACAATTGTATCTTACTTTTGCACAATTGTAGTTTAAATTTGCACAATTGTATCCTACTTTTGCACACTTGTATTCTAAATGTGCACATTACAATTTTATTTTTACACTTTATGTTCTTATATTTGCACTTTACATTTGCACAAAAGCACTTCACAATTGCACAAATGCACTTCACAGTTGCACAACTGCACTTCACAGTTGCACAACTGTATTTCACAATTGCACAAATGCACTTCACAGTTGCACAAATGCACTTCACAGTTGCACAAGTGTATCTTCCTTTTGCACACTTGTATTCTAAATGTGCACATTTCAATTTTATTTTTGCACTTTATGTTCTTATATTTGCACATTACAATTTTATTTTTGCACTTTACACTCTTATTCATGAAGAGAAACATAGTACTTCAAAGCGATAAACATAGATAGCCTATACGGGATTTGAACCCGCATCTTTGTGCGTAGGCACATTGCTCTTTCATTTTGAGCTAATAGGCTTATAATCGGACATCACGCATATTAATGCAATTTTAGAATACAATTGTGCAATCTAAACTAAATTAAATGCAAAAATAAGCTAAAAGTCATAATTGCAGGCATTTTTAAACAAAGAACAAGGAACTTGGTGATAGATTCTCTTATTTTGTGAATTTAGACATGATAAAATAATGTCATGGGCACATGGCACAAAGGTGAGCTTTTTCTAATTGCACTTTAAGTTGAAGAAAAAAAAATCAGTAGCTGAAGTTTCAGCAATGTAAAGGGCTTGTAATGCAGTGAACTTTCATTAGATGAAGTTTCAGCAGTGCAGTGAGAAAAAAAATCAGCAGATGGAGATTGAGCTGAACTTTCAGCAAAGCATTGAACCTTCAACTGAACTTTCATGTCTAATGATACAGAAATGGAACAAAAAGACAGCATGTGCTTCAGTTTGATACCATCCCCAATTCCAGCTATACAGATTGGTTCTATTCAGTTGCCTTTCCAACTAACTCACCAAGTTGGTTCATCACATACCCATATGCATCCACAGCAGCCTACACTATTCCAATTTGGTCAAATCAGATACCCTCTCCCATTTCACATGGACTTTTGCAATTGGCACCTCAATCTATAACCTGCAGTCACCCAGATGTTCAAGCCAGTTATCCTCTGAATCAAAATCCTGGAGTTCCTTTAAGTGCACAACCTTCTCAAGATGGTTTTGCTAACGACTTCATTAAAGATTACACCTTCTACACCTTCCCACTTATAGTGGAAAGCCAGCACCATGATCTGCACAAATCTAGTGCATCCCATGTTTCGTCAAAGGAGCCAAGTTTTGTGAAAGGAGGTCAAAACACAGAAAATGATGTTCATCTGTTGCATCAGAGTCCAGCACGGGAATCCAATCAGTGTATACTAGAATCGGGTAATCACCCTGAAAACAAAGGTTCTCTTCATAATGCTAGGACGAACATTACCTCCACATCTGCTGCACAGGCATCAAATGGTCGGCTACAACTTGGATCTTCATCAGCTAACTTGTTCCTGTACAACATACAACAACGCATCAAGCACAGTGCAACACCAAGAGAATGACAGAAGGAAGAACTAGAGAACAAGAGATTAAAAAAATAGTTTTTGGAAATTTTTTTTTAAACCAAAATCAAATTTCGCTGTCTTCGATTTGGGACAACATCCTGAAACCCTAACCATAAAAAGTCTGAAATCTAGGCTACAACAGCCATTGGAACACCAACAAGTTGAATAAAGGCTTGGAAGATAGAACAGAGAAGAAGGAGGGTGAAGGATTGTATATTTGTACCTAAAATCGCTGAATCGAAGTCAATTTGTAGATATTCTCCTCGACGAGGCTCGATTCCCATCAATGTCGTCGATGGCGTCGATGACTGTCATATGACTCCATCGTCTTCCGCCGTCACCTTCGCCGATGATTGTCCAGCCATTAGAAATCCACCGTCGAAGGCAGGGAAACCGTCGTCTCCTTTCGCCGATGATTGTCCGCCGCTGAAGATGAGCTAAGCGAAAGGGAAACAGATGAAACAGAGTTAAAAAAATGGACAGCCCAACGCCAAAACAGGCCCAGCGAAATTCGAGAATGCATAAACGAGCCCAATGATGTTAATTAAGGGAATTTTACACCTTAAGCATATTTTACACGTTAAGGAGTTTTTACATTTGAAGTAAACCCTATATATATATATATATATATATATATATATATATATATATATATATATATATATATATATATATATATATATATATATAATTTGTGTCAACATATTCTCTTACATGGAACAAGACACACACTATGACACTAGTACCAATATAAATGTGTGTCAACATATCCTCTTACATGGAAGAAGACATACTGATACTAGTACAGTAGTACCAATATAAATGCCCTCCGTGTATACATACTACTGTTTAATTATTGTGAATTTGCCATAGTTATAGACAATTAAATAGCTCATACATTTTTGCGTTTTAAAATTTTAATTCTAACATTATAATTCAGTTTTAATTTATTATTTTTTACATATTTTTAATAGATAATATATATATAAATTTATAAATTTGTGTCAACATATTCTCTTACCTGGAACAAGACACACACTAGTACCAATATAAACGCCCTCCGTGTATACCGAATACTACTGTTTATTGTGAATTTGCCATAGTTATAGACAATTAAGTAGCTCATACATTTTAATGTTTTTTTAGAAGGTAAGGTTTTGGATGGTATTAGGCTTTGCTGGTTTACCATCTAGTACCGTCCCTGTGAACAAGTACCTAAATCTTTGAATGGGAAGCCAATGAGTAGCAACCCAAGTGCGGGTGAGAGTGTGCCACTTTGTCTGCAACTTTGTTGATCTCGCGAAAGATATGGCAACAAAAAAATGAGTTAAAAGTTTGGAAAGGGAGAAGAGAGTCGGAAATCATCACCATCTCAATCTTTCACGAGCATTTCCAAAGGTCGTTGATAATGCTGATGACGATCGAATTGTCACCCTTCACCTCAATGCAATGGAGCCCTAAATTTTATGCTGCTACAAGTCTCAATTGAAGGTCAAGTGCCTCCGCCAACAGTGCTGAAGAAGAACCGTAATGTGAAGCGTCACATGCCATCAAAGAATCTGCATAGTCACGAATCACAAAACTCGTGGCTTCTCTCGAAGGGAGCTTGGAACCATAAAAGTTAATTTTGAAAGTCCCCGTATGCCGTATGGGACGGTTTCCATCTTATATTCTTTTTCTTTCTTGTGGATGGTCGCGTTCTTGGTCTCTAGAGTTATTTTATTTTCAAATTATTTTTTCAATTAATGGTTCAATATATAATCTATATCTATATGTAAATATTTATACATTATATTAAGTCAGAGCATTTTTTAATGTTTATTCCCTCCTTGGATTGATATAAAAATTACATATATTTAATTAAATCTTTTAAAGAGAAAATTTGCCCAACGGGCCCATTTTTGGGCCTCTATTTGGAGAGTGTCTCCCACCCTTGTAAAATTAGGGTTTTGTCCACATAAATTTTTCTGGACAAAATTACCCCCCTAATTTCATACTTCCTTCCCTGTTTCAGCACCACAAAATTACCCCCCTAATTTCATAGCTTCAAAATGGAGCCCTTTCTCCCTCCTCTCCTCTCGCGTCGATCTCTGTAAGTTCTCACCTTCCCTCCCCCCGCCTTTCTCGTTCTCTCCGTCTCCCTCCCTCGGCCGTTGACAAAATTGTTACTCGGCCGGAGTCCGGTGCTTGCCGGCGATTCCGAGTCTTCCTCGCCCTCCATTTCCTTCCTCAATCAACAGATCGACGACGACAATAACAACAGATTGACGGTGCTCCGTTGAAGGTCTGTCGTTGCTCCTCCCAGATCCGTCGTTGCTCCTCCCAGATCTCGACGACGCCTGAGGTCTAGATCACGGCGACCCCTGCGATTCCGGCAAGGCCGAAGGCCTTGAACTCGTCCGCAAGTCCGGGAATTGACGATGTTCAGGAAGAGCATTTGTAGGCGCATCTCATCTCTGCCTGCGATTCTCGTCTTCTCCGTCTAAGGTACGATTATCTTCGATTTCTCTCCTCGATCTCCCTATTTCTTCCTCCGTTCTCGCTATTGCTTCCTCCTTTCTTGGAATTGATTTCACTGTTTTCTTGGAGAGGACACGTTTTAGCAAGATGATGTATCCTTGTTTCAGCAAGATCCATGGACCATGGGAGAAAACGAGGAGAAGGCTATTGATGTCATATATACTTGCTGGAGTTGCTGTTATTGCTGTCATATATACTTGGTGCTGCTTTTGCTATTTTGCTGTTGAGGGAGCACGCGTCGAGCCGCCTCAGCACCTCCAACAGCAAGTTGGTGTGGTCGTTTGTGGCTAAGGTCTTCGGCGTTGCTGGTATGGCCTCCATCTGATAGGCTTTTGATTGCTGTTTTAGTTCTCCAATTTCAGCAAGCCGATACTTAATTGTTGTTTGATTAATCTCTCACTTAGCAATTCACTTGTTTAATTGTTGTTTTTGTGTCATGGTGTTGATTTTGCTGAAATGCTTTGGTACTCATATATACACTAATATGCTTTCTCCAGGAATTCAATAAAGGTTGATTTGAATAATAATGCATTTATCTTATAGCATAATAGTTCAAAGTTCCTTCCTGTATAGTTGTTTCTGGTCATGTTTAATGTTCTTACAATTTGGTGTCTCTTGCCCGTCGGTTTCACATTGGCAGTCAGTGCTGATGGGGTAAGCTGATGAAGGTTGCTGTCATAGATGTTCCGATCTGCTGTCATAGATGTTTAGTAGGAGATTATATTATGTCTTTGGGTTGGGCTTATGTGATAGGATTGGATTTAGGTCCAATTAGAGAGTTAGTTGGGTCTGTTTCTTTTGGTGAATTGGATGGCATATATTTAGGGGCGAGCAAGTGCAATTCGTTTTGGCTTCTTATTATATATTACGTATTCTTTTTCTTTGGTTTGAAATGGATTAGATTTAAACACTTTTTTTTATCTGAAATGCTGAAATGCTGAAATTAATTCTCATTAGCGAAATTCGTTAGGTTGAAATGCTGAAATTAATTATTAAATATATGATTTGCATAGTTTTATCGATATGTAATAAAGAGTATGAGTGCTGAAACCGTGGTTTCGGCATCAACAACAGTGCTGAAATCGGGGTTTCAGCATCAACAAAAGCAATTTTTTTGTGGGATCTGAAATGCTGAAATTACTCTTTTGGTGAGGACTCTTAGTTTGATCCTTGAAATTCTTATTGATGAACTTGCTTAAAAACTAGAATTTGCTGAAATTGTTGTTGTTGAACTTAGTTAAATCTCCTTTAAAAGCCTCTTAGCTCAATGGTAGAGCGATGTGCTATGCGCAAATACGTGGGTTCGAATCCCGCATAGGCTAAATTTTATACCCCGTAACACGGTTTCAGCAACAACAACATTGCTGAAACCGTGGGTTTAGCATCAATAACGTTGCTGAAATCGGGGTTTCAGCAACTCCGGTTTCGGCAACGTGAAAAAAAAACAGTAATGCAAAAAGAAAAAAAACTGCTGAAACAGAGGGGGGAACAGGTGTTTCAGCAACCCAAGAAACGTGGAAAAAACAAGGTAAGATGGAGAAAAAAAAACCTCAATTTCAGCAATTTCGGTTTCCGTAATTTCGGCAACGTGGAAAAAAAGAACTCGATTTCAGCAACTTCGGTTTCAACAGTTTCTACAACGCGGGAAAAAAAAAAAAAAATTCGTGGAATTATTTTTTTTGCTGAAAACAAAAATTTCAGCATGATGAAAAATTCGGTGGACAAATCCCAAATATAGAGAGGGTGGGAGACGGATTCCTAATATAGCCCAATTTCGTGTCCTATATGGTAAATGCCCTTCTTTTAAATAAGGTTACGATCGCTATATTGATAATGTAAAAATACAACAAAATTTTCTTTCTAATAACCTTAAAATAATATATATAAGGGTTAAAAGGGTAATTTTGATTTATTTAATATTTTTTTAATAAAAAGTGATGATGGATGATGTTTTTTTAAATGAATGTATTTTAAATGGTGGTTTTCCGCAAACTATTTATTTAAAGGGTGGGTTACTGCAAAAATAAATTTAAAAGATACTCCGTAATTTGATACAAACTATAGGAGGGTTTACAACAATTTCGCCTAAAAATAATCTCACATTTACCGTAATCCTTGTCCCGGAGGATTTTGTAAGGACGCCACGCGCCAGGCCAGGAGGCGGTTCGTACGCTTGGTAGTTGGTATTAACGATCAGCGAGGGCACAACTCAAACCAAGTCAAATCCTTAGAATATACAGTACTGTATTAAAAAAAAAAAAAAAAAAAAAAAAAAAAAAAAAGGGTCAAATCCAGCTTGTATTTTTGTTTTGTTTTGATTTACAGTGGGTGCTCCAGCTTTTTTTGTGTCACTAGTTTTAGCACAAAATTACTCCGTAGTAAGTTATGATCAACCATCAATAGGTCTACCTACTAAAAGTAAAAGCAGTGTTTGTCCAAACTTGTACTCCAATCCTGACATAACTAAAACTCATAAGACAAAGTGAAATAAAGTGAGTTGAATCCTACGGGTTGGACAACCCTAGGCGGAAACGTAGGCGGTTGTGCCGAACCTCGTTAACAAGTATCGTTTGCTTTACTTTCTTTTACTATTGTTCTTTGCTTACTTGCTTGCGTTACTAATCGCTCTTCTCTTCTCAGATAAGGTCTTACAGCTTACGGTAAGGTCTTACCTTTCTGGTTTGCGAAAAGTTTACATACTCTACCCAACCCCCCCTTATAGAATATAGAGTATTTGCGTGCTCCTTTTCTGCCTATTCCGCACTTCAAATTGGATATGATCTTTGGGTGAATTTTTGCAACGGCTTCATCATCAAAGTTATAAGGTATAACCTCAAAACAACCAAAAGTTCTATCTGTACTGACTTGTTACGAAAATTTGCTCCATACAATTTGTTAGAGTACAAGGTAATAGTTACCCTCTTTAAAATTAGGAAACAGAATGTGAGAAAAGATAACAAATTTTGTGTAAAAAATGAAAGAAAAAGATAACGATTAAAATAGTGGTAATTTAACTTAAATTTGGAATATGAAGCAATTTACTAATTTAGAATCCTTTATAAAGACCCAATACCAACTTTAGAACAAGGCCTCTGAATTCTTGGGGGTAGCCCTGCCCCTGGTTGGCACCAATATTGTGGTGGACATTGGACATATTACTGGTTTAAAATTAGATTTGCAAATCTTATTGATTTATTTTAAAAAACCAGATGTGAAATTTTATTTTTGTTATAGAGTATATTTTTATAAATGGTTTTTCATAAATAATCTTTAATTTTCAATTTTTCAGTTTAAAATAAATATGTTATTTTCTATTATTATTAACTACTTATATAAAATTGATAGCTTTTTTTGGTCTAATATAAAATTGATAGCTAATATATTATATATGTCTCTTACCATATATTGCAAACAAATAACTATTATTCTTATTAAAAACCAAACGTATAGATAAAATTTACAAATATACAATAAATATAATCTCCGTAGATTTAGCTTGTAAAAAAAATCTCCATATAGATAAAACTTTCCAAACAATTACATTAGATTATGTGATAAAATAAAATCACATACTTGTACTCCTAGATTAGAAATTGAAAAAAACAAAAAAGATGAAAGTGGTAATGGAGGAAGGCTTCACCGAAGACCCACCACCGATCTTACGGCCGAGCTTGTACTTGCCTCCAACGATCTCATCCGATCTATGACTGAACAAATAGAGAGATCGATTGAAACCTCCAAAATCGAAGGAGGTTCGGATAACGAATTCATATTATAGGTTTCAATCGATTTCTCTATTCCTTCAGTCATGGATAAAATCGTTGGAGGCAGGTACACGGTTGGCCAAAAGATCGATGTCTTCTTCTCTTTAGCAATAAGTTTCCTTGTCGGTAAAAACTGCAAGCTTTGTGTTGATCGATTGACGACGTATTGAATTCTTTCTTGCTATAGTAGTTGTTTAATTTCTTGTGCAGCTACAAGCCTTTAAATCGCCGCCTGTCTCCAGCTATAGTGAAACGGTAAGTACGTCCGTCGCTTAAGGTGGGTGCATGATCAATTAATATTCTGCGAATTACTATGCTCGAGATCGCAAGATTCGATTGCTAGGAGAAGTCGGATTGTTGAAGAAGAAGAAGAAGAAGATATATGCATGGAAGATTGATATAGACTTGTAGGATTACATTAAGAGATTACCCATTCATGTATAAAAAACTATGAAGTACAAAATATCATCATAGGAAGGCATGTAGGATTATAAGGTGTTCTAGGAATAAGTTCAACTCGCCCAATCTTGTTTTCTTCCATCAAACCCTGGTGCTAATCGCATTGTGCTCGACCTCTTTTCCTTTTGGGTTTCACCCTCTTCTCTTCTTCTATTTCTTGATGGTCTTCCTACTCCTTTTTTGATAAAAATTGTATTTTAGCCACTGTTCTTTGTCAGGTGCAGAGTGAAAATCAATAGATATAGGTTGGTCTATAGGCTTGTACAAAAAACCAACTTGGTAATATGCTTCCACGGGGGCTTCAGTCCTCGCAATGAAGTGGGGTATGAAGCTAATCTTGGCATGTCGACTTAGATACAAGTGATCAATGGCTAGAATTTTGCTTCTTTATACATCAATCCTAACAAATTTTCCACCATCCCCTCCTAATTCAGCTAATTGCTTGAGCCTACAAACTCAAAATTTTAATAGATATATGTGTATGTCAATGGAAAATAGCCTTATAAGTTATAATGTATAGGCTGACATTTCAGTTTATCGATCAAAAACAAATCTTTTGCAAGAAGCAAAGGGGTCGGATGATTAACAAAGTTTGGATTACTTTGATTATTATTACAAAATAACCAATGTATTTCATTTAAAATTTTCAAATTTCACACTTAAAAAAAAAGTTACCCAAAAATCAATCTAATCGATGTCTAAGAAGTAAATCCCCAAAATGCAATCGAGCCAACATAAACTATAATGTATTTCATTTTGCATAATTCCTTAATCTTAAGAGCAAAAGAATCAAACCATAAGCAGTTATATATATTTATAAAAATAATATAATATAAATATATATTCATTCAAGATAAGCCAGAGTCATAAAACTTTCACAAAAAAAAAAACTCAGTGTGGTGATCCAAGGCCACATAAACGCCAAAAATATCACCAATTGACCAAGAAGTTTTGAACAAAAACACAAGGGCTTAACTAGTTCAAAGCAAGAACCATAAACAAGTACTCAGACAGAGGACTCGGTATTCAGATTAAGAAACCCGGCAAAAAGGTGAGATTTATCAGCAAAAGAACATGGAATTGGACACATTTTTGTGCAGTGCTGGGAGCTGTGGCACTGGGCCAGCACCGCCATGGCTGGATGAAGTTTCAGACGTGTCGTCAAACTTCATCCACTGGCCCATCTGCGCGGCTGCCAGATGTGCGTAGCGGATTGGGGAAACTGCAATGGGAAAAGGATATATAAGATAAATGAACACAACTACACAAGGTAGGTAAAATGTGAAGGAATCGTTCTTACCAACAGATACGGCTGTGGTGCTCCTTTGGTAACTGCGAATCAGCAAACATATTCCGCAAAAGTAAGTACTGTAAAAGTACAATGCTAGGGAATAAAAGAATGAAGACGAAGGAGGAACACCAAGTTTTCCACATACACATATGAAAGGTTGTGAACCAGCTCCTGCATATCATCTGCTGAAATGCCCATCTCATCATGGAGGATGTGGTAGTGTGTGGGCCGGGAAGTACCCTGTCACAGATTGCACATATAAAACATAAGAACTACAATTGATTCGATTTATTGATAGCTGAACAGCGAAAAAGACTAGAGGTCTGATGACTCTCACAATCCTGCCAGCATGTGCACATAGGTAGAAGTCATTGTTCCGTGGGTGGCAGACTTGCCTGTCAATTATAGTTCCTACAAAGTGAGGGAAAAATGTCATAACAGTCGCTACTCGGAAGAATGAAAAATCATGAAGCAGGAGAGATTAGATTAGTCATATCGATACCAGGCAGAACATTCTGAGGAGAGCCATGTTGGAAGAACTTGGTGTGGTGGTTCTTCTGTGCCACAATCAATACAAACTTTGGATGCCACGAAGGATCACGGAACTTGCAAGCCTACAAATTTTAGAGAAAACAAATGGCATCAAAAGTGCGACAGAGGAAAGGCAAGGTTCAAAAGGGTGTAATGAGGAAAAGGATGGTCAAAGACCAAAGCAATGAACCTCAATGATTTGGGCCAACTCAATGTTCAGGACTTGGCTGAATTGAGATTCACTCACACCATCCCTGCAACACTCCTATAGATTAAAATAAAATTTTGCAAGAATACGCAACTGCAGAAAAATAGCGAAAATAATGTAACATGCCTGAAGATGATTATCTGCTCAGGCTTCACTCCTCCAGAACTGTCGTAGAAATCCCACAAAAGCTTCCTGAAACCAAAGAAAATATAGCAAATTGAAGTTACTGACAGGATGAGAGGGAGGGAAAGCATAAGCTGAGACAACCACCCACCAAGTACTGAAATAACATAAATTATAGATAATCACCCATCAAGTACTAGAATTAGGAAACCATTGCAAAAACAAAGTGCTAACTCCTTAAAACATGATCAGTATCTCACCTTACAACTCCCTGGTCTTCGGTGTCAGATACACGCTTAAACAAATATTCTATCATTTCTACCTTAGGAGATTGGGCCCTAACCCATGCCCTATAGCGAGAAATCGATGGCCATTCCCGTGAGTTTACAACCTACAAAATACAACATGAAATGAATATAAAATAAACATTTAGCCAGTTAAAGTACATTAAGGAACAAAGTATGAAAAGTGATATTACCGCAGCAATGGAAGGTACATCAGAGCACCCAGGAGCTCCATGTGATACATCTATTCCAAGAATCATAGTGGGGACTTTAGACACTAAAGGCAATGCACTAGAAGGGGTAGAATTCAAACCACCAAGCTGTTGAGAACAAGTGACAGTTAAAGATATAGATCCGGCAAATTTTAAGTGTGTATAAAGTAAAAATCGCATGTTAAATATCATACCTTTGCATTAATCTTCAAAAGCACATTGGTGAGGTATTGATCATTGACCTTGTTAGTAGGAGCAATGCATTGTGTCACTATTCCCCGGTTCGCTAGACACTTCTTTTTCCATGGACCTGAAAAATAGGAAGACATAAATACAAACTTCTCAATTATGATAAGTAAATGAAACAAAACTGTTGAAAATGGGAAAAGCAATTATACCATAAATGTCAGAGTTTTTCCTCTCCGGCAGCAAGCATAGAAGGAACTGAGGATGACCAGGGAGCTTAGAATCTATCACCTCAAACATCTTCTCCACCCTGTCAATGGGTGTGCCTCTTTTGTGTTGCGGACTCTCCACAAAGGTATCAAATGGAGGATTTATGAACTAAAGGGATATGACAGAAAAAGAGTTGGTGATTCAATTAAGCATAACTAGTTTGCAAGAAGCAGAAGCTAACAATAGAAATCATTTTGATATCAATGATTTACTTACAACAACGCCCTTCATCTGACCAACTTTCATTAAATCCCTGACAATTGCCTTGGGATCACAGCGAGCAGAAAAATTCACAACAGCCCATCTTTCAATCTCTGCAGGTCGTTCAAGTTTCTACAAAAGCAAATTACTTGTATGAGACAAAAGAAGGGGAAACAACTACCAACATTTCCAAGCAATTGAAAAAGCATAACCTTGTTGTTGAAATTCCAGCAACCATTCCGTGGAACGAGCTCCTCTCCATTTCCAACTTTCAGCTGAAAAAAAATCAAAATAAGTCATATGACAGAAACCTACACATACATCAGCAAATTTAAATAGGGAAGTGTATCACAAACCTTTGGGGTAGGCAAAATACGGCCTTCAATCTGGACAAAGTCTCTACTGATAGAGAGACCGAGGGTGCGAAGCATTGGGTCAGAATCATAATTGGTGACTCTTAGAGCCTGTAAACCCACAAGCACTGATGTAAAAACAATATTCAGCCTATACAGCACGATTAGAGTAGATAATGAAGGCCTTACATTACTCAAAGTGTCCCGCATTTGCTGTGGGTTTTGTCGAGACTTCTCAACAAGAGAAGCTCTCTGGAGGTTAGACAAAGCCTTAGTATAGCGCTGGAGGGAGACAAGATTACAAAGCTGCATAAAGAAGAGAACTCTGTGTGAATAAATTACGTCATAGGAAATAAGTAAAACAGATGATTTTCTACAACAATCAGACAAGCTAATCACCTCTAGAGGGATGAAAGTGGGACGTTTGGGTTTCCCAACATTGATACATGGAAAATCTGCTGAGTATCTCAGCTCTATCTTGCGGATGTTCACATAATAGTCATAGACTGTTATTTCAGTTTCTTCCGCAACATCGCTATTATCCTTGCTGCCTCTTTTCTTCAGAATGAATCTACAGCAGCAAGAGGATAAAGTCAAGCATATCCAACTAAAAGAATACAAGGTTAAGAAAATACATACTTCAGTTCTCTACAATGAACATCAGCCGGTAATTTTCTGTTCGTTATTTGATGTAGCTGTCTTTATCCTCATGTTTTTTAGCATCCTCTTTGCCTAAACCCATAAAAGAAGAAATCTAGATTTAAGTAAAGTGTCACTTGAACGCAAAATAAGATCACTTATGAGTTATGAGCATAAAACAATATTACCTTCACCCAGTCAATAAAATATTTGTCCTTAACATTTTGGTTAGCAATAAGGAAATCCTCCACAGGACCTGGCTTAAGTATCATAGTTGTTGACACATCTAGACAAGATCAAACAAATAAGATGAATATAAATCATACCATGAATGAAAGCAAACCGTACAGAAAGGGAAGTGGATGTAGCGAATGACTCACCCATATTCAAGGACAGGCCAGCTTGAGTCCCTCTAAAGCTGGAATGAAAGCCTCGGCAGCTTTCCACCCCACCACCAACACTCTCACAGTTTTTCCGATCATTGTGGAAGAATGACTGTCGAACCAAAAGACAACCCCTGCGCAGGCATCAAAATCCAGTTATAGAGAGCGGAAAATATAAAGTTAGGCTCTAATAACTGTTATGTCGCTAATCGTTATCGAACTTACTTTTTTGCAGTATGCTGCCTGAGAATAATGTCCAATACTCTCAAAGCCTCTTGAGTATTTTGATTTTCTTCTCCCCTGATGGCATTAGCAATTGCCTGGATTGGAATCTTTGCAGCATAGCTCAGCACTACTTTGAACGTTTTGGACCGAAAGGGCCTTTTGATCCTCTTCCTATCAGAGTCATTAGTGTTTTCGTTATCAGGGCTCCAGTTCGTATTAGTTCTGCATAAAGCACAGCAATCAGCACTCAAGCAGGCACAAAAATATAGCACAAATGCAACAGTTTGTATGAAACACATATCTTACCTGCCAGAAACAACATCCTCTAGAAGAACAACAAATTCCAGCTTGTTATTGGGGAGTGAACCAACAGTAAACAAGCTCTTCTCCCCATCGTAAGCGAAATCTTTACCATCCAACTCGGAGACATACGTCTCTTTCACCTTGTCAATCACTTTCCTCCCAATACCTTTCACTTCAACAGGATTACCATCTTCATAGGATATATTGACCTGCGATTTGTATTTAACAATCAGTCACACAATCATGGTAGGGTTACAATTCGCAACAGTGCGGAGTATCAAATAGCACAAAGACCTATAAAACATACGCTGTAGTGGATAAAGTGGCCTTCAACTTTGTTGACATTAACTCTGAAATGGTTACTTAGTAGCGGAATCGGCTTCCCTTTAGTTCCATAACCAGACCTTGCCATAGGGACCAATTTCTGCTTATCCATCTTATAATCCTGCAAATTAGGCAAAAGATGACATAAGTAAATAATAAATGCCAATTTAACCATTAGCCATTACTAGTTAAGAACTCACCACACCATCAGACATCCAGAAACGAAAACGCATCAGAAATTCAGAGATCAGAGCAGTTAAAACGAAAAGAAGAGCTTAAACAAAACGGATTAGAGATCGATCAGAGAAGTAAAAAGGAAACACCATCAGAAATCAGAGGAGTCGAAACGAGAACACATAAGAACCTCAACCACACCATAACTAACTACTTGAACAGGAGAGAGAAAACAGAGGCCAAAGATTTTATTTTACCAGTTCAAAACATAGCGAAATCAAAACACATTGAAAACAGTAAGGAGAAAAATGAAAACGCCATCAGAGATCCGCAGATAAAAAATGAAAATCACAACACATAGCAGACAAAATGAAAAAAAAAAACGGAAACAACATCAGAGAGCTAAATAGGCAAAACGAAAACAAAGACACCAAAGAGATTTGCACAGAAACCCTAAAAATCAACACACAGACAACAGATTACAGTAAAATCAACAAAAATTGAAAGCAGATGAGGATATATTACAAAATCCGCCTAAAAATTAAGTGAGAAATGGATGCATATGAAGCATCGGCAATTCAGCATCAAAATCAGAAGTACAAAATGGAGAAATTCATTACCGGAGTTTTTTCACAATGGAGTAGTACTAGCAGAGAAAGAGAAAATGTGGAGACTGGAAGAGACGAGTTGTGACTTTTAGAGGGGAAGAGGGAGGAAAAAGGTGCTGGGAGGTTGTTTGTTATGCCATGTAAACTGAACCTGACCGTCGTTATTTATAGTAGGGAAATTTCAACTTAGGGGGACGAGATTTCAGGAAATTACACGGAGGGTACCGTATTTTTAGAAAGTGTCACTTTTACATCTAACGTCCTTATTGATACAAATAGGGATTGAACCATTTTGACTAGCAAAAGTTTTAAAAGGAATAAGAGGCAAAAAGTGGAACAAAAATATCATAAAAGTTTCACTTATTGATGAAGGTAGTTTTGAAAAATCCTAATAAACGAACCGATTCAACTTTGGGGTTATTTTTCAAAAGATTCAAATCACAATTTATATTTCAGTTTTGTTAATTTAAAAAAGATCACTTTAAGGGGGGGGGGGGGGGAATGTGTTTATTCAACTTTCTTTTAAAAGAAATATAATTACTAGTATTTTTTTAATTATGGGTAGTTATATATGTGACAAAACATATTGGGTGTTTTTTTAGAGATAAATATCAAACAAAAAGTGGGGTAGTTTTTAGAGTAATCGGTACTAAATATACTAAAAAGAAATGTCACTTGCATAAATAGAGCCCCTTAAAAATTGAGTAAATGGTACTAATATACCAAAAATGAATGCTACTTGCATAAATAGAGTCCCCTTAAAAATTTGCACAATTGTACAAATCATTGAAAAAATTGCACAAATAATCGGTTTCTCTTACAGTAAATGTTTTCATGGGGCTTTTCAACTCTCAATTAAAGAGGGAGGACACGTGTCGGGGAGAGATTGAGCACAAAAGAAAGAGACATGATGGGTTACATTAAAGGAGGGGACACATGTCGAAGAGGGAGAGGTTGTAGAGGAAAGATGTATGATCCAATTTACATACGTATTATATACAGGATGTAACTTTTGACATTCAAAATATAAAAAATAAAAAAATAAAAAATACCGCAATACAAGATTCATTTTTCTCTACATATAGATATCAATCTTGCATATATTTGACCATATTTTAGAAAACGTTATTTTCTTTGCGTTTTAAAGCTTCCTCCATGCTTACTCAAGCTTATACTGTCATGCATTTTTTCTGTCACGCATTTATTCTTTACTGGCATGGATTTTTTCTTTACTGACACATATTTTGTAATTACTGCCACTTGTATTTAGCAACCTGTAACATTTTAGTGTACACACTTGTATCTCGGTATAAAAACAAGTAAGCCGTGGTTAGAACTAAAGAAGGGAATGTCATGCCGACTCCGTCAAGCAAGATTGGAAAGGCTAATCCTTTCTCCAAGATTGGGAGGGCCGGTCATCTCTCCACGATTGGGAAGGCCAATCATTTCTCCAAGATGGGGCTTCTTCAGCATTTGGACGACGTCCTTGCCGTTGCAAATTGAAAGAGGCTCCTGAATAGCCCCTTGGAGGGAATGTGCTTGTTTGTTGTTTGTTTTAGGACTGCATTTTTTGTTGTGTTATGACTCGTACATTTGCTCGCTTTTAATGGTTTTAAGACTCATAAGAAACTCCCTATTGTTGTTTTTATAACTGTAGGAGTATGTTGACTTTAGTTGATTTTATGACTCATACAAATCTGGTATTGCTAGTTCTATTTTTACTTACGTGTTTCGGGCGGATTCGTGAGAATTGACATGGGATATTCATCTACTGGCACGTAAATAAACGTTAGTAGCATGACGATCGTATTGAGTGGCATGTGGTTAACTGTCATAATAGACGTTAAGATAATTGTTATATTCGGACTTGGGTTATCTGTTAGAGTCACAAGATTTGGAACGGGATATACTTATACATGGCACATAAATAGACGTTAGTGGCACGAAGAAAGTACTGACTGACATGTAAGTCTTGTATTTATCTCTCTGCCCATAAAATAATCTCACTTCGAATTTTTTTTCCATAAACATATATAAAGTGGGTGTTTATAGATAGATAAAATTAAATTAAGTTCAAAAATAAATTTATTTTTTAATTTTAACAAAAAAAAATGGCTAGATATTAGTTTAAATGCATCTCCTTTCACCCGTTCTCTCTCCTCTACATATTCTCCCTTCACAATTTTTTGGGGTTTTTAATTTTTTATTACCTGCAACGTGCTAAATTGGTGGCCCAATAATTTGCACAAATGACATTTTTAAAAAAAATAGCCTAGTTTTTAAAAAAAATCTAATTTTTTAGCAATTTTGTTAAAGAAAATTATAAGTAACGGATCTTTTTTTAGTTGTTCTTTACTTAGTTTAGATGGGAGAAGATTAAAAGTATACCGAGTGAAAATTTTCGAATGATATTTTCAAATGGAGCTCACTGAGTGAAATTATCTAAATTACGGTGCTCTTCAGTTAAATTTTCTTAAAACTTGGTATTCTAAAAACAAATTTTCATAGTGTGTATATGGCGTCGTTTTGGTTGTTTCAAAGTTGAAACGAATCGTTAGGGGCATAAATTGAATAAGAATAGCGTCCACATGACTCACTGCCTCTCACCCCTTCGGCCCTTGAAGTTCACTTATGTTTTTAATACAATGAGGTTTAAAATTTTAAATCTTATTAATGATGATTAATGATAGTATTAAAGTAAACTAGCCGTTCATTAATTTACTATGATTATTATTTTTGTTATTGAGTTCCATCACTTGCGAGGAAAAAACCCTTCTTCTTCTTTTACGTTTTTTTTCATAGACCAATATATATTAACAATATGTCATATATTTTAATGTGAATTTGTAATAGACACGACTTTCCGTCATCGGTCCGAGTAGGACTTGATAAGATCCCACCACGTACCATCAGCCTTCACTCAACTTGGACAAGCCACCAACAACTGCCATATCTACCAACACACTAATCATCTCAGCTTTGTCATCTCTTCCAAGTTCCAACGCACTAACATTGAAGCCAAAAGTCGCCTAGCTAGTATGTTGTGCACATATGAATATATGATAGTTTTTTTTTCCATATGAATATATGATAATTGAACACTTGAACTTGCATTGCAAAAGTTAAATCTCAATATCTCATCTATGTGACTCTCAAATGATTGGTTTTTGGTATTTTTGGGAAGTTTTTGATGAATATAGAAATATAGAACCATACTGTATCTTTTTATCTACTCATTGTACGTAAAATCTCTGTATTGCAAAATTACTTACGGAGATTGTAATGAGCAAGGCCTTGGTCAATAGATTTTTGATATAATTTTATATTGATTAAAATTATATGGAAAAATACATTTTATATAATTTTTAATTTTTTTAAAAAAGGGATTAAAAATTCAATTTGGTTATATTTTTTTAACGTAGTAGACTAGTAGTATTACGGATTATCAACCAAAAATTCCCACCACTCCTTTTCAACCACTCTCATGACCATATATGTATTATGTATATCATAATCACCATTCACCATCATCGTCAATTGGTCGTTAAGTTTATATTTATTAAATGTATGGCTTCTTGTCATCAATTATATATAAAATTGCAACTCTTCATTTGAAAAATATAATATACATATGTTGGATGGCAACTTTACATGGACAAAAGTCACAAAATCCACTTAAATGGGAGCAAAATGGAGAGATGAAATAAATTATTGTACGTTAGGCCTATTTGACATGAAATAAATTACTATTAACCCCAAAAAATATACTCCGTCCAAAAATACATTGCCTTTTAGCATTTTGCACAAGTTTTAATAAAACACCTTACTTTTAAAAAAAACATCATCATTGCACTAATTTTTTCATAAATTTTATTATTTTTTACACCCACTACACATTTTAACCAATCAAATTATTTTAAAAAGTCAACAACACACAAACCAATACAAATCATTACAACTTTTTACCTAGAAAACCTAAAAGACCATATATTGTTGGACAAAAATTTACATCTAAAAGTCCATGTATTGTTGGACGGAGGGAGTATATATTAACTTACTAGCCAAATGTAATAGTGAAATACCAGTGTTAATTAATACTCCCTCCGTTCGGTAAAACTTGTCGTTTACTATTCACGCACGCTTTTTTAGAATGATAAAAACTATATAAAATATATTTTTTAAAAAAAAATTTTTAACAAGTTTGTACTTATTAATAATAACTACGAAATTGTTAAAAAAATTATTAAAAAACTAGATATTTTATATAGTTTTTATCTCCTAAAAAAACGTGCGCGAATAGTAAAACGTCAAGTTTTGCCGAACGGATGGAGTATTTGCTATAATATGGACTAAATGGTAATACTTTGATGCCCTTGTTTGGTACTACCTCCGTTGCAAAATATAAGGACTTTTACTTTTTGACACGTTTTTTAATGAGCTAAAAACTTCATGAAATATTAAATTTTTTTACATAGCATTATACATAAAGTTAATATGTATAATACTATGTAAAAAAATTTAATAAAAAATTAATATTTCATGAACTTTTTAGCTCATTAAAAAACGTGCCAAAAAAATAAAAGCCCTTATATTTAGCAACGGATGTAGTATAACGGTAGGAAAAGTAATGTAATCAGAAATTGAGATAAGTCATTTATGCAATTTGTTAAAGACATTGGAAATTTGGAATGAATCATTTTTTTAAAAATAATAATGTATTTTTATTATTGTTTTGTGTGTCAGATGAAAATAATCATCGATCTAGATAATCTTTAATATTTTCCCAAAATTTATAATATAAATGAAAGTCAAAAGTTATCTCCCAAATAATTTTTCTATTACAAACTCAAACAAATTGTTTAATTTAACACATTATAAGCGGTTAACATATCGATAGACAAACTAACCATCATGATATAATCAAATGAAAACACAAAATACGGAGAATGATACTTCATCACATTCTCAAATTTTAGAGTGATTGTATTTTTTTTCCTGGATTGGGAAGAGGGCTAGAGCTCAACTAAGATTCCATGACCCCTGTCAGCAGAAACAAGGGCTTGAATAGAGGGGGATAAAGCGAAATACTAGAGTTGTCTCAGCAGCAGTAAGGTCATGTTTATCAAGGGACACTATAAATACTATAAATACTAATATTTTATTATTCTTTTTCCACCACATCATCCTATCATCCCATTTTCATTTTTCCTACTTTATCAATGGCATCTCAAAATCCATCTTTCCCTACCAATTCAATTACAGTATCCCTGCTTGTAAACCCACTGATAAATATGCCTTAAAAGCTAGCCTAGCTAAGCCATCGATCACTAAATTTGCGCTCCTATGGATGCGTTCAATCTTCTCCGTCTCCTGAGTTCATGATGAAACGACTACAATGGAAAAACACTGACTCATAACTCGAGAAGCCAATGAATGAGTAGATAGACTAACTATTATGATACAACACCAACCAAAATGACTCAAATCTCATCAAAATATAAAACAATTGTTGTGGAAGGGCCTTACACTAACATGAGACCAAAATTTAAATATTTTTGTCAAATCATCCAAATAAGAAAAATATTAAAATAAAAAATGAACTCTTGGTTTAGAGGGGAGCATAAGTAAATATGGTCGAGTACTTTCTCTCCGAATTCCACAAAGATGTACGGCAATTGGCAAGGGAATTAAGTGGCTCTCACGAATGATCATTCTAATGAATCTGGGGTTTGGGAAAGTCATGACGTTTGCCACTATTTTCCCAACCTTCTTGACGTTGTAGACTCGAACTCACAAGAACACACAGGAGAGACACAAATTAGACAAAAAAACGCAGCAAAGGGATAATAAATCCTGGAGACAAGATTCGATCAAGTTTTTTTTTATTAGGTAATAATTCGGATAAGATTCGATCAAGGTGAAAGGTAAAAACAGAAAAATAAATGGAAAATGGAAAGGAAAAGATAAGAGGAATCAACCTTGATGAGCAACAAGAAGACTCATGGAACAATGCACCAATAACCAACTTGAATGACACCAAAACCAACCCTGTACAACCTTACATGACTGTGTGGTTAGTGATGGAAGCACAAGAAGGAGGCTCGTGCTCATCTCAGAATCACCAATCTTCGAAAAATTGACAAAACTAAGAAAAAACCGAACTAGATGCAACACATATGCACACAAGGCATGAAACTCTCAATTTTGGAGAGTGAATTCAGCTAGGTTTTCATAATAATCAAGGCTGAAAAAAATATCTTCAAAAGTAGAGGTTACAAACCTTAAATAGAAGGGAAAATCAGTCCAAAGACAAGGGGCATAAAAACACAAAGTTCAACAAGTCTATATAAACTCTTAATTTAGAAGAGTTTTGGATGACATGTCATTCTTAGAGACATTTTAGGAGTCTTAACTAATCATTTTTTTTTGACATTTTTCTTTGATTTTCTTTAATTTTCCTTTTTATTCATTTTCCTTTAATTTTCTTTTTTTCTTTAATTTTACTAACTATTGGGCTTAATTCAAAACATTGAATTCAATCTAATATAACTGTTGGGCTTAATCAAATCTATTTACTAACTATTGGCATTAATTCAAAATATTGAATAATTATTGATTATGGCACATCATATTTAAACAATTTTATAATGATATTGATATTATTATTACTGAGTAATTTAAAATATCTATATTTATGTATTATACTCTACATAAGATTTTTTAAAATAATTGTCCGAGATAATTATAAGATACATTTATTGTAAAGTTTTTTTTTATGATTTTTATCTTAGCATTTATTAATATTTTTATATATTATATTTTAGTTTAAAAAAAATGCGCCATGACGCGGGAATCGTACTAGTTCTACTTAAACCCAAAAAAGTTTTCAAAACACAAAATCCAAAACAAGGAAAGCTAAGTGTAGGTGGTGACTAAATCACCCCGATCGAGCTCGAAAAAGGTGCGGTTACCCCCAATCTCCATCGTAGCACCAACCTCATGTTGTGGTTGATGAAGACAATAAGTTCCTTTTTTAACTTCTTTATCTTGGGATCTTGTGATAGATTCATCACCGAAATGAGGTCCATCGAGGGGTGCTTGAGACGATCCTCCATAAAAAAAAAGGAGAATGTATTTTTTTAACTGTCTTTCTATAAGCATACGATAAGATCCTAAGTAGGAAAGATACATTGCGAAAAATAAACGACAATAGGAATCAAATTTAAAATTTGGTTAAAGTGTTTTAATGAAGAATATATATTTTTTCTTTTTTTTTTTTGATCGAAAGAGTGGGCTAGGGCCCCTTTTATTATAAATTAAAAGAAATCACCCCTCAACAGGGGGAGCAACAGAGTCTAGAATGAAACAATTAGGCAGCACATCATACTCAGCAAAAGCGTTTGTTAAAGATAAGGACCAGTTGGCCAACGAATCAGCAGCTGCGTTGGCTCTTCGTCGGATGCTACAGATCTTCACTTCCCAATTCGTCTCCCTGATCAGGCTCCGAGCTTGCTCGATCAGATGGAACTCCGGGTTGGAGCTCATGTGAGTTGTGTTCAGCAATTCCTTTAGACACATCGAGTCTGTTTCGATGATCAATCGAGTCACTCCTATCCGCTCAGCCACTTTGATCCCATGGACTGCCGCCCATGCCTCGGCAGTCTGCGCTCGACAATATCCGCACTTGAATGTAAAAGCCCGCAGCACCTTCCCCGCATCATCCCGGCATAGCCCTCCACCACCAGCGACTCCAGGGTTACCCTTCGAGACCCCGTCGATGTTTAACTTTACCCAGCCCGGGGGAGGCGGGGACCAAACCTGCACCTCTCCTTGATTTTGCACTTGTGGATGGCATTTGTGGTCATGCAGGGTCGTGGCCTTCCGGCTAACATCAGCAAACACATGGGACTGATTGACGACAGTGATGGGCAGCCCCCGGATGAGGTCCTTATTATCGAAAACTAAGGAGTTCCTGCATTTCCACACATACCAAATCATATAAGAAAAGGTTGTGCTCCACTTATCCTCCTTCTTCAAGTTGTTCAAAATCCACTTTCCTATATCGACTTCCGCAAAGAAATCAGCCCCAAGAGAGCTATCCGTAAGCTTGTGCCAAGCATCAAGAATCTCCGGGCAGTCCCTGAGGACATGTAGCGAGGACTCCTCTCGTCTGCACCGGGGACAGCCGCTGAAGTTCGCAAGGTGACGCTGCACACGTTTTTTGTTGCACAGGATGCTGTCATGTGCAGCCAGATAGGTGAAGGCTCTGACACGTTGTTGAACCGGAGCTCTCCAAATGTGCCTCCACCCCTCCAGACTCGGCTCCTCCTCAGCGCTTCGTGTTCGGGCCATGGCTGACTTGGTTGTGAAATCCCCCGATGAAGTGTATGCCCAGTAATATCGATCAGCAGCCCCGTCGTCCGCCACCACCTGGATCGACTGCAATTTTAGAAGGATATCCGCCGGTAGAAAAGGGGAAATTGTTTGCCAATTCCAAGCCCCTCCCACCCACAGCTCCCCCACCGTCTCCCCTAGCCTATCCTCCGGAATGGGTTGCGTAGCAGCATCCATGAGACAGGTCTCGTCGATCCATCTATGGATCCAAAACAAAGTCGATATCCCGTTACCAATTGCCACTCTGATTCCTGGGAGTAACAATTCAGCTCCGTGATTGATAGCCTTCCAATTGCGGGAAGATCCCCTTCTATCACCGAACATATCAACATCCAGCCGACCATGGCAGTACTTACCTCTAATCACCCGACTCCAAAGTGAATCTGATTGCTGCATCAATCTCCAACAGAGCTTGGAAAGCACTGCTTGGTTAGTCTCCCTCATTGCCCTTATTCATAGTCCTCCCTTTTCTATCGGCTGTTTTAGAATGTCCCAACTCAGGAGGTGAATCTTCCTTTGCTGCGGGCTGCTCCCCCATATAAAACCTCTGATTGCTTTATCGATCTCATCGCAGATGGACCTTGGAATAAACGATGACTGCATCACATAGATTGGGAGACTCGTTAGGACAGATTTCGCAAGTGTAACTCTACCCGCAAAAGACAGGGTCTTCGATTGCCATCCTCTTAGCCGAGCTGCCACTTTTTCGACAAGATATCGATACCTTTGACTCGGCATTCTTCCACACGCCATTGGGACTCCCAAGTAGTTCCCAAACTCGGTCGAAATAGGGATGCCGAGCCCCTCCGAGATGGACTGTTTTGTAGCTGTCGGAACATGTCGGCTAAATAATATGGAGCTCTTAGATAGGTTAACACGCTCTCCTGACCTCTCACAATAGGAGCCCATGACCTGCCTCATCACCTCTCCTTGGTCTGCGGAAGCTTCACCGAACAAGATCAAATCGTCTGCGAAGAATAAGTGGGATAGAGACACCCCTCCAATTACCACCGGCTTCCATCTGCCTTGCTCAACTTCATGGGAAATTAAATGGGACAGAAGCTCCATGCACATCACAAATAAATAAGGAGAAAGCGGGTCGCCTTGACGGAAACTCTCGAGGGAACGAAATTCCCCGCTTTCTCCCCGTTCCATAGCATCTCTGTCTTCCCTGACGTCTGACATTTGATAATCACATCGATCAGCCCGTTCGGGAGATGAGCGCTCACTAAAGCCTCTTTGAGAAAGTCCCAACGAACCCGGTCGTAGGCTTTCTCGAGGTCGATCTTTATAATCATCCAGTCTTTTCTCCGATCTCTCAATCCCATCGAGTGAAGAACCTCTTGTACAATTACCACATTATCAATGATTTGCCTCCCGGGTATAAAGTTCGCCTGATTCGGGGAAATCAGCGTACTAAGTACCGGTTTTAGCCTCTGCACTATCAGTTTGGAGGCGATTTTGAACAACACATTGAGGAGCGATATTGGCCTGAGTTGTGCGGGTTGCTCAGGGACTTGCACTTTCGGAATGAGTACCAAAAGTGCATCAGTAATGTTGGGAGGGAACTGACCATGGTTCACCATCTGAAGGACCGTCTCCGTCATTTGGCTGCCCACCACCTCCCATTCGTGTTGGTAAAACAAAGCCGGAAATCCGTCTGGCCCTGACGCCTTATAAGGCCCCATAGCCGTCACCGCCTCCTTCACTTCACGGCCACAAAAAGGAGCTCTCAGACCATCTAGTTGTTCAACCGACAGATCAGGAAATGCAAAGCCATGGCCGAACTGCGTTGTGCTTTCTTCGTTCCGAGTCTCAGCCGTGTACAGGGACTTGAAAAAATTGAGCGCCAGGGCACTGACAGCCTGACAATCAACCTCCCACTCCCCGTCCACCCGTCTCAGAGCCGAAATCTTGTTCGCCGATCGTCTCACCTTTGTGGCAATGTGGTAATACCGAGTATTGCGATCCCCTTCAAGCAAGAAATTAGCCCCTAAACAATGGAAAGAATCTTGTTCGCCGATCGTCTCACCTTTTTCTAAAATGAGAATCTTATTCTATGTCTCAGAAAAACCATTCTTTTTAATGAGTAAGAATTCAAAATATCATACAAAAGTCTAATAAATTGAGAGCGTCAAATGGACAGACCGTCATGATACAATCGCCCGTAAACAATGGAAAGAATCAAGAATGTATTTTGATACTTATAATCGCTATACCAATTAGCATCGAATTTCAACATCAGATGCCAACTTCCCCCAAAAAGAATATAATTAAAAAACAACTCCACAAACTTACAAAGTCATTTCATATTGTGAAAACAAGTTCATGGATGGATGAGGGCTTATGGTAGAGGTTTTGGTTTAAATCTCCGTACCCATTTTCTTCATCTCCTCCAAACCCCTAATTCTCCCTCAGTCCCTCCTCCTCCGCCGCCCTCCTCCCTCCCCTTCCTCCGCCGCTTACGCCGCTGCTCGTTGTCCGCCATGGGCCTCCCTGACGGCACCGCTGCTCTGCCGGAGCTCGATTGGCCGGCGAACAAGGTCAGGGAGACGTACATCAAGTTCTTCGAATCCAAGGAACACACCTTCTGGAAATCGAGTCCAGTCGTGCCTGTCAATGATCCGACTCTGCTTTTCGCCAACGCCGGTTCGTCTTTTCTCGGATTTTGATTTGTCTGCGTTTGTGATTTGCGGACGGATGGATGTATTTGATGTCCGACGGGTTTTATTGTTGTTTTTTTGATTGATTTTTGGTACCAGGTATGAATCAGTTCAAGCCGATTTTCCTCGGGACTGTGGATCCGAACAATCCGTTGAGTGGATTGAAGCGCGCTTGTAACACGCAGAAGTGTATAAGAGCTGGTGGGAAGCACAATGATCTGGATGATGTTGGGAAGGATACTTACCACCACACTTTCTTTGAGATGCTGGGGAATTGGTCATTTGGTGATTACTTTAAGAAGGAAGCCATTGAATGGGCATGGGAGCTGCTCACCAAGGCAAAGTCTTAGCTCTTTTATTGTTTACAAATTAAGTTTGACCTTAAATTTGATCTTTATTGGGGGTATCATGTGCGCTTATCTTGCTAAATACATCTATTTGATGTTTGTAGATTTTGATCCTCTTTTTTCGACCTGCAAAAATGTTGTGAAAGTTTCAAAATACTGAAAATAGTTTATTCTTTATGCTAGTGCACTAATACTCTTTGCTTCTCATTAACTGGTTTTATCAATGGAGTGATCTAATTATGTTGTGCTTTGGATTTTGTTCATTTGCAGGTTTATGGATTACCAACTGACAGGATTTATGCAACTTATTTTGGTGGCGATGAGAGTGCTGGCCTTGCTGCTGATACTGAGGCTAGAGACATATGGCTCAAGTTCTTGCCTGCCGCTCGGGTCTTGCCATTTGGCTGCAAGGTATATAGTTAAATCAGTCAGTGTAGCTAATCCCACAATAGAAGGAGGAGGGTAAAGATTTTACAGATTCTCTTGCTGGGTGAATTTCAAAGAGTGCTTAGTGCGTCATATTCCTTTATTAGAAATGTGCAATATATTGGAATTATTTTTAACTTGATCTATTTCAGTAGAAGAGCATTGATCTTATTAGCAGGTTTGCTTAGAATGACTTGAAAGTAATTTTGTATTCCAAAGATCACGAGCTCTCAAAAGTTATGCTTTCTGAGTGTGATAGATGGTCAACAGTTCTGCAGCTAGGTAATTAGAAATGTGAAATATATTGCAATTGTTTTGAACATGATCTTAGTTAGTAGAAGGGCATTGATCTTATTAGGAGGATTAGATAATAGATAGAATGACTTGAAAGTAGTTTTTATATTCCAAAGATCACGAGCTCTCAAAGTTATGCTTTCTGATTGCGATAGATGTTCAAAGGTCCCACAACTAGCTAAGAAATAATCCTTTACAAGAAAGCTTTCAATTGCCTTTTAGTTAACTCCTACTGGTCTATAATATGCAAACTTTGTTTACTTCTTTGATTAAATCAGGTGAAAGTAATGTTTTTTTAAAGGAGCTAGTTCATTTAATTTTTTTCCTTATAAAATAGTTATAGTACTTTCTGATTCCCTGTTGACTATTTCCTAGAGCCCCTAAAGTGTAATAAGAAGAGGCACCGCTTTTCAAACTTAAGATGAAATTTCCGAACGTCTCCAAATGTTAGTGTGTTTTCGTTAGAAGGTTAGAATTCAAACTAAATCTCCGATGGTGGCAGATTCAACTCTTTGCAATCCTTTCATTGTCAAACTGTGGTTCTTTTTTAATAAATGGGTAAAACATAAGTTAATGCTTGCTAATAGTCTAATAATTTGTTTCTTTTCCTTATTGTTGCATAATATAGGACAACTTCTGGGAGATGGGTGACACTGGTCCTTGTGGGCCCTGCACTGAAATACATTTTGATAGGCTGGGTAATCGCGATGCTGCATCTCTGGTCAATAACGATGACCCAACTTGTATTGAGATATGGAACCTCGTCTTTATTCAGGTGTGTCTTCGTTTTTTATTTATTCATATAACATCTTATGAATTGTAAGAGATGTCATTGTTTATGAAATGTTGTATGCTCTTTTTTCGTTTAATTAGACTTTAAATCTCCCTACTTTGCAAAGAGTTTCAATTGATATTAGTGTTGTATATTTATTCTTACCAGTCGTTTGAATGCTTTCTTACAGTTTAACAGGGAAGCTGATGGTTCCCTAAAGACACTGCCTGCGAAACACGTGGATACGGGCATGGGTTTTGAGAGATTGACATCTATCCTTCAAAATAAAATGAGCAATTATGATACTGATGTCTTCATGCCCATATTTGATGCCATTCAACTGGTAAGCTAATAAGATTGATACAGTCCACTCTATATTTTTGTGTTGATTTATGTGCTGACTTCCTTCCCTCCTTAATGTGTTGATTCAAAATGTTGTCTATCCTTTAATCTTGAAGCTGACATCTTTGGTAATAAGAAACTGTAGAGTTGAATAAGTAGGGATTCCGGATAGATTATGGTTTCTCACAATATCAAACCAGTGAGTTTTGGAGAATATAATGTGATATTTGTTTCTTGCATTTTCTAGTTTACTCGAATTTTTTAGGTTTGGTAAAAATGATTTGGATTGCAAAAAAATGATTTAGTATTGATATGAAAAACTTTTAGCCTTTACAATACATAGCACATCCATGTTGCAATTTTAGTCCAAAAATGCATCTGCACCTATTTGATTTTCAAAATGCCTTATTGTTCTGGCTTCGCATTTGAAAATCTCGAGGTATGGGTATACATTCATCTCAATTTCTTATTGTTTAACTACACCTGTATAGTTTTCTTGCTACATGTTCTGTTTAGCATTTTCTTATTTTGTTTGATCTCTGGGCTTATCATCCCCTAGTTGCTACTCGGGAGACTTCCTTTGAAAAATCTTGCAGAGGTATTGGTTGGTGGATTAACCAACTTATTTCTCCGAAACAAGAGATTGAAACGATTTTCTTCCTTTTTCCCTGGGTGGTCGTAGGCTCAAAAAGTGGCAAGAAACTACAAATGATGTTGAGCACGAAAGTAGTTGCTGCAGCAGTTGCAGTTTTCTACACTAATCCTTTAGCTATCTCATTTATGTTAAGAGTTTTAAGGCCTATGAGTGTAATTAAAATGTAGGTTATTGCTGACTTGCTTCTGATATTACTTCATTTTGGTTACTGTGTCAGACTAGGTCCTAATACCACATATATGGTTGAGCTCTGGAGGGGAACTGACTTGAGTTGATGATAACTAATGTGTATGTATGTCCGTGGAGAAAGGGAAATTACCTATAGTGGCATTAGTAGGCACGTAGCTGTAGCATTATAAGTTGGTTATGGTGGTGTGTGCTTGTGTTCGTCTTATTTTTAAATCTACTGGGACTATAATCATGTGTTAGCACTAGCAGGGTGGATGTTCAATTAATGGTTTCTTGTGGTTAATTTGTCATTCACTAGATGACTATAGTTTGAACATTGCCTCTCAAATGCAAAATGTGATTGCCCATCCATTTATTATGCAAGATCAAAGTAATATTTGCCCGTCCATTTATTATGCAAGATCAAAGCAACGCTTGAAGTTTGTTTGTGTCTCATTTATACTACTACTATGTTTCAGTAACGCCTTATAAGTTATGCATTTGTGTATTCTGCACCCTTTTCAAATTTTCTATTAAAATGTATAATGACTTGATTGGTTGCACATATCATCCTTGCTTGTCTGATTGTAGGCAACAGGATCACGCCCATACTCTGGAAAAGTTGGTGCGGATGATGTCGACAATATTGACATGGCCTACAGAGTTGTAGCCGATCATATTAGGACACTTTCTTTTGCTATTGCTGATGGCTCCTGTCCAGGTAAAATAAAGTGCTACAGAATTCCCAATCTGATATTTCGGTGCTTATTGATGAAATGATAAGCCTTGCTTGTTAATTGTGTTAATATACATGCCTTTTCATTTCGTTTATCATAAATGCTTTGATGTATGAGATACATTTCTGCAAAGATGATAACTGATACTAGATATTTGCTACAAGGGACTTACTTTGTAGGTCTACTTGCACCTTTTTATAAATTAATCCCTATGCCTGTGGGTGCTGAGTTTGCTTGGTATGTTAATAGAGTTTTATATGGTTGCATAGTAGAGAAAATTAAATGGGTTTATCTGTCAGACATTGATTATTCTTACCGACTCCTTATATTTCACATTTTGACATCTTTTACCGCATGAGTTAAGACTTTGATTATTGTTACCAAATACTTATACGGAGTATTCCACATTTTGATATCTATTTCCTGCATAATGTGCAAAACTTGAATGGATCCTTTACTAGTTTTAGGATAAACCTATATTTAGGTCAAATCATTATGGTTCACATGCCCCCCTTTACATCAACCTTCTCAACATGTATTGAGTATTTGTTCATATGGCATGCTCACATGTTTGTGGGGGTTCCTGTTACATGTTGTTTGGTAAGGTGTTTATCTCTTTCATTTTATGATCAACAAAAGGGGATATGGTTCATGTTTTTATTTGGCATGCTATTTTACAGCTCACGGATTTTCCTTTTTGCAGGAAATGAAGGGCGTGAATATGTTTTAAGGCGTATTCTCCGTCGAGCTGTTCGGTATGGCAGTGAAGTCTTGAAAGCCCAAGAAGGATTTTTCCATGGGTACTGACTCAAAATAGTGATTTGCATTATTGTTTTGTATTAGTCTTGCTTGTAATGAATATCATGGCTTATTATATAATTTATGCGCTCTCCACCAAGTGCAATATATTATCATATTTATTTTGCATTGCTAATATGGGTGTATGCTTGATAAATGTGCTGGCCTTAGGCTTGTGAGAACTGCAGTGAAGGTGATGGGTGATGTTTTTCCTGAGCTCAAGCAGCATGAAGAGCGTATTAAGACTATAATTGCTGAAGAAGAAGCTAGTTTTTGCAAGACATTGCTGAAGGTATGCATGATTGACTGTGCTTACTGATTGTGCCAGTATATTAGTTTGTGAATTCTACTTTGGGCCTGAAAAGTCTTGAGGGCTGTAGAACCTCTGGAGAGAGAGGATATGTGAACAACAGTAATGGAAAACGTAGAAAATTGCCAGTTTTAAAATGACCTACAAGTGCAATTTTCTTTTGTTTCTCCTGTTGATTATTATCCACATTTCTATTGCAAGTTCAATTCCATATTCCGGTGAATTGATAAGATGTTGTGTCTGACCACAGGGTATTGAGAAATTTAAGAAGGCTGCTCAGGATATTCAGGGTAAAACATTAAGTGGGCAGGTAACTATTTTGTAATCTGTATTATCTTTTATGATTCCTTATCTGGATTCTGTGAGGTCTATTGACTCAGCTCAGTACTGTCTTGTGAACTGGGATAAACCAAATTTTCTAGTATTTCGGTATTTTTGTCGACGTTTTTCTTGTTATTGGACTAAATCCAAATTTTTTTGTGCTCAGTTATTGATATACATTCCTCACTTGCACACATTGTTAATGCATATAATTGAACAATTGAAAAATTACAACACTTGATTGCAGGTTGCACAAAATAAGCAAGCCCAGTAACTCAAATGAATCATAGTTCTATTTATAAGGGGGAACTATGCTTTTATCCGTTGTACTTTTGTATCTATGTTATTCCACCTCTTCTTCGGTCACCACTTATTCTCCTGTGGTAGATCTCACATTTTCCATTATCAGCCGAGGAAATCCGTTTTTAGCAATCGCCCGATTTTCAGCATTGTGCTTTACTCCTCAAACATCATGGATCTAATATATTTTACTTGCTTGGACTTTTTTTTTTCTTCCCCTTCTTGCTTGAGGGTTTTTTATTCACTGTTGAAATTCTTCAAAAAAAATTGTTCAGTTTACCACATCAGCTGCTTGAGCATTAGTTATATTGATCAAGCTTGATAGTTTTATATCCAATAACGAGTTCCTATCGTATATGTATTGTTTCTAGATTACTTTGTCTTGCATTTGATATGAACTAAAAATAGTTGCAGTTTCTATAAAACTAACTCTAGCAATGCTTGAAATGCAGGATGCTTTCATCTTGTGGGACACATATGGTTTTCCCTTGGATCTGACTCAGGTATTTTCTCTTGTGACTTTTTGTTTTGGTGTTATTCAGACCTCTTACTGTTCTTATATTTATGTACTTGGTTCTGTTAGTTAATGGCAGAGGAAAGAGGTTTAACAGTTGATGTAAATGGTTTTAATGCTGCAATGGATGAAGCGAGGGAAAGATCAAGGAATGCTCAGGGCAAGGTATTTGTCTTTGCATTTTGTCTTCTTATCTGACCCATTACTATGTAGATACCTTAGAGCCTGCTTTATATGCTAGGTCCTACTAGGAAAGTGAAAACGTTTTTTAGTTGCACTACATTTAGTGCGACTGGATTTTTCTCAATTCAGTATGCTTTTAAGAGATGGTCTCTATATGTGTTCACTAGAATTCGAACAAAATCATGCATATTTAATACAGACTTACAGAGTATATATTTTCTTGATATGGTAGGAGAAATTTCTAATATTTTGAACAAGGAGATGAACCCGTTTCATGTTTGTGTTTGACTTATATGGCAGCAAGCTGGTGGTGTAATTGCCATGGATGCTAATGCAACTGCTGCACTGCACAACAAGGGAATTCCTACTACTAATGATAGCAGCAAGTTTATCTGGTTCCAGGTATAGTGAACCATACATAGTCAAGTTATCAGTTGCTATTTCTGTGGGAGGAGGCATATAACTTGGTGAACAAGTTCATGTTCATTGCAACAAGAAAAGAAGCAGCTTGCATCAGTTTCTGGTCATTTATGCAACTTTGCAATAATGTGAGATCTTGCTTGTTTCTCATTTGTGCTATCTTATGTCTAGGATCATGCGAGTACCATAAGAGCTATCTACTCTGGAACAGAGTATTTGGAAAGTGCTACAGCTGGCAATGAAATCGGTCTTATTTTGGAGTCTACAAGCTTCTATGCTGAGCAAGGTGGCCAGGTACCATTAGTGTTTGTGAACATATTGTTTTCACTTTTATTTTCCTAAGGCGTAGGAAAGCTTGGGATACCATGTACAATTTTTCTCTTGTTTACTCTGATTGGCAAAATGAGATTAGTTGCTTCATCCTTTGAGACTTTAGGTTATTAGTTTTTGTACTTGCTGAATCGTTGTTTTTATTACTTACGGTATCTAAGATTCATTATTTATTTCTTTGTAAAAGTTATGGACTTTAGCCTAGATTTTATAGGATTTTTGTTCAATTATATACACCGAGGGACAAATACGATTAAGCTATATTTCGGTGGTTTTATTTTCTTCAGATTTTTGACACCGGATCAATTGAATTCCCTACTGGAAAGTTTGAAGTTTCCAACGTTCAACTTTATGGAGGTTTTGTTCTTCATATTGGGTCGTTTAGTGGACAGAAAGGCAGCATATCCGTTGGTGATAAAGTAGTTTGCAAGGTGATGTTTGTCATATTTTATTTTTCATTCCAGATTATTTATGATTGAATGTGATTTCAAACTTCCATTCTGTACTTTGAGCAGGTGGACTATGCCAGACGCCAGCAAATTGCTCCAAACCATACTTGCACTCACATGCTGAACTTTGCTTTGAGGGTATGCACTTAATTAATCGATTCAGTTTTTTTCCCTGACGGTTTGCAGAAAGAGTTTGAAGTTATTGAAAGTATTTTTTTAGCCAAGTGGCTATTTTAGGTAATTTACAAGTGTTGTACTTTACTGGCTGTAGGAAGTTCTCGGGGATCATGTTGACCAGAAAGGATCAATTGTTCTTCCAGAAAAATTGAGATATGATTTTTCGCATGGTAAATTTCTTCTACTCTGCTAAAAGTTATTTGCACCTATAGGGTTGTAAATAAGAATTTTGATTGTTCACCAGGCAAACCTGTGCAAGTTGAGGAACTGAGGAAAATTGAAGGGATTGTAAATGATCAAATCAAGGCAGAATTAGATGTATACGCAAAGGAGGCAACACTTACTGATGCCAAAAGCATTAAAGGCTTGAGGGCAGTGTTTGGTGAGGTAGGAGATAATCTTTCCTGTGTTGTGCGTGTGCATACATTCATGTGCACACTTTGTTTTTGTAAACTTTTAATCACTGCGCTATTCTTCTTGGTGTTTATTCTCCTTTCCTTCTTGCAGATATATCCTGATCCCGTTAGAGTAGTCTCAGTTGGTAAAAGCGTGGAGGATTTGCTAGCTAACCCTGATAATGACGAGTGGTTAAAATATTCGGCGGAGCTTTGTGGAGGTTAATTACACTTGATTCTTCTGTGGCTTCAATTTCATTCTCCTCTCAAGTAGTTAGTATTGATTTTTTTTTTCTTCCATGTATGCAGGAACTCATATATCAAATACAAGAGAGGCAAAGGCTTTTTCTCTGATATCTGAGGAGGGAATTGCTAAAGGAGTACGTAGATTGACTGCTGTAACAGCTGATTGTGCCTTTGAAGCTATTGATCTGGCACGGTCTCTGGAGCAGGAAGTGCTAGATTCTTCACAAATAGATGAAAATTTGTTGGAGAAGGTGACGGCTAATTCCAATTTTTATGTTTTCTTTTATTTTGGGAATGAAGGTATAGGTGTAAGGGAATTGGTTAGATTTGCCGCCTTTGTCAGGGTAATCAACTAAAGAATTTACTTGTATGAATATTGGCTATAATAGTATTAATAACAAACTAAATAATTCCCCTTAAGCTGAGTTTACTTTGACATGCCAAATTGTAGCTTTCTATTTGTGTCCATTTCAAAGTATCGAACTGCATTCTTAGGTTTCCTCATCTGTGATTTTGCAGAGAGTGGCTTCGTTAAGGAGCCGTGTTGATGGAGCAGCCATACCTGCAACCATGAAACATGATATTCGTACTATGATCTCTTCCCTGCAGGTATTTGACCCTTTTAATTGAATGACTGACTGGTGTTTTCTTAAAAATTGATCGATAAAGCTTTCTTGATCTGACTGCGTCTACTTTTCACTCACTAGGATAAAGTAAGAAAACTTCAGAAGAAGATTGCGGAACAGAATCTTCAGAAGGCGATTAAGGCTGTACACGACGAAGCAGAACTTGCAGTTTCAAATGGAAAGGCGTTCTGTGTGTCTCTTGTCGATGTAGGTTTGGATGCAGCTGCTGTTAGAGAAGCAGTGCTTAAAGTCGTCCAGCAGAAGGTTCTTAGCGGCATTTTACATTTTTCTTCCAACTTTCCAGTGTTAACGAGTTTATCTGATCTCACCTTGGTTGCTTCTCCAGGGTATTTCGGCCATGGCTTTCAGCCAAGATCAGTCTGCCAACAAGGTAGTCGTCTATGCTGGCGTCCCAGATAAGGCAAACAGTTGGAAAGGCTTGGACGTGTCAGAATGGTTGACCACTGTTCTGGGTCCTATCAAAGGGCGCGGTGGCAAGGGCAAAAATGGTCTTGCTCAGGGCCAGGTTTGTAGTCTCTTCTCCCGCCTTCATTTGTCACGAACTCATGGAGTTTCCTCGCTAATTCGCTTTCATTCTTTGTGCAAAAAGCTAAACGGGTTGCGTTGTTTGTTGCAGGGAACTGATGCATCCAACGTCAAGGACGCCATTGATTTGGCGACACAGTTTGCATCAATGAAGCTGAACTGATTTGCCTCTCCTCTTAGTGACCATTTAAATTTGATCTTATACCAAAGAAAACCAGTTTTTTAGATAATTTGCGATCTACTTGTCTTGAATTCTGTAATTCAAACCCCACTTGCTTGAAAATTTGCAATGCGTCGCCTTTGTATTTTGTTTTGTTCTGTTTATAACTGGTCTGTCCCCAGAATTTTATAAAAACTTTTAGGTTCTCATTTGGGCTTAATTGAAATTCTGTAATTCAAACCCTAGGTAGGTCTGTTCACCGGTTGAAACCGATCCGGAACCGGCACAAAACTGGAACTGAAATATTCTAAATATTCAAACCGATGATCGGACTGGTAATATTTCAGTTTGATTTAGAACCGATCCGGATTATAGAAAGCCAATCTGAAACCGAAACAACCGGAAGATTATTTTTTTCACTGAATACCGTAAGTGATCTGTAACAAAAAAAAAAGAAGCAAACTCACAAAGATTGGCTACCTTAACAAATTCAACGATAATTGTTCTTGTCAGAACTCTATCATGCCTCGATCCTTAATTTACTTCTTCATTGCTGCCTCTTTCTGCTCACTTTCTCTAACCCCTTCTTCTTCCTCTCTTTCTCCTATAACAAATTAACATCCTTCTCCTTGACCTTTGAGTACTATCCGTAAGTCATTTTCTGTGAGCCATTCCGAAATGGTTAACAAATTAACATCATCCTCCTCTAACATCTTTCTTTGTATATGTGTTTCATATACATAATATTAGGCCCCATAATTTTTAATGCCCTTGAGGTACGTCGACGTTCATAATCTTCATATGGCTTACCATGGATTCAGGGGCGGCCACAGGGTGGGGCGCGTGTACGCGGCCGCCCCACCCTTCGACCCACGAACCCCGGAGTTTAGAAGAAAAAAAATATTTTATTTATATATATTGTATTTTTGTAATAAGTAAAATTGAAATGAATATTGAATTAATTAATCCAGTTAGCTCAGTTGGTAAATGGAAAGGAGAGAAAATTTAATGATATCAAATGGCCTGGGTTCGATTCCCCACTGCTCCTCTTTTATTTCTTGTTTGAATCTCTTTTTTTTTACTTGTGTTGTGCTTCCTCAATGCTTTTGTTATCCTTTTCTTTATTTCAATTTTTACTTGTGGTGTGCTTCCTCAATGCTTTTGTTATCCTTTTCTTTATTTCAATTATAGGATGATGACATTTCAAGTTATTTTTTCTCAACTTTAGTAATATATAAGATTTCATAAATTAATATTTTTATATTCTACAAAAGCATTCAAAATTTCAACATCCTATTAAACAAATTTAAATTTACTTAAAATTAATTAGAACCCATAAAATAGGCTAATTAAAAAAATTATAATGAAAAGAGACTTATAATTCATTGAAACCTTTGTAGAAAAAAATATTTCAAATTGTATAATGATCTATACTATTTGTACTATATCATATGACATAAATATAAACTTTTTATTGTAAAAAATCTCTACAATGAACTTTATAACCAGAAATATTTTAAAGTTATGAGAATTAATTTAATGTTGTAAGAATTCAAATACCCTTACATAAATAATAATATTAATTTGTATAAGAATTCAAGTGCTCTTTTGTAAATAATAAATTAATAATATTTATTTGTAAGAAGGACTATAATATCGTAGGCCTCATTTTAATAATTGTACAGGGCCTCCAAAATCGGTTGAACGACCCTGCAAAATTCCGCCCCACCTTTCAGAGAGTCCTGCGGCCGCCACTGCATGGATTTATATGTGTACGGTACCCAAATTATTTTATACTAGGGTTTAGTACATCCATTATTTTGTCTTGAGTTTGAATCTTGGTTTCGTTCCTTTTTTTTTTGGTGCAGAAAAGGGTTGAAAATTAATTTTCAATTTGGTTGGAATCTTTCAATCTTTTACGGGGTAGAGTTTATATATTATGGAAAATTATTTTTGTAGTTTAAATGATAAATCATAAATCTCTTTTCAAAGATTAACAGAGTTAATTTGGTATGAAAAAAAAATCTCTAATAACAATTAGATTTTCAAAGTAACTTTAGTTTTTTCTTACCAGTGGAGTACTCTTTTATACGGTTATACCCTATACAAAGTTTATATTATTACACAACCCGGCCTTTAATCCCTATATTACACGGGTTTTCAATTTTAATCAGTTTATGGACCCTCTCTTAATATGAGACCTACAATATTTCGTTAAAATTATAAACTTCTAGTAAACTCCAGCTTATTTTCAAAGTTACCGATTTCATAATTGATCAAATAGTTTATTATAGAAAACTATATTTTATTTTTGCATTAATTTTATGACACCTAATCTAAAATGTAAAATTATTGCATTTTTTTTAGAATAATTTTTTTTTTCAACAACAATGATTTTAATGAAAAATCTAGAACTTTTTTTGAAAAAAAAAAGAAGTTATGCAACCTTAATTAGCCATGAAAATTTTGCATATTGTTAAAAAAAAAACCGAGCTATTTTGCATTTATATATATATATAAACTACTATTTGTTTGTCTATATTTGATGCAAATTTTTGCTTCATATGCAAACTAAGCATTAATAATATTAAAGGCAATTGATGCCAATACCTTGGCTTCATAAAAGGACACTATAGAAAACCATTGGAGCCATGTAATGGTAAGTTGAAATGAATTAAGTGTGATGCATAAAATCTGCATCATAGTTGATCGATCTTGATCATGCTATCAACCTGAACCCTAGCCTGCAAACAAGAACGAACAAGGCCGGGGCGGGGCTTGTCTCCCCCGTAGGACCCTCCGACGCTCAAGTCAGTCCTCTCGTATTTATATTAGTCGAGCATAAATGAAACGGTCAAGACATTTAATGCAAGGAATTCGAATAGTTTTGATACTTAATAAAAGAAACCGTTACCGTACTGATGCCGATCGAGCCATTAAATATAGGAAACGGTCGACGCTTTTATGTGGGTCATCGCAATAGAATAGACGGTAATCGATAAAAGACGGAACTACCCCTGTATCGTGATTTCGGGAGTTTTCCTCTTACAATTGCCCCTCGGGTTTCCTCATCATGTTTCAATGATGAAGGAAGCCCGAAAAATCGGTGAATCATTGGCCGTAAATGGCGAGTTGGCAACTTATTGGCCTTGAGTGACTATCGTTGGCCGTAAGTGGCGATTTTTGGTGGTCGTAAGTGGAGATTTCCGGTGGCCGTAAGTGGCGGTTTCCGGTGGCCGTAATTGGCGGTTTTCGGTGGCCGTAATTGGCGATTTGCGTTGGCCGTAATTGGCGATTTTCGGTGGCCGTAATTGGCGATTTTCGGTGGCCGTAATTGGCGATTTCTGGTGGCCGTAATTGGCGATTTCCGGTGGCCGTAATTGGCGATTTCCGGTGGCCGTAATTGGCGATTTCCTCTGCCTTAACTGGCATTTGCTTGGCCATAAGTGGCGAGTCTTCACTTTTTTGAACAATTGTTGTAGCTTTGAAAACATCGTTTCATGACATCGACAGTCGTTGGACCTGGTCAAAAACATTGCAGTACTTCTACATAATTCAAAGCAATTAAGTCATTAGAAGATCGGTATTGTGATGGGTAGTGCCCCTAACACGTTATATGCCCCTACACACAGTTTATATACCTTCGCGGAGATGTAGTAAGCTAAAAATCTAACTTGCAAGATCTATATATTCATCTTTCAATAAACTTTTCTACTTTGGGTAAAATACCGAACCTGTAACTTGCTTTTTGTCTCTTTATAACTCTTGATGCCTCAAATCACAAATCATTTTGGTTGCCCCAACGTACTTTGTAGTATTGAACCTTGCTCTGATTGTGAGACTTGGGGACTCATGCTTCCCTCGAGGAGTACATTCGATGCTCGTTGCTCATACCCCTTCATCAATATCTATTCAAGAGTACAACACAAGCGAGACAAACGAAAACAAAGCACAAGGCACATCCGACTATCGAAACAACCAGGATAAGAACATGATCAGATCAATTCAAACTCATCCATGTTTTTGTAAATCATCAACAAGTATCTAGCCTCATACGCACGAGTAAAATCATTTCTAACTCTTGCAATCACGCTCAATCGTAAACATCAATGCATACACATGACTTTAGGGAGCAAGAAACATATAAGAAGTAAAAGCAAAGCAATCAGCATAGTATGCTGCATATAAATTCCAATTTATGCAGCCCCATACAACCATCAACTAATCCGGGGTGACCCGATCAAATCGAGCAGACACTCAACTATTCTGTGACATCATGCTAGATAGTCGACAATCCCGCAAACCACATCAAATAACAAACCAAATAGTAACAAACCCGCAACATAAATCAGCCCTGCCATTGATAAAAATTGAAATTCGCCAGATCTATTTTGGCTTAAATGGTCTAAAGTAATGGCTTTTTACCAATTCAAAACCTCAAAGACGTCAGATGGCACTCATCTTGTAAATCTCAACTCATAAAGAGTGGCAATATAATTAAGTTCAAGCAATTAACTTGCAAAAAGAAACAAATTGGGACTAAAAAAATTCATAATCATAAAAAAGCATGCGAACTTACTCTTCTCCAATTCCTGGATCTGATCGGTGATTTGTTCAGGGTCCTTCTTCAGCGGGCGACGATTGAAGTCGGGGACGCAGATTTCAGCATCGAAATCGAACGCCGGCGGCTGCAAGGATTGAGGCGGCGTCGTGCGGTGAGGCTCAGACGTGGGCTGGAGACGGAGGAGGCCGGAATCGCCGGCCAGCTATCGCCGCTAGGGTTCTAGCCATGAGCAGGCGCGGATCTGGTGAGCCGCAACGCCCACTGTACCTTGCTCAAAGACCGATGTCGCCGTCGGCTTCTCCGGCGATGGAGATGCAACGACGCCGATGATGAGGCAGAGCCAGAAGTGGGAGTTGTTGCGGATCTGCAACCTTTCGATGTCTGAACCACCGTCGAGGAAGCCGCCGGATCTGCTTCCCCCCGGACATTGTAGATCGATCCCTTTCAAGATTTGTGATTCGCGAGATGGCCGGTGCTGAGGCGGAGGCGTTGCATCCGAAGTCGCTGAGCAGCGGTTGAACGGCGCCTCCTGCCAGATGTTGCTGGCTGCGCTGGAGCCTCCGGCGGTACCGGAAGAGTGATGGAGAGAGGGCGAGCCTCCGGCGGCGTTGGGTCCGAGGCCGGCGGCGCCTAATCCCTAGGGTTTTTGGACCAAGGTCGAGCCTCCCACCAGACACTTTTTTTTTTTTTAGATTGGGAGATCCGATCACATTGCTTTTCGATCGAATTCCCACAGACGGCGCCAATTGTGATGCATAAAATCTGCATCATAGTTGATCGATCTTGATCATGCTATCAACCCGAACCCTAGCCTGCAAACAAGAACGAACGAGGTCGGGGCGGGGCTTGTCTCCCCCGTAGGACCCTCCGACGCTCAAGTCAGTCCTCTCGTATTTATATTAGTCGAGCATAAATGAAACGGTCAAGACATTTAATGCAAGGAATTCAAATAGTTTTGATACTTAATAAAAGAAACCGTTACCGTACTGATGTCGATCGAGCCATTAAATATAGGAAACGGTCGACGCTTTTATGTGGATCATCGCAATAGAATAGACGGTAATCGATAAAAGACGGAACTGCCCCTGTATCGTGATTTCGGGAGTTTTCCTCTTACATTAAGGTAGATTATATAGTAATGCCATGGATCATTAATTTTATGGTGAGTGATGTAGTTGCAGGTGTTTCGATCATGTATGCCTTATTTGCAAAAGAGTTAAAAGGATGAATTAAGTTCTTGAAAGGTTCTCAAAATCGAATAGGAATCCTAAAAAGATTTTCAATTTCATGCTAATTTGGTTGGGTCTTTGAGAGATCTACGTTGCATTTAAGTTGAAGGGATATCTATGAGATCATCCTCCCTAATCTACCAAATGCAGGAATTGTACAATCTTAGTGCTCGTTTGGATTAGTTTGAAAAACCCAGAAAGTTGAATATCCCAGGAAGTTGGATAGAATATCTGCGTTTGGTTAAAAAATTTCATCTCCAAAAACCCAGGAATTGAACTTCCTGTGAAATAAATGAATTGGAATTACCAAGGGGGTATATGGTAAGACAACTTCCACCCTTTTTTACTAATAAAAATCCCTTATTTACCTCACTATATCAAATCCACCATTTTTTCATTTTTCAACCAAACATGTTTCATAAAATCCCAGAAAGTATAATTCATGGGAAGTAGACTTCCCAGGAATTAAATTCCCGGGAAGTAGACTTCCTACATTTATCCAAACGAGCAGTTAGGCAACCCCCCTAAAAAAATTTAAAAAAAGCTAATGCTTAATGGAAAATTGAAGAAAATAAGAGAAGATATGGTGATATGCTTAAGGATGTGGTTGGTAACCGAAGTTGAATGGATAGCTGAAGCGGAATAGTTAATTGTATAAAATATATGTTAAATTAAACTGTTGATAAACTAATAATGTGTTTGATAACTTTAGTTGATAAGATAACTGATAAAACTAACTAATAAAATGAATAGATTTGTGTGTAAAAAAAGAAAGCTCTGGAAAAACTTGAGGATGTAACTATTGAAAATTCAAATCCAAAACGCTAATTAAAATATAATCTTAGCTTTATTTCATTTAAAATTATATGTAATATTAAAACAAAAGGCTCTGAAAAATTATTAAGACACCTTTTCACTATTAATTGTTGATTAATCACAAGTTTTTTAGTATTATTTTTTTAGCCCAAAAGAAATGGAGTGGGTTGGTTCGAGTGTGTCCACTAAAAAAGTGGACTAAATAAAGGATTAAGGGAAGAAAATATTTAACCTATATACCCACTTTTCTTTTCTTTTTTAAAACTTTTAACTAACCATTTAATTAATATCATCTTTTCTTTTTGAGAATTTTAAGGTATTTTTTAGTGTTCTATAAATTTTCTCTTCAAAATGGAAGCAACAGAAAAAATAGAGAAGATTTTGTAAATCTGTAGTATTTTATAAACTAAATGATTATTCAAATATTCGAAATGATAAGTTGTTGGAGTTAAAGTAAAAAATAATTTGAAAATTATGTATTTTATTTCTCCATATTAGAGACATTTTATGGAAGTTGTTGAAGATGGTCTAATGAATTAATAATGGAGTTTTTTTAGGTTAAAACTTAAAAGTAATTGATATTCATTTTGTATCGAGTAAGTCCAATAAATGAGAAAATCTCTTTTATAAATTCTAAACGTTTTCATTTGTTATGGTTTAAACTCGCGGGTTAAATCCATATCAACTCATCTCAACTTCTGTGTTTGTTGAGAGTTAAAAAGAGGGTTATAAGTTATAATATTTCCATATTAGTGTATTTTAAATGCATATTATTTTTAACCACATAAGTAGATTTTTGACTTAGAAAAATTATTATTTACCAACTACTATTGGCAGATTTTTTTTTTTAACATTTATTGTTTCGGAGTAGTAATTGATTACACAATTTAATAATTTTAATAATATGATTCTAGAAGATTTCTCCGGTGCCGGTGTTACAATTTTAACCACATTGTTATTGTTAATTAAATAAAGAATAAATTCTTTATTTACAATAAATCATACTTAATAGGTAAAAAATCATCATAAATTGCAGCAAATACTTAAAAATCACGATATGCATTATTACCCTCTAATATTCTTACACGTGTTTATGTGAGTGTTAGCAATTTAAGTCTGTAAATACAATGATAATTATTTTTTGTTGAAGGAAGATATTTTTCTTTGATATTTTGTAAAACTAGTGGTATTGTAATATCTCGTAATTTTATTTTATTTTATTTTTATTGGAGCGTAAAGAGTAACCCTTGAATATGTAAATAAAGAGCGGTCATTTCGGGGTTCGAACCGAGTAAAGAGTAACCCCTGTATAAATAAGAATCAGAAAAAGGGAACTAAGATGAATCTTCTATGATAGTGTAATCTCCCAACCCCCCAGCATCATTGAAGAGTAACAAAATACAACCTGGAGATGATCACATTGAAAATATGAACGCTCAACTGAAAAGAGAACCCAAATTTCATCAAAAGATTGCCATTGTAAAAAATGTGAAGAAACCGACGAACCCAATTCCAAAGCATAACGCCTTGGCGAGAGATTCGAGAAATCTAACATGTTAAATGTAGCAAGCACTTGCTTTTGATGGTTTAACAATAATCAACATGAGAGAGATTCTTACTCACCCTAGTTGCTTTTATTTGCCATTTTCAACTCTCTTAGTTTAATTTCTACGTACCATCTAAAATTCTAGGGGTGGGCATAAATCCCGCAAATCCCGGGCCCGTCTCGGTCCCGTCCCGATCCCGGTGGGATTTCAAAAAAAAATAGTGAATCCCGTCCCGGTCCCGTCCCGTAAAAATTATGCGGGACGGGACGCGGGACGGCCCGTCCTAATCCCGCAAATCCCGTCCCGTCCCGCATATATAATAATAATAATAGTAATAATAATAATAATAATAATAATAATAATAATAATATATTATGTTACACATTTGTATTACAATCTAATATATTAGGTCACATACACACTAGCTTATACAGTGTGTACATATATATCATATCATATACGTGTATACACACACTATAAATCTGTAATAGTGTATAAGTGCAATGCTACTGCATTGGTATCATGGTATGTATATACACACGTATATTATATATGTGTATCAGTGTATGTATATATATGAGGGTATATTACATGTGTATATGTATATATACGAGGGAACTCGTAAAATATAAAATAAAATGTAGATTTATATGTGTCACGTCTTTGAAAAATCGCAAAATATACATGAAATTTTTAATTTTTTTATAATTTTTTCTATTTGAGGGACAAGGCCCGTCCCGTCCTGGTCCCGTCCCGTCCCGTGTGGGACAAGACCCGCGCGGGACAAAGAAAAAAAGAGTGAATCCCGTCCCGGTTCCGTCCCGCAAAAATTACGCGGGACGGGACGCAGGACGACCTCCGTTCCGTCCCGTCCTGTCCCACGTCCACCCCTATAAAATTCAATTAAAATATTTTTTCAATTCTGAAAATTCAATTATCGGAAAGTAACTTCTCAGGTGTTAAACAAAACGAAACCTAAATCAAAGTTGAAACAACCGTGAGAGTTTCGAAAAACTGGCGGATGCAGTCTGGGCTGCTAACATATTCATCATATTCATAAGAATTGACAAGTTGAGGACCAAGTTAGCCAAACTATCTATTTAATCTTTTCATATGATATAAATTGCATCTATCAAATTATACATAAGATAAATATAGATAAGCATTCCAATTAGATATTTAAATATTGGATTGATTAGATAAGAATTCCAACATGAAATTTTTATATATTCCAACGTGAAAAATATAGATAAGAACTTTAATTCGATATTGCATTTATATAGTATTTTCTTATACAATATTTAAGATTTTTTTAATAGAATATTGTCTCTATCCAATTATATTAGACTAGTGTAGGTCCCGTTACGGGTACAGAGAATATATTAATATAATATTATAAATAATCTAGATAGATTATAATAAATAAAAAATATAAATATAAATATTTTTCCACCAAAAAATAATATAAATAAAATAGCACCTATCAAATACTATATATTTATCTATTAATATTTTTGGTAAATATGACTATGAAATATTTTTTATTTATATTTTTTCAATTAACTAAAATATATATGGATAGATTGTGGTTTATATATTTTTATATAAACTATGACACCATATTATTTTATTAATTTTCTCCCTATGATCAACAACAACGCGCCACCTATGATTTTTTCCCCTAGGATCAATCACGACGCGCCACATATGACGTTATGCATCGGTTTTAATATATGTATAATATAATATAATATAATAATATAGAAGATAAGTAAAAATTATTAGATCTATTTAATTTAATTTAATCTAAATTGCAAGTATCTAATTATTTAATTAGTATTTGAGAAAATTTTATGGAAAACATTCATAGGCCGTTACATAGACTACAATGCATCAATTTTAGTATATGTATATAGATATATCATATATAGATAAGTTGAGATTTGAACAACATGAAATTGATCATTTTTTCTTAATTGTTTTTGAACAATTGGCATTTTATATATTCATACATATTTAATGAATCTAACTTCAGAAATGAATAAAATATTGGTTTCAGTCATTCAGGCCAAAAAAAAGGAAATTAAAAAATATCTTCGTTTACAGGAAGATTAACAGTAATTCTTAAAATAAAAAAAGTAATTAATGCATACAGCTAATTGTAATTAGGGTAATTTAAAAAAATTAAAATCCGGGGTGAGAGAACAGGGCCAAATTAGGTGCACCGTGCACTCAAATACAGAGGATCCAACACGCCTCCGACACCCCATTTTATTATTAATTTACCTTTTTTTCCCTTCGGTTTCAAAAATTGAAATATTTAAAAATAGAATAAAATAAAATTAATGAAGAAGCGTATAAACTATATAAGGAGAGTTGAGTCATCTTCCCATGGTGGAATCTGGATCGGATCGTCTCTTCTTCTTCGTCTTCTTCTTCTTCAACACTTCCCACCGCTACTCGTTTGAAATCCGCGAATTCGGAAATGGAATAGGAAGCTTTTGAGGTAAGTTTCATGCCTATAGGAATTCGTTGAATGCCGATTCACTTCGTTTTTCTGAATTTGAATTTTTGCTTCTGATATGAAGAATTGATCTGGAATTGCGGTGAATTTTTTGGTTTCTCCTCTGCAATTGATTGTTCCTTTGCTTTGTGTTTGGTTTGTTTGAGCTATGCGCTCTGATTTTGCTATTGCTCCTCCCTCTGCGTTCTTCACTTGAAAATTTCAGTTTTGCTGGAATTCCTGACGGAGACGTTTGTTTAATGTAATCTGAATCCTGGTCAACTAAAGTCATTTCAAATAGTCTGTATATTTTATTTGTATTGTTAATCTTTGATTTGGTTCTCCGATTATTAGTTTTTTGGATTTTTGTGCATAATTAGGTCATGGCGAAGTGATTACGAAGTTTTGTAGTTGATGTGGAGTCACAGAAACTCTTTGTTGTGAGTTTCAAAATGTTTTTGCTGCCATGAATTTCTGAGTTTCCGCGCGATTTTTAAGCTGAATTTTGACGAAACCAACGTATCATGTCTCCTGATAGATTGCCTATGCCTGTGCAGATTCAGGAAGCCATCTGATTTAGGGGATAGATATCATTTGTGGTTTAAGATTTATTTGTGAAGTTCAATCAATCTGACTTGTAGACCAGGAAGATTTTTGGTGGAGTCTGGAAAGCCATGATGATGTACGAAAACATGCGATATGGCGGTGATGTTGATTTCTACTCCAATCCTCTTCATGGAGGAGGGGTTATAGACCCTCAAATGCAGCAGCAGAGTGGCTCATACCCGGTGATGGAGGACGACTACAGTGAAGACGACGAGGATGTGGATTTGGATGAACTCGAGAAGAGGATGTGGAGGGATAAGATGCGTCTGAAGCGGCTGAAAGAGCAAAGCAAGGCAAAGGAAGGAGGTACTTATGTTGATGCTATCAAGCAACGACAATCCGAGGAGCAGGCGAGGAGGAAGAAGATGTCGAGGGCCCAAGACGGGATCCTCAAGTACATGTTGAAGATGATGGAGGTATGTAAGGCTCAAGGCTTTGTGTATGGGATCATTCCTGAGAAGGGGAAGCCAGTGAGTGGAGCATCGGATAATCTTCGTGAGTGGTGGAAGGAGAAGGTCAGGTTTGACCGAAACGGGCCCAATGCTATAGCCAAGTACCAAGCTGATCACTCCATTCCTGGCACCTATGATTGTAGTACCTTGGCTGGGCCTACTCCACATACCCTTCAGGAGCTCCAAGACACGACTTTAGGGTCGCTTCTCTCGGCTCTTATGCAGCACTGTAGCCCTCCACAGAGGCGGTTTCCGTTGGAGAAGGGGTTTCCGCCCCCATGGTGGCCTACAGGGAATGAAGAATGGTGGCCTGAGCTCGGCTTGATCAAGGATCATGGGCCTCCACCTTACAAGAAGCCTCATGATCTGAAGAAGGCATGGAAAGTGAGTGTCTTAACTGCAGTGATCAAGCACATGTCTCCTGACATTGCTAAGATTCGTAAGCTTGTAAGACAGTCTAAGTGCTTGCAAGACAAGATGACTGCCAAGGAGAGCGCTATCTGGCTGTCCATAGTCAGCCAGGAAGAAGTGTTGGCCAGGGAGCGGTATCCTGATCATTGCCCTCCACCGTTGTCTTCTGCTGGTGACAACTTCATGACCAATGATGGCAGCGAATATGATGTTGAAGTGCCTAATATTGATTCTCATGAGCAAAAGCCGACGTTTCAGCACCTCCAACATATGGTTCTAGGGGATCCCATTGCCAATTTTGCTTTTGATAGGAAGAGGAAGCCATCATCATCCACAGAAATGACTAGCAAGTCTGTGGATTTCCAAGCTTACACCTGCGGGTTCTCTCACTGCCCTCATGGACAGATCCAGTTCGGATTTCTCGACAGGCTATCTAGGGACAACCATCAGATGAACTGTCCATATAGAGGCAGCTCTTCGGAGTATGGAATGCAGAATATCCAGCAGTCTGCAGCTCAAACCAAGCCCATTGCTCAACCACTTCGACCACCACCACCACCAATGAATCCATCAGGCAACAATTTCTTTGATCTAGGGGGACTCGACGTCCCAGAAGACAGGCAAAAGTCGATTGGTGACCTTCTAGCTCTGTACGAAACCAACGCCCAAGGAACCAAGAACACAATCCCTGAGAACAGTTCTCATAAGGATCAGAATAGCCCCTTCCAATCAAGCTCCATCAGTCAGCAGAACGAACAGCTCAGAAGCCAGATGATGGCGGCAAGGAACAACACTATCCTCAACCAGCCGGGCATTATGCAGATTCCGAACCAGCAGTTCTGGCAGGAGGACCATAAGTTTGATCAGCACAGGGCTTCAAACTCCTCCCAGGATCAGCTCCAAAGCAACTTGCCTGTCATGTTCCAATCCACATTCGACCCTGTTCCATCCATGGAGTCCAATCAGTCCATGGGCAGCTTCCAGGCAACAACACCAAGCCCATTCGTCGGCCATGACATGCCAGCTGTGTGGTACAACTGATGACCATCCTCAGGTCTTCGAAGCTGTTTTGAGTTGCCGATTTTTTGGTAGCGAGATCAGCAGGACGAAGAGCTCTTGCTTCTTGGCAAACCAGGCCAATATGTTTCCATTTTGTGTAGGTTTAGAATCCACAGCAAATCACTCTCCGGTCTTAATAAAAACCAATTGCCTCATGGCCATATGGGGATTAGACCTTTGTTGTGTTTACAGTTTACATATACAAGTTAAGTTATTTGCTGTTGATATCAATAAAAATTGAAGGCCCTTTTGTTACAAACAATTTTTTTTATATATAAAGTATTTTTTGCTGCTATTCTGTATGAAATCATCACCATTTGTGGTTTCTGTTTTTTTTTTTTCCTGAATTTGATCTTTCAGCTCTTTTGGGGTTCTGGGTTTTTAGTGCTGAATCTGATGTTTCTGAATCAGGCAGGATCGCTGCAGGTTTCTGTAAATGGTGGGGTTCAGCAGTGTGTATCGCGGCGAATTTGTGTTCACTAAAAGAATCTCGTAGCGCAGCACATTGTGGATGATGTGCTTGTGCTATGTGTGGATACGAATGCACGCAATGTAGAAGCGTTACGAAAGTGACATGGATGGTAACATGTGAGTGTGGGCATCTGTTATGTTCTGTGGTTATCTATATCGAATTGAACTCATAAGACGGGTATCCGGTGAGGGCTTTAAGGTTAGGTTTGTAGTCCTTTTAATCCCATATAAACCTTAAAAAATGATTATGAAAAATCTAAGTTGAGAAAATAAGCACCTTTCATTCTTCAATTAGAGTTGGCAGCCTAAAGGTTAGCAATATCTATGTTCATATTATGAGTTGAGAAGATAGCACATTTCAAATTATATTGGAGTTGAGAATAAAACCATCTTTAAATTTGTAAGAGATCTACATTAGATAAATTGTTCAACTCCTTAATGCTTACCTTTTATTTGACGATTTAATTTTTTGTGTCATTAATCTTTTTTAATAACCATTTTCCAATTTTGAATGCTCTAATAATAAATAGAGAGTACCATTTTTCATCTTTCTGACAATGGGACATTGTGATCTCGTTATTCATAGTCTTCAATGAACGTTATTCATCTTCCACTTTAGGCTGCCTCGTGGCTTGCGTGGTTATCAAAGTCCGATTCGGATCGATGACTGGGGGTCGGGTGCACATACGCTAGTAGCCTAGCACACAAGCCGAGTGAGGTTCCATTCTAAAACCTATTGACAATAGAAGGAGTAGTCCACCGACTCATATACGGCTTGATATGTTCAACTTTCCGATGTGGGACACTTTGGTATCATTCACATCTCTAACAGTGCTACGTACTTTGAGTTGTGTCGATGGATATGTCTCCCCTTTTTTTAAACTTTCTTAGCATTTGTTTTTTTATATTGATAATCAGTTCATCTAACAAGTGTCACTCTTTCAATTTATTAGACAATGGTTTAGGAGAAAGGAAAAAAAAAAAAATCCAAAAGGGTTGAAAGTTCAAACCACTCTTTGAGCATACTCCGAAAGGACCTAAATCCCGTAAGGGCTTGAATAAAGTCTCTTTCGTATGAAAGGGATTCAAGGTGGGCGGCTTCTAGGATGGTTCTTGGGTGTGATCCATGTTGCTCTCGGCGTTCCTCTTCCGTGTTGGAGCTCTGACAACCGGTGTCGGGATTGGTTGGGGTCGTGGCGGTGTGTATCAAGGCGACTCCGTGTGTAGGAAATTCCTTGGAGGATCGTCTTCACCGCCCACAGCCACATGACTGGCTCATGATTTACCGCCGGCTAACGGTGTCGCCGCCTGGGGATGCTTGGCATCGGATCTTCGTCTACGTTGTCTCCAGCATTTACGGGTTTGGCTCGCTTACTCGTCCGGGTTTCTACGCCTCCCACTTTGTTGTTGTTCCACCTTTTTATATGTAGTGACGGTTACACCGTCTGTCGACTTCGTCGGCCTCTCAAGTTGCCAGGTATGACTGGCTCTAGAATTTTTTCCTAAAAAAAAAAAATTAGACAATGATTTGGTTAGTATTTTGAATTAGTTATCTTAACAAAAAAAACCGTACGCATAGGTTATGACTTATGAACATGACCCAAATGACACTTTCACTCGATTCATCACTCATGAATGGATATTTGAATGAGGAAAGGGCAGTTGCCATGTGAGAAGGGCCCCCTGCCGAGGATAGGTGTGTCCAAAAACTCTCCAAAGTTGTAAAGAATGAAGTTCATCTTCAACTCTCTACCATATCCAATTTTGTTTGTTTGATTTGCCTCTATGATTGCTCCTTCATTCTTTTAATTATGTACAAATTTGTACTGGCTTTTTTAGATAATATTTTTCAATTCCTGCTCATCTCATCATATTGAATATGTTTAATACTGTAAGAAAGTATCTAACATGGTAGTTTTTTTATATGTATAGATCATCTTATAATACTGATGGTTTTTTTTTTATATGTATAGATTATCTTATGATACTGTTATAAGTTTGTAGTGTTCTCATGGGCGGAGGGAGAAATAAGTCCGGGGGCTTGGAAAAAAAAAATGAAAGAAGAAGGTGGGATGGGGAGTCGAACTCTGCACCTACTCACACATGGTTTTCTTGTCTCAATACCACCTCTTTATATATACGTACATAACTTTTTTTCTCTAGGGGGGCTTGAGCCACCGCATGACCCCCTGCCTCCGCCCCTGAGTGTTCTCCACCCATTATCATGTTTCTTGTTTTGATAAGTGTTTTTTTATTATTATCTACTAGGTTATTGGTGGATATAGGGTTGGGTTTGAGTACGCTCGATCTTACCCCAATTCAATTTTTTATATATATTATAATTACATATAAAATTAGTTGAAAAAAAAAACCATAAATGTTTAGTTTTTCAAATAGAGAAGTGCACTTTTTTTACACAAATGTAGCCTTCTTCTTTTCCCCTTTCGAACTCCAAAATCCACTCTCTAATACTTTACTTAATTTATCTCACTAATTCACTATGAATTTTTATTTATTTGATTATTTTCTTTAAAAACAACTAGTTATATTTATCTTCCTTCAATTTTTTTTAGTCCTCCTTACAAGAGGGAGATTTTTGTTGAACATTATTATTATATCAGCTTTGGGATGAAATTTGTATGTAGTGGAAGGTAATTAGTCTCTATCCTTCTCTTCCTTTAGGGGTGTGTTTGATGGGCAGATAGGTTGAATTCAACTCTACACTCAGACCTCTCTATTTAGTTTGACTGAGTAGTGAGTAGTCTAATAAATTATTAATGGCCTCTAGCTTTATTTGATTGATACCATGTTATTATATATGAATATGATACTGATTTATCTAATTTAATTCTGAGATGTTACGGCTCTTGTGTTATTTTGGCATGGGTATAGCTAGCATTATGTCGATATAAATAATAATTTGTCTATAACATGCTTCCTCCAGGCAACGGGACTTTTTAATGCCCATGTTAATCAATAGATACTAGGAATACTAATATTTTATTCTTTTCTTTTCGCCACATCATTTTAACAACTCGTTCTCGTTTTTCCTACTTTATCAATAGCATCCCTAATATTCCAAAATCCATCTTTTCATACCCATTCAATTTACAAATATACCCATCTCTAACAATTATTTTCATTCTCGATTATATTATTATACTCATTTATTATTATTAAAATATTTTTTTAATAATTTTTTATTTCATATCTTGCATTATTTATTATTTCAAATTATTCCATAATTATAATTCAATTTTTCGGATTATATTTTGCATATTTATAATCAAAGAGAAATATTTTTTTTAAAAATATAGTCAAATATATTCAAAATTAATGTCGTGACATGTGTCCCATTTGTTGGAACTTGTTACAGGTGCGACAACTTGTTGCAGGTTGGACATTAAATTTCAACCCTCTAGTATCGATACTAGCCGAGTATCGGTGTAATATCGATCAGGGCACTGTTGCAATATTTTAATGCTATATCTCCTAGTATCTTTCTACAGTGCAAACCCGGTAAAAGTGCTCTAACAATGACATGTTTTTTAAGAAAAATCATTTCTAATTTAAAATCATCATAATTACACTTTTTTATAGGGCGTGTGTACGAGCACTTGTACATTAGCACATAAGTTGAGTGAGGTTTTATCCTAAAATCAATTGACAATAAGAGAAGTAGCACATTGATTTATATACTAAGGCATGTTCATTCATATTTTCATTGTGGGACGCTCTTTGGTCTCTACACATATCTCAACAACAACTAAATCTACAACAACAACATTTTTAGAATATCTCGCTCTAAGCGGGGTTTGGAGGCCGAGATTTACGCACCATTTCCTCAACTAGGTTGAGAGAATGTTTCCGAGTGACCCAAGAAACGACCAATAGGTAACAAAATACTAAAGAAAATAGATATGATAAAATGAAATAGAATCGAAATAAAAGAAAATAAAACACACCAAAATACAATAAAGTAAAAGTGTCCGGTATTGTTTGTTTGTAACTGTCTGGTTTGCACCTTTTGTTATTTTCATTGTATGTTTTGATGGTTCACCGTATGCCGAATTTGTCGACCACTCGAGGTGTCAGGTTTGTCTAGCCTTCGAATTATTACCTTATAAAAAAAAGGTGTTAAGCATTAGGAAGGGGTTGTAGGTAGATGGAAAGCAAACCCTATGTTTCTTCTCCTTCTGTCTCCTCTCACAAAAACTTTTGTTTATTTATTTATTTTTTTGTTTTGTTTTTATTTATTTAGGAATTGTGAGGGAAAAGGGATTGAGGAGTATGAGAAGGGGACCTTTTAAGAAATACAAGATTTGGACTGCAAATTAATACACATCATTACAAATCAATACCTAAAAAACATCATATATTATTGATCAAAATATATTTTCTAAAATATCTTATAACATCCTATATTATTGATAAAGATATATTTTATAAAATATCTTATATTACAAATCAATACCTAAAAAATCTAAAACGTGCCCTTTGACTCTATACACTATACCAAAATTATATATCATTAGTCATTTTTTTTAATCAGGTTTTGTTTAGGATGTATAATTTATAATTTATATGGAGTACTAAGTATGTTTAATGACATTTCAAACTTTCACTGACATTTTATTAACGAGGCCTCCCACTTATAGAATTAAGACTAAATTACATAAAATCACCCTTTAAATATACTGATTTATCATAAATAATCCCTTAAATTGATATTTTCAAGAAACTGCCTTTTAAATAACTTTCGTCACCAATTAGTCACTCTTGAAATTATATATTATGTTCAAATCTAGGTTAATTTGATAAATTATAATTTTACCCCTCATTTTATAGTATATTCTAATACGGAGTATAATTTTAACAATTAAAAAAGGAAATAAAAGTAAATAAATAAGTATGAAATTATGAGGAAACCATTGACGTCCTTTTCTCGTTCTAAATAACCGATAAAATGGTGGCGACTTCTATAAAATTGCTCTCCCTCCAATCCAGTCACTAGCTTTCCCTTTGCAAAACTCTTTCTAATTCCCTATTAGTTTCTACACACGTTCAATTTAAGAGCAAAAATAACGTCCCGATTTCATTCTTATTTTTTTTATCGTAATTTAACGAGTTTAATTAAGATTTGAACGGAATAATTTAGAGGTGGTTTGTTGGTGTCAGAAAACCTATGATGTAAAGAAATGGGCTGATGGGCCTAAAGGGAGTTTATATGGGCCTCCTTATGTCCACCACAAAGCCCACGGGCTACAACTGGTCCATGCGATCTTCTACCTTTTTCTTTTCTTCAATTGCTTTTATTTTCGCTCAATACCGGCTAACAAGTTTGCAAGGGAGATATGGGGTTTGATTATTCCTCCAGTTACATATATTGAGTTCTTTGGCATGAGCTTTGCAGTTTGGTTTCGGGAGAATTTTTTGTCAAAGTTGAAGCATGCTTGTCGTGTTATTTGGTCCGCGGTTTTTGCCACTACGTTATGGTTATGGTACGTTGTTGTGGAGATGGAGGAATATATAATCGAGTTTTTGGTGAAGAGGAGGAGATGGAGAACGAGGGGTTGCTTGATATTATATCGGGCTAAGGATTATGCTGCTGCGTGGAGAGGTCAAGGTAATGTATGTAATGGATCTTAGAAGGTAGATGTGTGTGGGGTGGAGGCGTGGAGCCGACCAAGTCAAGATTGGGTCAAGGTTAATCGTGATGGGTCCGTGCGCAAAGAGTTGTATGCTACTGTTGCAGGTTTAGTGCGTGATCATGATGGTAAATGAGTGTGTGGCTTCACAAATTATACTGGGTGTCAAAGCTTGGGATGATTCTCCAACAAGCTCAACAGATGCAGAGCTAGGAAGAAGAAGGAAGAACAAAGGAAAAATGCATTGAATCACAGATGAAGAATGGATGAAGAACTGATGAACTTGTGTTGTATTTCTCTTACTGTTCCATTGCAAAATTACACCTTATATATGGTGTGTACAGAAATTGGTTACAAGGGGAATAATACTATGTAATGTGGCACACCCAACCAACCCTGAACCCTCACTCTTTTTATGCTAAATGTTAACATGAATGTATAACTCAACACCCCCCCCCCCCTCAAACTTGGGGTGATAACAACCCAAGTTTGGACAAAAGGCGATTTTGCTGATGAGAAGGTAAAACATTGGTTAACACATCACAAATCAGTAGGAACATCACAAATCAGCTGAGATTCAGTAGGAACATCACACAAATCAATGAGACCATCCATGACTTTTTCTCGAGTGAAGTGGCAATCTATTTCTATATGCTTAGAACGCTTATGGAAGACTGGGTTCTTAATTAGCTAATTGAATAGCCGACTGGTTGTCACAAAACAATTGAATAGGCTTGATAGGAGCAATAGAAAGTTCCTTCAAGATACGAACTAACCAAGTTACCTCCGCAACAGTTTGAGCCATAGCTCTGTATTCAGCCTCAGTTGAACTTCGAGAGACAACACCTTGCTTCTTTGACTTCCAGCTAATCGGAGAATCACCAAGCAAAATAATAAAACCAGTAACTAAATGCCTAGTAAAAGCACAAGATGCCCAGTCTGAATCTGTGAAAGCCACTATTCTTGGTGTATCAAAACCTTTGAGAGTAATGCCATGGTGTAGAGACCCTGCTAAGTATCTGATGGTGTGATGTAAGGCATCCAAATGTGAGGTTCTGGGAGACTGCATGAACTGGCTGAGATTCTGAACAACAAAGCAAAGATTAGGTCTGATGTTAGTAAGGAAGTTCAACTTCCCTACCATTTTTCTGTAGTATGATGCATCATCAATGAGCTCCCCCTGACAGGGAACTAGCCGAAGATTCTGTGGTAATGGAGTACAAACAGGACGAATATCAGTAAAAAGAGAGTCTTGGAGTACCTCCTTACTGAACTTATGCTGAGAAAGATGAACACCACGAGCACTGTAAGACACTTCTAGCCCCAGAAAATAATGCAGAATACCCAAGTCTTTAATGCTAAAATGAGAATCAAGATAGGCTTTGAGACGAGAGATTTCAGAAGGATCTGATCCAGTTACTAAGAGATCATCAACATATACTGCCACAATAGTGATCTGGCCATCAAATTTCTTGATGAAAAGGGAATAATCCAATTTAGATTGGACAAATTGCAGAGAGAGAAGAGCACTGGTGAGCTTAAAAAACCACTGACGACTGGCTTGCTTTAATCCATATAGAGACTTTTGGAGCTTGTAAACCAATCCAGAAGCAACCTGAAATCCTTCTGGGGCTTCATATACACATCTTCATATAAATCTCCATGGAGGAATGCATTGTTAACATCCATTTGGTGCATTACCCACTCCTGAGAAGCAGCAACAACAATGATGGCTCGGATGGTTGTCTTTTTGACAACAGGAAAAAACGTTTCATGGAAGTCAATTCCTTTAGTTTGAGTGTAGCCCTTTGCCACCAACCTAGCTTTGTGTCTCTCTAGGCTTCCATCAGCCTTTAGCTTCACTTTGTACACCCACTTGCTGCCAATTGCACGTTTCCCTGCAGGCAAAGGCACTAAGATCCAAGTATGGTTAGTAGTAAGAGCACCTATCTCTTTTTCCATTGCCAAGACCCAATTTGGATCCTTGACAACCTCTTTGTAAGAAGTATGTTCAACATAGGATGAAAGAGTGGAGGTGAGAGCAAAAGAAGGAAGTGTAGAAGCAAAGAAAGAATGAGAGTAATCAAAATGATCAGAGGAGGAACACACATTGCACACAAAATCCTTCAGGTGAGCTGGAGGTTGAATAACTCTGGTTGATCTCCTAAGAACAGGAGATGGGGTGACAACAGGAGAAGGAACAGGAGGATGAGGAGATGGGGAAGGTGAAAGAGGAAGCTCAACATCATGTAATGGTGGCGATGGAGAAGGCAAAGGACTAGGAACTTGAGAGTTGGGTGCAGAAGATGTGTCCAAGAAAATGGAAGTAGGAAATGAAGAAGCAGGAACAGGAAGAGTGATGTGAGGATCAAAGGTGGAAGATGAGTGAAAAGGGAAGCAAGTCTCATGGAAGACAACATCCCGAGAATGAAACACAACTTTGGAATGGAGATCAAGTACAGTGTAAGCACATTTCCCATAAGTGTAACCCAAGAAAGCATAGGCAGTTGCACGAGGTTGAAACTTGTCACGACCTCTTCTCAAGGTGCTCACATAGCAAAGACATCCAAAGACACGTAAGTGATTGTAGGATGGAGGTTTAAGATATAACAGCTCATAAGGTGATTTGTTTGAAAGGACGGGCAATGGTGATCGATTGATCAAATAAGTGGCAGTCAAAATACATTCTCCCCAGTAACAAAGAGGAAGGTTAGATTGAATTTTCAAAGCTCTAGCAACCTCCAATAAATGCTTATGCTTCCTCTCAACCACACCATTTTGTTAAGGAGACTCAACACAACTAGTTTGATGGATTATCCCAAGAGAGGCAAAGAAATCTTTCATGGACTGATCAAGGTATTCAACTGCATTATCTGATCTCATAGCTTTGATGGAGGTTTTGAACTGGTTTTGAACAAGAGAAACAAATCGCTTGATCATGGATAATGTGTTTGTTTTAGAAGCCATGAGAAAAGTCCATGTACATTTGGTAAAATCATCCACCACAGTGAGAAAAAATCTGAAACCATTGTGGGTGTTGCACTTATAGGGACCCCATGTGTCAAAAAACACAAGATCAAAGGGAGCCAATGATTTATGATCTCGTAATGGAAAGGACTGCCTGTGCAACTTAGCATGTGGACAAACTTGACAAATAAGGGATGGAGAAATATTGATAGAAGAGTTAATGTGTTTATTTGAGAGAAAGGCAAATGCCCCATTCGACAATGTAGTAACTCAGTTGTACAGTTTGCTGAAAAACCATTCTCTAGTGCAGAATGCACTGAAAACTTATTACAAGTAGGAAACTATGTTTGTAAGATAGAAGATAGCTTGGGACAAAACTCCAACTCATAAGGTGTGTGTGCAATGTATAGTCCTCGCTCCTCACTTCCAATTACCAGTGGTTTCTTCATCAAAGGGCCCTGAATGATGCACGAGGTAGGGGTAAATAGCACATTAGAGCAAAGGTCAATGGAAAGTTTTCGTATGGAAAGCAAATTAAAGTGAAAATCAGGCACAAGCAAGACATCATTCAGAGAAATATGTGAAGATAGATTCACATTTCCAACAGAGGTAATGTCAACTTTCTTATTGTTTGGCATGGTGATGGAAGATGGTTTAGATAAAGGAGTCAAGGATTTGAACAAATGTGGATTAAAGGACATATGATCTGTGGCGCCACTGTCAAGTATCCAAGATGAGCTAAGCAATGAAGAAAAGAGACAAGTATTTTTACCAGCTAGCATAGCAGTGGACTCAGAGACTTCATGGCGCTGCAGTAGGGAAATCAATTGTTGGTACTGCTCTTGAGAAATTGATGGAGATGATGATGAAGCTGTAGTTGTAGCTTTCTTCCCTTTAGAAGGCATATATGTGGGATATCCATGTAACTTCCAGCACTTGTCAATCAGGTGGCTAGGGCTGTGCATCGGTCTAAAACCTAACCGAACCGGGCCGAACCGAACCGAAACCGAAAATCTCAAAATGTCAAACCGAAAGCCGAACCGAAAGTATTAGGTTCGGTTCGGTTATTTGCCGGTTTGGTTTGTGTTCGGTTCGGTTTTAACATAATCGAACCGAATTTTTATAAAAAAAAATTAAAGTATGCAATATATATATACATTGTGTACGGTATTAGTGTATTACAGTATTAGTAAGTATGTGTGTATTAGTTTATACAAATATATATGTATATATATACCCTGTATTTATACACTGTGTATTACAGTAGTAAGTATGTCTATATTAGTGTATACAAATATATATACGCTATGTATTAGTAAGTATGTGAGTATTAGTTTATATATATGAAGTATACAAATGTATATACCCTGTATTTATGTAGTGTATAAAAATTTCGGTTAACACAAACCGAACCGAAATCGAACACAAACCGAACCGAAACCGAAAAATGAAAATTTTCGAACCGAAAAACTTCAGTTAGGCTCGGTTCGGTTTGGTTTGTGTTGGTTCGGCCCGAAAATTCGGTTTGGCCCGAATCATGCACACCCCTACAGGTGGCCAAGGCTCTTGCAATGTGTACAGAATGGCCTAGATCCAGTAGATCCAGTCACACTAGACGAAGGACCAGATCCATTGCTAGAGGGAGAAGGAAAACCATGAAGCTTCCAGCACTTTTCCATAGAATGCCCGCCTATTTTGCAGTGATCACAATACAATCCTGAGCTTGAATTTGTTGCATATCCATGAACCTTCTAGCATTTGTCCATGGAATGACCAGTGACCTTGCAATGGTCACAATATGATGGTTTCTTAGGACCTGAGGCTCCTCCTTTGAATTGAGAAGAAAATGCAGCATTCTCTGAACCAGACGAAGCTCCTTTACTCATGCCTCCTTGTTGTTCCTCTTGAATAACAAATCGATAAGTCTCATCCAGATTAGGAGGAGGAGTCATGAGAATGTTTCCTCGAGCAGTACTATAAAGCTCATTTAACGCCATTAAAAATTGAATCACTTGCTGATTCTCAATCATCCTTGTCACAGCAAGGTTTGAACCACAATCACAGATTTCGGTTTCCACTAAAATCGTATACTCATCCCAAAACCTTTTGAATTCTGTAAAATAATCAGCAATACTAAGATTTCCTTGATCTAGAGCTGCAATATCCTTTTGAACTTGATATAATCGAGTACGATTAACTCCTCCAAATCTGGATTCCAATTGCTTCCAGATCTGGACTGCAGATCTACAGTATATGACAGATTCATCTATGTCTTTCTCTACTGAGTGAAATAGCCAAGAGATTACCATGTGGTTGCAACGATCCCAGTGTTGCTGACGAATCAGATCTATAGCTGGACGAAGACATGTGCCAGTGACGAATCCCAGCTTGTTCTTCGCCAGCAGCGAGACTTCGACGGAGCGCTTCCAGTGACTGAAATTCCGGCCATCGAGCAATCTCGTAGACAGGATGTAGTTAGGATGATCTGAGTGATGCAGGAACAGCTCACTCATGGAATCCACACCATCATCGGTGCGTGGGACCTCAGAATCGCCAACGAGCTCTGATACCATGTCAAAGCTTGGGATGATTCTCCAACAAGCTCAACAGATGCAGAGCTAGGAAGAAGAAGGAAGAACAAAGGAAAAATGCATTGAATCACAGATGAAGAATGGATGAAGAACTGATGAACTTGTGCTGTATTTCTCTTACTGTTCCATTGCAAAATTACACCTTATATATGGTGTGTACAGAAATCGGTTACAAGGGGAATAATACTATGTAATGTGGCACACCCAACCAACCCTGAACCCTCACTCTTTTTATGCTAAATGTTAACATGAATGTATAACTCAACACCCCCTCAAACTTGGGGTGATGACAACCCAAGTTTGGACAAAAGGCGATTTTGTTGATGAGAAGGTAAAACCTTGGTTAACACATCCGCCAGTTGAGATTCAGTAGGAACATGACACAAAGTGGGAAGTGCTCGGTTCCCATGGCGAACTTAATTATGAGGAATTTTGCATGGGTTGAAGTTAGTATGGGATAAAGGTGTTCGCAAGGCGGTGCTCGACACAAATTCATTGCTTGCGGTTACCTTTTGGAGAATCTGGTAGTTCGCTATATGCCAAAGCTTTATTAAAAAGGATTGGTCCGTCTAATTTCAACATATATTCTGTGAAGCTAATATGATTGTGGACTTTATGAGTTCTTTAGGATATTTTATTCGAATTGTTTAGATATGTTGGATGCCCGACGGAAGGTATAATTTTTATTATACTAGATGATGTTAGGGGGAGGACTCTCCCTCAATAGATCACTATGCAATTTTATTTTTTCTGGTTGATAAAACTATTCTGAGTACTCGTGTTGGTTCTCTTGTTTTTTTTTTTTAAAAAATCGACTTGGAATTTAAAATGGTGAAAAATTCAGGACAAAAATATCATTTCTCCAAGAAGAAGTGATTTTCTACAAAATACATTTAAAATAAGATGAGATTTTATTTTCGAAATCCAGCAACCGACAGGCGACAGTTTGAAGTGGTGGTCGATCACATTGTTAGGCTCTTTATCATATATTTTGAAGGGATTTTTATAAAAACATTTATCATATATATATATATATATTTATTAAAAAATAAAAGGGAAAAAATTGGTCAAATGGTGCAACCTATGGGGATATGGTACAAAGTAGAGAATATCTCACACTTTGCACCATAATTCTAATTCATTTAAATGATTCTACTCTTACTTAAGATGCATGATGATATATATTGACTTTTACAATATTATCTTTCTAATTAACTCATAAATAGTTATTTCATGAGGTAAGCCTATAAGGACACATATCATAAATAACTTGCTGTGGTCATATATATAAGTTTAAATAGAGAAATTTTGCTAAAATATCACCTTTTGCTAATTTGATTAGATAATTAGCATCCACTAATCTTTTATTAGGCGTTCTAGCACCACATTAATATTTTTTAGCCCCGTAACCTCTTTCCTCATAAGTTCTTCTTCCTCGTATACCCATTTCTTCATCAAACTTCCTTTTCATGCTTCTCCCTCCCTCTCTCCCAACCGGACTAACCACGACGAACCAGCGCCGGAGGCTATGAAAGCAAGCACTCCTATCCCTCTCGACCTCACACTCTCGTGCGATTGCCATCAACTCAGGAGATCTCGGATTGCCGTCGACGAGAAAGCAATGACAAGTCTAGGGTTTTTAGTCGGCGAAATTCGGTCTCTAATCCACATGGATCTCCTCTGGAGCTACGGAGACGCCGATTCATCGCCAAAAATCCTTCTTCTTCGCCTGAAGATCTCTAAGAGGCTGTGGAGCGATGACGATGATGATTCCAAAGGAGGTACAATTTGATTTGAATGCCTTAAACGTAGAGAATGTCTCTTCGATCTATCTCAGAGAAGCTCCTTAATCCAACCGCACGCAAACTGTTCGACGAAATGTCCACAAGGATGGTTAGCAAGGAAATGATGCAAAGCTTATTGGCCGCAGGTAACTCCTCTATCGATCCAACTCAATTTAGGATTTCATAATCATCCTCGGCTTAGGATTTGTATTGGTTGCTATTATTCTGCAACACTCTTTGATTCCAAATTATGCAACACTCCTTGGCCTTACTCTAGTTATCGTCAGCCATTTATTTGTCGTTCTTGGTTGTTTGATTGATTGATTGGGTTTTCAATTGGATCTGATCTTACTGCTGGTTTTTCTGCTTTCGAGTGTGACTTCTGCAATTGGTTCCGAAAATTGGGGCTGTTTGATCACTTCAATTTCAAGTTAGAGGTGCATCCAAGGTGTGCATCCAAGGTGTTTGATGAAATGCCTAGATGAATTGAGTCTGTTTTTGTTGTTCCCTGATAACTTTTAATTGGAATAAAACCACTCCTTGAGTCCTTGTTAATGGCTTTGTTTCATATTCACTTGTACGTTGCAGTGAAAGATCAATAGATAACACAATCTTGTGACTTGTGAGCCCTGCATATTAATGTGTGTTGTAGCCTTGTCATTTCTTGGTACAAAAGAAGTCTATTATTGTCTTTTGAACACCATATTGTCTTTACATTAATGTGTTAGCTTCCACCAACTTCTCAAGCGAAACTGTTATTGGAAGGTTAAACAATAGACTAGGTTCCAAGAATTTTGCCTTTGACCATTCATATTATGTTCTTGGTTTCAAACTGAATTAATGCTATCGTGATTCAGTGTTACTTGTATATTGTGTGGGTATAATCGTATAAGGTGAGGGGTTCTTTTGTTGATACGAGTCGCTTGCAAACGAGGATAAATATACCTATTTGCACTTTAGATCCATAATTGTGTTCTGTCATTGTGGATTGTATCCTCAGTTAAATAACATGGATTGTGTATAGTTTTTACATGACAGTAGTTTCTTGAGTTGAGGTTCCATCGTTGATTCTGATATGATGCATTGCAGTTGGCGAATTCATTAATCATGATAGTCTTTTTGTTAAATCCCTTTATCAAGTTGCTGAAAGAGTTGGTTTGTTCTGAATCTTGTGACGGGGTCAGGGCTCATTATAGATTCTGCATTGAGAACGTTGACATAAAATTGTGCATTTGAGTTTCACTTGAATTATATGTTTGTATATTCAAGGCACTTTTGTGACTTTACGGCATTCTTCCTAAGGAGCGTTTTTTTTTAATCATTTCTAGATCATAAAGTAAAGCCTACAGAGGCCATTCGTGGAGGCAGGTAAGGAGTTTACATCTGCTCTTTGATGCTTAAGTTAGTTTGCAGTCTCTGTTTTTATTGTCGAAATATAAACTCACCATGGAGACACTGTGTCGTGTCAAGTGTTAAGCAGGTGAGCTTTTATGATGACGATGTGCGGCACTGGCAGCTTTGGCGCAATCGCTCTGCTGCTGCGGAATCTCCATCTGCAGTTAGTCATGTCACTTATGCTCTTAGCTCTCTTGCTCCAGCTACAAAAGGAAGACATTTTTTGGTCATCTGTTGTGAGAATAAAGCTATATTTCCGGACTTGGTGACGATGCGAGGTCGTGATGTGCCTAAGCAAGAACTTGATAATAAGTCAGTGCTTTTCTTGCGCGGATTTCCCCTTTTGTGGGACTGTGACTCAGATCACTTTTGGTAGATCGAAATGATGATATTTAAACCTGATCTTGCAGCATGGAGTTCCTTACTAGGTCAACTGCTGGTGATGGCCCTCTTGTTGCTTTTGGGGGATCTGATGGTGTTATTAGGGTTCTTTCCATGATAACATGGAAGGTGAGATTCTGAAGTTGCTCATTTTACAATTTTGTTTGGGGGGCCATGATGTTCACTCTTGTACAGCTTGCTCGAAGGTACACTGGAGGCCATAAAGGACCTATAACATGCTTAATGACATTCATGGCTTCTTCAGGCGAGGTAATTATTTGATGCATTAGTTTGAAGCTATTTTGCTTCACATTTGCTTGTTTTATTTTAGTGTTCAATGAATAAAAGATGGGATTTATCAGCAGTGGCCTGCCTTTTAGCTTAGAAGAATACTTCTAGAGCCCTGATGGGATCTGTTTTGTAATCTCAGGCATTTCAATAACGCTATTTTGCTTCACATTTGTTTTTTTTTTTTTTATAGAAGAGTTAATTTCTATTTAATCACATGCAATCCCTATTTCTTAAGAGTGTATAACAAACCGGATTTGTTTTGCTTTGGTGAAATGGTGATTTGTGAGATAATTATAGGTGGAAAAACGGAGGAAATTGAATTAAATTCAAATTGATGATAAAATAAGTTTTTATTATGAATTCGGATCCATTTATATGATCAAAATATCATTATTCAGGTACAACTGTTCTTTATTTATTTGGTACAAGGAAAAATAAAGAAAGCTATGGATTTGGCTTGTGCTAAGTGTCAATATCGACCTCAATTACCTTCATTTTTCAATTTATGTTGGTTTCATGTTATTAGATTCTTGTCATCATACAAATGAGTGATCAATGAAGTGTAATCAAAATTGTATCATCAATGTCATCACAAATGATTGAGATCTATTAAGACAAATATAATATTTTGGACTTTAAGAATGTCAAAATGTCATCAATGAATCAAAAACATCAATCAAAGATGTCATCAATGAAGTTGAATCACATTTTATGCTTCTCTGTCATCAATTATATAAAAAAATGTAATAAACATGTCATCGCAAATGATTGCATCAATAAATTGTAAACACAAATGTGTCATCAGTGAATAAAAATGGCATCGGTGGTTTATAGTGAAAAAATGTCATCAAAACACTACTTTGAAAAAAATATAGCATCACGGTAAAAAAAAATATCATAAAAAAATTGACATAAAAAAGTGTCATCAGTAGTCAATAGTATACAAAATGGCATCAATGGTCAACGTGACATCACAGTAAACTACAAAATGTCATCAATGTTTAAAAAAAATGGCATGAAAAAGTGTCATCAAACCATTTAATTAGAAAAGTAACATCAAAGCGAAAATAAAATGTAATAAAAAATGGCATCAAAGCGGCAAAAAATGACATCATGGTAAAAAATGGCATCAAAGCATCATTGGTATAAAAAAAAAAAAAAACCGAAAGAGTCGGTCAACGTTGACCGATTGGGAAGGGTGTTAGCCTACCTAATAAAATTAATTTGGGTGCTAATTATCTAATTAAAGGTTCAAAATAAGCTATTTAGCAAAAACACCCTTTTAAATATAAATTTAGGAAATTTATTTGGGTGTTTTTGCTAACTAGCATATTTTGAATCTATTATTAGGTGATCAACACCCAAACTAATTTAATTAGGTAAGCTAGCACCCTTTCTAAATGGTCAATGGTCAACGTTGACCAACTCCATCAGATTTTTTTTTTATTATTTTTTTTTTAATGGTGACATATTTTGTGATGCCATTTTTTGCGGTTTTGATGCCACTTTTTTATTATATTTTATTTTCGCTTTAATGCCACTTTTATAATGAAATGGTTTGATGACACTTTTTTAATGCCATTTTTTTCAAATCTTGATGGCACTTTTTGTTTACTGTGATGTCACATTGACCATTGATGCCTTTTTTTTTACTGTTGACTATTGATTACACTTTTTTGTGTCAATTTTTTGATGATATTTTTTACCGTGACGCCATATTTTTTCAAGGTAATGTTTTGATGACATTTTTTTTGATGCAACTTTTTCAAAGCATTGTTTTGATGACATTTTTCTAATATAATTATTTGATGCCATTTTTTTTAATCAAATCGTTTGATGCCATTTTTTTAATTTAATCAATTGTATATCGATATATTTTCATCGATTCTACTTTTATTTACTGATGACACGTTTGTGATTACACTTTATTGATGTAATCACTTGTGGTGACATGTTCATTACATTTTTATTAAAGTGATGACACAAGAGCGTAAAATGTGATTAAATTTGATTGATGACATATTTTATTGATGACTTTTATTCATTGATGACATCTGTGATTCCACTTCATTGATCTAAATAATTTGCGATGACATTGTTTGTTGATGACATTTTTATTGATAACATTTTTATACAATTGATATCATATGAGCATAAAACTTGATTATACTTCACTGGTGACATTTTTATTGGTGACACATTTGTGATGACATTTTAATAATCTAGTAACATGAAACAACACATAACATGTCTCCTCTCATCTTTTTTTCGGGGCTTGGAACCGATTGTGTACCAAAACATAAGCGGAGTTAAAAACATGTCATCATCTAGCTAGCAATCAAATAAACAAAGAGTAAGAAACCAATTATTATTAACGAAAATAGAAAATGACAAATAAGTTCTCTCATGGCTTCTGCAGCATGCTCCTTCATTACCCATTTATCAATTTACGTGAAGCAGATGGAGCATAAATAGCACACTATAGGAAAGGTGTTAAACAGTGGTCCATTGCCATTTATTTAAAATAAAATAAAATGGAACTTTCATTTAGACTTCAAAGCTAAAAGTGCGCTTAGAGCCTAAGAACCATCTCAAAAAATACCCAGTGCAACATGAGCAAGAACAAAATATTATAACGAGTATTGTATTCTTTAGCATACATGAAGATTTTGGCTATCAAAACAACCCCTAAGATGATGAAAACAACCCCTTAAATTAGTCAAAAAGCCTTCAAAGTGAACTTCAAAACCATCACCAATCAGCAGCAACACCTTGGACAGTAACGCAGCCCCTAGAGACAGCAACGCAGCCCATCGAGCCAACATTACAGCCCCTCGAAACAACAATACACGGAGGACTCCGATGTAAACAATTTGAAAAATCTTTTAAGCGGAAATTTAGAGACAAAATTAACAAGGAAAGAGAGAACTGCAGCTTTTCCTACCATTTCAATTATTCCTCCAGCATTGTCACTGATGGGCCCATAAGCATCAATGGCCAAACCGGTAGCAATAGTGCTCAGCATCCCAAGGGCTGCCATTGCAATGCCATACATAGCAGCAAAGCCGAAGCTGGCAAATATTCTAACTGCAATAGCAAAATGGGAATGATGACAGACTTGTAGTCCAAGACCAAGCCGAAGATGACATTTGTTACAGCTCCGGTCTTGCAGGAATCAGCAACATCTAGCACAGGGCTGCAAAATTAAGCAACTGAAAAATTCACAAAGAATTGGAGTCAAGGAAATAAAGGTCAGGGGTACATATAGGGGGAATTGGAGTCAACTGAAAAATTATATATTGGAAGAGTAAATAAAACTATCCAAACCACCAATGAACATTACAAACCTTCTCCAATGTATAGCGCAGAGCCGCTGACTGCTGCGCATGAAAGGAAGCAGCATTTTCGGATCAAAGTCTGCATATAACTCCACCTGTTATTTCAGAAAAGAATTGCAATGAATGAGAGAGGTAGAGAGAGAATTTGCACAAAGCACAGCTGACCAGTATACTTCTGCGTTCTATTTGAGGTATAAAAAGTTAAATTAAAATATCTGAAATATGAGCTTCCTGGTATTACTTGCATATCATGAAAATCCTTCCCATCAAGAGGGCTGACTTCAAATAAAGAATGCAAGTATAAATACAGAAAGTATCTAAAATCACACTTGTCACCAGCCCTTAATATCCTAGGCACCACATCAGATGGAGCGATCACCTCCCTATGTTGAATCAGCAAGGAGAATGTTCGTTTACAATCAATCATCATCAACTGCACAACCTGGAAGAATCAGTCACGAAAAAATAAGCTTTATGATTACCTTTAAGCATTTGGTTTGTGAATAAAACAATAACAAAGGGAAATTGCATGCTTATATTAATTAGAATGTTAGGTTTCAAATAGAAATATTAGAAAACTTGACCGACTGACTACTTTTAACACCAAAGAATTCTAGTATTACAAGCATAGTGTTAAATGCCATATATTACGCTACTCATACTTATCATTTACATTGAAACAAAGTTAGAATCTTATACTACTGTAAATAAAATTTCAACAACCCTTCTCTGTGACTACCTAGATCCTGTTCAGTGTTCACTCAGTCTGGACAAGGTTTGAAGCTTCAGTCCCCATAGAGATGTGGGGTGAGGTGAGGAGGGGTATATCTGAATAAAATTTAAGCAATCATGGGAAAACTTGATAAAAATTTAGATAACTCTAGTTATCCACAGGGATGGGAATGATTCATCAAGACAATATAACAAGGCACAAAGAATAAATAACTCTGTTTATCATCAAAAGTCAGTAAGGATCGCAAAGAAACATGAAATCACCCAAAAAATGCGACTTCAATCGTTACAAACACACATTTTAGTCACAACGAGATTAAATAAATGAAAAGACAGGATTAAAGAAACATACCAAGAACGCCAGGAGCACGATTGGTATCCCAGGTCATGCCAGATTGATTGTTCTGATGCCTGAAACCGCTCAATTCCTTATACTCAGTCCTGACAGTAGGAGAAAACACATTGGAAGATACAAATCAAGGAACCTACCAAACAAAATTCAAATTGGAATCAAATTGGAAGAAGGAAAGCAAGGAAAACCTTTTCAAAGCCTGATTGCTCTTGATACAGATCTAAGAAACGAAAATTTCCACAAAAACCTAGACGAACACTTTCGCAAATTGACGAGATCTACCGCCTCAGGCGCCGGATTTTCGAATTCGGAGAGGGTGGCTTACTTCCGGACCTCGATCTCATCGGAGAGGGAGACGATGCGGTCATGGAGGGAGGCTCGCGGTTGTCGAAGACAGATGGGGTTTCATGGGATTGGGATTGAAATAATTGGATTTTGGAGTCTAGGGTTTGAGATTGACGGAAGGGGTACAGAAGAGCTAAAGGAGGAGATGGAAGAGGAGTCGGCAAACGAGGACGTCCGGTGATGGAGGCGACCGAGTGAGGAGACGGTGATGGAGGCGACCGACGGCAAGCGTGAGCGCGGGATTGAAGGAGTCGATCGCCATGGATGAGTCTGAAAGGGAGGAGGACCGCTACTTACCTAATTAATTTTGAAGGTGTGTTGGTACGGCCAATAAAAAATTTTAAGGTGCTAAAGACTTAATCAAAAGTTCAAAAGGTGATATTCTAACAAAATTTCTCAATATATTTTTAGTTTTAGTATAAACGTAGTAATAAAAAAATATTTTAGTTTCAACTTTCAAACTAAGTTTTATTTCGTAAATTATTTGTAAGAAAAAGAATAATATACAAAGAGAAGACATATTATACAGATATAAAAATAAAAATTTGAATTTGGTAAACTTGCAAAAGAGAGAAAGGGAATGGAAATTTCGTTTCATTATGGCTAGTGGTACCAATTATTATTGTTTATATTATTTTTAGCTAGGGTTTATAGCAATTTGTACTGTTTTCATTATATATAATGACAAGTTCATGTTTCCACTTCTAATGTGTACGCAGGGAAAAAATAAATAGGTTGAGAATGTAACAATTAAGGTTAGGTTATTTGAATCGAACGAACCGAGTATTGTTTAATGATATTCAATTCGTTCTGAGCTCGAGTCGAGTTTAAATTTATATTTAACCTTAAAATTATGCTTATACTTGATTTTTTTTAATAAATAAACGAGTTCGAAGCGAGGTTTTTCGATTATTATACAAACCCTACTTGCTATTGACATAGTAATTCAAGAGAGATTTTGTAAATTATACAAAATTTGATTTATTAGAGCTTGAATTGAATAAATCTGAATTTTAAATAGAGCTTAAAAATGTATTCATACTCGACTTGCTTAGAAGCTTGAGTCAAGTTTTTGATAGTCGAACACGAATAGATCTCAAGCTACTCGACTCATACAACTCTCTCTTTTTCCCTGTGAAATATAAATTTTTAATAAGTAAATCCATGCATTTTGGTTTTTTTTTTTCTATTTTTAAAATTTTTGTCTTCAATCATTTGGAGGTTTGTCCATCCAATTATCCTCTCTATAGGTACATTTTAATATTTTATCATTGATTTTCAACTAAATTTTGCACCTGGTTTGGTTTAGAAGTTTAATAATTTTATATAATAGGGTACTAAAAAATTGCTGAAAAGTCATAACCCCTTAATTAGCTTTGGCAATTTGGCTCGTTTTCATTGATACCAACTACCAAGTAGAAAAACTATACCAAGTAGAAACTAGAGATCCTATATTCCTTTCTCACAATTTGTCGCCCTCGGTGTATAATTTAATACTCCTATTGATAATTAGCTCATGTCAAAATTAGGGTAGTATGGTTTGTTTAATCTATATTCTTAACTTAATAAATCAAATCATGAGTTAAAAATGAATAAATCGATTCTAAAGAAGTCTACGTCCATCCTACAAATTTTATGTCTACTTTGATTAATCTTTCGTATTTGTATTGCTTGATTGTTTGCACCCTTTTCTGTATTGAGTTTTTTAACCAAGTGTCCATTTTCTACAAGGTCTTTTGCAAAATGTCTACTTTTATTTTTCCTTTTGCAAAATGTCCTAATATTACATTTTTGCCCCTCCTTCCCATTCCCTTCCTTCCTTCCCATTTTTATTTTGACCAATAACCGGTCAAAAAGTCAATGAATTGGTGACAAAAAAAAAAAATTGGTGACACGTTTTTTTTTTTTACGAAATTATTTATTTATTTTATTTTTTACGAAATTAGTGTCACCACCTTTATAAGTGGTGACACCGGTCAATGGCTTTGGTGACACAACTTTGGTGACATATGTATGATGATAAACAAATTTTTGGGTGACAATTTTTTTTTACGAGATTAGTTTCACCATCCTATCGCTGTCACCACAACCCATATCGCTGTCACCACCACCCATATCGTTGTCACCACCCTTATTGCGGTCACCATCTCTATCGCTGTCACCGCCATATCGCTGTCACCACTCCTATCGCTGTCACCACCACTCCTATCGCTGTCACCACCAGCTCTATCACTGTCACCACCACCTCTATCATTGTCACCACCACCCATATTGTTGTCACCACCCTTATTGTTGTCACCACCTCTATCGTTGTCACCGCCCTATCGTTGTCACCCCTCGTATCGCTGTCATCACCACTCCTATCGCTGTCACCACCACTCCTATCGTTGTCACCACCCTTATTGCTGTCGGCACCTCTATCGTTGTCACCGCCCTATCGCTGTCACCACTCTTATCGCTGTCACCACCACCCCTATCACTGTCACCACCACCCATATTGCTGTCACCATCCTTACTGCTGTCACCACCTCTATCGTTGTCACCGCCCTATCGCTGTCACCACCACCTCTATCACTGTCACCACCACCCCTATTACTGTCACCACCACTCATATTGTTGTCACCACTCTTATTATTGTCACCACCTCTATCGATGTCACCGCCCTATCGTTGTCACCATTCCTATCGCGCGCTGTCACCACCACCCCTATCGTTGTCACCACCACCTCTATCGCTGTCACCACCTCTATCGCTGTCACCGCCCTATCGCTGTCACAACTCCTATCGCTCTCACCACCACTCATATCGCTGTCACCACCACCCCTATCGCTGTCACCACCACCCCTATCGTTGTCACCACCCTTATCATTGTGGTGACACCTTTGTTTTTAGTTTTTTTTATGAGATCACTTGGTGACATTGTCGGTGGTGACACATGTCAATATAGTGTAATCAAACACGATATCACTGAAAAATATAGTGTAATCAAACACAATATCACCGAAAAATATAGTATAATCAAACATTCAACGGTATGTAAGAATGAATTAACTTTCGGTTCGGACAATTGACAAAATTACAGATCAGATTCAATCAATTTACGTTACAAAAGTCTATATAGTATAGAGGGAGGAATTCATAAAATCTACATGAAGAATCCACAACTCAAACATAGCTCTTTTGCTTCATATATTGTAATCCACAACTCAAACATAAAGCATGTAATGAATCATCAGCAACACATGCAGCATTGACATCATCCTGTCATAAAAACATCAGGAGCCTACTTTTGTTAAGCAATAATCATTTCATTTTTTTTAGCAAAAGAAAACCACTCCATTCAGTTATATCATCATCCAATACAGAAGCTAAAAGTGAAAAGAAGAGAAATTGAGAAAGCAACCAATTCAAACACAGTAGCAACAAAGATTTCCAGAAAGCAAACATCTAGAAAGAAAAAAGATTTGAAACTTGAAAAACTCATAAGAATGACATCGAGGACCTGTAACCATGAGTCCATGACCCCGAGTTCCAGATCGAGAAGAGTGGAAGGTAAAATTTCTGAAACACTACAACTCAAGGAGCGGCAGGGAGATCGTTCTACAGACAAATCATGGAAAGGGCGAAAAAGGAGCTACTTTGCATTTTTTTCAAACCCTTGCGATACCACATCTCAATTACATCTTCTAAGTTCAAACAATCGCCTCCTATGGCGTCAACCAGAAGTTGAAACCACGAATTAAAAGAGATAATTTCAGAGTCACTTACCGGAAATTGAATGGCGAGGTGAGGTGAGGACAGCAACGGAAACAACGAACTGGATCCGAGTCAGCAACGGGAGGAGGCTGTTCAGACATATCGAAGAGGAGAAATAGAGGAATTGGACGGCAACGCGATTGGAGAGGAGAAATCAGCGATCGGTGACGCTCGCAGATTGAACGGCAACGCGATCTTTCGCTTCACCATCGTCGGTGCGCTGGAGCTTTGCCGGATCGCGAAGGAGGCCTCTGAATCTGGAATAGGTGAACGAATCGAAACGAGGAGAGAGGAGGGAGCGTGGACGAAGGTACTCCATGGAAGAGGAAGGCCAATTGGAGAGGAGAGGAAGACGAACAACTGCAGCTCATCCGAACAAGCTTCGCCGACTACTGCGAAACGGTCCATTCTGCTGTGCAATTGGGGAGACGAAGAAGACGCAGATCCATGGAGGAGGCACGAGGAGTGGAGGAGGAAAACGTCTCATATTTTCCCAAATAAGATATAGCGGCTAGGTTTAATTAAAACGGGGGTAATATGGGGTTTTCAAAAAAATTTAGGACATTTAGCAAAAACTGATTTTAAGTGGACATTTTGCAAAAAGGGGTTGGCAAAATGGACATTTAGCCAAATTTCTTCTTCTGTATTTATATTGCAGGTTTGACGGTCTACCGTCTGTCGACTTATCGGCCTCTCGAACTTCAAGTTTGTCTGAGCTCAAATTTTACTTAATCAAAAAATAATAATAATGATTACTAATTACAACGGTGCTATTTCACAATAGTGTTTGGCTTCGTCCACAGTCAACGTACCCAACCTGTTATATTTAGGTTTGCTTTGATTCATCTTTCGTTGTGTGTTGTCTGATCTTTTGCACCTTTTTCTGCATCTGCTGACTTGTAGACCTCTCGAGCTACATGCATCTCTAAGCTCGAATTTTTACTTAATAAAAAAATTACTAATTAAACAATTAACTTTAGAAGGTTTTTTTTTATACTGGAATTATTAACAATTTTTTAATATACTGGACAAGAGTTTAATTAAAAGGTGTTCGACATTTTTGATCTATTTTTGAATGAAATCATTTCGGATGAGTGATAGCAAATCTTGATAGGGTGTGAGCCTCGCGGTATACGAAATGTCTAAGATGAGTCACCTTATTCACCATTCGGTTGATTTTGCGAAATACGTGAGGGCAAAACACCCACTCAAGTTGTTGTAAGAGAAACTAGATGCAGTGTTAGACACCGAAGATTGTCATAATTACAATGAGACTGTCACCCTCAACAACAATAGGTTGCAAGCCCAAATCTTTGACAGCCACAAGGCTTGAATGGAGCGTCTAGACTTCAGTCATTAAATGAGAGAATGTCATACGGTAAAGGAGTTAGATATAAAACAAAACGATATGATCATGAATAACAAAATTAATTGAAGCCAGGGGCGGATCCAAGGGTGGGCGACACCGGGCCGTCGCCTACCCCGATCCCGAAAAAAATACTAGAATATATATGTTATGTAAAAAAATTAAAAGGTAGAATACAAGGATCTTTAGTGGCTTAGTGGTTAAGCCCACCCCATTTTAAATAGAATTCAATCAACCATGGTTCAAATCCCACTAGAAACATATTTTCATTTATTTTTTTCTTAATCTATTTTCCATTATTTTAAAATTCTTATAATTTATTTGGTATTTTACAATTAAATAATTGTAAATTTTCTTAAAAATTTTAGATATTCTTTTCATATTTTTTTAATAGATATTTTTAATAAAAATACTATAAAAAATTATCTTAAAAAAATTGTGCCCACCCTGAAAAAAATTTCGGATTCGCCCCTGATTGAAGCCAAATCAAAAGGTAGTTTGAAATCATTGAAATTGATCTTATAGAGGTTTTATGTTGATTCCGTCCCTCTAATATTCTATTCACATACTTCTGTTATAAGTTGAAAAATCGAATTGATAAAAATAAGTTTGGTGATTTTAAATGTTAAATTTCACAAAGTCACCCTCAAACCAAAACAATTTGTTTAATTAAAACTGTATATGAATTAAGCATCTCAATAAATTAACTAATAATACTCACATTACAGATGGGAAATATTTCTCATATGAGTTTCTTATCTTATATCCTTGGGGTATAGAATAGAAAAAAACGTAGTAAGAATTTTGGAAAAGGTATTAAAGTATGAAGACCCCACCTTTGTAGGTATTTTATGGAAATAAATCAACTTTATAGGTGGTTTTGTAATTTGGTTGAATGTATAGGCTATTTTGTGAAAATAATTAAAAATAAAAGGGAGTTTAGGAAAGTTGATGGAATTGGAAATGCTTAACGCGGGGGCATAGGTCAGGTGAAAACGATGTACACGAGGAAGATATGAACTGGCAGTGACAGACTCAAGTTTAGCAGTTTAGCAGCCTGCAGCTGTCACCCAAAACTAACTCAAATCCCGTCTTCTTCCCTATTTCCCACCCTGCCACTCGTTTTACCTGTTGCAAAATCCAAACAAAACACTTTCTTACCTTTATTTATTTATTTTTGAAATAAATAAAAACTCCATAATAATTAGGGTGCGTTTGGCAAAATGATAGTTGAAGCTGATGTGGTAGCTGAAGTTGTTGGATTATTTGTGTTAAATATTGGTTAATAAGCTAGTATATATAGTGTTTGGTAACCATAGCTATTATAGTAGCTGATGAAAACTTGTAAATAAAAAATTAAAAAATCTGAAAAGTTTGGGTGAGTAGCTGTTGAAAAGCGCGCTTAGATTTCAAAAGCTAATTAAACTAAGATCTTATATTTATTTCATTTAAGACTATATTATATATTATATTTTAATTAATGTTTGGAATTGAATTTTCACCAGCAACTACATCTTGCAAACTTTTTTGATTTTTTATTTTTATACACACAAAATTATTCATTTTCTCTTATTTTATCAGCTAGTTTTACGAGGAACCTTGATAATCGTAAGTGGCAAAACCGTTGCAGAAGTCATTATTGCTCCTAAAAACGCTCTCTATGGTTAGCAAACGGGGAACTGGGAAGGGCCCCGCGATTATGCATACTAAGGCGGCGCCGGATCCCCACCCCCCCCCCCACCGGGTGACCCTGACCCTGGTGCTCGGGCTGTTGGGAAAGGGGTCGACGGGCAGGGTGAGAGAAAGGCATCATGGCGCGACATGGTTGTTGCGGGAGGGGGTAGTCAGAGGAAAATGGTGCTGTCGGAAGGGCTGCTGAAGGACAAGATTGCTGTTTCCTTCCCAAAGGGTCAGGCCGGTGATCCTGTTGTTACGATTGACCCCTTAGTCATGGATGCTCTTGCTGGAGCTTGGTGTAACTCGCTTGTTATCAGAATGCTGGGGCCAAGGATACCCCTCTATGTGATGGAGAGGAAGCTCAGAGAAATCTGGAATGAGTTCGGTAGGATACAAGTTGTTGACCTGCCTTATGGTAACTTCCTTGCCAGGTTCGAACAGAAGGAAGATTGTATGAGAGCCCTTACAGGAGGTCCTTGGTCGGTCTTTGGCCGTTGCCTCATTGTCAGGATCTGGTCGCCGGAATTCAAACCGTCGGACGCCATCAAGACGGCGCCAGCATGGGTCAGGATTCTTGACCTTCCTATGATCCTTTACCAAGAGGAGGTGTTGATGAAGATTGCGGAGGGACTGGGGAAACCTATTAGTGTCGACCACCGAACAGTGTTCACAAACAGGGGGAATTTTGCCCGGGTTTGTGTTGAAGTTGATCTGGAAGAACCTTTGAAAGGTTCCATGACTATCAATGGTGTGAGGTACTTGCTTGAGTACGAAGGGATTCCGAAGGTGTGCTTTGGTTGCGGGAGGGTTGACATCTTGCAAGACTATATTTGAAGTTCTCATGTAAACCTTGATAATCGTAAGTGGCAAAATCACAACAGATTTCATATTTGATAGAACTTCAAATATCATTAACCCCCAAAACACTACCAAATTAAAATTACGATATATGATAAGAATTCGAATCTAATAATCTATTTTAAAAATACTATAGGCAAATCTAATAATCTATTTAAAATGACTAAATCGGATGTATATAAAATAAAGATTTTCCAAATCAAAATACTTAATTTACGCTATTCTATTAGGTATAAGATAGAAGATACCAAAATATACTCCGTAATATACTGTAATGGGTAAAGTAATAGTTGTAAGTTTACACTTTACACGGTTGGGACTTGAAAGTTGAAATAGTGGTTGGATTGGATATATAAAAACAAGATACGGCGTGGCGTGCATACTCGTCCTCTATCTCTTGCTGCCTTTGGGCTGTATACCTCCCACTGTCGTCCGTCCTCTAATAATTTTAAACCCCTTCTCCCTCCCTCCTCTTACACGCCTTCACGTCTCCCTCTCTCTTTCTCCCCTTCCCCTCTTCATACTAGAAATCATACCATTCAAACTCCACATCTCTGATCGCTCTCCACACCGATCCACACACTTATCTCCCCACCGAATTTAATTTACACCTCTTTCGTTCGGATTTTGCTTCAACTTACTACGCGCGCACTTGTTCATCGGGATCAATCGCTTCCGGTTTTCCAGGTTCCTTTCATCGATCTCTGTACTGTTTACTCGTTTCTCGTGCTCTGTTTCTTTTTTGCTGGTTTGATTTGATTCGGAATTGCCTTCGGTTAGATGATGTTATCGATCGCTTTTTCAGCGTCGTTAATTAGGGAGAAAACGACAATTCACATTAGTTGAGTTTGAATTACGTCGATGTTGACTGATGAGATTTCAATTGGCTGGAATTCGAATTCGTTTTGCTGCTGCTTCTCAAACTCGATTCGTGAGAGTTAAGTAATCTGATATGTGATTTTAGATTTCTGAGAGAAAAACAAACGAAGTTTGTGAAACTTAATTTCTGCAATTGGCCTGAAATTGACATTCCGGCAAGATTCAGGCCATCAAATCTGGCGTTAATTTGCTATCTGATTATCTTACCTTGTTGATGGATTTGGTTAAAGGTTTGATTTCGATCATAGTAAATTAGTAAGGCTAATGAACGAGTTGTGCGGTCCTATTTGCTCCGGCATTGGCCTTTTCAAACAATACACTAGCTTCAACTGATAGGGATATATAATTTCTGACCAACTTAGACTTGATCGCCTGTATTTTGTATTTTGCATTAATTTCTTCGTTCATGTTATATTGATTGTTAAGTAATCACGCGGTTAGTTAATTTTTTCCTCATTTTCCTTGCTAAGATTTATTGCTTATTAGACCGAGTAAATGATTTACTAGCCCTCGTTTACTATTTCAAACTTATGCCTGTATCCTGTCAATTCCCAACTACTAAAATTCTTGTTTTTTAACTACTATACACACATTCATGTATGTAAAACCAGATTATTGAAAATAGCATATAAATATCGTCAGATTTTTATTAGGCAAAAACGTCTATCGAATACATGAAAAGAAAAAAACTAACCTTGCAAATATCAACATTTTTTTGGGAACAAGTCAGTTTTTTTTAGTCTAATAAAAAAAAAATTGTAAATTACATTTCATAAAGTCAGTTTTTAATTTACAATTCATAAGATCAGTTTTCAAAATTTTCAAGTATAATACTAACCAATTCCATTTTAATTAGGAGAAGAGACTTGTAAATTACATTTCATTTTTTATTCACCGGATATAAACGACGTATGTCACTTATTAGTTGACATTTACCAAAAACTTTGAAAAATTGCTTTAAACCACTTCAAATCATTTTAAATATGGAAGTAAAATATTCAGAAGCGTAATAGATAGTCACCATCATGGCATCATCCATTGTATCTTGTCTCATTAATTTACGCGGCTAACAACAATTAAATCTAATGCATACAATTAAGAAATTAATCAAGGATTTATTAATTTATTAGTTCCCTTCCTACCAAAAAGAAATTAATTTGTTAATTCCCGCTGATATTTTTAAAACAATTGACTCCCTCCTTACACCCTTTCAAAGATTGTTGCCCACACGTTCGTATTTTCTCATTTTATATAATCAACATAATTAAAGTAAATTAACAAAAATAAATTATTTAATATATTTAATTTGCAGGCCGGGTTCTATATATATACTGAGTGAATCACGGAGCTGGCCGAATCCCAAAACACGATGATGTCCGACCGAGTCCACCCGCGAGACACCGAGTCGCCGCCCGTCTCCGGCGAGCACATGAAGGTCGTCTCCGTCAGGACAGGCGGCGGAATGCACCGGCCGACGCTGAGCCAGGACTCGCTGATGTCAAAAGACAGCTACGCCTACTCCGGCCCGCCCTCCGGCACCTACGTCGTCCAAGTCCCCAAGGACCAGATCTACCGCGTCCCGCCACCGGAGAACGCGCACAAGTACAAGCTCTACACTAGCCGCGAGAACCGCCGCGGCCGCTGCCGTCGCTGCTGCTGCGCCACCCTCGGGATACTCGTCCTCCTGATCGCGCTCCTCGCCGCTGCCGTCGGAGTTTTCTACCTCGTCTACCACCCTAAGGCCCCGTCGTTCTCCGTGGAGCGCGTCTCCGTCAACGGAGTCAACGTCACTTCCTCCGCCGATATGATCTCTCCGGTCTTCAACGTCACCGTCAGGGCCGAAAACACCAATGGCAAGATCGGGATCTACTACGTGCAAGGGAGCTCCGTCACCGTCAATTACAACGACGTGAAGCTCTGCGAGGGCGTCCTGCCGGTGTACTACCAGCCGCCGCGGAACGTGACGTTGTTCTGGACGGAGCTCTCCGGCGGCGACATCGTGCTGTCGACCTCCGATAAGACCAAGCTCGCCGGCGAGCAGAAGATCGGGCGCGTGCCTCTGACGATGACGGTGGAGCTGCCGGTGAGGGTGAAGGTGGGAGCGCTGAGGACGTGGAAGCTGACAGCGAAGGCGGAGTGCTCGGTGGCGCTCAGCGCGTTGACCGCGCAAGCGAAGGTGGTCAGTAAGAAGTGCAGCGTCAGTGTGAAGCCGTGGTGATGACGCGGCTGGTGGGGCCCGCTTTTTTTGTGGGTGGAGCCAGCTGGCGAGGTGGGGCCCCTGTGATACGTGTCATGCTGTTGTTATCTGGAGTCGTTTTTATTAATTTTACTAATTCATGACGGTTTGATCTTTTCCAAATTCCGACCCTGTGAGTTGTGAATTATTTTTTTATTCGGTGTTTTTCTGTGGGATGGTGTTTTGTTTACATACACAAACTATACAGTATAGGAATGAAGGAAGTCAATTAAAAAAAAAGAGATGGAAAAGAAAAGGTGGGAAGGGGGAAATTGTGTTAATTACTGCAAATTAAATTCTACAATGGACATATGATATATTGTTTTCTTTCATTCATTCTTTAAATAAAGTATGAATTCTTTCAATTTGTCTTTGTTTTTGGTTCTAATCAGTTTTCATGCATGTTCTTGAATCTTGAGTTAGGTTGGTATTTGGTAACATTCCATTTTATGGGTCAAAAGCAGTAGTTTATGTAAAAGTTTGAGGAAATCTCGTTTAGTTGCCATGAATATTTAGATTTCTTAAATCAATATACAGTATAAGTTTGGGACTGGATAACAATTGGTTATGTTATAAATTTATTCTTGTGTATGGCATGGGCTCCGAGCAAACGAGGGTTGGTCCGCGCAATTTGTCCCATTTGCTCGCAATTGTGAGTGGACATGAACATGGTGATTAGGTCCAAACAGACTACTAAATCTGACTCGTACCTGCAGATATAGGATTGAGAACTCAAATATACTCCCTATCTGTTAAGTGCTAAGTCCATAATGAGTACATGTTTATTTATTTAAATAAATAAATATATAATAATTAATTGTAATATATATTCAATGCTAAGGCTATATATAATTCACTAATGCTATATTCAATATGTAGGCTATATATGTGAAGCAAGTAGCTATTCAGTAGCTGCTAGCTCGCTTACATATAGCTAAGACTATTTCAGTAGTAATGAAATTGGAGGGTAAAGGCAGGTGTGCATTTGTAGCTGTTCATTTACATATACTTAGGAAGGTTATAGGTAGGTTTTGTAGTCCACGCCCGTAAATTCTGGCGGATTGAACAAGACATCTAGTCGATGAAGCGGGTTTAACTCAGGCCACGAGTCAATATCGGGATAATATTTTAGGTAAAATCCGTCCAAAGTCTGACCCGCACTCACGAGTGCCCAGATCAACTCACACACGAGTCACGGCCCTTTTCTAGAGTGTTAACTTCATCAAACCCATCCATACTTATTAGTAATATATATCGAATTTTGTTTAAGTTGGATGGGCAACAGTACGTTAAATCTCAGATTATAAAAATATATATTATAATTCATACTTATTGAACAATTATTTAATTTTTTTTTGTTCGAGTTGGATAGGGTATTATTTATGTAAAGATTATAAAATCTATATATTAAATATTAACTTTTTAAAATTAATTTTAAAAAATATAATTCATACTTATTGAACAATTATTTTTGAAGTAACATTTCTTTTTTAAAAAAATTTGTTTTATTTCATTTTGACATTTAAGTGATCGAGATAATATTAAAATCTCAAATTCTGTATTTTTTTTTTCCAGATTTCAGGACAGTCAAAGTGAAATTTTTCCAAAACACAATAGCTCTAGCTTTTCCCAATTCTGAAATTTTCAAATTTCAACTCACACCATTTCACAGTTGTATTTCCAGCCTATATATGATTATATGTGAAGACGTGAAGTGTTCAATGCATTGGAGTGGAAATAATAACGTGTTATATGAAGTCACACAATTTTGTTTTTCCCTGGTATTACGTCTGCTTCGCCCAAATTGAATTAGACTGATTTAAATTCTATAACAATGTACAATACAGATGATTTATAGTTGTGTTCTTAAAAAAAACATAAAATAGTTTCACCCAATTTTTTCGTTTAATTTTTTGATTCTAAATCTTGAAAATATTATTGAATTTTATTTGAAAATTTAATTAAACTTTTAATAAATATATTTTTAATAAAAAATACTTTTGAGTTTGGAAAATATTTAATTTTTTTTCCATATAGTGTAGGTATTTACGAATAGAATATAAGACATTAATTATTAGTATAAAAATTATTATTAAATTTAAACAATGTCAATGACTTATAAACTTATTTTAGTTTTGATTATAAAATAGTCTATAAAATATTTTAACCCATTTTTAGGAATAAAATAGGAAAATTTATTCATATATACATCATTTTTAAAAAAAAAATTAGTAAAATATATTTTTAATTCTATTTGAGATTCTAATTTAAATATAAAATCTTAAAATATAATAATATCACATACTGTATATTTGATAAAACCCTAACAGAAATAGACAAAGGGTGGAATTTGTTAATCGAAACTATTCAACAGGTGATTTTCTATAATTTTATATTTAATAGGTAGTTAAGTGTAAAAACAACTATTTAACGGGTAGTTTTATGTAAAATTCCCTATTTAAATACGGCGGTCAAGAAATGGGCTGTTACAGCCCAAATTGCATGTGAAATTGGGCCGTGGGTTGGATTTAGGAACATTAGGCCCATCTTGAGTTCTAATAAGATTCAAATATTTTCTGCATTCCTTCATTTCAATTGTTCATAGTTGATTTTAGAAGAAGCTTGAAATGGGTTTGTGATGCAAGAACTGCATGAAGTTTGTACCTTATTTGTGACCTCTTTGTCTCTACATATCGCCTTAGGGCATCTCCCACCATAGGCTATAAAATGAGTTTTAGCCTTTTTTTTCCCATCATAGGCCAAAACCCATTTTGGCCAAATTTTTTTTGGCCTATTTCTAAAATGAAGGCCAAATTTGGCTTGAAATTTTAGAAGGCCAAATGTGAATTCCATCATTTTATTTATTTATTTTTAATTGTTCATTATTAATATAAATTTATAAATCACACAATTAATTGTATATAAACTATCTAATTATAATTTTTATCAAAACTAAAAGTTATAGTTTGTAAAGATATTGATGAGTTCTTTGATATGACTATAATATTTAATATGTTTGGATTATATTTGCATAAATAATTAATATCTTTAGAAAAACATATTCATTTTATATTATTACATCTTCATCAAAATCATATCTCATAAATAAATATCGAGTTGCATAAATTACTATATTTGAAAATAATAATAATAAATCCCAAAACACATCAAAACCATAATATGAAGTAAATTTATAAATAATACAATTATAAATCTATATATTATATAGTTATGATTTCCAATTAAAAATAAAATTTGTAGTATTGTTAAGATATTCAAGAGTTATTCCATATGACTATAATATTTGACATATTTGAATTATTATTGCATAAATAATATTTTTAGAAAATGACATTAATATTTTTTTATTATAGATTCATCAAAATTATAATAAAAAATAAATATTAAGTTGCTTAAAGTATTAAAGAAGAAAAATCAAATATAAATTGAAACAACCAACTATTGGATCATGGTCACATTAATATTCTGGTAGATCCGCATTACTCTCTTCATAACCATTTTCTGTTCCGAAGCCATCATGTTGATCATCTTCATGCATATATTTGTCATTACATGAGTATTTATAGAAAATTTGCCTGTCAAATTTGGCCTACGGTGGGAACAACAAAACCATTTAATAGGCCAAAAGAGAATATTCTATAGAATATTCTCTTTTGATAGGCCATTTCCCTTAGCTATTCTAGCATACGAGGGAAGATGCTCTTAACCAGCCAAGCTAGTAAGGCTCAATGATCGACAATTTTCTAAAAATGAAAAATTGAACTATCACTCGAGAAAACTAATTGTCTAACGAACTTGTGAGCGCGCATTTTATCCCCTTCTTGAAACATGGGGCATGACACTACCACATAATCCATGATGAGATAGGAACTTCACCAAAGGAGATCCATGAACTTGTTCATGTGTAAGTAGAAAAGTTAGTGTTCCTCCATCTTCATTCTTGTAGTGTCCGACATTGTACTTATTGTGTGGAAAATCTTTGTCAATTCGCGGTTACCAAAACAAGCACCACGACCATATATGTGTGTGAAGGCTACATTGGATCGCGAATATGGAAGATTCTGAGCCCAACATATCTATTGTCAATCGGTTTGAGGTTGGATATGTTGGCCTTTTCTCGTTGAATGTGCCCAGGAGGACTTTCGATCCCTAATCGGGATGATCCATGATTCTTCTTTTGTATCTATCATATATTCATACTTAGAATTGCCTTTAAATTTGAGCTATATATGTTGTTTCTTTCCCTTGTATATTCATTTTTGCTTGCAACTCAGATGATGCTTTGTTTTTAACAAAGCAAAATGATACAAACAACTTGTACAAATGATACAAACATAAAGAGATATTGATGCACTGTGGACAAACAGTTTATACAAATGATTCCTTATCTTATCAATTTAGGCCTTATTTGTTTGAATAGTAGGAGATAGGAAAGAAATAAATCAAATTTTATGTGTAAAATTTGTCTGATCATCTTTTTTTGTTACGAGTTTAGAGAAAAATAAAGGAAATGATTAGAATATTTATCAATAAATCTTAACTTAAAAATGGACTAGACGCAGAAGGTTAATCATTATCTTTCCTAAAAGAGAGACCAGAACTTCTGTTATGCAAATATGCAACTTTGAGAATGAAAACAAAGTTAAACCAACCAAAGCAAGCGTGTGAGTAGCTGATTTTAACATGATTTTAGCAGCATATCTAATTGTACTTGGACGGTCCCATTATCAAAAATATAATGGAGCCCACAGCTTTGAATCTTGTGAACCAAACACACTCTAAATGACTCATTTCATTTCTACAGTACTAACTTCTTGTGTACAAATCATATCTTGTCTTTACAAATCTAGTCCCCACTCTTTTCCTTACTAAACCTAAATCAAATCGGATCACTATGATTTTATTGGATGATCCTATGAGTATAGATTAAAAAAGATCCAACGATTTTAGAGTATCTTAATAATCCAATGTAAAATTTAAAATTTATCTATTTTTTATGTTAATTCGGTTCGATTATGTTTATTTGTATAAACCTATTTATTTTAGGTGTTTTTTCAAAAAATTCATTAATTATAACAAGTACTTCTACAGTAATAGTTGAACTTTACTCAGCGATGCTATTGTCTGATGGTGTTTGACTTTGTTCTTAATTTACGTCCTTAACTTGAAAGTCAGATCCATCTATTAATGTATAAATCTTTCATATAATGATTAGAGGGACAACTCCAGAGGGGAAAAAAACAGCAAGGTCCTTAAAATGGATTGACTACTGACCATGATTGAACATATATAAATACTCGTATCATTTTCATAGATTTGATTGAGATTTGTCTACCAATTATTTATTAATTAACGGGCTCGATTGTATTGATATACAGGGTTACTTGGTTTTCTTCCTCAAGTGGGAGGGGTACCTACTTTGTCATGTCAAACATTTATATGTTCATATAATCATATATACATTTATATGTTCATATAATCATATATATATATATGCCATAGTTTCATTGTAGCCATAACTCACTTGTCTAAAACTTAAAAAATAAAAGAAAAATATCGGGTAGGAATCAAGTTGACGAGACGCCAAACCATGCCACTATGAAGTATGAACCACTGTAGTCTGTATGCAACCATTACAAACTCCTCGAAATCAATCGGAAAAGCTATTCCATCTAATAATACAACTTTTGGTTCGAGCGATGACAAAACTTGAACTTGGGAGCTGATGTAACACTCGATGTCTTACGAGTTGCTATAGTCCATGTTATCGACTTGATCAGATTTGTAGATTCAAGCTAGAACACAGCTTGAGAGAGACGAGAGAACATGAAAGAGAGAGAGAGAGAGAGAGAGAGAGAGAGAGAGAGAGAGAGAGAGAGAGAGAGAGAGAGAGAGAGAGAACCAGAGAATTGGAATGTGTAAAATCTGTTAATTGCTCAACTGAAGGTTGTTACAGCTAAGGCTTTATATAGCCTGTATGTGATGACTTCTAACACAGCTTAAGCCATCAATTTATTATTCTAACACTCCCCCTCAAGGTAGGAGTTCTAAGTAACCTCAAACAAATTCACAACTCCTAACTTGCTTAAGTTTCTCATGTACTGATCATAAGAGATAGCCTTAGTGAACACATCTGCAGGCTGATCTCTGGTGTTGACATATCCGAGCTCAATTTCCTTGCTTAAGACCTTATCCCTTACAAGGTGGCAATCACCTTCTATGTGTTTCGTTCTTTCATGAAACACAGGGTTCTTTGCAATATACATTGCTGACTGATTATTGCAGTGCAGTCTCACAGGCTTTAGTTGCTCAATTCCCAAATCTTATAGTAATTTCACAAGCCAAGTAATCTCACAAGAGGTTGTAGCCATGTCTCTATATTCTGATTCAGCAGATGACATGGCTACGTATGTCTGCTTCTTAGTTCTCCACGATATCAATGAACCACCAAGCAGTACACAGAACCCAGTTAATGACTTCCTTGTCATAGGGCAGCTTTGCAAGTCAGCATCACAGTATGCACTCAACTTCAGGTTAGACTTAGATGAGAGCAGTAAGCCTTGCTCTAGAGCCTGTTTCAAATACCTTAATACATGTTTCATGGCCTGCCAGTGATGATCAGTTGGATTGTGCATAAACTGACTCAGTATCTGCACTCCATAGCATATATCACGTCGTGTGATTGTTAGGTAGATCAACTTGCCCACAATTCTCTTGTATGCTTCTGCATCCACAACCTCATAGGTCCCTTCATTATCCAGCTTGACTTTAGGATCTAGAGGAGTAGACATAGACTTGGCATCTTTCATCCCTGCACCTTCAAGAAGTTCCAATACATACTTCCTCTAGTTCAGGTATATGCCATCACTATTTCTCTCAACTTCTATACCTAAGAAGTATCTCATTCCTCCTAGATCCTTCATCTGAAATTGCTGGTTCAGATGTGCTTTTAACCTTGCTATTTCTTCTTCACAATTTCCTGTGATCACCATGTCATCCACATACACCAGTAGTGCAGTGATAGATTTCTCAGTCTTCTTGACAAACAAGGAGTAGTCTGCGTTGGACTGCTTGTATCCTGCACCTTTTACAGCTTGAGAAAACTTTGCAAACCATTGCCTAGGTGCCTGTTTTAATCCATACAAGGATTTTTCCAATTTGCACACAAGTTTCTTATACATCTCACACTCTCCCCCCTGAGTATGATGTCTCCCCCTGAGGGTGAGAGTGAATAAGTTTGAGCTTATGATATGCTGGAGGTAGCTCCATGTATACTTCCTCCTCCAGATCACCATGGAGGAAAGCATTTGTGACATCTAATTGGTGAATACTCCAATTCTTTGCATCAACTATAGAGAGAAGAGTCCTTACAGAGATCATCTTGGCCACTGGAGCAAATGTTTCACTGTAGTCAATGCCATACATCTGAGAGAACCCTCTAGCCACAAGCCTGGCCTTGTATCTATCCAAAGAGCCATCAGCTTTGTATTTGACTTTGAAGAGCCATTTGCAGCTAACCAAAGACTTCCCAGGGGGTAATGAGGTTAGCACCCAGGTGTTGTTTCTTTCAAGAGCACCTAATTCCGTAAGCATGGCTTCACACCAAGCAGGTTGCTGTAATGCCTCAAGTACAGAAGTAGGCGCAGACACAGAAGTTGCATTGCATATGAACTTATGATAAGCAGAAGAGCAAGCTGTATAGGATAGAAAAGATTGAATTGGATAGGGAGAGGTAGGCTTACTAGAGAGTGTTGCAGTAGATGATTCCTTTGAGACCTTGCACACATAATCCTTCATCCAGAATGAGGGTTTAGAAGGCCTTGTGGAGTGTCTTATAGGTGGAGGTGACACAGAAGTTGTGACAAGAATGTCATCAAAAATAGGAGGGACAGGAGATGGAGAATAATCTCCATGAGACTCATCCTGACTTGGAGGATTGAGGGAACAATTTTGAGGAGGTTCATAAACTTCAATAGGTATGAAGTCATGATCAGTGTTTTGTAGAGAGGAAGCAACACTGTTATCAGACATGTCAAGAGTAGATAGACTTTGTTTTGGATTGAATTCTGGACTAAATGGAAACACATGCTCATGAAATTTGATGTCTCTGCTGATATGTATCTTATGAGTGTGCAAATTGTACACTTTGTAACCTTTGAACCCAAAGGGATAACCCAAGAACACACAGGCATCAGTTTTGGGGTCAAGTTTTTTTCTGTTGGAACTCAGATTTGAGACAAAACACAGGCATCCAAATACTCTGAGCTTCTCATACTCAGACCCTTCACCAAACAGACACTCATATGGGGATTTTTTTTTGAGAATTGAGTTTGGCAATCTGTTGATAATGTATGTGGATGTGAGCACACAATCTCCCCAAAATCTCACAGGTAGGGAGGCATGAAATCTAAGTGCTCTTGCTGTTTCTAATATGTATCTCTGTTTTCTCTCCACACGCCCATTTTGTTAAGGAGTAGCAGTACAAGAGCTTTGATGGACAATGCCTTTAGTTTTGAAGAAAGAGGTGACATCAGAGTTAAAGAACTCAGTGCCTTGGTCACTCCTCACAGTTTTCACTCTGGTTTTGAATTGGTTTTCAACCATGGCAATGAATGACTGAATATGAGAGAAGGTTTCAGTCTTAGATTTCATAAGGTAAGCCCACACTCCCCTACTCATATCATCCACAATATTAAGGAAGTATTTGTGACCAGTATATGTAGGGGTTTCATATGGTCCCCATAGATCACAGTGTAACAACTCAAAAACATTATCAGCATGAGACATACTAGAATCAAAAGAAGGTTTTACATGCTTTACCAAAGGGCATATAGTGCATACAAAATCAGATGTAGTAAGTGTTTGCAATTGAATGAATGCTAGAAACACCCTTGATTTTCTCAATAGGTGCATGACCAAGACGAAGGTGCCACAAGGCACTTTTATTTTGAACAATGTCAATGGTAGGTAAAAACATAGGTAGAGAAACTGAATTGCACCAAGTAGATTTGGAGATGACTTCACTCATTCTGGTTTCAGAGACCGGGTAGTACAAGCCTTCAAATTCCTCACCAACTGCAATCACTCTCTTCTTTGCAGGGTCCTGTATGAACATGGTGTTAGATACCAAGTGAAGGTCAAACCCAAAGTCATGGACCAGCTTGCTTATAGAGATTAGATTGAACTTAAATTTGGGAATGTATAGGGTATCAAGAAGGGTAAGGGAGCTCAGTACAGGGGTTGTACCTAGAATGGTAATGGGGTCTGATGTGCCATCAGGAAGGTTAACTTTTATTGGTTTGTCGACAGGTTTTGGTTGTTTTAGAAAGGTAATGTCACAAGTCATATGGTCTGTAGCTCTTGTGTCTAAGATCCATACTCTTGCACTGTTAGTGACATTACAACATAGAAACTTACCTGCAAGATTCACCTTATATGATGGCTTACTTCTTTGCTCCATGAGCTGCAGCAGGGACATCATCAGCTTTTGGTTCTCAGATGACATATTCTAGAAAGATGACTCACCATCACCTCCATTCAACGGCTGCATTGCCTGCTTTGAATTGTCTCCCTCTTTCGTCCTGCCCATCAGATCTGGATTGTTGAGGCTTTTGCTTGGCCTTAGAGTGCCAACTTAGATAGCCATACACTTCCCAGCATCTGTCGGATTTGTGATAGCCATGGCAGTGAGTGCATTTCTCCTTCCTAGGCTTGTCACCACGAGCATCTGTTCGAGTGTCTGATCGAGTGTCGGATTTTTCACCTTGATGCTTTCCCATTAGAGCAGTAGATTCAGTGTTTGAAGTATCTCCTCGAGTGATCTTCAGACTCACCTCATCTTGGACAAGTAGTGAGTGAGCTTCACTTGCAGTTGGCAATGGCTTTGACATCAAGAACTGTCTCCTTGCAGCATCATATTTCTCGCTCAGCCCCATCAAGAACCTCATCAACTTTTCTTCTTACTCAGTTGCTTCGAGTTTCTCTGCTATGTTGCACTCACATTTTCCACATGTGCACTTGATTGGAGTTACAATTCCAGTCAGATGTTGTCATAAGCCTTTGATCTTGGTGAAGTACTTTGTAACTGATGATGAACCTTGATTGCACTCGGTGATTTCACGCTTGATCTGGAAAATCAGTGGTCCATTTTTCTGACCAAAGCTTTCTTGAAGATCATCCCACATCTCCTTGGCGAGATCAAATTCATCAATAGTCACATAAATTTCTTTGGACACGGTGTTGAGGATCCATGAACACACACCATCGTTACATCGCTGCCATGACAACGAATTTTTCGGAGTTTCAACAAGCGATCCATCGACGAAGCCTAGCTTGATTTTGACTGAGAGAGCTTTCATATATCATTGCTCGGCTCCAGCGTCGATAATTGTCGCCAGTTAGCTGCAAGCTCGTGAGAGTTAGACCTGAATTGTCGGCAGGATGAATGAAGAACGGATTCTGCAGATCCATCGCTGTAATCTGATCTCTCCTTCATTCGCGATCGTGCTCACGATCTCCAGGTGTTGTGTTCCCAGTTTCGGTGCGATTTTGCATTATGATTTCGATCTGAATTCGTCAGTGCTCTGATACCATATCGACTTGATCAGATCTGTAGATTCAAGCTAGAACACAGCTTGAGAGAGACGAGAGAACATGAAAGAGAGAGCGAGAGAGAGAGAGAGAGAGAGAGAGAGAGAGAGAGAGAGAGAGAGAGAGAGAGCCAGATAATTGGAATGTGTAAAACTGTTAATTGCTCAACTGAAGGTTGTTACAGCTAAGGCTTTATATAGCCTGTATGTGATGACTTCTAACACAGCTTAAGCCATCAATTTATTATTCTAACACATGTCACCAAAGTCTCCTCCATTGTTTCGGGCCTAAAAGATGAGTTCTTGTTGATATGGCTATGCTAGACATATGTTGGCCCAATGTATTGGGCCAAAAGAGGGATTCCGAGCCAAGTTTGACATGTTCAAGCTTGATTCACATAAATACATGGGGCACAATGTTACACATATATAGGGGTATTATTTGAGTTGAACGAGCCAAAGTTGACATGTTCAAGCTTGATTCAATTGTTAAAGGAGTCGAGCTTTTTTCGAGTTTTAAGTTGTTCTAATTGGTCATAAAATATCAAATTAAGGAAAATTTTAGGAATTCCATAAAATTTGAGTTATTCAAGCTTAAATCGAATGAGCCGATTTAAGCTCAAATTGTTTAAGCGAATGAACAAACTCGAGTTGAGCTTTTTTCGAATCGAGTTCGAACTATTCAGTCTATATAACAGTGCTAATTATACAGACTACTTACATTGGTCAACCATAAACAAAGAAACCACAGAACAAGCTACATCGCAAGATATTGACTTTGTAAGTAACAACAAACCGTTTTAAGTGTGACACATGAATTTGTAAGTACAGGCTGTACAGCTACACATCACACCCTAACAACAACAACAAAATGTTAGTCTATATGCGAATATAGTACTAATTAAGATCGGTAGCAGATTTATCCTTAAGTTCAACCTAATTGCGTTTGGAGAGACTAACATTAACACAAACCACTATATATTATGATGATCGAAACAAAACAAATTCACGAAGAGACAACTTCAAAGCATGTTCTGACAAGTACCCTCGTGGATAAGAGAGAGAGTACACCATAGGTGAAAAAAAATTCACCAATTTATCCAAAATTAGGAGTAAACCTAAATGCCCCTATGGGTGACTCAATGGTTACGAGTGAGATTGTTAATGGAAGGTCTCGGATTCGATCCCTACATCTTCTCTTGGTGGAAAAATTAAGATTTATCGATCGATAAATCGATTTACCTGATACGTAACTCTTACTGTAAATATGTGAAGAAGGAGATACTTTTCTCTGTATTGATTGATCGTATAAATAATACATCGTAGGAGAGTTCTAGAATGAAATCTCAACAACTAGGGAAAAGATAATTACAGAAGATTCTATCCTAATAGAGAATATACAATGATAATATCTTAACTAACACGCCCCCGCAAGCTCATGGTCGAGGAAGAACATGCAGCTTGGAACGCATATTCTGAAATCTCGATGTGCCAACAGCTTTGGTGAAGATGTCAGCAACCTGATCAAGCGAGCGAACGTGGCATACAACAAGATCACGGGCAGCTACCTGTTCACGAACAAAGTGATAGTCGATCTTGATATGCTTAGACCGCTGGTGGAAGACAGGATTGGCCGAGAGGAAGGTGGCACTCAGGTTGTCACAGAGAAGGATTTGAGCGCGAGGGATAGAAATGGCCATTTCCCGGAGAAGCTGCTGGAGTCAGATGAGCTCTGCTGCAGTGAACGCGATGGCTCGATACTCGGCTTCAGTACTCGACCGAGCGACAACCTTCTGCTAATGAGACGACCAGCTAATGAGATTTCCACCAAAGTAGATGGAAAAGCCATGCTGTGAGCGACAATCATCAGGGTCTGAAGCCCAACCGGCGTCAGAGAAGGCAACCAAGCGATGATCCTGGAGCTGACGGAGATGCAAGCCAGCCGAAACCGTGCCCTTCAGATAGCGAAGAATCCGCTTGACGGCCGACCAATGAGCATCCGTGGGACTATGCATAAACTGAAAAACTCGGTTGACCGCATAGGAGATCTCAGGACGGGTAATAGTGACATACTGAAGAGCTCCAACAATGCTACGATATAGATGCGGATTGGAGAATGGATCACCATCCAAACGAAGGCGGGAGCCAGGTTCAGCTGGTGAAGCAATAGGGCGAGCTCCTGTCATGGCACACCGGTCCAGAATGTCCGCAATGTATTTCTGCTGACTGAGGTGAAGACCAGTGGGCGACCGAGTGACCTGAATGCCGAGAAAATAGTGCAGAGGGCCAAGATCTTTGAGAGTGAAAGTGCGGTGAAGCGTCGAAACAAAAGCATCAATGAACGACCCATGAGAGCCGGTAATGATCAAGTCATCGACATACACCAAGACATACACAACATGCTGTCCAGAACGTTTGATGAACAAAGAGGAGTCGGAGACGCAACTGACGAAGCCATGCCGAATGAGAGCTGAGCGAAGCTTCTGAAACCAAGCCCTTGGAGCCTGTTTGAGGCCATATAAAGCCTTCCGAAGGCAACAGACATGAGTGGGCCGATCAGATGCCTGAAAGCCGGGTGGCTGCTCCATGTAGACGGTCTCAGCAAGATCGCTATTGAGAAAGGCATTGTTGATGTCAACTTGCCTTAGAGGCCAGGCATGGGTCACTGCGAGGCTCAAGATGAGATGAATGGTGGTAGGTTTGATGACAGGACTAAACGTATCAAAGTAATCAACACCAGCTTCCTGATTGAACCCCTTGGCCACCAGACGAGCCTTGTAGCGATCGATAGAGCCATCCGCCTTGGTTTTGATCCTGTAAACCCACTTGCAACCAACAATGTTAGCACCCGGAGGCTTGGGAACGAGGTCCCAAGTCCCATTAGTCATTAGACCATCATATTCAGACTGCATAGCATGCTGCCAATGAGGGTTTTTTGAGGCTTGGTGGAAGAAGCGAGGTTCTGGGTTGGCGATGAGGGCAAGGAGTAGCGGGTATTTGGTGGCGGAGAAGGCTTTGGGTTTAAGATCGTTTGTGCGAGCTCGCGTGGACATATGGTGGCTGGAGGTATCCGATGCACGGAACCAGGTGGGATGAGCCGGGGCAGGGGGTGGTGGAGGGGAGGGAGAGGTGATGCAGCGGGGCTGTCGGGAGTGCCTGAGAGCGAGACAGAGCCAAAACCAGCGGAGACCGAGGGCTGGGATGTGGGTGACGACAAGGGGGAGGACGCAGAGGACGAAGATGAGGCAGCAGGAGATGCTGCCGGAGCAATGAGAGGGACGACCGAGAGGGATGGTGTAGGTGACGGGGAACTGGAGACAGGAGCAGTGGGGGTGGGAGACACCGGTGGAGGTGATGGCGTCACAGGAGAGGGGCCGGCAGCCTGCTGCAGAATGGTGACGGGAGAGGAGGTGATAGGGGCAGTGTCAGGACAAGGCACCGGAGCCGAGTACGGAAATGTAAGCTCATCAAAGACAACATAGCGGGAGATGTAGACTCGATTTGTAGGTTGATGAAGGCAAAGATAGCCCTTGTGTTTGGTGCTGTATCCCAAGAAGATGCAAGGCAAGGAGCGGAACTCCAGTTTGGAGTGAGTATACGGACGTAGAAAATGGTAGCACAAGCAACCGAAAGACTTTAGAAACCCGTAGTCCGGAGCCTTGTTGTATAGGACTTCAAAGGGAGACTTGAAGTTGAGAATGGGTGTAAGAGTTCTGTTGGATAGGTAAACAGAGGTGTGAAAGGCATATTCCCAGAACTGTTTGGGTAAACTAGCGTGAGCCAGAAGTGCAAGACCCTTCTCAACGATGGATCGATTGCGACGTTCAGAGGTGCCATTTTGTTGGGGTGTATATGGACATGACACGCGATGTCGGCTGCCAAGAGTGTCAAGGTAGGCAGACACATTGCGATATTCACCTCCCCAGTCACTTTGAAAGGCTTTAATTGTTGTGGAGAATTATGTTTGAACCATTTTGATGAACAATTGGAAAGTAGAATAAACCTGAGCTTTATTTGATAAGAAATAGATCCAAGTAAACTTGGTACAATCATCAATAAAAGTAATATAGTATTTCTTTCCGGACAAGGAAGACACAGACAAAGGACCCCAGACATCCGAGTGAACGAGATCAAAGGGATGGGCGGCAACAGTGGAGCGACTTGGGAGCGGCAAGCGATGACTCTTGCTTAACTGGCAAGACGAGCAGACGGAAGCCAATTTGTGGGATGAGATAGGTAGACTATGACTTGAAAGTAAACGGCGTAAAATGGACTCGTGAGGGTGAGCAAGTCGGTGATGCCAACATTCAGCCGAAGCACTCTCACCTTGGAAGACAGACGGACGACTCGAGTGCTCAGGTTGACGCGGAAGACAGTAAAGACCATTTTCAACGGTTCCGCTTAGAAGTGTCTGGCCCTGCAAGTTCTTAATTGCACATGAATTAGCACGAAATTCAACAAAGGCATTATTATCCCGACATAATTGAGATACACTCAAAAGATTTCTCGCAATTTTGGGAACAAATAGGACATTGTTTAATTTGAGGGCCTTGGAAGCATGAGGAACAGAAAGAATCGAATGCCCTGAACGAACAATGGGAAGGGACGTACCATTCCCAACAACTAGGTTGTCGGTGCCATTGTATGGAGAGTGCGACTGGAAGCCGTTGAGATCAGCAGTGACATGGTTGCTTGCGCCGGAATCGACGATCCAGGGATCGGTGAGCTCGGATTGGGACGCTGCAGAGTAAGCGGCTTTGTGGGATCCATCAGATCGGGCAAGAGCCTCTTGAGCGAGGCGATGGGTGACTGGAAACTCTGATAAATTGAGGCGTTGGAAGCAATTGAAGGCTTCATGGCCTTGCTTGGAGCAAATTTGACAGGTCGGGCGCCCACGATCAGAAGTGTTGGAGGAAGGGGCACCGCCAGTAGATCCAGGGGAGCCGTTGCGAGGGCGATCAGTGGACGATCGACCACGACCTCGGCCTCTGCCTCGGCCATGCCCCCGGGTCGCAGCAATGTTGGCGGCAGGCTGGTCGACATCGACAGCGGGGCGAGAGTCCTCCTCCAAGCGCTGCTCCTCCTGCAAGAGATGACCAAGGAGTTCATCCGAAGACATCGGATCTTTGGAGAGAGCGACGGCAAATCGAAAAGAGGCGTACTGAGAACCCAGGCCGAAGAGGATGTAGGTGACGAGATCTGCGTCGGAGATGATGACCATACTCTCAGCGAGTTCGTCGGCGATGGCGCGCTTCTGCTGGACATAATCAAGAACGGAGAGGGAGCCCTTCGAGAGGGTTTGTAACTGATGCCGGAGATGCATCTGTCTGGCGCGAGTTTGGGCAGCAAACATCCGGGAGAGGATGTCCCATGCCTCGGCTATGGTGGGGCCGCGAGCAACGTACCCAAGGATGGGAGTGGTGAGGGTTGAACGAATCCACAGAAGCACCAATCGGTCCTTGCGAACCCAAGCAAGGTACTCGGGGTTGGGGATGTGGGGAGGACCCGAAGGAGACTGGGATTCATTGGAGAAGGCGGCTAAAGCAGCCGCTGGGGTGATGTTGGCTGAGGAGAGGATGTCCTCGGCAGGGGCCGGAATAGTGGCCGGCGGTGGGACGGCTTGGGTGAGGAAAGAGGCGAGATCAAATGCCTCTAGGGCTGAGCGAACGGTGGTCCGCCAAAGCGAGTAGTTGGTGCGATCCAGACGAATCGCAAAGTTAGGCAGATGAAAGTGAGAGGTGCCATCGGAGGAAGCCGAGAACAACAGTTGGGTGGGGGAGGTGGGTTGAATCGACATCTTGATCGGGAGGATCGAGAGGTCAGGCTGATACCATGTAAATATGTGAAGAAGGAGATACTTTTTTCTGTATTGATTGATCGTATAAATAATACATCGTAGGAGAGTTCTAGAATGAAATCTCAACAACTAGGGAAAAGATAATTATAGAAGATTCTATCCTAATAGAGAATATACAATGATAATATCTTAACTAACACTTACCAACAGGGTCACCTGTCCGGAATTTATCACGAAATGTGGGTTACACTCATTATTAAAAAAAAAATTAGGAGTAAATTAAACCAATTACAATTTCTCAAATCTTCCTCAACCAGCCCTTAAATTGTAAGTTTAACTTAATTGTATTATACGGAGTAACAATTTATGTAGTAAGAGAGTCCTAAGTACTAGCCCTAAGCAAAATAACACAAGTATTCTAGTTAAACATGAATTCTTATAATTCGTCATGTAAAATAACTAAGTATTGTTTTTTGAATTTACATGGACATCCGGAGCTACTAGCATGGACATGGAGTTAACGATCAGATAAACCCTCCGATGGCCACTCAAAGCAGGATTTGAACTGGAGATCTTTGAACTAACTGTTAGTAAACCCACTATATATGCAGATTAAATTCATAGATATATATGAATAAATATATATATTCAATTTCTTTGGTTTATATATTTGTTTATATATATTTATTGATTAAAATATCGTAAAGGTATCGAACCCCGCTCCTATGGGCGTGTAATAAATCCCGCTAGGCTTGACTAAATTCCAATAGGGTTTCTGGGTGCTCTTTACTTGGGCGGTGTGTGGCTCTGCAGTGGTGTGCCTTGGCAATCTTCATCGTGGTTTTGGTTCTGGCTGTCGGAGTCGGGATAGATTGGGGTCGAGGTAGTGTGTGTCGTGGCGTCTCCACTTCTCGGGTTGACTGCTTCCTTGGAGTTTCGTCCTCACCACCAACAGGATGATTGGGTCCTAATGTATCACTGGCCTACGGTTCTACTTCAAAGTGGGACTTAGCTTCGTCCGTCGTCTTCATCCACATCCAGTTTGGTTTAGGTCTACTTGGTTTCGTTTTTGTAGAGTGTGCATGTTTCCATGATTTTGCGTCGTTATATATATTTCGTATGTTATGCTTTTAGACAGTTCTCCCATCTACTTCCTTGATCAGCCTTCGAGTGGGATTTGAATTCTTATCTAATAAAAAAAACATATAACACACAAATAACATACTTAATTAACCAATTAGTCATTCATAATAAGCTTCTTGTAAATCGGTGTATAATTATCAAAGAGGTTTCATTCTAAAACTAATTGGTAATAAGCTTCTTATACATCGGTTGTATAATTATCAAAGAGGTTTCATTCTAAAACCAATTGACGATAGAAGGAGTAGTTCACCGACTCATATACATTCTAGTTGACACCCAGACCAGGATCGAAGACGAGCTGTTAGGCTAACCGCTCTGATGCCATATCAAAGTCCGACTCGGACCGATGACTGGAGTCGTGTGCACGGGCGCACATGCGCTAGTAGCCTAGCACATAAACCGAGTGAAGTTTCATTCTAAAACCAATTGACGATAAAAGGAGTAGCCTATTGACTACTCATATACTATGACTATGACTTGTTATGTTCAACTTTCGATGTGGGACACTTTTGATCTCATTGACATCTCTCGACAATAATCTAGGATTACTAGCTAATGCATACTAAAACTAAGATATATGTGTATAAAAATCCAATGATGTACAAACTGTACAATTGAGTGTCTCAATATATAAATAGGACAACCAGCTGAACAATGGGACAGTGGGAAACCATTACACCAATCATTGAATTAAACCACTACTCTTTATCTTCATCAATTTTTTTGAAGATGGCCTTGTCCACAAATATACCTTTCATGTTACTACTCCCAACGAATTCATTTGGTATAAGTAAGGTCTTCGTTGATCCAATATGTACAGTAATACAGTATACCACCAGTACTCTTATCTTCCTCAATTTTCGAACGCGTTCCCTATATACACCGCAAATACTTCGTCGGATCCAACGTTATAGCAATGTTGGATTAGACGTTGCTACAACGTCTAATCCGACGTTGTTAATTGTGTGCTAATTTCACTTATCGAATGTTATAACAACGTTGAATTTAACGTTTTACAACGTCAAATTGAACGTTACTAATACGGGTCAGATCGGACCTAATATAATATTAAAAAAAATTGATTTGCAACGTCCTTTTGGACGTTGTGTTTTTTTTTTTTTGTGAGTGTGGGTGAGTGGGTGTGAATTTTTTTTTTTTACCCTAGAAACGTCGGATCCGACGTTACCCGGTTCGGCCCGATCCGATCCTTCAATTCACATATTACAACGTTAGATCCGACGTTGTAATATAATTAATGTTGCAACGTCGAATCCGACGTTGATTAGCAGCTCTAATCCGCGGATTTGCGGTGTATATAGGGACACCCATTTTCGAATTATATGTAATAATACAATATAATTCAAAACATGCAATGTTGACTGATTAAATAAACAAAGAAGCCACAAACAAGATCCCCTCTTCCGGAGGGCAGTGGCAATTACTGATATATGAATCAGTCCATGCCTCCATTGCTACTTATTATACCCATAAATTAGTTTACAATTATAAATTCCAACTACTCCCATGTTCTCTTGAGAATTATTTATTTATTTATGAGATGTCCATTTCCCAAAATAAAATTCATTATACGTTTGCACCTATTGTCTAGCTTGCTATTGTGAACACGATCAATAGAGTTTGGAAGTTGTCCCGGGAAATTCTTATATATTCCTGGCGCTCTCTATTGTCTTGATTTTTTTGAGAGTCTTCATTTTCCACATTTTTAGGGAGGCCAACAAAGTAATTGATCATCTTATACACCCGACTTTGACTTCAGACTCGTCTTCTTGGGAATCCGACCTATAATTTCAGACTCTCGTTCGCAATAACGCGCTTAAGTAGTTGAGTGTGTTTCCCCAATTCTCGCCTTATATAGAAAAAAAAAATGGTGATCTCTTGTAAAAACAATAAATTAATCTCTCCCTTTACTTTCTTGGACTGATCATCTCTTTTGGTCCTCTGAATTGCTCATTTTAATAATTAAATAAATGCTCCTTCATACAAAATTGAAGAATATTTATATTTTATAAAAGTTCTATATTTTATATGATAAATATGAATTAAATAAATTGAGAGAGAGACAAGATGTAATATCCAATAATTTGTACAGTGGGATACTTTCTTGGATTGGACCAAATTGTAAAAAACTAAACCGGATCAAGGTTAGATCACATGCACTAGTTTTTTTACTTATTTAATTTCCATTGAAAACTGACTACAATTAAATTAGAAATTAAACTATATTGTACAGGGTTGTTAGATACTTAGATACACCGCAAATCCAGATTAACAAATAGATATCTTTATATATATATATATATATACACACACTAGGTGCCTCATTTTTAGTGACTTGTAAGTGGACATTGGAAATTGAAGGCAAGTTATGGTTTAGGGTATCACGTCATATCAACATGCACCAATACTACATTCATATCGATATAGTACCCTAAATCCTGATTTACATCGTATTTAATTTACGCCATATTGTATCAAGTGATTTTGATTTATTGGGGATGAAGCTCAAAACACTCCCTTTGTTTTCACAAGTCAAAACCCCAGCCTGGAAAAGATGCCCTAAGACACAGGCAATTGAATCTTCTAAAGAGGCAATTATAAAGAGGACAAGTGTGACTTATACTTTTCACACATATATAACAAATTATATTTGGATGAAATTGTTTGATGCGAATCGAGAGACTGATAACCTTTAAGATATATAATAATACAGAAACTAGTGCTATACATTTGTGTATAAATAAAGATGTTACATAATACTACCTCCGATTCAAAAAGGATGTCGTTTGACTTTTTAACACGTATTTTAAGGAGCTAAAAACTATATAATATATTAATTTTTTTATTAATATTTTTTTATAATCTAATACTTATTAGTTATTACCAACAAATATTAAGTTGTAAAAAAATAATTTAAAAAAAGTTGATATTTTATATAGTTTTTAGCTCCTTAAAATACGTGTTAAAAAGTCAAACGACAATCTTTTTGGATCGGAGGGAGTATTGGACAACGTACATGATAGATTAGGAAACACTTGGAATAGAAAACCAAAAGGATAAAAAGAAAGTTGTTTAAATGGTAAAGAGGCATAGAAGCACACACTACTAGCACTTACCTCCCACACTCTCCAAGGCTCCCATCACATGTAAATAACTACAAAAATTTAAAGGCAATCACTTAACTTGTGCCTCCTTTGAGTTCTTTCCACCTTGAAAGAGCAAAAAAAAAAAAAGAGCTAAAAATGAAAGGATCAAGTTTAGTCCTCTTTTCAATGGGATGGGCTTTTGGGGTTTTCCATCCCTTTCACAAGGGAATAGATTGTGAATGAAGAATTCCCCTCTTTATTTTACTTTTGCTAGTTTTCCATTGTTCTCAACATATATAATAACTTTTCGTATAATCTTAGATTTTTTTTTTTTTACTGGCGACCCTCTGCGTAGGGTCTTTCAAGTTATCTGTTGATGGCTTCAAAAGATCGCTTTGTCGATCTACTTCTTGCCTACTGTAAAAAAAAAATTCGGGTAATTGTGCAAAACCATCCTTTGTTTAGTTTCGCTTTCATTTAACCACTTATTATTTGCAAGTAACAAATAAATTACTTCAAAAAATAATCCAATAAAAGCGTTTTCTATTAAATTTCACAAAATTATACATTTTTACTATTTTTCTTTACTAGATAGTAAAAATGTATAATTTTGTGAAATTTAGCCTATTTTTCTTAACTAGATTAACTACTTCAACTTGATTTTTTTTTATGTGCATAATAGTAGAACAGGAGAATGAGTCTATTCATACAAAAATAATTATGGGTATAAATTGAGATTCGATTAGTGATAATAATCTAAATCTTGTCAGAGTTGCTATCAGCTAACCATAATACCGACTTAATACAATCCGAAAATCCTTTAATATAAACCATAATTATTATGTTGAATTAAACAACCTTTTGAATTGAATCCATTGCTATTCAGATCCACATTGAAAACTAATCCTACTTTTAGTTTTAGCACTAATGTGAAAAGAAAATAAATGGCTTTTGGTGAAATAATTATGGTTTCATCTTTTGTAAGCTTCCAACAATGTAGAAAACAAGCATTTGCTTCCGTACCCAAAAGACAAAAGGCAAAAAGGAAAAGCAAAGCTTAAATGTAATTGCCGACGAAATAAAACCCATTAATATAATCTTATACTTACTTTTCAAATAATTGATTCCGCACTGTATATAATATAGTATTTCATCACATTTGCCAAATAGGTTTGATTAGTTTTTTTTTAGTAGTTATAATTACTTGTTTAATGTTTGGTTGGACGTGAAAAATGCAGTTTATAAAAAGTTAATTCGTGATAATGTTTCCTTAAAAAAAATCTCATAAGTGATTGTACTTTGATTATTCAAAAAAATTAGTTGTGATAGAACAACAAACTAAATATATAACATTGAGTATATATTGTAAATATTATATAGCTTTTCACTATTTTAATTTTATACAATATTATTCTATTTATAGTTATTGTCATTGTCGATAAAAATTATAATAATAAACAATCAAATTTATTCATTTTCAATATGTAACAGACTTTTACATGAGGACTCTCTGACTTGGTATCACACAAAAGATGACATCTTCACAGTGCGTTCGGCTTATCACTTGGTAGTGGAGGAGCGGCGCCATGAGGAAGGAGAGGGCGAACCCTCGGATGGGGTTAAGGGGAAAGATTTATATATGGAGAAAACAATGGAGGATGTCGGCGGTGCGGTAATTGAAACTTTGTTTGTAGGGCTTGTAGGGGAATCTTGTCATGTCGTGGAGCACTAATGAAGAGGGAGCTCAGCTCGAGCCCTGGTGTGAGGTTTGCGGAAGAGAAGAAACAGTTTGGCATGCTCTTTGGGAATGTAAAAGAGCTAGGGTATATGCGCGAAACAAGTAGTGCTTCGAGAGGGCTGCAACTCCTGCAATGGTTGATTCTAGCAAAACATTCAATTTAATTTAACGGAAATTTCGCGAGGTAACCATGAGGTTTCGTGTAATTCGCGTGATAAACAAGAGTTTCAGATATTTTGCCTGGTAATCCTAGAGTTTCGAAATTTTTTGTCTCGCGCCCAAAAGTTTGACTTTGTCCAAAAATCATTGTTTTAAAGTTTGTAGGGGGTGAGTAGTGTAATATTAACAAAGATTGGGGAGACTTTTCACAAATACTAAGCTTTTCAACCCAATTGCCCAAGGAGTGAGACGAACAAAAGGAGAAGGACGCGATAGCAGACGGAGGGGGACGAATTGCAGAGGCTTTTTGACGATCAACCGGTGCTCTGTTCGGCAGAGTTTCTGGCACAGTCAATAAGATTTGAGCTCTGTTTGATGCTTTTGTTTGGCGCAGATGGTGGCCGGTTCCGATTTAAATGTGAGTTTTCTTACTTCGAAAATTTTGAATAGGGTTTTCCGGAAATTTCAAAATCATATCTATCAATTTGCTTCTTATTGAGTGGGATGAGTGATTTAAGGTGTGAAATCCAACTCAAATCATGGTTGAAGCTCCCAAAATTTTCGGAACCAAACCCTAAAATTTATAATTCGAAAATTCGTTGATTGAATAGGTTGTTGTCGGCAGTGCAAACGCAGGTGGAGATGACCGAAATTGACGGATAGAGGTCGTTGATTGAGTCGACTTGCGTTGTTTTGGATGTGAATTGTCGAGCGAGGAGTGTAATTGGGTAGATTTTGAAGGCCATTGATGTATGTATCTTCAAGCCCTCGCCCAATTCTTTGGTTCAGGGATCCTAATTTAGCATTTGAATTAATGTCTTACAGAACTCAATCAATCTGTAGATAAATATCAATTTCATTTTCAGTTGGGGAGAAAATTACAAACTTGGTCAATTTGGATCCGATCAAATGCATTCATGTGTTGAATTTTTGAGAGAACATTAAATGTGGATTTTTTTTTTCAAATCTCTTGTTACATGTTTAAGTATAACTATTGGACAAGATCGGGCAAATGGATCAACTCCGGGAGATCTCTTCGAAGAGGAGGGAAATAAAGTACACTTTCACATCAAAGACGATCTATTTTATTGGAGGAGGAGGAAGGGAGACAACGGGAAAGAGGAGATTTCGGTGGAGAGCGAGTGGAGGGCGCAAACGAGATCGGCGGGTGAGAGCCTTGGCCGGATGAACGTCATCGCTATCACCACCTGCGCCAGCAACTCCGGCCACCACCTGCGCCGCCGCCATCCCTCTCTCAGCCGTCGCCGCCCCTCGAGAGTTACCAGTTGGCCGTCGAAAAGCCTCTGCAATTCATCATCCTCTGTCTGCTATCGCGTCCTTCTCCTCTTCGTGTCTCGTTGGGCAATTGGGTTGAAAAGCTTAGTATTTGTGAAAAGCCTCCCCAATCTTTGTTAATATTACACTACTCACCCTCCACAAACTTTAAAACCACGATTTTTGAACAAAGTCAAACTTCTGGGTGCGAGACAAAAATTTTCGAAACCTCAGGGTTACCAGGCGAAATATTTGAAACCCTTGTTTACCACGCGAATTACGCGAAACCACAGGGTTACCTCGCGAAATTTCCGTTAATTTAATTATAACAAATACTCCTAACTTAATTTTTGTGTGTGTATATAAAACAAACTTGTCCAAGGGTTGATGAATTACAATGAATTTGCATTGGTATTGAGGAGAATTAAATTTTAAAGTTTTTACCATCTTCCTCTAAATTTATAGAAATTTTTTGCTCTCGCATAAGGTATCTATATTTTAGAGATGAATATAAAAATAATAAAAGAGCGGTTGGACAATAAAACCCATATTTTCTCTAAAATTTTCAATTTTCTCTATTTTACAGGTTGCACTAAAATGATTGTGTCGAGTTGATCTGAACTAACATTTAAAAATAAGTGTTAATTGTTAATACTATCAACACAAAATTAAATGCTATATGTTGACCATTAAGTTCTAATTGACCACCGAAATCTTAAATTGGTGAGAAGTAATATTAATCTCTAATTTGGAAAAATATTTCTATAAGAAAACTATCATTATATATTCTCGTTTCTTATTCACATCTCCACCTACATTTCTAAGTAGACCCTAAAAGTCTACAAATACTAGGTTAACATTTGAAAATCACACCCCCAAACAAAAAATCAGAAATAAGGTGGGCTGTAACAATCCAAAAAAATTACACTTTTTTCTTGTCCAATCTATGTGAAGTTTTAATTATCAAGGCTCTGAATTACTTAGCAAGCAATATATGAAAGTGGGGAGGTAGGCAAGATCTTCAAACATATGAAAAAAGATGAAGAAAGGGTCATTTCAAATCTTTGAACAGTTAAAAGTTGACATCACATTACCTCAACATTCCAATCTTTGGCTTACATTTGGTTTCCAAAGGAGTTGAGAGTAACCTTTCATGTATGACCATACAACTCTCAAGTTTCTTCTAACACTAGTACAAGCCCCACTCCCTCCAAACTATACACATGAATATGGAAAAGGTTTTAAAAACCCCACTTAAATAAATTTACTTATTTACTTACATAAGTGATATACTAATGCGAGGGTCGAATTTACAGCATGGACTATAAAATAGAAAAATTGTCGATATTCAACATAGGTTAGAATAAATTAATAATCTTAATTGATGACCAGATCCTGATTTTCAGTATAGTATAAGAGCAGGTATGATCCGAGGTTTTTTCTATTATATTAAGATTAAATACAAGTGAAAATTTTCACTCGTAATATTCTAATAATGTTTTTTTTTTTTTTTTGCTATTTTGTAAAATTTAACTTTCTTTTACAAAATAAGTGAACTAGTTAAGTATCTCCCTTGATTTAGGAAAATAAATCAAATTAAGATGGAAAAAAAAGACATGACAATTGACAAAAACAAATGCAAAAATATGAAAAGGGTGAGATTTTAAGATCTGACCAACCAAAGTCTATTAAATACAACACCTAACTCTAGTTTTCAGGACTGCCATGAGTCCCCATGACACATGTGAGCCATGTTAAGTGAAAACCCAGTTAAAACAACACCGCACAAAATCAATTGTAGAAAGTGATAACAAAATAAAATTGAAAAAAAAAACCTTTCAAAATGACAAAAATACCCCTCTTGAACAATCGAACAAAAAATCGACCATCGACGAAACCTTCTCCCTAAGCCCCGAGACTAATAGAGATATAAATCGCAAAATGTAATTCGGTTGAAACGAACTACGAAAAAATGTTTAAATTTTTCTACATTTCACAGAAATCAAACCTTATTCTCGTGGTCTAAGAAGAAGGGCATTTTAGTAATTTTTCCTACTGTAATATCCCACATGAAAGGAGTTTAGGTGAGAAAGGGCAGCTTCTCACAGAAGCAAAAAATGAAGCATAAAAATGTATTTTCTCATTAAATGAAAACCCAAACCCCAACCCCAACCCCATGCAATATAATAATAAAATGAGAGAAAATATTTGCACACTTGCAATCAAAACATTAATTCATTTCCCACCTGAGTTGTTGTTTCTCCTCTTCATCTTCTCTGCCTTCTACTTTGGATTCGTGGAGAAGACGAAGAGGAGGCTAACAAAAATGCCGAAGAGCCACGAAGATTCCGAGATCACCTTCTTGGTGGAGGATCTCGAGGCAGTGCTCGAGATGAACAAGCTCCTTGAGGACGAGAACAAGCAGCTCAAGCAAGAGGTTGCGCGCTTGAAGGCGCAGGTTAGCGCCCTCAAGGCGCACGATATCGAGAGGAAAAACCTTCTTTGGAAGAAGATCCAGTTCAGTCCAGAAGGGATAATTGCCACCAAAGATGTAAACACATTCCCAGCTCATCACAAGAGACAGCCTAAGCCCGATCCAATGGAGGCTCCGGTGAAGCTTGCAAAGCCGACAGCCCCACCGGAGCCTCCACCGCATAAAAGGCCCATTCCTGGTGAGGAATTGGCTTTCTGGTTCTGTTCATCCCACGTCGAATATAATAAAAATTTGTGATAAATTGAATTGATTCCGTTGTAGGTGGACTGATACCGCCGCCGCCACCGCCACTGCCGTCCAGATCGCTGGTGGGATCCAGGGCGGTGAAACGAGCACCGGAGGTGATCGAATTTTACCGGTACCTTACAAGGAAGAACTCGCAAGTCGACATCAAAGGGAGCTCCTTGGGGATGTTGTCGGAGGCGAGCTCGAAGAACATGATCGGAGAGATCGAGGATCGATCGACTTATCTTTCAGCTGTAAGTGCTAACAAATCGAGTTTAGATGCTTAATCCCCGACCAAACACGGCCTTAATTGTTCGTTATGCATCAATGGGCACAGATCAAATCAGACGTAGAGACGCAGGGAGAGCTGATCAACAGGCTGGCCAAGGAGGTAGAGAGCTCGGCCTTCACCGACATCGCGGCGGTGGAGGCGTTTGTGAAGTGGCTGGACGGGGAGCTGTCGTGCCTGGTCGACGAAAGGGCGGTGCTCAAGCATTTCCCGCGGTGGCCGGAGAGGAAGGCGGATGCGCTGCGCGAGGCAGCGTGTAGCTACCGCGATCTAAGGAGCCTCGAGTCGGAGATATCGAGCTTTAAGGACAATCCGAAGCAGAGTTCAAGCCAGATGATGGGGAAGATGCAGACCTTGCAAGACAGGCGAGACCATGTACATTGAATTGGGAGTGATGGAGGCTAGGAGTGGCGGGTTTCGATTGGTCGGAGTTTGCTGATTACGCGTTTTTTTGGCTGTTTTTGTTGCGGTGCAGGCTGGAGAGGAGCGTAAGCAACGTCGAAAGGACGAGAGACGGGACGAGTAAGCGGTATAGGGAGCTGCAGATCCCCTGGGAGTGGATGCTGGACACTGGATTCATTGGTAAGGTATGTAAACTGTAAAGTTAGTTTTAGACCTCATTTGCTTGTTGCTTCAATTCGGTTTCAAAAATCGGGTGAATGTCGATTTCATGGTCATAAAACTAGAGAATTAACAGTCCATCAGCCACTGAACTTCAGTGACTGAAGGGCTTGAAAATCATTGGAGAGGGTCTTCAATGCCAATAGTGAGATTCTATATGAACCACCCCGTACATACATTTGTGATTTGTGTGTACTGTTCTGTTTACATGAGGCCCCATGGCCTGGGTAAATAACAAGTGATAAGTCGGGCCGTCGGGGGAATTCGAACCAATGACCTCAATGATTGCACTTAAAAGTAGAGGTCAAGTCGAGTCAAGTTCAGGTCAGGGTCAGTTTGGATTAGGGTTTTCGTTGGCATGGTTTTCGGGTCATCTGTTCCGATAAATCGATTCTTCAGATTATGTATTGCGATACATTTTCGGGTTTGGGATGGTTGGGTGGCATGCTGTTTGCTTCGAAATCAATCCGAAGGGATTGATGTTACTCTTTCTATATATGTGTTATTGCAGATCAAGCTAAGCTCATTGAAGCTCGCAACAGAGTACATGAAGAAGGTATCCAAGGAAGTTCAGAGCCCTAGGTGCTCAAAGGTGGACGATCTCATGCTCCAGGGCGTCCGGTTTGCTTACCGAGTACACCAGGTAGGGCTCAATCAGATCCAGTGACTTCAATTTTCAAGCTCATAGGCAGTGACTGAAGATGTGACCTTGTTCATCTCACTTGTGTGCAGTTTGCAGGCGGGTTTGACATAGATACCATGAATGCATTCGAGGAACTAAAACAACTCTACGACACAAATCACTCACAGCGACAATGAACACAGAAACAGAGTACATGCTGAAGAAGGCTACTGAACGTGTATCATTGTACGCGTACATACTCGGACTAGATATCCATAGTTTTTGTGTGAGAATGTTTATACATAGCTTATTATTCTAGCAATATATGGTGATTGATTGCCCTATATGTACTGTAAATGGCGATATTTATACGGATAGTGATTGATACCGACAAAGCCTGCAATGTGCGACTGAAAACGTCACACTTGTATGTATCACTAAACACAGAACACAACGTATAACTCACTTTCTTGTTCTTTTTCAAGTAATCAACAAAATAAAGACACTGTCATCCAATGCAGGGTAAACCAAGTCATGTCCAAAGGAGACATCAATGGCACTCAAGTGTTCAGAAAACCCAACATCAAAATCGGCCGAATATAATCTACATCCAGCAGAGATAGACGGTGAAATCCAACATCCCGAGTGCTGGTTTAGCCGAAAACAAACCAATCACTGGTAATCAAACATATCTTGGCATGCTATTCACTGAAAGAATTAAGATCATCAAGGAAAGAAAACCTAAACAACTGATCACTGATGTCATCAATTGCAGACCAGGTCTCTATGTCTGATAAACACTACAATAACTTCATTCAGAACACTACAAGAACCCCATTGCAAACACGGTCTTGGTTCAAACCATATGGCATTGAAAACCCCTCTACACATGGAATTCTCACAAGATGTCAAAAAAGAAATCTTGAAACAAAACTTAACTTGAAACAGATTACAGAATCATGGGCACTACTTCAGTTTCCTGACTACAAAAATCATGTGCAGCGAAATCTCATCATATCAATATGTTTCTCGCAAGTACATCAATCTTCATGTACTTCCTTTATAAGGAAAGGGTGAATGGATAATGAGGTAACTAAGACTAAATGGAATTAAGATCATCACCGAGCTTCCTTCGACAGCAAAGGCTAAATGGATAAGGAGGTGATTGAGAAAGCTGGAATTCAAATCATCAAAGCACTAACACACCTAAATAACAAAAGACTGAGGTCATGGTTGATCACACAACAAGTACCTCACTGCAAATTTATCACTTATGGATCAATTTTCTGTTTAATAAGATGTGTATCCAACTATCCATAACAAAGATCAATACAAATCTAACAGATGCTTATCTACCTTCATACCAACACAGCCAACCAGATAAAAATCAGAAATGGATAATCAAAAGCATATCAGCATAAGACATAGAAAGGATTCAAGCAAAATTAAACTTCGAAATTCTGTCATTTATCTAAACCAGATTTAGCAATCTGTATCTCAGGTCTGATAAAAAGAACCTCTAAACAAAGGATTCATACTCTTCGTTCAAAAGATAGTCTAAAACGACAATCTGAAACAACAGTGAACTCAAAAACAGAGGTCGAGTTCAAGACGAACAAAAGTACTCCTCGAGAACACCTTCAGGAAATTCGCCTATCACTCTACTTGGATCTCTGTCTCATCTTTCGGCGCTTCCTCTTCAACCTCCTCATACGCTTCTTCTTCCACTACATAAACATCAACAGAAAAAATAAATAAAAATCAATCCTTTTATTGCGATTCGCATTAGCATCTAAAATGGAGAAAATCGAATCGACTGTTCGCAAATCTAAAAGAGACAAGGGAAAAATCATCCAGGATTTAGAATTTCCGATTCCAGTTCTATTACAATCGACAATCGAATTAATATGTATACACTACAACAAAAATCGATCAAAGACGAGATGAAGGGAGTACCTTGGCTCTCATGGTGCAGGAAGATCGGGGATGGAGAACTTCACTTTCGGCCGCGCTACAGGTAAGAGATTGAAACTGAAAGGAGAGATGGAGAAATTGAAAAAGAGGGGTGCTAGCAATTATTTATATGCGAACCCTAGCGGCCCAATGGGCCTTCGTTTGTGGACCGTACGAGGAGTTTCTCCAGAAATGGGCCAGCATCCCTTTCTTATATTGTTGCCCAGCCTTTTTTTTTCATTCTTCAAAGTGGTGAATTTTTTTGCGCTATTATTTTCGTTAACCACGTTAAATAGGTTATATTTTAATATTTTTCAACTTAAAACATGGGTTTGATCCATTTTATTTGTTATAGATAACCTTTTTTTTATATAAAAAACTTTATTATGGGGAATTCCATACCTTTTACCTCAAAATATTTGTAAATTTTTATAAAAAATAGTTTATCTATATAATTAAACACATGCGAGATAGCTCTCCCTTCCAATGGGAGATCAAATTTCTCATGTCAGATACTACATCCGTTTAAAAATATAAGTCATTTTAGACATTTGCATACAAATTAAAGAAATCATAAACTTATTACGGAGTACATTTCTACTCCTCATTAATTATCCACAACCATATCAATCAATAAAATTTGAGCAAAAAGTAAAAAAAAATAACAAATCTCATATCCAATACCTAAAAAACTTAAAATGACTTATACTTTAAAACAAAAATAAAAACAAGACTAAAATTACTTATATTTTTCAAGGGAGGAGCATTAAACATCTCTTTCAAGGAGTTGACATCTCATATGCTCCGAGATGACAATAAAGTGGTTGATAAGGTTGCACACCTTAGCCTCTTTGTCATGAGGTGAGAGATTTTTAATAATCCAGGCCTGCTAAACCTCATCCGAAATAATGGTATCGGGTAAAAAAAATAAATTAAGTCTCTCTTGTAGCCGAATCTATCGTTCATTGGCAGCCCTTCGTTGCCCTTAAATACTAATTAATTAAGTTGTCTCTCATTGCTTGATGTTTTTACCGATAGAATGGATTAGTGTGACAAAGAGAATTTGATCCAAAATTGGTGACTCATGGTGAGGTAGATGTGATTCATTAGTTTTCACTTAGGGAATTGGTGGTGTAGTTGTGTGATTTCCATTTACTTCCTGGATTCATTGGTATCAATTTTTTTTAAACAAAAAGTCGATATTTTGTTTCTACTGGTTAGATAGTACTATTAGAGGTTAATTGTAATATCAATTGATTGAATGAAAGATAAAGCTATTATTGTTTTCGAGTACCAATTGGGTTGAAGCAGAGGTTTTTTAGGGTTTTGTTTATCTCTCGATCTAATTAGTAAATACTTTATAAGTGTGAAAAGTATTTGTGCACAATTTATTTATAATTATTTTGTCAATAGATATTTTTTATGTTGCCAATAGTTTTTTTTTTTTTTACAAGTGTTGTGTCTTTTTTGTTAAGAATCTAGTGGGATGAAACTTGTATTTCACTTACTATAAAATGGTAAACATTTAAGTGAACACCTCAAGTATTCATGTCCACCGGCCGATGTATATTTCCATCTGAATTTTGATATAATTAATTTTGTTAGGATGTATAAGACTGAATGTGTGTAGACTGTAGAGTAATTTTTCTTGTGAACTTGATTGTTTATTTCATACAAAAAAAAAAAAAAAAAAAAAAAAAAACTCATCAATGATGACACCACCAATTAAGGTACCAAGAAAATAGGTAGGTGGTATTTAATTTTTATGAATACCATCTAACTCTTGATAGAGCCAAAGTATTTTATAGAAATCGATCAATATCTATAATAATATTAAACTAAACTCTTTTGTAGTCATGTTATATTAATTCTTAGCAGTTTGGCTATTAACATGCATGAATGTCATTTTGTTTAAATTAAAGGCTCGTCGTTGACATAATTTTTCGACAAAAGATATGACATAATTTTTATATGTGCCCCAGTCTGGGTGGTCTAATGGTAAGGAGCAAGGAAAGAGGTAAAAAAGCTTCGGATTCGATCCTTACCTATGTATTTTTCCTCGGTTCCTCCCAATGAATGGTCAGCACAAGTCAATTTATCTAGGAAACGTTATAAGTAAAAGGAGAGAATATTTATACATATGAAACAATAATAATTTTAAGCTTGACTTTGACTAAATAATTACATATAGGTAGCTCAAGTAGGTGATGCCGCCTAAACTTATAACATGTAGCCATCAAATTAATTAAAGGAGGTGGATTATAAAAAAAGAAAAAGAGCACCCCAATTCAATATTTGATCAAACTTGTATAAGTGGATAACAGTATTGATCAAACTTGCAAGAAACATGCAGGAAAAAAGGAGGATTGCTATTTATTATAACCGCGAAGCCCACCTCTTTTATAGGCCTCAAAAAGTCTTCAATCTTACAAAATTATACTATAAATATTTTTATTTTTTATTTTTAAATTTGGACATACAAAAAGTACAATATTACAACAACAACCCAGTAAATCCCGCGTAAAGGCAGGGTCTGAGAGGTCAGGATGTACGCACTCTTACCCCGACCAAGTCAGGAGAGTGTTTCCGATAGACCCAGAAAAATAAGACACGGAAACTACAAGTCAGGATACAAAAAAGAGGCGAAAACATAAGTAGAAGAAGAAGACGACAGAGAAAAAACATTGACTGCATGGCTAAACACCCTAGTTCATCACTCTACACCTCTATGGCCCGAATGACCCTCCTCCACTGGTCCCTATCTGACGTCATATCTTCCGAGAGGCTCAGCTGATCGAGGTCCTGACGGATGACCTCTAGCCACTTCTTCTCCGGTCTACCTCTTCCCCTTCGAATAGCTCCAAACTCTAAGCTCTCACACAGTCGAACCGGAGCCGAAGATGGTCTTCTTTGAATGTGTCCAAACCAGCGCAATCTGTACTCCCGCAATTATCCTCTAAACTTGTAACGCCAACCTTACATCTGATGTCGACATTTCTGATTCTGTCATACCTCGTATGCCCACACATCCAGCGCAACATTGCAGTTTATTTGCCTCGTATGCCCACAAAAAGTACAATATAATTTTTAATAAAATTTGGAAAACAGTGTTGTAGGTGCAAGTTAAGCTGGAGAGGGTCACGTGGGACCCCTGAATTTCATGTCCACCAAAGTCCAAAGTCACAACATTGCAGTTTATTTGCTACCTTCCTCTACATTACATTTCATATATAATACATTATACATATATTATTAATATTAATTAAGTTTATAATAAATAATTATAATGTATTTTACAATGGGGTTGTGTAAAACAAGGGAGTATATGACTAATGACTCTCAATAACATTAATTAATATAGTACTAGTGGGAGAGAAACTTCTATCCTTGTCTTCTGATTTTGTCCTAGTTAAAATAATGTTTATTTATATGCTAATTAAGCAATATGTGATCATATATATGTTGTAGCTAGTGCTAGCTAACCTAATTAAGGTTAATTTGAGCTCTTAATATTTTCTAATTAAATGAATATATATATCATTTTTTTATCGTAAAAAGTTTGGGTGGCATGAGTTTGGTTAATTTAATTAAAAAAAATATTGATACTTATCCTTGTAAGGGAAGACATATATAGAATTTAAACAAATACATATGTTTAACGTTAGTGTGTGATGTTGTTCATGAATTTCCCGCCTTCATTTCTCTGTAGTATAGATTGCTTCTTGGTGGTGCGACTTCGTTTTGTTTCACACGTGATTCTCACGTGCTGTTCTTTACATATAAATAACTTGGCGCCTTGTAGCTGTAACAGATTAATCAATTGAAATATTTGCAAAACTAACTCAAGAATAAAGATTAATCCTAGCCTTTTTTCCTCTGGAGCATCTGGTCTCCGAGGAATAAAGTTCTCTTTGATGACCATACATATCATGGTCCGAAAGAGTGGATAAACTACATTAAGTAACAAAGAGACAGCCGGAAGAAGGTACATATTAAAGAGTTAGATGAGGAAGAGATAACCAAAGAACCGGCCAACAAACAGATCAAACCACGCAGACCAAAAATCAAAAATGGAAAAAACCCCGTGAAGGATTCATGAAACTAAATTTCGACGAGGCTAGGATCTTACCGCTAATGGTAACACTGCTTGGGGTTTCGTCATCCGAGACGACCGTGATAGAATTCTCAACTATGGGGTGCAGAGTTGTGGTTAAGTCCTCAACGTTGCAAGTGAGGTTCTAGGTCTGCTTCATGGGTTGCAGAAGCTCATCGGTTGGGGATTTCTCATCTTGAGGTGGAAGGCGACTGTCTGACGGCTATTAACACCGTCAAGGGTGTTAAAAGCTGCCCATGGGAGATTGAAATGATGATTTCGGACACGCTCGCCATCGGTTGATACTTCGCTGGTGTGTTGTTCTCCCATACACTTAGAGAGGACAACTGCCAACCGCGTTGCGAATCGTCTCGCTCACCTTGGTCTGCTGCCGACTCCTTCCGATTGGAAATCTGATGATGTAGTTGACGAGCTCGTCCGGAAGGACGCACTTGGGTGGTGGCTCAACCGCGGTTGACCACCCCCAAGTCTTTGCCTTGTATAAAAAAAAAGATTGATCAATTGAAGTTGTGTCTTCAACCTCCGTTTTCTCTCTTTCTCTCTTTGAATCTTGATTTCTCGTTCTTCATTCCGCAACTTCCGACATTTAACTATTTAAGTCCCAAAACATAAACATTTTTATACACGAAACAATATTTGAAGAAAGCTAAACAATAGACTTAACCATTTGAAGTTAAGCTTTGGAAACTAGAAAACTTAAGCAATCAATTGCAGAATCAAATTGAGATTAGGTAAAATCGGAAAACCTCCATTGGAGGAGCTCAATTGAGCTTGCAATCTGAAAGTGAGTTTGTTACCACCTCCAAACAGAATTCCCGCCTTTTGTACCAATTGGAACCTTACATTAAAAGACTTATTTGCCCTTCTGTAACCCAACTATGTCTATGACCAATTTGTGATCAAATTGTAAGTGTCCATACACACTCATAACCCCCCCTCAAGCTGAGCCTAGTGCAGGAATGACGAGGCCAAGCTTGGCTCTGAAAAATTCATGTTCCTTTGCTCCAAGTGCGCGCCTTGGTAAAAATATCAGCCACTTGTAAGGAAGTTGGCACATGGACAGTGTTGATGAAGCCATTGGCAATCATCTCTCGAATGAAATGAGCATCAATCCTTACATGTTTGGTGCGCTTATGGAATATGGGATTGAGGGCTAGCTGCTGAGCTGACTTGTTGTCACAATACAAAGGCATAGGGAGTGCAATGTTGATGCCAAAGTCAGAAAGTACTCCTTGCATCCAGACCAGCTCACTGGCAACATATGACATGGCTCTATACTCACTTTCAGTGGAAGATTTAGACACTACTTTCTGCTTTTTAGTTTTCCATGACACCAAGGAGGAGCCTAGGAATACACAATACCCAGAAAAGGATCGTCCAGTGTCTAAGCAATTTCCCCAATCAGCATCTGTGAAGGCATGAACTTTGAGATTTGAGGTAGCTGGATATGAGAGAGCATAATTGAAGGTGCCTTTAAGGTATCTAAGGAGATATGTGAGTACATCCCAATGTGGTTTTAAAGGAGACTGGAGGAACTGGCTTAGCTGTTGTACAGTGTAAGAAATGTCAGGTCTGGTTAATGTGAGGTAGAGCAACCTCCCAACAAGTCTCCTGTAATCTTCAGGATTAGGAATAGGGTCACCTATGGATGCTGAGAGCTTGACCCCATGTTGCATGGGAAAAGAAGCTTCCTTGCAACCATCCATCTGAGCATCAGTGAGAATGTCAAGGACATACTTTCTCTGGTTCAATAGAATGCCTGCAGAGGATCGAGAGATTTCCATTCCTAGGAAATACCTTGCAATGCCAAGATCCTTGATGGTGAATTGCCTATGTAGAGCTGCTTTGGTGGCATCAATTTCCGAGACTGAGCTCCCCATGATGAGCATGTCATCCACATAGACAAGAGCTACTGTCAAGTGGCCACTTGTTGTTTTGATGAACAAGGAGAAGTCATGAGATGGCTGAGCATATCCTAGACTGATCATGAACTTGGTAAGCTCACAATTGCATTGTCGACTAGCTTGCTTCAGTCCATACAAGGACCTAGTTAGTTTGCACACATGACCTGTAGGAATCTTGTAACCAGGGGGGCTCATATATACTTCTTCCTCCAAGTATCCATGCAAAAAAGCATTGTTGACATCCAATTGATGCAACTGCCAACCCTTGCAAGCAGCTATGGCAAGGAGAATTCTTACTGTGGACAATTTGGCAACAGGTGAAAAGGTTTCCTTGTAGTCCTTGTCCTTGACTTGATTGTACCCTTTAGTTACCAATCTGGCCTTGTATCTCTCAACTGTTCCATCAGGTCTGTATTTGACTTTGAATATCCATTTGCAACCAATAGGTTTCTTCCCTGGAGGAAGAGCAGCTATATCCCATGTGTGGTTAATTGTTAATGCTTCCAGTTCCTTGGACATGGAAGTTTCCCATTCTGGAATGCCTTTAGCCTGGGAGTATGAGTTGGGTTCAAAGATTGTGCAGGCATTGACAAGGGAATGAACATATTCTGGTGACAGATGGGATAGATTGGTGATGGAAAAAACAGCAAAGGAATCAGACTGAGAGGAGTCAGGGCTACCTCTGAATGGTAGATGAGAGTATGTGAAATCTTGGAGTCTAGCAGGCCTAGTAATGTGTCTCCTTAGGTTCAAGGGAGGGTGTTCAGGAGAGACATGGGTGTCAGGGGACTGTATATGAGGTGTGGAGGCTGATAATGGAGAGGAGTGTGAGGATTGGGAGAGCACAGGTGACTGAGTGACAGAAGGGGAGCTGTGAGGTGAATGTGTCTCTATACGATTGGGAGATAGATCAATAGAGGAGCTGCCAGACATGGGAGCCCACTCAGCCATAGAGTCCAAGAGATCACTGGTTAGAGAATCATTTGGATGAGCAATTGGTGGGGCTTCTGCTTTGTGTTTGAATGGAAACACAGTTTCTTCAAATTTTACATGTCTACTAATGATGACAGTTCTTTTCTCCATATCATAGAGCTTGTATGCCTTTTGATTTGGAGGATACCCAAGAAATAAACATCTCTTGGCCACAGTTCCCAGTTTATCCCTATAGTCATTTGGTTGAACAACATAACATAGGCATCCAATGACTCTCAGTTGATCATATGTTGGAGATGTGTGATATAGAACCTCAAAAGGTGACTTCCAGTTGAGGGAGGGAGTAGGCATTTTATTGATAAGGTGTGTAGCACCAAGAACACAATCTCCCCAAAATTTTAAAGGTAAGCCAGCATGCATCCTAATTGCCCTGGCAGTTTCTAGTAAGTGCCTATGCTTTCTCTCTACCCTTCCATTCTGTTCATGGACCCCAGGAGCTGTTCTTTGGTGCACAATTCCCCTTGAATCAAAGAGCTCCCTGCAGCCTTTTTGAGTGAACTCTGTCCCATTATCAGATCTCACTGTCTTAACTGATACCTTGAATTGAGTTTCTACCATATTTAGAAATGTAGTGATCAGTCTCAAAACTTGCAACTTATCCTGCATTAAGTAGACCCAGGTGCACCTAGAATGATCATCTAATATGGTGAGGAAGTACTTAGCCCCACACATAGCTGGGACCTTATATGGACCCCAAACATCCAAATGTAAAAGCTGAAATGCATTCTCAGCAATAGAAACACTTCTGTTGAACTGTAATTTGTGTGCCTTTGTCATGGCACAAACATCACAATGTAAAGTCTGAATATCAGTAGTAGTACATCCAGGAATATGTTGGAGCTATGAAAAAGACATATGTCCCAATCTTGCATGCATTAAAAGCAAGTTATTACAACTGACAGTATTCAAAGAAAATGACTGCAACTGAAACTGTGGATTCACACCATTCTTCAACACATATAATCCTTTGTCTTCAAACCCTTTTGCAATGACAGCTTTAGTTGTAAGGTCCTGTAACCAACAACTCATAATGTCAAAGCTAAATCTCAACTGTTTCTCATGTACACACTTAGAGACAGACAACAAATTATGTCTGAACTGGGGCACCAGAAGAACATGTTTCAACACCAAGTTAGAGTTCAACTTGACTGTACCAAACTGTGTCACTGTGATGCAATTTCCATCAGGTAACCCAAGTTTGATAGCAGCTTTGAAATCAAAAACTTCTGAAAAAATATTGCAATCAAATGCAATGTGATCTGTGGCCCCAGAGTCCACAATCCACAAATCATTCTCAGATTTATTCACACCAATTAGAAAGGAAGAACTCAAAGTACCTGCAAAATGAACCATGGCCTGATTAGCATTGCTATCAGTGCTTTCCACCTGAGATTTTCCTTTCATGAGCTTCAAGACTTCCTGGAACACAGCATTCACAACTGCCTGGTCAGGTTTGTTGGTTGTATAAGTATCTTCTTCAAAGGGACTCTCATGCTGTGCTGATTCAAGCTGAGCTGCAAATTTCCCAGTGGATCTAGGCTTTACTTCATCCTTGGGCCCCCTAAATCACTCAGGGTACCCAATAATTTTGAAGCAAAATTCCTTGAGATGACCTCTCTCACCACAATGGTCACATTTCCTTTCTAGCTTGGCTCTCTTATAATCTCTGTAGCTTTGTTCAGAATTCTTATCAAAATACCTAGATTGATCACCACTCCTGTAATCTCTATATCCCTTCACAGCATTGGCCTTATTCTCCAACTGATAGCTCCTGTCAGTCTGCCCAAACCTGTCCTGTGGAAACCTATCAAATTGCCTTGATATATTCAAGGCATTTTGTTCACCTTGAATGGCATTAGTGACTCCCTTAGACCTCTCTATCTGTGTAGCCATCTGAAATGCCTTATTCAGCCCTGGCATGGGATCCTTAGACAATATATTGCTTCTTAAATTCTCATAAACATCATTTAATCCCATCAAAAACTGCATTACTCTAGCTTTCTCTTCTCTGTCAATAATCCTCTTTAACAGAGCACAACTACAGCCATTCATACTACCACAGTTGCATAGAGGCACAACATCTAAGGATTTCAGTTCATCCCAAATTTTGCTCAATTTGCCAAAATAGGCCCCAACAGATAAGTTGTCTTGCCTAAGGTTGGCTAGATCTCTACGCAGCTGGTAAACTAAGGGATCATTAGATTCAAAGAATCTTTCCTTCACTTCATCCCAAAGTTCCTTTGATGTCTCAACATACATCAAGCTTTCTGCAACTTCTCTTGTCATAGAATTAAACAGCCAACACATGACCATTTGGTCAGCTCGCATCCATTTCTCAAACTCCTCACTATTTTCTGGAGGTTTAACGCAACTCCCAGTTATAAATCCTAACTTGACTTTCGCTCCTAGTGCCATTTTTATACCTCTACTCCAACTAGTGAAATTGGCACCATTAAAAGGATTCGAGACAAGGACCATACCTGGATGATCTGAATTCGATAAGAATAATGGATTGACATGCGCATTGGCCATCCCGTGCATCACTTCTCCAAACTGGATCCCTTGGTTTTGCAAATTCCATCCTCTTTCAGCTCCTGCTCCCGGTGCTGGAGGAGTCACATACGTTCCTCTTCCTTGTCCATTCGCATCACCTCCGACGCCAGATGACTGTCCTGCTCCTCTTCCAACCATACTGACCTCAGCAAAGCTAGATCTAATCGAGAATCACCAGAAATCGAACACCAGAAACTAGTTCTCCGAATCTCGCTTGAATTTCGAAGCGAGATCACACGAAAAAACACAAATCGGAACTCAGCGCTCTGATACCATTTGGAAACTAGAAAACTTAAGCAATCAATTGCAGAATCAAATTGAGATTAGGTAAAATCGGAAAACCTCCATTGGAGGAGCTCAATTGAGCTTGCAATCTGAAAGTGAGTTTGTTACCACCTCCAAACAGAATTCCCGCCTTTTGTACCAATTGGGACCTTACATGAAAAGACTTATTTGCCCTTCTGTAACCCAGCTATGTCTATGACCAATTTGTGATCAAATTGTAAGTGTCCATACACACTCATATAAGCATAAATATTCATTTTTCATCTATATTATCTTAATAAATAATAATCGAGAATGTATATACAAAAAGGTTGTTCTAGAATCTAGACCCAAATTACTTACATGTGGATGTGGTAATTACATTGTTTCCTTCTCAAAAGATTTTAAGGTGCTATGTCCTCTTCACAACTCTAGCCTGCTAGATTTTGTTGAGTTTCTTAATTGATTTTTTTTTTAAAAAATAGAAGTAACCAGTAAGGGTGGAGCTCTTCACTCTTCATAGTTGATTCATTCTTATATACAATATTTGAAAGATCAAAATTCATTTAAGTCAAAATAGTAAAAAGGTTTATAAAAAGTGGTAATTATTGAAAAAATAAGAAAAAAATACCAAAAAAATATAAAGCAAAACTTTTATACTACTATTTAAACTTTTATATTAGAAAAATCGATTTTTCATAATAACACTAATTTTAAAATATTTTTTAAATTTTAATTAATTTAGCTTTTTTTAATTAGATTCCTAGAGCCGCTTGTTTTTTGGTAGATAATTTTTTCAATTTAGAGTCTTATCCTATATCCTAGGCATATGATAAAAAAAAACCGTAAAATAGATTTCAACCTTAACATGGAAAATGAAAATTAAACATTTTAATACGATTTAACCAGACTTTGTCGAAAAAAAAAAAAACATAGGAAAGAGGGAGGAGTAGAAAGAGGGGAAAGAAAACGGTGAGGCAGTTTCACAGGAATCCCAAAGCAAGGGAGTGGCTTTGACTGCCGTCACCTTCACGAGTCCTCCGTCGATCCCTATTAAGTTTAACCCCTCTCTCTCTCTCTCTCTCTCTCTCTCTCTCTCTCTGAATTTTGGGCTTTATTTCCTCCTCGAATAAACCACCCATCCATTTTGACTTCTATTTTCACTCACACAGTCACACTCTCTCACACCTCTCAAACTACTACGTTTTCACGCTACTTACCTTACTTTATACAACAAAAAATACATCTTGTTAGATTCCATGAATCACAATTAAAATCAATTTATCCTTTTTGGGTTAAATATTGTGCAAATATCAATTTTATTTTAAAATATTTTTACAAATACCATATGAGCAAGGTCACGAATCTCATTTTTTAGATAGAATCCTTTCAATCATCTTAAAAAACGTACATGGAGTTTTTTTTCCCATTAAACCTAAATTAGACTATACATTTATCTACACAAAATAATCTGCTGAATCAGATTTAGGTTTGACCGATCTCAAATCTTTACTCAATTAAATAAATCTAATTTGTACATACTTTTCTAATTTACAGATTTTTTTAATGAATAGCTCAAAATAAATGACGACTTTATACAATTTACCCTATTATTATATCATATTCATTGGAAATTAAGTGTACTTCTAACTTTGGGATCCTAGGCCCCTACACTTAAATCTTTTATATAGTATTTTATTTTATTTTATTTAATATATAGTATATATATTAGTACCGTGAAGTACTACTTACTCCCAACAACTACTCCGTATTTCATTCATTCATGTATATTTATTTTTCATCTCTAGCTAAGTAGCTAGCTCACTCCCACTCGATCCACCACATTCATCCTAAATTCATAACTCATGTCGACAACCACCGGATCGCCGCCACCGCCGTCGTCGGAGAGCCTCATCGACACGCTCTTCTCCTACGACAACACCATAATGCTAGCGGCGATCATCTCCCTCCTCCTCGTCATCCTCTTCGTCCTCCTCCTCCACCTCTACGCCCGGTGGTTCCTCTCGAACCACCACAATAACCGCCACCGCCTCCACCAAGTCTCTTCCGTCACCACCTACGACCTCTCCCCGGGAGGGGCCAAAGACGCCGCGATCGACGGGCTCGACGCGGAGGCCATCGACTCGATACCGATTTTCTCGTATGAGGCGGCGGCGGCGGCGATCGAGTGCTCGGTTTGCTTGAGCGAGTTCGAGGAGGGGGAGGCGGGGCGGCGGCTCCCGCGGTGCTCCCACTCGTTCCACGTTGAGTGCATCGACACGTGGCTGCGGGCCCACACTAGCTGCCCCGTGTGCCGCCTCGATGTGGTGTTGAATGGAGCTTGCAAGGAGGGGTTGGGCAAGGAGGATGAAGATTGCAAGGGCGACGACGTCGTATTGGATGTTATTGATGATGACTCTGTAGAGGACTCATCTCCGTCGGTGTCGTCGTCGGAGAGTGCGAGTTTCGAGAGGCTAATGAGGATGGCAATGAGCCGGCAGAGATGCAGGTCCGATGATTTTAGTGCTAATCATCGATCAGAAGGGCGTAGACCTAGCATTTAATCCTGGTTAATGTCCTGATTAAGTAATTAGTACAAATTATTTGTTGTTGATTTTTTTTGTATAATCTCTTCCGAAAAGAGAAAATTTTGATTCATTATTATTTTTATTTTAAATCAGCATAAATAGTTTTGTAGTTTTTTTACCTTTTACTCTATGAGATGAACAAGATCATATTTTCGAGATTGGAAATGCATGACACAAAGAAATTCATAAAATGGAAGATTGAAAACGTTGGGCCATTTTTGGGTTATTAGGCCCGAGGCAATTCCCTATTGGGCTTGCTTCAGGTTCGGTTCGAGCTTTAGTGCAATTTGTAAAATAATGTTTCAGATTTTGTAGGCTATGTTTAGTAGAATGGTAGCTAATGGGTAGTTGAAGCTAATAAATTATTTGTATTAAATATATGTTAATAAGTTATTATATTTTTTACCTAGAGTCTGTTTGGTAATATGTAGCCGAGGAGATAGTTGAAGCTGATAGAGTAAGTGTGTTAAATATATGTTAAATGAGAGTGTTCGTAAGCCAATAAGGTGTTTGATAACCCATCTATGACTGTTAGAGTAGCTGATACAAAACTAATTGATGAGATAGAAGGAAATGAATAGATTTATGAATATAATTTTTTTTATGAAAATCCAATTTTAAAATCTAATTAAACTAAAATGTTATATATATTTAATTGTTGAAAACTATAGCATATTAAAACCAAAAGCTCTGTAAAGTTACTAGCATTACCAAATGGATTAATGGAGCCCAGATGCTAGGCAACTTATGAGTAATAAATTATAAAGACAGTTTAGCGTGATTGGGAAGAAGATATTTTTATTACATTGGGATTATGAGTTCAAACCCTACCAGCTTCACTTTTTCTAAATATTTTTTTTACTAAAAATGACTATTTAAATAACAAATTTAAGAGTATTTTTTTCTAATATATTTAAATTAAAAAAAAAAACATTTTTCATAAATACGTGCGAAAAAAAATTCTCTAAATTTTTTTAGCCCCTCTAAACAAATTTCTAAATCCGCCACTGTATGTCTGATAGATCGAGAGTCGAGGAGTACTAAAGGGCTGGATATATCGGAAGAAGACAAGAAGAAAAACAAATGAGAGGGGACGGGGGAGAGGGACAGAGGATTTGGCTCCTCGAGAAAGGAATGTGCAGTGCAAATTAATACCAACATGACTAGGGACGGATGTATGTGCGGTCTGGGATCCACTTCAGCCCACACTATTTTTTTATAAGTTAAAAAATAGGTTAAAAAAAGGAAAATTTAATTTTAAAAAAATGTATTTGTTGTTAATAAAAGAATATGTAAAATTTAGTCTATCCAACCCACTCAAATTATAATTTGTGATTCCTGTCCTTGTATACAAGGTAATGCAAATGAATCAATAAGAGACTAAGCTAGAGAGCATCCTATTAGTCCTATATGCACTCAACTCCTTTGAAAATGAATAATTCACCTATATGGTAGTACAATATTAGCTAGATGTGGGCTCTCCATGAGGCCATGACATCGACGTGGTTTGAAGTTACCGGTATGAAACAAACTTGCATACTACGAGAATCTTTTTTTTTTCCCTTCCTTGCAGTAAAAATTTCGGTGGGTTCGACTTCAATGAAAGTACTTGCAAATCGTTCGTGCTTTCTAATTATAAAATAATGAGAATCGAACACACAATTTTTTGATAAGAAGTAGTCCTTCATCACTAACTAAGTCAACAAAGGTCAGACCGTACAAGAATATATAAAACGTTACGATATACTCCGTATTTTTTTTGAGCTCGAAAGAACGACAATAGATAAACTGTTATGAAAAAACCGAAAATACAAACAAATCAACAAAGACAAAACCACCACAAACAAACTAGAGAACGAAGGTCGAAACCAGCGAAAGCGAACAAAACGTACGTTACGATATATAAATGTTAGTGGACGCTCATGAAACTTTACTTTTTTATTTATAATTTTTTTTATATAATTATTCAAGTTTAAGTTCAAAATTTTATATTCTGGCTGGTTTTAAAGTTTTTTTTTATAGATAGATATTTTGTATTATTTTAAGCCTTCACAACCATAAGTTGTTAGTAAGGATCGAGCAATAACAATTAACCGAGATTAAGAAATCGAGATAGAAAATCAAACAATTGTGGGATAGTATAAAACAAAACCACTGCCTTCATCTTTGAAAACCAGTTAAAAAGGGTGGAGCCACAATCTTCGGATGCACCTGACCCAAAATAATACTCTTTCTGCTGCTCCAAAATAATACTCTTTCTGCGGATTAAAACTTGTCGTTTACTATTTATACACGTTTTTTTATAATAATAAAAACTATATAAAATATCAATTTTTTTACATTTTTTTTTATAAATTTATAGTTAATAGTAATAAGAATGAAGCCGTTTTAAAAAATTATTAAAAAAGTTAATATTTTATACAGTTTTTAGCGCCTAAAAATACGTACATGAATAGTAAAACGTCAAGTTTTAATTACCGGATTGAGTACTGTTAAATGACAGTGGGTCACCCACTCTAGCCAAGCAGGTGTTAGGAAGGGTAGTGATGTCTGCATATTTAGTCATATTTTACATCGTGTTTTCATTCCATCTAAGTCATTTTATTAGCTTTTGTGTTGGGAAAGTAAGGAAAATGTGTAGTTATGCTTAATATTGCAAGATATGGAGTCTACACAAGCTTTGGTGTGATTTTATAGGTATTGGAGCTGATTTGGAAGAGTTTGGATGCACTTTAGAGCTTAATAAAAAATCATGAAGGCAATGGAGAAGCCAAGCAAAAGCAAAAAAGTGGTGTAGCTGGAGAAAAGCCTTATTTTCGCAATCCATCACTTCGATTCGAGATCTGGAGCCTTCATGAGATTTGTAGTCCTTGAAAAGAGCTTTCCAACGCATATTAATATGCGTCAATCGGATTAACGAGGACTCGGGAAAGTGCGATTGAAGACAGAGACGAAAAGCTGGAGAAAAACAGAACTTACTGCATTCGAACAGGTACCTCGATGCCGACACCCAGACCTCGGCGCCGATACTCTGTGCGAATCTGCGCACCAGTAGAATTTTTTGGCGGACTGATTTAATTGATTTTTGGGCTTTTTAATTAGGGTTTCTATTTAATTCCTTTTTAGGATCTTTTAGTTAGATAGACTTGGGATATTTTATCATTCCTTAGATAGATTATATTATTTTCCTAAGATAAAATCTCTTTCCTTGGAGATTAAGTAAAATCTCTTTCCTTGGACATTAAGTCTTAATTTCTATCTTTAAATAAAGCCAATTAGAGGCTAATTAGATATCTCTCTCCACATCAGAACATACGGCTGAATTGACAGCAGAAGGAACGTACGCTTTGGGAGCTTTTGGTTGAAAGTTTTGACATTGGTTTTGAGGTTTGATTTTATGCAATTTCAGATTATATTTAATTCAATTTTCAGCATGTTTTCTATAGCTATGTGTGAGTAGTTCTTCCTCTTCTAGGGTTGGGGTGAGCCCAACAATAGCCATGTATGAAAGCTTGAATCTATGATGTTTTTATGAGTTTATCATCATCTATCTTGTGCTCAAATCCTTTGCGAAAGTTGAGGACAATTCCATGTTTATGATTATGAAGCGAAAGTGGATTTAATTATGAATTTGGATAGTAATTAGAGATCTTTGACGAAAGTAAAAGGGATCTAATTAAGAAAAGGTAGAACGAATAGATTTTATGCGAAAGCCTCTATTCTCTATTTGTGAAGTATGCGAAAGCTATCTTTTGATGATAAAAACATGATCTTTGTTCTATGATTCTTGTGTGGTTTATGCATGGTAGTTGTTGTGGTTATCCCTTGACCTTGGAAGTTCTTTTTATATTGTTTACATTCCTAAAATCCCTTGCTTTTTGTTCTATTTCGCTGCTGGAAAATAAACAATCACTCGACATTCATCACTTCTCTCGTCCATCCCCTTGATATCGACCTCTCTAGTCGATATCGACCGCCTTTGCTACTGATTTTTGCGTGTTGTTAGATCACAGGAACTACTCTAGAAAGTGATGTCCTCTCTCCAGTGGAACGATCCCGACTTCCGCTATCTACATAGTGGGAATTGAGGTATTTTATTTGTGGCTGATTTCCCATCGCAACAAATTGGCGCCGTTGTCGGGGAGGGTAACAATCGCCATCTAGAGTAGCTGATTTTCGGAGTTGGGACTAGCCCACCTCCTCCTTGCTTTCTAACGCTACTTGTTCGCTTCTTGTGTTTGTTTTGGGAGGTGTATGCGACGCGCTGATCGCATAATAGAGTTTGAGGCTTTAGACGAACCGGAGCGTTAATTTCATCTAAGAGAAAGGCTAAAGGTAATCATGGCCGAACGTGAGACCCTTGAGGAAACAGTGGATAGTCTGCGAAGGGAGAACCAAGAGGCCAATCGTGCTCGAGAACAAGAGGCCGAGAGGGCACGTCAAGCGGAGGAACAACTTGCTAGGATTCCTCGCAATGCTCGGTAATATATGCACCCACCTCTTAGAGTGCCCGCATCACCTATTGTCTTCCCTGACGCTCCCGCTAATTTTGAGATCAAGACAAGCTTCATTGCCATGGTCAAGAAGATCCAATTTTCGGGGAAACCAACGGAGTGCCCTATGGAGCATGTGCGCGAGTTCTTGGATATTTGTGACACCATCGCTCATGGTGACACTTTGGAGTATGTGAGACTTAAGGCCTTTCGATGGTCACTTGCGGGGAAGGCACTTCATTGGCTAGATAGCTTGCCGACCCAAACCATCACCACTTGGGAGCAATTACATGATTCCTTCTTAACCAAGTTCTTCCCACCTTCAAAGACATCGGAGCTACGGAAAAAAATCACTACTTTCAAGCAATTGAGGGTGGAAGACTTGGCGGCGGCATGGGAGAGATTCAAGGAGCTTCAACGTCAATGCCCTACGCATGGGCAACCCGAATATGTGCTCTAAGAGATCTTCTTCAATGGGCTGAATTCGGCAACAAAGGATCGGATTAATGTTCACACCAACCTCCGGTTCCTTGAGATGACTCCGGAGGAAGCATGGGAAGAGCTAGAGCGCTTGGTTGAGTACGACAACACCTATGGGACCTCCGAAATCTCGGATTTGAGGCCCCCACCATCTATGGCTCTCTATCAACCATCTAAAGAGATTGATCCGGATGTTCGCGAGCAATTTAGGAAGGATCAAGTGAGAAAGCTACAAAAGCAAGTTCGGCATCTATCGGCAAATCAAGCATGCATAGAGTGTGGATCTACTTCCCACACCACGGTCCAAAGTCCTCACGCCGATCAAGTGCACCTAGCCGAGACATATGAGGATGCTCATTATGTGGGAGGTCCTAGCCAAGGAGGAAACCAAAACACTTGGGGCAATCGTCAACCCCAACAAAACTATGGCGGACACAACTTCTATCGAGCTCCAGGCCATCCGGAGCGTGAGCAATCACGCAATGATATGAGCATGATCCTTGAGGAGATAAGGAGGAACCAAGCAAAGAATGACCTTGCTAACTCGGCTGTCCAAACTCAATTGCAAGGTCTCAATGCTCGCTTTGGGGAGATGGACATATGGAGGAGAAACATTGAGACCCAAGTGGGTCAATTGGCGGCTCAAATTCCAAAGCAACCCGGCACCCTACCAAGCCAAACCACGGCTAATCCTAAGGGCCATGCCACCGGGCATGTTGCTTCCATCAAGCTAAGGAGTGGACGCAAGTTACTAGACCAACACAACTCGCAAAAAGAGGACGACGAGCCCAGAAACACCCTCGGCGCCGACCCCTCCAGTGTCGATGCGGACACACCTGTTCAAGAAACCTCTCCCAACATTGCAGACCCCTCGACGCCGAACCCTACTGCCTCGACGCCGACCCCTGCTGCAGAAAAAACGAGAGGTTCTGAGGTTGCTTCTAAGCCTAAGGTACCACTCCCATTCCCCTCCAAGGTGGCGAAGGACCCCACTGATAGGAAGTTCAAGCGGTTTATGAAAATGCTTCAAGGCCTCAACGTTACTATCCCCCTCACCGAAGCACTTAGAGAGATGCCCGCCTATGTGAAATTTTTGAAGGAGATCTTGAGTAACAAGAGGTCTCTAGCGGATATTGCGGAGGAATGCAACAAGATGGACTTCCCCGAAAAGAAGGCTGATCCAGGGAAGTTCGCCATCTCTATTGGGCTTGGAAATCATCGTTACAAAGCCTTGTGTGACTTGGGAGCAAGTGTAAGTCTTATGCCTCTATCTATTTGGCACCAAGTCAAGCTAGGAGCATTGGAGCCGGTGGAGATGAAGTTGTTTATGGCCGACAACACATGGGTGAAGCCCACAGGGATTATGGATAATGCCCCCGTCAAGGTGGGGAAGTTCTTTATCCCAACCGACTTCATTGTGCTAGATATGGAACCGGATCCCACCGTACCAATCATCTTGGGTAGACCTTTCTTGGCCACGGCGGATGCGAACATTAGCGTCAAGAATGGCCTACTTACTTTCACCATAGCCGATGAGGTAATTGAGTTTCGTTTTAATACGACTATGAGGGAGGTAAGGAGAATGGAGGTTAATGCCCTATATGCACGAATGGGCGTCATTCCATGTGAGGAGCTTACAAAGGAGATAATAGCCAAGGAGCCAACGCCCTCGGAGGATCAAATCAACAACCTATTGGCTACTTTGGATAATGAAGAAGTGGAAATCAAGGGCACGACAACGGCTAAGTATGGGGTCCTCGACGTCAACCCACCTCTGTCGACATCGATTCCACACCATGCTGAAAAAGCTACAGATGCATCGGCGTCGACACCCTCAGCCTCGGCGTCGACACCCCTGGAGGATAAAATGTTCCTGCAGTACGCTGAAAAAGCTACTGATGCCTCGGCGCCGACACCTTCAGCCTCAGCATCGACACCTCCAGCAGCAGGACAACGTGAAGAAGGTGGTTGCGCTACCATGGAAGGAAGAGTTGATGAGAAAGGAAAGAGTTGGGCCGAAGACCACCATCCCGGTCCCAACAAGGTAAGTCAAGGTATGAATTTCTCTTCCCCTATTCCTATTAAAAACCTATCTATTACGAATGGAAGAGGTATGCCTTGGTTTGTGAGATTATGTAGGGGATGCAATGAAGATCCAAAAGCTTATGAGGTAGGAGATACGGTGTACATCTCCAAGGCCAAGAATCAATGGTTCCCTAGCAAATTCAAAGAGAAGAAGGTTAGGCCATTCGAAATTCACAAGATTCGACCCGGTGCAATGGAGCTTAAGGACAAGGAAGGAGTCATATTCAAGGTCGAACTTGAAAGTCCGGAGGAGGAGGCCCGCGCCACATGGGCCTTGCGAATTCCCACATGAGCATAAGAGAAGAAGTCGGCCTAGCGACTTAAAAATCTAGAGCTTGTACATAGACCTATGATTATTTAGGATTTTATTTTTGTTGGTTTTGGATTTTGTTTTGGTTTTTCTTTAAACTTTGTTTTTGGAGGTTTTGGTTTTGGTTGTTAATGAGTTGGTAGGTGCTAAGCATGACGAAAGGACAACCTTGGAGAAGAGAAGCTTATCGACCACTCCATGTCGACGTCGACTCCTAGGAACGATAGTAGCACCTATTTCCGATCAAAATGAGCTCCAATTCTATCTTGTAAGTTTTCGTTTACACCCATCTCTTATTTTTGAGCTTATACTTTGAGGACAAAGTAATTTTTTAAGTATGGGGTGGGGGTAACAACTTACTATATGCTTATGGTTTGAGGTTTGTTTTTGGTGGTGTTTTGCATTATTTTGTATTTTTGCATATTTTGCATTTTTATTGAGTCCAAAAAAAATTAAATACAAAAAAAAAAAAAAACTGAAAAATGTCGAAAATCAAACAAAGAAAAAATGCATGTTTATTTATTGTTTTAGCCTTTATTTTAGTTTTTAGTTTAGTTCAAAACACCTAACTTAGATGTCCTATGATGATGCCTAATAATCGACTTGATCATGTAAATCCTATGATATGTTTGGATGGTTTAGCCTAAGTCTCCTGAAAAGTTTGATTTTTATGTGGTAATTTGACTTGCGATTATAATTGAACACATATGATTTTAAGTAGAGGTGATTGAAATCCAAATCTATGTCCTAGTGAGATATTTTTTACCTTATAGGAAATGTTCTTCATATTTATATATTTCCCTCCATTTTTGATGTGTGATTTACTCTCCTTATGTGATTACCTCTTGGCATTGATGTGGTTATCTATTTCTTGAGACCAATTATGAGATACTAGTTCATTGCTTATTAAAATTAGATGATGGAGGACTTATATTTTCTTAGCCATATTTTATCCATTCATTTATCTACCTAGCATATTTATCTTGCTTGAAGCCCTTTGAGCCTTATCCTATTCTTTGTTAGCTCCACAAAATTGATTCCTAGCCGATTATAAGCTTGACCCTTTATCCGGGAATTAGGATTTAGAGTTGGTTGGAAATTGATTGAGTTGAGTTTGATGGAGAAGAAGCCAAGTTGTTGAGCTTTGTTGAGATGCTTTGAGTGAGATTATGTAAGGTTGTGCATTATTCCTCGTATTGTTCTTATATTTTAGAGGCTCCGAAAATTTATATATATGTAATATTGCCGGAAAAAAAAAAGAAGAAGAAGAAAAAAAGTGTTTATTAAGAGCCTAGTTTATTATACGTGAGAGTTGGATGAAATTGTTGGTTGAGAAGTATTTTCATGGGTTGATGATCTTGATTGTTGATGAGTTTGGTAGATGTGCTGAATTTTGAGATGAGTTGTTTGGTTGAGTTGAGTTGGAAGTTTAGGAGTCTTGATTCCCGGATTTTTAGCATCACTTTGCCTAAATAATTCCATACCATTTATTTCTTACCAAGCCACATTACAACCCGGCCGAATGAAGTCTTCTTTGAAGTCTTTCATTGAGCCATAAGTCCTCTTGATGATTTTGATTGCTTTGACATCTCCGGTGGAGAGATTGGTGATATAAATAACAATGTCTATGTAGCTTTTTGCATTAAGGATTGAGTTGAGAGATGTTATTCAAAGCCTAAACACATTGAGTGTTGAGTGAAACACATATATCCTTGTGAGGTTGGATTTCAATTGCTTTTGCTTAGAGTTACCTATATATGTGTGATGACGTTTGATTGCTTGATTCTTTTAGACCACTTGCGTTTAAGATGTTGCTTTTTGGCAAAGGTGAAGACTTGAAGGATGTGTTGTAGGTAGTGGTTATTGTTTGGTTATTGCTTGAGGACAAGCAAGTCTAAGTATGGGGTGTTTTGATGTCTGCATATTTAGTCATATTTTACATCGTGTTTTCATTCCATCTAAGTCATTTTATTAGCTTTTGTGTTGGGAAAGTAAGGAAAATGTGTAGTTATGCTTAATATTGCAAGATATGGAGTCTACACAAGCTTTGGTGTGATTTTATAGGTATTGGAGCTGATTTGGAAGAGTTTGGATGCACTTTAGAGCTTAATAAAAAATCATGAAGGCAATGGAGAAGCCAAGCAAAAGCAAAAAAAGTGGTGTAGCTGGAGAAAAGCCTTATTTTCGCAATCCATCACTTCGATTCGAGATCTGGAGCCTTCATGAGATTTGCAGTCCTTGAAAAGAGCTTTCCAACGCATATTAATATGCGTCAATCGGATTAACGAGGACTCGGGAAAGTGCGATTGAAGACAGAGACGAAAAGCTGGAGAAAAACAGAACTTACTGCATTCGAACAGGTACCTCGATGCCGACACCCAGACCTCGGCGCCGATACTCTGTGCGAATCTGCGCACCAGTAGAATTTTTTGGCGGACTGATTTAATTGATTTTTGGGCTTTTTAATTAGGGTTTCTATTTAATTCCTTTTTAGGATCTTTTAGTTAGATAGACTTGGGATATTTTATCATTCCTTAGATAGATTATATTATTTTCCTAAGATAAAATCTCTTTCCTTGGAGATTAAGTAAAATCTCTTTCCTTGGACATTAAGTCTTAATTTCTATCTTTAAATAAAGCCAATTAGAGGCTAATTAGATATCTCTCTCCACATCAGAACATACGGCTGAATTGACAGCAGAAGGAACGTACGCTTTGGGAGCTTTTGGTTGAAAGTTTTGACATTGGTTTTGAGGTTTGATTTTATGCAATTTCAGATTATGTTTAATTCAATTTTCAGCATGTTTTCTATAGCTATGTGTGAGTAGTTCTTCCTCTTCTAGGGTTGGGGTGAGCCCAACAATAGCCATGTATGAAAGCTTGAATCTATGATGTTTTTATGAGTTTATCATCATCTATCTTGTGCTCAAATCCTTTGCGAAAGTTGAGGACAATTCCATGTTTATGATTATGAAGCGAAAGTGAATTTAATTATGAATTTGGATAGTAATTAGAGATCTTTGACGAAAGTAAAAGGGATCTAATTAAGAAAAGGTAGAACGAATAGATTTTATGCGAAAGCCTCTATTCTCTATTTGTGAAGTATGCGAAAGCTATCTTTTGATGATAAAAACATGATCTTTGTTTTATGATTCTTGTGTGGTTTATGCATGGTAGTTGTTGTGGTTATCCCTTGACCTTGGAAGTTCTTTTTATATTGTTTACATCCCTAAAATCCCTTGCTTTTTGTTCTATTTCGCTGCTGGAAAATAAACAATCACTCGACATTCATCACTTCTCTCGTCCATCCCCTTGATATCGACCTCTCTAGTCGATATCGACCGCCTTTGCTACTGATTTTTGCGTGTTGTTAGATCACAGGAACTACTCTAGAAAGTGCTGTCCTCTCTCCAGTGGAACGATCCCGACTTCCGCTATCTACATAGTGGGAATTGAGGTATTTTATTTGTGGCCGATTTCCCATCGCAACAGGTAGTCCACCCACTTATGTGCAAGACTTGAATTCTCTATATTTTCAACGGGATACTATCCCATATGATATTCTCTATCAACAAATACACGTGATATAAATAACTCCAAAATTTCCCTTCCAAACCAAAATTCCAAAAGCCTAGCTAGGTAAAACCTCAAGCATTAATCTAATACAAGACTCCAAACATGTTGCATAGAAACAAAGAAGCTACTATTGATCAATCTAGTGCAAAATATATATATATGTGGGATGTTACTCCTACATTGTTCCAAACCTATTTTTGTGGCACGTTTTTTTGGCGATCGAGTATCTTTTATAAGAGCAAGAGCCCCAAATTAAAGGTATGAAGAGAGCCACTATATCTCCATCAATGGCTCCCAACGACACATACCACGACCAACATTTCTCTCAAGATAGAGATTATGGTTTACATGGAAAGATTATGATGATGTTCATTGTCATCTTCTTCTGCCTCCTCCTCGTCATTCTCATAGTTCGCCCTTGTCTTCCCCATCTCCGCAACTGCAGTTTCAAGCCGTCAAATCTCAATAGAAGTGGCGATGAAGCAGCCGACGAGTCCAATGAAGAAGAAATTCATAATACTTAGCTGTTGATCGATCGAATTACAGAAAGCTAGGAGATTATGTGTGTAATTTACTTGAATTAATCATGCATATATATATATATATATATATATATATATATATATATATATATATATATATATATATATATATATATATATATATATATATATATATATATATATGTATGTATTTACTATTTATTTATCAATGGCATTCTCATATTATATGTGTATCCATCTATCTATTTAGTTGCCTGTAGATTGAATTGCTTAAAAGCTGTCATCTCTCGATCTTTAGCAACATCACATTACGACTAATAACAATTTTCTTAGTGTTAGGGTTATAAAGCTAATTGCATGCAATAGTGGTATGTTTCCTATTAAAAGAAATCTCAAACTCACTAACTAGTATAACTGGTATGTATGAGGTCGAATCTGCAGGGAGATTTACTTTTCACAATGTGTTTTGAGTAATTGGGTGCTAACAAGTAACAAAAGCGAGATTGTATATATAAAAGTAAGAACAAATAATAAAGAACGAATTTTGATGTGTAAACAATGAAGAGAAAGATGGTTTCACCTATGAATTCTCAACATTGGTTGGTTTTTTTTAATCATTGAATCTCCTTCGAGTTATATAACTTCTTATCGATTACTCTTATCTTAGTTTAAATAGATTATTAGCCCTACGAGTTTTAAAATCCCTTACTCCTAATGCAACTCTAACACGGTTAAGATTTAGCAAAAGAATAACACAAAATCCAAGATTATAAGCATATAAGTAACACATTTTAATCAATGTTTAATTACTTGTATATCAATTCCGACACATTCATGTTTCATAACGAATTCCACAAGAACTTGTGTGCTACTATATATATAATGCTTCATATACGAATGAATCAAAACCCTAGCATGATACAATTCTAACAAGGTGACCAATTAAGATAAAATAAACAACATAATCAATTTAAGCACAAAGAAATTGAAGCAAACGATAGGAAATAACTAGAATTCAAAACTCACAATTCAACCAACCAAGTGCCGAATCATAGACAGAAACCAAAGGAACCAACCAAGTGTCGAATCATAGGCAAAAACCAAAGGAGTTTAGTTGCTCATGGCTTACCTAGATCACAAGTCTTCAATCTTCAATATTCATATGACAATTAAAACTAGAAATTAAACCGTCCTATTTAAGATAGATTTAGGATATAATTTAGATAGATTAGATAGAACTTTCCAAAAGATAACACGCTTTGGACGCTGGCGCTTCTGGTTGCGGGCACAACGATTCCATAAGTTCACAATGCATTTCCCAGGTCGCCCGCGAGTGCGGTTCCTTTGGTCGCGAGTGTGGCCTTTCTAGTGTATAACAATTTTTTCGTTTTGAATTTGGTCTCGACATCAACACAAAAGTTGTAGCTCTCGAAGAGAGCTTTCTAACGCATTCTTATATATAATAGCCAATTGGACCACCGAGGCCTCCTGAAAGTGCGTTACAGATTCAGCTTGTCGGGTGACAACTTTTGTTGATCTGTTTTTCACTTAGACACTCAAACTTCAATTCCGCTCCCGAGCTCTTCACTTGTTTTCCTCTTCTTGTCTCTTCCTTCCTTCATGAGTCTCCTCGTTCCACATCAAATCTATAATTTGTACATAAACACGAAAATCGCATAGATTCCAAACTCGACCACCATATGAGCAGATGAGTAGACTAACACCTAATCACACAATATATACAATGAAATGCACCTAAAACCAACCTATAATGCCCATCTAAATACGCAATATCAACTAACTGAAATACCCCAAATTAATTTTGGGATATTTCTTTAAATAATATTATACTATACTATGTGAATTTGGGAAACCGATAAATTCACATAAGATATGTAATATAAATTAGAATAATTAAATTATTCTAATGTTATCGTCTATACATTCTTGCTATTTTATTTATTTAATTTATTAAGTTAAATTAAATAATATTTTCATTCCACTAATATAAATAATATATATATATATATATATATATATATATATATATATATATATATATATATAGATCCGTATATGTATGTATAAGGTATAGTGAAATATACATTGTAGTTTTCAAGAAACCCAGTAATGAGGGGCCAAATATCAGCCCAGCCCGGTTGAGAGGTAGGCCTGTCCAACCCAAAAACTGAGCCCAAGAGAAATTGGCCCATTTCCTTCTTCCCTCTATTGCTGGCCACGGTGAAACACCCAGATGGAAGATAGAATTTGTTATTTTTTTTACCTCTTTCCTTCCTCTCCAAGTTCTATCTTTCCCTCAAGATCAATTCAAGAGAGGTTATCCTCAATCTAACCCATCAGTCCGAGATCTCAGCAGTTGGGATGTGATCAACTCTTTCCTTCTTATCTGATCCAATCCCAGGCTTATATATAGAGGGGAGGGGTCCCGTTAATCTTCATCAATCAAAAATCAATTCACCTCCTCCTCTCTCGAATCCACTGCGCTCCGACTTCCCTCAGCACCGCTGAAATCGAGCCACTGCAGCACCATCGTCGGACTTCCGCAGCCCTCCACCACCGGCGACTGGAGTCCGAGCCGAGCCACGAGCCATCGCCATCGCTCTTTTCTGCAGAGCGCAGCCCCCGCCGAAAGCGCACCCGATCGATCGAGCCCAGTCGATCCCCGTCCGAGCGCTGCTGCGGTGCCGTCACCATCACCGCCGTTGCCCTGCGTCACCACCGTTCCCAGGTCGCCGTCTGTCGGGAGCAGTTGCCGCCGAGAAGTCGTCGTTGGTCCTCGCCCCTGTACGTGAGTGAAGAAGACGGTGAACAGAGTTGATTTTAATCTCTTTTGTAAATATTACAAAAACCTCCCTATTATTTAGTCTATTCTCGCTTTTGGCCCTTAATAAATTATTTATTAAGTAAAGTGGCCAATATTCCTAAATTATTCGTTTCTTGCCCTTTTCAGCGACACCAAGAAATATCGAAGCACTCACGCCGGATCCCGCTCCCCGAGGAATTCATATTGGTATATAATATTTAACTTTATAGAATTAATTCAATTTTAAATTGAGTTAAGTAAAGTTAATGTCATAAAATATCAATATTAATATTCCCTTTTTCCGTTGGATTCGACAGGTGCTAAAATCTCGTCTGGGTGTCATCAACCGATCATCGGAAATCAAGGCAAGTGATTTCGTTCATCGCCCTTTGCGTGTTTCGTGATTCTTTTGACGTACCTTTTAAATTCTTCTGTGTCGAATGCGGCCCTGTGGCCAATTTCCTTGCCAATTTTGATAAATTGCATACCCGCCTGCTTGATGTAATTTATCTTTTTTTTTAAATCATAAATTGGCATGAGTTAAATTAATGGGCAATTATTAAATGAATTATAGTGATAGACGTATTAAATATGATTTGTTTATAACTCGAGATAAGTAAAGGTTGCCCATTTTCTTCTTCCTAAAGTGCATGATATTCTGCTTGTTCTTTCATGCAAGCTAGTGGCATGTGATAGTAAGACCCTTTGAATTATCCATGCTCATCCCTGTTTGATTTAGTGTCGTTATTATGATCACCTAGTATAAATTGTGTATATATGATAAGATAGGCACCATGTGATGCTTAGTTGTGATATGTTAAAATGCGCACCACGTGATGCGAGTGGCTATAGGCCTTTGGCAAGTTATGCAGTAGACTGACTTGCAGGTTGTGGTTCGTTAAGCCACCGCCTCAAAAGGTTTCATGAAACACCATCCCGGAATGCATTCTCTGCGGGATGATAAAACAACGATCTGATGTAGGTCGTGGTCCTTGGTAAAGGCCCGACCGGTACCACGTAGCGTTATTATTATTATCGTTATCTTTATTATCGACTATTAAATAGGTGATCATTTCAGTTATTATACTTATCTGCCTCGAGTATAATTCCATTTCTTATCTTATAATCGATCGATATGATCATCCGAGTCATGTGTGAATTCTTATCATTTTCTTTCAGTTTCTACAATAAATATTCGTGTCATTCCCTTAACCTGAGACATACCGTTTTATGGTCACTGTAAGGTTAAAGTCTGAACATTTTCCCTATCATTTGCTAGTCTTTATTGTACTAACCATCCTATTTCTTGGATGGCTGGTGTCCTTCGTTCTCACGAAACACCAGACCATATTCCACAGGTCTAGCAAGCAGCGGAGCAGGGGAGAGTTGAAGAGCGGGCTGTCATTTGTTAAATATTTTACTACAAGTTGGAACCTTTAAAAGCTTCCGCGTCGCTACTTTCATTTCAGTTATTTTGGGAAGTTACTCATGCTTTATGGTTTTGGTACTCTTATTATTATTATAAACATATATTTTAAACTAATAAATTTTATTTACTTCCGCCTATTTTATTGTATTTAAATTATCATCTTGTTTATGGGAGCATGGTTGCATGTCCCTATAAGCCTCAGGTGAATTCAAAGACATTAAAGTCTGCGGGTTCACTGGCGCTGTAACATGCCCTTGAGATTTAAAAGGGGGTGTTACAGAAGGTGGTATCAGAGCTCTAGGTTTTAAAACGTTTTCATTCGAATTTTAAAATAATCTCTAAAGTGAATTTCAAAAGGCTTTTATCAAAACTGAGTTCTATTTACAAAAAAAAGTAAGCAGTTTTGCGAAATGATTTTAAAATAATAGTCCGACAGTCCTGCTCACGCTCCTGCTCCTGCCATAGACTAAGCTTATAGTTCTTTATTCTTGTTCTAAATCCCGCTTTCTGGATTATCTCACTCGAGTACTGATGTCTTCTCGCCCTCTTCGATAGATGTCAACTTTTCGCTCGGATCTGCACGCCACGGGTTACCCCCAAAGCATTGACCTCACCTGCAACTCTGACACCGGGTCTGACTTCAGCACGGAGGTGAAGGTCATGGGAAAACCTCAAGTAGCGCTGTCCAAAGGGAAGAATGTGCTCGTCGATCCTCCTGAAGGAGCTGAGGCCACAGAATATGCCAAGAGAGCCATTCGAAAATGGTACAAGGAGAACAATATGGGAAATCCTCGATTCTACAGCGAGGAAAAGGCGGCTGAGGAGAAGAGAGCCATGCCCGCTCCCTTGGACGACGAGAAACGGAAGTACATCCAGAACCTCGTCCAAGTGTATGGCACGGAACCACCTCAAAGTCCCGTGATCGAGATGCCAAGAAAGAGATCCTTTGTGGAAGCCCAAACCTCAGCAGATGGCCAGACTCTGCGCGCAATAAAAGAAAGGCAGGAACTCTGTGTGACGGAGGCTGAGGAAGCATACCAGCATAAGGACTGGGTTGTGAAGGAGCTGGAAAAACGCTGTGCCGAGGCTAAGGAAAAGCTCGAAAAGGAGATCGAGAAGATCCTTGAGCATGCTAAGGCAGAAAGAGATGCAGCCTTCGAGAGGCATGACTCTGAATTGGATACCCTCCTCGCACTGTATGGCATCGGTGATAAGGATCTCAGCGGCAACCATCATTAAGAAACTTTCCCATTTGTTAGATCGATTTAGTACTTTCTTTCAATAAAGGGTATACTTACCCTATGGCTTAGGTGTTTGCAACTCTTATTATTCCTTTAGCATCAAACTCGTTTCATTATGCATAATCAAGTTTTGATATTAAATGCATTATTTTCATTCCTGATCTCGTCGAGTTGATTAAAATTATATCTCCTACCTTCAGATCATGAATACCAGGGGACGTACCAAAGCTGTTACCGAACCCATTATGCCACCACCTAACTCCAATCGGGTGGAGAATCATATTCCGAACCCACACATGGAGCGGGTGGATGAGTCAGGGGAACAATCACAGAATGGCGGCCAAAGTCAGGCTAGGGCTTCTCACGTCAACCAGAGGCAGAATGGCAGCCAAAGCCAGGCTAGAGGTTCTCGCGCCAGCCAGAGGCAGCATGCCTCGGCTGGTAACATACTGAATGAGGAGCTGATGCAAGCTCTGAAAGGAATGGTGAGAGAAGCTGTGGCTGAGGTAGTGGGAGAGGGTAGGCGTCCACCTCCTAACGGGCATGCAGCAAATGGAGGTCGGGTGACACCTAACCCTCCGCCTAACCACCTTGGACCGATGGACACCTACAGCAATGTCCTAAAATCAGTCAATGCTAGCAAGGTGGATAGCTATGATGGAACTGGTGAGCCGTTCAAAGTGGTTCAATGGTTCACACATATTGAGAAAGTCTTCCGAGGTATTCACTGCTCCGATGACACGAAGGTACATGTTGCTGCTTTGTACCTGAAGGGCGCAGCAGGACAGTGGTGGGAAACTGCCTACCATACTTGGGAAAATGATCCTTCGTGGGAGGCTTTCAAGAAGCTTGTCACCGACCATTACTTCTCTTCGTCGCTGAGGTTAGAGAAGAAGAGAGAGTTCCTCTATCCCAACACTCAGGGGATGAAACTAGCTCAACTGGTGCAGAAATTTTATGAGCTGTTGCCGTATGCTGATGAACTGGTGCAAACTGAGAAGCACAAGGTTGATTATTTCCATGAATGGATGTATCCGAGACTGAAGCTACAGATGTTGGCTTACAAGAACGAGACTCTGGAAGCTTATATTGATGCAGCCTATAGAGTTGAGGCTACTTTGGATGAAAACAGGAAGAATCAGGAGATGTATGATCGAAGGAGAGGTCGTCAGCAATACTCTGGCTCAAAGAGGCCAGCTCCTTCTGCTTCTGTTGGGGGGACGGCAGTTGGCCGTACCCAGCCCACTCAGGACGCCACTTCTGCTAGAGGTGGTCAGTCAGCAATTTGCTACAACTGCGGGAGATCAGGACATCTGAAACCAGATTGCAGGGAACAGAAGCGCATCTGTAGGGGATGCAACAAGGCTGGTCACATGATCCGATTCTGCCGTTTTATTCCTAACGGAAGCCATGCCCGCTCACAGCAGGCATCAGCTATGGTTCCGCGGAATCAGGGGCAGAGACAGTATGGGAACCAGCAGCAGCACAGGTCGCAGCAGTATCAGCAGAATACTCAGATTCCTGTAGGTTCACAGCCGACTGTGAACAAAGGGAAGAACATCGCCGGGCCATCTCAGCAGGATCCGCGTCTATATGAGATGCGTAGGCTGGACGACACTGTTTCTCCTATGGCCCAAGGTATTATCTATCTCCGAGCTGAGCCAATAAATATTCTTTTCGATTCGGGTGCTTCTCATTCTTTTATAGCCGAGCAAACTGTTGAACGACTCGGATTAGAATCTGTTACTTTAGATGATTCTTTTGTTGTGAAATTCCCTAATGGGGATAGAGTTAGAGGCAGAAAAATGTTATTCCGTTTCCCCATCGCGATAGGTGGCGATGAGTACCTTGCCGATCTTGTTCTGCTTCCGATCCTTCCTCAGGACATCATCCTCGGCATGGATTGGCTTACTCGCCACGGTGCAATAATTGATTGTGGACGGAGAATCGTGACCCTCTCGTCGGACGGCAAGGTTGTGTGCAGATTCCGTGGGCGCATCCCCGAGGAGGATGGCGGTGTTATTAATATGATGCAGGCAGCCAGACTGTTACGTCAAGGGTGTGCCGGGTTTTTATGCTATCTGCAAGATCAGCCGTCCGAACCGGTCCCTATCTCCGATATTCCTGTAGTCCGGGATTTTCCTGATGTCTTTCCCGATGAGATTCCTGGTTTGCCTCCAAAACGATTTATTGAGTTTACCATCGACTTAGAGCCAGGAACTGCTCCTATTTCTAAGGCCCCGTATCGCATGGCTCCAGTGGAGATGCAAGAATTAAAGAGTCAGCTTGAAGAGTTGTTAGAGAAGGGTTACATTCGACCCAGTGCTTCACCTTGGGGTGCTCCCGTGCTGTTTGTGAAGAAGAAAGACGGCTCTTTCCGCCTGTGTATTGATTATCGGGAGCTAAACAAGGTGACGATCAAGAACAAGTATCCGCTGCCGCGCATCGATGACTTGTTAGATCAGCTTCAAGGAACGAAGGTATTCTCCAAGATTGACCTTCGATCTGGTTATCATCAGCTCCGAGTTCGTGATGAGGATATTCCAAAGACTGCCTTCAGGACACGTTATGGGCATTATGAGTTTGTGGTGATGCCCTTTGGGTTAACAAATGCTCCAGCAGTCTTTATGGATCTGATGAACCGTTGCTTTCACCAGTATTTGGATAAGTTCGTCGTAGTCTTCATCGACGACATCTTGATCTACTCGCCAAGTGAGGAGGCTCACTCTGAGCACCTGAGAACTATTCTGACAACACTGAGAGAGCATCAGTTGTACGCGAAGCTGTCTAAGTGTGATTTTTGGATGAAGCAGGTGGCATTCTTGGGCCACATTATCTCGGAGAAAGGGGTGATGGTCGACCCCCAAAAGATAGCAGCTGTAGAGAAGTGGAGTCCGCCTAAGAACGCTAAGGAGATTCGGAGTTTTCTAGGACTAGCAGGTTACTACAGGAGGTTCGTGGAAGGGTTTTCCAAATTGGCCCAACCACTGACCTTACTCCTGCATAAATCCCAGAAATTCATCTGGAATGACAAATGCGAAGCGAGTTTCCAGGAGCTCAAGAAGCGGTTGACCACAGCACCTATTCTGGCACTCCCTAAGGAGTCGAAGGATTATGTGGTTTACAGTGATGCTTCCAAGCAAGGTCTGGGTTGTGTGTTGATGCAAGATGGTAAGGTGATAGCCTATGCATCACGGCAGTTGAAGCCGTATGAGGAGAACTACCCAGTGCATGATCTGGAATTAGCTGCTGTGGTATTTGCTCTGAAAATCTGGCGCCATTATCTGTACGGAGTTCGCTGCCAGATATACACTGACCACAAGAGCCTCAAGTATGTGTTCACCCAGAGGGAGTTGAATATGAGGCAGAGACGCTGGCTAGAGCTGATCAAGGACTATGACATTGAGCTTCTCTATCATCCAGGAAAGGCTAATGTCGTAGCCGATGCTTTAAGCCGCAAATCTCAGCACGAGGCTATGATCAGCTGTTTGACAGCAAGTCCTGCTCTGCAGAAGGATCTGCTCAAGTTAGAGGTTGAGGTCTGGTTTGAGAAGAACCGAGGACAGCTGTGTATGATGGAGATTCAGTCTGATCTGTTAGCAGAGATAAAAGCAAAGCAGACAGAGGATGTTATATTACTGCAGATCACCATTGATTTCCTCGAAGGAAAAGCTCCTGGCTTTGTCGTGAGGGAGGATGGATCTCTATGGTTTGGGAATCGCATCTGCGTCCCTAATGTCCCTGAGATCCGACAGACCATCCTTCAGGAAGCTCATGCATCCAGCTATTCGGTGCATCCTGGAGCTAGTAAGATGTATAAGGATCTAAGGCAGAACTACTGGTGGTCTGGTATGAAGAATGAAGTGACCGAGTATGTGGCCAGATGCTTGGTATGCCAGCAAGTCAAGATTGAGCACCAGCGACCTGGTGGGAAGCTCCAACCACTTCCAGTACCCACATGGAAGTGGGAACAGATCTCGATGGATTTTGTTATGGGGCTCCCTAAGGGTCAGGGACAGAAGGATGCCATTTGGGTGATTGTTGATCGACTCACCAAATGTGCACACTTTATTGCTATTCGATCTACTTGGAAGCCGGCTAAGCTAGCAGGATTGTACCTTCAGCACATTGTCCGCCTTCACGGGATTCCTTCGTCCATTGTCTCTGATCGCGATGGACGGTTCATCTCAGAGTTCTGGAAGAAGCTGCATGAAGGACTTGGTACACAACTGAATTTCAGTACCGCTTTTCACCCTCAGACAGATGGTCAGTCAGAAAGGACCATTCAGACACTTGAGGATATGCTAAGAGCCTGTGTCCTGGACAGACCGACAGATTGGGAAAGCAGTTTGTGTCTGATCGAGTTCACCTACAACAACAGCTGGCATGCATCCATCAAGATGGCTCCTTTTGAAGCCCTCTATGGACGGAAGTGTCGATCGCCTGTATGTTGGGATGATGCGACTGATGCCATCCATATAGGTCCGGAGCTGTTAGAGAAGACAACTGAGGAAGTTGCAATGATCAGGCAACGAATGTTGACCGCTCAGAGTCGCCAGAAGTCTTATGCCGACCCTAGGCGTAGAGAGGTCAACTTTGAGGTGGGTGATAAGGTGTTTGTAAAAGTGTCACCCACGAAGGGAGTCTTTCGGTTCGGAAAGCGAGGGAAGCTGAACCCTCGATATGTCGGGCCATTTGAGATTCTGCAGCGTGTAGGAAATGTTGCCTACCGCCTTGCTCTGCCTCCGTCAGCTCATCCGGTGCATGATGTCTTTCATGTATCATTGTTGCGGAAATATGTGTCTGACCCAACCCACATCTTGAGTTATGAGGACATTGAGGTCCGCCCCACCGGAACCTATGAGGAAGAACCGGTGCGGATTCTAGAACGACGAGAGAAGCAACTTCGCACCAAGGTAGTCCCGCTCGTCAAAGTGCTTTGGTCAAAGCACGGAACGGAGGAGATGACTTGGGAAACTGAAGAAGAAATGAGGAGACGTTTTCCGCAGTTGTTCTCTACTTAGCGCGAGTCGCATAGTGATTTCATTACCTTGTTTATTCGAATTATGATGAATAAGAGAACTTGTTCGAGACCTTTGTCATGGCTCATTTGGTTAATGTTATACATTCTTGTTGATCTTTTATTCACTTCTCTCGTCGGCACTAAGGTCCCAAATGATTTATTCTCATTTTCTTACTTTTCTCTTTTCTTTTCTTTTCCTAAGTTTCAGGACGAAACTTATTTTAAGGAGGGAGGTATGAAATACCCCAAATTAATTTTGGGATATTTCTTTAAATAATATTATACTATACTATGTGAATTTGGGAAACCGATAAATTCACATAAGATATGTAATATAAATTAGAATAATTAAATTATTCTAATGTTATCGTCTATACATTCTTGCTATTTTATTTATTTAATTTATTAAGTTAAATTAAATAATATTTTCATTCCACTAATATATAATATATATATATATATATATATATATATATATATATATATATATATATATATATATATATAGATCCGTATATGTATGTATAAGGTATAGTGAAATATACATTGTAGTTTTCAAGAAACCCAGTAATGAGGGGCCAAATATCAGCCCAGCCCGGTTGAGAGGTAGGCCTGTCCAACCCAAAAACTGAGCCCAAGAGAAATTGGCCCATTTCCTTCTTCCCTCTATTGCTGGCCACGGTGAAACACCCAGATGGAAGATAGAATTTGTTATTTTTTTTACCTCTTTCCTTCCTCTCCAAGTTCTATCTTTCCCTCAAGATCAATTCAAGAGAGGTTATCCTCAATCTAACCCATCAGTCCGAGATCTCAGCTGTTGGGATGTGATCAACTCTTTCCTTCTTATCTGATCCAATCCCAGGCTTATATATAGAGGGGAGGGGTCCCGTTAATCTTCATCAATCAAAAATCAATTCACCTCCTCCTCTCTCGAATCCACTGCGCTCCGACTTCCCTCAGCACCGCTGAAATCGAGCCACTGCAGCACCATCGTCGGACTTCCGCAGCCCTCCACCACCGGCGACTGGAGTCCGAGCCGAGCCACGAGCCATCGCCATCGCTCTTTTCTGCAGAGCGCAGCCCCCGCCGAAAGCGCACCCGATCGATCGAGCCCAGTCGATCCCCGTCCGAGCGCTGCTGCGGTGCCGTCACCATCACCGCCGTTGCCCTGCGTCACCACCGTTCCCAGGTCGCCGTCTGTCGGGAGCAGTTGCCGCCGAGAAGTCGTCGTTGGTCCTCGCCCCTGTACGTGAGTGAAGAAGACGGTGAACAGAGTTGATTTTAATCTCTTTTGTAAATATTACAAAAACCTCCCTATTATTTAGTCTATTCTCGCTTTTGGCCCTTAATAAATTATTTATTAAGTAAAGTGGCCAATATTCCTAAATTATTCGTTTCTTGCCCTTTTCAGCGACACCAAGAAATATCGAAGCACTCACGCCGGATCCCGCTCCCCGAGGAATTCATATTGGTATATAATATTTAACTTTATAGAATTAATTCAATTTTAAATTGAGTTAAGTAAAGTTAATGTCATAAAATATCAATATTAATATTCCCTTTTTCCGTTGGATTCGACAGGTGCTAAAATCTCGTCTGGGTGTCATCAGCCGATCATCGGAAATCAAGGCAAGTGATTTCGTTCATCGCCCTTTGCGTGTTTCGTGATTCTTTTGACGTACCTTTTAAATTCTTCTGTGTCGAATGCGGCCCTGTGGCCAATTTCCTTGCCAATTTTGATAAATTGCATACCCGCCTGCTTGATGTAATTTATCTTTTTTTTTAAATCATAAATTGGCATGAGTTAAATTAATGGGCAATTATTAAATGAATTATAGTGATAGACGTATTAAATATGATTTGTTTATAACTCGAGATAAGTAAAGGTTGCCCATTTTCTTCTTCCTAAAGTGCATGATATTCTGCTTGTTCTTTCATGCAAGCTAGTGGCATGTGATAGTAAGACCCTTTGAATTATCCATGCTCATCCCTGTTTGATTTAGTGTCGTTATTATGATCACCTAGTATAAATTGTGTATATATGATAAGATAGGCACCATGTGATGCTTAGTTGTGATATGTTAAAATGCGCACCACGTGATGCGAGTGGCTATAGGCCTTTGGCAAGTTATGCAGTAGACTGACTTGCAGGTTGTGGTTCGTTAAGCCACCGCCTCAAAAGGTTTCATGAAACACCATCCCGGAATGCATTCTCTGCGGGATGATAAAACAACGATCTGATGTAGGTCGTGGTCCTTGGTAAAGGCCCGACCGGTACCACGTAGCGTTATTATTATTATCGTTATCTTTATTATCGACTATTAAATAGGTGATCATTTCAGTTATTATACTTATCTGCCTCGAGTATAATTCCATTTCTTATCTTATAATCGATCGATATGATCATCCGAGTCATGTGTGAATTCTTATCATTTTCTTTCAGTTTCTACAATAAATATTCGTGTCATTCCCTTAACCTGAGACATACCGTTTTATGGTCACTGTAAGGTTAAAGTCTGAACATTTTCCCTATCATTTGCTAGTCTTTATTGTACTAACCATCCTATTTCTTGGATGGCTGGTGTCCTTCGTTCTCACGAAACACCAGACCATATTCCACAGGTCTAGCAAGCAGCGGAGCAGGGGAGAGTTGAAGAGCGGGCTGTCATTTGTTAAATATTTTACTACAAGTTGGAACCTTTAAAAGCTTCCGCGTCGCTACTTTCATTTCAGTTATTTTGGGAAGTTACTCATGCTTTATGGTTTTGGTACTCTTATTATTATTATAAACATATATTTTAAACTAATAAATTTTATTTACTTCCGCCTATTTTATTGTATTTAAATTATCATCTTGTTTATGGGAGCATGGTTGCATGTCCCTATAAGCCTCAGGTGAATTCAAAGACATTAAAGTCTGCGGGTTCACTGGCGCTGTAACATGCCCTTGAGATTTAAAAGGGGGTGTTACACTAACACCAAGAAAATTTCATTTCTCCCTTGTCCTCCAGCTTTGTTCTCCTTTGATTAGGCACATGAGCATAAGCAACACACCAAAATCCATGAATTCGCAAAATTTTGTGACAACCATGGAATCAAGGGGTTGGAAATTACAACAACCACGGTCCTAAATTCCGTGAGGGACCATGCATGTCTCTCCCTCAATACGTAACGATCACCACCTCTAGAATCATTGGCTAGCTTCCTCTCTAGCTCGGACAGTGGATTAAGTTATCCTTATTGTGGTTGAAGTGAGTGACTACACATATTGCCTTCTTCCTTAGAAGGGCAATATTGGCCCTAACAACAACCAGTAGCTGAGCATATGCCACCATAGTAAAGGCAACCATGTTGCTCAAGGCCATCTCTAGGACAGGTTTGCAATAGGTCTCTAGTGATACTTCTCTGGAATGGATGACTTGACGGCATACCTCACCTTGTTCAAGTTTCCGTTTGGACAAGGGCAACGGGGACTTGGACGAGGTAAGGTTTGTGGTCAAGGCATGCATCCCAAAGCGGCACCACTTGACTTGGACGAGGTAAGGTCTGTGATCATTCACAAAGGTAAGGAATGAGATTAATGTTGCCTTAGGGCAAGCTTAACCCCAATATTGGGTATGAGCAAATTGGTTTCATGTTGTAAAGTCCTAGCTAAAAGTTTCATAGCTATTATAAAAATATAAAGGGTCAAAGGATCACCCTGACGGATGCCTCTTGCATGATTAGATTTTGCCATGAGAGTTATTTACTAGAATTGAGAAGGTTGAAGTTACACTACAAAAAAAAAAGAATTTAGCATCGGCAATTTACCGTGGCGAAAGGCTGATCTGGGGTGGCAAAACCCATTTAGCCACGGACGTAGCCACGGGAAACTAGGGGTGGCGAAGTCTGCGGTGGCAAAATGATAATAGCTACGGATGATAGCCGTGGCGACCAACCTAGCCACGGCACAACGACGGAATAGCGACGCTTGTTCAAAGGAACCACATTTCGCCACCCCAGAGAGTTGCCGTAGCTAGGTAAGTTTCATCCAACAATTTCCCACCCAAATTTGGCGCCATTTTTTCCCATTTTGCGACGGTCTTCTGCCGTGGCTACTAGGGTAGTACCCAATTTCCAGCCAAAAATTTCCCTCCCTAATTTGGCGCCATTTTCCACCAGTTTGCGACGGTAGAACGCCGTGGCTACGGTATGAATTTGTAAAAAAATATACCGCCTGAATTATGACGCCTTTTCACACCTTGCCACGGCAAGAACCCGATGCTATTTTCCTCGACTATGTCTCCATCTTGCCACGGTATATAGCCGTTGCCAAGTGTAATGACAACCCATTTTTCTCCTGTTTTCATTCTCATAATCCAAACCTGTCCTAATGTGCCTAATCAAACCTGTCCTAATGTGTCTATCAAAGTAACTTCACAAAAATTGTACAACCATAACAATTCTTCCAAATTACATATTCAGATAAAGCAAAAGTGCATTCAACATTGTAATTACACCTAATTGTTTGAAAGGTCACACAAACGACTTATGCATTCGAAGTCTTGAGTCTAAAGTTCAAACTTCTCGACAAAAGGAGAATGTACTTACATAAAGCCAAAAATTGGGCGCAATGTCCTGATCTTGGTGCCAGTTTGAATCCCCATTTCAACACTTCATTCAGCCAGCCTTGCAGGAGGGTCGTCACTGCATGCATCATCTTCTTCTTCCTCAGATTCATCATCATCTTCAGCGGTGATCGGGGTCGGGGTCTTCAGTGCTTGATCGGGGGGGGGGGATAAGAGAAGAGCTCCTTCTCCTATAGACTCTCTCTGATGGACACTATTTGTCTATAATAAAAAACACGTAAAAAAAAGATTTATCAAAAGAAATAGACTCGACTTTATCTAACAAAAAAAAATGTAGAGCATTCACTTGATTTATCGAGAGAAATAAAGTTCCCCTATTCGGATCTTATCCTTGGTCATAAACACAGTATAGTCTGTTAGCTAATGAAATGTCATACAAATTTTCTTGTTATTAGTACATAACTAGAAATTTACTTCCTTAATTAAACTAGTTCAACCTCTTTGTTTTTTCTGTTTACATATGTGAATGTGAGAGTTCAGTGTACTATAAGTGGCATGAAGAGGATGACTTTTTGAGAAAGGTGAAGACTTATGGTGCTTCCTTGGCCGGTGCAAAGACTAAATACACATTGTAACCAATAGAGTAAACGTGAAAAAAAAGTGGTATGCATTCTTACACACCTTGTTCAAATACTCACATTTACACACTCAATCAACGTGGATGGTATTAATGATTAATCTAGTTTAAGATTATTATCTAGACTAAATATCTAGATGAAAATCTATGAATCTATTAAAATTCTATACATTTTGTAAGTTTTCAGTTTTTTTGATACAACATTCACACTTGTCTGTACAAATAAGGGTTTCTAATCTTTTCATGGCTTCAAACATTAAAAAAGAAAATGAAGAAGAAGAAGAAGAACCTAATAACCCAACAGAAGATCAAAGTAAAGGTTTTAATAAACTGAATATTTTAGGTGATGTATAAATATCACTGTTGGATCTGAAATTTGATACAAATTGCTTTATTCAGGAATGTCGCCTTGTCCTCTTTCCTGGCTTCTGCTTGTGTGATAATTTATTGATAAATAACCTACTTCTTCAGTTAGGCCAGAGCATGTTTTGCTTGTTAGATCATGTTGCTCGATTCTTGTGCATATGATGAAAAAGAAGGTAAAGCAAGTACTTAAAAGCACAGCCCCAAATTGCATAATCTCTCGTTAATGCTGATTTCTGTGAAGCCATAATTGAAAAGTTCAACTAACCTGCGCTTGTGATTGTGAGCTTCCCCTATCAGTGCACCCGAAAGTCGTCATCAAGTCAGCTTTGAAGTCTACAAGTTTCTGTTCGACAATCTTTGTGAGGTTGTCAGCCACCTCTTTGAATTGGCGTAGCACGTCCTCATTGGAAATAGATTCACATACTCACAGATTCACATACACAAGCACAATTACAAAGACATCTTTAAACATTCTAGAGAAAAATACATTTAAACTAGCCAAAAAAACTAGAGAAGATTCTGATGGAACAAAATACTCAATGGAGATGCCTTAGTATAAACGGCTAGAGCATAACCTATATAAATAGGATAATAATAACATGCAAGCATGGTGGCAGTCATGGTAACAACTTTCATTGTGGTTGTAGATAAGAAAAATAAAGGCTATGTTTGTATACCGGAAATCCCTAGTCAACCATAACTTATATATTTTTAAGTACATTTGATGGTTAATTCAGTTTTTATACCTTACACAAACCCCAAACTGATAATGTTGTCAGCCCAAGCCCGTTGATACGTTTCTCAGTACACCTGGCAAGGTTATAACATATAAGATTTCAAATTACATTTTAGGGAAGAATTGCAAGCAAAAAAAAAACTACTAGCATACATTTCAAACATTGAAATGGTGCAACATGACAATCAAGCTTGAAACAAGAATCATACACAAGATAAAAGAAGCCGATTCCAACCTTCTAAACAAACCACAATGTCAGATATATGGAACCATTTCTATCCTTTAAGCCCTATGGAAAAGTGTGGACTAAGAATAATCTAGGCCCCAGATAACAACTACACGAATTTCCTCTTGGGTAATATAGGAAGTAGAAACATGAGATAAAAGAGATCTTAACAGTCAGCACTACGGACTAACAATCGATAGTCACCCAATTTTTCACAAAATTTTGCTTAGCACTTAAGTGACACAAATAACCATGGGTTTGTGGCTTTCTTTACCGATAAATATGGATATTATTTAGTCAAGCTAGAAACCCCTGGAGAAAGATAATTTAATTGGGGGAGAGGGTCATTTGAACAGCTAATAAAGCAATAAAGAAAATCCTGGCAGTGCCCAAATAAATATAGAAAGCATATGAAGAAAATGCTTAAGTTCACTAAAAAGTCTAGATGCCCCACAAAAAATGCAAAGGCAAAGGACTTAAAGAAGGATAAAACCACAAAAGCAGTCCAAGGTCAGCAATAAAGGTCAGCATGTGTGCAACATAAATCAATCCTTGACTGGTTGAATTTAAACAAAGTTCATGACCCATAAATTTTTCCTAAAAAGAAAACAAGTTAACACTACCAAAATAATTATCAGGAACCACCATCAAACTCACATCATTCAACCGTGTGAATGGTTGAGATCCAAAAGATAATTAGTGCTTGAAAGTTGAAACATTAAAAAAAGACTTGACCAAAAAGAACAGTAGCTGAAACATTAAAAAAGAATTTCAGTTTCAACCTAGCAAATTCGATTTTCAACCTAGACTTACTAAAGACTTGACCAAAAATCTCTTTTTTCAAGGAATGACAAGCTCGAGCTATGTACAAATCGATCTTTTATCGAGTCGATTCTGAGCCGAGCTCGAGTTACTCGGCTCATATAACAACCATATTTGGAAAACAAATTAAAGGAGATGAAAATGTGAAATGCTTCAATTCCAAACAGGAAGATCTAATTGGTTTGCTATCGCTTTCTAAATTGGCTGGACATTTTTCCAAATTTCTAGTTCTATCCTGCCCGTCTTTGTCACTTTCCCTCGCACTCCCGGTTAATATGCTACACAATACACAGCACATACATATAATGGCAATATTAGAAGAAGGAAAAAAAAAACTGCTGGTAACAGCATTAGAGAAAAGGAGAGATTTTTGGTCAAGTCTTTAGTAAGTTCCTGTTTCCACAAACAGTTAAAGAGAGTTGAGTAGCTTATTGTGGCACACATACACATGCGAGCTGGTGAATAACAAGATAGAACAAAAGGCTATTCCTCCAAAGTCATACTAATCCTACTGTATAAAATAAGAAGCCCTAAGTTATTAAATTTTATACAAAGCTAAATGGGTTGAATGTCTCATATTGATACAAACTAAAAACAGCAACTTAATTCATGAATTGAAATGGATCACTTTTTAATTCACTTAGGCAACCATGAAAGCAACCCAAAAACACCAGATTGTGGTTATATAATACTCACAGGCTCATCAAACTTGTCAAAAGACCAATGCTGTCACTGATCGACCCTTTCAAACCCTGACTTGAGAGATCTCTGGCAAACACAAGGCAGTAAATAGAATAAGAGATGATGAATCATAAATTTCCACAAAAGACCATAAATTTGATACAACTGCTTTTATTTTAATTTCCTGAAAAATTTACTTAAACCAAAATATTTCAACTGGGTATGGAAAATATTTCAATTCAAGTATGGAAAGAAAGCATATTGAAACCAAAATAAAATGCAGAATAAGTAAATATTGAAAGTTTGTCATGTATAATGACATGGAGACATAACAAGAGTTTCAAGGTCGTGTCGGCTAACCACTGACTTTTGTGACAACTCACAATCAAATAACCACTGAACATCCTTCATAAAGCACACACACAACACTTCAATTTTTAGGGCTTTAATCTCAATTGGTCATTAGTGCAAGAAGGATCCACAAAATGGCATAAAAGTACTCTAACAGATAAGAAGATTTAACCAGAAAGCACAAATTCAGCCTCATGCCACACGAACTAACAAGCAGATAAATATCACAAACCTAAACACGATTTATAAATACACCCAAATTGAGCGAGCCCGTCATCCAATTACACAAGCCCGCCTAATACAATCGTAAAACAAATCGGGGGTAAAATAGCGCACCAATTGGAAAGAAACCCTAAGTTCACTCATAGCAGATGAATATCACAAACCTTATCACGATTTATAGTAGATGAATGATGACAAGAAACCCTAAGTTCACTCATAGAACAATTCAAGCTACTAAAAAGTTTTGCAAGCACAAAAAAGGAGGGGATTTGAACGAACCTAGGGCGAACAAGATGTTACTCGAAGCTGCAATCGAAACCCTAGGCTCCACGAGAGGCAAACAGCAGCTGGAAGAGGAGGGAGAGTCGACGCCAAGTGCGAGAGGCGGTACGAGAGGCAGTAAGAGGAGGTAAGAGGAGGGAGTACGAGAGGCGGAGGAGGAGGGAGAGTCTGTGCGGTACGAGAGGCGGAGGAGGAGGGAGAGTCGACGCCAAGTCTGTGCTCTGTAGGCCGACTTCAGACCGGAAGAAGAAGACGTCATCAGATCTACATAGCGATTTAGGGTTGAATGTGAAGAGATTTGGGGTTGAATGTGGGGAATTTGGGATTTGGGATTTGGGATTTAGGGTTTGAACGTGGAGAGAGAAAAAGTCGGGTGTTGGAGAGAGAAGAAGATAGAAAGTGGGATTTGATATTTGGGCTTAATTTAGTTTTGGAGCGAGTGTATAATTTTGGCGCCATTCCAATTTTTTTTGCCACGGCTGAGTCTTGCCGTCACACCCATGGCCGCCAGCTGAAGTGAAGCTAGCCACGGGATAGCTCTTGCCGTGGCAAATTTCAGCTACGGCCCCTCTTCCGTTGCTAGACGACAGTCAAATTCTACCTACTAGCTACGGCAGACCCTTGTCGTTGCTACCATGCTCCTCAACCGTAGCTCCACCGTGGCCAACATCACCCTCCTAGCTACGGCAGACCCTTGCCGTTGCTACCGTGCGTGGCAAAATTCTTTTTTTTTTTGTAGTGTTATAAAACAAGTCATGAACTAGCTAACCAAACAGAGATGAAAATCGAACCTCGGAGTTGATATAGTCCCTGTTTAATATGTCATAAGTCTTTTCCATGTCAATTTTAAGCGCTATCCGACGACCGATTTTGCCTTTATTTTTTTGGAAAAAGGGAAAAATCCCTACGGACTAGATAATTAAATTGTGAGCTACATTTGTATATGGTATTTTTTTCAACTTGAAAAAAAAAAGACATGTGTAGACATTGATTGGACCAACTAGCGTGGTTTATTTAATTGTGAAATACATGTATAAAACTACAGTATCTTTTAACACGGAGTATAACACTTAATTATTTCAGTTATAAGTTTCAATTAAAAATAATTATAAAAATGATATATAACTTTTTTAGGAAAATTTTTTATTTATACTACATATATATATACTTATGTTGACATGTTTATAAAATTTTATAATGAATATTTATGTTTTAAAAAAGTAAAATAATTATTTTTTACATAATCGATTTTATTGTTAATACTCCCTCCGTCCCACAAAGATTGTCTTTAGACTATTCATGTACGCTTTTTAAGGAGCTAAAAACTATACTCCCTCTGTTAATTAAATAATTCTATACTCCATCTGTTAATTAAAACTTGTCGTTTACTATTTATGCACGTTTTTTTAGAATGATAAAAACTATATGAAATATAAACTTTTTTTTAAATTTGTTTTTATAAATTTATACTTAATAGTAACAAGTATGAAATGATTTAAAAAATATTTTAAAAAAGTTAATATTTTATATAGTTTTTAACACCTCAAAAAACGTACGTGGATAGTAAAACGTCAAGTTTTAATTAACGGAGGGAGTACTTATTAGTAATATGTATGATATTATTTAAAAATATTTAATAAAATATTGATATTTTATATAATTTTTAACTTCCTAAGAAAATGTGTATAAATAGTTAAAAGACAATTATTGTGTGACGGAGGAAATTAACTTTTAAAGCATATAATTAACATGTGATCCGGAGTCCGGACTCAACACAGTGGCGGAGAGGTGAGGACTGACTGAGGAGAGAGAACGCGACTGCCGGAGGTGGCGACGAACAGCAATGGCAGCGCCATGGAAGCAGCTTCTTCTCAAAGCTATTGAAGCCAACTCCCACCTCAAGCATTCGTCTTTCTTCCAATTTGTACATTTTGCCCCAATTTCCCCCTTTTTTGGTGGTTAATTTATTCGGAAAATCGAAATCATTTTGCTTTTGGTTGCGAATTCGATTGTCTGTCTGTTGATGAAATTACTGCTCGCAGGCAACGGTTAGATCAGATGGAAGACCTGCAAATCGAACCGTTGTTTTCAGGTACATGTATCTATCAAATCATCGCATTCTTTGTTGAGAGTGATACATTTTTTTGTAATTCGAGAGTTTGATAATGAGATCTGTGGTTTGGTTGGTGGTGCAATGATCAGAGGGTTCGAAGCGGATACTGATAAGATTCAGATCAACACTGATCGTCGTAGTCATAAGGTTAACCTAATTCATCCCTTTTGCTCTCCCGTCTTATATTCTATCAAATTCATATTGGTTGCTGATTCTTAATTGCAGAAAATAATATTCTACATTCTACCATTATAATAAGATATATAGTTAATAGTTAATTTGAGATTAAAAAAAACACAGAATATGTATGTTGTTTCAAGTTCAATCCCTACTTTCAGATAAATTAATATAAAATAGGGATTTGTCATTTGTGATGATGTTTCAATCAATTTGTCAAGGGAGCTTTACTAAGGTGTTAAAGTTAGGAATTTGAGGTGGTTTACTGAATAAACTAAAAAGATGGGGTTGTTTAGTGAAACTATCCCCTGTCATTAGACTCATTACTCAAACAATAGAGTTTGGCAACACAAACAGTTCATCATTTCATTGATATGTACTGCCTAGAGTTGATCTCTGTTGCACCTAAATTTGCAGATTGAAGATCTTAAGCACTGTTCTTTTGCTGAGGTATTAACATCAGTGGTGAAACCCAGGTTTTCTTTGTTTGTCAGACATGAGTTATTTTGAGAATTTCCATCTCTTGCATCATCTCTAAGCCAACCATTGTGTTATTTCAGATCTGTTGGTATTTTACTGATACTTGGGAGCAGTTTAGAATAAGTGGAGAAGTTGAAGTTATTGATGCTACAACTGCTGATACAATGAAGCTTCAGGTGAGAGTGAGACTTGCTAGATTCTTGCAATTTTTTTTTACACTTTATGCCCAATTGAGTCTTGTTAGTTTTCAATAGAACTCATACACGCAAGGAGCAAATTTAGTGCTCAGATTGTGTACCAAAGTGTATATTGAGTGCATAAAATGCGTAGCTAATAACCGTGTATGTTAACTTTTTGTAATGAAAAAAATTTAACGAGCGGAATAAAGAGCTTGTTATGAGCCATAGTAGAGATTTACACATGATAGTATACTTTCCTGTCCTTTCAATATTCCACTATGTTATAGCTTCTACCATCACTTCCGTAATGCAATGTAGGAAAGAGAGAAGTCCTGGTTCTCATCCTCGATGAAATCAAGACTTCAGTACTTGGGTCCCGAACCTGGTCTGCCATCTGTTGGTGAAGTTCCGGCTAACAATTCTGCTTTGGATCCTTCTTCTGGCCCAGTTGATACATTTTGCCTGATGGTCTTGGTTCCGGATCAGGTACTCAACTTGGATTTTTCGATCACATTCCCATTGCAATGATACTTCCTCTCGTGCAAGAATCCTCTTCAATATTTGTTATGCAGGTGGATTACTTGAACTTGAAAACCAATACAAGAATGGCTTCAACTTCAGGCAGGAATGTGAAACTGTGAATGGTGATAAGCAATGGGATTAAAGAGAATGCTCCACTCACTAGCTTGTATGTAAATTTACTCCTTTAAAGAAGTTTGGCATACCTAAATTCTCTTTCGTCTTGTCCAGATAAAAGAGACTGTTTCCATGAAAGACATTGTTTCCCAAATGAATATTTCACATGTAACACACCCGAGGGAAGTAAAGCTAGGTAGTAGATTACCTTGTAAACTTCCATTTTAAAATAAGCACATATAAGATATCTTGTTCATCAAGAGGAGTGTTAAAGCCTATAAGGTATTACCTACAAATGGATCTCATCTTACCTTGATTTTAGGCTTGGGTTCTTGGATATTTCAAGTTTTCGCATATCATTTTAGAAAATTGCTTGGTTTTCGCCTTTCAGTTTCCATTATAAGATCCAGCCATGATTTGGGATTATTGTTGGTCTTTTATCCACATGATCTCTTTACGCCTCTTTGTCGAAGTGCTTAGGTTTGTGATACATTTAATACTTGACTCTTGAGAGTTAAGACTGCATTGCTGCTATTCTCGTTGTTAATTTTGTTCAGTTTATGGGTGTAAATGTAATTGCTCTGTTATCTTGTTGCTGCATTGATGAAATTCGAGCACAGCAGAGAGATGCCCGCGGGAATGGAACTTCTCTGGTATGCACTGCACTGCACCCATATATCTTGTTTATACGGAGTAGTTTTTCAGAACCTGTGAGAATGTGTAAACATTAGATTAAAGTGTGCTGTTTTTACTCTCTAGAATCAGAATTTTTGTTTGGCTGAGTAGTGATTGAAAAACTTATATTCCAAAAAAGCTAATTAAACTAAATCTTATATTTATTTCATTCCGATTCCAAGTTGGTATAAAATTGGGGATGGATGATTCTCGGAAATCATTTCGATTCTAAATTTTTATCATATCAAACACTTAAATCGAGAATCATCTATTATGATTTTCATTTTTGATTTCCGAGAATGGATACCAAATGAGCCACTTAAATCCTTCTAAGATAAACCCCTTTTTTTTTTGGTAAATGTTAGTCCAGTTTGTGCGGATTCGACCGTTTATATATTAGATTAAATATTATATAAATCATTTAAGGAATTGATTGTCCCCCTTTTATAATTATAAATCATTTCTTACTTCCCTCATTTCCAACATGGATAAGATAAATTCCAACATTTTATTAGACTATAAGCGCATTAGTTTTTAATACTCCATTCGGTCAAATTTGCAAGATTTTTTAGGGAATACTTCGTTGTGTCAAACGAAATCTTGTGTCAAACGAAATCTTGTATTTGTGGTGATGCCCAGTTGCCCACTAGGGCCACTAAGACCATCCGCATCAGTAAAATCAGTAAAACCCTATATGATTTCTTAACTCCACTTTATCTCTTTCTCTTTCCTTAAAAAACTCAACTTACTTTTTTACCCACATCCATACAACCCATCTCAATTTCTTAACTTAACTATCACCATCTATTATATATTAAAATAATTATAATAATATTATTTTTACATTATTTATACATAAATTATAATTCGCATAAAATAATATAATAATGATAAATAATTAAGAATTTGTTTAATAATATTTTTTACGAAATTAATATAATATCACGCAAAGTACAAATACACTCTAAATCTTACGGGAATCATCTTCACTTAAACCACAAAACATCAAAATATAAGGAAAACAGAAATGGCATACTGGAGTACATGAAATAGAAAGCATCGAAATACAAAGATATAGAATTGAAATCTAGAACAATATTTTAATTTCCCAAATATCCATTTCCGAACTTTTGCCATATATGTTCGACCAAATCTTGCTTCAGTTGATAGTGTGTAATCCTATTTCGAAGTTGTGTTCGTTTGCCAATGTATCCCTCCATGGACGCAGATCGATTGGTGGAGTATGAAGTGTCAACACCCTCTGCTTGGTCAAAATGTGAAAGATCAAAGGAAAGACTGTAGTTCTCCCGCTCGTCCTCCACTATCATATTATGCAAAATTATACACGCTTTCATTATTCTCCCCACCAGAGTAATATCCCAAGCAAGTGCTGGGTTTTTTTATTATGGCAAATCGAGCCTGCAGGACTCCAAAAAGCTCGCTCCACATCTTTTCTAGTAGCTCCTTGGTATTGAACAAATAATTTAGCCTTCTCTCCTTGTGGAAGTTTGATAGATGGTATGAAAGTCGCTCAATTAGGATAAATGCCATCGGCTAGATAGTAACTTAAACGATATTGATGACCATTAACTTCGAAGTTAACCGGTGGAGATATTCCTTGCAATACATCATCGAATACAGGAGAACGATCAAGAACATGGATATCATTACACGTACCTGGTGTACCGAAGAATGCATGCCAAATCCATAGATCATATGATGCAACCGCCTCTAAAACGATGGTTGGTCTCCCGTCTTTACCTTCGAACTGGCCTTTCCATGCAGTTGGGCAATTCTTCCATTCTCAGTGCATGCAATCGATACTACCGATCATACCTGGGAATCCTCGTTGTGCTCCAACGTAAAGAAGGCGTTGTTATCACGAGCGGCTTTCGCCTTATCTGCATCTGACTCCTTGTTCCTTTCACCGGTTTGCTCGAAAAAGAATTGCACTGCCTCTGCAGCATCTTTGGTGGCTTGATCACTTGAACTTCCAGCAAGTTATTTGCCCTTTCTTTTTGCTGCCTTTATGCCTTCGGGCCTCACCGGAGCACTCTCACTTCCAGAAGCACTCGACTGGGTGTCTGACCCTTCACTTGATGTGTAAGCTTCAAATTCATTAACCTTGGTCCTCTTCGAGCCTCCTTCAACAGATGCAGCATTTGATGCAACCCACCTGTGGAATTTGGGTTCAGTCCTGAGTTCACGCCATGCATGCTCAAACAGAAAGTCATGGTCGTGATCGCCTTTGTAAATAGCATGTGCGTTCCTCATGACATCACAATCATTTTCCCCACTACCTTGGCGATTTTTGGCACTCGTGTAAGCTCCCACGAATTTTGACACAGCGGATGAAATGTTATGCCATCTTGGTTTAATCGTGGAGAGCATCCTCTCAGGACAATCTTCCTCCTTATTAGTGGCATAATACTCTGCAACTCTCTCCCAAAAAGCCCCCGCTGTTTGTTGAGTATTTGTTATACAATCAGTGGTGGTGTTAATCCAACCACTAATGAGTAACAAATCTTCAGCTTTATTCCACTTGAGTCGTGCTACCCTTTCAGTTGTGGCTCTCCCACGATTGCCTCTTCCACGAGTGCATCTCCCACGATTGGCTCTCCCTTGAGTAGCAGGTTGGGATGGAACTTGAATCTCTTCGAGACTTGGAACTTCTTTGCCTTGGCTCCATGTATTCATCCGGGAAGAGCTCCCATGAGATCCTGGAGTAATGGGAGATTGTGATGAAGACATTAGAGGGTATGAGTACATTTGAGCTGAAGACGGACGATGAACATTTAAGTTGTCTTGAAAATTTGGCAAGTTTGGATCATGTGTGTAATTTTGAGGAGATGAAAAAAATTCAGGATTTGAGTTTGGAGATTGATTAATGTTTGACAAAAAATCCTGAAAATTGTAGGGATGTTGTGGATCATTTGGATCCATCTTAAAGAGAAAGAGTGGTGTAATGAAGGAGATGGAGATAGTGGAGATTGATGAAGATGGTGGAGATTGATGAAGTTGTGGCCGAACACACATACTATAAATCAAAATATGATAGTGGGAGTGTATGCATGTGAATTCATCACAAGCTAAATTTTCATGTCATCAGTGGTGGGTTGATTGATTTGGTGCAGGTCATCAGAAGTGGGTCCCATTTAATTGAGAAATGTGAAAGAAAACCGTGAATAGTACTCCCTCCGTCTCAAAATTCATGTCGTTTTAGCCTTTAAATCTTGTATCAAAATTTAGGTCGTTTTAGGTTTTCTAGGAAAGGAATAGTAATGATTTGTATCGATTTGTGTGTTGTTGACTTTTTTAAAGATTTTGATTGGATAAAAAATGTAGTGGGTGTTAAAAAATAATAAAATTTATGGGAAAGTTAGTGGAATGAAGACGTTGATTGATGGATGAGTGTTTTATTAAAACTTGTGCAAAATTCTAAAGCGACTTAAATTTTGAGACGGAGGGAGTATGGGTTTTAGTGGTTTTTGGGTTGTTGCTCTACAAGAGCGTGTCAACCTCACTTCTTAACATCCATCTCTCTCTCTCCCATTATAATATAAATTTTAATGTTAAAACCCCTCCTAAAAACACCCGCGGTGGGTGCTCTAACAAGAGAACTAGTGGTGTGATGGTGCTGTGGACAACGTACGATTCTAAAACACGCTTCAAAACCACAAACACCAGTGTGGGATCTTTGGGTTCCTATGAGCTAGAAGACAAAGTGAAAACGGTGTAAATAAATAAAAAAACGGTCCGGACAAATACACCACAAATCTTGCACGTTCTTTTGATGTGCAAGGTTGATGTGAGTTAATTAATTAGAAAAGAGTGCTAATTAATTAAAAAAGCTTGCACGTTGAAATGGATGTGCAATTAAAAAAGAGCGGTGTATCTACCAACACCAAAAAAAAATTGCACTAGTTTGTTACAAAAAGCTCATCAGAAGAAGGTTAATCGAGAAAATAAAATTCGTTGTACAAACTTTTAGCACTAAAATCATTTTCTTTCACATTAACAATTAGCTACTAATATTTTCCTTATACAAAAGCAATTTTTTCAGGCTTAATTTAGTGGATGTCTAAAAAACTTGTCATAATTAAGTAAATGTCCACTTTTTAATTACCAAACAAAAATGAACATTTAGTTAATTACACTTTGTAAATGGATATTTCACCAAATTTTCTCTTCTTTTTTTATCGCCAAACAAGTAAAAAGATTCAATAATAGTTGTTAAAGGTGTTTGAAGAAAAATACAAATTTCATCAACAACATTATTTTTTCCTCGTTAATAATGTGCCATAATGAACGCCGTTTTTTTAATGGCGAACTATTTACATAGTTCCAAAAAGTAGAATTGTTTTTTTTTCCTTCCTCTCGATGTTGTGTTCGCTAGTTTGCTTGGGTTTTTTCCGGGTTTACTTTTAAGTAGAATTGTTATATTACCCTACTACTAGTTAATATTTATTGAAAAAGGTAATTAATGTTTTTTAATAGAAAAGATCACTTCATATTCATTCTGAAATCATAAGGTCTCCAAAAACAATGTCAAACAAAAGACTAGGTAAATCATTCTCCGAAATAACATAATAAAAAGAGCTATGTTTCATCTTAGCCAGAAAATCCGCCGCTTGGTCCCCTCATGCTTAACATGACTCGATAAACATTGCTTGAAGCCACGAGCCAAGTGCAAAGTCTTGTGCAACAGATTTCCGAAACCCCCGGGAATGATTAATGTTGTTATAATAGTAATATGTATCTTTATATACATTGCAAGTTACAATACCGTACCTATAGTATTACATTTTAAAGTTGGGTTTTTTTATGAATTTTTTTTAAGTCAAGTTGATGATAAATAATAACATTCAATCTCCATTATTTTTAGTATAACGAATTTCAAATACAAACTATGTATGATTGGATGTCTTATATTCAGGGGCAGAGGGAGGGGGGCATGCGGTGGCTCGAGCCCCCCCCCCCCCCCCCCCCCCGGGAAAAATGTATATGTATATATAGTATATGTATATAGTAGATGTATAGTATATAGTGGCGCGCCAGCACAGTTGGTTGGAGGTGGATATGGGAAGAGTGAAGGTCCAGGGTTCGAATCCCCTCCGGCCCTCACAATATTTAGGTTTTTTTTAACCTTCTTCTCTTTTACACCCTCAGTTTGTGAATTGGGTTTGGCATTGTAGTTAATGAAAAATATTTTGAGCCCCCTAAATTTAATCCTGGTTCCGCCCCTGCTTATATTGAATATCAATTGTACAATAAGTTGAACTTCAATATAAGAAAACACATCATATTAATTTAAATGACATTGAAGGTTTTTTTTAGGTAGGGGAGGAGGTCAAGGTTGGATAGAGACCGACAAGAAAGTATATCTAATTTGATGATATACTTAGATTAAAATTTCAATTTATGATTGTTTTTCTTCCTTGGATCGAGTGAAAAAACCCACCTATTGACCTAATCCCTCATAAATTTGCAGGTTGCACATGTTGGGGTTATTTCGGATTTTTTATTATGAAATATTTGTGTCAAAACCCACATTTTAGAAGTTGGATGCTCGAGTTGGATTGCGTTTGACATTGTCTGAACTGAATGGTTGTTTCCATAAATCAAGCACATACATAACGTACGTTATTTCATTTTTAATTTAAAAGATTGCTTGGAAGTTGGAAGTGGGAATCAATGTCTAGCTAGAATACAAAGAGAAAGATCTTTTTATTTTCGTCCATGGAATAAATCTTCCATAGAAAAAGCAAGAATAATATAGTACTAAATAACTTTAGTTAGATGCATGTTGGTTCATCTCTCAAAACTCAAAAGGAACCAAATCTACACGAATAAAAAGGAGATCGAGAGGAAAGTTATTGAGATATTATTTGTACATATTTGCTCTCATATCTAATCCTTTTTGTTATCTGCACGGTGTCATTTCGCCATCGACACGGTGCCGATGCCGAGTCTCCAAGTTGGCAGACATGTTGCCGAACCCGAGTGCCCAAGTCGGCAAGTCTGGATGGCGAATCCGAAGCTCAAGGTCGGCAGTAGTGTGTGTGGGTGTGTGTAGTGCAAAGTGAGAGCGGGTCAGGCTGCCACCATCGTCGAGGGCTATGCCGACCTAAGACTTCGGCAGCGGCATCAGTGTCGATGGGACGGAAACCTGCAGACTTCCATGAAAAGCTGAAGATTCCCTGCAAAGCTGCCGATGGGACACTGCCGAGTTAGAGATCTGGCATCGGCTTAGGCGTGACGTGACTCGCCTTGGGAATTTGGCATCTAATATACCGATTTAGGAGTTCGAAACCGGCTTCTTCTGTGACGACTTGGGAACTCGGCATCGGCACCATGCCGATGGCGAGATGTACGACGTGCAAATAACAGAATCGTATCTAATTAACCACGAGTTCTTTTTCCTATTCAATTCAATGAAAGAGAATAATACAATTTTATACTAGGATTTTACAATTTCATTGTAAAGCCTAGTAAATAGTAAAATTTGCATTGTTCATTTGTTTGCATCCTAAATAGATTTAGATTACATATATATGTTTTAAATAGATCTACTTGTATTATGAAATGTACATTGGACCAATAGATTTCAAAGAAAATTAAGAGGTTAGAAATAAAAGTAAATAACAAAGCAAATAGTATTATTATTAACAAAGCAAATAACAAATCATTAACACAAACACAAATAGTACAACGTAACTAATTACTAACATTAACAACTGGCATTAGGCCTGTCCACGGGTCGGATCCGCCGGGTCGACGGGTCCGACACGGCGGATCACGGGTTGGGAAATGCATGACCCACATCCGAACCCGTGGAATAGCCGGGTCAGCAGGTCAGTTGACTCGGTGGGTCACGGGTCGACCCTATAAAAGGAGTTCAACACATGTAAAACTTATCATGCATTACATATATTGCATATGAATGCTTATGAATATGAGTTCATATTTATATATTTTATAAATATGAATTCAAGTTTTGTTTATAATTTATAATAATTATAATTATTATTATTATAAATTATAAATATGAATTCTAGGATTGTTTATAATTTATATTTATAATTTATAATAATAATCATTATTATTGTTATAAATTATACATATAAATATATATTTTGTTCTTTTTTTTTAGTTTTTTCACGGGTTGGCGGGTTGATCCGCCGGGTTGACCCGGCGGGTTCAAAACCCCTCGACTCTAACCCGAACCCGTAACCCGCCAAGACTCGTGACCCGCCTGACCCGGACCCATCGGGTCCATGACCCGCCGGGTTGTCAACCCGTCAAACCCGTCGGGTCACGGGTTGACCCGTGACCCGTGGGCAGGCCTAACTGGCATAGGGCTCAAAGTAAGCCAGATAAGAATAAACAACGGAAGTATTTGTCAACCTGGTGGCGAGGAGGATTAGGTCGTCTCACCCCATGTTCAGTCTCTTAGATTATTACCATGACTTTCTTCGTAGAAGTTGGTCTATTCAACTTCGACATGTGTTTCGAGAGGCTAATTCGGTTGCCGATGGGTTAGCTTAATTTGTTTGCGTTTAATATTCCTATTGGCCTGCATCTGCTTCCAGAACTGCCTACGTGCGTGTCTCTAAAGCTGCAGGAGGATGCGAAAGGGACAACTACTACTCGCATCTGTTCTTTGATTTCAATTAATAGGGGAGCACCCTGTTGCTCACCAAAAAAGAATAAACAACGGAAAAACCAAGTTCTCAAATGGGAACGCCCACCAAGAGACCAACTTTTACAAACTAAATGTAGATGACTTTGTCAAAACTATGACGCTTGTGGTGTTGGGATCTGGGGTATCATTCGAGATTGGAATGGACATTGTATTGATATATTTTAGTCACAGATTCCGATAGGATCGGTACTTCAAATTGAAGCTTATGCCATCTGTTTAGGCTTACAATTAGCAATTCGGAAGGGTATAAGGAACATAATAGTGCAAGGCGATATTCTAGGTGTAATCAAAGCAGTTAACGACCCCGAAATGGTCTATGGGAAATCATGCAGACGATGGAAATGATTCAGATCCTGAGAAGAGATTTCAACAACAGCAAAATTATACACTGCTATAGAGAGTCAAATCATTGTGCTGACTTTATTGTAAAAGCTAGCTAGTTGTATTTATAATATGAGTTCTTTCCCTTTCAACATGGAGCTTGGTAACATCGTCCCTGGATGATCTTTTCTTCGTTAAAGATGTTTTAATATTGTTTGCCTACTGAAAAGGAAAAAAGGTTAGAAATAAAGGGAAAGGAAAAAAAATGCACATTGTCCCGGTTCCAACACCGTTCGCCTAAGTTAATTCTGGACTTCTTTCTCTAGTTTGTTTGCGGTGCTTAGGTCTCTATTGTTTGGTTGTAATTTTCGTTTCTTTTCATAGTGGTTTATCCATTGCTGATCTTTCGGCCTCTCGACTCACTGGGCATGTCCGGTAGTCGAATTCTTTCCTGTTAAAAAAAAATTTAACGATGTTGGCGGTACGTGGAGAACTGTAGTTGGTAAGAAAAGTGAAGGTTCGATCACGTGACAATATCCTCCTACGCCCACTTACCTAAGTCCAACCAAATCTTATGTGATAAAATTTTATGTGATTCGTCACATTAACCTTTTTTATTCCCCCTCTCGTCCAAAGGCCCTCTTGCAAAGTACGTACAATCTCCAATTCTCTATAAATACATATATTGGAGGTTGTGCTTGCTAAAATTGCATAAGATAGGTGAGAGGGTAAATAAAAGCAAGCTCAAGGGAAGAGGCCATATAAGTATATGATGGAGGTATTTATTTATTGATTTTATTTTTGTTTTGAGGGAGACGATCTTGTAGTTCAAGCTTTCTTAGGGGAGGTGGCTTCATTTATGTGCATTTGCACCTACACCTTTCATTCCAAACTCGATTCATCTCTAAGTTAGATCGATTGAGGTTTTGGAGATAAAGGTGTATGTGCATTTGCATACAAATGATTACCACTTTGCTTTTGTGCATGTTAATATGTTATATATAGAGAGGGGTCGGGTTTGAGTCTAGCAATTTAAGATCAAGTTAAGTACAGTTCTAGTTGGGGTTGATTGGATCGGGTTCAAATCAAATCAATTGTTATGAAATTTTGGATTTTTTAAAATGATCTCTGGTTCCTGTTTACCAATGATCTCTTGTCCTAGTGGTAAGAGTGAGATGTTTTCTTGTACCTCACTACCATGAACTCAAGAGTTCAAATCCCACTAAGAGCAATTTGTGGTAGGAGTGGGGGTACTCATGTTTTGGTTTACCCAGCTCGAGTGCTTTACAGGCTAGTGCTCGGCCCGTGGAGGATTAGTCGATAACCTCAAAACCTCCACCCTCCTTCCTGTTTCAAACTAAGGACGGAGAAACAAGTAAGTACTCTTAATTAAATATGTAGAAATATAGATCAAGTCTAAATATGAGTTGATTAATATTTATACAATTTTTTTTAAAACGGTTTCAAGTATGAGATAAGGTGAGGCAAAAAGAGTTTTAATAGCTCTATATATTGTTCAAATCACCTGCAACCATCGTTATTAGAATCCCGATCCAGATCTTTAGAATCTTAAGATCCTACGATCCTACCTAGGGGTTCGATCCGGATCTATGCATAGGATCTTTTTTGTGTAGGATCTACAATGAGATCTTTAGAATCTTAATGGATCGATAGGATCTTAGGATCCCACGCGATCCTAAAGATCCTATTTTTATTAACAATATGTATTTTTTTAACATTTGTTTTGTTTCCTTGGTTGATTTTAGGGTGTTTAAATGTACACATTCATGTAAGGAACGTGAAAAATAGCTTAGAGATAATTGTTTTCGAGTCTTTTAACCAATATGACAATGTCTAAGGTCGTAAATGTAGATTTTTATGTTTTAAAATCAACATATATTGTGTAACTAACATTTTTTTCCCTCATTCTAGAACTTTAAATTAAGCAACTTTGTTATATATATTTTTATTTTATTATTTAATTATATTTCGAGGATCTTACGATCCGATCCACCTACCCTATTGTGATTCGATCATAGAATCCCGATCCTAATAACCCTGCCTGCAACTGCAACCTTAACTTCTATATAGTATTTCTTATAGGTTGATTTTGATTAGTCTATTTTTTTAATATCAAGAGTATCTCTCTAAAAATATTATTTTCTTGTAAACCAATAAATAAGCTATAAAAAAAACTACATTAGAGGCTACAAGTGAATAAATAAGCTATAAATAATATTTTTTTATTGCACGATGAATATATTAAAAAAACTATAAAATTTGATTTAAATATGTTATTTTTAATTGAAAAAAATTGATAACAATTAAAAGTATTGCAAATATATAAAAAATGACATCTGAACTTACAATCTATTGCAGTAATTCTCTCCAATTACCAATTGAGTTAGAGACTACTTGTGCATTTTTTTATCTATTTTTTTTCCCAATATTAAATTTCAATTTTTTTTATCCAAGGGAGGAAGGTGTCCGTACCTACGGAGAATGAAGGCGTGTGCGTAACTCACATCATATATATAGTATATTCTGTTTCTCTTGTTTTTTTGTTCGAAACATATATAGTATATTCTTTGGGAAATGATGGATATGCATATGCATATGCATGTGATTGAATATATGCCTCATCGATGAGCTTCCTTGATTTTAAAAAATAGAGAGCGGTCATCCAAAATTTGAATTATGAAATTTTGTATACTACTCGCAAATAAGTTATATAGCAGTCCAGATCATCTAGGTCTTCTTGGTGGTCCCTTCGATATATGTATCACGAAATTATTTCTAATATAAATAAATATTTTTAAAAACATCTTTAGATTATGTACTCTTATATTGATATGTTTATATAATTTTATTATGGTTATTGCTGTTTAATTAGAAGTTGTCACCCATTTCTATGATGACTAAGGTGACATTGTTTAAATTCGACATTTTATGTTCATATGTTATCAATTGTATAAAAATGTCATCATGAATAATTGATATCAATGAAATGTAATAATAAATATGCCATTAGTGAATAGAAGTCATCAATAAAAGATGTCATCAATGAAGTTTAATCACATTTTAAGGTCCTATTTCATCAATGTAATAAAAATGTCATCAACAAAAAATGTCATCACAAATGATTGAATAAATGAAGTGTAATCACAAATGTGTCATCAAGAAAGTGTAATAAAAATTTTTGTCATCAATAAAAAAAAATGTCATTGATGAAGTGTAATCCCATTTTATTCTCATATATCACCAATTGTATAAAAAAAATGGAATCAAACGATTTAATTAAAAAAAGTGGCATCAAATAATTACATTAGAAAAGTGACATCAAAATACTACTTTCAAAAAGGGGTCAAAATACCAAATTGGTATTTAAAACTGACAGTGTTGGACATTTGAGTATTTAAAAAGACTTCAATGCTAAATTGGTGTTTAAAACTGCACCGATGGACAAATTGGTATTTTTTCTGATCGGAATTTTGATTTTCATGCGCATCACTCCTACGTATATATTGAACCCTTTTTATTTAGCTTGGACATGTTTAATTATAATACAATTATTATTATTTTAATTATAATATTATATAAACAAAAATTGGTTCAATATTTTTTTAAAAAAAATGCCGATTCAAAAGGGATTCGGATCTTTTCAAAAAATTGATTAAATAACCTACTTTAAAAAAATTGATTATATAACCCACTTTTTAAAAGAAGGTGACACCTCATCGAAAAGACAAACAAAGAGAGTATGGTAAATTAAAACTGTGCTAAACTATGTTGGCCCAATTATCTTGGGAGAATCGATTCCAACGTGGATTCAACGCAGAGAAAGCCGAAGGTCGGGTCAAGGGATTCGGGCCGAATCTTCCAGACGAAGCTTTCAACATTTGAGAACCCTCTCGATCCAAACGGCGATCTCAGATATATAATACATAAACCAACTGAAAAGGGAAGAGAATCGAAGAGCTGGTAGCCAGTAGATCGAAGAAGCATGTGTTTGGTGTTTGTTTGCGATGAGGAGGAGCAGGTGATCGGGCGGCAGGCGGCGCCGGGAGCGTGCCCGTTCTGCGGGGGAGCGGTGCAGGCGGTGGACGTCCAGAGCGCGTGGAGGTTCTGCTTCTTCCCCTTTTGCCTCCGCACCAGTCGTAAGTATTACTGCTGCATCTGCGCTCGCCGCCTCCTTATTCAGTAAACTTAATTTCGCCATGGCCATGTCTTGTCTTTCATCCACCTTCAAACCCTTTGTTTTCCCCCTTTTTGTTTTTATTTTTGTTTTCAATTTTTGTATCTAATTTAGTACTGCTAACTTGCTAGAAATTCAAGTACTGTCCATACCGTAAGTAGTCCAATAAAAAAATTTAATTTTATTGTACATGTCTTCTTATTGTCAAATGTTCAAATGTATTGCTTATCATGTGTAATAACGATATCAACGCATACTACTCTTTTTTTATATACTAGAAAATGTTTAGATAGGTAATAGATATTTGATTCTCGAGAAGCTGTCGATTCGACAAACGAATAACCGCAGTGGACTAAATGCACCATACTACAAAGTGAAACTCATGCGAAATGAAGATCATCAAAATGAAGGATGGGGTTAAGCACTACTCTGACCAACGGTACATCAGAACGCTTATCCTATGGACAGTGAAGACACCATGATCCCGACTAGTCCTTGCTAAGCACAAGTACAAAATAGCCCAAACAAGATACGTCAAAAGAATCAAGACCTTGCCGTCAAATGAGCTACTTGTGTTTGTTTTTTAATTCGGTTAGTTTTAGTTTTAAGCATGAGGTGGGTTTTGGAACCGGTCAAGCTCCTCCAAAACCATGGGTTCTCAAAACCCTTTACACACGGTATGGGTTTCGCCGTTTCGGAGTCCCGAAATCGCACAATATAAGGGTGAAACTCTAGCAAAATTTCACCCAAATTGTTTCCTTACAAAGTACTAATTTAATCCAACAAATGGAAACCTAGGCCTAGCTTATCAAGCTCAACAAGAGGGCCTAAACATTACAATTTTAAGAGGCCAAAGTCGCTATTTTCAAGGCTAGATATCATCAAAACTCTATTTAAGTCTCTATTTAAGTCTGATGTGAAAGTCCTCCCAGTTTCGGCTTAATTCTCAAGGAATTGAGTCTTTAGTGTCAGTTGAGGATAACTCGGAGCTGCTTTGTCCCTATACCGTCGAGGAGGTAAGACTAACTAGTCCTCTTTTCCATGCATTCCACTAAATTATCCGGGTTAGATGATATGTCACCACTTTTTTTATAATTCTGGCATATTGTTGGGCCTGAAGTTAATAATTTTGTTTTGTCAATTCTAAATGGTGCTTCCATACATGTGGAGCTCAATTACATATTTATCTCTCTTATTCTGAAAGTGACTAACCCGTGTAGAATGAGGGATCTGATACCCATTAATTATGCAATGTGCTATATAAGATAATTGCGAAGGTAACGAACATTGTTCTAGCGGTGTTTGAGATCTTCCACTTTATAATTAAAGACACGAAGCGAAGAAAGGAAGAGGTATCTAGCACTCAAGTTGGATATGACAAAGGCCTACGATCAGGTTGAGTGGGAGTTCCTAGATCACTGTATGCTGCGTTTTAGTTTTGATGAGAGATGGCGGAAGCTCATTATGGGTTGTGTGTTAGTTGTGTCCTTGTTTGCAAGACCCCCGACATAGAGGTTTGTCCCAGAGAGAGGTTTGTGCTATGGTAATCCCTTGTTACCTTACTTGTTATTGCTGTGGGCAGCGGGTTTATTAGGTTTGATCAAGGCCAGTGAATCAACGGGTAGGTTGAAGAGCATATCCACTGCTACAAATGCCCCTTTGATTTCTTTCTTCTTCTTTTTTAACAGATTATAGTGTGATTTTCGAGAAAGTGACTTGTGAACAGGACAAGAAAATTGTTGATATTCTCCGGGCTTATGGAGTGGCTTCAGGACAACAGGCGAATCTCTCAGAGTCAAATCTTTCAGCAAGAATGTCTGGGAGAGTAGATGGACGAAAATCCAGCAGATCCTAGGGGTGAGGGAGGTGGAGAAGAGAAGTACTTAGGATTGCCAACAATGATCGAAAGATTAAAAAAGGCGATTTTTGGGAATATTAAGGAGGGTGTAGAAGAAACTGAAGGGGTGGAAGGAGAAGTCGACTCTGGCTAGTACCAGAAAGAAGGTGTTGATCAAATTGGTAGCCCAAGCAATTATAATGTACACGAAGTCCTGCTTCTTACTATCGTCGGAGTTGGTTAGAGAGATCAACAATGGATGTGCAACTTCTGGTGGGGGACGGAGAGAATAGTTCATATGTTGTTGTTTCGGATCTTGAGATATATAGAAGCAAAAAAAAAATTGATTCTCTAGTAGGATTTTTTTTAATATATACCGTTGGAAGTTGAAGCATACACATGTTAATCAAATTGAAAAAGATTTTAAATTTTAAATCATTTATGCAATTTTTTAAGTTTATTTTTCTAAGAGATTAAAACCTAATAATTTTTTCCTATTTGAAACATGTATCTTTGTGTCTTAGTTTCATATTATAGTATTAGAATACATTGATCCTAATGTCAAAGTAAGGTGAGTCAATAACTGAGCCTAGTGTACATTCATCATGGTTCATGAACTTATATGTTGTTCAATATATTTATTTACTTTCGATACAAACCTCGTTACTTTCCACAAATATCATCTAGAAATATATTTAAATATATCACTGTGGTAAGAGTTTTACTGACTATGACAATGTTATATGGATATGAATATATATTATGATGCGTGAATATGAAAATGTTATTATTTATATTCACATTTAATATATGTTAATATATAAATGTAATGCAATAGTCATTTGTTTAACTATTGGATTATATTTTCTGTTTCACTAGAACTCTAACCTGTTATACAGGGAAGATATGTCATGACCACATGTCCTGCACTCAATAGACAAGTTTCCATGAAAGGTGCACATTGCCAAACTTGGATTGGTTCTAGTAGAGAATCTATTAATGTGAAAATGAATATATATAATGTGTTATATAGTTATTACTACCATATATGTCTTCATGCGTTTCATTTGAAGGCTATATATAAAAACAAGTTTCTATTCAAGAAAGCTCAACTACTCATAGAAGATCGATCATCGATCCCTTTATCATGTATTTCCTATCTTCATACCTTCAATAGTTTTATTGTATTGTTGTTACTGGTATTCTGTCTAGCGATTTCACGCGTGACAAAATGGATAATGATCTATATCTAACGCAATTCAGGCTATTGGAAGAGATGTTCATTTCTTTATCAATTACAGATATCTGTGCACGCGTGACAAAATGGATAATGCAGCAAATGATGGGATGATTTCTAAGAACGCGATTTCATTCAACGGAGCTCAAGAGCAAACTACGACCATGGTACCCCTAAATGATCTATATCTAACGCAATTCAGGCTATTGGAAGAGAAAGCTAGATCATCAACTGCTGGAATCGGACAAGCTATGAATGAACCCGTCGTTCAAGCTCCATTGTTCGACTCGAATACTGACCCGAAGAAGCTCAAACGGTTAGTTTAACTTTAACAATTGATCTTCTTATGTTAAAGGCTATATATTTTTCCTTATGTACGTGTCCTTTTGCATGTAGGATAATTGCAAATCGCGAGTCAGCCAAAAAATCCAGGAATAAACAGAGCTATCATGTATTTGACATGGAAAAGAAAGTCAATGAATTGGAGGTAAATTTCGAGCTAAACAAAGAAAATTAAAATATCATGTTATCCAAGGGAAATTATTTAAATTAGATGGTATCGTATATTCCAACTAGGCCTCGTTTGATTTAAATTTTGAAAAGGTAAAGGGAAGGGAAATGAATATAGTACATTTATAATTTAAGATCAATTGTTAAAAAATTTAATCATTACCCTCTTCTCTCGACTTTTCATAAAAAAATAATTTTGTTCTCCCTTATTTCAATAACTCATTTAAACAATGGTTAATCATATATCTTATACTCCTCTAATCATTACCCCTCTTATTTGATTTTTATATAAAAAAAACATTCTTCTCTTATCTAGATATATTTTCTTATGTAAAATTTATTTTTATTCCGTTTACCTTATATACTTATATATCAAACGAGTCCTTATAATTAAGATAATGACTTTATGTAGGTGGATAACTGGGTTAAACGACATCAAATTATGAGCTATCAACAACAAAATTCTTGTCTGAAAGGGGAACACCAAATCCTCATCGAGAAATCAGTTGCACTCAACCTTCAAAATGTTGCTAAAGAAAGTGAGTGCGATGTATTTTTTTTTGTTTTCGATTTTTCCTTCGTTTTTAAAATCAATTAATTAAATAGAGAAATTAAAATTTTGACCGATGTGAAATGTAGTGCAAGGGGAAGAGCTCCGTAAAACCGGAAAGGACTTGTGGGTAGTACCCATAGGTCCCCGGTTCGAACCCTGGAATGGTCGCTCTTTATTTACCAATTCAGGGAAGAGCTCCGTAAAGAAAGAGAGAGGCTAGAGCAGCTGCGGATAATGCAACAACTCAACGCTGAAAGATCATCCGATGACCCAACCATTCCAAATACTTATGGGCCTCAATTTTAATCAAATTGATACTTAGGTGTGTTTGAATTTCAATTATAATCACTTAAATAGTGTTTGTTTAACACATTTTACAACGTATTTAAAATCACATAAATTTTAAATAAAATATTTTTTAAATTGTGTCAGATACTCATTATTGCATAAAATTTATAATTACATAATTATAAATTTAATGTGATTGATTTACATGGATTATAATTTATTTTATTTACAATTTATATTATTTTAAATATGCTGTAAAATATATTAGCCAAACACTATTTAAGTGAATACGATAACAAATAGATGATTGAATTAGTTTGGAATTTGCATTATCTCTTATCTTATCGTCGTTTCATTTCTAGTTTCGTTACAACCTTTTGGTCTTATTCAACATTTAGCTATGAATATGTTGCATTTGGAATTTTAGTATTTACATTTAGCATATCATATTATATTATGTGAGTTTTTACCAAGATATTATTATTGATTTATTGTTCCTTTTTTTTTCTCCTCTCTCAAAAGCTGATTGGCAAATTCATGGCTAGCGGTTATTTTTGCATATATGCAAAGAATCACATTTAGTTTGTTGTACAACTTTTCCTTTTCACTCAAAGGATTGATAGCACGTGCAAACATAAAAGTTAAATTAACGAGAAACTCTCATTTGAGCACCCATTGTTTGTGAAAAATTTCCAGTTCAATCCCCTTTAGATATTTAATTCATGTGCCCAATTCATCGTCTTTCCCCATCTCTGTGTTCGATCTGGTCTGTCCTCTTTCAGATTTGGCTTGGAGATTTGCGATTCCAGCTAGTTGTGCAAAATCATGGGGAAGATTGGGGCTTTGTCTTTTCCTAATCCTCCTCCTAACTCTATCCTTGAGCAAAATCTGTTGAAATTGTTGCGGGACTTTGCTCTTTCTCCCCTTTCTTTGTGTGTTTTTCCTGCGTTTTTGGGGGTTCTGGTTGTTCTTGAGGGTTTTTGAGTGGGTTCTTCCTCCATCGGCTTTCCTCTGTGCGAGGTTGTTGTGCGTTGTCGGTCCACTTCATCTCCTTCTCCGGCCTCCCTCGCCGTCGGAACTGTCCTCCCTTCCTCGTGTACCCTTCCCCCTCCGTTGTGCTGCGTTTGTTTCGCTTGTTTGCTTCGTTGGGGATCCTTTCTCTTCATGTGTCCAGATCGGGGTGGGTCTTGGCGTTTTGGGGGAGCCTGTTGGCCGTTCCGGCCGGGGTAGCTACTCCTCGCCAGTCGCTTGGCCTTTGGCTCTCGGCCGGTGTGATGGTACTGTCGGGCCCTGTCTTCTCCGGCTTATTGTCGGCATTGGCATCCCCTTCTGCGAAGAATAGTGCTTCGGACCCAAGGCCATTCCTTGGGCCCAAAGTAATAATAATAATAATAAGGGAATAAGCGGGTTATTCTTACAATTATTATATGTCAAAATAATACCCGAAAGGGTTTGAGTAAACCTACCCGAAAGGGTTTGACTAAATCCCGCAAGGGCTTGTCGATATTCTTGTAGGTGAAATCTTGTTGTCGTTTTGTTTTGAGCAGCTTGCGGCTCTGTTTCTGATGTTTCTTGGAGATCTTCTGCTTGGTTGGGGGGCGTGGAGTCTGGAGTTGGGTCTGGCTGGGGTCGAGGTTGTGCGCTCAGAGGCGTCTCCGTATCCGGGATAGAGTCCTTGAAGTTCGTCTGCTCTACCCACAGGAGTTAGAGTTCTGCTATACCGCTGGCCCGCGGTGCTACTGTTCAGTGGTGCTTGGCTTCGTTTTTCGGCGGCTTCCTCAACTTTTCTGGTGTTGATCTTCATGGGGCGTTTTGTTGTAGAATTTATTTCTGCTTGTTTCATTTCGATTGTTTCTGTATTCAGGTTTTTAGGTTGTACGTTTTGACGGTTCGCTATCTGCCGACTTTGTCGGCCTCTCGAATAGTTAGGCATGTCTGACCTTCGAATTCTTACCTAATAAAAAAAAAGGTTAAATTAACATTGTACTATAATCATATCGATGATTTACCTCCTCTCACCAACATCCATTATCCATAACCTATCTAATATCTATGTGGATGTTTCTCAGCCTCCGATGTTAAGGTGTTGCTGCCTCTTTGCTCCAGTCATCCTTCAATCTTCTGGGCTTTCGATGCATCCTCCGTTAGATAAAATTAAAATTAAAATAAAATAACAGGCCAAACTGCATAAAACCATCCTTAAATATACTTATTTGTCATAAATCACCCATTAAATTGATATTTTCAGGGAACCATCTTTAAATAACTTTTGTCACCAATCAGCCACCCCTGAGATATATTATTCCGGCCAAATTTTTTGTTAAACTTGTTAAATTATAATTTTACCCCCTTTGTTTAATTATATGATAATGACAATTTAACAATTAAAAAGAAAAAATAAATAAGTAAGAATTAAATTGGAATGATACAACTGATGTCATTTTTTCTCCAAAATTGAAAGTGTGTAGAAGCTATTGAATAATTAAAAAATGATTTGGAATGGGAAAGCGGGCAACTCAATTGGAGTGAGAGCAATTTTGTAGTAGTCGACACCATTTTATCGGTTATTTAAAAATAGAAAATAACATTTTCTCCCAATTTCATACTTACTTATTTACATATTTCTTTTTTTAATTGTTAAAATTATATTAGAATATTATATAAAAAGGAGTGGTAAATTTGTAATTTATCAAATTTAACCTATATTTGAAGGAATATATTCGGGGGTAGTTGATTGATGAAGAAAGTAATTAAAGGGTGGTTTTTTAAAAATATCAATTTAAGAGGTGATTTATGATAAATGGGTATATTTAATGGATGGTTTTCTACAATTGGGTGTTTTTAAATACACCGCAAATCCACTTTTAAAAATACACGTTGTTTTCAACGTGCAAACCACCATCACTAATTAATACTTTTTAAAAATTAATTAACTCACTTTAACACGGACGTACAGGGTTTGTGATTTGTGGTGTATATAGCAAATGCGTCTGCAATTTGGCCAAAATAATAACCAAATATCCACTTTTCCTTTTCCGGCCCAAGAGTTATGTCGTTTGGACCAAAGGTTTTTATCTATTGGGTCCAAAGAGTTAGCTAGGCAAATTTGTATATAAAAAACATAAATATAGAAAATAAAACTCCGTGTCTAAGAAATTTAATTACAAAACCGTTTCAAATTAATTGGATTACACTGACGTCTGCTGATTCGTTTTTTCATGGGTTGGGTTTAGTTGGTATTTTTGGCGAGCCTTTGCTGTATGGTTCTTTATTATTTGTTGGTGTGTTGAGTGGGTCTTGATGTGATTGTGTCTTCATGACAGTTCTATTGGAAGGCACTTCCTTGGAGTAATGTTTTCACCCTACCAGGGAATCGTATTGTATCTGCTCTTCAGTGGTGTTACTCTAATTGTGCCTAACTCGTCTTTCACTGGCGTCATTGGCTGAAGTACAACGAATCGTCGATTTTGTTGGTTTTTCTGGATTGTCTTTGTTTGTGACAGTGTTTTCGTATGTCAATTTTATCTGTCTCTCGAGAATCACGCACGTCTGATCTCGAATTAGTTTTTTTTATCAAAAAAAAAAGTAAAAAAGAGTTTTTACTTTTTATCCATTTACTGTCCCATGTTTATTTGAACAATAAAGAAGATTTTTAAAATTCTTGATTGAGATTAATTGATTCGGTCAAAATTAAACCAAATATAATCATTCATACAAAAAAATTGTTATAAAATTGATTGATTAACTAAAAAATATTAATAATCATATAGTATAAACAAATAAATGAAATAATGTAAAAAATATCCCATAAGCATGCACGAAACTAGAAAATAAAATTTGAGTAGGAAAAATAGAATAAAGTTTTCATATATTCATAATTTTCATTAACAAAAATCTTATTCTAATAAACAAATACATAATTTTTATTAATTTTCCTTATATTTTTACCTTTAATTTTTTTTTAAAAATGGGACGGACTAGAGCTTAGAGCGGACCTCATCCTGTCCCTGGTTACAAGTATGACCAACAACTTTTAAGTTTAAAAAAAAATCACTTACCTATATATTAGTGGTAACATTCAAATATATTTTAAAATTTTGGAAAAATACATTACTTTTAAGTTTTAAAAATGAAAATTTTTACAACTTTTATTCAATAATAAAAAGATAAAATAATGTGAAAAATATCTTGCATTTATATTTTTTCAGATAATTTACTGTGTTATAAAATTTATTATATTTTATATTTTATATATCTAAAATTAAGAAATATAGATGAAACATTGTGGAAAATATATTATTTTTAGTAGTAATATATCCAATTGAATCTATAAATAAAATGGCAATCCTTGTGTAAATATTTACTAAGAACTATGTGGTAAAATGAATAAATATAAATTTAAAAATATTAAATAAATATTATTTTATGATTTATATAAATTAAACATTTTCAGTTATTATGGTTCGATTCATGAATGACTGATCTCTATTTACTAAAATCAAGAGAGCCGGCTATTATTTATTACTGTATGATGGGTCAAATTAGTAAGTTGTATCCATCATGGATAGCATATATACGCGCCTTAGAGTGTTTGCTTTTTTTTTAATGACGAGGAACTCACCTTAATTTGGCAGTAAACCCCAAGCACGTGACCCAGCTGGCAAGAGTCACGTACCAGGTAAACCGGTTTGCGTCAACCGACTCGACCCACTGGTTGGGAGGAAGGTAAACCTTGAATGAAAATCCCAAGGAAACGGACGGAGGCATGGATATGATCCAACTCGGGACCTCGTTCACACAACCCTTACTTCACACTACTAGCCCCCTGATTGGGGCGTTCGCCTTTTTCATTCATCGCACTATTGATCAATTTTTGAATTTCCGTTGAGCAATTTAAAGACATTTGCAACATTTGGGACTAATTAAGGTGTGTCCATGTTCAGGGAAGTTATATACAGTGCAAGCCTAGAACCATGAAAAGAGTTGTGAAACCAATTGGAAAGACGAAATATCACATTGGTTATTTTTTTTTTCGGTGGATAGGTAGGACTTATAACTTAATTTTGGATAATAGGATGGTTAAAAACTGATTGTGTTGAATAGTTTGGTATGCAAATATCCCTTCCATATCGATTATAAAATATTGAATATATAATAAGTTATAAAGAAGGTTGAAACTATACAACATAACACTACTAGAAAACGTAGTAAAAATCGACGCTTTGGTCTCGACGCTTTCACTGAGCGTCGAAAATAAAATTAGTGATGGGTGTCATTCTCGACATCCCAGGGCGTCGGAAAACTTTTCGACTCTCGGAGGCGTCGAAATGGGCTAATATTGAAAATAAAAGCTATGGGCTCCGCCCCTTAATTAATTACTATCTGTTTAACGAAAAGGCGTTTTCACTTTTCACATTCCTTATCCATTCTCAACATCAAACCCTAGCATCCACCGCAGTCCCAATGGCGAAATCACTGCCTCACTCCTCGCCATCCCCGATTTGTGCAAAACCCTAAGTGTTTCAACTGTTGCGAGATCTCCTTACTAGCGGTTGGTATTTGAAATAGTCTTCAATTGCGTCTATACAGTGAGATCTTCAATCGATGCCGGAGTGAAAACAATACAGAGGCCGTTGTGGCTAATACTATCCCGAGAAGAAGAAGAGCCTCCATGGCCATCACCTGGATATGGACGAGTTCGAGGAGGAAAGCAATGATATGGAGAGAGAGGAGGTACAATGCAGCGAATGGGGAGATCACTTAAATATCACCTCGCTCCTGCGTCGAAGACGGTGATAACGAGAGGGAGACCAGATCTGAAGTGTCAAAGATCCATTCCCGCTCCAATTTTAGATCCTCATCGCCGAATTAGTCGTCGACCACTCCACTGGACAGGCGAATAAATTCAAGACCGACGAGGTGACAAATGCGGAGGACAAGTCCCGAGATGGAGCGACGTTCTCTGTTGGCTGGGCCAATGGCGGTGTCGACTTTGCAATTGAGGTTTCCGACATGAAGATGGTGGTTAGTCATTGGTATTTAACTGTTTTTAAGATTGGATAATTCCTTAATTTGTTATTTGTTATGGTGATTTGATTTTTCCTCACCGTGCTTCTCCAATTTCACCAAACTGGACGTGAGGAATATAGTTTTATCTTCTCAATGAAATGCATCTTGCTAAATTGTGTTTTAGAGATGTAGTCTTGATAGATAATGATTTGTGTTGTGCAGACATCCAAGGGATTCCAAGGATTAGGGATATGTTACCCGTGCTAAAGGATTGGGCACTAAAGGTGATTATATCTTTGTAATTGCTTACTCATCACACAACTCTTCAAACTTGAAATTACTTGGAGGAACCTTCTTGGATATGAAATTTCACCTTTTTTCAACTTGTTGAAGGTTTTGGAATTACTTGGAGGAACCTTGGCTGGCCATAGATTTATATTCCTTGCTTCCATCAATGCAAATAAACTCAAGGTGAGGAACTATCACTCTTGTTGCATTGTGCCCTTGTGGTTTGATAGTGTCTCTTTTCACATAAGAAAACTTGAGGCCTTATATAATACTATGTAGTTGTGGGTAAACTGCAGACTTTGCAGTTTGCTAATTCTAAATAAATTAGTTCTGTACCAAGGTGCTTGTGCAGGTAGTGTGTTCCTAGGTGAAAGACTGCAAGTGATAGTGAAGGGCTAAAGGCTCGAGTGTTTTATTTTATCTCAAGCTAAATGAGGACTTTGACAAAGTATTCCTCAATTTCAAGAAAGTGCGAAGGCTCAAGTGTTTTATTTTATCTCAAGCTAAATGAGGACTTTGACAGCAAAAATGGCATGTTGCACTCTTAAGACATTTGTTAATTTTAATAGGAATGAGGTAACCTTTTGAAGTTTCTTCTTGTTCTTGGTTATAGATAAACCTTGAATCAGAGAGTTTTAATCTCTAATTGACTAATTCTTATTAATTCATTGTGTGTGGTATTTTCAGGTTGTGTCATGAAGATTACATTATTTGAACTCACAAGTGGTGCCGATGATATTGATTTTGGCATTATGTCAAGCAACACTTGCAAGAGGTAGTCACCTTACTCGATTCAAACTCGTCCTCAACATCTTAAGCTGATTATGTTGCAAGTTAAAAATTATATTTAAGTTATTTTTTTCTAGGAAAAAAATATATTTAAGTGGTGGGGGAAATGTGAATATTACTTTGTGTGTTTTTTTCTAGGAGATCAAAAGGTTATGGTTTTTTCTAGCAATTTGTATCATTATATGCATTTTAATTTCTCTATCCTTTATCTTTTTATGGTGATACTTGTTTTTTGTTTTTTTTTTTCAATTTAGCAGTTGATTTTTTGCATTATATCTTAATATTTGTAGGAAAGTTCAAGCATGAATGAAAATGGAACTAGGACAAGTAGGCATCTTGGCAAGTGACTGAACGAAAGCTAACTTTTTAAGATGTACAGGTCCTCTTTGGAACAAAATCCATGTCTTGAGTTTTTTGTATTTGTGGGACAATGTCTATACCTCTTAGCATTTTGGTTTCCAATCAATCTTAACAATAAAATTATAAAGGCTATGTATATTTGGAAAACCTCTCTTATACTTTTAGTATCTTTGTGGTAGGATGACAGAAAAGTTAAGGAGAGACAAAAACAGTCAAAGGCTCGCTTGTTGAAGATGATGAATTGCTTAAGGTAACCTAAAACCTAAATTAAGCTCCTAAATTAGGTCTTTGTATTTGTTTCAGCTTTCAAGTTTCAACATGACAACTTTTTCTAAGGTTTTTTTTACCTCTCTTTTTCTCTGTCTCTGAACATTCCTCAAAATAACATGTTTTTATCAATTGCTCATATCTTTTTCATGCAGTGTGAGCCTACTCATTTACCAAGCCCTTCCATTTATAATAGAGAAGTTAACCTCTACTCACGGACGCTTTTGCTTTTTTCCCCCTTTTAGCTATTATAACTTTGTCCAGGTACACTCACGATTTTGGTCACAAACATGCAATTAATATTCAATTTTTGTTTAGATGTACTACTGAACACGTGTTAGGCCTTTTTCTAATAGCATATTTGATTCTTTAATATTGTATTTATTACTTCATCACATGGTACTATTCTTTAATATGTGCAGGCAATTCCTGGGACTTTGGAACTTGGAAGTAGCTTTGGCGATCAGTGGGTGCTTATTGATCTGCGAAGCAATTTCAATGATGCTTTCACACCATCAGGCACATATACAATTTTCACTTGATGTGAGCCCCCTCTTTAACTCACTGCTCTTATTCAAACTCAGAACATTCTAGACAATTTGTTAGCATCATTTGGACTTTGTATTTTCTTTGGTAAATTACTACAAACCCAACCATTATTGATATTCATTTTGGGCTCTTTGGTAAAGTTTCAGACCCTTGCTGCAGTTCACTGATGAAGACATTGAACAGGTACATCAAATTTTTCCTACAAATGTGCTTCTGCATTTTGGTAGTGCAGAACTAGGCAGATAGAGTCAAGATTAAACAAAAAAGAGGGTTGAATCCTAAATATACTCCAATTTTTTCCATGTTAACAAAATAAGGAATTGAGTTTAGTTTACCCCAAAATGAATGTATTCCGGTTTGGTTTATTAACTCAACTTGTGTGATTTGTCTCATTTTTCTTTGTTTCTTTGTTTTCTTGCATTGAAGATGAAGCTCTTGAAATTTACTTCCCATGGGAATACTTTTTTAATGTTTTTGTGGTTGTTGACAGGTAAAGATCTCTTCATTAAAGTCCAAGCTTTTTGCATTGAGTTCTCATGGATAAGATAAGCTGCTAGATTGTTCAGGCTAGTCGACATTTGAGAAGCTTGAAGATCACTGAGCCCTTTAGCTACCTTCCTGTTAACAAGCTCAAAGATAAAAGGGTAAACCTCTAGACTACTAGCTTGGTTGACACATATTGATTACATATTGCCTTTCATTCCTTCTCTTCAGCTGGTTTATCTTTTTTTTTTTAGCACTTCAGCTGGTTTATCTTTTATGGAGTTGGGGATAACACTCATGGGGCATAGGTCTCTTATACTTTTGTATTTTATTGATGTTTGATGGTGTTTATAGAAGGAAAAGCCCCACAGTCATGATCTATATACTAAATTGGCTATGGTCTGGCTTTGGTATGTAGTCATCGTGGCTTGTTGGAGTTACAATTGTTCTGGCAGGCACTCTTTCCCTCTTGTCTTTCGCTCAACATTCATTACTTATTTCTATATTTGTGCTTAGTTAATTTCCTCATGTCCTCAATGGTTACCTCTCTAGTCTCTACGGACACCATAGACATGGGTTCTGAAGATTAAAGAAGGGCTGTAGAAGATTGCTGCTACTTGTGCCTTGTAGGCTCCTTTCAACTTCCTCACTTTTCTTTTGCTTATATTCCGTATGAATCCCCCTTTAAGCTACTATAACTGAACTCGTCTCACGTGTATATGCAGATATTGGTATTACATGGTTCACTTCATTCAAGATTAAGGTCAATTATCTATTGGGAGTCATCATCTAAGCTAGTGCTCGAAGAAGGGCAATAATGTATGCGTAAACTTCTCGATCTTGGCGATGATCTTCAATGCATCGCCTGAAGGATTCTTCTTCAGTTATCCCAGCTATCCCAGAAGGTTTTGTTTAATAAATTTTCTGTAATATGAATAAAATGTCTGTTAATCCTCTATAGTACATTTTATTCATGTTGATCCACTCATTTTAGTTGTCATGTATTTTATTTTTAATTCACTCATGTAAGATCTTGATTTATTTGACTAATGCTTTATTTGATTTGTGTTAATGTTTTTTTTTTGTTAATTAAAGGATTTTAATTAATGTGTATTGGAAGGGGATGAATGAAGAAAATACGTTTTATTTTTTTTTGAAAAATAACATGCCAATTTCGACGCTTTAGGGTATCGAAATTGGCATGTCATTTTTGACGCTCTATAGCGTCGAAATTGACATGCCATTCCCGACACCATAGGACGTCGAGATTGGTTGCGACATAATTTTGCGTCGAAAATAGCACTTGCCATTCGTGACGCAAGAATTTTCGACGCTTTTTAAAAGCGTCGAAATTCAAATTTGCGACGCTTTAAAGTGTCGAGATTGGTCCTAAAAAGTGTCGAAAATGACACTGTTTTCCTGTAGTGTAACTTCAATTTTTGTATTTTTTACAGTAGGCAAGAAGTATATCGACTAAGCGATCTTCAAACCATCAAAAGATGGCTTGATGAACCCTATGCAGAGAGTTGCCAATAAAAAAAATTGCTTAGACCTAAAATTACAATAAGATAAATTTAAATTTAAAAAAAACATCAAAATTATTGATCACTGCATGGTTGCATTCCGGTCGAAGAAAAGTTGACGCTGGCATAGTTGGAAGCGGTGATGGTTGCAAATCTGATTCCGCTTATGTTGCCCAACAAAGCACCTGGTAGGTTGAGCGGAAACGCCTTGACTTAGTCGTCGCCGACATCAAGGACAAAGAAAACTTAGGGAATTTCACGCAATTTTGGGCTTACTGTTTAGTAGAAATTTTTTCTAGAGATTTGTTAGACATCTATGAGGAGTTGGGTTTGTTTTGAGTTGGATTTTTTCGGTTGGGTTTTGTTGTTACAAGTTTGAGTAGCAGATCTAGGGTTGCTTGCGGGAGAGGAGGCCGGGGGGCAGGAGATTAGAACAACTCTTGGAGAGTCGCCTGGAGGGAGGGAGTCCAAGGATGTTACTGCATCTGCATGTACCAGATCCGGCGGCCGGCGGTCAGAAGTGCACCGGAGAGGGGTTTGAGGAGGTCGGGGAGACGACGACGGACGGTGTGGTTGCAAAGGAGGAGGATAGCTAAGACACATGGGGAGTCGACAACCAGGAGGCCGATCGAGAGGGAGAACCCCCCGAGGATCCGTAAACCCAGATGGCTAGATCGGGAGCCGCCACAGAGGGTGGGGGTCTAGATCACCATAGAGCCCGCCAAGGAAGATCGACGGAGGATGCTCGGTAGCAACGACGTGAGGTCGACGGCGGAGGCGGCCATCTGCAAAAAAATAAAGGGTTTGGAATAACTTGGGTTGTGTTGAGAGGTGGTGGTGGAGGAGTTGGGAGGTGTGGGTCGAGGCCAGCCGGGAAGCCAACCGGAGATGAGCAGCGTCTCACATGGTGGCGGCAGCTGCTAGGGATATGGCCCGCGGCGGTAGCAACGGCTTTTGAAGGAGAGAAGGTTTTAGGGTTGGATTTTTGGGCTTTTTCCTCCACATTTCGTTGTTTTGATAGTTGGAGATGATTAAAACTAAGCAAAATCATCAAAGAAAGATGAAGATTGAAGGAGTAGAGTTCATATTTGATGGGTTTTGGGCGATAGCGGCGGGGGGATGGGTAGGGTTTCTCTCAGAGAGAGGAGAGACTCTTATTACTTACAATTTTTGTATTACTTGATGGATCGCAACCTCATAGTCATAAAGATAAATCGATGTAATTACCTGATAGGTAGGGATGTCAATTTCATGTACACCCGACTCGAACCCAAATCACTCGACCCGAAAAAGTTGGTGAAAATTCGGAAAAAAAAAACCGAGTGGATAGTGGATGATGGGTGGGTGGGTGATGAGTCAGGTTGGATGTGGTTGATGATTTTTTCCACCCGCACTCGGTCCACTACCCGACCCATCATCCATCACCCGCCACCACCCACCACCCATTTACAATATAACATATAGATTTTTTTTTCCTTTTCTAACCCTAAATATCTTATACTCCTTCCGTCTCAAAATACATGTCTTTTTAGGACGGAGCACGAGAATTAAGAAGTAATATTAAGTGTAATGATTAGATGTAAAAAGTAGGTTAAGTGTAATGATTAGACTTTGATATTAGAGTATTTGTTTTTTGTTTTTTTTTTTAAAAAAAAATTGTGAGGAGGAGAGTATGAGTGATGTAAAAATTAGAGTAATGATTAGATGTAAAAGTAGGTTAAGTGTAGTTATTAAATCAAAAAAGACATGTATTTTTGACAAAATTTTATGAGTTAAAAAGACATGTATTTTGAGACGGAGGGACTAGGGAGTATTACATAAGATTCGGCATCGAAACTCAAGTGAAATAATAATTATAATACTGTATTAACGTATTCTCCGTGCACGCGCACGAAGAATACGTGAATTTCACCTGCTATCACCTACCACCCATTTAAATGTGAATTTTATATTTTATATATTCTAAATATCTTTTATTTAGATTATCTCAAAGTATAAATAAAATTCACATTTATAAGGTAATTTTTTTTTTCTTTCTAATCTATCATTAATTAAATTTCATATAATTTAAAAGGTAGTTGATTTTTAAAAATATTTTAATATTTTTTTTTTATTAAATATGTACTGTAGTATATATTTATTACGTTAGTTTAATAAAATATCTATGCATGGAATCCCATGGATGAATTGTGGCTACATAATATTTTAATAATTTATTTTGGCCTAAAAATAATATAGATATAAATAAAATAAAAACTATTAAATAATTAATTTTGATATAAATAATTATTTTCACCAAGAAATAATCTAGATCGATATAATAAAACAACAACTACATATTTTTGGTGAGTATGAATATGAAATAATTTTTATTTATATTTTTGTCAATTAACTAATATATATAGATAGATTATAACTTATACTCCATCTGTTAAGAAAAACATGTCGTTTTAGGTATTTTGGTGTTTACTTTCCAAAATTACCCTTATAATGATTAGAGATTAGTTAGTTGTAGTTTTCAATAAAGTGGAAAAGTAAAATAATAATTAGGGGTATAAGTGTATGTTTGTTTGCTTTCTTAAAAAATGTGTAAATATCTAAAACGGCATGTTTTAATTAACATGGAGTATAAGTTTCAATAAAATATGACAATATATTATTTTATTAATTATTTTCTTAGAATCAACCACAATGCACCATATAGAATGTTATGTATCGATTTTAGTATATGTATATAGATATATGCATGGGTTTACGTTAATGTTATTTTTTTTGATGACGAGAAACCCACCTTTGGTGGCAAACTCCGAGCACGTGACTCAACCGACAAGAGTCACACACTAGGTAAACTGACTTGTGCCGACCGACGCGACCCCACTGGAAAGGAGTCAGGCAAACATCGAAGGAAAGGGGCGGAGGTAACGTTAACGTTATTTCGAACTTCGAATTGCACGTGGACTGCCAATAAAATCAACGGCTCAGAGTTTTGACCATGGAATCATGGCGAAAAAAGTAGTGCATGCATGATGGCTCATCTTAATGGGCCAAACGGATCCTTCATCCTTGGTAATGTAACGTACTACACAGTCAAACGTTAAAACTATATGAAGGTGGAGATTTAAATACATTGTTATATGAGGAAGATGCCATGGCCGTCGCATGACACTCGGTAGACGAGTTTCCATGAAAGCTGCACATTACCAAGTTTAGATGGCATCATAGTAGAGAATGTAATGATGTGAAAATGAATATAATGTGTGACACTTATTAATTACTACCATATATGTATTCATACGTTTCATTTTTGAAGGCTATATAAACAAGTTTTTACTCAAACACAACTCAAACAATCACTACTCATTCAAGATCATCACTTTTACCCTAACGGTTTTGTTGTTCTGTCGTTACTGGTAAAGTCGTTACGCATACTATTTAGCTTATGATGATTAATTTGTTGTCGTTTTGCTATGTATTGTCTGTCTAACGGTTTCATCATTTTGCCGTTTCCTGTATTTTCTATCTGTATTGACTACTTACACGTGTCTATTTCTTTATCAATTACAGATATTTGCGCACGCGTGACAAAATGGATAATGCAACAAATGATGGGCTGATTTCTAATAGCACGATTTCATTTTGTTCACCTCAAGAGCAAACTATGACCATGATACCCCTAAATGATCTATATTTAGAGAAATTTAGGCAATTGGAAGGGAATGTTGGATCATCAACTGGTGGAATCGGACAAGTTATGAACGAACCCATTGTCCAAGCTCCAATGTTTCATCCAACAACTGATCCGAAGAAGCTCAAACGGTTAGTTTACAACTGTAAAGACTCGGTCTTCTTATTTTAAAGGATGTACATATTTTTCTTTATGTTCCTTTCCTATGTAGGATAATTGCAAATCGCGAATCAGCAAAAAAATGCAGGAATAAACAGTCTCAGTATCTATTTGATATGGAACAGAGGGTCAAAGAATTAGAGGTACATTTTAAGCTAAACAAATATATTAAACCCCATCTTTTATTTTATTTTATATATATAAGTGAATTATTTAAATTAGATGATGTTAATTGTTACTCTAGCTTATAATTTAGTGGCTTTATGTAGGTGAATAATTGGTGTAAACGACAAGAAATTATGAACCATGAACAAGAAATTTCAGTGTTGAAAATGGAAAATGAGATCCTTGTGGAGAGATTGGGTCAACTGAATATTGAAAACACCGCTAAAGAAGGTGAGTATATAAACCACATCAAGGTTCATCGATTTTTCCTTTTTATTGATCATATCAAGGTTTATGAAAATTTGACCGATATGAAATGTAGCTGAAAGGGAAGAGCTTTGTGAAGAAAGACAGAGGCTAGAGGAGCTGGAGATGATGCAACAATTCGATCAATGGTGAAACACCAACCACCTACTTGCAAGATGAAGACCCAATTCAACCTTTTCAAGTACTTATGGATCTCAATTTTAAGCAAATGGATTGATACTTAGAGGGTCGAATCCTTATGTTATGTAATCGTCTTTTCGCTTCTAGTTTCGTTAAAACTTTATGGTCTTATTCGATGATTAGCTATTAATATGTTGTTGCATTTGGAATGTTACATTTAGCATATCATGTTATGTGAGCTTATATATGCAAACTTACAATATTAATGTTTTGTTTTTGTTTGTTTTGTTGTTGTTTTATTTGCAAAAGTTGATTGAGAAAATTATAGAAACGGATCTAGGATCTGTTCGTAGCTTTTTTAACGTCAGACACATTTGATGCTGGACACGTGTCAACCTGTGGTTCAAACAGATCTAGAATCTATTCATGTTGAGTGCATATAGCACATGTGCTCGGTGCATATCGCAACAACCTTTACCCATTAACTTTGAAAGTATTTAAATATCTGATATTAATTAAATCAATTCTCTCATGTAAATACTGTAAAAATGTAAAATAACTTCGACATTTATTTAATCTAATCTGGAAAATTAAATAAATAGAAATGCAAGATTAATTCATTTTTGTTTGGGGAGTCACAAGGAGGCGTGATAAGTTGGTTAGCGAATTTTCACCCTTAACTAGAGATTCGAGATTCAAATATTGGGAAAAGATTATTTTCTTACGAATTAACATTTTAATCCTTTTTTTTTTTGCTTGGGTAAGAATTCGAGTTCAGGTATACCTGATAATCGATAGCCGAACAAGTCGGCAGACGGAAAATTGCCAATACAAATAGGACACAATAATACAAAACATCGGAGAGGAAAGAAAAACCCAATCAACTCATACAAGACGTCAACCAGCAGAGAAGTCGGTCGAGAAACAAGACGCGCCACGAGTGCCAAGAACCAGGGAGAGTGCAAAGACTCAAGACAGTACCCCCAGTTGGAAAGGGCAACTCCTGAGGAGGTGTGGATCACCGACATTGCCTCCACCTAAATGAAGGATCTTCGAAGACCACGAACACCACCACGATCCGTCGTCGATCAATTAGGACATCCGATACTGCAACCCAACACAAAGCAGACGCAGCCAGACCAAAGCACCGACCAGATACTAGAAGACGAGGCAAATATGAGCCAAAAAAAGAAGATCGATCCACCGTCGGAAATGTGAACGGAACTCCTCGAACCAAAACAGGATGATTCGGGGATTATTATTATTGAATAACTATATAATGTTTTCCAACCCTTAACGGGATTTAGTATACGCCATTTCGAGCGGGGTTTGAAACCCTAAAGGGATTTTACAAATGCATTCTGGAATTTTTGTATAAATATATATACAAAACAATTTGGAGATGTTGAAATTATAAATGTATGAACAAATACTGAAATACATCTATAAAATCAAAATCCATTTCATTTCTTTTTTTTAATCCACCATTACAGCCTTACAGGAGTGTATATAAATATAAATAAATATATTTATAAATTTGATGCACAAAACGCAAAGGAGAACTGATGCGCCGCCCAGAACAGTCGGGGAAAACGCAAAGGGATACCCTGCGTTGTCTCTATCAACTGATGGATGAGTTGCCGCACATTGCTTCGGTTCTTTCATTTGCTAGTCTTTGTCTTTATTTGCACTCTTGTAATTTGTTGGCTCTGCCTTATTGTTGGTTTTTGTCTTTAGCTTATTTTGACGGTTTATCCGTCGCCGAGTTCTTTGGCCTCTCGACCCCGGGCCTGTCCGGGCGTCGAATTCTTACTTAATCAAAAAAAATATATACTGTATAAATTTGGAAAAAAAAAGAAACTGGTGATCTTTTTTTTATTTATCAATGGTGATGATTTTCTTAAAATTGCTTCGATCGAGGTGGACATTTTAAACTTAAAGGTAATATCTTTCCCATTATTTGTAATTCATTACTAATATATTTCAATATAAATTTGAAATAAATAGAAATAGGTGATCATTTTTTTTTTCTATCACCGATGGTCATTTTCTTAAAATTGTTTCAAGGTGGACATTTTATTAGTTAAACTCCTTTATATTTTATTAGGTAAACTTTATAATATAGAATTTTTTTTTCCTTCAAATGATAAATATATCTTTTTTAGACGGGCTTCTTAGTTGAGATTCAAGGGATTAAATTAAATTTTGTGTAGTACTTATTAACATATTTCTAAAGACATTTAATTTTCTGAGCAAAACGGGCCTATGTAACATATTTTTTTTGGCCCAATTGTAACCTATTTGTTTGGCCCAATTAAATTTAAACCCTCATCTGCAACTGCAACCTTCTCTCCCACGCCGCCTTCCTCTCAATCGTCATCTTTCTCTGGTTCTTCAAGGTACTGTTCTTCATTCTTCTCTCTCGCATGTCTCCTCTCTCTCGCTTCACTTGCTCTCCCTCTCCTTTGGTCTCTGCTCTTGAACTAGCGAGCACGATCTTTGGCTACGCCTCCATCTTCGAATTGGTTCGAGTTTCCGATCGTTTTCGGTACGACGTTCCCGGAACGGAATTCTATAGCACGTACCACGAATCCAGCTTCAATGGTCAAAGCAATTGTAGATCTCCAATATTATACGATTTAATTTTTAGTTATTAAAAAAAATTAACACAATTGAATTGAAAGTTACAATAAAGTTTGAGTGTGTGAGTTGTAGGTTTCGAGAATGGGGACTATATCAAAGAAGCTGGAAAGAGAACAACCTAGCAAGGTGGACTCAGAAGATGAGTATCAATCTGACGAAGACCTCCACACTGTGTGTCTCTTTTTATTCTTGTAACTTGTTTTCTGATTTGTTTTAAACTGTGAAGATATTGGGAGTCTGATTGGAATGTTTGTGGCATAGGCCATCAATGGCGAAGATGATGACAGCTTGTCCGAGTATGGGGATGATGCTTCTGATGATAATGAAGACCAGGATGAGGAGGAAGAGGAAGAAGAAGACGAAGGCAAAGAGGATGAGGACTTTGATGTTGAAAATGACGAAGATGACAAGGATCATGATGAACAAAATGCTCAGAAAAAAGATGGTGAGCTGGAAGAGCTGGAGAAAGAATACATGGATCTTCAGAACATGGAGCAGTAAGGCTGCCTTTAATTTCTATTCGTTTTTAAAAATTTCATTTGATAGAATTCCAATAGAATTCCAAAACTAATGTGCAGTTTTATAAGATAAATGTTAAATCTGCATATGCTGTTGAAATGCTCTGGCCTTTCATGGGTAATTAGTGTTTGCTGAGAGAGCCATTATGTTAATTATGATCTTTTCATGGTGCTTATTGTGGCTGTTTGCCTCCTTAAACTGCTGATATTTGGATTCTAGCAATCTTAGAAAAAGAATTAATTCTAACTAGTGTGGTTTAAAGAGCTCCTTTGATTCCAATATATTAGTTTCATCCCTGAGTTTTTATCTTTTTTTTTTATTTTTATTGGATATGATTAGTTTTGTTGATGATTTATCTACCTTCCAATTCAAACACCGGGAAGGACTATTGACGACCAATGAAGGATGAAAGATTGATTAAATTCATTGATACGTAACTGGCATTCCATGACTTCTATATTTCTTAATAAATGCTTTAAGCTATGACACTGAGTTCCTTGGTCTTCTTTTTGGTATTCAGGGTGTAGTATTTCCCTCATTTCCTTTAGTCATGCTAGTAACTTTTGGTGGCTATTGATGCTAGTCCGTGCACATTCATGCTATTTTTTTAATCATCAAAACTACATTTAACATGTTTTTATTTTTATGATGGATAATTAAATTTGATTTTCACTTTTATGGTCATCTAGAAATCTTGTTCAGAATCTTAAGCGCCATAAAGATGAAGATCTACTTAAAGGAAAGGCCATGAGGAACCAAAAGGTAACTTTAGCTTTAGAGTACTTGGGGTGTCTTAAATTTTTTAAAATATGGATTTCATTAGTCTCGTTCTCTTAAGATTATCCACATCTAAGGATTTTCATTACCTTAAGGTAACTATAAGTCTATAAGTTAAACCTTGGTTGAAGCATAAACCTTACGGAAATGAGATGAAAGAGGTTACCTTGGTATAGCACGGTAGCCTCTTCCCTTTTCTAATTTTGTTTTGTTTTTTTAATGAAAAAGTAATTCTACCATGTTCATCCACATTTATTAATTTTGATGATGATTAAAATGAATTAAAAAATATATATATTTCATTATTTTCTAAAATAAATTATACCATTAGTTTATTTTTTTTTACTCTATAATTTGAACACATTTTTAACATATATATGCCCACATCTTGACTTATTGTACTTTACACTTATTTTCTCACGTATTATTTTCTTAACAAGGGATCACAATAATACCCCACCCATCCCAAATATCTCATTTGATCCAATTCTTCTAAAAAATCCTTAATTTCAATCTCTTTGTTCCTGATCTAAAAAAATCCTTACAAATGCTTAACAATCATCCAATACCCGGGTATCCAAATTATAATCCACATAATCCGACCAACGTGTTATAATGTTTTTAATTTTCATCTAGATGTAATAAAATATGTTAACCAAGTAGTTGTTAATTTTGTTTATTTATAAATCTATAAATAAAAATAATGGAAAATAATATATGATGATACATATTACATAAAGGTAATCTTGAAGCTCTATCAAACGTAGTTGTTAATTTTGATGATACATATTACATATTACACAAGGTAAACCCATGGTTGTAGGACAAAAAAAGAGGTAACCTTAAGAAAAGAGGTAGATAAATTAAATTTAATTTAAAGAAAAAAATAAATGAGGTGTCAAATTATTATTAGGTGAGATGTAAAAAAAAGGGAAAGAGGTTTCCCATGGTTGAAGATGGTCTAAGCCTATACCAATTCTCATCAATATTGAACTTTGCCAAATTAAATACTAACGTGCATTCTGAAAGACTGTTATGTTTTTTTTTTGGCTGCATTTGTTGCTTGCCTTTGAAAAATATATTGCTTTTCTGAAATAAAATAAAACATGAGGGATTTAATTATCTGCTTTTATTTCTTTTTAGGCTTTGTGGGACAGGAATCTGGAGTGTAGAATCATATTGCAGAGGGCTTTCTCAAAATCAAATCGGCTACCACAGGTACAATTCTTCTGATTCTGTTGTCTTATTCTCAGCATGTGATTACTTACCTTCTGAAAGAGTCCAATAAAATATGTATGTTATTCCAGGAGCCATCCCGGTCATCCTTTTGCGAGTTTGACGAAGGAGTACGTGTTGCATACGTGGATTTGATTGAGTCATCCAAGAGGACCATAGATTCCTTTCTAGAGCTTCAAGAGGTATCTTGCCCTTACTAACTATATTAATGTCTAAATTGTCGAATAAGACTTGATGTGGTTAATGGAGTTGGTGGTTTCACATGTGCAGGCTTTACTGGAGAACAATCCATCAATCACCCAAGCCGAAGGTAATTTCTGTTTCTATCATTCTGATGTACTCTTTCCTTTTTCACTGTTTTATAAATTGATTACCATATACGAGCAGCAGGATTTGCATCCATCATTTAGATGTAAATTTTCGTGTCCTGCAGTGTCTTAAGGTTTGTATTTACGATAGAAGACAGATTTGTATCTAGATCTTCTAAAATCAGAGGAGGTGCTTTGTTAGTATAGAAAATAAAGAATCATGGACTTTTTCTGCATTAGGCTTTCAAAATTCTTACTTTGATTTCATGTTACTGAAAAATCTAATACTATCTTAATCATGGATTTTTTCACCGGTCATAGTTTTTTGTAAATTTATTTTAATTTTACTTATGTTTTTTCACCAAGGAAAATTTTAGCATTTTCTTAACCATTCTGTCCATATTACTATCTAATAAAGTTGATTTTTTACATTCTGCACCAATTCATGTCCCATTTTTTCTTCAGTTTTCGTACTGGCTGTATCATTTGCTCCTTTATATCCTGTTGGGTGTGGTTTTAATTTATTAACTACATGTTTATTCTTCAAGGAAATTCTGGGTCGTCCCTTAAGCAGTCACTGTTGAGTAACGACGAGGATCTTGAAACTGATGAACAGTGGTTGAAAATATCACAAATGCAAGCAAGGTATTATGCACATCTTGTTCTTGTATTCATTTGTCTGTTTGTCTGATATCTTTGTTGCTTCTACAATCCACACTAGGCTGTCCCACTGGCAGTTGGACCTTTAAGCTGTGTGGAAAATTATGGTTAACTGCAAGTCACTAAGTATTGAAGTGGGAGTAGTGTAGCACTAGCACATGATTTAGGGAAACCAACGGAAATCCAGAGGATTCTTTGGCCACAGATTCCCAAGGGTTTTTGTTATAGACAAGAGGATAGAGAGTCAAGAATACACAAATTCACAGCAAAGCACTCAAGGGAGTCCCCTGGAATCCTCACTGCAAATCCCAGTAGATATGTTTATTTCTCTAAACTCTGAAGGAGATAAACCCTCCAATGAGCCAAAGGCAAAATTCTGATCCATACTCACTATTCTGGATGAAAAATACCAATAACGATCTCCTTATTTAAGGACTAAATAGCTGTCCACTACTAGCCACATGCTAGAGAGATCCTTCTAACCGCCTACCCACAAAGGATCTTTCTACCCCTGGTAACTAACTCTAGGCCTGGTTTGGCTTCCCTCCCCCCTTTTTCTGCAGCTTTGGCCTTCTGGAATAGATGATGTAGGGTCCTGATGCTTGATTGCTAACAGTTCTAAAGTTGTTGGTGACATTTTAAGTGACCAACGGACCTTATAAGGTGTTCTAAGCAAAAAGTTATTCAATAAGCATGACATCTAAACAAATCCAGTCCTCCAGCAAAGCATCCATTCTTTGGCCAATACTAAGGCAAAAAGCCTTTCACATAAGCAAATACCAAAAAATAGCTAATTAGGAGCCCCCTCATCTTTTTTTTTTCTCTTTCTTTTTCTTCTGAGGCTATAACCTATCATCACCAGTTTCACCTCTCTGCAAGTCTGCCATCTCGTCCTCAGACATGTGCAAACTCATTCTGGATCCTTTTCAGATCCTTGCCTATGTGCATAGCATATTGTTTGGTAATGTGATTTATGATTTATTGTTCCAAGGATGAAAAAAGGACATTTGCATTGATTTCTCATTTTCATGAGGTGGAAATTATTTTTTGGTATGTCGAAATATGCTTATTGAGTTATTGGAGGACTATGTTGTAATTTAGTAGTTCTATATATTCATTTGCTTCTGATGCTTCTAGATTTAAGCAATTATGGATTAACTAATTTGTTTCCTTTTCAACTTATAGAATAGCAGCTTTCAGAAACAAATCTGTGGATAAGTGGCATAGAAAGAATGAAGTTAGCACAGGTGTTGCTGTCAAAAAGGGGAAATTACATGCGTTTAATCAGGTCTACATTTCGGATGGAGCTCGATTAGCTGGGGGTAGTTTTGATGATTTATGACTGCATGCTTACATTTTCTTCTGGTTGCAGAATATTAGTGATCAGGTTGCTACATATATGAGGGATCCAAATAAAATGGTTAAGAGTATGCAGATGATGAGGGAAACTGTTGGAGTCTTTGGTTCTGTAAGCTACTGTTACTAATTATGCTTTTTGAAAGTTTGAGTTGTTCTAGTAATATTAGCATGTTATAATACGACCTTTAGTTGCTGAATAATCGTTTTGCTGGGCAGGTACCTAGGCTTGCAGATGAAACCAAGAAAGAGGTTGGCACTGTTCGTCCATATGTTAGTTCCTTGTGCAAATACCTGCTTATTCCTTGGCTAGTTGGCCTAAAGAAAGTTTACCCTTTTTTCAGTAATTCTTAGTATGTGCTCCTTATCAATTTATGCATATTGTAGGTTTTACTTATTTATTTATTTAGTGACGTACTTTGGCTTAATAGCACCTTAATCCTTCCAATAATTTTTTTCCGTAGGTCTAGTGTTCTCTGATTACTGTCATTATTTCTCTATTTTTTTAAAAAGTAAGAAAGAAAGAAGTCTGTCATTTTGTTTGTGATTTATCAAATATTTTGTGTCATGATTAACAATTGGATATTCAAACTGCACAGATATTTCATTTCTCTGCACCTGATCATCTTTTCGATTCTGTTGGACTTCTTAGCAGATTACTGCACATTTTCTTTTTTTTGTAGTAGCGCATATCAACGATTAAGCAGGCATATGAAACCTGTTTTGTCTGTTAAGAGATGAACTGGGAAATTATGTTCCATCAACCTTGTATAGCTGTTTCAAGCAAATTTGTTGTTATATTCCTGTTATGAAATAAACTCTTCTATTTATTTTCTACTATGTTAGGCATCATCAATTGCCGAGGGTGATCCTGAGCTTCTGGAGGACACGGAGTTCTATCAGCAACTATTCAAAGAATTCTTTGAAACGATTGATCCAAACTCTTCAGGTAGCTCACCCTTGTAAATTTGAATCTCTTTGTAATTCGTAGTGCGTCTTGCTTCATCCAGGAACATAACCTCGAAATGTCAAATGTGCCTTTGTAAACTTCTTAAAAGAACCAATTATTATTATTTTCTATTATCCATCAATTTTGGGCCATTTTCTTATGAGGTTAAATTGATGACATATTTCTTTTCAGTGTGCAGTCATATACATCCATGTTTATTTAATAACTTTTTTTTCACCCTTTGAAGCTAAACATTGTTTTGTCTAAGATCTCTAGCTTTCTTTTGTGACTTATGTGCAGAGGCGGCTTTTTATGCGATCAAGAGGATGCAAACCAAGAAGAGAAAGGTCGTTGACAGGCGTGCCTCCAAGAGCCGAAAGATCAGGCATGAGCCCCTCTTCTTTTCAAGATTTACTGTTTCTCCTATCCTGAAGTATATTCCTCAGCCATACACTCCGATATAATCATTCGATTTTTTTTTTGTAGGTACAACGTTCATGAAAAGATTGTCAACTTCATGGCTCCCCAACCCATGGATTTGCCTCCCATGGCCTCGAAACTGTTTGAGAATTTATTTGGCTTGAGAACATCGAAACCCGCTGCCTAGTTTGACATGTACGAGGGGCAGTGTTGCTTGCAGGTGAAATTTTCATGTGTTGTTCCAAACTGCTTTAGACGATATCCAGGCGATAAGGTTCGGTTTAGGTTGAGTGAAGGTTCAGTTCGGTTCGGTTTTTTATTTGCGTTGAGCGCAAACGTTGATTGTATCATTATATGATAAAGTTTAGTCACTAGAGCCAGTAAATCACATCCATTGTTGTTTATAGAACACAATTGTGCATCATTCATTTAACACAGCAATTGCCCTTGACATTAACATTGTAATTAAGTTAACAACAAATAATCCTTACATTTTCTGAAGCTCAGCAAGTGAAACTTATTGTTTTTGAAACTAAACAAAGATAACCCCTTATAGTTTATTGGAGTATATGTATATGTGATGTTAGAAACCTTTGCAAGTTGATTTCACGTAGTAGACTCCCACAGTTTCCCATCGTTTAGTCAGAAAATGTGGTGGTGCCCAAAGCCTTAACGACGAGCCCCTCCGCCTGCTCCGAATCCACCTCCAGCACCAAACCCACCACCAGCTACACCTCCGCCGCCACCAAATCCCCCACCGCCACCTGCCCCACCACCAAGACCTGTCCCTCCTCCTGCTCCAAACCCTCCTCCGGCACCTCCTCCAACACCACCACCAAGTCCGCCTCCGCCTCCGAATCCCCCTCCCCCACCAGCACCACCACCAAGGCCTCCTCCCACTCCGGCACCTCCACCGAAGCCTCCTCCTGCTCCGCCACCTCCACCCAATCCACCGCCTCCACCAGCCCCACCACCAAGTCCTCCACCTAATCCAATCGGTTTCGGGTCAAACCCTATCGGTTTCGGGCCGAGTCCGATCGGTTTCGGGCCGAGTCCGATCGGTTTCGGGCCGAATCCGATCGGTTTCGGACCAAGAAAGTGCTTGTCGTCGTCGTCATCAGCGCCAGCGCGGGCGCACACGATCAAAGCAGCCACAAAAACAACCACCTGCAACCTAACCATATTGGATCACAAAGGGGAAGGGGTGAAGTTTTGTTTTGTGAGTGAATTGGTAGTACATGGAGGAGGAGTGAGTGGATGTGGGTATATATAGCCGAACATACCAAGCCATGATCTGTGAATGGAATGCAAGTGGGAGAGTAGTATATTAATGAAGGCAGTGTCTCAACTGCCGTTGGCGCCATTAGAAACTCTTTATTCATGCTGAACTATTTAGTTATTTGCCCAACTGTTCGTCTTGCATGCCATTTCTGTAAATGCCCAGCTCCATCCATCTCTACCTTTTATTTAGGGTTATACCTTGAATTGGTAAATAAAGAGCGGTCATTTCGGGGTTCGAACCGGGGACCTATGGGTACTACCCACAAGTCCTTTCCGGTGAGCCATTTCGCAATGGTTATTTAAAACTATACCACCTAATCCTATACTGCAGCTAGAAAATTGCTTTTGGACAATAATAAATAAAAATTAGGCTGTCAGTTTTTCGAGTGGTACTCAAACTTTTTAAAAATTTTGTACCTAACGGCACCACCTTTGTGGATTTCGGCCTCCTCGATCCGTCGGGGTTCCGCTCCATCCACCGCCCCATCCCTTCTCCTTCTCCTCTATCCTCTGGATGGTTTGGTTTGGATCCGTCAGTTTCCTCCTGTCTGCCCTGGTCAACCCCTCTGCTTGCTGGTCAATCTGCCACCGACTCTCTTGGTCGGCCTCTCCTGCTGGCGTTGGTGGTTCAACCCTCTGTTGGCCTCCATGGATAATATGTCTTTCGATGGGTGTGCCCTCAACCCGAATTTTTTGCTTTGGGCCCAAGGCTTGCTCTTTGGCCCGAACCAGCTCAAGAATTAAAGAAAGGTTTTGAACAAATTTCCGAAAGGGTCTTATCTTATCCATATTCGGTTATTGATAGCACGCATTTAGTTAGACATATTAGGATGCATTTAGCATGATTTAGATGTGCATAACATATAGTTTAAGCTAGATTTGCATTTATACTTGTGTTGTTGGTGGAGTCGGAATCTACACGCTTTTATGAATTATTTCAGGTATATGTGGATCCGACGAGGAATGAGGAAGCTCATGGATGAAGGAAGACTGAAGAGGAGGAGGAAAAGTGAAGAGTCCGGGAGCGGAATCGAAGTTAGAGAGCCGAAGTGAAGAACAAGTCATGCCAGTAGAAGTTGTCGCCAGATATGCTGAACTTATTTCGCACTTTCTGGAAGCCTCGGTGGTCCGATTGACTATTATAAGCATGCGTTGGAAAGCTCTTTCCGATATCTACAACTTTCATGTTGACATCGAGACCAGATTCGAAACGGAAAAATCAATGTGAACAGTAAAAGCCCCCCCGCGGTCTGGGTTGGCTGCCCCGCGGCCTATGCAGAAACGCCGACTCTACTGAACGGACTTTTTATCCACTTAATTAGGTTTTTAGAATTATTATTTGGCCGATTCTTTGGAGGCTTTCTAAAGGCGTTTTAGGGTTTTATTTTAAGAATCTAATTCTTTAGTTTATGAACTTGGAGATTATTAATTGAGAGAACCCTAGAGGGGAGCCTCCATGGCCATGGAGTGCTAAACTCTTCCGTTTCGTCTATGGATTGAAGCTTTGGTTTGATAAAGTTGTGAGATTCCTATTCTTGTTATATTCCTATTGATTCATATTGATTCTTTTGCGATTATTGTTGATTTCTTCTAGTCCGTACAACTAGTTGAGATTATTGCTAGGATTTTGTGGATTCCTGGTAGGGAACCTTAATCCATAGTAGCAATCATGCCTTTGTAGGATTCGTATGACTAAACTGGTGTGTAGAGAATCAATTATATGTTAAATGCTGACTCGTAGCTTGGTGTTGCATGTATCCTGGTTAATCCTTAATCTTAATGCTACTATTAGGTTAAATCTTGACCGTGTTGGGGTTATCTAATTAGTAAGTGTTACTAGGACTCGTAGGACTAGTAATTTACACAAGATCAAGATAGGAACAATAATAGGATGAAAAGAGAACTTGAAGAAGAATCGATAATCAATCAACCAAACTAAAGTGCATATTTGTAGATGAAACTAGTCCTTTAATTATTATCTCCATTAACTTGTTTATAGTTTATTTTATTTTCTTTCTTATTTTCACCACTCAAAAACCCCCGTTTTCTATTAATTGGTAAATAAACTTAACTTAGCAATAACTTGATTCTCTGTGGGATCGACTCGTACTTATCACACTACATTAGTTAAGATAAGTTCGAATTTATTTTGATACGGTTTATGCGACTAAAAACCGTCTATCAGTTATCTTTTTTCCGTTTGGGGCTGAACAAACTCCTTCATTTCCTAATTCCCACTAGGGCTTGAGTCAAACATATTATTAAATTAGTAATAATTTCTGGGTGCTTTCTGCTCGGGCTGTTTTCGGCTTCATTTGGATTGACGTGGCAGTCTTTGGCTTTGTTGGTGTTCTGGCAATCGGAGTCGGGATTGGCTAGGATCGTGGTGGTGTGTACATGGCGACTCTGTGTATGGATAGATCATAGATTCCTTGGAGGTTCATCTTCACTATCTACAGGGATGTCGCCGATCAACAGTGCCATTTCACGATGGTGATTGACTTCGTTCGTAGTCTATGTCCCCAACTTGCTAGCTTTATGTTTGTTGTGTTTTATCTTTCGTTGTTGTATAACCTGTTCTTTTGCACCGATTATGTATTTGTTGTATTTTGACGGTATATCGTCTTGTCGGCCCCTAGCGTTCCAAACATGTCCGAACTCAAACCTATATCTATATCTATATTAACTCTAAATTTAGAAGAGTTTATGCTGAGGTGTTAACATTAGAGAGATTTTAGGGGTTTTGACCAATTATAATTTTTTTTTCTCTTTAATCCTTTTTTTTTAATTCTCATTTTTTCTTCTTTTTCTTTTAATTCTTTTTTTTTTCTTTAATCTTACTAACTATTGAGCTTAATTCAAAACATTAAATTCAATCAAATATAACTATTGGGCTTAACTCAAATTCATTTACTAACTATCTATATCTATATACTATATTAATTTATGTCACATGTCCTCTCCATGTTCAAAGTTATTTGTGAAAATATTATTTACATAATATCATTTTATTATGGTAACTATATTTTCTAATATTATTTTTTTAAAAAAATATTCTAATATTAATCACCCAATATTATTTGATTTTACATTTTTTTTACCAACGAGATTAATTCAAAACTTTTATCTTTTACTATTTATTATTTATTTTTCTCTTTATCTCTTTAATCCAAGTGTATTTTTTTCAATTATTTTTAACACATTTACTAATCAATGAGTTTAATTAAAAATGTTGAATTAAATCTAATGTCTATGATTTATCTTTATCTAAATATTATTTATAAAAAAAAATCGCGTCATGACGCGGGGAATTTACTAGTTTTTACTTAAATAAAAAAAAAAAACTCCCACATTATTCAGAAAACCAAGATGGATAAAGCCCAAATCCAAATTTCTATATCTGGGCCCAACCCAAAGTAAACAAAAACGTACGTTATAATCGTGCTTTATTGTGATAGAATCATGTACAATGACTATTGACTAACAAAATTTTGTCCATCTACAATTGGATTTTTTAGTTTATCTTCTCAACGCTAATAATATCTCAACAGATATTTTCGTCGATGCCTTTGAAACAATGGCAGGGGGTTTCAGGTTTGGGGGCCGCTAAAGCCCCTCCTAGCCGGGAAGAAAAACTGGATTCGTCGATGCCTTTTATATAATATATATTTAAATAAAAATAATTTTTTTCAGATATACATACCAAAAAAATCTCATCTTTTAATAATTTTTAATTTTTCTTAATTTTTTCTACTAAAAATAATTATTTAAATTAAAAATTTTAAGCTTTGAAATGGAAGAGTTGGGAATTTGTTGGACCGACGATATTCCATAGCAAAATGTAAAAGTGCTACATTTGTCCAAGTTAAAAGATCGATGAACTAGATTAACCATAGTCACTAACAATTCTTACAATATTGACTACATTGTCATCATCAAGATAAAAACAAATGATATAAGTCGGTTTATATTAGTTACCTAAGCCAAAAATCGTTCATTCTTTATATAACACTGTTATGTGTAGATATTAGAGAATATCTGGTGTCAGACCCTGTTAGATCATCACCTAGTTGCATATATCCATCCTGACAAGGGAAAGGAGGTTCAGATGTGACATGATAGCATCATAGTCCATTGTGTGTCCAGATGTGCAACTTTGTCTACAACTTGGTTAACCTCGCGGAAGACATGTGAAGGAGGACCACTCAAAGTGTTTGAGGACAGGAGGAGCTACTGAATCATCTATCTCCCAATGACATTTCTACTTGCTAAAAATGGAGTATATGACTATAACTTTGTAAGTCTGTCTCCTTCGATGTCAATTAGCTGATAGCTAGGCAAGGTCTCTACTTTCTAGCTGTTGCAAAACTAGACTAAAGTGCTATGTTGGGGCTCGAAACCACTTTCCAGCCGCACCGGAAGCGAATTCGGGTAATAAGAGAATCAACAACAATCAACCAACCGATAATATCCAATTCAGAAACCAAACAACCAAGCAACCACAAACACAAATAAAAGGACAAATATTGACACAAGATTTACAAGGGAAAAACCCTCTCAAACCAGAGGATCAAAAAACCCACCTTCCGCCCACCAGAGCAACCAATCCACTAATCAACAAACCAGTACAAGTGTTTAACAATCCAGTCTCAGCCCGATACAAATAAACATGGAGATCTCAAACACCAATCTAAATACAACCCGATCTAGAATGGATTCCTCTCCAAAACCTAGCTAAACACTTGTAATCAGATTAGATTTCCAGGAGGAGAAAATATCTATCAACAAACAGCCGTTGTTGACTTGTCGAAGGAAGAAGACGGATCACCATATATTTTAAATTACACAGTCTTTGTTGTCGAGAAATTTGGGAGAGAGGGTAGTATTACAATCTGCTAGGAGAGCTGCCATTAGGGAGAGGCAGACGTTGCAGGGTGTATCCGTTCCGATGGAGACGGATATCGACGCGGTAGATGATGATACCGCGGCTGCCGTCAGGGAGACCCAGACGTTGGAGGATGTAGTGGATCCTCCGGAGAGGGACACTGAGACGGTAGGAGCTGATACTGGGCACACGTCCCAGTCATCTATAGAGACATATCAGAGTCTGGTGCAGATTGAGCTGCACTTGATGTCTGACCACACGGATATCAATGCGGTATTCAAAAAAGTCCGGAAACGTAAAGTCCGAAAACGTAAAGGCACGGGTACACCGTGATCTTCTTCCGCCATCGGAGTTGGTCGTCCAAATTCCATCGGTCGAAGGAGAGCGAGCCTCTTATAAAAGTGCGAAACTGATAGATTCCGTCGTGAGTTCCGACGAAAGTTCCCAGCTTCGTCCTCTTGTAAGAGGTTCATTCTCCCTTGACAGATGTAATTTAGACGCCCACTCCCATGACGAACGAAGATGACGGTGTACCCGTACCTGTACGTTTCCGAAGCATTTACAGTTTTGTTTGGATGATCAATAGTCATCCGCAGGATAATGTTAAAGACGTCATGGGCGTACATATATACTATCACAACGTCTTTCACAATATCCTGCGGATACCTATTGCATTTTATTAGATCGAAGCTACATAACCCCACATCGAAGCGATATAACCCGAGCAACATGCCAGCGGCCAGCGATTTCAATCAAAAGACACAAATCGCCGGTCGTGGCATGTTGCCTAGGCTATCATCGCTGTTGAGCCATGAAAAAAGTACAAATTTTATTTAATTTATAAGACGAAGCGATATAACCCGTGCAAACTAGTCAACGGTCAAAAATTTCGTTCTGAAGACACAAATCTTTGGCCATGACTAGTTCGCACAGAGTATCATCGCTTTTCCGCCACGACAAATGTCACGAACCGGCCATGGCGGTATATATAGATACATACCGCATGGGCAAGCGGTACACTGTGCTTCACCGTTTACCTAGGCGGTGATGTACCGCAGACATATACGGTATCCATTGCACCGTTCACCTATGCGGTGGGCCCACATATTCAAATAATTCAACCCCAACGGTCATCTGGAAACACCGCATAGGCATGCGGTGTTACTGTATAAGAAGTCACCCGCTCTCCGTTGGAATGCATCCAATCCCATCACCCCCCATCAACGGTCATTTTCTAATATGGTTAACGACGACACCAGCCGACGACCTTCAAGCCCGGGGGAGGAAGCACCTACCGCGACGCCAATGGCCGATAACTCACCACCACCTCGTCTTCCGGTATGTGATTAATGTTTATCATTTGGAATGTCGTTGTAGGTAGAATATAGGTACTGGAATCATATGGAATGGAAACCAAGATATAGGTACCGGTTATGTAGGGGAATAAATTAGGTTCTGAAGTAGAGCAGACAGAAACCATGAATGGTTCGCGTAATATATATGCACTGTTTGCATGCTGGCAGCTACCACTGGAGGAGCAGGCTGATCCGATGCCGGAAGACGGTCAGGACGATGAGGCCCATAACCAGGAGTACCGCGATTACACTCCCGAATTTGCTACATCCCAGACGTGGACCAATCGCGACGATCTCCTACAACACTGTCGTGGCACAGCATTAAAACTTAATATGGTTTTGACAATCAAGCGTTCTTAGGGGAGCACTCCTACAAGGCGTGGGAGTGTATTGCTCGCATGTGAGAAGTACGGCCAATACACTCCCCGTAAGAGACAGCGAGTAGCCGGAGATGATGCAAGCGGGAACACGCGCAGAGCTGTTTCGAAGATAGAGGGGTGTCCGTTTGTATTGTCTGGCGTGGAGTTCAAACGGGGCGAATGGGGCCTGGACGTTATTCATGGCAAGCACAACCATCTACTCCCCGGTGCATTGGACGGTCACCCGTACGTCGGACGGATGGATGCAGATGAAAGAGACACTACGTTGGCCCTTACCGTCGCTGGTACCCCACCAAAACCGATTTTAGCTACATTGAAGATGACAGCTGACGCACGACAGAAGCTGAACTTCACATCGCGGCGCCAAGTGTACAATGCGAGAGCAAAGTTTAAAGCTGAAGCGAGAGGAGATCGAACAGTCTCCCAGGAAGCACTCCGCATTTTGCGGGATAAGGGTTACTACTATTGTACGAGGAGATCCCCTGACGATCCCAACAGGCTTCAAGATCTATTCATCGCCCATACAGACGCTCGCCATCTTCTAGCCATGTTTCCATACGTCGTCCTCGTCGATAGTACATACCGGACGAATGCGTAAGTTTCTATATACACTTATTCTTTTACCCATTCCCACCACGGCATGCGAACTCAAATATTTCATTGTGCAGGTACGGGATCCCTTTGTGTGAGTTCGTTGGATTTACTTGCACAAACAAGAACTTCGTCATCGGGTTCTGCTTCATGTCGCACGAGAACACAAATACGTACATTTGGGCGTTGGGGCAGCTCGTTTACCTCATGCGAGGTAATCTTCCTAACGTTATTGTCACTGATCGAGAGTTGGGGTTGATTGCGGCGCTACGAGAAGTTCTTCCCAACGTCAGGCATATGTTGTGCACAATGCACGTCCTCCGACGATGCGAAGAAGCTGCTTTCCAGAAGTCAAAGAATCTTGATGTTGCTAGGCGTTTCAAGAACGCATGTGTTGGCCTGTTCCAATCCAGATCGGTTGAAACTTTTGCCGCTAGAAGGAGGGGTATGCATGCAGAGTGGGGGCATATTGAAGGGCTTATGCCGTATTTGGAGGCGACGTGGTTACGAGATTACTCGGAGCAGATAGTTCGTGCATGGACAGATGCAATCCAGCATTTTGGTACGACCACGACGAACAGGTGCGCCTACGTTTTCAATATAAAATTCATTATACACGTAATTTGTTTAGGTATAACGATTTTCACCTGCGATTCACACTTATCTTTTAGGGTTGAGGCTGCTCATTCTGTGTTGAAAAAGACCTTAAACTCTGCAGTCGGTGATTTCACTCACGTGATAAACACAATCGATCTCATGATGGCGGATCAAATATGGGAGGTGAAGAATACATTGGGGAGAGCGAACAACACCTGGCCTACAGACTCCCACGACCTATGGATTTTCGATCGAATTCGGAATATTGTGTCGAAGGAATGTTTCAACTTGTTGTTCGAAATCTACACAAAGATGGAAGCCGAGCCACCGTCGCAACCATGTAGAGATGCATATTGGAGGGACGTCTACGGTCTTCCATGCACACATGACATGCAAGCTTGTCGAGACACGCAGATACCCATCAGACCATCCCAGATACATAATTTTTGGAAGCAATTGGATTTCAAGAGGCCTCATGTTGACAACGTCTAGGATAACACTCCACTCAGCAGAGCTGATGTGGACATGTCGCGCATGATCAGTTTGTTCCAGAGCGGAGCTATGGACGAGGATACTCGTTGGAGAATCGCGTCGGCATTCAACGACGGGGATCGTCCGTCCCAGACACCGTTGACCACCCCTGACCCGGAGGACCGTAGACTGCCCGGGAGACCGAGGACTCGCCACCCCTGTCAGACGAACCCTCTACCTTGGGAACGTGAGCGTGCTCGGGCTCAACGCCAGGCAGATAGACAGGCGACCACTGGATCCGCACGAGGGCGAGGCCGAGGTCGGGGTCAACCGGCATCAAACGAAACAGATGACGTGGAAGGTACTGAGGAGGCCACTGGGTCCAACGACATTGCCATCGACGACCCTCCTAGGGGCCGAGGAGTAGGCAGAGGCCGAGGACGGGGTCATGGAAGGGGACGTGGACGAGGTCGATCGGCGTCGGAGCCAGCTCCGGAGATTGTAAGTGACATTCCAACACCAGCACCTACGGCGCTTCCACCACAGAATCTACCTCGAGTAGAATTCAATTGGGGCACTGGCAACGTCGACGAATTCATGATTACTTTCGTACGAGCCGTCACAAATGTTGCAGGTGATGGTCACTGTGGGTATAGGTCTTTAGCTTGTCTTCTCAACTTGGGACAAGACGCATGGCCTCGAGTTCGACGAGAGCTGGCCGTTGAGTTGCAGGTGCATTCAGATCGGTACCATTACTATCCGGCCTTACAGGAGCTCATCATGAGGGTCAACTATTTCGGCACGTGTCATGATGCTACGTATTGGATGGAGATTCCGATCATGGGCGAGGTGTTTGCCACGCTTCACCAGCGTCCTTTGGTGATTTTGTCACAGATGATGCCTATGTTGTGCCTACCTCTGTACGCCACCGGTGGCCCGTCAATACCGGCCTATGAGGAGCTAGATGGAATAGCTTTAGTTGGCAACAGCAACCATTTCGTTCCGGTACGTTTCGTATTTCGTATTCATTAATTTGTTACTGTTTTGTTTCTCTTTTCTAGCATCAATATTAACCTTGTATTCACAGATTTGGTTGTTGCCTGGTTCACCTCTTCCTCCAGTCTACGTCACATGGACACGGCATCACGATCGCACTGTCGACGGTTGGGACGAGCAGTTTGCAGCGAGGATTGCACGATATAGAGCTTACCGCCGTCGTGATGGTGGCCGTCCCCTACCGTATTAGCATTTCCCACTCTCTGATGTCATTTTTCGAACTTCATATGTTCAATTGGGTTGTATCTTTCTCTATTCCATTTCACATCCGAACATCCGAACTCCATATTTTCGTCATCGCTTATATCTATCGCACTTTCGTTTTAATCATCTTTGTTTTCAATTCAATATATGATTTTTTTCAGATCACGGCGTTTATTAAAAGTTAATTCCACTATAGTAGGATATACCATTGCAATGTCCATGGATTATACGATAAATTCGTAGTGTGGACGAATACCGCAACCCTAAGCGGTGTGTGTCGGTTCGAATCGGTCCCCTCAGCTCTTCCAAATAGTTAAGCGCAAATCGGGTTATCCGATACCCACCGCATGGGTATGCGGTGGGGTTGAAACGGAACGGGGTGTTCACCGCATGAATATGCGGTATGTCTCTATACGGTGGCCATCACCGCTTATACATGCGGTGATTCACCGCATGTATAAGCGGTATGTCGTTGACCGTCATTAAGTCCGTCATTAACTCACCGCATAGGTATGCGGTGATTAGCGGTGGAAATAGTAAAAATTAGCGGTGTAGATATCGTTTCCTTATTTAATTACCTGACCACATGAAATAATAAAAAGTCAACAGTCACCAAGTCTGACTTGACCTTTTCATGCCTAAATTCACTTTGACTCTTTCTACCTTCTAAAATTAAAAATAAATAATAAAAAACCATCTCGGCCGTTGATCAACGGCGGCTCAATCCTCGACCGTTGGATCCCGTTATCCTCGTCCCCCTAAAACGCGTCGTTCCATCCCGCCTGTCCTACACTCCTATTATTGCGTTTAATGAGCGAAGACGAAACGGAAGCACCTCAGAAGCTCATCTACAGCCTTCAATGGTGGACGGGACTTCTTCAAATTCAACACTATAAAAATCTACTTCTCGGTCTCTCACCCTCAAAGTCTTATCCGATCTTGCTATTTGTGATTTTCTAGAACCCTAAGACAGAGTTCGTTAAGCCTCGTCGGTGTTCATGGCTGACGTTGCGATGCATAATCCGGCACCAGTTACCGGCAACATCCCTGATTTTCCGGCGGTTTCCACCCACGGTGGCCAGTTTATTCAGTACAACATCTTCGGAAACATGTTCGAGGTCACTGCCAAGTACCGGCCGCCGATCATGCCGATCGGTCGAGGTGCCTACGGGATTGTCTGGTAATTTCTTTTTTTCTTTTTTCTGAATTCATTGAATTTCTGTTTTGAGCTTCTTTGATTGATGTTCTTTTTTCGATTGGTTCATTGAAGTTCGGTGTTGAACACGGAGACGAACGAGATGGTGGCGATGAAGAAGATAGCGAACGCTTTCGATAATTACATGGACTCGAAGCGTACGCTTCGCGAGATCAAGCTTCTCCGCCATTTTGACCACGAGAACGTATGTAATTGACTGTCTCTTTCTTTGCTTTGTGTGTTTACTGAGATAATCAATTAAACGCGGAAAATGTCTAGGTTCCAAATTTGATCCTTCCAATTTGTTTGATTGCTGTGAGGTTTAACTTGAATTGGTTCCTACTAGTCATCAATCGCCGTATGATAGTGTAATCCAGGTGTATCTTTATCTGATGCATCAATTGTGAAAGCGTTATTCAACCAATTGACGCCATTGTCAAACTAAAACTAGTAAGTTAGATCATGTGGTTATCATTTGAATCTGAAGTTTCTTGTGGCACAGCACATGTAAACAATCTGCAGTAATACATACCATTGCAGGTCTTGTGAAATGAAAAAGAGGAATATAGATGCTAAATTCAGACAGATTATGAAGATTTACAATGTTCCTGTATGAATTTCCTGCTGTAATATGTGTGTTCTGAAGCTTGGGTGCTTGTTTGTGAAACAGATTATGAAGATTTACAATGTTCATTTAAACAATCTGCAGTAATACAATAGTCATTGTAGGTCTATGGAAATGAAAAAGACTAATAGAGATACTAAATTCAGACAGATTACGAAGATTTAGTTTCCTGTGGTTTTTGCATTCTAAAATCTTGGATGCTTGTTTGTGATACAGATCATAGGCTTAAGAGATGTAGTTCCTCCACCATTGCGGAGAGAGTTCACGGATGTTTACATTGCAACTGAGCTGATGGACACCGACCTTCATCAGATCATTAGATCCAATCAAACATTGTCAGAGGAGCACAGTCAGGTAAACTTTTCAATCCCCAATTGCCATGGAGTAACAGTGTAAGACTGCGGCAGCAAGAAACTAATACATAAATGGAACTTCTTGCAGTACTTCTTGTACCAGATCCTTCGTGGGCTTAAATACATCCACTCTGCAAATGTCATTCATAGAGATTTAAAGCCGAGCAACTTGTTGATAAACTCCAACTGTGATCTAAAGATCTGTGATTTTGGTCTGGCACGTCCAACTTTTGAGAATGAACACATGACCGAATATGTTGTTACAAGGTGGTACCGAGCACCTGAGCTTTTGCTGAATTCTTCTGATTATACATCTGCAATAGATGTTTGGTCTGTTGGTTGCATCTTCATGGAACTCATGAATAGGAAGCCTCTGTTCCCAGGAAGAGATCATGTGCACCAAATGCGCTTGTTAACAGAGGTAATGGTTACTACTATAATACTGTACTATTGTCTTCAGTAAGCCAATCGATTTGTCTCTAGCTCAAACACTATGAGGATTGATGAGTGATGATTGGCATGGTTGAATGATTTGCTTCTTTGTTCAGCTTCTTGGGACACCCCTGGAGTCTGATCTTGGTTTTCTTCGGAATGATGACGCGAGAAGATATATCCAACAAATGCCCCCACAACCTCGTCAGCAGTTAGCAAGGGTCTTCCCACATATCAATCCAATGGCGATTGACCTTATAGAGAGGATGTTGACATTTGATCCCACCCGTCGGATTACTGGTAGCTTTTCTCACTAACCCATGGACATGAATTAGTCTTCACCAATTTCTCAAAACTTACATATTACTCCTCCATTCATGGCAGTTGAAGAATCCCTATCTCACCCTTACCTGGCGAGGCTACATGATAACGAGGACGAACCTGTTTGCCCTGAGACATTCTCGTTCGAATTTGAGCGCCATGCCATGGGAGAAGAGGAGATGAAGGAGATGATCTACCAGGAATCTCTAGCACTTAATCCAGAGTACGCGTAACCAAGTACATACTTCAGATCTCTGTTGGCTCACAATAAGCTAAATGTAAGTGTAATTTTGCAAGCTTAGCAGCGGATGGGCACCAAGTCGCCAACCTTAGACAAGTTCGTAGCAGATTGAATAGACATTGTTGTATTATCTTGTAACATCGCGAGATTGTAGAATCCTATATGTATCACTCATAGATTACCTTGGTTTCTTGGTTCTTGATATTAAAGCTTTTCTTGTAATATGTCATGTATTGGATATGAATAATGAATTCATTCTTCTTATGCATATTTGGTACTAGCATTGTCCATTGATCCGCCAAGGCAAGAACTCGTTCGTTCCCATGGCTTGGCTTAAGGCGAGGCAAACACCGCCATTGAGCAATTGTGAGTAATTTTGGCTGTGCTATTACGAAGTCGTCTTGTACAAACTTGCATTAGTGTCTAGACGGTTTTTTCGATCAAGTGTGTAATAGATTCAATCTACATAAATAACATGGCTTTGGAAACTATATCCTAATCAACAACCACCATTCAAATCTGAAAGGACTCAAATTGAAACTCTCACACAATTCAGTAGTTCTAACATCCATATTATCCCTTTGTCATTTATGTTTTTAAGTAATTTAGAGACTCTATATATTAGAATGAAATTTAAAATAAGGAAAAATTACACGAATTAACCCCACTTTTTGAATAGTTATAGAAAGTAGCACCAACTATCAAGGCTATGAAAAAAAAACAACTCAGGGAGACAGGAATGGATCAAGAAAACTTTCAATGAATTTTATTTTATTTATGTTCATTAAAACTCATGTGTATGTTATTAGTGTTTTGAATGGCTATCATAGATACCATCAACGTTAATAATCATTTTACGTGAATTTTATTGAATAAAAAATTCATTGAGATTATTCGTTAGACTCACTATTATGTGCAACTTGTCACTTATGGTGTTATTTCTTCACAGCATTGAAAATTTATGCCATTTTTCACTGCTATATATCCTCAATCTATGGATTATTTAGTACAAATCTTTGGATTATTTAATTAGGGCAATTTGAAATTGCTCTAAAAATAATGAAGAAAATAAATTTCCTTGGAGGATCGTCTTCATTGTCCACATCGAACTCCTGTGTACCGCTGGTCAGCGGTGTCACTGCTTGGTGGTGCTTAGCGTCGGCTCTTAGTCTATGTTGTCGCCAACTTGTTTGGGTTAGGTTTGCATATTCGACTGCACTTGTGTGTTTCCCACCTTTGTTTTTGCACCCTTTGTTTCTTATGTTGTATGTTGGTTGTATTGACGGTTCGCCGTCTGCCGACTCTGTCTGCCTATCGAGGTGTCGGATATGTCCGGCTCTCGAATTATTTCCTAATAAAAATAAATAAATAAATAAATAATAAATAATAAATAAATAATAAATAAATAATAAATAAATAATAAATAAATAAATAAATAAATAAAATAGTACCCCTGTAAAGTTGTTGTGATTGGTTAAACCCGGCAAATCCCATGTCGGCGTCGGCCTAAGTCCTCCGCGTTCCTGTTCGTCTTTCTCCTACCGTCTTCGTCAACACTGGCGGTGGTAGCGAGGAGCGTGGTGGTGGCGGGGGGCTGTACCAGTGATGGCTGGCCTAGCATCACAAGTCCGACAACGCCCTCGAAGGCTTGTGAAGCGATTTGATATTCATCGGCGATCATTGCTCCGTTTCCGATAAAGGTAAAAGCTCTCTTCGGAGGGCAAACTAAACCTCCTTCGGGAGCCCCAAATCTCCTCCGGGAGCCCCAATCCACTCCTTCGGGGGTCGCTACCGCTTTCCCCTAACCCACCGCCTTCTACTCGGCTCTGGTTAATCGTCGGCGCTGGCTTTTTCGCTCTCCGTTTGCGGAAGTCCTTTCCTCTTCCGTGGGCGCAATCGTCATCCAGTTGCCCAATTCCCATGGGGTTTTTGAAGTTTGATTTCAAATTGAGGGTCGTCCTCCTCCGGTCTTCCTTCGTCTGCTCTCTCCGGTGGCCTCGGGCACTTGTTGTCGCCGATTGCAACCGATCTATTCTTTTAGGGCTTTTGTAGATCCATGGCCGGAGTTCTCTTTTTCGTCTCCTTCCTGTTCAATTTCGAGCGGATTCGACGTCAATTTTCGAATCTAGGGTTTGCTCCCTGTGGAAATCGTCCTGCATTAAGGCCGTCCCCGTCCTCGGTTCGGGCGACCTTGTTCCGGTCCCTGGCTTCCGAACCCTCTCTTGCAGGCGACTAGGTTCCGCCGTGCCGCTGTTGAGTTCGCACGCGGCTAGTCCGCTGTTGTCCTCTCCTCCAGCCGCCGTTCTGGTCTGCTGGTTCTGGTTCAATCGGTTGCGCTTGGCTGTGGCGCTGGCGTCTCGACGTCGAGGTTGCTCTTGCGTCTCGGTTGCCTCCATGGCCGCCATTGCCCTCATCGGTGGTTGCCTCGGTCAGAAATTGCCGTAGCTTCGTTTTCTGATAGGGCCTTTGTCTCGGGTTCTCCTTGGGCCCTAAGGAGACCCGAATGTGAATTTTTGGGCCCAATTTTGTCTTGAGCCCAAATTAACCCAATAATAATAAAAATAGGGATAGATTTATTTTATAATATGGAATAATTATATATATTCAGTCCGTAAGTTGTTTAAATGGCTTCCCAATTTTAGCCCTTATTACCCAAGTTTCGTCCTCCTTGCGGCTGTGCTTCATTTGCTCGTGTGGGTTGGTGTCCGTCTGTTGGTCGTGGTTAGTTTCGGTTGAGGAGCAGCTCTGCGGCCCTGGTTGATCGACGTGATCGTGTTGGTGGTGTTTGTGGTCTCCGAAGATCCTTCATCCAAGTGGGGGGAACGTCGTGTGATCCACACTTCCCCAGGTGTCGCCTTTGCCTTACATGGATTGCTGCTTTCCGTCTTTCCGGCGGCGAGACATCGTGTCAGCAAGAGCTGTCCCATGCGCTCGCTATCCACTTCTCCGCGACGTCTTCCTTTCTCTCGATGCTGTGTCCGCTGGGGTCTTGGGTGTTTTCCGGATTTTCTTTGGGTGCCCTTTTTATTGTACTTTATGTTATTTTTCTATTTCATTGTTGTATGTTTAGACAGCTTGCCGTCTACCGACTTCGTCGGCCTCTCGAGGTCCGGGTCTGTCCGATCTCGAATTATTTCCTTATCAAAAAAAAAATTGTTGTGATTGGTTAGTTTTTTCTCATATTATTTTAAATATAGATTTAAAGGATTTTTTATTCAATTTATAAACCTAAAACTAATGATGGTGAAAGTTTATACTGAATTAATTAATAAAGATGTGAAAGGGTGGTTTCTTCTCTTTAACTCAACGCCCCAAAGCATGAAAAAAGCGTAAATGAGCGCCGGCGGAAGGAATAAGAATCAATAGAAGCATTCCCATTCTAAGACTAACTCCAATGGTTGTGTGTAAATGTCTAAATGTGTATTTTTTGGACATTTTTTAGCTCCATTGGTTGCTTTTGGAGTGTGCAAATGTGTACATTTGAGCATGTGATGTGCAAATTTGAGCACATCATCTCCCCATGTGCAAAAACTTTTTCAAAAAACAAGACAATCTTATTGGTGTGTTTTTTATGATTTTTGTTTTCTTTTTTGTTTTAAATTAATTGTATTTGAATGGTGTGTAAAAAATACACATTTGACCATTGGAGCAAAATACCAAAAAGTAAAGTGTATTTTTACACACCATGTGCAAATGTATACATTATAGACAAAACCATTGTGGATAGTCTAATCTGGACAAATTTTCGTTTACCACCCGGGTAGGAATACCCCCTATTTTTTAAATAAAAAAAAAACAAAAGTAATTGTAGTGTGGGACAAAGATAATTAATGAGGTAGAAGCATGATTAAGTAATAATTGCTTTTCTAGGATGTCTAACTACCTTATTTAATATCACCCCTACTCCTAGAATATATTATAAATGTGATTACATTAACATAGTATATAGTTATTACATTATAATCTACCTTATGTAATAAAATGTGATTACATTATATTATAAATGTTATTAATTTTATAATCCTATAATATATAGTATATATAGTTATTACCCATTGTAACCCAATATGTTTTTATATATATATAAAATCGTATCCTGTGTTATAATTTTTTTTAGTAAAGTATGTTTTTAATTAAGATCTAATATATATGATATATGTTTGATATCAAAAATTAACTTGTATATGATATATGTTTAATGTATATGATATATGTTTGATATCAAAAATTAACTTGTATATATATGATATATGTTTAATGTGTACAAGGGTACATTGTGTTAGACGGTGGTTATAAATTGTGATTAGGCTTGTAAAGTAGTTTGTTAGAGAAGTTGTTAGACAGTGGTTATAAATTGTGAGCTTTGCTCACTGTACATGTAATTCATTTCGGATAAGTGCAAGAAATCCAACAGAATTTTTGGCTCATCAGCTCTCTCTTTCTCTCCCAATTTCACCTTGTTTCAATCTTCATAATGTATATGATATATGTTTGTGTATTGTATTGTGTATATATGTTGTATAGCTATTCCCCCTTCATTAGCTAGGCCTGCATAAGTGATCACGGGTGGACTGTGGAGGATTCTCGGCCAGCTGCTGCAGCTCTCCCTTCACGTCTTCAGCTGCTGCAGCTCTCCCTTCACGCCATCAGTGGTACTGCTACTACAACAGGGGGCTTCACGGGTGGAATCTCCCTAGCATCACCAACTGTTGGAGCCTCCTATATCTCCCTCATCTTCTTCAATCAACCCCCGTCTTCTTCATTCAATCAACCCCCATCTTCTTCAATCAACCACTAATGGCGTTGAAGATAAAGACATACCCCTGGAGCACTTGGACAACTGCAGAAACCAAGGCTTTGCTAGAGATATGCGCAGTAAATAGAAGCAATGATGGAAACACCACCTCCATAGACTGGAATGTCATCCACGAACAACTTCGTGATGAACAAAGGATAATGGCTACTCCAACGATCATACGACACAAGTTCGAGACAATTCGAGAAGATTACGCGGTGTGGCTCTCTCTTTTTGATGACCCAATGGTCAATATATCCCTCCACAACTGTGAGGTTAATGCACCCGAATGGTGGTGGGAGTCCAAGGTTAGTGGTTTCAAAGTATATGTGTGTTTCGTTCTATCAAACAATTTTCACTAGCACACTATTGATTATATGTCGTTTCTTGCAAAATGTTTTTGTAGCAAGGCCCGTCATACAAGTTGATTAAGAATGGTGGTATGACTGGAGAGATCGTGGACCTGTGCAGTGAATTGTTCGGTGAACGAGATGTGTCTGAAGATCAGTATCAATTGAACGCATCGGAAGTTTCCAGTGGAGAGAGCCATGTTGGACGGCTTGATGATACTGCATCCACTTCCACTCCTTTCTTTCCAGGTGTGTAATGTATCGATGGCATGTTTGGATACTTTGATCAGTATGCTGATGTTCCAAGTTTGTTACTCTCCAGCACTGTTTTTGTTGAATAAATGTTACTCTTCCAGCACTGCTTGATTAAATGTTTTTGTTGATTATATGTTTGGTTGATTAAATGTTTGGGATTTCATGTTCAAAGAGCAAGTTTTTCATCATGAACTTCAGTTACAATTTCACATACAACTTCACATACTCTTCCATTATGAACTGTAATCCAAACCGCATATTGGGCCGGATTTTTAATGGGCCGACTTTGTGTGTTACCAATTAAATGTTCATTACTTCATTAGTGATCTAAGGTCTTATTTAAAGTGTTTTTTGCATAGAACTAACTCTATTTTTATGAGTTATGGTAAAATTTTATAACCATACAAATATCAAGGTTTAGAACCATATAAATATCAATGCATGCTTTGTTATGATAAAGTTTTATAATCATAAAAATGTCAAGGCATATGAGGATTCGTCATTCATAAGCATTTTTATAAGATTTTTATAAGCATTTTTGATAAAATTTTATAACAAGATTTTTATAAGCATTTTTTTAAGCATATGAGGATTCGTCATTCATAAGCATTTTTATAAGATTTTTATAAGCATTTTTGATAAAATTTTATAACAAGATTTTTATAAGCATTTTTGATAAAATCTTATAACAAGATTTTTATAAGCATTTTTAGAACAAGATTTTTATAAGCATATGAGGATTCATTTTGATTCATAAGCATATGATAAAATTAACGTCTTCAATCACAAATTTCATACAAAAGCAAATGAGGATCCATTGTCAATTTGTCATTCATCGGACTTAATACTAGAAGAAAGGTTCGATCATAACCTCTTCAATCATAAAATGGAGACCATTACATTTTGAACAGCATTATCACTAGCATTACAAACATGAAACAAACCACCACTCTCAACACAAAATTTTCTACTTGCAATCTGATATGATGTTCGCAAGTAACAGCCTGAGCCTGACCTCCATGGAACAAGTTCGGGTTTTCCATTGCACGACCAACATTCGATGTCCCTTTTCCACCATCGACCCATTGAAAAAATTCGCAGCCTTGACCAACCTGCATTGGATATTGATAAACTGGCCAGATAAGTTGCTAAACGGGAGTACAAACAAATAAATCCTAATCGGCTCCAAATCTTACCTTCCACAAGGAACAACCGTAAAACTGTCTACCGGCATTTTCTCCGTTCTTGCAAGTTTGAAGTGTGGCAGGGCGGTGATGTTTGCACAACAAACCTCTTCTCCGAGAATTCGCACTCCATGCTGAGTCCCCACTGCTAGGCTGCACAGACATCTCAAATCTCTCGCTTTTTTCTCACTCAATAATCGAATTTCGAAGAGGTGGGGTGCTTGTGCTGTCCGTGAAAGCTCAATAGGATGATGAGGGAGATAATTGCTTGTGTTGTCCGCATGGCTGCCATGTTCAATCACAAAAGTCCCGAAGTTCTTGGCTATAGGAACTCCAGCTCTATCCGAGTTCAGAATCCGGTTCTTGTTTCTTTCGCTGATGACCCTATAGTTCGGAAGGAGTCTCGGATTGGTAGGCACACACTCATGGTTGTGGTCTAAATTGACCCCAGCAATCACCCATCTACCGTCTACATGAGCTGATGCATTTACCTTGAACTGACATCCGGTAACACAAGTTAACGATCCTGTTGCTGGCTTCTTTCCCTTCGACGCAAATTTTCCAAACTTTGAGCAAGCCAACCTCAGCTTCTTGTACTTCTCTGATCCATTGGGATCAGGATGTTTTTCAGAACTCCTGATCATGTACTGGAATCCTACCGCCTTCGCGTATGCATGCATATACTCAAAAACCTCTCTAGAATGTGCAAATGCCATCCCGGTATGCGGAGGAAGGATCTCAGTAAAACCTTCAGCCTCGTTGTCTTCGTTGTCTTGATCCTCTTCGTTGTCTTCATCCTCTTCATCCTCGTTGCCTTCGTTGTCTTGATCCTCTTCCTCCATGCTGATGGAATCTCTATCATCGAAATTGTCACCGTATACGCCAACAGAACCTGTTACAACACAATCACTCAATTGTTCAATTTGGTTGTCTTCACACATTCAAACAACAACAATCAAAGGAATAGAAGCTTAGTGTATGAGTGAAAAATTACCTTCTTCTTCGGTAGCATACCCGATGTTTAGGTCAAATGAATGATCCATTGCAATTCGATTTGATCACTGAAGAATGAATATATATGATGATTAAAAATCGAAGCCTAAATACCGTTCAGATCAAAATTTGCAACTAAACAACACATAAAACTCAATATCCTGGTGCAAAATTTGCAACTAAACAACACATAAACCACACATAAACCCTAGATAATCGATTTCGAATTAAGCAAATAAACGAAAAATATACAATTTAATCATCTTAATTTACAATCTAGATTTGGAATCAAGCAAATAAACCGAAATTGCCCTAAACCACCCTGCAGAACCACAATCGATTTCAAATGAACCCTAAACCACGCCCAGAACCCTAATTAACCCTAAACCACCCAAAACGCTAATTAACAATCCATTGAGATAGGGAATTGCAGTTTAATCGATCTAAGGACATACAATGGAAGCGATATGGACTTTGAATCTGGGCATGGATCAACGACATAATTATATAAAAAAAACTGACCTTGTTCTTCGATCTCGCAGTTTAATCGCACTTTGAATCTGGGTGGAAGAGAGTTGCAGTTTAATCGAAGAGCGTTGGAGAAGAGAGTTGCTTGGAGTTTTTCCGAGTTGCTTTTCTCTGTTTTGAATTGGAGGAACGTTGGAGAAGAAGAACGTTGAAGCTCCATTGGGAGCTCGCGTACGCATTGAATGGGAGAGAGGGGGAGGAGCGTCATTATTAGCCTAATTGGAGCCTAATTAACTAACCTACTTAAAGCTGCTAATTGCTTTTCTCTTTTTTGCAGGTACCCGCGTGCTTTTACGTTTATGCCCCGGGTAAATTTACCCGGGTGGTAAACGTATCAGCGTCCTTCTAGCTTCATTAATTTAACATTTAGATCGAGCATCACATACGATACGTTGAGTTTTTCGATGATTAACGGTAAAAATAAACTAATGACCATATATTTAAACATAAATGTGTTGACTATAATGTTTGGACTATTATTTCTAACTTACATCATAGTTGATGCTATTTTCCATAAATTTGATTTTGAAGTTTAAATTATTTTCTACAACTAGCCCAAAGTTCGGTTTGTATTTCATGTATACACGTACTAGTTTAGAAATACCCATTACAACCGATAGTTTATGTTAGAGACGTGAATGAGATCAAAAGTGTCTCACATCGGAAAGTTAAACATAACAAGCCCTAGTATATGAGTTGGTGGGCTACTCCTTGTGTGCTAGGCTACCAGCGCAAGTGCGCCCGTGCACACGACCCCCAGTCATTGTTTCGAGTCGGACTTTGATAGTTTATTAAAGAGGAAATTACCACGAGTTTCTCAAAAATAAAAAATGTTGACAAAAAAACCTATTCTGGATTTTTTTTTTTATATAGAAAGAGCAAATCCAAGTAGATAAAAAGAGTGAATGTGATTTCCTCCTTAAAATTTAAACAGAAATGGTTTAATTTTTAATAAAAATGAAACTAAGGTGTGAATGACAAAAGTAGCTAGCATAAATACTTGGTTAATGTGCTTAGCCCATTAACGTCCATAATGAAATCGTTATTTTGCAAACTTTATGCAAAGTGCTCTTTCTATTGGCATCTTCATTGTATTGTGTGAGCAAAAGTTGAGTGAGATGAACAAAGGCATATAATCGATCAAATTTACTAGAGGTGTAGGGCATATGAGATTGTTCCCTTGGCCAAATTTATTCCCTTTTGACACATTGAAAACTTATTATTCAATCCCATATCTTTGGAGGATATATAAGATATGTTGGCATATAAATAAAGTCAACCTTGATTAAGGGTTTGTTTGACATTGTACAATGTTCATTAATCACTCGTTGATGAGAAGATACTTTGTTTAGGTTCACGATTAAAGTGTTTATATACGCCGGTAACACTAATGCCAAACAAACCCTAATTTCAAATTTCAAAGAGAAAAAATGGCAGGAACGGTGTCTAATAACAATGACATGAACGGTGATAAAATACTCAAATTCCAAATTTCAAAGAGCAAAAATCTCCCTTATGGAGTTTGAAAATGAAGATGTATATTCATCAAGTATATATGGTGGAGCAAGGGTATGAAGAAGCGGATTGAGCAACAATTGATTTCGACTAGCGAATAAAAGAATCTCTCTTATGATGCAAAGGCTTTATTTCTCATCCAATCCACAGTGGACGATGACATTTTTCCAAGAATATCAACGTCTAGCATGTGAAATATTGGGGAGATACTTGAGCAATACTCCCTCCGTCCAACAATACATGGGTTTTTAGAGGTAAAATTTTGTCCAACAATAGATGGTCTTTTATGTTTTCTAGGTAGGAAGTTATAATGATTTGTATTGGTTTGTGTGCTGTTGACTTTTTAAAACAATTTGATTGGTTAAAATGTGTAGTGGGTGTTAAAAAAATAATAAAATTTATGTAAAAGTTAGTGTAATGATGATGTTTTTTTTAAAGTAAAGTGTTTTATTAAAACTTGTGCAAAATGCTAAAAGGTCATGTATTTTAGGACGGAGGGAGTAGTATTTTGGAAATAAGATGGAAGCATATGTGAAATTGCAAACTTTTCATCGGGAATTTGAAACGATGGTGATGAGAAAAAAAAAAAAAAAAGGAGTTTACACAAGGTTGTTTGTCTAGTGTGTATGAGATTGTAAATCAAATGAGATCATATGGTGAAATAATTATTGATGAAACTGTTGTTGGAAAAGCTTTGAGATCCTGACTAAAAAATAGAGGAAATTGGGTGGAGTATACCCCTTTTAAGATGGATATTACATATTTATCCTTAAAATCAATTTTTATCCTTTTTTTAAAATGATTGATAATGAAGATATTTTAACAACTCAAATTTTATCCTAAATTTTTTTTATCCTTTTAAAAACTACTTAGTTAGATTACTGCAGACGGATTGGTGGATGAATGTATTATTATCAACGGAGAATTTTCTAGGTTACCACTTCAAGAATTTTCTAGGTTACATGTAACATTCCACCTACAATCCAACAATATATTACAATAAAAATAAACATTACTTTAATCATTCATGTAATACGATAATATTCATGCAATATAGTGTCATTCGTTACTTACAAGAAATCACATTATTGTAATACAATAATATTCATGTAATCAATTCCTGTAATGAATGAAATCTTCTACCCATTATTATACCCACATTTGTCTGGTAGAGTTGAATTACAAGAAATCCCTATAACCAAATACAGTAGCATACAATTCTTGTAATGAATGATTTACTGTAATGAACGAATTCTTGTACCCATTAGGCCATTACTATAACCAACTACAGCAACATACAATTATTGTAATGAGTGATTTCATGTAATGACCAAATTCTTGTAACGAAAGGTATCAATTAAAGTAGCATACAATTATTGTAAAAATAGATAACGATTATTGTAACCTAAATTCTTGTCCCTAACTAACAGGAAGCGAATACAATACGTAGGTATCAACCCTACATCGTCGTTCTTTCTTTTTTGGAAATTTCCTGAGCGTCACTTAATTGAAGAGATGAATGGAAAAGAACGAGCGTTAATGAAATTATAATTACTTAAGAATTATACGATTAGTTGTTACAATCAAATCAAGGACAAATCTGTCATAATAAAAATAAAATCTTCAAGGGTACATTTACCAAAAATAAACTTGAAAATGGTATAACTACCCAATTTGGTCAAAAAAATACGAGGATGTTGTTGTTGCTCTTAAAGAGTATAAGAATTTGTTTGAATTGACTTTTGAGGGATTAATGATTCATTATTTGTAATGTCTATGTAATCCAGATGTATGTATATATGTCGTGTGTATGCTTGTAATAACTAGAAGCTCAAGGACTAGGACTAGGTCACAGGTGGCTCGAACATGGACCAAGGATGGCTCGGTGTGAACTAGCCAGTGGTGCTTGATGACTTGGTTGGCGTCTTCCTACAGGTGATGTGTTGGATCAATATAAAGATGAACTTGGTTCATCTTATATGTTGGCCTAATCCAGTTAAGGCCCGGCCCACTTCTTTGCTCCAACTCTAAAGAAGCTTCCAATGGCTCATTGCTGTGTTTGTCTCAAATGTTGCGTTTTGCCTAAATGATGCTCCCTATAAGAGGCCTCTTTCTCTGAAATCCTAATTGCGAGCTGCTTCACTGTTCTTCATCCAAAAAGAGAAAGAGAGAGCGGAAGAAGCGAAACCCTAGGTTCCCAAGCGCCGCCGTTGGAGATCTCACACCGAAGAGGAAGAAGACGAGCTTTCGGCCTGGTTTCTCAACCACTACAGCGTCGTCTTCACATGCTCTCATCCGACTTCGATGTTCTTCGGAGTGAAGGGAGTATCTGTTCCTCTTCTATGTTTTCTCCTTGTCTGTCTGTGTCTCTGAGTTGCTTGACCTAGATCTGTTTCCTTGAGCTCGTCACTAGTATCCATGATCTGTACTCGTTCATACTTATTGGATTCTAGGGTTTGAGTCTCTCCCTCTTAAGGCTCCGCAGAGTAGGGAAACCGAACTGCGTTATCCATCTGTGTGTCTTTAGCTTCCACTTTGCATGTTTGTTATTCGATCTCACTTCTGTGCTAGTATCTAGGATCAAATCGCTTTCTACATTATTGGATAATGAGGATCGGATCGATCATCGACATATCTAATGAGAAGGGAAGAAAATTCAACAAGAATTAGCCAGGATCATGATGACTCCAACGTGCAAAGGATTTGACCTATTCAATTCAACCATTGTAAGAAAGCTGGATACACAGTAAAGAGTCGTTGGCACACAAAGGTAAACCTCAATGTTTGATCAAGTGCAAGCTATATGTGTGTTTTTTTTTATTAGGAAAGAATTCGGGTGAGTAAGCTCTACCCGACAACATCTTTACGGATAAAGTCAGAAAGACCAGATTTATTGTATATATCGACTCTCCTGGCAGAGTGGCAAAGGTGTGCAACCTTATCAGCAACCTTTTTAGATAATGATTTACGTTGTCTTTTAAATTCTTAGCAAACTTGTTACTAAATTCAACAATTGAAAAATATTATTGTAATTATATAATTATATTTGATAATTAATTTTAATTAAAATTTATTAAAGAAAATTAAAAAATGAAATGCTTTATTAAATTGAACATGTAAGGGCATCCCAAATTTGAAAAGGTTGCTCACAATGATCCGATTTTTCAAATCGGATGTTGAACCAATGTGGATCTTATATGGCTATTTGCAGCATTGTGATTTGTGCCACTATAACAATCCATGAAATATTAGTATAGTTTTGATACACCTAATAAACTAATCATTAAGTTAAATATAAATTAATTAATTGTTATCTAGCCTAGCTAGTAATTTACAAATTTGATAAGGAGATTAAAAAAAGGTGCAAATTTGGTAAAATCCTAGCCTTTGTTGGTGGGGAATCTGCAGGAATTTAAATTAAAAAAAAAAACATAAAAATATATATGTTTTGAATGCATTAAATAAAATGAAGGCTGAAACGAATCAAATTAAAGAAATGTGAATCAACTTATTGAAGAAAACAAGACAAAAATTGGCCTCCTGCCAAACGACACTTATCTTCTCTCTCTCTCTCTCTCTCTTTTTTTTTTTTTTTTTTTACCATGTATGCATATAATATTGATTTCCTATTGGTTTTATTCAAGTGTGTTTATCATTTAATTTATGGGCAGGGGTTAAAGCCTATTCACATAGGTTTCATAGTCTTTTTCCATCCACTTATCAATCACTCATTTTCTAGGCGAAATTAGTGATTACCCACAAATATATGTCTATATGATATCTTAATATATATTTAATTAACTTAAAAAGATCTTATAAGCAATGCATTAACCTCCACTTCACAGACTGGCCTGTGCTGCAAAAAATGGCTACACTCATCAACACTTCATCACCACCACATGAACCGGAGTCCGGCGGTAAACGCCGCGGTGGCTGGATCACCTTCCCCTTCATCCTCGGTATCGATCTCTTAATCTCTTGATTGACTGCACTAGCTATCAAGATTGGATTCTATAGATGCACCTACCCTTCATTGATTTTGATCCAGTTTTTGTTATGATGATCAGGGACGGCTTTCGGGTTGTCGTTGTCGGGGAGCGGGTGGCTGATAAACCTTGTGGTGTATATGATTGAGGAGTTCCATTTGAGAAGCATCCAGGCAACACAGGTTGCCAACCTCATCAATGGATGCTCCAACCTCCTCCCCGTCGCCGGAGCCGTCTTGGCTGACTCTTTCCTTGGCTCTTTCTATGTCATTCTCATCTCTGCAGTTTGCTCTCTTCTAGTAAGTTGTTCTCATCTCTCTCTATCTCCTTTTTATCAATCAAACTGTTGGGAAAACGGGTAGTTCACTGATCGCGTGCAGCTCAGATGGATGGTGAGACTACCCGTTTTCCCAACACTAATTAACTAGCAAAGTGAATCATATATGTTCGCAGACACGGAACCAGAAATTAAACTTCTGGTTGGTTAAATAGGCTATTTTTTTATGCACATAATTTTCATTAACACCCTTAATATAAAAAACAAATGAATAATTTTTATTAATTTACCTTAATTTTTCACCCATTTTTTTTTTTAAAAAAAAAGGGCGGGTTGGAGCGGACCCCAACCTGCCCCTCGATCCGTGCATGTATGCTCGTATTTTCGATCTTATCTCGCATATTGAAGAGAAAAAATTATTGTTGATGATATATTGACTATGACTTCATATGATGATCTTGTCATTCCTTTGTTATGAATAAGGAATTTCAATGGTAAGAGCGACTAAGACTCTGTTTGGCACAGATGCTTATTACTTGTAATAAGATTAATAATATGCTTAAAAGATGTGTTGATAAGACATCCGCTGAAGACCCTTAGAGCGTCTCCAATAAATTCTCTATTTTGAGAATTTTAGAGTTTTTTGAAGAATTTTTAGCACTTTTTTATCTAACAGATTCTCATCTCATTCTCCGGAATTGAAATTCCTTAAATCTTCAAAATCAAAATGGAAAAGTTGTTGAAGTTTGAGGAAAAATAATTTGAAAAATATGTATTTTGTTTCCTAATTTCGGAGAAGTTATTGGAGACGGTTTTGGTATTGGAGCTCTATATTTTTCAAGCAAAGCATGTTTCAATTCAAGATCCATCCTTAAATTTGCAGGGCATGATCATACTGTCGCTAACCGCGATGATCCCTTCATTGAGACCGCCACCGTGCAAACTAGGCTCGCTCTTATGCAAGCCACCATCCCACGGACAATCCGCAATGTTGTACATAGGCAGCACTCTTGGCTGCATCGGCCTTGGAGGCTCGCGTTTCACCATTGCGACGCTAGGGGCAGATCAGTTTGATAGCAACGAGATCAAGCACCAAGAGATCTTCTTCAACTGGTATTTCTTTGTGGAGTTCGCGGCTGCTATCATAGGCAGCACCGTGATCATCTACGTTGAAGACAGCGTGAGCTGGGCCTGGGGGTTCGGCCTCTGCACCGTGGCCAGCTTACTTGCATTGGTCATTTTTGTGACGGGAACTCGCTTATATGCTCATGCTAAGAAGCGACAGGGCAGCCCCTTCACGAGCTTGTTACAGGTTCTAGTCGCGGCCACTCGTAACATGAGGGTGCCAAGCTCCAATAGAAGAGAGGATTACTATGATGGCTTGGTTGACAGTTCGGTACAAACACCTAATGCCATGCTAACCAAAGGCTGCAGGTATGTATAAACAACAAATAGTTTGCAATGCCAAATTCTTTCGCCATGTCTTCGTTATTCAAAAGTGATCGAGGACAATGGATCCGACAAGGATTGAGTTCGCGTAAAATTGTGTCTGGCGGGGCAAAGGTCGTCCAAAGAAGAGCTGGCGTGAAGTGATTTGACATGACCTGGCCGTTTTGGGACTCATTGAGGAGATGTCACGCGATAGAGTGCAGTGGAGGAGTGCTATTCGAATTGACGAAAACTAGTCGGGTGCAGTGGTTCTAGCATCGTGCTTTCCTTCCATCTCAACTTGTTTATGCGCATCCTTTTTTTCTTAGCTCTTGTGTGTTGTCTTTTTTTCCTTATTTTCTTGTGTATGTTTCTAGTGTGGATTCTTGTTCTATCTTTGAGGACTTATTTTGGGTCACTATGAAACACCCTCTCGACCTAGTCGGGAAAAGGGGGCGTACAACTTGATCTCCCAGATCCTACTTTAAGCGGGATACACTGGGCACATTGTTGTTGTTTAGTCGGGTTGAGTCAGTTTTCGGATCATGGGGCTCGGTAAGACATTTCTCGGGTCGGGTCTAGCCAACAATTGTAGACTACAATGCTTGATTTTTCTTGCAGTTTTCTAAACAAATCAGCACTGGTGCAGAGAAGCCAGCAAATCCATAGTAGCTCAATAACAAGTCCATGGAGATTGTGCACAGTTCAGCAGGTAGAAGACCTCAAATCCCTAATCAGAATCTTCCCAATCTGGTCGACCGGAATCCTCCTCTGCACATCCATAGCCATCAACAACAGCCTCACCATCCTACAAGCCCTTGCCATGGACCGACGCGTTGGGAGCCACTTCAAGATCCCGGCAGGGTCCATGATCGTCTTCATGCTCGCCTCCACAGCTGCTTCCTTAACGTTCATTGATCGTCTCATCTATCCAGGCTGGAAGAAGCTAACCGACCACTGCCCTACACTCCTACAACGCATTGGAGCAGGCCACTTGGTGAACATATCCGGGATGGTCCTTTCGGCAATGGTTGAGTCAAGGAGGCTAAGACAAGGCAAGGGAGGGCACCCCATGTCGGCTTTGTGGTTGGCACCACAGTTGGTGGTCGTTGGCGTTGGAGAAGCCTTTCACTATGCCGGGCAAGTAGCATTCTACTATAAAGAGTTCCCGGCTTCACTTCGAAGCACATCCACTGCAATGCAGGCAGTGATCATAGGGATTTCATACTACTTGAGCACATTCACAATAGGTACAGTTCAGAGGGTAACGAAATGGTTGCCCGACGACATAAACCAAGGCAGGCTGGATAATGTTTATTGGATGCTGACTGTCATTAGCGGGTCGAATTTCGTGTATTATCTTCTTTGTACAAGGTTATACAAGAGCTACAAACAAGGCAGTGATGAAAAGATTGTTGGTGATGAACAAACCACTTGAACTGAAATCCATTGTTATGCAGATCAATTCATATTTAATTTGATTTGATAAACTGGAATCCAGTAAAGTAGATTACATAATTAAACCAAGTAAAATATTGGGTGATCTGATCTTCTTTATTCCCATATAGACAGACAAATGTATTGAAATCAAAGTAAAGATATAAATAAGAAGGAATAAAATCACCAACAAATACCTAATTTATAAAGCAATAAGAATAAAACTGGCAAACAAGAAGCTAACAAGCATGAAACAAGCTGCTTTATCGTTAGTCCGAATCTCTGCTATGTGTTAATTGTCGACCCACAGTATCCATATTCCATACTATAAACTACCATACAAAACTGAAAATACTGCAGCTGCACATGAGCTATGAACATCAAGAGCCCATATTTATGAAGTTATACTAGCAAATGTATATCGTTGTTGAGGATTTCAGGACGGGTCAAAATTGTGCCAAATGTCCATCCATTGCTGATTGGGTACCAACAAGCTCCTTTAACAGGAATCAGTATCTTATTTGCATAATCAACACTTGGGTCACTTCCAAAGTTACCAAGTAAGGTTGGTTAAATCATGGCCAAATGCGCAGGATAACTCCCTAGAACCCTTAGCATTGTAGCGAACTCCTGTTCCAATGTTATGGTTTAGACAAGTAAAGAAAGAATAGTAGTACAATAATCGACAATATATTCTTGTCTCCCAGGGAAGATGATAGGAGCCAAACCTCAAGATGTCTGAGAGCATATTGTGCGTTTTTATCAGCCACGGAAGCGTCAAAGTCCAAGTAGAATAGGTAGTCAAAACATCTAGCATATGACAGAAGGTGTTCAAGATATAGCCAGTAAGTCAAATGGTAATTTAGGCATTTTTTAAAAGAAGTTAAACACTTGGAATAGACTAGATTTACTTTGAAGATCCGTTATTCCTCATCTGCAGTGGCCGACTTTCAATCTAGTGTTGCATATACCATGAGAAAGGTTAGAGTCAACTAGCATTAATACTAAACAGTAGGCAGTATAAAGTAATGAACAGGAAACAATGGTTGAAGTGTAAATTAAAGAATGTAATTTGATATTTGGAGCAGTTATTTTCTTTCAATCAAATCAAATGTATCGTCTAAAGTTGTAGTTGACGGTTTCCCATCTTTACAATGATAAGAACATACCTTTGTAAGGTTGATATTCCTCAAAGCAAAAACAGCCAATGCCTTGAAAAGAGCACCAGGACCCTCTTCCAGCGAGAAAACAATGCTTGTCTAAGACCAGGATTCAAACCTCATTAGCAACCATGTCATAGCCAGCCTACTAAGATGTAATAGATATTGATTTATTATTTGATGGTTCTACCTTATATGGCCTGTCAGTACCGGGAATTATGGGCTCCCTTGCAAGTATTAGAAACCTAGTAACATTATCAGAATCATCCTGCGCAAATAGCATGGGGTTTGAAAGAGCATAAATTTTATAATTAAAAAGCTCCTAACACTCATAATTCAACTACTAACCTGTATGTCTTCTGCTAGTATAGATAAGCCATAATTTCTTGCAGCAGAAGCACTCGCAACAGCTCCTGTGTCCTTGAACTTGTGGAATGCAACAGACTGAAACAACAATAAAGGAGAACTAGTTTATAAGGTTCAGATCAAGCAAGTCTCGGCTGTCATCAGCATTACCAACTTCTATACATTATCCCTCAGCAGTAATACCCAAGAAGTTGAAGAAAGAAAAGGCCCATTTAATCTGCTAAATTTAGAAGCATTTTATTAATTAATCATACGGTGCTACACTAGTGTCTTTATTAGGCTCTGATTTGATGGCAAGTTTTCAAGCACTCAAACCAGATGAAAACTGGAATCAGTCCATGAGACATTTTAGCATTCACATGATCTGGATATAGAGCAACATTAAGCCTAGTTGAACAAACATAAGAAAAAGATGGCTGCAAAAGGCACAAAGTGAACATGTCGACTCAATTCAGAATACTCTTTAAAACTGATAAGCCTCCAGAAAATGTTGCTAAGGGGGAAACGTAGGAGCTACTGAGCTGATTGCAGTGCAATGAAGTGAGTGACCTAGGGATTAGCCCTATTAAAGAGAGGATTAGCCACTATGTTCTTTATGCTGGTTGCTGAGTATTTTGTTATCAAAGGCAAAATAGGCTAGGGTTTGGGCCAGAGCTTGTTCTCTGCAGGTGGCTTGGTGGAATTGGCCTAGGGTTCCTTCCGGTGCCCCTGGATTCCCTAAATTTGTGCTTTCAGTTCTTTTAATCACCAAGTTCAGTATATCTCTGTTGTTGCTCTTTGAGCTCCATCAACGACTCTTCAAAATAGGGAAATGGAAACAATGGAGGTCCTGAACAATTAGAAATTATTTGCACTTCATAAGTATGACCTTACCTTTGCTGCACCAGCGGTATCATATACGGCTTCTCTGACAAGTCCCAACCTTGATAATGTGTGTTCACACTGAGCAAGAGCCTAATACCACCACTAAATTTGTTAAACAATAACATATCTAGAAAGCAAGATCAGCTATTCAGCTTCATGTACATGGAAAATACCTGCGGATGGCTCACGACTCTATTAAGATCTTCAATTTTTACACCAGGGCTTGCTAACAAACAATGGCGAATAGCAAGTCTCACTTCACCAACAATATGCAGCCTATGTCTAAGCAAAAGATCATAATTTCTATGAATGCTGCCTCCCAGTGAATTTTCGATAGGCAAAACAGCTCGATCAACAAGCCAACGCTCACAAGCCTGCAACAGAATAAACAAAATAATTGAATGGGAGAAAAAAGTCACCAAAAAATTGATTCTAATCATGGATCAAACCACTGAAACAAATGCAGAAGATGTAAGCACTCAAACCATAGAGAACCAAAAAAAAAAAAAGACACCTCTTTGCAGTTAAAGATGAACAATCAATTTGAAGAATTATGACATTATGTGATCTAAATCTACTCGCTCCTAAGGTCAATCGAGGGAAAAGATCAATCAAATAGACACATCTGGCTGACAAGACTTTCACAAAATATTACCACACTCTGCAAGAACCATCTTTCAATTCTTCAAAGACCGTCTGCATTCTGTGGGATTTTAATACAAATGTTTCAGCTTGCACCTATTCTTCATTACAATCTTTTGTACAATTTACACCATCATAATTTCAAATGTTGAGCTTTTCCCTTCTTCCTTTCAATTCCATCTCCTAATGTTTGTTGCGTTCCAAGATGCTGGAAACTTAAAAGACTACATAGTCTTTCAGAAAACTTCCTGTTAGGGGGCGGACTGAGAGGGATTATCTTGGAAGTTTTAGGCAGGTGATTTTGAAATTCTGTACAGGGATACACCATACTCGTTCGGGAAACATTTAATCTTTCAAAAGTTTGGACGAGTCATATGCTTCAAACAGAATTTAGAAAGCTTACTTACCTCTCTATAAGTAAAAAGTGAGTAGCAATAGTATGATATACATATAATTATCAGAATGTAACTAGAGAAGAAATTATGTGAACCATTTACAGTGAAGTTTATAATTCAAAGCAACAAGAAAATTAAAGTGGCAAGCTACAGAACTGTCTCAAAATTCCCAAAGCCAGAGTATTGGAGCAGCCAACAAGAGACTTTCTGAATGAAATAACATTCAATGAAGATTTTTTATGGCAAATTTTCACTTCAAAAGTGGACAAAATAGTTGTGTTCATTGGAAAAAAGATACAGTAGTTTGATCCATGGGCATTGTAGTCCACTTCCACATACAGAATTATTCGTCATAGGTTAACAATGCAAAACTCTCAATACCATATTAGAAGCTCCATAACTTACCTCAAAAGCTGTGTCAAACTCCTCACATGGAACTGGCTCACAATTGGGATAAGCTGTCTCTGCAGCCAACTCACTATATGCACCACTAACTCCCTGAAAATGTAATAAAAAAAATTTAAAACATACTAAGCAACAACAATCCTAAACAGGTAACTGCAATAAAAAAAAAAGTCGAAAAGGAAAATACATGATTTGGTTAGAGAGTATCTCTGTTATTGAGGCCACTTAGATGATCTACTTAGACAAACAAAATGATCAATCCCCACAATGCTTCAAAGGCACATAACACCAATGCTTCAATCGAAAAAAGAATACCAGAAAAAGAAATACCTTTTAAGCCTCAACAAGTCCTTTCCCAACATATATCCTTTATAATTCCCAAACCAGAAAAGGATTACATTTTAAGGAATGTTTTTAACAATTTCCCTTCCTAGTATGTCAATAATGTTAGCTGTTGGATGGAGTGGGATTAACAAAACTAAATTAAATTTTTACAAAACTAAATACAGCAACATCATTGTTTTTTAATTTTTCAGATTTCCCTTTATGATTAACCATCAGACAAAGATTAAATCACCAATTGCTGCATTTAGTAGCCCCATCGGACAGTAAGTAGTTGCAACACGGCTACATGCAAGTATGCAACCACCAAAGCCATAGATACTAATCTGTAATCCGCTTATCACATGAAGTATTGATTACAATTCGCAAAATTTCAGTGTTCTTCAATATTCTATTCTAAAAACAAATGAATAATCCGAATTCAAAATTCAAATTTTTTGAAACGGAACAGAAAATATGAAATCCAGTAACCTGATAGGCAACGCGAAGAAGCTCTCCGTTGGAGGTAGATTCAGAGCAATTGTTAGACGTCAAAGGCCCTAAAAACAAACGAAAAGCATCCACAAAGAATAAGCACAAACAGAGCTCCGCAGAGAAGGAGAAAAAAAAACAGAGAGCTTTGAGTTTGGGGGTTTTATACTCGGGAGAGAAATCGGATCACTCGAAACGGCGCCGTTCGAGGAGGAATCGGCATCAGGAAACTTCTCGAAATCAACAGAAGCGGATTTACGGCCTCCGCGTCGGACGGTGTCATCTCCGGCGGGGGGAGGAGGCGGAGGAGAAATTCTGGCGACGAAAGAGGCGGCGAAACGACGCCGTGTCGCATGGAGGGAGAGGAACCTGGAGTTGGATGAGGAAAGGAATAGTTTATTGGCATGCGGCGGCAGCGATACGATGTCGTATAGGGCCTTCGCCGGCGAAGAGGTTTGCGGTAACGCTCCTATCATATTTGCCGCTTGCTACTTCTCAGGTGGAAAGAGGAGAAGGGTTTTTTTTATTACGATGGTGCTGCCACGACGATTACCCAAACGTACAAGGAAATAAAACAGGGGCAGTTTGGAAAGGTTAATATGGGCATGAGAGATAGATATTAAGATATAGATAGATATTCTGATAAAAAAGATATAGATAGATATTGGGCATGAGTATAATTATAAGATTTATATCTTATATCTATTGTTTGAGGTATAGGATAAAACCCTAAATTATGAAAGATTTTCTACAGAAAAAAAACAAGTAAAAATTAAGTAAATGACCATTTTTTTTCCATAATTAAGTAAATGTCAATTTTTGATAAATATTGAAAATATTAGTGAATTTTATTTGGAAATTTAAGGAAACTTTTAATAAAGATATTTTTAATAAAAATACTTTTTGAGTCTGGAACGTATTTTTAAAAAACATCTAGATAATTTTTTCTTTTTTTTTATTATATAGTGCAGGTGTTTATGAATGAAAGAAAATGAGAAATCAATTATTAGTATAAAAATATTATTAAATTTAAACAATGTTAATGATTTATAAACTTATTTTGATTTTGAGGAAAAAGTAGTCTATAAAAGATTTTTAAATTTTATAATCCTTTTTAGAAATAAAATAGGATAATTTGTTAATATGTGCATCAAGTTTCAAAAAAAATATTTTAAACAAAATTAGCAATATATATTTTTAATCTATTTGAGATTCTAATTTAAATATAATGCTTAAAATGTTATAATATCATATATATATACTCCGTATTTTACAAAATACCCTAACGAAAATAGACAACGGGTAGTGACTTGTTAACAAAAATCATTTAACGGATGATTTTCATTAATTTCACATTTAATGGATGGTTAAGTGTAAAAACACATATTTAACTAATGTAAAATGCAACAATATTGATGAGCGAGTCCGAGCCTTTACATGCAACAATCATCACCGTCACAATCAACGCTATCCAAGCCACAAGAACGAACCGGAGTCAAGAAACAGCGGTTCCAGTTATTGATTGGAAGAAATTAGGGTTTTAATTTTTTAGATAATCTTAATTTTAAATTTTTGTAATTGTAATCTTAGATAATTTTTTTTCTTTTTTGACTGGCGACCCTCTGTATAGGGTCATTCAAGCCATCTGTTGATGGCTTCAAGATCGCTTTGTCGATCTACTTATTGCCTACTATAAAAAAAAAAAACTAGTGGTTTTTTTTTGTTTTTAAATTTCCCATATATATTGAAATCCACACAGTTAGAAGAACTATATATGCATAACCATTCGTTATTTGTATCTGGTCTTTTGCACCTTTGTATTTGTTGTATGCAGTGTTCTAAAAAACGGTCTTGGTGGTTGTCAAGACGACGCCAATAGGCTTGGCAGTCCCACACCGTCCCGAATTCGGCCTTGGTGGGGATGAAACGGCACCTTGCCGGGTGCAAGTCGAAGACTTGGCGGCCTTGGCAAGTGCAAATCAGGCTTGGCGGGGAAGAGTTTCGGCGGTCACGGGATGAAGACTTAGCGGTTTTAAATTGAGATTATTCAGTTTTTATGGTTTCAAACTTCTCATTATAAAGTCGTGATACTTATTTGAACATATCTATGTGATTTTATTTTTGATTCGGACAACTTTAACATGACCATGATGGATTTTTATTTGATATATCATATACTTGAAATAAATGCATAATTTATTACATAATATATTTTTATACATAGTTCATGGGATAAACATAAGAAAATAATAAATAAATAAAACGTTTTATCCACCAAGAAACCGATAATAAGACCGTCAAACCGTCTTGGCGCTTATCGGTCAACGTTTTAATTCTTAGTTTGACAAATAAGTTGGGCCTTCAGACTTGGGCTGGCCCAACCCAAACTTGTTTTCTGTATATAAGCTTCCTTCCTCTTTGTTGTCAGACATTGATTGTAAATTTGTAACAGAATTTTCAATCTCTTCTGTTGTGAGCAAGAAGCTATGCTATGGCCGATCTTTTCTATCTTGCTTGATTTTTGTTCATTTTCCGCAATTCCAAGTTCAAACAGATGTTTCTCACCAATTCATCTCTCCTTCGTGGGTACAATGGGAGATTAAAATCAAAATGCCAATGCAAATGAGGAAACACCAAGCAATCCAACTGATAATCTAGTCTAATAACAATAAGAGAAACATACTAATGTATATAAGCCGAGGATAGAAATAAAAAAGAGTGCATAGAACTTCACCTTTTAAGTTATCTTGACATCTCGAAGAAGCCGTGCAGCCATGGAACCATATCTCCTGACCTCCCAGTCACTAAGCTCCCCAGTTGGCAACCCAGTGGCAACCAAAGCCTCCTCCTTGTCGTTGTCCCCGTCACCACCTCTCTCATCAGACGCGTCCATGTCACTGCTTTTGGCTTTTTGCTGTTCAGTTACAGTCTCCTCAACCTCATCACTTGAGGCATTGTTTTCTTGGATTGTTTCCTTCTTTGCTACCATTGTGTAGAGGTGAATACTTGGGTGTCGATACCTGCCATCCATCTGCAATTTGTGCAAGAAATGGTTAGGTACTTAGGTTCCCTTCCAATTCCAGGTGAAACAAACAAACCACATCTTAGAAGATTATGCGGATCAAGATTTGACTTTACCAACCATTTCAGATATGAAAAATAATCAGACATTGATCGAATTCAAATTTCCCTTTTGAGTTTAATATTTCGATATTGCATTCAGATAATGGGGCTTGACACTAGGGAAAGATTTTATTGGCATTGATTCACCTTTGCTTTTGGAACCATTTTCACTTCAAAATTTCTCTTCCACAATTCAATCATCTGTTCATGGACGCTTGTAGAACGAATTTCATACCCCAACTGCATGAATAAGAGAATAATGTGACCATCAGAATGTTCATGGAAAAAATAAATGCTTAATGTATCCCTCAAAGAAATGAGTTTCTTGATGATGCATCACCATTACTGTGGTTCTGGGTCCAGATAACGACAAAATTGTCCGCAACAGTGGTTCAAGCAGATGTTCAGCATAGACCTGAGAACCAAAATATTGTTTGGGTGATGTTCTACTCTAGCAGGGTCTCTACTCACTAAACACAAAATGATTAAGAAAGTGACAAGTTAAATTTTAAATTTATTCTAGATGTTTATTTAGACTCAAGCTTTTTAGAATGTCCAGTAGAAAGGTTATTGTAAGTTGACCAGCACATTCGTTAAGGAAGATGATATATAAGTTTATAATCATAAGAAGTTATGTAAATTTTTTGAAAAGGTCAGCAACCCACAATAAAACCCAGTTCCACATTGATACAGAAAGATAAAGAATTTTTAAACTACCCGAGAATAATAATAAAAAGCATATGTGCTATGAAACAGCTTTGGGAAATTTTCTAGAATTCGACCTTTGGAAATGTATGAAGATTTTTTCACTGTTTCTGCTGAAAAATCATGCACACAGAAGTGATGGACCAATCCAGGACCCCGTTCCAGCACATCATTGGCATTTCAAACTTCCCATGTAAAGAAGAGTAAGATTTTTCTCATAATTAGAAGTAATAAAATTATAGAATTGAGCTTACTCAATGATGTTTTACCACATCAGTTCCAATAATATAGTCAAACGGTCCAGCAGCTGCTTGTATATGATCCATATTACCCCAATCTAACTCCAGCACCTTGATAGATCCAACTGAATCTGCAGGGGACGAGTTGTCAGTGTAACTGTTCATTAAAAATAAACCAAGACAGAGATATAAGAAGATATCTAGTGTCTTACACAACAAATGGAAGAAGATTAGACTCAATTCTGAATCATTAACCTATCTCAGCTACAAACCATCGTACATTCGTACTTCATACATATAAAAAAAATACAACGAAAAGGTGGGAAAGAATAATGAGAAAAAGAAATCTGAAGTAGCAGCGTAGCAAAAAAACATGTCCATACAACAAGATAGGTCTTAGCCATGTTTTCTAAAATACCTGAACCAGGATTCATCTGTGTGATCCTTGATATATTACGATCAACATTTCTTTGTAGCAAAGGCAAAACTTCCTTTTGGTCTGTCAGAACCACATCACACCCCAACATTGCCATGCCTGATAGGAGTAGTAACCTTTGTCAGACTCAGCCTTTTCTAGTGAGCTACAAACACTGAAGTGCCCTGTGTGTTTGTTTTTTCATTCTAACATTTGGCAGAGACAATATTACAAGGACTCACCAAAACCAGCTAATCCGCAACCAGCTCCAAGCTCAATGACACGTTTTCCTCCAAGTTTTGATGGGCAAAATCTTCCCCTTCTGCAGTTCCTTTCCTATAGTATATCAATCAAAATGTAAAGAGTAATATATAATCAAATTGAGAGAGATACAGATCGACTGTATCGATTGAGTACTAATCTAACCTAGACCACCATAAAGGCGAACAAAAAGGGAAGCAGCTTGTGCTATCACATCATGTGCTAGACCACTGCTAGTCAGTTACCCACGCTGAAATTAAACAACATAAGATAGTCTTCAACAATTTACAAAGATGTTGTAATACACCATCAGAAAATTCTCAAAAGTTAAGTGCAAACCAATAGAATAACTGGATTAAGCAATGCATGTGAAATTAAGCTAAGGCTTGTATTTGACAGTTACAACCGTCAACTGCGCGCGTCAATTGCAGTTGAAGATAAATGACAGTTCCGAACAATGCATGTGAAATTAAGCTGATTCGAGCATTTCAAACCAAGTAGGGATTTAGAATGGTGCCTAAGATAGAGACCATACCAGAAACTTAACAAAAACCATGGAAGCATCCCAAACAGTTGTTCCTAAATGGTTTGAGTTTGGGTCCTGCATATGATCAAAGGAAAGGTCAATTTCAGTTAGCAGGAAAGATATTAAGAACCTCCTCCCTGAAGCAAAGAAAGAAAACTTGGTTTAAAAAATCTAGTAAGAAAAATAAACCTCGCCAAAAACAACGATCAAAGATGATATTGGAATGGGAAACAAATTAATCTAGTAACAAGTTGCAAATTTTGAACATGAATCATCCTTTCATGTATTCATGTAAAAAAAATTATGGGTTAAAAGACTAAAGGTAATAGGTCTATGTTTGGACAAGGAATCTAAGTCCGTCAATCTGTCCTTGCCAGCAAGATTGCTAACCTCAGCATCAAAATGCTGAATTTCCCTAAAAGAACAGAAATCGTTGCGGAATTACCTCACTAATTTAGTTCTTCTTGGAGTTTTTGCTTTAGAAAACTAAGGTTATTCAAAAACTACCTTGACAATGAACAAGTCAAGCAAAAATACCTGTGCAAACTGAAGTTGATGGCCCAGTAATTCAATTGCGATTGTTGAAGTGCTTGGTGAATTTAACCTGGACGAAACACAAACAAAAAGTTTTGTATTATAGCACGGGGTCCAGGCGGCACCCTTCTTGATGGAACCATGGCACATAACCTATTGATTTATCCATTATATACAATTGAAGGATTACCAAAAGCAAAACCCAAAAGTTACTCAACAGATATCTCCTAAAAATCCTGAGCAGATAATTTTATTGTTTCAGATGGCATCTTCTCATCCCAATCTAACTAGTTTTCCCTACTTCTATAGGGTAAATGAATGTATTAACAAAATCAAGAAAAATATACCTGTCATGATCCATTTCAGCACCAACTGTGATGCAACCTTCACTGAACCAAAAGATAAAACAGAAACAATATTTCAGATGTAAAGTCACGGACAAAAGATATAGGAAAACTGGTACCACTTATGACTTCAACAACTATACATTCCACATTTATGATTAAAAAAACGCTAAAAAGTTCATGTTCTTCAACGATATTAGAAAATAGCAAGGGACTGCAGATATAAAGTAAACTGACAACATTTAGTGATTCTAACCTACTCTATATTTTTTATCCATAATGACAGGTGAAGAAATAAATAAATTTATCTCCTTCAACTCCATACAAATTCCAAATGATCTTAGGTAGCCCTTTTAATTTTTTAAAATCTCATTTAGGTGTCATGAGGTTTGACTAAATCTCACTTTGTTTGGGAAATTGCATTTAGGTGCACGAGCCTGAGGTGTGAAAGTTGTCTCACTTGATTATCAAAGCCTACTGGCATGAGTTTTATGAATAAAAATTACTTGCCTATACAACCAAATAAGTAAATTTGATATTTACAAATACAACTACGATAAGTAATCAACCATGCAGAGGGTGTTCATTTGTCAATCAAGCTAGACCATTTACACCCTTTGTTATTTGAATGTGATTTCTCAAACCTTATGACATGTAAAAGAAAATACTGATAAAAAACAGTTGCAGAGAAACCTAATACGTTCATTTTGAGGTTGCTATTCGAAGCCAAATTCGAATAGAATCAATAGTTCAACCTGAAACGCAATCACCACCCGAACAAACAAAAGCAGCTGAATGAATTGCGGGGATTCGTAGCGATCAGAACAGATTGAAACATTTAGCCCTAAACGTTTAAAGTTTATGCTTGACATAGAATCGGAGAAGAGAAACGCAAGGGGAAATGAAAATAACCTCAGCAGAAAGCAATCCTGAGAACGGCGGATTGATTCAGCACCGGCGAAGGATTAGCGACGAGATCGTGTCCGACTCCGAAGCGAATGCGAGGACTCTACCGGTGGCGGTGGCCAGAGAAAGACTACTCACTGAGTCATTGACGCGAGTAATAGATGAACTTGCCAAAAAATTTGGGGAAAAAAGAGTAATAGTTGCAACCAATTTGTATATAACGGGTGTTTAGCTGTAAATTTTTTAATTATGGGGGTTATTTGCAAACAATTCTTTGATTTTATGCATTTTTGTCCAATTATTAAGATCGTACGTGAGTCCATTTACGATAGCCACGAACAATAGATAAACTCAATGGGTTATTTGTTATTTAAGATATAAAAAACGTTTTTAATGTGACACAACGTCATAACCCACATTCCCGCGTGCCTCCTCAAGTGCAATGACTTACCAAGTTGCACTTATTAACATGCGCTCAAATGGGAATCAAAGTCCGGGACATGTTCACAAGACTAGCACCCCACTACTCTGAAGCCTAAATCCAAACTAGTCGAACTCGACTCTAATACAATATTAGAGTCGGTTGGGCCTAATAGGGTCTTGGCATTGGAGGAAGGTCGTGCATGGGCCAACGTATAAGAGATACAAATATCACATAAACGCAACGAGGTTTTATCTCAAAACTAATTGACAATGAGAGAGGTACTCCGCCAAGCTTATACACTCCCTCCGTTCGGCAAAACATGTCGTTAACTATTCACACACACTTTTTTCAGGATGATAAAACTATATAAAATATTTATTTTTCTTTAAATTTTTTTAATAATGCCGTACTTATCAACAGTAACTACAAAATTGTTAAAAATTTATAAAATAAATAAATATTTTTCGTAGTTTTTATCCTCCTAAAAAAATATGCGTAAATAGTAAACAACATTTTTTTACCGAATAGAACTTCAACCTTTTTAATGTGGCACAACCTACGTTCTAACAAATGATGACATGTGATGATCTATTGGTCATGAGTTGAAATCTCCCTCCTCTATTAGACTAAAACTATGGGGGAGGAATTATTATGTTGAAAGAGTATGATTATTGGTGAGCCCAAACAATGGTAGTAACTTCCATCCATCACGTAACCATGGTTGCATCAAATTAAATTCAAGGCAATTAATTATATTTCAAGTGGATTGAATTTTTCTGCATCAAAATGATGGAGAATTTGTATTTTTAGATAAACAATGGATTAAAAATTTATATGCATAATTTGTATCTTTGATGTAAGTAGCTATTGGTGCCCCAAATTATTTAAGTTGCCCCAATACATTCTGTAGCATCAAATAGCGCTCCAACATCATTAATAGGACTTGAATTTATCTTTATCTTAGAAGTGAATTCAGTGTTTTGTGCTCACACCTCTTGGTGATGTCGTTGTTGATAGAACGATTGTTGTTGACGCACCGGTCACTAGGCCCGACTTTGTTAGTGAAGGTTGAGGCTGGTACAGTTCATGTCGGAGATTCTTTATGCGTGATGCCCACGGAGGTGTGTTTATCATTTTTTGAGGCTTGTTGCTTTTTCTTACTTTTCCTTTTTAAAAAACTGGGTTGAAAGTGGGTTTATCGCCAACCTTGCTAGTCTTCAGGTCAATGTTAAAGTCCATAATATATTGATCAGTGGAGATGATACTGAAGTTGAGAGGGATGAGCCTTACGAACTTCTCAATATTCAATTTTCTAGTCTTGGTGACATTGAAAAATAGTTTAAGGTTCTGTGTTGTGTTATGAAGGTAAGTTTTCTGCTATACAAATTTAAAGATGATACGATGTGCTCGAGAACACTCCGAGCCGCCAGGATCGACGATGAGGTTCCTCCATTATTTGAAAGGATGAAACTTTTTACTAGTAACTTATATGTATGGAAAGATCTGCAAGCCTCTCACCCTTGAACCTCTCACCAAAAACATGATCCTTAACCCGGAATAATAAGAAGGAAATGTGCTCAACTTTTAACTAAAAAATTTAACTTGTATTAAAAATGAGAAACCTTACACAATATATAGGAGAAACTCTAGCCTTCTATGTGTTTACAAGCGACGTGGGATACTTTTCAAATAGAAAAATATAAGAAAAATCTATATGTCTAAATCACATCAAAAGCGGCATCATATTTATTTGAGTCCCCTTCCCCTCCAATTCAAAAAGTTGAATTTGTGAGTTGAATTTTGCAATAGATGGCAATTGTGACATGCTGCTTTTATGCTGTTTTGGACATCATGTAGGTGCCACATATGGTATCCGCATTTCCTCAGTTCTCACTTGCAAATATTATGTTTTTGTAATTTACATATTCTAATATTTTTCTAACATTTTGCATTTTTAGGAAAATTTCAGTTTTGGTTTCTCTGCAAATTTGTTTATGCGTTCTACTCTGGAGCTTTGTGAAGTTGTTGAAGTTACACATTTTTTGAACATGGTAGAGGAAGATCCTGTTGTGGGGATAGTGGCAGGGGTAGAGTTGACTGTCATATTAAGGTTTCTATTCACATTCAGAAATCATGTTCTGTTTTTTATTCATGCCATAATAATTATTATATGATTTTCACTCTTGTTTGTTTTGCAATTTCAAATGGGCATAGACAGATATATATCTCTGACTCTAAAGAATAAAAGAAGATGTGGCAGAAAGAAGAATTATTCTCGTGAAATATGGTAATACTAAACCCAAATGGATCCACTTTACTAATTATTCTCATGAAATGTGGTTTTATTTCTAAAAGTTTGTTCCTTTTTTATTGTTGTTGATTTTTATGAAGGATCGTTGGGGTTGGATTACTGACCCGTGCAGACAAATGTCACACATGCAAATGCAACCCACACAAGTTGAAGTTATTAACTGACTGATTGACCCACAAGTTTTGGTTTTCTCAACTCCAAGGTTGATATTGTTGGTAAGTACTAGTTAATCAAGTGGTATCAAAAGGTTGTGGGTTCAAATCCCAACCCATGCACTTTCTAGTTCAGGACTAGTTAATCATGTTTTTTGGATAGAGTAGGAGTAGTTGGATTATTCAAAGTATTGGTTTGTTAGACTAGATGATGAAAAAGTTGTAAAGCCATGTTTAGTTTGGTCAGGTGGATACCGGCCATAGGTTCTATAACAACTATGAATGAAAAGAGAGATTAAAAGTTGGATTATATCGTTTCAAAGTTTTCCATCTAAATCGGAATATAGAGAAGCGTTTAATCAGACTTTGTCCTCTCTTATGTCTTAATTTATCAAAACCACGAGTTGGATAATCCTTAATGACTAATTAGTTATCAAGAATTAATTCAGTTATTAAGGAATAGTCATGATACCTTATAAAAATGGGGTGGGCTAGAGCAGACTCCAACCCTCCCCTTGGTTTGTGCCGAAGTGATTAACGACTTAAAAGTGGTGATTTCTTTTTTACCGTAAACGACGAACGTTAACTTGACAATGGAGAAAGTTTAGTTTATGGTCATTAATCAAACTCTTTATTTGCTTTTTGCATCTTTGATATAAGTAATTCTTTGTACCCCAAGTTGTTTAAGTTGCCCCAATGCATTTTGTAGCATCAAATAAGGAAGTAGATCATCTCCCGATGACTAGTGTCCTAATAAGTTCCTTATAGTTCAATCTAAGAAGTGAATTCAGTGTTATGTGCTCACATCCCTTCATAATCACCTATAAAAAAAATGTGATGAAAGCAAAGCAAACCAAAAAGAAGCACAAGAGGCACAACCCACTATTTACATCTATATATCTATATATAAAAGAGAGCATCCTCTTATGAACAGCGCTATTGTCAGTAACATATCGATATTTTATTTGCTCTGAAACTAATTTGGGTTGTTGTTGGGCTTATTTGTCTAGACTAACATTAGCCCACTATGCATTTAATTTTTACCTTTTTACCAAAGTGAACTCAATAACAATTAACAACACAGTCATACGCCTACCTACTACATTCATTTCCAAGTGCTCTTTCTTTAAAAAAAATTACAAACTCGTCCATTATTTGTATAAACTATTATAAAACTAATGTTATGACTTATGAGCACCTTTATTTAAAAAAAATCCCACAATAATATAATCATATTAAAATGTCTATATTTGGGGAAAAACTACATACTCCCTCCTTTCATTAATAAGTGTCGTTTGACTTTTTGATAAGTTTTTTAAGGAGTTAAAAACTATATAAAATATTAACTTTTTTATTAATTTTTTAAAATAATTTTAAACTTAGAACTAATATGTATAAAATTATTTAAAAAAATCAATTAAAAACTTTATATAGTTTTTAACTTCTTAAAAAGCGTGTCAAAAAGTCAAACGTCACTTATTTCTAAACGGAGGTAGTATCTATCTATTACTTTATAAAAGCATGAACTCCCCATTGAACAGTGAATTAACGTCGTTATCTCCGTCACTTTTTTCCGTCTTCATGAGTCAAGTGTGTTGAGTTGAACTTCGTCTTTTAATTAAATGGGCTTGTTTTAAAATGGACTTGAATGGTTTGCTTGTTGCACTAACCTTTGCATGTGTTTTCCACATGTTCACCCCTCATTTCTGTCTTCCACACATCTCTCATCTTCCTCTGCTTTTGAATGGTCTCATCTTCCACGTGTTCACCCCTTTGCATGTATTCAAAGTTCACAACATTTTCTATGGCACTTCAACTGATTTGATTTGCTTTTCAATTTAAATCGAGCCTTTTATTATTAATTCTATTTGATTTCATGGAGTGATTATCTTTACTTTGAATCGGTTCTCAGTTGTGTAAATCAATCTGTTGGTTCATTTCACTTGTAGAGTATATTAGGTTTCCTCTTTGTTTTCTTACTTGAATATAAATACTTTTCATGTGTTTCTTTGATTTGTATCTTCTTATTTAGCTTTATTATGGTTTTTATGTGATTGAGTTTTATACTTAGCTATGATTTTGAAGAGCTCTAAATTTGCTATCATCCAAAGTTTTAGAAATCTGTAAATAAAATTATCTCCTATTTGAAATCTCTATCTGAACATGCTATATATTGAGCATCTGAAATGACAAAGTAAGGCAAAAAACCTTGCTTCATTTGTATTCTTTTAATATTCAATTCACACAAACTAAGCGATTACTATTTGAAAGAGAAAGTCATGAGGAAATATGGAAAAGAGATGAACTCTAGCTATGAACAATTTCGGATAAAATAAATGATGTGCAAATGTGCAATACTTGAACAGAGGATTTTAGGCAAAGCACATAGTGCATCTTTTACTTCAACCATTTAGTTTTGAACGTTCATGCTCTCTAGCAAACGATTGATAGCAAAGAATTTGTACAAGCTTTGACAATGGAAATTTCTAGCAAAGAACGTACAACTAAATTTTTTTCAATATTTTTTGGTGAGATTTTTTTTATTTTTAGCTTAAAATCCATCTATTCATTAAAACTCATCCAAGGTCTCACAAATGTTCTCATGTGTGTATTGTAAGGGGTGAATGCATGTGAAAGCCCACATGTAAGGTATAAACATGCCCTACATAATATCAAATCGCAGGTACTTTCATGATATAAGGTATAAACGTGCCCTATATAATATCTCATTTTAGCCTTATTCTTTTGAATTACATAAGTATCTTATTTAAGACAAGTATATAATTTAATTTATTTCCCACTAAAAGCCCACATGTAATTCTACCCTTAATATAATAATAAAAAAAGAGTTATGGATAAGATCTCAAAACTTCTATTGACAAGATTGATTTTACTAAAGTGACCAATAAGACACCCGAATTCACCCGATGCCACGGAACACAACGTTGAGAAACGCCCAGTTTCCGAAGCTTATTTGCAACCTAAATTTGTTTTTGTGAATATGCTTAATTAATTGAATCAAATGGTGAGATTGAAATCGGAGGATGAATTGTCCTTTGAGTTATCGAGGAGGCCGAATTTACTAATGTGAATGAACGTAATTTGTTATCGTGTATGGATTTAATTAATTGAATGGGCTTATAATCGAGTATTTGAAGCTAGGGTGGCGATGACACAAACAATGGAGCAGCGGTGGGAACTGGGAAGATCAATGGACTAGCAACATAAATTAGTGTTTGTAATCGACTATAAGTCTCCGCCTAATCTCCACCAAATTCTCCAACTCAACCATTTTGACATGCAAAAGCAATACTTAATCTTAGAATTGGGTGAATTAATGTAAAAAATGACGATATAAATGCATTCCTTATAAACTAAAACAACATTAGCCTTGCTTTTTTTTTTTTTTAAAATTGTTGAGCATAGACTTATAGATCTATAATGGTTTGTTGAGTTTGGATTCTCACACTTATGTATAAGCTATGTTACACGGAAATAGAAACGGAAATCGGAAGGGAAACGGAAACGGAAACGGAAACGGGGAAACGACAATCTAAATTTTGTAGGAAACGGAAACGCCGAGGAAACGAAATATGAATTATATGTTCATTTAAATGTCTAAATAAGAGCAATAAATATATCACCCAGTTATACTGTGATATACAGTGTCCTTTACTCCATCAGTTGCAGATCGAGTCAGTTTGTTGGCTTTGTTCAACACTATGACTTCCGCTAGAACCACTACTCGCATTTAAAGATGACATAGTTACAGCCGAGAGGGAGAGAGAACTGAGAAAGTGAGAGTTTACCTGGAGAGCACACCGAGAAGAGAGAGAGGGTCGTCGGAAGGGAGGAGAGGAGGGAAGACAAAAAATGGGAGAGAAGGAGGTAGCAAGGCTGGAGGGAAATAAGAGCTTCAGACGGGATGAAGGAGAAGCATGTTTTAGAGTTTGATTGTTTATTTTTTTTTTCAATTATAAAATTAGTGGAAACGCCACCTGGCAAGGTAGAAACGTTTCTAACCAAGCGGAAACGGTCAAGGTTTCTGACTTTTCTGGTCAACAAAACGGTCAAGGTTTCTGACTTTTCTGGTCAACAAAACGGTCAATGTTTATGACCTCTCAGAAACGTTTCTAACCAAGCGGAAACGGTCAAGGTTTCTAACTTTTCTGGTCAACGAAACGGTCAAAGTTTCTGACCTCTCAGAAACGTTTCTGAGGTGTTTCCGCGAAGTTTCGGAATTTCTTCATATCCAGAAACGGAAAACCGTTGTGAGATGGAGTTTCGGGGTATCATAGGGTATAAGCATGATAAATGTTTGGTTAATTTGTTTCGATATCCTTCCCAACCGAAAGAATCATTTGACAACTTAATTGTATAATTCAAAGACTCACTGTATCCCAATATACTTCTTGTACAACTCTATTGTCATCCCATCAGGTCCCGGAGATTTGTGGTTCTCTTTCATATAGATTCTATGCATGCACAAGGATGGTGAGATACTGGTTAGGTCATGTATAGGGTATCCTAAAGCTTTCCTATGAGACCTAATCACCGCTAGTGGGTCGTTCAACTTCATCATCATTTAAACGTTGAATCGGGGTAAAGAAATGCATACCTTAGTGGTTTCGGTAAAGGTTTCAACTTCGTAGAGTGTGCAGCTGGTATGTCGATGAGGCTCTCATTCTACGCCTTGGCTATCTCAAAATAGTTCATGCATGTGGAGTCTGATTCAGAAGCAATGGGAGATAACTCGAGACTGGCAATGACATCGACATAATGTTCTACCAATGGATGCTCCTCATGTGTCAATAGAAACTCAAGAGGATCATCACGCAAACAATACTACTCCATAAGCTCTCAAGTGGGCATGTCATCCGTGTTTACAAGCTTGCAATCCTATCCGCTCGTGTTCCTCGCAGATTTGTTGAATTGAAATTCAACAACCTCTTCCCCAATGGTAAACGTCAAGAGTCCCTCTTTGACGTCAGTAAGAGCTCCAGTAGTGGCTAAGAATGGCCTCCTCAAAATAATTGGCACAAGGGTGTCCTCCTCGACGTCAATGACAACGAAGTCAATGGACACAAAGAATTTTCCCACTTACACCGGTACATCTTCAATGATTCCTATCGGGTGAACACATGATCCATCTGCCATGTAAAGACACATATTCACGGTGCTCAAGTCTTCCATATTGATCTTGGTCTATATCGATAGCGGAAGAAGACTTGTGCTTGCTCCTAAATCACCTAACACCTTGTAATGGTAGGCACCCAACCCGATGGTGATATTAAATCTACTCGGGTCACTGAGCTTCTCAAGTAGGTTATTTTTTTTTATAAAAGCGCTGAATTGGTTAGACATAGATAAAGTATTGCACTCATTAATCAATTCAGGAATAGACCTTTTCTTAGCTAGGATCTCCTTGAGGAACATCGTGTAGGCTAACATCTCGTTTAGAGCACCAGTGAACGGGATGTTAGTGTGTTCAAGCTCTTCAACACCTTGACAAATTTTTTATACTTGTTGTCGTGGGGTCCTTCGCCTTTTTTCTCGGAAATGGGATTAGAGGGGTCCTAGTCGAAGGAGAAATCACTGACAAAGGGAACCGAGTTAGCTCGTCAGAAGTATGTACCGGCTCGATATGGGGTGGTAACGGGTCGGTATAGTGGCTCCCCTCGGTAGACGGCTCGGTATGAACCTCTTGTAAAGCTATACCGACCCCATGTTGACTCGGTGCGGACACTCTAGGGGTCGGTATAGAAGACGTTTTTGGTACATTTGATTCTAACAGGGTTTCTGTACGTTGCATTCAACAAATTTTTGCCACTCCTCAAAGTTACATGTTCAATGTGGCTCCTTGAGTTTTCATCAATGTGACCTGGGAGTTGACCTGAAATCCGTGGAATTTGTGTGGCCAGATGCCCAATTTAGGCGTCTACACTTTTCTTTCATGCATCTAAATCTCCCTAATGCGTGTTCACGCCCTTCGGCTAGGCACAAACACCTTGTAGCTCCTCAACGTGAGATTCTCGGTTCAGGTCTAGCTTCTGGTTGAGTTGTTGAGACATATTTAATATGATATTTCTCAAGTCATCATTCTGTGACCCTTGTGAGTGGGCTTGCTCTTGATAACCTAGGTGCCGATATGGCGGAAAACTCTCTGCTAATGGGAGAGAGATGGCCCTCGTGAACCAGGTGCACCGGCATCCCAATATTTGGGATGTGAAACATTCTTTGGTTGGTAAGAGCTGTTGGGATTTGTGTGGACATCCTTGGTAATTGGTATAACTTACCTCCTCAGCAAGGTGACTTTCAGAGGCAGGCACTTGATTTAGAATGGTGCAAACAGAAGTAGTATTGGTTCTCGATTGACATAGTTGGCAAGCCTTTAGACTTTAGAGTGGTTACCTGTTTCTTCAGCTTGTTGCTCTTATCTCCTTAATCTCGAGGACATATTTCTAGGTCAGCCTCAAGAGAGACCTCATATAAACCTTGACCATATACGGGGGCATTGAAAGGAATCTCATACATGGCATCATAACTAGGGAGATTGTCAAGCAAAGGAATCTCATACAGGGCATTGAAAAGGATCTTATATACGAGGTACTCCTTCCGACCAGAAATATTTGATGTTTTAGAGATATGTACAAAGATTAAGAAATTTCACTTCCACCTTTAAATACCTCATTAGATAATTTTTACTCTCCAACCACATTTATTATGCACATATGTGATTGGTTAAACAAAAAAAGTACAAATTATATTGTTATTCAAGGTTATTAGGATCAGGATTATAGGATCGAATCACAACAGGGTATGTGGATCGGATCATAAGATCCTCGAAATATAATAAAATAATAAAATGTAAAACATATAAAACATATAAAAAAATATAAAAAATATATACAACAAATTGGCTTAATTTACAGTTTTAGAATGAGGAAAAAATGTTAGTTACACAATATATTTTGGTTTCAAAAGATAAAAAGCTACATTTACGACCTTAAACATTGCCATATTGATTAAAAAATTCGAAAACAATTGTCTATAATCCATTTTTTGCGTTTTATACATGAATGTATATATTTAAAATCCCTAAAATCAACCAAGGAAACAAAATAAATGTTTGAAAAATACATATTGTTAATAAAAATAGGATCTTTAGAATCGAGTAGGATCGTAAGATTCTATAGATCCACTAAGATTCTAAAGATCCTATATTAAATCCTACACAAAAAAGATTCTATGCATAGATCCGGATCGGGCTCCTGAGTAAGATCGTAGGATCTTAGGATTATAAAGATCCGGATCGGGATTCTAATAACAATGTTGTTATTAGTGCACAAGTAAAAAAGAGTGTAATTATTACTTCTAAAATATCAAATATTTTTGATCAAATTTCACCTCATAAAAAAAAGAGAAGGGGTAACCCGTAAGTCCGTAAATGTCTAAAGGGGTAACCATTGGAGTTAGTCTAAGACTAACTTCAATGGTTGTGTGCAAATGTCTTAATGTGCATTTTTTTGACATTTTTGAGCTCTATTGGTTGCTTTTGGTGTGTTTTTTATGATTTTTTTTTTGTTTTAAATTAATTGTATTTGAATGGTGTGTAAAAAATACACATTTGACCATTGGAGCAAAATACCAAAAAGTAAGGTGTATTTTTACACGCCTTGTGCAAATGTATACATTATAGACAAAACCATTGTGGATAGTCTTATGATTGCTCATTGTCTTACCTAGAACATTTACATCATATACGGGTCGACCCAAGCCGATTGGCCCATTTTCCTTATCAAAGTAGGCCCGGTAGCCCATATGCTCGTTTATGGTATATATGTGCCCTTAAAAAAAAACCACTAAAAAATATCTATCCGCCTCCCCAACTCACGTAAAGGTAAAACCCTTATTCCAGGGTTTTTGCTTCCACAGTCTCCCCTAACCCCTCCCTCCATTTTCCCAAACCCTAATCTCCAATCGAACCTCCGATCTCCAATCCCTCCCAAAAATGGCCGTGCTTTCCCTCCTCAAGAAGCCATCGCTGATGGCTACCGTAGCTTCGCGGCGCACGCTCGCCATGTTGACCTCCGGATTCCTGGGTATTCACCACCACCACAGCCTTACGCCGCTGCCTGCCATGGGGGAGTCCGTGAATGGGGGTTTTGAGTTCAGGAGTGATGTGCGGGGTTTCTCTTCCTTCGGCGGTGGACAGTCGAGGAGCTTTCACGTTCGATCCTCTCAATTGGATTTCAAGTCGTCGATCGCTTCACCTGCTAGATTCGCCGTCGCTGATTACTCCGACGAGGAGAAGGTGAAATCCGATGACGGCCTCGAGATTTCCAAGCTCGATATTGACAGGGATCTTGTGTCTGCCTTGGCGGGCCGGGGGATTACTAAGCTTTTCCCAATTCAGGTTCCTTTTTCATTTTCAGCAAGTTAGAGTTGAGTTGTAACCATATGATTGTTTCCTTGATGATAATTTCTTAATTTCTTCATTAATTTTCTGCAGAGAGCGGTTCTGGAGCCTGCAATGCAGGGTTTGGACATGATTGGTCGGGCTAAGACTGGGACGGGGAAAACCCTTGCTTTTGGGATTCCCATAATGGACAAGATCATTCGCTACAACGCCAAGCACGGGTTTGTGCTTCATCAGTATTGTTCGTGCTTCTTTGATGTTCTTTTAATGTAGGTTTGAATTAATTTGTTTTCTGTTGTTAAACAATTAGGTGTGGAAGGAATCCATTGGCGTTGGTCTTGGCTCCTACCAGGGAACTTGCTAAACAGGTTGAGAAAGAGTTCACTGAGTCTGCAACAAAGTTGGAAACTTTGTGTGTTTATGGGGGTACACCAATTGGTCGCCAAATGAGTTCTCTTGACCGTGGTGTAGATGTGGTTGTGGGTACACCTGGTCGGGTGATTGATCTATTGAAAAGGGGTGCTCTAGATTTGTCTGAAGTTCAGTTCCTTGTTCTTGATGAGGCTGATCAGATGCTTGCTGTGGGCTTTGAGGAGGATGTTGAAACGATATTACAGAAGCTGCCAAGGGAGCGTCAGAGTCTGATGTTTTCTGCCACCATGCCTAAGTGGATCATCAACATCACTCGGAAGTACCTGAAAAATCCCGTGACCATTGATCTTGTAAGTGATGTATCTTCAGATGGATTTTGTAAAAGCTATTTTGAGTTCTAGGCTTCTAGCAGACTCCTATAAATCGTTGTGTGGTTGTGTTGAATTAGTCAGCAGCTCTATCCATAGGTTATATGCCCACATCACTTAAAGACTACTCTTAATGTAGGTTGGGGACTCTGACCAGAAGCTTGCTGAAGGAATTTCATTGCATTCAATTGTATCGGATCATAGATCAAAAGCGGCAATCATTGGTCCTCTGGTCACGGTATGGTTTGGAACTTTACTTGTTAGTTTGTAATTGTAAGCCTTTTCTTATTGGTATATGTACTTTCAACATATTGAACTTCCTGATTTATTTTTCTTCAAGGAACATGCAAAAGGAGGGAAGGCGATTGTCTTTACACAGACTAAACGCGATGCTGATAAATTAGCCTATATGTTAGCAAGAAGCTACAAATGCGAGGCCTTGCATGGGGATATCTCACAGGCTCAAAGAGAAAGGACACTCGCAGGGTTCCGTGAGGGACGTTTCAATATTTTGGTTGCCACTGATGTTGCTGCCCGTGGGCTGGACGTACCAAATGTTGACTTGGTAGCTTTTTTTTGCTTCCTTTTTTCATAATTTTGTCATTGCTTTCTCACCGCGACACATTGCATTGAAGGACAAAAAAATTAGGAGTTGCTTATGAAGTTGCAAAATTATGGGTCAATAGCATGATTTAAATGTCTTTAATGCTACTTTACTTAATAAAATATGCAGACTGATGAGTACCATCATATGCTGTTTAAAGAAGTATGGTCACACAATCATTGTGTGGGTAAACATAGGTTAAGACACCCCTATAATATGTACAATTCTGATATTAGGTAACGGGTGCTAACAGAAAACTGACCAGACCCCTCAGCAATAGAGGAAAGTTATGACTTTTGTGATTTCACAGTGGCCCTCAGATATCTCTTCTAATTGATTTGGATACTAAACTCTGCCACTCCCTTTTTTACCTGGTTAATTGCATTTTTGGCAGTTCAATAAAATCGTATGGTTCGACTGTTGGGTGGGTCATTTGTGAGTATAGATCTGATCATTTTAGTCGGTAGGCTTTTATGAACACTAACTGGGACTGTGGAGACTGGAGAGTGATTTTACCTAGAGACAAGGCCACCAAAATGTCCAATATTTTCACTATGCTGGTAATGCTTTAGTTGCATATTTCTGGAAGGATGATGCTTTCCTTTGCCCATGTAAATTTATTGCTGTAACAAAACGAAACTTGATTTTAAATTTGTTGATGTATTTCGATAGTTCACTTTCTATTCAGAGCAGCTTGTTATACATATAAAATTTCATGTGTAACCTATATGTTGCATGTTTTTGGTCACTTCTATTTTTAAAATTCAGCCTTTTGACATCTTTAGATGCTCACAATTGTTTGTTGATCTCTTGTGCTGAAGAACTCTTTTATGGTTTAAAATCATGGGTGCATTCTTGGCTTTTGCCATTGGATTTGAGAGTACAATCTTTCTGGATTCTGTTTGTGTGTATTTTTTACTACAATTTTTCTTGCGAAGGAGCTATCTCTGATTTACTTGGCTGATGTGTTTTTTTTTTCATTAGATGTATAAGCTTAGTATAAAATTTGACCTGTGTGTATAGGGGAGGTGCAAGATTGCTTAGTTTTCACTCGCTTTTATTTTAATATCCTACTTTTGCAGGTAATTCATTATGAACTCCCCAGCACGTCAGAGATTTTTGTTCATCGATCTGGGAGGACGGGCCGTGCTGGGAAGAAGGGAACTGCAATTCTTATTCACACACATGATCAGCTAAGGTCTGCCAAGCAGATTGAGCGTGATGTAGGAGGCAGATTTGTAGAGGTTAGTTAAGACGTTATCTTCCTCAGCTTTATTTTTTTTAGTTCTAAGATTGCTCTTTTAATTATATTGTATGATGTATGATAGAGCTGGCCTTGAAAATCTGTTTTCTGTGCATAAAAGTAAATTATCTTTATCTGGTGATCAGGTTAATGAAGTATGGTGATGAATGAGCTGAAATATGTTAATGTAGGCTGCAATTTTTTTGTTGCTGAACATTTTTCTGATTGGTTGTACTTTTTCTATCATAGCATATCTGTTTGTTTCCCATTTATCACATTTGTTTGAGGTATTTGATTTAGTAATTAGTATTTTGATACAATTCCAGATGTTGTGTGATGGGTTCATGTTTTGATAAAATTATCTTTAAGCTGCACTCTACATAGAGCTTTACACTGTATGATGATGGGAAAAACCTTTCTTTATCACCATATTAAGGAATAGTAAAAATTGGAGTCTGTCTATGTTCAATATCTTAGAATTGATTGGTTGATTGTCTTGTAATTGTATAAAACTGTACTGACATATTCTTTATTTTAACAGCTACCCCCCATTGCCGTTGACCCCTCCCAGAGAGAAATGTATTCAGACATGGGCTCTGGTTTTGGTGGTGGTGGTGGTGGAGGTCGGTTTGGTTCATTTGGAAACTCAAGGGGTGGCCGTGGAGGGTACGGTGGTGGACAGTCTGGTGGTTCAAGTTTCGGTCGCTTTGGTGGCGGTGGTGGGTTCAATGATTCTGGATCTGGGCGCTCCGGAGGTTACAGTGGCTCAGACTTTGGCCGCTCTAGTGAATATGGATCTGGTCGTTCTAGTCGCTCTGATGGTGGGTATGGACGTTCAGATCGATCCTCTGGTTTTGGTTCCTTTGGTTCTGGGCGTACCAGTAGCTTCGGTAATTCTGGTTCCAGTCAAAGTAATAGCGGTTTTGGCCGCGCTCCATCAAGTCGTTTTAGCTTTGGGGATAATTAAATTGATTTCCGAGGACCTCAGGTTAGTCATTCAGTCCCGTTCTTAACTATATACATCAAAGGATTTGTTATTGTTATCCTTTTCTTTTCCTGGAAATCACGAATAAATTCAATGACTTTTTCCAGATTGTGCTGCGGCGCTGTTTCAGTTGCATCTTATTGAGGATTCCTGTGAAGGGTTGATAAAGAATTCATGGTGATATCTCTCTGACAAGAGCTTCGGAGAGTAATGTAGTATTTATTTTGGTGCCTTGGAAGCTGTAGTTTGAAGGGCTGGGCTATATCCACATTTTTTTGCCTCGACACTGTCAGTTTTAGTTACACTATCATACTTACTAAGTTTTGAAGCTATGTTTAAGTGATAAAGAAATGCGTCGCTGTGGCGGTAATTGATCTTTACTGATAAAATCTGTATGTAAATATTACCCCTTTATCTAGTTTGTAAGATTGAGAAGTGAACTCTGTTATGTTTTTCATCTGCCGAGGTTATGTATCAGAATTTTATTTATTTCTTTGACCGCCTCTACTTGAGCTGTAGACAGCATGGTATTGCAGCACATTGCGGAAAGGGTTTACGAAGTTGGAGTTTGAAGTGGATTTGGCCGAGAAGCTTGTCAAAGGCTTCTTGAGTAAAGAGACAGATCCTTTGAACTCAACACGTCTGCCAAGAGGTCGATCAGGTGGCTCATACTGGTTGGTCGCGTCGTTCCTAACAACCGTGTTCACAACCTTTTATCAATGGGAAAAATCCTCTACTTGTGTACCAATGTAGACCCATACACTGAAAAGTATGTAGTTGGATCATAGTTTGTTCTTTCAAATAAGCATTTTCCTGCGCAATCTATACAACTGTTTAATCAATCTACATTGCTCCTCTTTTATCACCGCTAGAGACTGTAATTTTAACTTTGTAAATTGTAATGTACTCCATCTATCTATTATTATCGACAACAATTTATATATTTTCTCGCACTTGTTCACATTATTAAATTTATCCTATTTGAATGTCTATACTCCCCCTTTAAAATTATAAGTCTTTTTAAAATTTACATGTTTGTAATAAGCTAAAAAAACATAGTAAAATGTAGTTTTATTAATATTTTTTTCTTATAATTTCATGTTTATTTTTTAATTTAACGTGTAAATTATAAAATAACTTATATTTTTGATCGAATGAAATAATAATGTATTTATTTTGAGTTTTTAGTTTTTAAAAAAACATGTCATAAAAAAAGAGGTGATAGTAAGTTGTAACGGCGAAAACGAACGAATGAGGCGATCCATACTTCCTCAGGTTTCGCTCTTTCCGGTAGTGGGTTACTGTTCTCAGCCTTCTCGGCGTCGAGACGCCACGGGAGTCGTCGCACTCTCCCGTGTTCTTGGCATTCGTGGCTCGTTTTGGATCTCCCTCGACTCCTCCGCTGGCTGAAGACTTATATGAGTTCTTTGAGTTGTTTCTTTCATCTGTGTTATTTTGTTATTTTGTGTGTTTGGTTTGTTGTTTGTGGCAGTTAGTACGTCTGCCGACTCGTCGACCTCTCGAATTTCAGGTTTGTCTTAGACCATCTCCAACAGCTTCCCTAAAATTTTCCCAAAATGGAGAAACAAAATACATATTATTTAAATTATTTTTGTTTTAACTCCAATCGCTTCCCTATATTCTTCAAATTATTTTTGCTTTAACTCCAATCACTTCCCCATTTCGAAGATTTGAAAACAAAATACATATTTTTCAAAGTTTCCGCTGCTTCTCCATTTTGAATAATGTGATAGCGAATCTGTTGTAGCAAAAATTACCTCAAAATTCACCAAAAACTCCAAAATCCATAAAATGGAAAATCGGTAGGAGATGTTTTTTAACTCGAATTTTTATCTAATAAAAAAACAAAACAAAAAAAACGAATGAGGCAATGAGCAACCCCTTTTTCGAAATCCAGATCAGAGCGGGAGAGAGAGGATCGAGCGCGAATGGAAGGGGACGACAAAAAGCAACAGCAAACAGTGACTTGCGGGGTGGTGAAGGTCGACCACTCCTCCAATTTCTGCTACCGAGTTTGCTCCCTCTGCGAGAGATCCCTCCCTGAATCCTCCCCTCCGCTCTGCTCCGCCTGCGATCGCTCCAACCCCTTCAACCCTGGCTCCTCCGGCTCCAAGCGCCTCTTCCGCCTCCTTGTCTGTTTTTCTCCCTGCTTCTTTTCTCTTCGATCGTTTCGTCTTCTTCTTCCGATTCATTTGCAACTGTTTTCGAATTTCGCAGGTTTCGGTGGCGTCCGATACCAAGGTTTTCGTGGTGATTTGCTTCGATAGGGCGGCTAGGGTTTTGTTCGGTTGCTCTGCCGATGAATTTTTCCACTTTGCCAGATTTCATCCTCTCGCAGGTGTTCTTTAATCATTTCCCTATTTCATCTTTCTCTCTTTTTCTGCTGCATTGTACGGCGATTTTTTCCTATTTGATTTGCTTGCCTTGAACTGTGATTGAACACTTGCGGTTGCGGAATTTTGAATCCATTGGGATCAGATAGAGAAGATTGTGTTAGCTTTACGCTCTTAAAAATTACAACGGTTGCTAATTGTTTGCACCATCCAAGATTACGAGGCTCTCTTACTAAGCTTAATAAATGGTGTAGTGCTAACTGAATTGATTGTTGTCTTCACATTCAAAGTGGTGAACTCTGAAAGATACACCTGATAGAGCTTGAAATCAGGAAGGAAACATTAATAAATCCCCGGAGTTCATTCCCTAACTAGAAGGCAAAAGCCTAACTACCCACAAGGCCTAAAGCCATATACAAACTTAGATTTCTGGATGTCTTTTAGCAATCCCCTCTGACAGTCATAACTATCTAATTCTAGGAGCTTCTAGCTTATTCTAGACATTGCCACAATATTCTAGATATGAGGTTATCACACGCATAACAATCATATGTATGTAAGTTTTCCCCTCTTCTCCTGTTCATGAATTTACTACTACAATCTGATCGAGGTCATAAACAAGCTAGTTGAATAAATCATATAATAACTACCAATTAAATGCTATAAGGAATGTATAGCTGGTGATTATGTGTCAACAACACAGATTCAAATCAAAACGCCATCCTCCCTTGTCATATCTTATCCATTGACTTGCATGTCCTTCCCTCTCCTCATAGCCTTGTAATTGCAGATATAACTTGCATATTCTATTTATCTTGCTATAATTTTTCATGTTTGCCTTCTTGGGAAGTGATCTTAGTTATCCAAGTACTGTGCTGGCGAAAAATGTATTTGTGTTTCTTCCCAATACCCACTGTCAAACTTAAAATATAACGTGCTGACAATGTAGCATCTTCTAATGGCTTTCATTGTTTCTGATTCAGATATATTTGCATGTCTTAATATTAAGTGAAAGAACTTATTTTTCTTTGAAATTGGGAAGTAGTGCTGTGATTGCAACTTTGCAAGTTCAATCTTTACATTTTAACATTCAGCTCTTTAAAACCTGTACCTGTTCTTATCGAGTACCTTGCAGCTGCCACGGCTGCACAGATTCTGGAGGGTGAAATGTTTAGGATGACTCTGGCCCATTCGAAGAGTGGCAATGCTCAACACATGCGTGTTGTATCTGTTGTTCCACTGCGATCTGGCTACCAACCAGTGATAAATTCTCTGAGGCAGCTCTACGGAGAAAAAGTTGGAACCTTATAAGTTATAACCATCTTATCTGTGTCATAATCTGTATGCTGTTTCCTCCCAACGTGCAAGTTCATATAATTACTGACTTACAATTGGCTAGAGATGTAAAAAAAGGCATTTTGGAAGCATAGAAACTAAATCCTTGCTTATGCTGCAAGCCTGCAAGTGCTTGGATTTTGTGGTTGATCAAAATGAGTTTACCTTGACGGGTATCGTCTGTATCTTTGCCTTCAAATGGGACAGCATAGTTCTATTGGATGCTGCAAACTCTTCCCTATCAAACCATGTAATCACATCATACTGCAGGTCTTTCTTGGTCAGTATGTTCTTCCAAGATTTTTGCCAGGCTTAGACTACAAGACCTTGCTACAAGTACAAGACTACTTATCGACACGCACGAGTGGCTGTTCTCGTGCGTATTGTTACCTTAGGGGAAAGGGAACAAAAGGGCGTCAAGATTGTAAGAGAAGCAACAATGGATGGTCATTCTATCCAGACTCTAAACTGTTGGGTCTGTTTATGCAACTGTACTGCATTGCAGTTGCAGGATCACAAGGCAGTCAGATTTGTCGTTAAGGTAACTCTCATTCATCATGCTTAAGCATTGATTCATCTTAATCCGCTAAATTAATCATCTTATTACCAACTATGTATACAACACCTATCTTGAGCCTCCTAGATGTTCAACTTCAACCTAAGGGTAGGAATCGGATTAATTGTCGGGATGGTATGCCCTTTGCCTGTGTGTTTATGTGCAAAGTATTATGATAAAAAAAATTATTAGGAGAAGAAGTTAAGTGAAAAAGCAATAAAAATAGCATTAAAAAAGATGAAGCTACAAATTTGCGTCTATGGATTTGGGAAGAGTGGATATAAATGGTTTAGCGTGTGAAGCTACAAAATTTCCAACATTAAAATCGTCATTGTTTTGTGTAACACAGAGATATGAGTCGTTGAGTTTTGGAAATGCATAATTAATTTTGCTTGTTAATGTAATCAAGGATGCGTCACGCATACGTGCTTATAAAGCCAATTCAAACCATGACAAATCCACAGTATACACTTATTCAGGATATACATTAGCACTCGTGGGTAACCCTCTCTATCTCTCCTCGTAATATTTTGACACATAGTTTTTCACTAATTCCACCCCATCCTTTAAAAATTTTAACTTTTATCCCACATCCATAGTTTACCACATTACTATTTTTTTAACTTTAATTATACCACACCACATATTTTAACTAATCAAAACTTAATCCACTTAATAAAAAAATAATAAAAAACATCACTTTTATTAATTTTATAAAACAAAATGGGATGGATTTAACCCATTTCACTAGCGTTACCCTTTCCCCTTGATGAAATGGGATATATCCCACACTCATAAGGCTCTCTTTTAGCAAGAGAGCGCTATGGGGGAGATCAAACCCATGCTCTAAGTTTTAAGATAAAAACAATACGGAGTATCAATTTGAGAAAGTATTTTTAAAGTAGTGTGAGAGTTTTTACCCATTTTGAAGAAAACAGTTTTATAAAATGCTATATGAAGTATGACTTTGTAATGCGAATAAAATTTCTCTCATTTAATAAACCTAACCAAGGAGAAGGCATAAGCCCAGTGAACTGGGTCGAGGGTTTGTATTTGTCTCATAGAAATTGATCGAGGTTTTACCAAATACTCGAAAAACTATGTCGAGGGAATACTATATCTTCAACAATTTTAAATGACTATATCCTCACGTGCAGGGACGGATCATGCTCAAGCATCCCAAAAAAAAAATAGTGTTAATTTTGTAATATTTTTTATCAAGCATCCCCAACCCGGGAAAAAAATTACAAAAGAATTTTTTTTTACCGTTAAACATTCTTGGAATGATGAAAAATTTACTTTCGAGCTAGTATCCTCGGAATGACGGTCCAGGATCTGCCCTTACTCACGTGAAAACACCAAAAAAAAATGTCGAAATCCGCCAATCTCAAAGGAAAAAACTCAAAACAGATCCAAAATACTATTTTTCATCACAATCAACTAGATTGAAGATAATTTCGAGATTTCGGTATTTCAGCTCCTCATCGTCTCTCATGTCAGTTCGTACTTATTTTACAAAAAAATAAAAAGGACTTGAGTGCAACTACATAAAATTCGTCTTGTCAATGGACAAAATACGTCTTATCAATAAACTTTCTCCTATGATAAATGAGTAGTAATTACGAGTGTGTTTGTATTCAATTGCATTTTAATTATAATGTAATTATTTTACCTCGATTTATGTGAGCGTTCGGTTACACAATTAAAAATATCATAAAATTCGAGGTTAAATAGTGATTTAATAAAAGTAATAATATAAATCAAAATAAATTAATTGCACTATAATTAATACATTGTATAATCCAAACAAACCCTTAATTTAAACACCTTAAAATTTATGTTTATCAAATACCACCTTATCTATTTGTATTATAAACCTAATACAATTGGAATCCAGAGTCCTTATTTGATCTAGTTATTTTATTCCGAAGGGTTTGATCCAGTTATTTTATTCCGAAGGGGAAAGTTGTAGATCTTGATTAAGTTCTATCATTGGCTTATAACGTGCATTAAGTTCCCTCTCAATAAACAATCTTATGGGATCGTTTGGATAAGAGATCGAGCTCAAAGTCACCTCTAGGAACAAATTAGGCACCACTTACTTGTACCTAATCATTGATTCAAATAAGAGTTTATAAATCACTAATTAATTTGAGATATGATGAAGCATCACATATTGAGAAATAAAAATAACTCGTTAACGATTTGGTTTGAAGGATTTTTTTTTTTAAAATCAAAAGTATGGTCGTTCAATTAATAATATGTAGCCCTGCAATATGTAAACAACCTTCCAGGAAGGAATTAGATTTCTAACCGTTGAGATGTGAAGAGATTAAGCGAGTCTCACATTGAAAATATGGATTAAAACAAGCCTATATATTATAAAAGTTGGTGGCTACTTCTCATATTCTCAATTGGTTTTAAGATAAAACCTCATATGGTTCATGTGCTTGGTTACTAGCTAACAACATGTGCACCCATATGCACATAACCCCAGATTACGAGTCTCAATCCTAGTTTCATTTAATAGGCTTCACATGTAAATGTGAAGAAGGCAAAAGAAGTCCCACATCGGGCGTACGAATTAAACAAACCTAGTATATAAGCCGGTAGGTTACTCTTCCTATTGCAATTAAAAGAGGAACTGATCTATGACATTTTTTTAGATTGGAGTTACGGTTCAATCCTTCTTTTCTTTTCACGCTTTTTAAATTCGAAAAATGCACAAATTTAAATTAAAAGAATGCACAAAGACAATTATGACAGAATATAGAGCAAATTAACAACTGGGAAATAGTCCTGCAAGACAGGAACTTTTTAAGTCAGAAATTGCAAACTGGCGAACTAATGGACTGTTTCAACCGGAGTCTGCTGCCTGCGATAGTGAAAATCACATTAGCAACTTAGCAAAAACATGAGGGGAAGGTGCAATTCGGGACTGCGACACCAGAGATCGGAGATGAAAGTCCCAAATTGAAAATCGGAGATCGGAGATGAAAGTCCCAAATTGAAAATCAGAGATCGAAATTCGAAAATTACCGATGATGGAGATGCGGAGGCAGTCGAAGGCGAAGGGGAGGCCGAGGAGGGAGTTTGCGACACTGGAGAGGCGACGACACCGGAGAAGGCGGCGACAAGGAGAAACAATATTAGCATAGAGGGATGAGCCGAGCAGGTGGTGTGATTGTGTCAAATAAGTGCATACTGAGAGGAGTGAGAGATTGAGTTTTTAGAAGGGTGAAGCGTGATTTTGACGGAGAAGACAAAGCGTTGCAATTAGGAGTGAGTTTCCCAGAAGAAGAAGAAGAAGAGGCCGCCATTAATTATGGATTTAGGGTCTCTTTTTCCTCTTTTCCCTGCTCCAATTACAAAAAAAAAAATTAATATATATACCCATTACTATAAAAAAAAAAATATGGTACCCTTGCAAAAGTTGGTGCCCTGTTCCATTGGACTTTTTGAACATCCCAATGGACGGGTTTGAGTTGTAGTATGAAACCTCACCCAACAAGTCCCAATAGACTTTAGTATTCACCCAAGAGGCTATTGTTTTTTTTTTAAATAATCCAGAGTATCCAGAGTCACAAATAAAAAATATGAACTAAAACAAACCTAGTATATAAGTCGGTGAACTATTCATTCTATCACCAATTGGTTTTATGATAGAACCTTGATCACCGTGCTTATGTGATGTGCTACTAGTGCACGTGTGCCTGTGCACACGACCCCTACTTCAATACGGTATCAGAGCGATATGCCAAACAACCCGACTCTCGATCCTAAACTAACTAAAAAGAGAATGAGATGCTAGACCCATTGTGAATAACCCTAGTTGCACTTGCGAAGACGTGTTGAGATAGGAAGAGACCAAAATAGTCCCACATTAAAAGTATGAATTAAATAAAAACAAGCTTAGTATATAAGTAGCTAGGTGAGCTACTCCTATCGTCAATTTGTTTTAGAATGAAACATCACCTCACTTATGTGCTGCGCTACTAGCGCATTTGCGCTTTTTCACACGTGTGACCCCTAGTTTTGAGTTCCAACAGACTTCTATATGGTATCAGAGCGGTAAAGGCAAATTGCTCAAATCTCGATCGGAGCTAGCTAAAAATAGAATGAGATTCTAGACTCATTGTTTAAGTGTCAACTAGAGGAAACAACCCTAGTTGCACTTCTGAAAACGTGTTGAGATGTGAAGAGATCAAAAGAATCTCACATCGAAAGTATGAACTAAAATAAGCCTAGTATATAAGTTGGCTATCTACGTACACCTTCTATCATCAATTGATTTTACGATGAAACTTAACCGTGCTTATGTGATGCCCTACTTATTGTGAAAAAATTCTACTAGATTCCTAGGTTTAATAAATTTTGAAATATTTTTATAAGATATATTCAATGAAATAGTATGATTAACCCATATTTATTTGGTATAGGTGCACTAACATGTATCATAAATTATACTCTTAAGTCCTACCATATTGAGCATGATCAAGATTAGAAACCGCAATCTAGGTTAATTATTAAAATTTAATCATACTATATATTCCAAGAGAAATTTGAATCATTGAAATGCTTGTGGATGCTAATCTTGTAACTTGTCAATGTCTCTTTCGTCTAATACGCCACAAATCATTATCATATCTTATATTCAAATCTACGCCCAAATTCCAAAAATTCATATGTTATAGTTCGAATACATCATTTTCTGTCGGTAGGAGGAATTTAATGTTTTTATTTGAATTGTTTATACAATGAAAAATAATAATTGAAGTCCAATTCAAAAAGCAATCATCTTCTTTCATCCTTAAAATTACAATTTAAATTGACACTAGTTGTACTGCAGACAGTATACGGATATATATATATATATATATATATATATATATATATATATATATATATATATATATATATTTTTGGTTTAAAGGAGAGACGGAGCCCTCCGTCCCCTCGAGGGGGAATTTTATTAATGAAAAAGAAAAAGGCTAAGTAGTACTCATACGGGGGATAGCCCGACCCCTTACATCATCAGCAATTAAATTTAAAACACCCTGAGGCGGGTCACTCAATACAGAAAGACCTAGGCTAAAAGAAAAAGCATAAGAAGCAAGAAAATCCGCTACCGAATTAGCTTCGCGAAAGATGTGCCGAAATTGGACGACCCAATCCCTTTTCAGGTAGCCTTGGCATTGCGACACCAGGCTGAATAGAGGATGATAACGATCCATAGGTCTTCCTATCAGCAGCACCACCAATTGTGAATCTGCTTCGAGTACGACCCTCCTGTATCCCCAGGACCAAGCTAGACGTAGACCATGGAGAATACCCCATAGCTCGGCCATTGGAACTGTACATATACCAATGTTAAAAACAAAGCCTACCTTCCATCGACCATTGCAATCACGAATGACGCCTCCCGCTGCAGCGATCCCATCGTCCTTCACTGAGCCGTCTGTGTTCACCTTTACCCATCCCTCCATCGGTCTCTCCCAAGCAATCATCCTTTCGATTCTTGAATTCTCATTCACCCTAGTCCTGCAAGCATCCCGGTACTCCGTGACTTGATTCCTCACAAACGCCACCCTATCTCCTGCAAATTTATCATTACCAAACACAATGTTATTGCGCCATTTCCAAATCCACCAAATGGAGGTGGCAAAGACGCTAGACCACGGAATTCCAGTATAAAAGTTGGCATTGCAAGTTAAATTTATGCGAATCCAAATCGAAAATTCTGATTTAAAGAATACTTCCCTGTCAAGAGGTGGTCCAATAGACTCCCAGTAGCTTCTTGTGTTCACGCAGTCTCGGAGGAGATGAAGTATCGATTCTTCAGTCCCGCCGCAAATAGTGCAGATTGGTGAGCTAGCGAAGTGACGCCTAAACCGTTCTCCATTTGTCAAAATAACCCCCTTAATGGATTCCCAGGTAAAGATTCGCACTCTCTCCGACGTGTTCAGCTTCCAAATAGCTTTGTAGATCTGCCTGTCGACGGAGGTTTCGTGCATCCTTCCCTGAATCATAGCAAAAGCCGTCTTCACCGAATAGTCACCACATGGAGAGAGGTTCCAGCTCAGCGTGTCAACCATCTCCTCATCATCTGATAGAGCTATCGAAGCAAGTTTCAGGAGGGCTGAGTTAGGGAGCAAAAGGGCGAGCAGCTCCCATTTCCAGCCTCCCGTATCCGCCCAGTAGTCTCTCACAGTCGCATCTCTTTCAGCGTTGGAAATCGGTGACAGAGCGATGTCCAGAAGTCTGTCCTGCAGCAGCCATGTATCCATCCAGAACCGCACCAATCTCCCCGAACCCACCAGCCATCTTGAGCCCGGAATGATCACCTTTTCGACCCCTTTTTGTAAGCTCTTCCAAATGCAGGAGGGGTTAGCCCTTTCACAAAGATGTTCCCTGACATATTTAGCCCGAATCACCTCAATCCAGAGGCTGCTACCCCCCGTTAGGAAGCGCCATCCAAGCTTTCCAACCAGCGCCAAATTCAAGTCGCTCATAGTGCGGAAGCCGAGCCCCCCAATCTCCTTAGGCTTACACACTTCCTCCCAATTCACTAGATGAATGCTTCGCCTATTCTCCGAGCCGCCCCAAATAAAATTGCAGATAATACGGTCGATTTTGTGGCAGGTCTCTTTGGGGAGAGCGACAGTGGTCATGGTATAAACGGGGATAGACGACAGGACAGATTTAGCAAGAGTAATTCGGCCCGCAAGGCTGAGGAAGCGGCCTTTCCAACCACGCAACTTCGCAGAAATCCTCTCAAGAAGGGGAGCAAATGTGTCCTTGTTGACATGGCTGTGAATAATGGGCATCCCTAAATATAATCCCAAATCGGACGTCACCTGGAATCCACTAATTCTTTGGAGGTCGGCCGCCAACGAATGCGACACATTACCCGACAGAAAGAGTTTAGATTTATTCGGATTTATCTTCTGCCCAGAAACTTCACAAAAATCATCAATGCATTGTTGGATGACCCCCATTTGTTCCACAGAAGCTTCCGCGAAGAGTATAATGTCGTCCGCGAAAAGAATGTGGGAGAGCTCCGGGCCATTTCTAGAAAGCTTTATCGGTTTCCATCTTTTTAGCCTAACCAAGTGGTTTATAAGGTGGCTAAGGCGTTCCACACAAAGGACAAAGAGGTATGGAGACAACGGATCTCCCTGTCTAATCCCTTTCGCAGGAGTGAAGCTTTCGGTAGCCTCTCCATTCCATAGCAGACGGAAAGATGTTGTCGAGATACACTCGTGAATCCAGCTCACCCATGTACTAGAGAAGCCTGCATCTAGGAGGGTATCAGATACAAAATCCCACCGAAGTCTGTCATAAGCCTTTTCGAGGTCAAGTTTGAGAAGCATCCATCCCTTCTGACCCCTCTTCCGCTTCATAGTATGCACAGCCTCCTGAACGATGACGATGTTATCAGTAATAAACCTTCCTGGTAGGAAACTGCCCTGGGTCGGACCAATCAGCTGGGAGAGAACCCGTTGCATACGATTGACAAGGACCTTCGTGATGATCTTATAGAGAACGTTGCACAGGCTTATAGGACGGAATTGATTTATACTGCTCGGATCCCCCACTTTAGCAATAAGGGAGATAAGCGTATCATTGAGGCCCGGGGGCAGCTTGGAGCTGGAGAAAAACTCCTTGACCGTGTGGATCACAGAACTCCCCACAGTTCCCCAACATCTCTGAAAGAAGATCGGTTGAAACCCGTCTATACCCGGAGCTTTAAGCACACCCATTTTCTTCATGGCCACAATAATTTCCTCTTCTTTAATCGAGCTATCCATATCATCCCAAACACTTTGATGAATCGGCGGAAAGCCTCCCCGGGAAAAGCTAGAAGGATGTGTAGGATGGGGCTGTAGAGAGTAAAGCTTCTTAAAATAATTAATAGCATGGTCCTCAAGCTCCTTGTCATCCGTAATCCAGTTCCCATCCTCCCCTTGCAGTTTGTCAACACGGTTATATCTCCGTCTTATAATAGTCGAAGCGTGGAAGAAACTAGTGTTGCGATCCCCAGCTTGAAGCCATTGGACTCTAGATTTTTGCAGCCACAGGACCTCTTCTTGTTCCATGACAGCGGCAAGACTCGACTGCAACTCCGCTTCTCTTTCAATGAGGAGGTCGGTAGGATTGGTGCATATGAGCTTTTGAACACCATTAAGTCTAGCGATCAGGCTCTCTTTTCTCTCATGGATGTTGCCAAAGATCTTCTTGTTCCAATCCTTCAGTTTCGTTCGCATGTCCTCCAGCGCAGAGCTAGCGCTAATACTATCCAACCACGACTCCCGAATAAACTCCATAAAGTCCGGATGGGTTAACCAAGCAGCTTCAAAGCGGAACGGGCGGCGGCTTTTATCAACTCTCAACTTAGGATTAAGCGCCAAAAGAAGGGGAGTGTGATCAGAAGACAGCTTCGGCAGATGGGTCACTCTAGCATCCGGCCAGAGAAGGCGCCCCGATATATTGGTAAACACACGATCCAGACGTTTAGCCACAAAGGTCCTAGAAGAGTTGCCCGAGGACCAAGTGTGAGGCTGACCCGAGAAACCTAAATCGATGAGCCCCTGTTGGTTGACCAGCTGCATAAATAACGCCGAGTCCTCTGACAAACGGCCGGAGCCCCCAGTTCTCTCAGAAGAATGCAGGATACAGTTAAAATCCCCCCCAATGATCAGCGGATCGGAGATATTATCAATCTCAGCCTCTAGATCTCTCCAGAAACGCCTACGCCGATTAGAAGTCGGGGGGGCATAGACCACAATGATATGCAGTTGAGAACCACCCGCCCTCACCGTAGCGTGGATCAAATGCTCACCAAGCGACTGGACATGCAAGTTGAGGTTTTCTTTCCTCCACAAGAGCCAAACACCCCCTGAGCGGCCAATAGCATCCACACGAAGACATCCAGAGAACCCCATTTTATCACAAACCTTTTTAGCCTGGTCACCTGAGATACGAGGTTCAAAAATAGCTAAAATATCGATGTGAAAATGTCTAATCATATATCTAATAGCTCTTCGAAAGCCAGGCTTACCGGCTCCGAAACAATTCCAAAATAAGCAATTCATAGGGAAACAAAAGGAAAAACAGGAAAGCAGAAAAAAGAAACAGAGTCAAGAAGACTTAGTCTGTTGGCCATGGGTGGCCTGCGAGGTCTCAATGCCCTCTGTCATGATCTCATCGGTCTGGGTCACTAAGATGCGTTCTGCCCCTCCTGTGTTGTTTTGATCAGTGACCGAGGGTCTGGATTGGGGATCCCCTTCAACGTCGGCCAAATTGTGAGCACCCTCATTCACATTCCGGTCTATCTGGCATTCAGGTGGGATGCCTCTATCAGTCTCATCACGTCTGATTGAAACCAAGTTTCCTCCTTCAATACTGATTTTGGGATTAAAACTCAAGGGAGGGTCACTGTCCAATCTGGATCTTTTCAAAGGTTTGTGGGTTTCAGGCCCAATCACCTTAAACTTGGGCCCTTGCTTAGCCCCATTTTTCTTTGTGGGTTTCCTGGCTTTGTCCACTTTGTGTGTAGATGAGGATCCTTTTTCAAAATTCCCATTAATTTTTAGAGGATTCATCGCAGTTCCCCCTCCTTCTTTGGCCACACCTTCCTTCTTTCCAAGATCTCCTCCCATAGCTGTAGGGATCTCCCCCCCAATATCTTTCTCCTTCTTACTATTTTCCTGCTGGTTCTTAACGGTCTCGGAAATGATTTCCTCAGTGATATCCTTTCCTAATACAGCAAAGCTATTACCTTCTTTAGAAAGCTGCGTCAGTTTCGTATCCTCTCTTTTCTTTCCTTGTCGGTTTGGCTGACGTCGGCCCACTATCGTCCATTCTCCGTATCTCGGCGCTCCGTTCGTCGGACTGGCTTCCTTCCCCACTCCAACACCCTCTTCCGATGGGGATTCTGCCGCCTCGCCTTTCGACCCATTACTTCCTGCGGATGCTTCTTCATGGACGTGGTTGGTAGCGAGAGGACACCTATTAACGAGGTGCCCATACCGCCCACACCTAAGACATATCAAATGTAAACCTTCATATTCAACATAGAAACGACTGCCATTCACCGTGATCGAGCCCTTGAGCTGCTTTGTAATATCAACCTCAACACAAATTCGGGCAAAGCGACACCTGTTCGAAAAAATAGTTCTTTGATCAACTTTGATTGGTTTCCCAATACCCGCTGCCAAGCGGAGAAGAATTTGTTCTTCATACAATATCATAGGGAGGCCCGAGATCCTGATCCAAGCGGGAGTTGTTGTGATGACATCCGTATACGGGTCAAAATCCGGGCTCCATTGAAGGACAATTAAGTAGTGGCCAAACATCATCCATGGCCCCTCCGTGAGTGCCTTTAGATAATCCCCTTCCGCATCGAACTTGACTACATAATACCCCTCCGGGAGATCAGCCACCATCATCCTCCCTCCTGGTTGCCAAAGATCTTTTAGTTTCTTTTCCATTATAGCATGAGGGACCATGTTCCCAAGAGATTTGACAATTAACGATGTCTGCCACATCGAAGCAAGTACTTGAAGTACTTCCGAATCTATGTTGAACACAGGATCGCCACAAGCACCTTCTGGGAAAGTCATTGCGATCTTCCCATCCAGAAAATCATCAGCCAGAACCATCCTCTTCTCCCCACTAGATCCCACCACCATATCCTTCCATGTTTTCTTTGGCACAGAACCACCCACACGGGGCGATTCCACCCCACCGTTATCTATCATCATTCCCTCGGACTGAACTTGTTCTCCGGTAACAGACGCAGGCGTTGCCATAGGAGTGTCCCCCATGGCGACTGGGGACGGCAGGCCGCCGGCAAGACGCAGATGGCGGATTGAAAGCGAAATAGTAAAAAGAGAGCTTTTTTCAATTTTTACTAATAGTATTCGGATATATATATATATATATATATATATATATATATATATATATATATAGCATTGACATTTAGGGTTTAAGAATTAATTTAATTTTGTAAATGGACCCTCAATGTTTACAAATATATAACCATGTTAACCAAACTCTTAGAATTTTTTTGGCATCCAACTTTGATTTCTACAAAACTAGAAAGATGTAGTTGTCAGCAAAACAATGTTTGAATATTAATCGATCTAAAAAAGGGTTGAATGTTGTCAGTTGCAGCAAGACACTTTAGATCTCACCGAGTTGGTAAAATAATTCTATACTCCGATGATTGATTTCTATGTGGAGATATTTCTTTGGCTTCGTCATCCATGGTTAGGATGTCTAAGTGGTTTGTCTAGATCAATTGTGGATCCTGAAACTGTTAGTTGAGTGAGTGGAAAATTACCATAAAAAATTGTAAGTGAAATTAAATAATATTTTTTTTCCAGTAAAATTATCAATATTATGAATGTGTAAATAAAATAAAAGCATAAATCATCAATATCATGATTTTCAAATATTTCAATGTAGAACATACTAATTTGAAATTTTTTTGATATAATTATATTATTAAGGTATAAAGTTTAACAACGATAATTACAATAAAAGTATCTCAGTTTGGTACATGATGTAGGAAATAATTTATATATATTCATTGATCTTGAAACATTTATAATATAATTTTTTTCTTCAGATGTCGGATTTGAGCTTATAATTCTCGTGTATATCACCCTTACGGTATACACAAACCTTATTGTATACTTTGAAATTATTCATTTGTTTTCTCATAATTATTTGTTTGTTTTCACATGATTATTCGTCTATAAAAATATAATTATTCATTTGTACAAAACGTATAAAAAATTACAAATTTTATTTTAATGAATAATCATCTAATATATACACCCAAATAATTTCATTCTAACGAATAATCACTTACTACCACTGAATAATCTAAAGTTACTTTTAATCTTATCCGTTGGCGTTCTTAATTTAATGGTCCAGATTTGTTAACATGTACACCATAAAAACTGTGCACATATGATATGTTGTTTATATAAATACACACATTTTGTATACTATTTCTTCTACTATTTTTCTTCTTCTTTTATTATATTTCTATTTGTAAAAAAATTCTAACTAAAATAATATTGTAGAAAAGACGAAAGTCATCCTGTTGAAGAGTATTTAGTGTATGAAGAAAATATTAGCTAAAGGCCAATAATGATAATTTGGGATCATCATTGGTTTACACTTTATATTGTTGTTAATAGGATGGATTACAAAGGGATCATATCAACTTAAATGATGCATGAAATATTCTCAAAATAATAATAATAATAATAATAATAATAATAATAATAATAATAATAATAATAATAATAATATATTGATATATGCTTTGTTAAACATATGCAATATTGATGATTTCATTCCACATTTATTATTTCTTGTTTTCCATACCTATTCTAAATTTTATATCAATATCTTTATTAAGCAAGTTATAGAATTTTTAAATTAAATTGTATGTTAGCTAATTTATCAACATATATCACGATATTCGGAATATATATATATATATATATATATATATATATATATATATATATATATATATATATATATATATATATATATATATAAGAGAGAGTGTGTGTGTGAGATTGAGTCTGATTAAACTAAAATAAATTAATAAAAACTAATCTATCTATCCAAATAAAATTAATTAAAATTAACTAATATACCTTGTATAAGGTGCGCTTCCGGTTGTTGTATTGCACCTTTATGCTTTTTTATTGCATGTTTTGATGGACATCCGTCCGCTGACTTATCGACCATCGAGATTTAGACATATCTGATCTCGAATTCTTACTTAATAACAAAAATTGAACAAACCATCGATTTATATATGGGGCAGTTTTCATACCGGCCATATTTTTTGCCTATATTAGGAAATTGTCCACTACCCACTCCATATTAGCAAATTGTCCACCTATGTTGCTGAAACTGTTGAAATCGAAGTGGCTGAAATTGTGTCCATGTGCCCTCCCACGTGTGCCCTTGTGCCCCCACTTTTTTTTTCCGCGTTGTTGAAACCGAAGTTGCTGAAATCCCGGTTTCAGCAACATTGCTGATGCTAAAACCCCGATTTCAGCAATGTTGCTGATGTTGAAACCCCAATTTCATCAACGTTGGTGATGCTAAAATCCCGATTTCAGCAACGTTGCTGATGCTGAAATGGTTATTGCTGACACTGTTGAAATGGTTATTGCTGACACCAGAGTTGCTGAAACCGTGTTGCGGGATATAAAATTTAGCTTTTGCGGGATTCAAAATTCATTGCAGCCCGCATTTCAGCAATTGTTGAAACTACTTTAAATTTTGACAGGAAGCTAATAAAAATTTGATCAAATGAGTAATTTTGCAACCCAAATATAGGAGTGAACAAGAAATTTTTCCTACTTGATGATGGTCAAATCATCATCAGAATCCAATGATTTCACCTCCTCCTTAATTTCAGCAGGTCGTCAAAAATCAAACAAGGTTGAAAGGGAGGAATGTAAAAATCAAACAAGTGCAAGAGAGAGAATCTCATGGTAGTTAATGTAAAAATCAAACAAGTGCAAATCGAAACAAAAAACAAAGTCGCTGAGTAAACAAAATCTCCAATCAAAGATGAGTAAGCAGCACACGATTCAGATTGAGCGGCATTAGTTGTACCTGTGAGCTTTGACGGATGATTGAATCCATTAAAACGACCTAGTTCTGCAAAATCAGAAGGCGGAAAAGTGAAATTAAAAACCAAATCGAATTAAATAACAAGCAACTGATAATTAGCTCCTCGCAGTAAGCAATTTTACCGGTGGGAGAAGGTTCGTAATAACAGAGGAAGAGAACAAGAAAGCACAAGAGGGTGAGGACTGGAATGAGGTGAATGTATTTCTCAGGTCCAGTGCGGAGAAGCGAAGGCGACGGCGATCTACAAAGGTGAAGCTTCTCGAGGCGGACCACAGGATCTAAGCTCTGCCATCGCCTCAGTCTCCGGCCTCCACCGCCACTCCGCCGTCTCCCCTTCCTCCTCTGCCTCAGCAACACCAGCAGGGCTCCACCACCACCACTTCCGATCTGGAGATAACAGACCTTATACAAGGAGAGACAGCCATGGGAGAGATGTGGAAATCGGAGAGAGGTGCCATGGAAGCCCGGATTTGGAGCCACCATGGAAGCGATCTGGAGAAAGCTGCCGATCTGAGAGACTGGAGTAGGAGTGAGAACGGAGGGAGCAGATCTGGGCTGCCAGTTGCAAATCGCTTGCTCAGAGGCGAATTGGAAGAGGAGGCGCCATGGATGGTTGCTCGGAGGTCGCCGCTGCGAGGAGGTGGACGGAGATCAAATCCTCCGGTGGAGGAAGGTGGCCGGAGGTGAGACAAAGTCGATGTCGGAGGAGGAGATGAGGAAGAAGATGTGCAGGAGATCGACGAGGCAGAGGTGACGGGATGAGAGCAACCTGGAGACGTTGCGGCGGTAGGGAGAAAGAAGGAGATGGGGGAGATATGAGATTAGGGTTGGATCGCATGAGAGTAATTTTGTCCATAAAATTTTAGGTGGACAAAACCTCAATTTATCACACTTGGTGGACAGTCTCCCAATAAAGGCCCCAAAAATGGCATGTTGGGCAAATTTTCTCTTTATATATATGTGATATGTAGAGGAGAGTGGATGCTTTAAGCATTTTTAAGCTAACTGATTCTAAATCTCTAAATCCGTTGTTAAACTGGTCATTAACGTCTACTTAATAATTGGTTAGAGATATATTCTTTTTTTTTTAGAAGCAGTTAGAGATTTTAAGTTGGTCAACTAAGCAACATGAAAAAAAAAAAAAGTGATGTGTATCCTACGTGTTTTTTTTTAAAGAATTCAATGTATCAGATAAATAGATATTTAAGGTAAATTGAGAGATCATAAGAACTGAGATATGGAACAATGTACCATCGAAAATAACCATACCAAAACAAAAATAAAATAAAAACATAAACACTCAACGAAGGCAATGATCTAAGTGATAAGAGGCGTCAAGCGATCCGACGAAGGCAATAGGTCACACTCGTTTGGGCAAACATGTACTTGAACAACTCAACCATTATCAAGCTCTAGTAGACGACTCCAACAACTTAGAACATTACAAACGCCGAGTGTAAACATCTTAGGATCATCAGGATCGAGGCAGCGTACAAAGAGGAGCTAGATATCCTACATTGTTTGTAAAACTCAGGGTGCATGTGTTAGTACTTAGTACAGTTTCCTTTTACATTTTATTTCTATGAAAAAAAGCTAAATATATAAAAGAAAAGTAATCGAGTTGGAATTTCATTCCATTAATATTGATCATATCTTATTTGTATACATGTGAATTATGACCCTAATTGATTCCACTTCTTTTAATGGTTGAAAAAACCCTTCCAACTATTAAAAAAAGGGGAGGAAAATAAAACATGCATAATGAATACGAGTAGTTTAATTTTAACCTAGAATCTATTAGTTTGTCACTATTTTTATTGTATCTTTTTTTTTAGGTTATATGTTTGACAGTTCGTCATCTATTGACTTTGTCTGTTACTCGAGGAGGGAGATCAGTCTGACCCTCAAATTTTTATTTTAATTATAAAAAAGAAGAGTAGTTTCCCTTTTTTATTCATCCACTCCACATGTAATATCTATTAATCCAAAATTCAACTATTGTAGATATCCAAAATATAGACTATCTTCACAGCCCAATTGCTTCATTATAAAAAGTTAAAAATATACTATAATTTAAGAATGAAATTAATATAATTTTCATATATAAAATTATATTATTACAATTTCGCACATCCCAATTCAAACTAAACACCGCCCTTGACAAAGAACGACGATATAATGTAACCTCAATTAATTAAATAGGTGGGGATAATGATCAGATATATTATTTCTTTTCAAAGTTTGTTGGCCTTAATTTAATTCATGCATAATTATGAATTAATATTTGTCTACGCTCGAATAAGAACATATCTTTGTCCACTTTTGATAAATCATAATTAATCAATCAATCAAATAGTTTAAAATATCATCCTTGATTTTATATATTTAATTATATATATTGGGAATAATAAGTAAATGTACATTAGTGATAAAGATCCCTCTTGAATCTTGATTATTATTTTTTTATTATTATTTAGCACTTTTTTTTTTGTCACTTTGTTGATATATACACAGTTCATGTTTAGGATTTGAATGATTGGCTAATATATATAGTAAAATGCAGAAAATAACAACCCCTTAAATAGAGTATATTGTTCAAAATCACCCCTTAAATTCAATATTGTAGAAAATCACCCTTTATATACCTTTTGTTTGCTAAAGATCACCCCGCCTCTATGTGATGTTAGAGTTTTGTTAAATGTATTTGAAAAAAACCAAAATTGCCACTATACATATTATTTTATTATCACTAATCACTCTCCGTCTATCTTTCTGTACATATGTACAACTCCACATACACTTTTTTAACTGAAATTTTTCGATAATACTTACGGTTCTATATATACTAGGATCCCTTCAATCCATGTCTAAATCTCACCACAAATCCTATGCGAGATCCCCTTCAATATCGTCTCTCCATATTATAGGGATATTTTGGTAATTTATCGATTTTTTTCCTCTAAAACTTAACGAAATCAAATATATTGTGGTCTTTGGTAAACAAAAGGTATATAAATGGTGGTTTTCTGCAATATTGATTTTAAGGGATGGTTTTGAACAATATACCCTATTTAAAGGGTGGTTTTCTACGGTTTACCCTATATCTTATATCTTATTATATTAACACAATGATAATTAAGTTGTAACCATATAGACGATTGAGAGTACATATATGAATAGTTTGGAAATGTTTAGAATAAAATAATAACTATGGGAAATATATATATATATATATATATATATATATAGATGTATAGACAAAACGTGAAAGGAAATAGTAATTGATGCTGATTAAGATTTTTTTATATATATATTTTTTAATCCTTCTTAATCACATATTCAAATTCAGATTAACATAAAAGCATCATAATTTGTAAATATAATAAAAGAGAACTTTATCCTTTATCACATCCGGAGTTTCAATCCTTCGTTCAACATGCCGCTATTGAAAGGTGCGTCAGTACGTAGGATCAGAATAAGAAAAAAATCCCTCCCCAAGCCGTGCTATCTCTCAAAATTTTACCTTGTATAAAAAATAAATAAATAAATAAATAAATATTTTAAAGGCAGAAAAAGAAATATATGCAAGTCTTATGGAAAATCTCTTAATTCCAGGATAGCATTTAATGATCAATCTCTAAGTCCTTAATTATGGGCTTAATTAGGTGGTGATGATGCGGCCCGCACCTGAGCTGAGTATGTTTATAATACAATTATGAATATAAATCTTGTAAAAGTGTTTACATTGTCTAACATAACTTTATTTAAAATAATGTAAATTTAAAATTAAATATTATATAAATTGCATCAGTACAATTCAAATAATTATGTAAAGTTGATAGTTACATTTTAAATTTAATGTAACTAAATGACACAATTTTTAAAAAAAAATTAATGAAAAACACAGCTTTTATTTCGTAACCCTTAAATCACCAAAAACAATATACGTTATATATTATATTAATAAAAAACTTTAAAATTATTTATATATATTTATGAACATAATTTGGGAATCCAAACAAACCGTTAATTGTTACTTTTTTTTTGTTTTTTTTTTTGAAACGGAAAAAATTTGACCATAGGGCTAAGCCCTATCAGCCAAGAGCATCCTTTCGGATGAGACTACGCAAAAGAGAATCATCAGGAGTCATAGAACCAAGTGAAGCAGATCCAAGTCGTGACAAGCGATCAACCACTAGATTTGCTTCCCGGAAGACATGACGAATCTCGACAGAACCAAAGAAGCCCAGCGAGACTAGACTGTCTGAGACAATCATATCCGAGTCTCCAGTAGGCTTCCCCAAACCTTTTAAGCTTTTAATAATTGTTAGGTTATCACCTTCTACAATCAATTTTGTAATCCTCAAGTTTTTTGCAGCTAGTATGCCATACCAAAGCCCAAGGCTTTCACATCCACATACAGAATCGATTGGAGATGGACCCCAGCCACAAGAAATAAGAGAACCCTGGGAATCACGAATGATAAACCCAAAAGTGCCCTTATTGTTTGAGGAGAGAGAGCCATCGAAGTTAAGTTTATGTGTATCTTTTGGCGGGGCTTCCCATTTGGTTCTTTTTCTTTTTGAAGTCAATTTAGGTTTTGGGTTGATTGTTGTAGCTGCTATATTATCTTTTGTATTTTCCCTTATTTGTGAGGTTGTCCAGATAAATTTTTGGTCTTTTTTGAAAGCTAAAATCTTTCTTATATCTAGGGTTATATTGTCAAAGTGCGCTTTGTTTCTAGAGAACCAGATGCCCCACCAGACAAACGCTAGGTCTTCAAATTTGGTTCTACCAATTGTGTTCTTGATATTCCATAGAGTGTCATTGATTGGGTCTCCTTTATCAAAACAACCATGTATTTTCATAAAGGAACCTGGATCATTCGCCATCAAAGTCCCCCTGGTAATGGGGCAGTCCCATAGGAGATGTTTTAAATCTTCATAGCATGAGTCGCAGTGAGGACAATTTGTAGGGATCCCCAGCTGACGAGATGCTAATCTGACAGTTGTTGGTACTGCGTTTTTGAGGATTTTCCAAAGGAAGGATTTTATTTTGGGTGTGGTATTTAGGTCCCAGACCCAGCTTATATCCGAGTTTGTGTGGTTTTTGTATTTATGTATCATGTCAATTGCAGAGGTTGTCGTATACCACCCAATCTTGCTCCATTTCCAATATAGTCTGTCAACTTGGATATTTTGAGGTAATGGTACTGTGGTGATTTTCTCTATTAATTCGTTTGGTAATAATCCTTGCAGTTTTCCAAATAATTTGTTGTTGTCCCATATTTTGTTTTCGTTTATGAAGTATTGTATGTTTACTGATTCATCAATTTGTTGAGTATCTGGGATAAATGTTTTCAGAGGTGCCTGACCCATCCAGAGGTCCCTCCAGAAATTTATCGCTGAACCGTCCCCTATTGACCATTGGAGACCATTTTTGAATAACGGTATTAATTTTATCAGCTGTGCCCATTGCCACGAGGATCCCCCTCGTTTTTGATAATTTAGGATATAGGTTGTTTTGAGGTATTTTTCTTTTATTAGTTTAACCCACGGGTTGTTGGGTTCTGCTAGTATCTTCCAAAGCAGTTTCATATGCAATGCCTTGTTCATGTCCTCTGAGCATCGTAGCCCAAGTCCACCATTTTTCTTTGTTTTACATATATCAAACCAACTGATTAGTGGGTTATGGTTTTGGGCTTTGTTCCATAGGAATTGCCTATTGATTCTGTCCAGATCAGTGTGTACAGCTTTGGGTAACATAAAGCATTGCATTAAATGCAAAGGTTTTGCTGAAAGCGTTGTCTTGATCAGTGTACATCTTCCAGCTTATGAGAGACAGTTTGCCTTCCATTTGTGCAGTTGAGATTTGGTATTCATTATCAGGTCTTTGAAGTCATCTTTCGTTACTCTTCCTTCAATGATCGGGCATCCTAGATAGCACCCTAAATTAGGGGTGTGTGCGATTTCTAATTCATTGCGGATCAGATTTTTTTGTGCTGGCAAAACGATTTTAGACGTTTGGAATTGGGATTTATGTCGATTTACACGTTGCCCTGACAACGCAGTGTACTCCCTTAAAGTTTTGTTGATTTGATCACAACCAGTTTTGGTAGCCGATGCAAAGATAACAATATCATCAGCGAAGGCTAGAAACGGAATCTTGGTTCCGTCTCTTGTTATTCTTATTCCTAGATGGCTCTGAGGTTTTACAGATTCATTGTAAAGACCTCGAGCAAGGATTTCAGAAACTATTAGGAAAAGGTAAGGGGATAAAGGGTCGCCCTGACGTAGTCCCTTTTCGGGGAAGAAAACATCTGTGGGTTCATTATTTACCAGTACTGAGTAAGTAACAGTGGTTATACATTCCTTGATCCACTCCGTGAATTTGTTAGAGAAACCTAGTTTGAGCATAGTGGAAAGAAGAAAGTCCCATTCTACCATGTCAAACGCCTTTTCCATATTTAGCTTAACTGCCATCCAGCCAGTTTTTCCTTTTTTCTTAGAGAAGGAGTGAAAAATTTCATTTGCAATTAAGATGTTATCCTGTATTGATCTACCAGATGAGAAAGCACTTTGTAGGGGGTTGGTTATTTTAGGGATGATTTTTTTTAGTCTTGATGCTAATACTTTGGAGATTACCTTGTAAGTTGTTGTACAAAGGCTTATCGGTCTATAGTGTGATGTTGTGGTAGGATTGTCTATTTTAGGAATTAGAGCGATAAACGTATGGTTTGTTTGTTTCAGGATCCGTCCACTAAGGAAAAAGCTCTTTACTGCCTTGATTACAGAAGGTTCCACAATATGCCAGTATTTTTTAAAAAACCCCGCAGGAAACCCATCGGGCCCTGGCGATTTGTCGTTGGCTAAACTGAAAACCGCATTTTTAATTTCTGCGTTTGTGACTGGTCTCGTTAACCAGTTATTATCATCATTCGAAATTTCGTTTCCTATATAGGTTAGTAAGTTGCTGGGTACTTGTTGCCTCCTTTGAAGTGAATATCTTTGGCTGAAATCATGTTTGATTAATTTTCTTATTTCATCTTCGTTGTTGATTATTATACCAGCTGTGGTTTGGATCTGTTTTATTATATTTCTATTACGTCTTCCGGTTGCTATTTTGTGAAAGTATTTAGTGTTTGCATCTATGGATTTAAGATGTATCCTTTTGGCTCGTTGTCCCCAATATTTCTGTTGATAGGTTAAAAGTGTAGCGTGCTTTGCTGTGAGCCTTTTGATTTTATTGTCTAGATCATAGTTATAAGCGTTGCAAAGCGTGTTTTGTAGCTCTAAAAGTTGTGATTCAACTTGTTTTATTTGGCGGAAAACGTTCCCAAAGGTAACCTTGCTCCATAGCTTACTCTTTCTTTTGACTTCTTGTAGTTTCTTTGTTAATTTAAACATTTGGGATCCCGGAGAGTCAAGTCTCCAAGCCGAGCGCACAATGTTTTCATAGTCCGTTCTTGTGGTCCAAGCCATTTCAAATTTAAAAGGTTGTAATTTTGGTTTTTGATTATCCATGAGATCCAGAGTGATTTGAGCATGGTCAGATTTCAGAAAAGCGTCCCTTAATTGTTACTTAAAGATTCTATATAAACTCTTAATTTAGAAGAGTTTATGATGAGGTGTCAACAGAGATTTTAGGGGTTTTAACCAATTTTAATTTTCTTTTTTCTCTTTAATTTTTTTTTAATTCTCCTTTTTTCTTCTTTTTCTTTTAATTCTTTTTTTTTCTTTAATCTTACTAACTATTGGGCTTAATTTAAAACATTGAATACAATCTAATATAACTATTGGGCTTAACTCAAATTCATTTACTAACTATCTATATCTGTATACTATATTAAGTAATGTCACATGTCCTCTTCATGTTCAAAGTTATTTGTGAAAATATTATTTACATAATAGTATCATTTTATTATGGTAACTATATTTTCTAATAATATTTTTTTTGAAAAATATTCTAATATTAATTACCCAATATTATTTGATGTTACATTTTTTAACCAATGGGATTAATTCAGAACTTTTATCTTTCATTATTTATTATTTATTTTTCTCTTTATCTCTTTAACCCAAGTGTTTTTTTTTCCTATTATTTTTAACACATTTACTAATCAATGAGTTTAATTAAAAACATTGAATTAAATCTAATGTCTATGATTTATCTATATCTAAATATTATTTATAAAAAAATCGCGTCATGACGCGGGGATTGTACTAGTTTCTTTTAAATAAGGAGGTGATGCAGTCAAATTTTGTGTTCCAGTTTTGTTTTGTTTTTGAAGGGCATCAAATATAAATGTGCGTGGGTCATGGATGGAAAAAAATTAATTAGTGAAATAATTTTTCTGATCTAGTTGCAGAACTTTCTAATTTTGTAAATATTCTACCTGATTTATTAATTCGATCCCTCTATCTTATATTTAAGAGTTTGTGATAAAAACCTTAATAAAAAATGATTATCTATCAAATAAAGATGTGGCTCTCATAATGCAATATTAAAAAAACTAAAATAATTTAATTTGGGGAATTTTTTCCGGATTATTATCCAATGGCAAGCCTAGAATAGAAAACCCATTATTTATTTAATCAATTTTAAACATTTTTTTCAAAAAAGATTTATCAATTTGTCTTTTCTAATAAAATCATAATAAAACTAGCTACCGTTATTATAATAATGATTGGATTATATGTTGAGATGTGAATGTGACCAAAAGTGTTCCACATCGGTAAGTTGAACATATCAAGCCCTAGTATATGAGTCGGTGTGCTACTCCTTCTATTGCCAATTGGCAATTGGTTTTAGAATTGAACCTCACTCGGCTTGTGTGCTAGGCTACTAGCGCATGTGCGCCCGTGCACACGACCCCCAGTCATCGGTCCGAGTCGGACTTTGATATGGTATCAAAGCAGTTATCCTAACGGCCCGTCTTTCGATCCTGGTCTTGGTTACCAGTGGTCCAAGTGTCAACTAGATGGTCATTCCTAGTTGCACTTGCGGGGGCGTGTTGAGATGTGAATGTGACCAAAAGTGTCCCACATCGAAAAGTTGAACATATCAAGTCCTAGTATATGAGTCGGTGGGCTGCTCCTTCTGTTGTCAATTGGTTGTAGAATGGAACCTCACTCGGCTTGTGTGCTATGCTACTACACGACTCTTAGGCATCGATCCGAGTTGGAATTTGATAATATGCATAGTGATTTATGTACTCCATATATAACTTGAAGTCAAATTTGCTACTCGGTAAAAAAAATACAATATTTTGTAATAAGTTGCAAAAATTTTGGTCAAGAAGAGGTGTAATAATTTTCATAAAAAATTGGTCATAATGTCATATTGTGTGCCTGTTTTTATAAAAGCACATCTAACTTGTTTCTTTGTTTAATGTACAACAATAAATTGTGAATCTTTTAGCGAATTTAGGATGTCGTGTACGCAATTTAGAAAAATAAGTCAACTTAATTAGAATGCCATTTGCACAAATAGTGTCGTGTTTGTGTCTCACTCAGATGAACAGATAAAAAGCCTATATTGATCGATATGTTCAATCAAACAAGTGGGTTTGATCAAATTGATAGATTACATAGGTCTTAATATTGTATAGTGGGCTAAAAGCCCATTAAAGCCCAATACCTTTGTAACCTATATATATGTTATATCAATGAATGAAAACCCTAAGGGGACTTTACATCAATTCTATTATTCTACATGGTATCGCAGTCTTTTCTTCCTAACGGAACCCTAATTTGATCCTCCCACCCCACCCCTCATTTTCCGCCGCCGGCGTCGTCCCCTCGCCTCACCGGCTTCGACGCCCTCCTCCTCCCTGTCCTGCCTTGCCGCCGCTCCACCGTTGTTAATTAGTTAATTAGTTAGCCAATTAGCCCTCTCTCTCGCCTCTTGTTAATTAGTTAGCAAATTAACTTCACCAATCACCGCGGTCGCCATCCCCCATAACCTCTCTCTCGCCTTTTCTTTTTTTCTTTTTCCCAAAAAAATAAAAAATTACCATGCCCTTCTACGATCGTCAACGACCTCTCGTCGGGATCATCGCCCCTCCAAAGTCTCCGCACCAACATCACGCCTTCTCCTCTATGCAACCGACATCTTCAGACTCTATGCAACCGACATCTTCAGATTCTTCTTGGTACATAGACACTGGTGCCACCTCCTACATGACGAACTCCTCAGGTAACCTCTCATCTATTTCTTTTAAGGGCCCTGCCCACTCTATTATCGTCGGAAATGGTGGTCGTCTTGCCACTTCGGGGATTGGCCACGCCACATTACAGACCCCAACCCACCCACTACACCTCAACAATGTCCTTATTGCCCCAAAGATTGTCAAAAACCTTATCTCTGTCCATCGGTTCACTACTGACAACAACGTTTCCCTTACGTTTGATCCCTATGGTTTCTCTGTGAACGATCTTACTACGGGGGTTACTCGCATGAGATGTAACAGCACCGTGGAGCTCTACCCTGTCACACCACCTCCTGCGTCCAGTCAGTCGTGTCCGGTCGCCCTCTCGGCATCATCGTCCAGCCTGTGGCATGCACGCTTGGGCCATCCCAACGCTGCCGTTCTAGATGTCCTCCGTTCCCAGAACCTTGTCACCTGTACTAAAGACCCATGCTCTGGTTTATGCTCTTCCTGCCAACTAGGCAAACATACCAGACTGCCGTTCCAACGGTCTTTGACCTCTACCCTTGCTCCCTTTGATATCATTCACAGCGACATTTGGACCTCTCCCGTGCCTAGCAAGGAGGGTCACAAGTACTACCTCTTGTTTCTTGATGATTACACTCATTACTTATGGGTCTTCCCGTTGTATTTCAAGTCCCAAGTGTTTCCTGTCTTTGCCAGATTCCATACCTACATCAAAACACAGTTTCACATGTCCATCAAATGTTTCCAATGTGACAATGGCCGTGAATTTGACAACAAAGACTTTCACTCCTTCTTTGCCGCAAATGGGATCTCCTATCGCTTGTCTTGCCCCTATACTTCTTAGCAGAATAGCAAGGCAGAAAGAATCATCAGAACCATTACCAACATGATGCGCTCTCTCTCTTCCACGCATCTATTCCCCTTCCCTATTGGTCTCACGCCTTATCCACCACATGTTATCTCCTAAACATTCTCCTTTCAACTACCCTACACCATCGCTCGCCAGCTCAGACACTTTATTACGCCGAGCCTAGGTATGATCACCTTCGCACCTTCGGGTACTTGTGTTTCCCAAACCAGTCCTCCACAGCCCCGCACAAGCTTCACCCGCGCTCCACTCCATGTGTCTTCCTAGGCTATCCGTTTGATCATCGCGGTTACATTTGCCTCGATATCAAGACCCACAAGATCATTCTCTCACGTCATGTCACCTTTGATGAGTCGCGATTTCCCTTTGCGTCTCCCACACCCCCTGTGTCTCCGTCAGAGTCTGAGTCACCATTCCCTCACTTCCTTTTTCCCCAGAGCTCTCCCGGTGCTCCTGCTTCTCCCCCAACACCAACACCACCGCCACCACCACCCCCCACCACCAGACCACACACCCGCAGCGTCTTCGGTGTCTTCCGACCCCGTCAGATCGTCTCCATGACCACCGCCCATCACCCCGCTATCCACCTCCCATCACCCCGCCAAACAACCTCCCGTCACCTACGTGCGGCGCCCGCCGCATGTACAAATGTTGCGCCCGCAGCCTTAAACCCTTCCCTGGCGGCGCCCGCCGCATGTACAAATGCTGCGCCCGCAGCTTTACACCCCTCCCTGGCGGCGCCCGCCGCAACCCTCGCCGCCTTTGACCCGCCCGCCGCCTCTTCCCCTTGCTTAGCCCCTCTTGCCCCCGTCCTTCCCGACTCCCATTCACCCTCTGCCCCCACCCAGACCTCCCTCTCCCCCGTTCCACCTCCCACAAAACAGCCCTCCTCGACCCGAATTGGCAAGCGGCTATGCTCGACGAATACAGGGCCCTTACGAAGAATGGTACTTGGGTTCTTGTTCCTCGCCCTCCTGAGGCGAACGTCATTCGTTGTATGTGGCTTTTTCGTCACAAGTTCCGCTCTGATGGGACGTTGGAGCGCTACAAGGCCCGTCTTGTGGTGAACAATAGATCTCAGCAGGCCGGTATTGATTGTGATGAGACCTTCAGCCCTGTGGTCAAGCCTGCCACTATCCGAGTGGTCCTGAGTCTGGCTCTGTCGCGCAACTGGGCCATCCATCAGTTAGATGTCAAGAACGCCTTTCTGCATGGTCATCTGAACGAGACAGTTTACATGTTTCAGCCGCCGGGGTTTACTGATGCTGAGCGTCCAAAGCATGTCTGTCTCCTCAAGCGCTCTCTATATGGTCTGAAACAGGCTCCGCGGGCGTGGTTCCAGCGTTTTGCCTCTCATCTGCTCCGTTTGGGTTTCACTGGCAGCCGTTCGGATACGTCTCTGTTTATCTATCGCAGAGGCTCAGACTTGGCATTCCTGCTGCTATATGTCGACGACATCATTCTCACCGCCTCTTCTGATGCTCTTCGGACGTCGATAATCTCGCAGTTGAGTGCGGAATTCGCCATGTCTGATTTGGGTCAGCTGTCTTACTTCTTGGGAGTTGCTGTTCAGCGGCATGCGTCTGGTCTATTTCTCTCACAAAGTAAGTATGCTGCAGAGATTGTTGCTCGGGCTAAGATGGTCAACTGTAATCCCGTCGCGACCCCAGTCGATACATCCAACAAGCTCAGTGCTCATTCTGGTCCTTTGGTTGACGATCCCACACTGTACAGGAGCCTCGCTGGTGCTCTTCAGTATCTCACTTTCACCAGGCCTGATATCAGTTATGCCGTTCAGCAGATCTGCTTGTTCATGCATGCCCCTAGGGAACCTCACTTTCAGGCTTTGAAGCGGATCATTCGGTACATCAGCGGCACCCTCGAGCTCGGCACCACCATCACTCCTTCCTCTAAGCTTGATCTTATGGCTTACACTGATGCGGATTGGGGTGGTTGTCCAGACACACGTCGCTCCACGTCTGGTTACTGTGTCTTCCTCAATGACACTCTTGTATCTTGGTCAGCCAAGCGTCAGTCCGTCGTGTCTCGCTCCAGCGCTGAAACCGAATACAGGGGTGTTGCCAACGTTGTCTCCGAGTGCTCTTGGCTCCGCAATCTCCTGCTTGAGCTACGATGCCCCTTGCATAAGGCCACTCTGGTCTAAACTGACAACGTCTCCGCCGTCTACCTGGCTAGCAACCCAGTCCAGCATCAACGCACGAAGCACATTGAGCTTGATCTCCACTTCGTCAGGGATAAGGTTGCCATTGGACATGTCCGCATTCTACATGTCCCGTCCTCTTATCAGTACGCTGATATATTCACCAAGGGTTTACCTAGACAGTTGTTCATTGATTTTCGTTCCAGTCTCACTGTACGGACCCCTCCCGTTTCGACTGCGGGGGTTTGATAGATTACATAGGTCTTAATATTGTATAGTGGGCTAAAAGCCCATTAAGGCCCAATACCTTTGTAACCTATATATATATATATGTTATATCAATGAATGGAAACTCTAAGGGGACTTTACATCAATTCTATCATTCTACACAAATGGCTCGATCTGAAACATCAATCTTGCGGTAATAACACATTGATGCAGATCAAGAACTCGATCCCCAGCAATCCACCATTATATAAATTCGATTAGCTATTTTTATATTGCTAATTGGTTAAATGATAAATTCTTATTGGACTCATGTGTTGTGATTAGGTTGCAAGGACTCATGTGTTGTGATCACATGGAAGTCTATGTGCTAAGGTTCTATCCTAAAACAAATTGTGAACTTAAAGATATACTAATAGATTTGAGATTTAAAATAATTTTTACTCAAATTTATCACATTCAAGTTGCTAGCTCATTCACAAACGTTGGGTACCATATTCGTTCTGGAAAAGGAGTTAACTCTCCAGAAGAGCAAAAACGCTCTGTTTTTTCTCCCTCACCGGAAAACCTTTTGAAGAAGACAATCTCCAACCACCTCTTCGGATGCCGATTACCCCCTCTTCGGAGGCCAAAAATCCGCTTCGGAGGCTAATAAACTCCTCTTCGGAGGCCAAAAACCCTCTTCGGAGGTAAAAAATCGTTCTTGTCTCTTACGAATTCGTCGGGGACAACAACCTCCTTTTCAGAGCGAGATCAGTTTCTCCCTCGTGGGTCTGAGGCCGGTTGTCCGGTCTCCCTTTGCCGCCTCCCTCCCTCCTTCTGGTTGGGTGTTGATGGTCCCCTTGGTTTTGGTGTGGAAGGGGTTCCTGTCCCGTCTGCTCTTCTCCGGGTCGGTTTATACCAAAATCAAATTGGGGCTTTGTGTTAGTTTTCAATCCTTATCCTCAATTTCATCTTTATCCATGGCTGCTTCGCTTCAACCAGATTCTTCAATCCTCAGCGTCGTGGGTCCGTTGGTCCTCGACCCCTTTCGTTCTCGCTCCTTCTGAGACCAAATCTGGGGCTGTGAATAGGGCAATCTTCCCTCCCTGCTTACGCCGGTTGCAATTGCTGGTGGCGTTCGCCGCGCTCAAGCCTCCCAAACCCTCCCTCTACTCCCTCAGCTTATTTGCTCAAGTGCTGGACCTCGTCGGTGCTGGCCGACTGCTGCTTGACCTATGTTCGGTGGCGGCGCCGGTGTCGGATTTCTCCTCTACCGGGATGGGATGCCTCGTCCTTCTTCGGTTTTCCCCATCCTAAGTCTTAGCCTTGGTCGCCATCGGCGCTCCTCTTCTATGCCTTGGCCGATGCTTCCCTTAATCGGAGGTTCTCTTGAGCTTCTGTGGCCCGGGCTGGCAGATCTTGGCAGTCTTGGGCCCAAAGGAGCCCGATGAAAAAATATTACTAATAATAACAATAATAATAAAATTATTTGACAATTCCTCTGTATTTTTTATTTATATTTGTTTGTGAATTGTCGAGAAATAAAACAATAAAAATCGCCCGAAAATGCTTATTTAAAATCCCTCAAGGGCTAAAAACATCGCTCGAAAGAGCTTGGATTAAATCCCGTTTGGGCTTGATCGGTTCATTGTGACCAGTCTTTCACGGTTTGCTTTGCTCGGGTGGCGTGCGTCTCTGCTTTGGTGCGGCTGGGGGTTCTTCTTCTATGTTGGGGTTCTGGCAGTCGGAGTCGGGTCTGGCTGGGATTGAGGTAGTGTGTATGGGGCGACTCCGCATACGGGAAGGAGCTTCCTGGAGGTTCGTTTTCACTACCCATAGGGTTCTTGATGTATCGCCGGCCAGCGATGCTGTTTTGTGACGGTACTTGGCTTTCGTCCATAGTGTACGTCCTCTTCATGTTAGATTTAGTTTTCCTTGGCTCGTTTTCTTGTTGGGGGCGTTTCCAATTGCTGTTTTGCTCCGCTTTTTGTTTTCTTTTTTCGTTTGTATGTATTGACGGATTTCCGTCTGCCGACTTGTCGGCCATCGAAGTATATCTTATCTCGAATTAATTATTTCCTAATAAAAAAAAAGAAAAAAAACGTTGGGTACCATATATGTAAGGCATGTGACACTCTGAGTCACTCGCTTCAATCATCGCATTCACCCTTCAAGCTTGTTGTTTTAATTTAAACCGAAGAAAAACAAAAACTCTTATTAACTTATATATATAGATGTTGATACTTCAATTACTTATAATTATTGTGATGCATATCAAAAAATACGAGAACTTAAGCCTTATATGTAAGTTGGTCAACTAGTCTTTCTAATTTTAATTGGTTTGAGGATGAAATCTCTATGTGCTCGACGAGGATTAGCGCATGATGCATTCGAATGTATGGACCCCTACGTTATAGGACCCAGACGTTAGAAACGTATGTGTTGTAATGTAAAAGTATGTTTGTCCCACATCAAAAAAGATGAGACTTTAAGCCTTGTATATGAGAGATCATTTTCTATATATGAATCACAAGTTGGTGTAATAGTTGTTGTGATGCATTTCATTGTAAGAAAAAAGTTCATACCCTCATAGAAATATGGAACTAGTCATTTATAATGTAAAAAGAATAGCACAATCAAACTAGACTATGATAAATAAAATAAAAAATTCATTTTCTCATTAATTTGGGGGAAAAAAAACAAAAGAAGAAAAAGATCAAATTTTTATTGTATAGTGTTTGCTTGTATCTACCACTTTGTTTGTATTGTTTTTTATTTTTCTTAAACGGTTTTACATCTGCCGACTTATCGGACATCGAGGTTCAGACATATCTGACCTCGAATTCTTTCCTAATCAATAAAAAAAAAAAAAATCAAGTGTAAGTAGTTAATTGTAGACCCACTTTTGACTTGGGTATCCTATCCGCAGCTAAAATTGGTATCCATGTATATATATTGAATTCGTACAGCATGCTTAAAAACTGTCGACGGAAAAAACACACATGCATTTTGAAAAACCTGTGGAATTTAGTTATTAGTTTTAGACTTGAACCGTATATAGATAATTAAGTTATACCGACATTGTTTGAAATTTGTGGATATTGTCTGTTTGATTATATATATATATTCTTTTGCAAGATAAAACTATATCTTAATTAATCATAGAGAGGGGTTAATTTGTGTCCCTTAATCAAGTCCAAAGTTCATTGTTGAAGATCTCATAAATTGAGGAAATTGGGTTCAGAAAGTGATCACTCTATTAAAAATATTTACAAAAATATCTAAATCCAAATTGGGTACGTCGTATATCCAAATTCCTCTAATATATAATCAAGTTATATTTAGGTGTAATTGTGGTTGTTTTAATTGGTTAGAATCAATTTTATACTCTGTATTATCTTCTAACTAGTATAGTTCCCTTGCCGATTATTTTAGAATTATTATAATTATAAAATAGATCTTTACATTATTTTTCTTTAATTTATAAAGATAGAATTCATGGTAATGATATTTTTTATAGATGGAAAGCTTAATATTGATAGAATTTTACATGAAAATATATATTTGGCATAAAGAAAGTTTGAGATGTGTACTTTTATAATTATTAATCAAATCAAAATAATACTTTTTTCTTAATAGATAGTTAATAAAATAATACAGAATTATTGATAAATAGTAATCATGAAATAATTTTATAATATATCAAGATTATATAGATAGATAATTATATACTATAATAAATCATTTTTCTATTAGAAAACCCCCCAAAATTAATTAGCTAGGGCTCCATTAAGGTTCACTTCAACCTCGTTCACAAGTTGTGAAACTATTAAATGCGGTCAAAAATGTGTGACCACAAATCACAAGCGATGTATGTACAAGTCGCAGCCAGCCGCAAGGCGGCCACCACCCCTGCCGGGTGGCCATCCCACCACAACTTTCTTGGGAGGATGGATCCTGGACCGCCGGGTAGGGAGCCGGATATTTTTAATATTTTATTTTTATACTGTATCAAGTTTACAAAAAAAATAAGAAAAAAAAGGTTTAAAAACTATTTAAAATGTATAAAATTGTTATTTAAATAGACTATTTTTTTTATTATAAAGATTGATCGAAATAATTTGTCTACAAAAAGGAAACATTCTACCAATTAATTAAGCTAGATAAAGTATTTTTTAAAATATTTTTTTACTAAAAAAATCAATATTTATACATCTATATCTATATCTATCTATTTAACCTCTTAAAATTAAAGAGTTTATATTTAGGTGTCATCATTATCTTTATTTTAGAGATTCTTTTATACTTTTATTTTTTTTCCTTTATTTTTTTTAAATTCTTCTCCCCTCTCTTCTCAAACATTCTTGTTAGAATCCCGATCCGGATCTTTAGAATCCTAAGATCCTACGATCCTATGCAGGAGCCCGATCCGGATCTATGCATAGAATCTTTTTTGTGTAGGATCTATTATAGGATCTTTAAAATCTTAATGGATCTATAGGATCTTACGATCCTACTCGATTATAAAGATCCTATTTTTATTAACAACTAGTACGATTCCCGCGCCATGGCGCGTTTTTTTATAAACTAAAATATTATATATATAAATATTATAAAATATTAATAAATGTTAAGATAAAAATAAAAAAAAACTTTACAATTAATGTATCTTATAATTATTTCAGATTTTTTTAAAAAATCTTATGTAAAGTATAATACATAAATATAGATATTTTAAATTACGTAATAATAATAATATCAATATCATTATAATATTGTTTAAATGTGATGTGTCATAATCAATAGTTATATTCCATGCTTTGAATTAAGCCCAATAGTTAGTAAATAAATTTGATTAAGCCCAATAGTTATATTAGATTGAATTCAATGTTTTGAATTAAGCCCAATAGTTAGTAAAATTAAAGGAAAAAGAGAATTAAAGGAAAAAGAAGAAAAAAGGAGAATTAAAGAAAATCCAAGAAAAATGGCAAAAAAAAAAATTAGTTAAGACTCCTAAAATGCCTCTAAGATTGACACATCATCCTAAACTCTTCTAAATTAAGAGTTTATATAGATATGTATTTTTCAAACATTTGTTTTGTTTCTTCGGTTGATTTTAGGGAGTTTAAATATATACATTCATGTATAAAACGCGAAAAATGGCTTAGAGACAATTGTTTTCGAGTCTTATAATCAATATGACAATGTTTAAGGTCGTAAATGTAGGTTTTTATCTTTTGAAACCAAAATATATTGTGTAACTGACATTTTTTCCTCATTCTAGAACTTTAAATTAAGCCACTTTGTTGTATATATTTTTTATATATTTTTATTTTATTATATTTCGAGGATCTTACGATCCCCTAATGGGATCTTACGATCCGATCCACAAACCCTGTTATGATTCGATCCTAGAATCCCGATCCTAATAACCTTGTTCTCAAGTCTCAAATTACACTACAATTAAGCATTTAGGGTTCTTTGATAATTCTTGATAAGTTGAGTGAGGTTAGTTACAATGGCAGAGGCAAAAAATTAAAAATTAAAAGGGGCACAATTGATTATAAGAGAAACAGTTCACCGACTTATATCCTTAAACTCGGTTTACTTTCTAATTTTGAAGTGAGACTTTATTTTTTCTCTTTACAAAACAACAAAAGAACATAATCGAGTACATAACGTAAATAGGCAGTTGATTTTGAAAAGAATAGTTAAATTAGAAGATAGGTGGGAGTCGTTACTCGTTAGGTATATGTGAATAAATCCATTGAATTCAGTTTTAATTTTGTAATTATTCTGCAGCGTCAAACACACAAGATGGTCTTTTTGTAAAAATTGTTCCCTCACAATCCGCAGCCATTTAATATAAGTTCGCCAATTAATCATCGACAAAGCCGGTATGGGAATGGAGACTCGCCTTTATATCTTCTACTAGTCTTAAGGGTTCGTTTGGTTGAACGCGGGAAGTACAATTCCCGGGAATTTACTTCCTATGAATTGAATTCCCGTGAAATGCACTTCCCATTAATTAAAAAAAGTTGTTTGGTTGAATTTTGTTTTTTAGTAATATAAAGAGGGAAATAAATAAATTTATGTTAAAAAATGGAGGAAGTTGAACTTACCTAGTCCCCCCTAGGTAAGTGAATTTCCTACGATTTGTAGGAATTGAAATTCCTAGGAAGTTGAATTCATGTATCATTCTGTCAACCAAACACAGGAATATATCCTACTTCCTGGGTTTTTTAACTTCCTGTGTTTTTAACTGACAAACCAAACGAGGCCTTAGTACCCGCGATCTTCGCGACTTTTTCATACCTTTTATTTATATAAAATAACTTTTAATTACTTTAAATAATTTTGAAAATATATAATTCTCACAGATGTTTTTTTTTAGCACCCTCACACATATTTATTTATGCATATATATACATATTATATATATGACATTTTTATAATTAAGGTATTTCAATTAATTATCTTATAAGGCTATAAAATAATTAAGATTAGGCTAAATCTTTAATAGATAGATTGTAAAGTCTCCTTATTTTAATTAAATATTTAGTTGTACACATTATCAAACACTCGTATACAGGTGAAAGAAAAGAAAATACTATATTTTGTTTATATTCAAACAAAACATAGTTACATAAAATTAATTATTAATATACAAAAATTGAAGCTATAATCATATTCATTGTCGAGAGTGTTATAAACGTTGGCTTTTATATTCATGCAATTTGCAATTAAATATACTTTATTATTATTTGTATTAACCTTATTTAGAATTGTTAAGCAACAATATCCTTATCTTTATCAATCTCTCTTTTTACTATTTTCACATCTTAAAGTTTGTTTACTATTTTAATCATGTGAATTTTTTTTCTAGCAATTTATTAGAAATTGGATTTCCATGTTATGACTCAATTCAATTTGAGAATATAGATCGGACCGTAAATAATCAATTTACCACCACGCAAAGTGCAAACCTGGTCATTGGATGATTTCACATATTTTTTACTCTCCGGGTTAGATAGATTTGTTATAGGTTTATTTTTTCATCAAATAATCCTAGGTTGAATATTTATACTAAAAATTAATTTAATCATTTCTTAATTAATAAATTATTTTTTTTTTTTATAGGAGTTCCGCGCGTTTTGCATTTTGTTATTTATAGGATTTACAATAATCTATCCGACACTCATCTTTAATTATCTAATGAACAATCAAAACCTTCTCATCAATAGATATATATTGATATATAAGCTCAGGGTAAATTATCATAACGGAATGTATTTTTTCAATTAAATAAATTAACAAAATCGGTAAAATACTTAGTTGTTATTATTTTATTCAATTCTCTCTCAATCAATGTAGATTAGTTTAATGATATATATAACCTTTATCAATTTGATATATTAATAAGCTAAAAAATATATCTTTTAGGTAAATATATTAATCAAGATATGACTATATTTTAATTATTTTTATTAAAATTATTTAATTGTAATTATCAATTGACACATAAGATGATAGGTGGTTAAAAAATCATTAATTGACGTGGCTTAAATTTATTGGATACTCATTAATTGACGTGTCAAAAAACTCCGGACCAGATTGCACCAGAGAACGACACGTAAGCGAATCGCACCAGAACCCGTCACATAGGATTCTCACGCCTCTGTTTTAGTATTATATATTGAATTGATGATTAATTGATTGATTGATATTTGACCAATTTATACAAAATCCATCAAAATCTACCGCAATATATTTAAGTGAATTACCAATTACCAACGTGGAACACCCCTAGATGGCTAGACCTGTCAAACGGGTCATTCAGGTCGGGTTCGGGTCGGGTCACTTCGGGTTTCGGGTAAAACGGATTTCGGGTATTTTCGGGTTGACTCGAACCCGGATTTGACCGGGTTTCGGGTCGATTTAGGGTTTGTCAATTTTTTCTTTTCTAAATTAAAAAAATCAAGATTTGATAATTTTGTGATAAATTTTAATTATATATAAAAAAAAATTAATTATATATAATTATAAATCAATCGGGTCACCTGGTCGAAACCCAGATTGCCCGGAAAATTTCGGGATTTTCGGGTTCGGGTCGGAAAAAATTTTTGATCAAAATTTTTGGGTCGTTCGGGTCGGGTCACCGGATCGGGTTGTGTTTTGACAGGTCTAGACACCCCCGTTCCAAGAGTTATAAAGATGAGTAATTAACCTCTATACTAGCTTAAACCTTTGTGTTAGATGGTGAATCTCGATCTTATAATTATAAATATAAAAATAATAAAAATAGACCGATATGATCCCATGTGTTTGCCCAATTAACTACTCGTTGGATATTTAACATCTCTTAAAAGACTTTGAGGATAGAAAAAGAAAAAATAGGTTCAACTAAAATAAATAAAATGATTTAATTAGAAGCATTATTTCCACAATGTGTACCCTTTATTTAGTTAATTTATTGTTCTTATATTAGATAAGGTCAACTTACAATTGGTACAAATAAATTAATTGACATCTAAATAAGTTGGTATTTTTACAATAAAATAAAATTAATGGCATCAAGGTCTTCTTTTTAGACCATTTATTGTATAAAAGCATAAAACGAATTGTCAAATGAGTATGCTTTTGTCAAAATTATATATTTTCACTTCAAATTAACCTTTAATTCGACTTTTTTTATACACTAGATTAGAAAGTTCGTTGTTTTCATTTGACCATTGTTTACTTTTTTGATACTTTAATAACAAAGCATGTAGAAAAAATAACTTTAATAGACATTGTTTTTATTTTCAAAAAATACCAAGATGTCTACTTTTACAAGAATTTGATAATTTGGCCAAAAAAAGTAATAGTACCAAATAATCAAAAGCCTATAGACATTACAAAAATATGTATTTTTTTAAAAATAGGAGGCGTCACGTTTTATACTAATTTGATAGTTTGGCCAAAAATGTAATACTCCATTGAGTATATAGGTGATGAAAACAACTCAAGAGTAGAAAGCTAGCTAGGGTTATAGGTTCGGCACCGAGCAAAAAGAATAATACGGATATAGGCCTAGATGCCTAAATGCTAGTAGTAATTAATTACAAATTATGTGGTTAATTATGTAGTAATTAATTTCATATTCTATTTATGGTGATCAATGACAACAAAGTCCATCGATCTCGATCTTCTTCTAACCACCGATTGTGTCGGTTCTTTCTCATTTGACCGGTTAGACTTTTTTTTAACAAGGTAATAGTTCGAGTGGTATCAGGCTGTTGGAGGACTTGGAGGTGTGAGCATGTAGCTCATAATGAGAAGACAAAGTCATGAGATTAGATGAATCTCGAAGACGAAATCAGTAGCAAGATTGATTTATCTGTAGATGTGAGAATACCCAGACAGTTGAATGATTGCAGAACAAGGAGGACACTCGTGATCATCATTTCAACCTACCAATGACACATCCAAACTTTTTTTTTTATTATTGAGCTCTCGATTGTAAATATTTATCTACTTTCAAATTTTTTACTTGTCATTTGTCACTAAATCAATCTAATCTCTTTGTCAAAACAGGAAAGTACTCCCTCTGTCTTAAATGTAGGTCATATTTTTAGGTCGTTTAATTAGGGAGATAAATTTTTTATAAAATATTAAATTTTGTTAATAAGCATAATATTATTTTTTTAAAATTTAAAAATATTTTATAGAGTTTCCTATTGGGGAGAATGCATGTGTCATCTGTTAAATTATTTAGGATATAAATTAATATTTTAAAAATTATATGTATACTCTAAACACTTATGTTATGTTGATATGTTTGTCAAATTTAAAATATATATATATTATATTTAAAAAATAGAAAAATTATCTTATAAGATAGTGAATTCAAGCCTTGTACCTAACACCACGTCGTATGACCTACCGTTATTTAACAAGTGAAAATAATATCCAATCACTCAAATAATTACGAGATTATTTTTGAAAATTAATCTTCGTCTCTTCAATACCTAATATTCCTAAAAAATAATAATATTTTTATAATCTCTAAAAATAATTATAGTTTCCTAAAAGATACACAGTACTTAACTTCTAAACACTTCCTTAGAGATCTCTTGGGCAAGGGACTAAGGGTAATTAAGGTGTGCAAAACTTCCAAGGCAGCCTAATTAATAATATTTTTAACAAGGAAACCAATTAAATAAATTAAGGCATAGTAAATGAGTACCCCCTGAAAACTAAAAAAGCCTAAAATAAAGACTTTTCCCCAAATCGAAATATGAATTGTAATAGACAGTTTTTCCATATCTCTGCCCACAATGGGGTTTTGTCCCTTTCTAGTGTATAACTCCCTTATCAACTCCCCCCAACATTCATGCATCCATAAATTGCACCAATTTTGCTCCATAATTTTCTTTAGTGGTAGGGCCATCCCTTGTATCACTACATTACAATTACGTTACATCCTCCATCACTTAACGTCTTCTCCTTCTAATATGGTTTTTCTTTTTCTTTTTTTCTCTATCCTTTCCCTTTTACTTCGATGTGTATTCAAGTCCACTTTATCAATTCTACTAATATCATGAAGCCAATATAAACTTATCAACCCTCATTAAACACACATTCAGTGTTGAGAATGTGAAGGGATTAAAAGAATCTCACATTAAAAATATGAAAGATTAAGTCTTAATATATAAGTTATAGTGAGTTACTCTTCTTATTGTCAGTTGGTTTTAAAATGGAATTTCGCTCGGCTTATTTGCTAGACTATTAGCGGATGGACGCACACGATCCCCAGCCTTACACAGTTACCCAAATATTTTTTTTTAAATAAACTCAATCTATACCTCTTGAGTTACATTTGTATGATTCAAGAGGCATAGAGTGTATATCTATATATTTAAATAGTTGTGCCTCTATGCATAGTGTTTTTTAGGTGTAGATAATAAAAATAAAAGGTATATATAAATAGCAATTCGGCCCGTACTTAATTTTTTGGTTTGATTGTAATATATTTATGCTAATCAAAAAAAATATTTTCTTTTTTTACCTTATATGATCTTTATCCACAAAGTTAAGCTTGGTAAAGATTTTAAATTTATTAATTTATCCAATTTTTAAATTTTTTAAGATTTATAAATTTGGATTCCTAACTTATATTCTAAATAAATACTATATAAGTTAGATAGACCAACTTTTATTAAAATTTAGTGACACCATGGATACATGAAGATAAGTGTTTTTTTTTCTTTTGAAATGGACATGAATATAAGTGCGAGTGTGTGTGTTTAATACAGATAATATGATTTAATTTGGCAGTGACTAGCTCGTGTTAGACCACCAACCAATGGCATTATGATGGATGTAAATTTAATATAAGTATATATATACATAAATATAATTATTAATCGAGGCAACATATTTTTTTTTTCATTTTCCTTTTATAAAAAACAACTTAAAAATAAGAGTACAGTACTATGAATTTTTGGTTCTATAAAGTTTTACCATGCAGCTCAATGTCAATAGTGGGTCCCACATCTAACCTCCCCTCTACCATTATTTATACCAACCCTTTCTCCTCCCCCCTCTCACTACTTAGTATTCCACATCCAAAAAAAAAGTCACTAAGCAAAATAAACCATTTTAATTAGATTACCAATGGCTCTTCATGTCCTATTTTCCCTCCTTGTTTTAGTGGCCTTCACCACTCAAGCAAGGGGAGGTCCTCCTTCACCAGGCTACTACCCTAGCTCCAGCATTGCCCCTATAAGCTTCAACCAAGGCTTCCGGACCCTTTGGGGCCCCCAACACCAAACCCTCAACAACAACCTCCTCACCATCTGGCTCGACCGAAACTCTGGTACCATTACCAACCATCATCGAGTTTCTCACACATCTCGTTCTTCATGTCATTCCCAAGTTCTCACTCCCTCTTCGTGTCTTTGTAGGAAGCGGGTTCAAGTCCCTCAAGCCATACCGGTCAGGCTACTTCAGTGCCGCGGTGAAGCTCCAGCCTGGCTACACCGCGGGTGTCATCACTTCTTTCTATGTAAGTACACTGACATGTACATTTCTCTATATTTTCAATGTGAGACTCACTTTTCCACCAAAAAAAAACACTGATATATATAAATTCGGTGAGTAGCTTTCGAACAATGAGGACTACCCGGGCCACCACGACGAGATAGACATCGAATTCCTCGGTACGATCCCCGGGAAGCCATACACGTTGCAGACGAACGTGTACATGCAAGGCAGTGGCGATGGAAACATCATAGGGAGGGAGATGAAGTATCACTTGTGGTTTGATCCCACACAAGACTTTCACAACTACGCTGTGCTATGGACCCCTAATGAAATCCTGTATGTCTACTTAATTTTCTTCGCTTTATTATCATTTATTTATACTTTTTTTTTAACAATTTATTTTAATTTTTTTCGATTTTTCCAATGTGGCAAATGGAGTGAAAATATAAATTCTATGAAAAAAATTTGATTTTTTTTATTTAATAAAAATTTACGGGAAAGTTGTCGGTGATGAGTGAGAGTAAATCAATTTATTCATATAGTTTTATGAAATTTAATTTAATTTTCAAACATTAGTGATTTTTTTAATTGTTTATTGATTTCCCAACGCAACCAAAAATCCATCCCTTTCTGGAAAAAAGTTTTTTTGTCTGATTGGAAGATTTCACGGTTGTTTTTGGTAACTAACCTCCGTATAATCCTATCAGCTGCGCGCCAACAGGAGAAATTAATTAAAAATGATTTTAAATCTATCTGAAATCTTTTTACTCCCAAATTAAATAAGTCGTCCTAATTAAATGCATGTTTCTTTTCAGAAATTTAATTCGATTCGAAGGGTATGTTAGTTGGTGACAATGCCTTTTTTTTTGTATTTTTGCATCTGCCGATTTTCTCGAGTTTCAATTTGTCTGAACTCGATCGAATTATTAAATAGAGCATTTTATTTTTTATTAATATTTTTTGTGGGATATATTTTAATATTTATTATACTATCTGATTTTCTATTTGAGTGCGTACACTACTGATTGTATTTCCTACCGTTATATAGATATAAAGCCAAAAATATACAATTAATTTCATATACATGTACTACCAGTTAAATAAAATTGGTTTTAAATATTAAATTTATAAGTCATTTCTTTACTAGTGAAACAAAGCACCTTAAACGTCTAAAATAGATGAGTGTAGGTGGTTAATCCATATTTCAATGGGTGTCACCATCAACTTTAAGGGGACATAAAACCAAAAAACTAACACATTATTCATAAACAACAGATTCTTCGTCGATGACGTGCCCATAAGAAGGTACCCGAGGAAGAGCGACGCGACGTTCCCGCTAAGGCCCATGTGGGTCTACGGCTCCATCTGGGACGCCTCGTCGTGGGCCACCGAGGACGGTAAGTACAAGGCAGACTACCGCTACCAACCCTTCGTGGGTCGCTATCGCAACTTCAAGCTACATGGTTGCCCTGTCTCTAGCCCTGCTGCCTGCCGCCCTGCCACTGCCTCTCCTCAGGGCTCTGGTGGGCTAAGTAGCCAGCAACAGGCTGCCTTGAACTGGGTCCATGGGAACTACCTGGTCTACAACTACTGCACGGATCCCAAAAGGAACCATGCCCAAACACCCGAGTGTTACAATTAGGGTTTATTTCGACAACAAGCTGGAAACAAGAGTTTAAGCTGAAATACAAGCTAAAAAAAGTTTTTTCCCTCTCTTGTAGAGATAAACTACTACGCTCTGTCAAACAATAGAACTCTTCTAAAACGGCTTGTTGTCAGACATACCCTCCTTAATCACACAACACACAAAATTTACGAGCTAGGTCACCTGTCACCCTTGTCGGGTTTTGTCTAGCCTTATTGTTTAAAGTGATTGTTTGATAATTAAAGTTGTGTGCGTATAGCAAAAAAAGGGGTTAGATTTTGTTATACTTTTTACTAAATGTTTTGATATGGATTTGAAGGTGGTTGAAAATCACAAGTTTGTTTGATTTAGGGGTGTCTAGAGATGATGTACTAAGTAGAATGAAGTACATTTCATTTTACTTTTGTTTTGGAAACTATACACAAGTGTGTATAGCATCCAGGCATCCACACATGTTGAACTGAAGTGTAATGAATGATGGCAATATTATATAAATTGTATTGAATGATTGCTTTCTCTTTTGGTCCATTCTTTATTTTTTATTGATTGATGATTACATAAATGTAAGAGTGTGCATCGGTTAAAATTAGATCGAAATCGAACCAAAACTGCAATATCTAAATTTTAACAAGCAATAACTAACCTAGAATAATTCTGATTAACTGGATCAAAAAAGTCCAAAATCAAGTCGAAAACAAACTGGAATAATTAGTTTAAATAAAATAAATATAAGATTTTAGTTCAATTAACTTTTAAAATTGAAAATTTTTCAACAATTACTCACCCAAACTTTTTGGAATTTTGAATATTTTCTATTCACACTATACTAGCTTATTAATATATATTAAATACAAATAAATAATTACTTCAGCTAACCAATCAGCTACACTTTTACAGTTTTACCAAACAGTTAGTATGATTACTCTCCTTTAAACCCACAAAAATGTATTTTATCTTCCTTTTGAATATATCTGAAGTAAAATGGATCATCATTAATTTTAACAAAATGAAAAGTTAGAACTATTAGGGTTTCTTTCCCTTGTAATCTTAGTTCAATTCGATCCACCAAAACAATTTTAATTTTGGGTGGATATTATATTGGTTATTTAAGGAGTCTTTTATTTTCTAGGGAAGTATCCACATTTGAGAATTCAAATTCAAGTGTGGTAGAGTGGAGACATCAAGTAGGAATAACCAATTAACTACTTCCTTAAACTATATATAAATTATCGGATTGACCAACTACTTAAATATGTGTACAGATTCCACATTTTGTGCCATTAAATCCGAATTTGTGCCATTAAAAGTGCAAATATATATGGTACAAGTACAACCACCAAACAATAAAATCTTACCTAAAATCTCTTTCACATTTGGAATTTTCCAAATCCATCTTAAAAAAGTGCATCTTTTTAAAATGACCAATTAAAAAATCATTTTTCAAAAATAGATATATGGTCTTTTTTTTAAGATCTTACGGCTAATAACCAAGTTTTAATAACTCAATTGATGAGAACTCACTTATGTTAAAAGGTTATTATATGTTTGATTTTCGTTGTTAATAAATATAATAGTGTTGGTGGGTGATTTGTAAATACTTCTGTCTAACCTAAAAAAAAAGATCATACTATTTAGAATAACAAAAAATAGTCTTCAACGAACAAAGTTCTATAGTGTTTACAAAGGACATATCTACACTACTATAAAGGTGACAATTCAAAAATTACTACTCTATATTCATTATAAAAATAAAAATAAAAAAAGTTTACTGTTGCCGTTGATTGTTGGTGAGGTGATCTGATCAAAGGCTCAAGACTCCCTACTTGTAAAATGTCTTAATTAGCCATCAAAGTTTCAATTTGAAAATATTTATTTATTTTTGTTTTGTTTGGTATCTCTTTCAGTGTTTTCATCTAATTCTCAATTATAGATTAGTACTGTATGTTCGTAAATCGTAATGGATATTCTTCCTTGAATTGGTAAATAAAGAGCGGTCATTCCGGGGTTCGAACCGGGGACCTATGAGTACTACCCACAAGTCCTTTCCGGTGAGTCATTCCGAAATGGTTTAATGGATATTCTTCCACTATTTATAAATTTTCCATTGCGCTTTAAATAGCTTCCGCTACTATTATACTTGAATGGCCCAAAATCAGATTTCTTTGTAGATGGGCCCTTAACATAGGCCCATGAAAATATGCCTAAAGCAAAGCCTACCTCTATGTATCTTAATTCAGTGGCCCAATGAGGGCCAATGGACCATGTTATCTCACTTTTATGTATTTTTATGAATGTATTCCTGTCTTTAATTAGCTAGGGAACATAGAGAATAAATCATTATTGGGCTAGAATCGGATACAGTTTCGTTATACCTATCACAAGTTTGTGTAATGGTTATGGTGCTACATCTCATTCTCTGAGTTTCAAGTTTCAACTTCGAATCCTCTTGCAAAACATGGATGGCTTGTAAGGAGGATTGACTCCTTAAATATCATATGCTTATATAGTATCTGAGTTAGATGTAAAACAGCTGAATCTGATCAAACTAAACTAACAAATAAAAAATCCTTATAAAGAAATTCCACAAACTCAAATAAAATATAATATATAAAATAAGTTCATATATAAAGTATGAAAATGTGTAAAAGATAAGACAATGATCCACATGTTTATTGTCTCCCTAACATGTGTTGCTACAACTCATAAAGTCATAAAAGTGGGGTCAACCCAAAACCCCTTATAAAAGAACACTTTTACAATTACATGTATTGGTCCCTCTCTGCATTTCTACATATCTTTCTTGCATGTTATACCATACCCATAAATGCTAGCCCACATTCATATCATTTCCTTTACAGACAAAAAAAGAAGATGAATTTATAACCAACCATATATATACTAAGTTGGAATCTTGCCGAAACTGAACCAATTTTTGCTAGATCCGTGACTTCACATAGGAATGTATTGTTTTACTACCATTTGTCAAAAATATTTGTCTAGCTATCCCATGTAGGAAAATATATAACAAAGAAATATAAATAATATTATTTTATTTAGGAAAAAATGTTATTTACTATTTATATGCAATAATAAGTATGAAATTATTTTTAAAATTTAATTTAAAAAGTTGATATTTTATAGTTTTATCATTATCGAAAAATATAAATAAAATAGTAAACAACATATTTTGTCAAATGAAATGAATATATTAGATTTTCTGACATTTCTAACCTATGTGAGGCAAGCTGATTTGGAAAGATTTCAGCAGTTTTATAATTAATCCAATTTTTAAATTTTTTTTAGGATTCACCCATTTTACTTTAGGGTTTTCTTTCATGGTAAATTAAAGTAGGTCATGGATTACAGGATTAGACAAACCGATAATATATTAGACACCTTTGTTGTAGTTCTATATGAAGTCTATGGACCCTTTGAAATCCTCATCAATCCAAATTTGTAAGATTTTCAAGAAAATTGATAGTAATGTTGATAGACTAGCTGAATCAAGTGACACTTAACACCTAAATTTAACTTTACTACAAAAATTCTGAATTAGGAATTCTCATTTCAAAAAATAATTTAGATTGGGATATAAATAGTGCATAAATTCAATTACTTAAATAAACTTAGATGTCTTTGTCAAACACAACTTATTGAAAAAGGTTGGGTATTGTTTAAGTAACATTTTCCCCTCTTCTTCATCTTAATTAATTTGGCTACAATGATAGGAGGGTTGATGTTTAAATGGTGGTTGGGGACAAGAATGCATTATTAATGAATCTATGTTTGATTGATCTCTAAGGATGATCCTTATTGGAATTAATTATGATGATGAAAATGATCGATGTTAAGTAATTAGGTTCACATGATTGTCTATATTTATGGAATTAAGTTTATCTATCACTTTTTATTTTCCCTCTTTCTTTTATCTTTTAAGATAAAAATTGAAATGAGTTTAGAATCCTAACTTAACACTTTAATACAAATTTCATAAATTCCTAATGCAAGACCATAATCAAATAAAACTAGAGGCAATGGAAGGTAAACTTATAGTCTATGATAAAGCAAATTATACGACTTGAAATTTTTTAGATTGATCAATTAACTCATTATCCACGTAAAGTGTCACTATTTTTTTCTTTTTAGCACAGGTCATATTTCAACCATGCTTAATAGGTAAAAGACTATAGTCATATAAACTAGAAGATAGAGTGATGAACTTATGTGGTATGTTCAGGTTATGAATATTCAAGCCTTGATGTTGTTCGTCACATTATTCTTACGAGTTACGATGATTGTCTTTAGGAGATCGTGCTTTTCCCTAGGTGCCATTCGCGACACTGAACCCAACAATGTCAATTGTGGCATTGCTCGTGACACAACCACCTGTCTTGCAGTTGTTTGTACCATCGATCCTTACCTTGGTATCAATCGTAGCATCAAATCTCTTATGGCCATGTTTGTAGCATCGATCATGCCAAAGGACTCCAGTGCGGCCCTAGGCCCTCAACAGATAGACAGGGTGTATCCCCACTGAGATGAGCAAATCGATGATCAGGCTCAGACGACAGTGGTCCTGCGAATCCGCGATTAGTCTCAAAGACGGGATTATTATGGATTCAGATTGATTTGGTCTTGTGATAACTGCACAAGTAATTATTTAAGAATAACGATCATTGAAATCATGATCCAAACCCTGTCATACAATATGAGGTCGGGATAGCCTGAATCCTGTCTCACCCTCCGACACGCAAGTCAAATTCATTTTTCAAGAATAATAATATGAGAGACCGAGATACTAAGGTTTAGAGTAGAACATAGAGCGTGTAAGTATATCAGACAAAGAGCTTAATAAGCCTTCTTATAATATTCCGGTCTTGTTTTCGGTCTCGCTAGTCTTGCTAATACCGGTTCAGGTGATGATTATTTAGTTGTTGAAATCTTTGGTTAAACATGAAGTTTATCACGAGCAAACCATGGCTGCTGGCTGCTTTGACCAATTCAACAAGTGCCTCTTTTATTTATTGATTGATTGATTAAAGGCTACTAGTATAAATCTATAATAGTCTTTTCCCCACATGGCCACATACCATCTAAAAATAATCTAATTCACTCAAATACACATTCGCTAATTTCCATCTATTCTAACATCAAATAATACTAATCACAAGTTGGTATATTGATTGTGACGCTACATCCCATACTAAAAGGTTCAAAGTTTAAATTCCTGAGTCGATTGAACTGGACTAAAATAAAAAAATAATAATCTTTATCTTTATAATTCTAAAAAAATCTCCTTTCATATAACTTATAAGATACAAAAAAAAAAATCCGTCTCTTAAAAAATAATTCACTTCCAAACGTACACACCATCTATATACATATAATAACTCATGCATTGTGTTCTACATGACGTGTTGTGGTTGATTTTATGGAAAAAAAATTCATGCCAAAAAATATTAAAATAATTTTACATTGTTATAATTTATAAAAAAGTTATCATAAGACATAATTTATAAGTATATATTTTAGTCAATTGATAAAAATATAAACTAAAACTATTTCATAGCCACACTAACCAAAATTATTAATAGATAAATATTTGATAGATACTATTTTATTTATATCTAGATTATTTTTTAGTTGAGAGAATTATTTTATATCAAAATTAATTATTCAATAGTTTTTATTTTATTCATATTTATATTATTTTTTGGCAGAATGAGTGATTTAAATCTAGATTAAATATTTCCATACACTTATATTTCTACGTGTATAAAATTTTATCATAAAAATTTATGTTTTGCAAAAATATAAAAATTATTTTATAATATAATTGATCTTTTAGTTATATACTCCCTCTATCCGCCAATATATGTCTTTTTAACCATATGCGCGGTAATTAAGAAAACATATAAGCTAGTTAAATGGTCAAAAGCTTATCTGGAAACTATTCAAATTCCAAATTGGGATACGCCATAAGTCGCTTGTAAGATTATAGACATTCAAATTCCAAATTGGGATACGCTAGATAAACTCATCTGGAAACTAGACCCAAGTGGAAATTTCACTATGAAATCAGTCAAACGCATGACAAATAATGTAACTCAAGTCTCAAAAGATCTTAACTGGATTTGGAAGCTAAATCTACCTTCTAGAATAAGGAGCTTTATTTTGAAAATAATGGTGGATGGCCTTCCTACCACTCAATAAATAAGTTAATCGAGTTCCCAGTCAGTGTAGTCTTTGCAATCAAGCAGAAGAAGATACGGAACACTTAATGAGAAATTGTCTATTCACTAGGAAAATTATTGACAACTTTTAGATACAAACAGGAAAATACTTCCAGCGTATGAATATAAATGAATCTCACCCTTTTAATATAGATAAAATTCGACTTGGAAACAAAATTTTTGAGGAACTAGTCTTCATTTGGCACACTATTTGTGAAATCAGAAATGAACTTATCTTTAGGAATAAGGCCATGGCCCCAATAGAAAATATCATTCGAAGAATCATTGCAAACATCAGTGATTGGACACAAATTAAAAAAGATAATCGGAGGAATAACACCGAAACCAAGAGAGCTAAGGCTAAATGGAGTAGACCATCCGGGGCTGTCTACAAAATCAATGTGGATGGCTCTGTTAATCCCATAGGCGCTTGCCATGTAGGAGGGATTACTCGGGACTCCTGGGGCCATGTCATTGATATGTTTTACAAGGAAATTGTCAAAGGATCAGTTATTCAAACTGAAGCTATCGCTATTTAGACAGATATGGAGCACGCAATTAGAAAAGGACTTCGAAGAGTAGTAATAGAAGGGGACAATCTACAATTCATCAAAGCCATCACCAACAGTAATAATGTCAGATGGGAGATTTTACATCACATTGCAAAGATCAAACAGATGGAATATGCTTTTGACTTTGTTCAATACAAACACTGCTACCGCGAAGCGAATCAAGTAGCTGACTTCATAGCTCGGAAGGGTATCATTAGTAATAGCTCTACTATCCATTTTAATAGAGAACTTTGTACCAACATCCTTAAGGATGATCAAGGAGCCAGATTACAATTTGTGTAATCGCTCATAATTCTTGCCTATTGTAAAAAAAAAAAAGGTCAAAAGCTTATAAATACATTTTTGTTTTGTTATTAAGGTAATAATTTGAGGGTCAGACATACTTGGCTCCTCGAGTGCTGACAAAGTCGGAAGACGGCGAATCGTCAAACATACAATCTAAAATAGAAAGGTACAATACAAACAATGACAACCTAAAAGCTTATATAAATATAAGTACGTGGAATATAAATAATTAAATATATTTTTTGTTAAAATGATACTCTCTCTGTTAATTAAAACTTGACGTTTACTATTCATGCACCCTTTTTAGAAAGATAAAAATTATATAAAATATTAATATTTATTTTTATAAATTCATACTTAATACTCCGTAATAATAAGTACGGAGTATGAAATTATTTATTTATATTTATTTTTATAAATTCAAGTTTTAATTAACGATGGAGTATACAAATGGTAGATATGTGTGCTTCATCTCAATGTTCTCCTATCATCATCATCATCATACAAGTATTTTTCAATCCTTTGATCTAACCTTTACCTAATCAATCAAATTAATTACAGTACCTTTTTCTGGTCAAAATTAATTACAGTACCTTGTACAGTATTTCTTTAAAAATGAAAAATAAAATTGGCCTCTCAGACCCAAAACCCCCCTTTGGCTGCAAATCACCTCTGCTTTCCTCTCCAACAACAACTTGTGACCTGAACCAAAACCCACCCTTAACCCATAATCTTTGATAGAGATCTCCCACCCCACCTCTCTGACCACCAAACCATTCTTAACACCTACTCCTCCATCCCAATCCCCTGAAACCCACCCCTCACCCACCGCCTTTTACCAGTTCATAAATGGACCAGGAGTTCCACCACCATCACCGGGCGGCAGCCGCGGCGGAGAACGACTCCGGCACCAAGAAAAAGAGGCGGAAGCCAAACAGAGGCTTCTACGTCCAAATGAGACTCCACAGCAACCTCCGCTCCTCCTCCAACCAGCACCGGTGGTTTTGGTTTTACAGATGCTTCAAGCTCATCCTCTGGCTCTCTCTCTCCCTCTACTTCCTCTCCTCCTTCCTCCTCCCGAACGACGTCCTCTCCTCGTCTTCCTCTTACTCCCGTCTCTCCCATCACTCATCCTCCCACCTCCCATCCCGCGCTCTCTTCGAGTCCGCCAACCACCGAGCTCCGGATCCTGCCGGAGATCTCAAGATCTACGTATACGAGCTTCCCCCTAAGTTCAACGCCGAGTGGCTTGGTAACGAGCGGTGTAGCCGCCACCTGTTCGCGGCGGAGGTCGCGATTCACCGCGCGCTGCTCACGAGTGCCGCGCGCACGCTCGATCCTTACGATGCTGATTTCTTCTTCGTTCCTGTTTATGTCTCCTGCAACTTCAGCGCCGTCAATGGCTTCCCTGCAATCGGACATGCTCGCTCTCTCATCTCCTCCGCCGTTGAGCTTGTTTCCTCCTCCCTCCCGTTCTGGAACCGTAGTCGCGGCGCTGACCACGTCTTCGTCGCCTCGCACGACTTCGGCTCCTGCTTCCACACTCTGGTAATTCGATTTATTCGTGGTCTGGATGTGTAATTAATGCGGCTGTCTGGTTAATTAGGTGATTGATCAGGTGATTGATCAGGTGTAATTGTGTGTTTTAGGAGGATGTGGCTATGGCCGATGGAGTGCCGGAGTTGTTGAGGAACTCCGTGATTCTGCAGACGTTCGGAGTGGAGTACGATCATCCGTGCCAGGCAGTGGAAAATGTGGTGATTCCGCCTTATATTCCGCCTGAAAGCGTACGGCTAACGCTGGAGAAGTTTCCGATTGACGGTCGCCGAGATATCTTCGCCTTCTTCAGGGGGAAAATGGAGTTGCATCCGAAAAATGTCAGCGGCCGTTTCTACAGCAAGTAAACACTCCAAACCCTAACTGACCTTCTTTTACTCCAAATTTGAAATTTCCATGAAAGCTGGTCTTAAAGGTTCTATCTAACACTTTAACTCTGCTTTTTCGCTTGACAGGGCTGTTAGGACGAAGATCTGGGACAACTACAACCGCGACCGGCGATTCTACCTCCGGCGGCACCGGTTCGCCGGCTACCAGTCGGAAATCGTCCGATCTGTCTTCTGCCTCTGCCCGCTGGGGTGGGCCCCCTGGAGCCCGCGCCTGGTGGAGTCAGTGGCGCTCGGATGCGTCCCCGTCATCATCGCCGACGGGATCCGCCTCCCGTTCCCCTCAGCCATCCCGTGGCCGGAGATCTCCCTCACGGTGGCGGAAAACGACGTCGCACAGCTCGGTCAAATCCTCGACCACGTGGCGAAGACGAACCTCAGTGCAATCCAGCGGAACCTCCGGGACCCGGCCGTTAACCGGGCCCTGCTGTTCCACGACCCGGCCCGGAAGGGCGACGCCACATGGCAGGTGATTGGCGCCCTGGCCCACAAGCTCGACAGATCGCATCGAAAGTCTCGAGTTGCCAGCCAATGAATACATCCCACGTGGAGCCTTGGAATTGGGGTCCAGCCAAGCGCCTCCGGTGTGAAAATTTGAAAATGGGAGACAGTTGGGAGAAGTCACGAGCGAGCCGGGAGAATTCGTGATGTCCACGTGGCGTATGATAATTGGCGGGGGTGGGCGGTCAAGCAATAAAGTTGACAGGATGAATTTTTTTAATTGTAGATAAAGTAATAATGCAATAATGCAAAGAAAAAAAAAAAAGAATACATTGATCGATGATGCATAATGGAGGGAGGGAGTACAGTGGGGGCATAAATTAAATTATTGGGGAGAGGGAAAGTGATGTAAAAAAGAAAAGGGAAATATAGAGAGTGGTGCAATACTGCAATGTGCATAGCTGGCCATTTTTGTTGTATAATGTTTTCGATGTATCAGAGATTCAGAATTCACAAGTTGGTACTATTGGCGTTTGGGTTGTCTATGTGCGTATTCATGTTGTTTAGTACGGAGTATTTGTGGGGCAATTGACTACAGTGGATGGTGTCATGGTGGACGTAGTGTCGATCATTCAATCATGATAGGGTTAGATGTAATTTGTAAAGAAAAGTGGGTGAAAAATTAAATGCTGAGGTAGATTGAGTTCAAATGACTTCTTCAATTCATTGAGTTGGATTGGAGCCAATGTCTGTTTTCTTTGTTTCTGATGACTTGTCGTTTGGATCTGTAAAAAAAATTGGGCACATCTTTAAAAGGAAAAAAAATAAGGTTGAATATTTTACTATGTGCAGTTACAATGGGCAATAGGACAAACAGCAGTGGCCTAGTGGGGAGAAGGTGTCAAGTGAAGGGATGGGCAAAGCCCAGATTAATTAAATTGCCAGATTACCAACGGCAATAGTATCGAGTTGGAGTGCCTTGCAGGTAATGTGAGGTGTATTGAATTTTGGGGTAAATTGTATAAAATCACCATGTATATGATTATTTACCACAAATCACCTCTTTATACTCCCTCCGATTTTTAATATAAGGCATTGGGATTTTGTGCACGTAGTTTAAGAAGCTTAAAACTATATAAAATATTAATGTTTTTTATTTTTTATTTTTACATTATAATACTTATTATTAATAAGTATTATAATGTAAAAAAAAATAATAAAAAACATTAATATTTTATATAGTTTTAAGCTCCTTAAACTACGTGCACAAAATCTTAATGCCTTATATTTCCAATCGGAGGAAGTATGTATTAATTAAAAATCATCTACCAGAGTGTTTGACACGAGTGAGATTTTGGGGATGAACCCGTATCTTTGGATCATCTTTTGTAGCTACAGGGTTGTTGATTTTTTGTTATATACTCCGTAAGTTGCTGAATTTCTATAGTACTTGCCCAATTGTTGTTTTTGTAACCTATTATTTGAATCGTCTTTGGTAGTTGTTGAATTGTCGATTTTTCGTTATATGATCTTTGTCATTGAATTGCATCTCCATTATATATTCATAGCTATAACCTCTCTTCTTGTTACTCACAAGCATATTAGCTCAAAAAGTAGAGCAATATGTGTTTAATACACATGGATAAGGGTTCAAATTTGTAAATGTTAATGTGCCTTGAACGACTGTTGACCGACGACGCATCGGGGGGTCCGGGGGGCGGAGCCCCACGGTGGGGCTCCGCCCCCCGGACCTCTCTTCTTGTTACGGTATGCGATGTTTATTGTAAACGGGCCTATCGTCTGTCTATTTTGGGCTTTCAGCCCATTGTCTGTTTAGGGTTCCATGAGTCTCTTCATATACTCATGGAACGCCGACCCCTTTACGGAACGCCGACCTTCTGGAGGAGAAGGCTCATTCGACGATTATGTTGTGTCTCGCAGACGATGTCATAACAGAAGTTGCTGATCAGGAAACCGCAAGCAAGCTGTGGCTAAAGTTGGAGTCTTTGTACATGACAAAGTCTCTGACGAACAAGTTGCTTCTGAAACAACGGTTGTTTGGGCTGCGTATGCAGGAAGGTACACAACTCAGAGATCATCTTGATCAACTTAACACTTTATTACTTGAATTGCGTAATATTGATGTTAAGGTGGAGGACGAAGATGCTGCCCTAATTCTGCTGGTATCCCTACCCCCCACATACGAGAACTTCGTTCAATCGTTCGTCGTTGGGAAGGATACCATCACGTTGGAAGAGGTTAGATCGTCGCTTCACAGCAGAGAGTTGCGTCTGAAGGCAACCGCGTCGGTTACAGACAATCAGGCTTCCGGGCTTGTGGCAAACGGAGGCAAATCTGATGGTAGAAAGGGCAATAAGAAGAAGCATCGGCAAGATCGCAAATCAGGCCCTAAACCAAACGATGTTTGTAACTATTGCAAGGAGAAAGGTCATTGGAAGAATGACTGTCCGAAGAAGAAGAAGCAAGAGGAAGAGAAATCTGGGTCTGCAGCAGTAGCTGATCGTGGCAATACTTTTGAGGAGGATATTGTTCTGTTAGCTGATGATCACACACACAGGGCTGATGTGTGGTATCTTGACTCAGGGGCGTCCTATCATATATGTCCTAAAAGGGAGTTGTTTGCAACATATAGCCGTGTTGATGGGGGCAATGTATCCATGGGGAATGATGCTCTCTGCAAGGTTGTTGGGACTGGCTCAGTTAGGTTTCGGACAGATGATGGGAAATTTCGCACATTGGAGGATGTCAAGCACGTGCCATCCATGACGAAGAATCTGATATCCCTAACAGTTCTAGACGACAAGGGGCTCAGGTACACAGGTTATGGGGGAAAGTTGCGTGTGTTCAGAGGCTCTGATGTGGTTCTGCAGGGAGTCAAGCGGGGAAATGGAACTTTGTACACCCTACAAGGTTCCTCAGTTACAGGTGCTGCAGCGGCTGTTTCTGCTGGGGTTCAGGAAGCTGATCTGACCAGGCTTTGGCATATGAGGTTGGCTCATATGAGTGAAAGGGGGATGCAAATTCTCTCGAAAGCAGATCTTCTGGGAGGCCATAAGGCCCAAAGCCTTGAGTTCTGTGAACATTGTGTGTTTGGGAAATTACACCGCAGCAAATTTCCTAAAGCAGTTCATCAGACAAAGGGCACGCTGGATTACATCCATTCAGACTGTTGGGGTCCTTCACGTGTTCAGTCCTTGGGCGGTCACAGGTATTTTTTGTCTCTGATTGATGATTACTCTAGGATGACTTGGGTATTCATGATGAGGCATAAAAGTGAGGTATGCAGTAAGTTCAGGGAGTGGAAGACTCTAGTAGAGAATCAGACTGGAAAGAAGGTCAAGAGGCTGCGAACTGATAATGGTCTGGAATTCTGTTCATCTGAGTTTGATGGGTTCTGCAGAGATGAGGGCATTGCTCGGCATCACACAGTCAGATACACACCACAACAGAATGGTGTAGCAGAACGAATGAATCAGACTCTTCTGGCGAAAGCAAGGTGTATGCTTTCCAATTCAGGCCTTGATAGGAGATTCTGGGTAGAAGTAGTTTCAACGGCTTGCTATCTCGTGAATCGGAGCCCACACATAGGTATCGACTGCAAAACACCTTATGAGGTGTGGACTGGAAAGGCTGCTGATTACTCTAATCTGAGGGTTTTTGGGTGCATTGCTTATTATCATGTTGATGAGGGTAAGCTAGAGCCAAGAGCTAAGAAGGGAGTCTTCATGGGCTATGGTACTGGTGTGAAAGGGTACAGGATCTGGTCTGATGGCAAGATTATACTTAGCAGAAGTGTAGTCTTTGATGAGAGCTCTTTGCTGAATTCTAGGAAGAAGACCAGTGATGTAGTTGAGAAAGAGACTGTTACTGAGGAGGTGGAGTTGGACTTCACTCCATCTGAGAGTCAGGTACATGATTTGGTCACAAACCAATCAGGTACTATTGAGTCAGACACTGCTGAGACAGAGGCTATACCACTAGACACAGGAGCAGGTGGAGCGACACATCGCAGTATTGCTCTAGATCGGCCAAGAAGGGCTGACATCAGACCCCCTGCGAGATATAGGTCTGATGAGCTGGTGGGATATGCCTTGCAGGTGGCCGAGGAGGTGGAGGATGATGCTCCGTCCACCTACAAGGCTGCTATTTCTGGAGATGAGTCAGCACAGTGGCTTGCAGCAATGGGAGAAGAGATGGAGTCTCTTCAGAAGAATCAGACTTGGGAGCTTGTCAAATTGCCTGCTGATAGAAAGGTGATTACTTGCAAATGGGTCTTCAGGAAGAAGGAAGGACTATCAGCTGCTGAGGGTATTAAGTACAAAGCACGAGTTGTTGCAAGGGGTTTCAATCAGCGAGAGGGAGTAGACTACAATGAGATTTTCTCACCAGTGGTCAGACATACTTCTATCAGGGTGCTACTAGCAATGGTTGCACAACAGGATTTGGAGCTTGAGCAACTAGATGTGAAGACAGCTTTCCTACATGGAGAGTTGGAGGAGGAAATATACATGTCTCAGCCAGATGGTTTTCAGGTTCCTGGAAAAGAGAACCATGTTTGCAGACTGAAGAAGTCTTTGTATGGGCTGAAACAGTCACCAAGGCAGTGGTACAAGCGATTTGATAGCTATATGGTGCAGCTGGGATACAACAGGAGTTCATATGATTGTTGTGTTTACCACAACAGTTTGGATGATGGTTCGCGTATTTACTTAGTATTGTACGTGGATGATATGTTGATTGCTGCGCAGAACAAGTCAGATATTCAGAAGCTGAAGGATTGTCTCAGTGCAGAGTTTGATATGAAAGATCTGGGTTCTGCTCGAAAGATTCTGGGAGTAGAGATCTATAGAGACAGGAAGCAGAGAAAACTCTTCTTATCTCAAGAAGGGTACATCAAGAAGATATTGAGCAGGTTTGGAATGTCTTCGGCTAAGTCTATAGATACTCCAATGGCGTCTAACAGCAAGCTGGGAATGTACACACTTCAGACTGAGGAGGAGAAGGAGTACATGTCTAAGGTCCCTTATGCCAGCGCAATGGGGAGTTTGATGTATGCTATGGTCTGCACTCGACCAGATCTAGCATTTGCTGTTAGTGTGGTAAGCCGCTTTATGGTTCAGCCTGGGAAGGAACATTGGCAAGCTGTGAAGAGGATCTTCAGGTATCTCAGAGGCACTACTGATGTTGGTTTGTGCTATGGGAATGATATAGAGTGCTTGGTTGCTGGGTTTTCAGACTCTGATTATACCGGCGATGTGGACAGTAGGAGATCGATGACTGGCTATGTTTTCACTCTTGGGAGTTCTGTGGTGAGTTGGAAAGCAACTCTACAACCTACAGTCACTTTGTCTACCACAGAGGCAGAGTACATGGCGTTGACAGAAGCTGCTAAGGAGGGAATCTGGCTGAAAGGCTTGGTCAATGATCTAGGCCTACATCAGGATCAGACTTTAGTGTATTACGACAGCTTGAGTGCAATATGCTTAACCAAGGATCAAGTTCATCATGAGAAGACGAAGCACATTGATGTCAGGTACCATTTTCTGAGGAATGAGAAGAGAATCAGGGTGAAGAAGGTGGGAACTGCTGATAATCCCGCTGATATGTTCACTAAGCCAGTTCCAGAGAGCAAGTTCCAACACTGTTTGGACTTGCTTAATATCACCAGCTGTTCAGTTGCCCTACGGGGCAGTCTGGGTCCTTCTTCAAGGACCAATCTGAGGCAGAGAACGTCTGGGCACTTTGTCATAGGTGCATCTGTTTATGAGAGGATTCAAGTCAAGGTGGAGATTTGTTAATGTGCCTTGAACGACTGTTGACCGGCGACGCATCGGGGGGTCCGGGGGGCGGAGCCCCACGGCGGTGGTCTCGCTGACCGGTGAGCGAGTTGGGGATCCAGAGGGCGACGCGCCCCTGGCGGGGGGGGGGGGGGCTAGGGGGGGCAGCGCCACCCCGCCTTTACGGTATGCGATGTTTATTGTAAACGGGCCTATCGTCTGTCTATTTTGGGCTTTCAGCCCATTGTCTGTTTAGGGTTCCATGAGTCTCTTCATATACTAATGGAACGCCGACCCCTGTAACCTAATCTGTTTTCGCTTCCTCTAATAAGAAATCTGGTTCTCTGCCCATGGACGTAGGCAACACACCGTTGCTGAACCACGTAAATCTCTGTGTCTTTCTTCGCTATTATCGTTCTCGTTATAACAGTAAAATTGATCACAACCTCAACAAATAAATGCAGAGCTAAAAAAAACGAATGAACTTATACAGTATAAAAGAATATAGACTGTTTTTCCTTTTCCTTGAGAGAAAAGAAAATAGAGTAAGTTGATGAGAGTACCATCATTTACCGATTAGATGTCATGTTAAAACCATTTCTTTTTTCCTACAATTGTTGCTTGACATTAGAAACTTTTTTCACAAAACAAAAGGTAGAAGAAGCAAAGAGTATAACCCCCATGGGTGCCACACTGCCACCCCATATATTACAGGGTAAAATAATCTAGATTATGCAGATAATTACAACTTATACACCATGATCCTCTGCTAAAATCAACCTGTTTCGTGATTTTTGGTTAGGTGTGGACCGTGTGGTGGAAATTCATCAAGCCCGCTTACCAATTCACCTCGTTCTACCCCTTGCTCCACGAAGCTGCTGTCGATGATGCCAATGGTTTAACATTGGATGTCCACAAAAGAACTGGCAATAGAAGTGATCAAATGATACTTCTAGCAATTCAGTAATCCAAAGAGGAGCATCAATGTCATAATATAAAGATGAAAGATTTAGAAATAGGAAGTATATAGTACCTTGTTTCCTTGAAATTCCCCTAATCAAATTCACCAATTCCGTAGTAGAATGTAGCCCACCATCTCAATGAGCATGAACAATCTTATGTTGGAGCCCTGGAGGTGTAATCAATTAATGTTTTTTTCACCATAATTTCTCATAAATCGGCCCATTTCAGTAGTTGGTCAAGAGTTCAGGATGGGAAAATGCTTCACTTACACAAGGGTAAGCCTACCCACCCACCTTTTTTATTTATTTAATGGGAAAAAACAATCACACAAAACTAAGTCAATTATTGTACATGTTTTCTAACAACTAGCATTAATGCCTTATTCTCTTCTTTTGATGTAAATAATATACCACATTTTAACATTTTACAAACCCTAACTACTTTTCCATGCAATATGCATGCAAATTACATATATGGATTTAACTTATGTACTTAATTTCATGCGGTAATGTTTTACTCTCTATATGTGTATTTGTATTATTATTCGTCATTAATTTATACGTCATTTTACATATATGGATTTTAACATTTTACAAATCCGTCATTAATTTATACGTGTATAAATTTAACCCTTTTTTTACTCTCTATATGCGGTAATTTTTTACTCTCTATATTGTACTCACATAAATTGATTTTATGGTTGTAAAATTTATTTTAAAACGTTATAAAATTTAATACACCATATTTTAACATTTTACAAACCCTAACTACTTTCCCATGCAATATGCATGCAAATTACATATATGGATTTAACTTATGTACTTAATTTCATGCGGTAATGTTTTACTCCACGGCAGTTAATTACGATTGAAAATCTCTTCCTATTCCTCTTCCACTTCCACATCCACATCCATTGCGTTTGAAGTACATTGCACTTGCACACGTCTCTTCCTCTGAAGTACATTGCACACGTCTCGTCTCTTCCTCTTCCGGTGGCAGTTACGTTCTCCATTGCATTGTTATAGCCAACCCATTCTCCCTTGAATTGCATCATCCCATTCCCTTGAATTGCATCATCCCATTCCCTTGAATTGCATCATCCTCCCTTACCAACTAGAACCGAAATTAAGATAGTTGTAATGGATCAAAGAAGGAACGTTAGGGCAAGGAAATCAGAGGCATTGACGCTTCTAACACTACCATTCGATCTCCTATTGGAGATTGTCGGTCGATTAGCAATTGAATCTATAGAAGATGTCTTCAGATTACGGTTAAGGTATTGCCTCCACTTTTTATTTCGTTAATTTATGTATTCGCAAAAAATTTGATTTACTTACTTGTGATGCAGTTGTAAAACTTTTGATTTGGTTGGAAAACACAATTATGTGCTTGCGAAGATGGCAATTGAGTACCAGGATGACTGGGGAATTTCGCTTGTAGTAGCATCGAGAAACGATAGTCATGCCAGAAGCTTTTTAAATCAATGCGTCAACGCGGGAAACCCGGAGGCAATCTTTCAGCAAGGAATGGTAAGATGTTGATTGTGGATCATTGGCTCGATGTTAAGTGCCTTGAGTGTCTCCATCACCTTAGCATACAATTCGGGATCATCCATTGCGATCCCTGAACATTCATCTAAAATTCCGTGCATCTTCGCAATCCGTTGGCTCCCCTCCGGTCTCTTCTCAAGCAATTTGTAGTAGGGAACTGACACCTTCAAGTGCTCCCTAGGCAAGTCTTTCCTCCACCTATCCAAAATATATCTATCGGGGACAAACTCCAACTGTACTTCCGTGAGAACGCGCAATATATGGGTGTACAAAATCCCTCTGAATTCAAAGTTCTTGCACTGGCATTTCATATCCTTCGTCGCGTTGTCAACTTCGACTCTAAAAGTTTGGCAGTGGGGTCGTCTGTACCGGGGCTGCTTGACGACAATGTCGTAGTGGGATGTAGTTCCGTCGTCGAGAACCTTTGTGGCATTGTTGTACACAAGATTTCTAACCTCGTGCTGAAACTCCGTAAACTTCATTGTTGTGTACAACCGTTGGAACACGAGCTCAAACACGTGATCGATCATACAATGCCGTGGGGAATTCAAGAACTCGAAACTCTCCTTAATCTCAGCAGCAACCCTATCCGATAGTGCTAGTCCATACTGCTCCAAGAACATCGTAAGGGTAGTGTTAATATTGACATACCTTTTGAAGAAATGGTTCATTCCTTCACTCCTTTGGGTGCTGGACATTCCACCCCAAAAAGTATCCTTGAAATAGATGAGAACCCATCGCTCGCGAACACGGTACATCTTGTTAATCCATGTATACCGTGATAATATTGACATACCTTTTGAAGAAATGGTTCATTCCTTCACTCCTTTGGGTGCTGGACATTCCACCCCAAAAAGTATCCTTGAAATAGATGAGAACCCATCGCTCGCGAACACGGTACATCTTGTTAATCCATGTATACCGTGATAGATCGAACTTATCTACCATCTCCAACCAAGCAACCTCAAACTCCTCCACACTGTATGATTCGTGTAGGGCGCTTTGGAGCGCCTTATGGATTTCTTTCCAGTCCTTCCGTCTACCCATATGGTTGTGCGCATTTTGCATCACATGCCAAATGCACCACCGGTGTGGAGTGTTAGGGAACACTTGTGCAACTGCCCCCCCTGCCAATATCATTTCAAGAATGGAATGGGAAAATAGTTGGATGTCTACTATATAAAGCCCTATAGCTTCATACTACAAACTTGTTTTATTAAATTAAAAACAAATCAGTTAGTAAAACAACATGAGAAACATGAAAAGAGGGAGGGACGCACCTATGGAACGACATTGGTCGGTTATGATTGCTTTGGGCGCCTTCCCCGACATGCATGTGAGCCATGTACGAAACAACCACACAAAGTTCTGGGTCTCTTCTCGAGCAAGTAACGCACAACCGAACAACACGGATTGGCCGTGATTGTTGATTCCTATGAATGGAGCAAATGGCATCTTGTATCTATTAGATACATAAGTCGTATCAAAGGACAAGACATCGCCGAACTCCTCGTAAGCCGCCCTACTCCTTCCATCGGCCCAAAAGACGTTCCCCAATCTCCCCTCGTCATCCACATCGTAAGAGTAAAAGAAATTTGAATTGCTCTCTTTGCTCATTTCATCAAAGTGAGCCTGCATTGCAGCAAAGTCACCTTTCTCCATGAGGCCTCGTCTAATCTTGGTGATTAAGTGGCGACAATCCTTATGGGTGAACGGAACAGAAGCATGGCAGCCATAATCTACCACAAAAGTTCCGAAGTTCTTGGCTATAGGAACTCCTGCCCTATCCGAGTTCAAAATCCAGATCTTGTTCCGTTCGCTGATCACTCTATAGTTCGGTAGGAGCGTCGAATTCTCCAGCACACACTCATGGTTGTGCTCTAAAAGGACCCCACCAATAACCCATTGTCCGTTTTTATGAACTGCAGCATTCACCCCGAACTTACATCCTGTAATACAAGAGGTCGATCCTGTCCTTGGCTTCTTTGAGTTCGAATCAAATTTGCCATGCTTTGAGCAAGCCAACCTCAGCCTTCTGTACTTGTCAGGTGCATTGGGATCACTAGGTTTCTCCGAACTCCTGATCATATACTGGAATCCTATTGCTTTCGCGTACGCGTGCATGTAATCCAAAATTTCTTTTGAATGTGAAAATATCATACCGCTCTCAGGAGGTTTGAGTTATGGATGACAATGGGGCGGAGACTCCCCGTTCCCCGCGGGGAATCCCCGCGACGGGGACGGGGATGGGGATTTTAAACGGGGATGGAGACGGGGATGGGGGGCAAAGTGATTCCCCGCGCGGGGACGGGGATGGGGATGGGGATAGTAGTCCCCACCCCGATCCCCGCCCCGCCCCGTCCCCGTTGGGGACCCCCGCGGGGATCCCCGATAGTGAGTATGAAATCCCCAATGTTGTTTATATCTTACCTAAGTTTAAATAGTTTTTCTTTTATTTTTAAACTTTTATCTTATAATTTACATTTATGAGATATTATGTGTAATATTTACATTATATTTTTTACATAACTTTAATAATATCTTATAATTTTCTATTAAATGGGGGAAAACCATGGGTTTTAAACGGGGAACCCGACGGGGAAACCCGCGGGGAATGCAAACGGGGCAAATTAAGCGAGGACGGGGATTCCCCGATGGGGACGGGGACCCGACGGGGATGGGGACGGGGGGTATTTTTGATCCCCGAGTGGGGACGGGGACGGGGAGACATTTTGCAAACGGGGACGGGGACGGGGAGGGTACTCCCCGCCCCGTTGCCATCCCTAGTTTGAGTTGCACATAGCCTTCCTGATCAGCACCGTCTTCTTCGTCTTGGTGGTTCTCACCTTGGTCCTCGTCTTCTTCATTTTTGTCAGCTTCATCATTGAGGTCGATTTGGTTGTTCTGAACTTGGACGTCTTCGCTATTTTCATCTTCCGTAATGAGGTTATCATCTCCATCACTGAAATTGTCACCGTATTCCCCAGCAGAAGGAATCCCATCAGATCCATTATCTGTTACAAAACAAGCATCAACTTATACACTAATTTCGGTTATATGTATATATAATTATCCAAACTAATGAATGAACGACAGATCATACCTTCTTGTTCGGTTTCATACATGACGTTTAGGTCAAATTCACGATCAGCCATTTACACTTTATTGATAAGGACCAAAATTCCTGGATATACATTACACACATCAGATGAATCCAAAAGGTCTTTGAATCCAAATACACATCAAATTCGAACCCTAAATCCTAAATCAAATTCGAAACCTAAATCCTAAATCAAATTCGAAACCTAAATCCTAAATCAAATTGAAAAGATTAAATTTTGTAACGAACCCTAAATCCTAAATCAAATTCGAACCCTAAATCCTAAATCAAATTCGAACAGGAGTTATCCTAAATCAAATTCGAAACCTAAATCCTAAATCAAATTCGAAACCTAAATCCTAAATCAAATTGAAAAGATTAAATTTTATAAGTAAAATAAGAGGGAGACGCACACTGACCTGATTCCGCTTGTCGTCGAAGGCGAAGACGAAGACGCACACTACACTGACCTAATTCCTCTTGTCTTCGAAGACGAAGACGAAGACGCACACTGACCTGAATCCTCTTATCGTCGAAGTCGAAGACGAAGATGGAGGTGTGGTATCCGGCCTCGAGAACGTTTTCCAGTGTTGAATGGGGATTGATTTGGCAGAGGTTGAAGAAGAAGATAGCCGTTGGGCGTTGGGGGCGTTGGTTCCGGCTTTGGAGAAGTGGCCGTTGGGTGTTGGGCGCGCCTGAGAGTTGGCCTTCTTCATCTTGAAGGCAAGCATGGGGATTAGGGATTAGAGAGCCATTAATTAGAGGAGAGAGGTAAGGGGGGATTAATTAGGCCTGATTTTTAGCTTTTGCTTTTTGACTGCTTTTTGATTTGTTTTTACTAATTTGCCCTCTGAGTATATTTACCCTTGTGTAAGTGTAGCAGCCTCCTTCAGGATGTCTTCAGTTTTTAGTGTTCCTTGTCACAAACCTAAAACCAATAATTCCAAACCTTAAATACTACAGTAGTAAATAGTAAATACCTAAAGCCAAGGGTAACTTACCACACGAAATTTCCATTTATTTAAAAATGAATGCTTGTAAGAAATAATGGGACCCATTGGCTCCCAAATAAAAGTGAGTAAATTTGGTGTCAGGGAAATTAAACACCGGCACCAGCCACCACGTACAAGGATTTACTATTGCCTCTTGGAGCAGTTAAACAATTTTTAGCTAGGACGGTGATAACTACAGAGTAAATCTCAACAGCTCAGTACAAGTGGTGTTTCTTTGTTACGTTAATCAATACTCGCTCTAGTTTAATACAGAGTACTTACTGCTTCGTATAAGATACTATAGTGAATTAGTGATAGTGATTAAAAGATTGCCGGTTGATTTTTTTTATTTTTTTTTGGTTCGAAGGCGGGCAAAGCCCGGGTTTTATTAAGCTAGATCAAAGTTCATACATCTATTGGGTGAATCCCAAATTCATTAGAAATGCATAAAGGTGGAAATTGAAATTCTTCATAGTCTGAATTATGGTCCACTGCCCAATTAGCCAGAGCATCAGCAACGGTGTTTGCCTATCGGCGAATCCACTTCAATTGGATCTGTCCAGGTCCAACCTCCAGTAGCTGTTGGCATTCCTGCAGAAGATACACATCCGGGTGTGTCATCGGCCTCTTTCCCATCAGCAACTCCACTGCTGCTTTGGAGTCAGTTTCAACCATCAACCGGGTTATCCCGAGCCGTTGGCCCATCCGTAACCCGCGCACAAGTGCCCACATCCGTATCCCGAGCTGTTGATTTTCTAATGTAACGAGTTAATGTTAATATTTTTTTTAGAATTGTCTTTAAGTAATAACTATAAAATTAAATATAATTTTTTTTAAAAGTTAATATTTTATACTGCCTCCGTCTAAAAATACACGTCCTTTTATTTTTTAGTATTTTTTTATGAGCTAAAAACTTTATAAAATATGATTTTTTTTAATAAGTTTGTAACTATTACAAAAATTAATAAAAATTTAATATTTTAGGTAGTTTTTAGTTCATAAAAAAACGTGCACAAATAGTAGAATGACATGTATCTTTGGACGGAGGTAGTATAATTTTTTTTTTTTTTTATGATGACGAGGAACCCACATTTGACGGTAAATCTCGAGCCCGTGACCCAGCCGGCAAGAGTCACATACCAAGTAAACCGGCTCGACCCACTGGTAGGGAGCAAGGTAAACCTTAAATGAAAATCCCAAGAAAAGGGGCGGAGACAGGGATCAAACTCGGGACCTTGTTTAATTCATTCATGTTTTTTTTGGACTTAATTCATTCATGTTCTATACATGTTATGATGACATGAGTATTATACGTAATATATGCTTATGTATGACTTTCGTTATTTTTATATGTATAATTATTATCCCATGCACTAGATTAACTAATATTATATCAACTCCCGAAATGGTTGAATTAATAAAATATTTTTTCCTTAGTGGGTAAATTAATTTGAATATTCGACTTAGGTATCAAAGACTCAAAGTATACAAGGACAAGGCCACACATGAAGGTAACTGCAATGCCCTAAGTGTATGGGCTTGTTGAGCAATTAGCCTCAATTTGGGCCAATGATTTGTTGTGGGCCCAATTCTATGGACCCGACTAATTTGCAGTGATAGGTGTCTATTGACAAGGTAAAAAAAATAAGATAATTTTATGTAAAATATTTATAAATTGGACCAAGAGTCAAACTAAAAAACGGATGATCCCCGGATCTTACGAAACTCATATGTCGTCGACTCCTATATGATCACCTTGTAGAAGAGTGTTGATACCTTGTATTTGTTCAATTGTTTTCGTTGAAATACTAATTGCTTTGAAGGGGATCGATATCGCACATAAATATTCATCTTTAGTTTATACTCCCTCCGTTCTTTTTTATTTGACATTTTACTATTCCGACACGTTTTTTAAAGTACTAAAAACTATATAAAATATTTATTTTTTTAATAATTTTTTTTAATAATTTCATACGTATTAGTAATAAGTATAATATTATTAAAAAAGATTGAATAAAAAATTAATATTTTATATAATTTTTACCTTTCTAAAAAAACGTGCAGATTTGAAAAAGACACGTATTAAGGAACGGAGGGGAACGGAGGGAGTACTTATTTAACGTTTTATAGTTTCTGATGCGTTGAGAAATTTCATCTGATTTGGTGCTTGCCAACTTCATATTAGGGTATGAGCATATAAATGAGGTGAATGAAAGTGAAAATGAAGGTTGGGTGAGAACGGGCAATGCAATTTTTTGTTATTTATCTTTCTAGTAGACAAAAAAAAAAAATTATTAATAATTTTTTTTTATATTTTCTAACTATATGCATGAATAATAAATTATATTGTATATTTTACCCAATAGAATGAGTATTTTTTAAGAAAACAGATTTATTATTGATAAGATCCAAACCACTACAAGATACATCACCTTTCACAAGGACAGATGCATCACTTTAATACTTCCATAAATCTTGAATTTGTTTGACTTGTTCCTTGGATTCATTACTTTTGAAATTGGAGGACAAATAGATATTTTTGTTCTACATCTCCATATATGAACAAACATTTTTAATGGATTCAAGCAAAGCACCACTTTTTTAAAAAAAAATGCGAGGAAAAAGCAATAGAATTTAGTACTTCCTTAGCATGAAAGTAATTGAAATGGGTAGGACCGTAGGTCCTCCTAAGCATGGATCAACATCCTCATCTAATAAATAAGTGACTAATATTTACCTAGTAAACACATGTTAGCTACTCAATAGAATTAACGGCTAAGATTAATTCTCCTGAACTAATTAACAATTATCTTATCCCAAAGCTTCTCAATCCGACTCTGACAGTCGGATACCTTCTCTCTAGCTATCTCTTACACTCTCTATCGGTATGGATCGATATTCTTACTCTCTATCAATCCTCGATCATTTCAATGCAAAGATATCGAAAAAATCAATGGTCTCCAAGAGAGAATTATGCAACATGTTCCTTAAAACTTCAAACTTGCGCTCAATTCAATTTGAATACTGAGTTCAGCGCGCATAGAGAGATCTAGTACTTTCATCGTTTTGTCTAATTTTATTTTCTTCCAACAAATGTTTTGAAGATCATCTGCAGGTCGATGTGTTTAATTGATATACGAGAATGCAATTTCACTCCCCAACCTGAATTAGAATTGCAATTTCAATGTAGAATTCAGCACAGTTGATTTTTCGTCCTTAAATTGTGATATTAACACCATTTTAATTCAGAATCTGACAAGTATGCGAATTGCATCAGAAGTCGTTCCAGACCTCTATTTTAGCGCGCGCGTGTGTATATATGTGTGTGTGTGTATATATATATAGGGTCGGGTTCAGGTACACAGTCCTCTAAAAATGAGAAGGAAAGAAGCGTGTTGATTGGTCCACGTGTCCAAAAGTTACTGCCAAATCAGCTGAGCCGCGCCTCTCCAAATTAATTAGCAACACCCATGTAAATTAATTAGTAACACCCACACTCTCAGTTTGACACGCGCTAATTAACACACAAAACTAATTAACTGCACGCGCCTATCCACCCAACTTGCTAATTAATTGGAAAAAGTACGTACACATGTAAAAATGCTTGACATGGACTTTTAAAAATTCTTTTTTGGCATTTTCACTTATTAAAAAAGTATAAAAAAAATATTTTTGGGTGTAATTTAATTTTATCTACCCATAGACACCCACTTTGTATATGTTTTGTTGAAAAAAAAATAACAATAAGTGGTTCATAAGGTTCACAAGTACTTAGTGGTTCAGCCCGCTTACTCTTAGTGGTTCAGCAATTTTATTCACAGTGGTTCAGCAATTTTATTCACAGCGGTTCAGCAATTTTATTCACATTGGTTCAGTAATTTTATTCACAGTGGTTCAGCAATTTTATTCACAGTGGTTCAGCAATTTTATTCAGAGTGGTTCATCAATTTTATTCACAGTGGTTCAACAATTTTATTCACAGCGGTTCAGCAATTTTATTCGCAGTGGTTCAACAATTTTATTCACAGTGGTTCGGCAATTTTATTCATAGTGAACCAATACTATTTATTTCATGAACCACTACTCCTTATTTAATGAACCACTACTATTTAATAATTATAAAATTTTCATTCTTCTTTTATTTTCTTTTAATGTTTATTTTAATTATTTATTTATTTATTGTAAAATAAAATATTTCATGAACCAATATTATTTATTTCATGAACCAATGCTATTTATTTGATGAACCATTACTCTTTATTTGATGAACAACTACTCTCTATTTATTTAATGAATCACTTGGTATAAAAACCCTGAACCACTTCGTATACAACCCATGAACCTTGGTATTTAAACCCTGAACCACTTATTATAAAACTCTAAACAACTTGATATATTAAAAACCCCGAACCACTTCCTCATATTATTTATTTCATAAACCAATACTATTTATTTGATGACCCAATACTATTTATTTAATGAACCACTAGAATTAATTTCATAAACCACTATTATTTAATAATTATAAAATTTTCATTCTTCTTTTATTTTAATGTTTATTTTGTTAATTAACTAGTAATAAATATTTTTAAATTATGTTATGAATCATTACTATATATTTCATGAATCAATACTCTTTATTTCATGAATCACTACTCTTTATTTCATGAATCACTACTATTTAATAATTGTAAATTTTTCATTTTTTATTTATTTTCTTTTAATGTATATTTTTTAATTAATTGTTTATTTGTTTTTAAAATAAAATGGTACTCTAAACCACTTTGTATAAAACTCTGAACCACTCGGTATTAAAACCCTGAACCACTTGCTTTAAAAACTCCGAATCACTTGGTATAAAACCCGTGAACAACTTAGTTTAAAACCCTGAATCGCTTGATATAAATCCCCTGAACAACTAGGTATTAAACCCTGAACCACTTTATATTTTCTTAAATTAAACCTAACGAAATATATCAAATTACTCGAAAGCACCTTAAAAGTTAAAACGATATGCCAAACCAAATAAAAACAATGTAAAAATAAAGAAAGTTGGTACCTCTTATCTAATATATAAAATTGATTTCTTCTTCACTGTCAAAAAATCAAATTGAATGGTTAAAATGGTTAAGCTCAAATTGAATGGTTAAAATATTCATCCTCTCAAACACCACATACACTCAAACACCTCATCCACTGCAATTTCAAAACGTCTTCAATTAATTTTCCTCGTCAACGTATATTTCTCCCACCTACCGTTATTCAATTCGATCCTCACCCGTCAATCATGAATTTCAACAGATAATTCAACATCGCTTGTTGATTTGATGAAGCGCGGGTTATGTGTTTCCCCTCGGCTGATTCAACATCGTTTGCTAGGAATCTGAGTGTCGCGGCTGCTGCGACGCTGGGCTGCCGGAAGACTGGACGAGGACGGATGCTCGGAGATAGTGAAGCGTCGTTTTTCTATTGGTGCGAGGAGTGTCGGAAGCGAAGCCCCTACTTTTCAGAGCGGAGATCGGGAGCATGGATCGAGGGAGAAGAGGAGTAGAGGGAGACGATGGTGACGCAGGAGGGAGAAGCTTTTCCGACTTGAGAATTCGAGGGCAGGGAAGGCAGCAGGGGTGGGAGAGGAGAGGAAAGGAAAGCGCGTGAGGATGTTTTTTTTAAAGTAAAAATCAGATCCGTTTCGACCAATCAAATCACTTCTTTCCTTCTTACCGGCCCGAATTCTTCTCACTTGAACCCTCTCCTATATATATATATATGGAGAGAGAGGATTTCAAACTAGTCAATAATATATTTATGAGATGCATATATGGTCGGCAAAATCAAGATATATACACTCTTATTTCAAATTAGTCAATAATGTATTTCTGGAATACCTGAAAAACAATTTAAATAGATATTGAGAGGTATAAAGAGCAAGCGGTAAGACAAGCAAACACAATAGTTTCTCCATACCATTTTTTGTTTCCTTTTGTGTAAGAGCATATCCAATAGGTTTATAAAAAAAAAAAAACATATCCAATAGAACATTTATTATTTTTTTAACTGGAGAATTTAGAAAAAAATGAGGGTTTTTCAATCTCAATAGTTTCTCTAATCATTCTCCAAAATAGAAACATGAGGAGAGATAAATAAAACATCTATATTTGTGGCAATGTAAAAGTTATCTAAAAGCTGTACATGCAATGTAGGCATAAGAGCATCTTAATGGTGGGACACTAGTTAAATATCATAACCTATTAAAAAAAATAAAAAATAAAAAAGTAGAGGAGAACCAATAAAGTGAGTACAATATGTATGATGTTATTCTCATATAATTAAATTGGTTTAATAAAAAATTATGACATTTAATAAAAATAATACGGTAATATTTGTTTTAAACCACAATATATTTATTTTAAATAGATAAAAATAGTAATATTTAAAGTATTTATTGAATGTATAAATATACAAAAGAGAGGAACTGGTTAGTATTTAGTTCTCGATTTTGCAAGATGCTCGTTAATTAAAACTTGTTATTTTAAAAATCTATACACTTATTAAAAAAAAAACAAAAATACACTCATGCACATAATTATTACTCTAATTTTTTTTACTTTGTCAAAAACTACAACTAACAACTATCATTAAAAGAACAATTTTATAAAGTACATGATAAAATATACTCCGGATAAAATGACAAGTTTTTATCAATCCGATTTACTTTATAAAACGACAAGTTTTAATTAACGGACGGAATATTTGATTAATTAATTGGAAAGCGCAGAAAAGCAAAAGCGAAAAAAGGATCCGTTGTCTTTGAGTTTGTTTTCTTCCTCGTCCCTCCCTCCTCCTCTCTCCACTTTTGGCGCTGTTTACTCCTCAGAGCTCCAAAAAGCGAAAAGCTTCTCCACCATCTCTCCAATGTCTGTGCTGTGGTGAGATCACTCCCTAATTCCTTTCTTTATCTCGGGGAAAACCGAGCCAAAAAGTCGACTTAACCCCACCCCTCACACAAAGAATCCGCCACCTCCCTTCGCCTTTACCTACAATGCCGATCTCTCTCTCTCCCCGCTTCCTTTTACATTTCAATTCCCACAGCAAAAGCACGCAGCCGAGCACGAAGAAGGCGGTTGCGAGTTCGATTGCGCGGTTGCGAGTTCGATTGCCTTCCCGAGAATGGCGAGTTCGAGCGGCGGCAGGGAGGAGGGGATATCGGCGGTGCCACAGAGGGCGCTGTCTAGGAGGATGACTAGGGCTCCCACGATGATCGACGAAGGTATTGCGATTGACAGCGAGATCGTCCCCTCCTCACTCGCGCCGATTGCCCCGATCCTTCGTGTTGCTAACGAGGTTGAGCTGGAAAACCCTAGGGTTGCTTATCTGTGTGAGTACTTTCCTGATTCTTTTAAATTGATGTCGCTTTGTGCCTCTACTCCTTAGTTTGAATTGAATTTCAACTGCTGTCTCATTCAATTTGTAAAGTTTGAAAAATTTGTTACCAAAAATTCAAGGACTCGAAAAATTGAACTAAGGTGACCGGTCTCATAGCTTACAATTGATATACATCACATATTAGCAGCGTCGGCTAACCTTGCGTTGAAAAGCTTTCCTTCACGAGCTCTAGAAGGTTTTGACACTATTCAGGTCTAGCTAGTTGCTGTCACTTCACCGGTACAAGTGAAGTTCAACTTGATTGTTTTTTTTTTGGCATATCTTAGCTGAAAAGTGAATGTAATGGAAACTTGTTTCGCCAATATTTTTGGTTCTAGGCATAACGTTTTGATATACAATCCCAACTGTAAAGTGATTTTGAAAGCAGACAAAAGGAAAACATTGAAGAAATTCCTTGTCAATGCTCCTAAACTGTTCAAGATTTGTTGACCAAACAAGGAAGAGGGATTTAGACATTTAGTTGCCTTTTGTATTAATATGTAGATAATTAATGAATTTCACATGAGCTATAATTTGAAGGAGCCAAGGGTGCATGGAGATGAGAAAGAGCTAAACAGCGGAAGGGAGATTAAGAAGGAAATTTTCACAATAATGCTATTTTGAATTGCATTTCTTTTTAATGTAATGTGGGAAGAGAGAGGTGGGTTACTTGTGGGATGAGAATGAAAGTTTGTACATTAAGGTAGCTTGTTAAAACGTTTATGAAAATGATACCATTCATCATACAAAAATTCACTCAGCTCAATTTTTCTTGAGCTGGAAACCGAAGAACTAACTTAGAAATTTGATAAAATGGCAGCAATGTATTTTATGATGGGTTTTGCTGCTATATGTACAACAGGAACATAGGTAAAATGATACCCTTCGTAAATCTCCTGCACTTGTTGAATATTTATCTATCCTTTCACACAGGTCGTTTCCATGCGTTTGAGAAAGCTCATAAAATGGATCCCACTTCCAGTGGCCGTGGCGTTCGTCAGTTTAAGACGTATCTATTGCATAAACTCGAGAAGGTATGTTAGGTGTTTCTATATAATTCTTCTTTATTTATTTTAGAGGTTGGTTTTTTGGTCGAATGTTTTAGAGGTTTGTGAATACATTCTTTGTCATTTATTATCAGAAAAATGTTTTGTATTATTAAAATAAGTTCAATGCATAAGTTCCCATAGATACATGATGCAAGAAAATGCATGGTTAAGTCTCTCTTCATTTTGAATGATAACTTTAGAACTTGTGATGAATCTCTTTTGCATCTCCTGTCTGGACTCTCTTTGTGAAACTCTTGAAACATTCTTTATTGCAGGAAGAAGTGGAAACAAAGCCACAGCTAGCCAAAACCGATCCAAGAGAAATTCAGAGGTTCTACCAGATGTTCTGTGAGAAGAACATAAAAGAAGGCCAACATACAAAACCACCGTAAATCTGAGCATTTCCTTTCTGCATTTGAATTGTTAGATTCTTATATGATATTATGGTGAAATCTCACTGCTTCTGTCTGCTATCTCTGCTAGGGAGGAGATGGCGAAGGTCTATCAGATTGCATCAGTACTGTATGATGTATTAAGGACTGTTGTTCCTCAATCAAAACTCGATGACGAGGTTTAATAGCTGTACTTTAAAATGTCTCCTTTGTCCTGTTGATGTGCCTGTATTTAGTATCTTTATGCTCATTTGGCAAGGAGAAATTTAATCCCGTATGATTTGGTTGCTGACTGCAGACCGAATATTATGCTAAAGAAGTTGAGAAGAACAAAGAACATTACGAGAACTACAATATTTTACCTCTTTCTGCTGTTAAAGTTAAACCCCCTATAATGCAACTTCCCGAGGTACTGAACCAAACCTTTAGTTGACATATGTTCTCTATTGTCTATCCTTAGTGGTACTCAAATCACTTTTTCATCGTGTTAACCCATTAATGTAGATCAAAGCTGCAATTCGTGCTATACGTAATGTGGACAATCTTCCAATGCCTCGACTGCGTTCAATGTCCAATGTCTACGACGAAAATATGATAATGCCCGAGCATAAGGATAAATCTGTCAATGACATGCTTGACTGGCTTGCCTCTGTTTTTGGTTTTCAAGTAAGTTTGATAATACGCCTTATTTAGACTAAAATATATGCATTATTGATATTTGTACATGTATGCATTATATTTTCTAAGCAGTAGGAATAATATACGTTACTCAAATTTAATGGACAACTAAGGACTTTTAGCCTGTACCTCTACTTGTTCATTGCTTTTGTGATGGATATTTCTCTCTTCTTTGCAGTCTTTTCAGTGTTGTACTTCATTACTGATCTGACTTAAATATCTTTTTAGTTTGACAAAATATCCAATTATGACCTAGTTCTTTTAATTCATTGATGGATATATATATCCAGTTCAATTGCGGGTTTATATATATGCAGTTCACTTGTTCTACTACTACTAGTAGCACTGCTTTTAAGTATTCAAGTTTGTCATCCAAGCATGGAAGATGGAGGATTCTGACAGCTAGATGATTTGCTAGTGCTATATTATTCTAAGTTCTATCTCAGGGCTGCAAAAAGAATATTAGTGTACATTACACAAAACCATTCTTAATAGAGGTTACTTTGTCCAAAACAATCGTCATAACTCGTAAGCAAAATTGTATTTACGTATCCGTTATCAATACTTTTGTTAGCAATTCAACACCCTTGCCTATTTGAGCGGCATAGAAATGTCAAGAAAAGCAGGACCTGCCCAAAACAACCTTCACTTGTGCAAAAACACTACATATGCTTGATCAAGGTATATTTTGGATTGCTAACAGAGCATGGATAATGGTTGCTGGCTAATGCAGTTTTGTTTATGATGGGTGATTTTGTGGATAATGGGCGGTTAGATGCAAATATAATTGAATTTCATTCCAAGACAATGATGCAGCTTGCTGACTAGAATGCGAGATAATTTGCTCATGGATATACTCCGAAATACTATTTGGGAATTGCATAAAAAAAATTGTACTTTTGATTTGTTGCAATGCAGCTCATGCTCATGTGTACACCGTTGCCTTAGAAATGATGAATTAAAGTTGCATGTGAGACATGAACTATTGAAATGCTAGTTGTTCTGTATTCATCCAAAGTTCTGTATTTCTTCACGTGCAGTAAGTTTGTATCACTTTCTTAATTGAAAAAAAATAATAAAAAAGTTTGCATTTCCTTGGGCTATCTATGGATGTACTGGATTCCCATCAACGCTCACACATATTTGTAATGCAATATCAATTGCATGAATTTTCTGTGGCCTTCAAATATGTTTTCTTGACTCCGTGCCAGCTGTCCGAATAACGTTTAGCTGCTTACTTGTTTTCATGATTTTAATCTGATAACTAGGCAGTTTTCATTTATTGTTTTTCCCATTATTTTCTGTTGACTGCAGAAAGGAAATGTTGCAAATCAAAGGGAACACCTAATACTACTACTTGCAAATATGGATGTAAGAGATAGGAAATCTGATGGGGGACCCTATGAGCAGGTGAGTTTGTGCTCCATCACTAAATGTTGCCCATTATTTAAAAGATTACTGACTTGATGCTAATATCAAGTGGTTAATCCCTTCAAACAAAGGAGATCAGGTTTTGAAGATTGATGATTAAATTCCTTTGCAGGTTGAGAGCAGAACAGTTCGTCAGTTGATGGATAAGGTTACCAAGAATTACCGTATGTGGTGTGACTATCTGCATCGTGGCTCAAACCTTAAGTGAGTGAATCATTCTCCATTGAGGATCAGTCAGTCAGAGAAGATAGAAACAGTGCACATGTTGATTGAAAACATAAAGCTGACACCGTACTCATCTTTTATCTTTCAGGTTTCCACCAGGTCCTGACAGGCAACAATTGGAGCTCTTGTATATTGCACTGTATCTACTTATCTGGGGAGAAGCTGCAAATATCCGTTTCATGCCAGAATGTTTGTGTTATATCTTCCACAATGTAAGTGAACTTGTTACTTTAGTAGTATCTTGTTAGCAATTTCCACAATGTCTGCTATATTTTCAACACAATTATTTGTATTGCTTAGTTTCAACTCATTTCCACTATAAAGCTTCATTTTGGGTAATGTGGCACAGGTATGTGTTTCATAGTTGAGAATCGCATAAGTCAATCGCACTAAACCTGTACAGGCCTCAATTTTCTCATAGCATTCCTACGAAATGAGAAAACTGAGAGTCACATGGTCCATATGGATTCTTGTATGACCCATGTGGCTCATAAAGCTTTCCATGATGGGTTTGTTATGCTAGTCAAGCCTCAATTATCCTTGTGGAACATTTTCTTTCCTCGTTTAAACTTCCTTGTCTCCTTGACATGGGCTGAAGGCATAGTCATTACTAATGAGTAATAATAGAAAAGAAGCATTCCTTTTATTCATCTTCATCGTGCATTGATTTGTTTTCTTATGGGTTTTGCGTTGAATCTTGAGTGTTACATTTATCAGATTCCTAAAGTAATTTCATGCAACCCTAAGGCTAGATAAGAGCGTCGAAACTCAAATACTTTCCAAAGAGTGATCTCATACATGTTCAAAGTATTATCCAAGAGTTCCCTGTCTTTGATCAAATTCCACCTGACCCCTTCCTAACAATATGTCGGTGAACAATGTGTGGGATTTTGCTTAAGAAGAGATAATTACTCCCTTTGTCTCAAAATATAGGCCGTTTTACTTTTTGACACGCTTTTTAAGGAGCTAAAAACTCTATAAAATATAATTTTTTTAATTAATTATTTAAAACAATATTATACTTATTAATTAATGTTTTATAGAGTTTTTAGCTCCTTAAAAAACGTTCCAAAAAGTAAAATGACCCATATTTTGAGACGGATGGAGTATTATTTATAAATGAATAACCATTTTCTATGAAGTTGTTTTCTGTAGTTATTAATGCTGTTTTCTTGAATGTATATTTTACTTGCAAATTTGTTACTTACTCTATTCTTTGTATTTTGATTGATTAGATGGCCAAAGAAATTTATGGGGTTTTGACAAGCGGCATTCACCCTTTCAATGGAGAGAGTTCTCATAGCACAGGTCCTACAGAAAGGTCATTTTTGAATGATGTCATATATCCTATTTATGATGTCCTACAGAAGGTATGATTATGTACGATTTCTTTGTTCCTTACCAGCCAAAATTATAGTTTCTTCATTCCCCCCACCCCCCAAAATTGATGAATTCCAATTCTGCCAAAGGAAGCAAGAAGAAATAAAGGAGGCAAGGCAAGTCATTCAGCTTGGAGAAACTATGATGATTTGAATGAATATTTCTGGTAAGTCTCTGGCAAACACTTCATTACTCTCGCCTTAACAAACACTCTGATTTCTGAAATACTTTCTGTAGGTCTAAGAAGTGTTTTAAGCTAGGATGGCCTATGGACCTCAATGCTGACTTTTTTGTGCATCCAGTTGTGAAAGTGAAATTGCCCACAAGCAAGGTAATTGCAAACAGAACATCATAGTTATACTTTTTAAGAGTGGTGCTTGTTCTTCCAAATTATATTGCAAACAGATGGACTTGATCAAAGTATGCAACTTTGTTCTAAGTTGGAACTCCACCTTATTTTTTTATATTTTTATTTGTAATCATTGATGTATTTGGTAGCTATCATCCTTCCCAAAAGTGTACATGGCTTTAACCTTTGTATGGTTTTCTATTGCAGGTCTCTCATAGTCTATGTAATTCAAAAGTGAATATGATCTTTTCATGAACTTAACTATATAACATGTTTAATCTTAGAAAAATGCTGTAATTTGTTGGGCATGTTCCCATGTTTTATTTATTTTTTAGTGGGTAAATACACGTGAAAAACAAGTTGCAAAGAACTAGACCTAACCGAGGTTTAGTGTAAAAGAGAATAAACACCAAATTTTCACAACAAAAGGATTATACTGGAACCCAGACTAGCAGCAGTTATAATCCCATAAGGCCTCTCTGTTCTCTCCATTCTCTGTTTGTAAACATACATTTAGCATAAATATGCTCCCATGTTGATTCATAGCATGAATAGTCTAATTTTCTTCTTCAGCAGTGTGTGCATCTAAAAGACTTTTATTGTGCAATGCATGCTTTTTGTAGAGGCAGGATCAAGCAAGTGTTGGCAGGAGAAAACCTAAGACAAATTTTGTGGAAGTGCGTACATTTTTGCACCTGTTCAGAAGTTTCGATCGAATGTGGATATTTTTTATACTTGCGTTTCAGGTATCCAAGTCATATATTAACTATTTATCCTATGTCAACTGTCAAGAGCTCATACAGAACATAAAAGCTTACTGATTATGATATACTGGTTTTCAGGCAATGCTGATTATTGCATGGAGCCCATCTGGTTCTCTTACATCAATCTTTGATGGGGATGTCTTTAAAAAAGTTCTTAGCATATTCATCACCTCTGCCTTCCTTAATTTGTTTCAAGGTGCTTGATGCTTCCTTGTTATTTTTATCTTATTTTTTCTCATGAAAACACTGAAATGGAAATATACAATATCCCTTTGGTGTGTATATATATATATATACACACACTGATACGATCTATACACCTTCATTGCAGCTACTCTGGATATTATTCTCAGCTGGAAGGCTTGGGGAAGCATGAGATTTTCTCAGATACTGCGCTACCTGTTGAAATTTGCTGTTGCTGCTACGTGGGCTGTTCTGCTGACTATTAGCTACGCTAACCAAGTTGAAAATCCAACCGGACTAGTGAAATATTTCCAGAGTTGGGCTCAGAATTGGCAGACCCAGTCCTTCTATAACTATGCAATTGCCATATATCTGTTGCCTAACATCCTAGCAGCTGTTCTATTTTTCTTTCCATCTATACGGAAGTTTGTGGAGCGGTCAAACTGGCGAATCGTCTCTCTCATCACGTGGTGGGCACAGGCAAGCATTTTTAACTATCCATCCCCCCCACCCCACACACACCAATCACAAGCATAAGCACACACAACATTTCCTCCTGTAGCATTGCACCTTCAGCAAACTGCTTTGGCTTCTAGATATTGACCATTATTTTACAGCCGAAACTATATCTTGGAAGAGGCATGCATGAAGATATATTCTCCCTTCTGAAGTAAGAAATACTTTTTCTGTACCTTCTTCTTCTTACTTTTATTTTAATTTATAGGAGTTAGATGGTGCTAGGAGTGTAAGAGGTGGGTGAGGAGTACCTACATTACTTTGGCATCACTTAATTCTTTAAGCCTTAAATTAACATTAAACATTAAAAATTATACTCATATTATAAGAAACTAATTTTATATGTTTGTAAATTTTTTATCTTGAAAAATTATGTTGAAAAATATATATAATTAAAGAGACGAGTTACTACCTAAAAGAGGGAAAAAGAAGAGTTTTTACAGAATAAAATTACAATTTTTTAAAACATAATTTTTGAAGATAAAAATTCAAACATATAAATAGTTGTTTCGAATATGTTTTCTTTAAATGTTAACTTCGGTTTAAATAATTAAGTGATGTAGTCATGTAGGTGATCCTCACCTGCTAGGAGGTTGTGCAACATTAATGCTGTCCAAGTCTGCTCACAAGATAGGACTGAGCATACTTGGAATTATCATTCTTATGTGCAAAGGCATACTTGTGAATGGAGGTGCTTTTTCTGATTTTAGTACCAGTAACTGATTACATGCTATTTTTGTAGGTACACAATGTTCTGGATCATGTTACTTATAAGCAAGCTCGCTTTCAGCTTCTATGTGGAGGTAAATGTCATGTCCCAACCTAGATCAAGCCATGAATACATGAAATTGAAAAGGAAAGGTAGAGATTAGGGAAGGAATTGAAAGAGAGAGTAAGGGTTAAGAGAGAGTAAAGAGTAATTGGTTTCATTATTCATTGGATGATTTCCCTAATACAAGATATAGGGTATTTATACTAATTTATACACATATATGTCTATACATGACAGTAAACTTATTTTTATGTTATCCGTCTTTCTCCCTCATGGCCTCACTCAGCTAAGTCAGCTTCGATGTTGCATGTCTTTCTTTCGCACATGAATTATTTTTGATGCTCTTTACAAATTGTTTCTCACTTTCTCACAAGGTATAATACCTTGATATTGATTACAATTATCATTTTATTTGGTAAATCAGCATCTGATTATACTTAAATATACAACATGCAATGGTGCATGATATAGATCAAACCAATCTTGGACAAGTTTGGCTCGAATTTGTCGAACAAAATGATAAAAGTGCTAAAAACTTAAATGCTAATAAGAATAAGACTAACAATAGCTTTACATACTTCCAAGTGGTGTGAGCAACTGAGCATTGTGCAGTAAATTCTTTATCTTCATTGTTTCATTTTCAACTCATTAGGTCAAGAGTATATTCAAATTCTTTTGTAATGAAAACTTTATTGGTTCTCATATTTCTTTTTTGATAGATTTCACCGTTAGTTGGTCCTACAAAGCTTATAATGCAGTTACCAGTCGACAGTTATGATTGGCCAGAAATATTACCCAATGGTGAATCTTGCATTACCTTTTGCTTCTTATTTTTTGAGGTTTCATTCTTATTGTTGCAAAATTTACTAATTTCTCCCTTGATCTTGATGCAGGATCCCATAATCTGGGTGTTGTTATTGCAATATGGGCTCCAGTTACTCTTGTAAGTAGATTATATTGGACAAACATAGTGTTCGCACTCTTGATCCCAGATACCAAAGTTGACACACCTTTCCGTTCAGGTCTATTTCATGGATGCCCAAATATGGTATGCTATATACTCAACCATCTTTGGTGGGATTCTTGGAGCGTTCAGCCATTTGGGTGAGGTCAGTGTCATTCCAAGTATTTTCATTCCACTATCCATGTTTTGGTTTACTCTTTCACTCATTTGTTTTTCTGCATGAAATTTAGATACGGACATTGGGAATGTTGCGCTCCAGATTTAGGTCTGTGCCAATTGCTTTCAGGAAACGCCTCGTGCCATTATCAAGAGACGAACGTAAAAGAAGGAACTTGGTAATATACTAATATTTAACTTCGTAAACCTAAATTTTAACAGGATCTAAATAGTACTCCTGTTGTCCTGCGCTCGTGCACCATATGACAGAAATATAGGCACTCAGAGGCCAGAGCTGTATACATAATAACAGGCACTCGGTTATTTATGCCGTGCATGCATAACTATCCATAACCATTATAACATCTCTTAGATTTCTATGACTTTATAAAATCCCATGCACTACAATGCAGATGTCACTATGCCATGAAATTGTAATAGCAAATGCAAGTCTTTCTTTTGCCAGTAACTTTTTGTTTACGCCAAAACTTTTTGACTTGCAGGAAGGTTCAGCTGATCGGAAGAATATTGCAAAATTTTCTCAAGTGTGGAATGAATTCGTACATTCTCTGCGGCTGGAGGATTTGATTAGCCACAGGTGAGAATTCTTGAGTTTCTCTAAAAGCAAGAGGTGTTGAGTGTTCAGTAGACTGAAGTGAAAAATATGTCAATATTTATCTATCTATCTATACTCCTAGTAATGTCCTCGATCGGTAAACTCTATAGATGTGTAACATAGTTACAATAGGTGAGGTCCAAACTAAGGGGCCTCACGTAAGAGGGCCACATAGGGCCATATCCCAAAAACCTTTATACACCATATTCACTCTAACCCTTCCAAAATTTCTCACAACCGAGCTAGTCCCTTTGTTATCCCAAAATTTTCCTAACCCATTCTTTCTCCCTTAGTGTTTTGCCTTTACACTTGAGGGATATCCTAGTTTTACAAGAACTCACTATGTGGTGAGCACATTCTCTAGGATTATAATTCAGTTGTTTGAAGATGAGCTGATTCCTCGCAAGCCATATGAAGTAAACAAGTGAGCACAATGCCATCAGCTTAACTTGAAAGTAGCTAGTTCTCCTCACACCGGACCCTTCCATTGTAAACCAATCAAGCCAGCCAGCTAAGGTGTCCTCCCTATGTTTCTCTCTCAGCCATGACGACACATACTCTTGTGTTTCTTGAATGGCTTTGCATCCGAACCATAGACGCACTTCTGTTTCCTCAATCTCTTTGCACAACACCACACAGCTGCTCCACTCCCTTCCCAGTGCTTTACTTTCTGGCCCGTCTGCAGCCTTCCCTTCATAGCAGGCCACACAATGAAAGACCATCTCCTCCACTGTATCTCTTGCCATATAATACCACCCCAGTCCATCTGTGGTCCTCTTTGCCTTAACAGATCATATACCTTCCTCCCTGATATCCCACCTTTTTCATCTTGTATGGGGCTTCTCAGTTCATCCCTTACTGCTAACAGATTCCTCCAGGCCCATGAGTCATCAATTTTAGCATTGATATCTCATACGTTTCTGCTCTTGGTTGGTAATGTTCTTCATCATCCATTCAAGCCATATACTCGGCCTGTTCATAGCAATATCTCCCAACAGCTTGGAGAAAGCATTTTTATTCCATGCCAGAGCCTCCCTCACCCCAAGTCCACTCTCTTCGAATGGCTTAGTAACTTCTGACTATGCAACTAAGCATTTCTTGACATCCTCTTTGGCACTCCATAAGTATCTTTTACACATGCTTTTAAGCTGTTGAATAACTCCTTTCGGAATAAGGAAAACCTGTCTCCAAAATGAATATATGCCCCCCATGATTGATTTTACCAGCTGCAATATACCTGCATAGGACAAGCTTCTTTGCAGCCCATGAGTGGATCATGCCTTTCAACTTATCAATCAAGGCACAATACTCATGGATTACTATTCTTTTGGAAGTGCTCCAAGCATTGCTTTAAAATTCTAACTGAGGTGATATCAGCCAGCCCTACAGAACAGCAACAGATCATGTGCAAATGCAAGGTGCAACAGCTTTAACTCCTTACACTTAGGATGATAGTTAAATTCTGTATTTGCAGTTGCTTTTTGGAGCATCCTATGTAACACTTCCATACACATGACAAACAAATATGGTGAGAGAGGATCTCTTTTCCTCAATCCTCTTCCACCTTTGAAGCAGCCCTCTAGAGTACCATTAATGAGCACTGAGAATGCAGTGGTAGTAACACATTCCATTATCACATCAACAATCTTTTCCAGGGAATTGAAATACTTCAAAGCAGCATGGACAAATTCCCAGCTCACAAAGTCATATGCTCTCTGGAAATCACCTTTATAGTGCATCTTGGTGACATTCTTTTTGTACCATACCCTCTCACAATCTCTAGTGCAACCACACTATTACGTTCTTTTTGTACCATACCCTCTCACAATCTCTAGTGCAACCACACTATTACGTGCAATAGATCGACCCCGGGACAAAAGCTCCCTGATTTTCTGCAATAATATCTTATAGATGCAGCTTGATCTTACAAGTATCTTGCTTATCACTTTCAGCATGGTGTTACAACATGAAATAGGTCTTAAATCCTTCAAAAGTGTGGGATAACAAACCTTAGGGATGAGTCAAATGAATGTAGCATTCATCTGTTTCAGTATCTTTCTCCTTCTAAAAATCTCCCATATATACATTGACATCACCTTTGATCGAGTTCCATCAGCTCTTGAAGAACTGGCTCCCAAACCCATCTAGTCCCGGAGACTTGTTAGCTCCAATAGACCACAATGGTCATCTGATCTCCTCTTCGGTTGGGAGTAATATCATACTTTCATGATTTGCTGCATAAACTCTACTACCTTCAGGAAGAACGGGAAAGCTGTCTACCTCTGCTCTTGTGGCAAGCAATGTTTCAAAGAATTTTAAAACATGTTTCCTTACCTTATCTTCATCTTCCAGCTGAACACCATTATCATATGTCATGGTGAATTGGTGATGATAGCATTCTCCATTCTCCTCTCTTTGACACTTCTAAAGAACATGGGAGAGATTTCCTCTCCCATCTCTATCCACTGCAACTTAGCTTTCTGCATAGTTAGCTCACCGAGTCTCTCCACATTGGCCCTTAGCTTCCTTTCAGCTTCCTGTACTTGAGCAAACAACATCTCATTTCCTTTTTCTGTCCACAATCTTAGCTGCAACACATGGAGGCAACCCTTATCTAATTTTATCTGATTCTGTAACTCACAGGATGAGGGAGAAGGAGTAAGTTGAAGGCATAAAAAATAAGTTGGGTGAGGATTCCACCTCCTCCACTGTTTCCCCTCTATCCATTCACCGACCATCTTACTATTATCATCAATGCCATCTCTATTGTGGCTGCTGCTTCTGGGATCAACTTTTCACATGTAACCTTTTTTTTTTTGAGCTGTAATGTTTTTAGGAGTTTATTTTGTCTGTGAAAAGACTACTTTAGACATTTAAGCTTGCTCACGAGCTCCCATTATAGTGTGTTGCCTAAACGAAGCCCAAATTTTTGGGCAGTAGTGAGGCAGTTGGCAGTCATTTGCCAGATGAAGAGGACGGGTAGAATTTTTTTTTCAGTGTTTTCCTCACATGATAGTGGTAATCTATTTTATAAACAAAAGTTTGTTTTTTAAGAAGAAAAAGTATAAATCGTAAACTTAAGAATATGTTACAAGAAACATAGATCTACAGCCGAGACGATAAAGAACAAAGAAAGTATTAATCATGCATCGATTCCTTTTGGGGAAAAATTATGCATCCTTGAGTCATTTTCATTGAGAAGGTCATTCGCCAGCTGTAAATGACTATGATTCCTCCCTTGAAATTATTGGCGCCCTCTAATTCCTTTTTCATGCGCATGTATCTGGTTAGAGTGAGATGATAGTATTTCCTGCAATTTGTTTATGCTACCAGATGTGTTGTTTTATTATCTATTTAGCTGCTTTGGGTGTGCATTTGGCGTCATTCTTGGTAGGCCTTTTTTCTTGCCAAGTTAGAATGGAACAGAGAGGTTCAGTGATTTGTTATGGTTTATCAGAGGATATCTTATTCTCTTGACACATACTAACTTATCTTTTGATCACAATATTATGTTGTATTTCAAAGATAAATGCTCCGTAATAAGCACCATATGTAGTTGCTCCAGTTTCCTTGGAGCTTACTAGTTTCTTTAAGTGTTACTTGGATGCCATGCTAATACGTGTTTCATATTTTGATTAAGCAGGATAATTTCCTTAACAACACAAATTTTAATAATGCCTTCTCTTTCTCCTTAGCTTGTTTTGCCTAATCATACACTCTGATTTCAGGGAGAGAGATTTACTGCTAGTACCTTACACTTCAAGTGATGTTACTGTAGTTCAGTGGCCACCTTTTCTTCTGGCGAGTAAGGTGTGCAAACTCCTTGTAAATTAACTTTATCTGTTTCCTTGCGTTCAATTAACTCCTTTTATCACATTTTGACTATACCAGATACCTATAGCAGTTGACATGGCAAAAGATTTTAAGAAGGACGATGAAGAGTTGTTCAAGAAGATACGGAATGATGAGTATATGCAATCTGCTGTAATTGAGTGCTATGAAAGCCTTAGTGAAATTCTCAAAGAGCTGTTGCTAGACAGAGAAGATAAAGAGTCAGTAGATTTACTTTACTTGTCTATATTGTTATGCGTTTTTCTTTTTCTTTTTGCATGGTTGTTGTGTCTCAGTCAAACCTGAATAGCCCAACCCCCCCACCCTGAAAAATGGTCCTTTGTTTGTTTTTCAGTGTAATTGTCCAGATATGTGAGAAGGTGGAACAAAGTATACAACAACACAAGTTTCTGTCTATGTTCCGCATGACTGGATTGCCAATGCTTCATGATAAGCTGGAGAAGTTCTTAAAATTATTGGTGATTTTCATTTTTTTTGTTTTATGAAATATTTATTTCTATTTTAATTATTTGATCCATTACCACTAACTATTGAATGAAAATACTGAATGGGTGAATCTTTTTACAGCTCGATGATTATGAGAATGATGATGACCTTTACAAGTCTCATATCATCAACGTACTACAGGACATCATGGAAATCATCACACAAGATGTCATGGGGGGTGAACGTGAACACGAGTGGGTGTAGCAGAATTCCTTCTTTTGTGATATTATTTTCAATTTTTGTTTGTATTGTCAAAAAATCTAAGTATGAGATCTGCTCTGTGTTGTTTTCTTGCTATAGTATTCTGAAAAGATCTCCTGCACATCAAGTCAATGATCTTGAGAGAAGGGAGCAGAGATTTGAGAGGATCGACGTCGGCCTTCTACAGGAGAAATCTTGGAGAGAGAGGGTATATGATGCTGGTTTTGTGCTTTATAGTTGGGAGTCAATTCCCAATATTCCTGCATATGCTCTTTTCTTTCATTTTATTTTAGTTTATTTTGTTTCTGTTCTACTTATATAGGTTATCCGGTTATATGTGCTGCTGAGTGAAAAAGAGTCTGCAATCAATGTACCTATGAATCTTGAAGCACGCCGTCGTATGACTTTTTTCACAAACTCTTTATTCATGACAATGCCTTCAGCCCCCAGAGTTCGTGATATGTTCTCCTTTAGGTGAGTTTGCAATATATATTTGCAATCCTTTATAAAGTTGCCTTCTTTGCTGAGGGAATACTTGATTTTTTGTTTGCGGAATCCTATATTAAGCTATAGATTGGCTGTCTATAAGACTATAACATGCTTTCTCTATTGGTACTCCTAATCCTATCAACTATTCGTATCTAATCTCACTGAAATTAAAACTAGAAATATCTTATCCACAATAGATGACAAGAATATCATAAATAAACCACCAAAATAGAGGACAGAATAGACATGTTTTCATCTACACCAGTCTTTCTCTGCCCAACACCACTATATAACAGTTGATGGATATTCTAAAAGATACAGAAGGGTGCCTATAGTATTTCAATATCTGAATAATGAGATTTTTGTTTGGGAAGAGAATATATTTCTGCACTTTCTCGAAACCATCTGCATCTGAGTATATTATCTCCGGAACTTTTTGCAAGGCTGATTCGGAAGAGTAAAAATGAAAATGTAGCCCAAAAGATTCTTTGGAAGAGAGAGAAAATAGGAAATCTTTGGAGTTTCTTTTAGAAAATATTTTGCAGGCATAACAATTTCTGTTATTTTCGGAACAATATATCCCCAAAAATATTCCAGAGGCTTTTTTCCTAGCTGAAAGATAACTTCCAACGATTTCAAAATAAATGAATGGACTCATTTTGTATAAAAAAAAACAGTAAGGAGCTGCTTAAGAAAAAGATTTAACCCTAACTTTAGAGGTATTTATTTGTTCGTTTCCATGTGTTTTGAGAATGAGCCTGACAGAAAATAGTTATCTTTCTAAGAAAGCATTTTCAGTTCATGCTCTTTTACTTTGAAGTTTGAACCGTATCAAAACAGTTTTCATCGATTGAGGGACCTTTTGCTTGTGTTTCAAAATATATATGAATGTGTAAAGTGACTCATAACTCTTACTAAATAAAGTTCACTTGCAAGTTGCAATATCCAGTGTTGAAATTTTAATTTGTCATAAAATATCAGTAACGTTAAGGTCAAGTTTAGTTTGTCATCATCAAAACAAAGTTATCAGACATTTTGTACTCCATGTGATCACACCAAGACTTGCCACAATGATGAACAACTCATTTGTTTGTATGTTCCCATATACTCGCCACCTTTCCTAAGGAATTTTAAGTTGCTTCTCAAGTTGTTTCTTCTCATTCAAGTGACTATTGAGGTACAATTGTTTACCAGCTTGTGCATGCTTACTGTAGTGTTTTGACTCCATATTATAAAGAGGATGTTCTTTATTCTTGGGATGAACTGAAAGAGGAAAATGATGATGGAATTTCCATCTTGTTCTATCTGCGGAAAATATATCCTGGTGAGTTAATATGCCCTTGCCCTGCATTTTTCTTTCTTGATGAACAAATTATATTGATTCTTTTGGTTGAAAAATAGATGAATGGGCCAACTTCTGGGAGAGGATAAATGATCCAAAGCTTGGATTTGTTAGCAAGGACCTTAGCAAGGACAGCAAGGACAGAATTGAGTTGATTCGCCATTGGGTATCCTACAGAGGGCAAACCCTTGCTCGAACAGGTTTGTGTAGGCTATTGATTAGTGGGTGAATTTCTGTAATGATATTTAGCTTCTGCTGATGCCACCTTTCTCTGTATCAGTTAGAGGGATGATGTATTATCGTTCTGCTTTGGATCTTCAATGCTTTCTGGAATACGCTGATGAAGCTGGTACAGCATTTTTCTGACCTAATTTATGTTATAGTTAGCCCATTGCATTCTGTTTGAATTCTTGATTTAGAAAATGTGTTGCCCTTTTGCAGCAATCTACAGCGGTTATAGGACCATTGACAGGGATGATCCTCGTAAAAAGGAAATTTCTGACTACTCACAAGCTCTTACAGATTTGAAGTTCAGTTATGTTGTGTCCTGCCAAGAGTATGGTGCCCAGAAGAAATCTAGTGATCCTCGCGAACGCAGTTGTGCAAGTAACGTTTTGAATCTCATGTTGACGTAAGGATTCATGTGCAAAGGAATTGTTTTTATTTTTCACTTGTTGCTAGCATGTTCAAAGGTACATTGTAATTGGAAATATGGGCTTGACAGGTATTCTTCACTTCGTGTTGCTTATATTGATGAGAGAGAGGAGGGAGACGACCGGCTGAAAGTTTATTATTCTGTCCTTGTGAAAGGCGGGGACAAATTAGATGAGGTAACAAACTGTTTCTTTTTTCCTATTCCACTGTATCTTATTCAAAAAGCTTGTGCGTGATCTCTCTTTTTGACAACATAAATATGGTTCGATTTATTTCTCTCAGATATCAGAAGTTCCTTTTTTTTTTTAATACTTCCTGTTAATGGAAAGGGGATGTGTATCAAGGATTATATCACAATATAGGATTTCTGCAATTGTTGATGAGATTCAATATTCGAGAACTTCCAGTAATGTTTGGATTGAAATATTAACTTGAAAAGGTCATGTTTTAAATGTATATCTTCGTATTGAAAAGTTATTTCCCAACTATTGTTTGCTGTTAATACCAACATTGAGTGATTTTCCTCCATTTTTAATGTTATTATATTATGATAATACCTTTAGTCTATTACGAGGTTCATATATATTCTTGAACTCTGATATGTTAAGAATGACAATTGATTTTCTCTGCTCTTTTAATGGTGCCCTAGGAAATTTACCGAATCAAGCTTCCAGGCAATCCAAGAGTTATAGGAGAAGGGAAACCAGAAAACCAAAATCATGCCATTATTTTCACTCGAGGAGAAGGCCTGCAGACCATTGACATGAATCAGGTTACTTCTGTCTGTCCCATGCTCAGGAAATATAAATATGCCTTATCTAATTTTGAAGCTCTTCTCTTCCTTCCATATTAATGCCTAGAATGGCAGACCAATGGAAGGGTGAAAATACATCAAGTTACATCCCTTTCAATTCAGAATGGAGGGCATAGTCCTTCATATATACACACAATCCTCACTCGTTCACCGGCTTGTGACACTATCCTTCCTTCCTAACGGCCTACCCATATATTCTTGTTTGATCTTGAACATACCAGAATCTCTAGCCGTGAATGTCACAAAGAGAGAGAATATATCATTGAAATGATGTTAAATAACCTTATCAAGTACCCCATATGCATTTTTGTTGTTGTAATTAACGAAGTTGGGAGGTTCTATGTTTACTTTCAATGTGACTGAATAATGCATTTTTTGTTGTTTAATTTTGGTCCTTGTGTAACGCTATGAAACGCTACAAAGTGTTACCATGGTTGTGGGCGCCTATTGTTGATACAATTAATATTCCAACTTTTGCAGATCTCTTAATGATCTATTTGATTCAACTTACCTTTTCATAATCAAGAGTAAACTATGTTGAACTTTGCTCTCAAATATTTGATGGTATAAGAATTTTTTTGAAAATAAATATTTTTTTCATATAAAATACTCTGTATATATATTAACAATTCTACATTTGGTAACTTTACATGCACAGTTGATGGCTCATATAGTGTTCCTTAGGCATTCATAATTCAATAAAAGAACATTTTCTTATTTACCTCAGTTTGTCAAGAATATCGTATTTGCTGCAGTATTGTATTTATATACATCCAATGATGACTTGCTCAATATTTTTCAGGACAATTACTTTGAAGAGGCTTTCAAAATGAGAAACGTATTGCAAGAGTTTCAAAAGGACCGATATGGACGAAAAAAGCCTACTATATTGGGCTTGAGAGAACATATTTTTACAGGAAGGTTGGTCTTGCCAACATCCATCATTAGCAAACTAGTATTCATGGTTGCAATCTAGTTTTCTTTAACATAAATATTACTGTGCAATGAAAGTAACCTTTTTACTTGTTTTACGCTTTTTAGTGTTTCATCTTTGGCATGGTTCATGTCAAATCAGGAGACTAGTTTTGTAACTATTGGGCAACGTGTTCTAGCCAACCCTTTGAGGTAAGTAATTTGAATTATGTTTGGCCTAGCTTTCTATTTTTTTTTTAATTTGATATTTTTTATGAAGCTATTATTTTTCAGTTGTTTTCTGAAAATGTTTTACGTTAGATACTTACTTTTGGAAGTGCTTTTCAGCTGTTTTGGAACTTTAAATTTCTTCATCTCCTTAATCCCATCTAAGAATGTGTACTCGAGCCCAACTTCAAGATCAGATCTTAAAATCCTTTTTTTTTTTGTGTCCTCAAGCTCTTCACTACGTATCACTTATCGGAGTTGCATCCAACATCTGCCTATTCATTACAAAACTATACCGAGCAGAAGAAATCTACTTGTCAACAACTCTCCAATCTGCCTAACAACAGTTGTTAATAATCCTATCTCCACTGGTTACCAAACTAATTGCTCAAATGTAACTGATCTTTCTTATGTAGAATGAATGCAACTAGAATTAATAATTTTCAGACAACGGTTTTGTTTGGTGTGATGTGTTTATAGTTTTTATGGAGCGTATACTGTGACAGTTGCAATCCATGACCTTTGCTTCAACATAGGATTAACAAAATTATTGTTTAATTAAGGATTATTAAATTTTAGCTATGTTGGAATTGCTTGTTTTTTGGTAAATAATGATGAAGTTTTCTGGAATTTTATAGTGAATTTTCAGTTCCTTTAAGACAAATCATATTTGTTTGTTCTTTTGAAAAGGAGTTGGACATTTTATAGAGAGGATAGTAATAGCATCTTAAACATCCTTTTTTTACATTTAACTTTTTAGCATGTCATAGCTTTCGGTCTTCCAGTAATCTAAACCAGCACAAGCTAAGGAATTTGAGTTGAACAAGCCTACAAACCACGAAGGGATTCTTCCTCAATTTAGAGCTAAACCATCACAAGTAATTAATGATGAAGTTTTAATGGATTCCTTCCAGTATATTTATGAGTTACTCTTGATTGCAGGGTGCGGTTCCATTATGGTCATCCTGACATATTCGACAGACTTTTTCACATAACTAGAGGTGGACTAAGCAAAGCTTCCAAAATCATTAACCTGAGTGAAGATATATTTTCTGGTAAATGATCCATAAACTTAGCAAGAAAGTTGTCTATTTGAAAACACCTGAATGTTAACGACGGTTGATCCCTGTGCAGGTTATAATTCGACTTTACGTGGAGGTTATGTAACACATCACGAGTACATTCAGGTTGGAAAGGGTCGTGATGTGGGAATGAATCAAATATCTCTTTTTGAGGCCAAGGTTGCCAATGGAAATGGAGAGCAGACGCTCAGCCGTGATGTTTATCGACTTGGGCGGCGTTTTGACTTCTATAGAATGCTATCATTCTACTTTACAACAGTTGGCTTCTATTTTAGCAGCATGGTATGCTACACGGAGTATTTTTTGCTTTATTTTTGTGGATTTTTTTTGAGTTCTTACACAGATATTAGGAAAAAAACGTGCACTTTCCGTATTATACTCGATAATTTAGACTGGTCATAGTTAATAGTGTGTGCTTTACATATTAGGATTTTGGTTTGGAGCTGTGAGAATATATGGCTGTTTTGTCGGTGGTAGATCAAAGTAGATGAGAAAGCATGCTAAATTCCATTACATTCAGTTTTAATTGCTTTCGAAATGGCGACAATGTTCATTATTACTTGGAAAAATTGATACTGTAGTATGTCAGATGCAACAAATTGAAGCATCTTTTTGGACAGAAACGTGGTGAACCATTTTTTTTTTCTGCCAACCGTACTTGAGCTCTCTGCGATTTTTAGGTTCTCTATACTTGACTTGCATTTGAATGCTTAATAGTGAAGGAAGAAAATAGAGTATAACTCATAATATGTTCTGAAAACTTGGCTTATGATAGTGCCTTCCTCCTTTGGATTTCTTCTACACTGGTATTATGTAGACCCACAGTTGGGTTGTCAGGATAAAAACAACTGGTGGTCAGGCTTTTTTTCAGGAATTTCTCATAAACCATGCACCAAATTTACGTGTGTTACATGAAAGAATTGCATGAGATCTAGTTTTTGTACCTTGCTTTTTTTAAACTTGTGTCTAATGTTTCATTTAGTTTGGTGTTTTATGTTATTTAGAATTTTTCTTAATAGAAATCGTTAAATATATCCTGACACAAGAATGTCTTTTTGCAGATTACTGTGCTTATAGTGTATCTTTTCCTCTATGGGCGTTTGTATTTGGTTTTAAGTGGGCTGGAAAGGAACATTCTCGATAATTCTGTTATACGGAGCAAGGCTCTCGAAGATGCTTTGTCGACCCAAACTTTGTTTCAGCTCGGCTTACTTCTAGTACTTCCCATGGTTATGGAAATTGGACTGGAAAGAGGATTCCGCACAGCATTGGGTGAATTTGTGATCATGCAGCTTCAGCTTGCTTCTGTTTTTTTCACTTTCCAGCTTGGGACAAAGGCCCACTATTATGGAAGGACTCTCTTGCATGGAGGTTCAAAGTACCGAGCTACTGGCCGTGGATTTGTTGTTTTCCATGCAAAGTTTGCTGATAACTACAGGCGCTACTCGAGAAGCCATTTTGTGAAAGCGCTGGAGCTTGCCATACTTCTAATTATCTATGAAGTGTATGGGAAATCGTACCGTGGTTCAAGTCTGTATCTGTTTGTGACCTGGTCCATGTGGTTTCTTGTTGCTTCATGGCTGTTTGCTCCTTTTGTGTTCAACCCTTCTGGATTCGATTGGCAAAAGACCGTGGATGACTGGACAGACTGGAAGAGGTGGATGGGAAATCGTGGTGGAATAGGAATCCCCCAAGAAAAAAGTTGGGAATCCTGGTGGGATTCAGAGCAAGACCATGTCAAATTCACAGATATTAGGGGAAGAATTTTGGAGATAGTCCTTTCATTCCGCTTCTTCATCTACCAATACGGGATTGTATATCATCTTGATATATCTCATGGTAGCCATAGCCTCCTGGTAGGCCTCCATTTTTCTTTTCATTGTTGCGGATAATAATCGAACGTTGAAATTTCTTCCTTTTATCATCCTTTCAACAACACTAATTTACATGGGTAGGGCAATCTTCCACTCTTTACTGAAACTGTTCTGTACTGTGCAGGTTTACGGGCTCTCATGGGTCGTCATGGCAACCATTCTTCTGGTCCTAAAGGTATGTTTTCTTTTTGTTGTGATAAATCTGTTCCTGCAGTAGCACTGTTGCATTTGCACAGTTACATCACTCTTCTGATGAGGCACAACTTTACTCTATACTCCCGTACATCTTTCTACGCCTTATGCCATTTATTTCTCTTGCTGTTCAGATGGTTTCAATGGGTAGAAGACGATTTGGAACAGATTTCCAGCTGATGTTTAGGATCCTCAAAGGGCTCTTGTTTCTTGGTTTCGTATCCGTCATGACAGTGCTATTTGTGGTCTGTAATCTCACCTTAGCGGATTTATTTGCGTCCATCCTTGCCTTCCTGCCTACTGGATGGGCCTTCCTCCTGGTAAGTACAAAATCTTCATGGTTTCAGCCATGAATTAAGCTTGTTCTGACTTTACATAATCAACCTTACCGTGTATTTCTCGTTCTCATATGGAAGATTGGGCAAGCACTCAGGCCAATGCTGAAAGGGATAGGATTCTGGGAGTCCATCAAAGAGCTCGGAAGAGCTTACGAGTACATAATGGGGCTCGTAATCTTCACGCCGATAGCAGTCCTGTCATGGTTCCCCTTTGTTTCCGAGTTCCAGACAAGGTTGCTCTTCAACCAAGCATTCAGCAGAGGCCTCCAGATATCCATGATTCTTGCAGGGAAGAAAGACAATTCACCGGATGTAGAAATCGACAATCAGTTAAAGACGGCAGACAACCAATTAAAGACAGCTTGATGCTCGATGATCCACTTGTAAGCTACTGTTTTCACCCTTTACTTTAACACCATCAGGTTTTAACTTGTTCATTGAAGGGATACTGCAAATTTAGTAGGTTCTCTTTTTCCCCATTGAGACTGTAATTCACTCCCTTTGCCTGTAATGGATGCCTCATTGGGGTGTAAAGCTAATTACACGAGTATTTTGATTTGATGATTCGTCACAATAGAGTTTTATTTATTATTTTTTGGGTTTTAGATGAAATACTATACAGAATTTGAAAGGAACAAAAATGGGTTATTGTAGTTTTATTTTTATTATATTTTATTTGTACTCCGAGTGTTGATTTTAAAATTGATACTTGACTTTCTACTTTTTACCTATTGCACAAATAATTAATTAGATAATATTAAATAAGTCCTTTTAACTTCTTATAAATAAAATAAATTGAGGTTCGAAATTTAAATGACTAAATGAGCACATTGGTTGAAATACTCCTTACCACCACCTCGATATAAGGAAGAATTTAAACCTTTACAAAGATGAATCTCCTATTACTCCACTAGTGTGACGTTCCCATGCTACGCACGGTTTGCTTTTAAAAAAAAAAAAATTGATACTTTATATTCCATATAAATAATAATTTATATTACTCGTATTAACTTATATTTTCAATCTTATAATTTTAACGATTTATTTCATCAGTAACTTTATATATTTCTCAATTGATTTACATTAATCAATTGATACAATATATTCTATATAAATAATAATTTATTTATAGTTTCAATCTTATAATTTTAACGATTTATTTCATCAGTAACTTTATATATTTATCAATTGATACAATATATTCCATATAAATAATAATTTATTTTCTTCTTTGATTTATATTACTCAATTGATTATTCGGATGAGTTACTTAAAATTTTATTTCTAGTTAGTTTTTATTATATGGTTTACTTATTCAAACAAAATTTTAATCTTATTTCATTTAATAATATGAAAAAAGAAAAAGCTTACTTCTATTTCACTAATGAATGAGCAATAAATGACCAAAAAACTTACTTTACTATATAGTAAGATAAGATAAGATAAGATATACAGTAAGATAAGATAAGATGTAACCTATGATATTACACCTAATTATTTAAAACATTTATTTACAGTATATTTTTTAAATTATTACATTTACATTATAAATATCCAATAATATATATATTTGTATACCTTTTTTTTTTTTTACTAAATAAGCCATCTCACCAGTAATCTCATTTTGTATTTTACATTTATTTTTAAAAAAGATACAACATACTATCTTCATTTTAAAATAATTGTTATTTTACTTTTGACACGTTTTACGATAAAAACTATACAATGATTTTTTTAAATTTAAAAAAATAATTTTATACTTAATATAATTGTGAAATTACTAAAAATTATTTAAAAAATTGATATTTTATAAAGTTTTTTTAATTTCTTAAAAAACGTGCCAAAAATTAAAACAATAAATTTTTTTCATTCCATTACATGACGGGGGAATTCCTTGGCTTGGTCTTTTGCACCTTTTCTGTATTTGTTGTTTGTTTGACATTCTCATTATGTCGATTTGTTGACCTCTCGGGCTTTAGACTTGTGTTGGGCTAAATGTTTTATTAAAAAATAAAAATAAAATTGAAGGGGGAATTCCAGCCCTGGGGTTTGGGGCATTTCACATTTGCCGCCTCCCCGCCTGCGAGTATTCATTTGGCACTGAAGAGTTTGGCGCCTTTCTCCTCAAACTCTCTCTCTCTCTCTCTCTCTCTCACACACACACACACACACATTCACACGCTCAGAGGCAGAGACACACATAGACGGGATACATGGATATGGATATCGATGCGGACTTGGACATAGACGAGGAGCTCCTCGAAATCGAACTGGAATCTCGATATTCTTCGCCCTTGGCCAACACAAGGAAAAGGTTAGCGCCTTTGTTGTTCTCGATCGGGATTTCTACTTTTTCGTCAATTAAACGGAGATTTTGTTGATATCTTATCTACTCTTTGAGTGTTTTTAGTCAATCTGTTTTTGGTTGTTGCGCCGTGATATGCAAGGGTTTTGAATTTCAGTACCAAAACTTGCCCTAAAAATGGAGTCATGAAATCGTGTATTCTTCGGTTTCACTTCAAATTAGTTCCTCGGTTTGCCTAATTGAGTGTAATATTGACCCAAGCGAGTACATCGAGCTTCAATTTCGCATGTTCGGTCCCAATGCTGCCAGATCATATTGATGGCATTGTGCCAAACATTATTACTGTTGTGAGTTGTAACCGTTGGGTAATCTGGTGATGTGATGTGTTCCATGTTTAAAGAGTTGTGAGATAACGAGGAAGGGAGAATTGAGACCTGGATCTCTGATTTGGCCTTAAGGAGACGAGGATAGGTTTTATCTGTCAATCAGTTTTGATGCTGTTGGGAAATAGCTCAGTTTATCTTTTATGCTTTCAATACAAGTGAAGGAGGGATACTATCATAACCATAGAAGCTGATTTTGCAAAAGAAACTCCTTCATACTGATGTCAAAAAGTTTTAACTTTTCCAATAATAAGAGGATGTATACATGATGGGAACAAAATGGTTCTATGATGGGAGTGGTTACAAAAGCAATGCTTAAGATCATTTTGCAGAGTGAGGGTCAGTACTGGTATCACTTCGAGAGCCCTAAATCAAGTCAATGAAGTGCATGTTTCACCTGCCTAATCAGTAAAACACGCTCTTCTGGACCAAAAACGAGTTTATGTACTACATATAAATATGCTTTAGAGAGAGAGAAAAACATTTTGTAGATGTGTGCACTTTTTTTTGGATCAATTATCAATAGATGTGTGCACTTAGAGTATGTTAAGCATGCACTTCTAGCTAAGGTGATAGGCACCCGTTATTTTTTTTGCGCCTCACATTGTATAATAGAGTGATAGCTATTATCATGAATATCAAAAAACACCATACTTCACAATAGCCCATATGCCATGCAAGTCCTCCCAAGAAAGTGTAGAAGTTCGACTTATCAATGAAACATCCATAGATTCATAGTTGTTCATGCCCACTAATTATTAAACTTTTGTATCCTTTTGTGGCTGTTCAATGGTTCAACCAGCCTTTTTTGCTGAAAATATGAAATATCTGCTTCAAAGTTCATTTGACAATTCCTATTTCCTAACCCACTCCATGAAAATTTGAACATGTCTAAGAGTCATAATATGTAGTAAGAATGATATATGGACTTTTTACAGTTAGTTAAAATATATATTTGCCCTGGCATCTTTGTGTTTTAACCATTGATGAAATTATAAATTGCCATGTCTGAGTTGAACTTGAGTTGGTGCAAAATATGCATTTACCAAAAGTGATTTTAATTTTAAATACAAGTTCTACCATGTGTGTGAAATAAATTCAGGAAAAAGGTCATCGACTTGGATGATCTTCTCAATGACTGCAAGAAAGAGGAAGAAAGACAGAAGAAGAACAATTCCAAGATTGTGAAGGTTCACAAGAACGTCTCCCCTGTCTTTGATGATGAGGACAAAACTGAAAAGAAACTTTCCGAAGCTGTTAACGAGTTCCATAATTTGGTAAAGTAGAGAGATCAATTCTAAGATTGCAAGGTTTCTACACTTAAGTTTCCACTTGTTACCTCGTTATCCTTTACAAATAGTGTGAAACTGTGAAATACCTTTCCTCAGATAAAGGAAATTGATGGAAAGGACAATCCCTCAAATGGACTTGACATTAAAGGTGGCATCTCAGATTGGGGTCTACAAGTCTTTGGACCTGAGGTTTTATTTATCTGTCTTTATAATTCATTAAAGGGAAGCATAGCTCCTTGAGGATAACATATTAAGCGTGTTCTCTGCAAATGACAGAAGCTGCCATCACTATTAGCTTTTCCTGATCTTGGTGGTAGCCAGTTGCTGCAAATATTCACTACGAGTGAACTCAGCTCACTGGTAGAGGTTGATATGGAGAAAGGTTCTAGCTTACTAGTATCAGTTATTCTATTTTGTAGTTATCCTTCAATCTTTTCTAGAAAGTATTACAGGCCTCATTACATGTTGAGAACTTTGGTAACTGCTTATTGCAGCTGAGGTTTTTCTCGAAGGCTTGTTGCTAAGTGGCTGGCTGGGTAATTTGTCTCTAAAATGTGGCCGTCTAGAAGAATCTATAGCAATGTGGTCATTTAACCTGAGTAAGTATATTTGCCTTTGTGATAGTTGATTTCCAACTCTTAAGAGTTAAGGCTGACAATCTTTATGCCTTTGTAAACCTTTTCTGCCCTCTCATTTGATGCAGTGTTATACTCTTCAGAGGAGTCGTTGAGGCTGGCTGCATGTGAATTTTGGCATACAATTCTTTTAGCTAACAAGGTTGTCTGGATTTGTCTTTAGAAGACTCTCAAAGGAATAGTTCTTCGCTTTCCAATATATTCTGATCTTTTTAACTTTTATGTTTATCTTGTTCATGGTTCAGGGTGATGATTCGCAAATTAAAATTCAGTGGCTTCCTAGCTATTCTCTACTGAAGACTGCTCTGGAAAGTTTTGGATTTCTGTTTCACCTCCTTGCTAATCCTTCACCTGACAAGGAATTGGTTGGTAGCGGTAAGCATCTTTACCCCATCTTTTAGTTAGCATTGGTATGAGGATTAGATCCTAGGACGTGCTTAGATATATTAATTTATATGACATCTTGTTCAATACAATAGGAAGATAAATATCATTGATTTTTTTTCCATATTTATAGAATGACGATAAGATCTTTTGAAACTTGCCTCATTGTTAAAACCCTTTCAATTAATATATTAGGTTCCAGCAATCAGGTGCCTCCCCACAATTTTACAGCATGGATCAAATTTATGACTGCATGTTGCCAAGCAAGGTATGAAGTTATCCGGCTTAGCAAAAATGGGAAATACGCTTAAAAACTCTTGTTTTTGTGGCTAGCCATTTTTCCTTTAAGCAAAATTATATTTTCCAAGGGTTTTAAAATTATTGGTGCATTATCGTGTGAGTAAATCCTCCTAATTTAGTCGAGGCAAGAGTGCGTACATCTCGGCCCCATACCCTCCTTTGAGTGGGGATAGACTGAGATCGTTGTTGTTTGTCGTGTGAGAAATTATCTGTTCTATAAATTTGATTTGGCATATGTCTTTTACCACATGTATTCCTATCTCTATCTGTTTTATTAAAGTGCCGCAATTTTTTGTTTCATTACTCCTAAAAAATATTTGCAGGAACAAACACCCTATGCTTTCAGCTTCACAAGCTGAAGAATTACTTGGAACTTTAGTCTTTATGTGCTTAGACAGACGGCTAGAAGGCCTTCCTGTAGCTTTGCATGAATGTATGCAATCTTGTATCAATTTCTTTCAGGCGGAGGAATGGCCTGCTAGTTGTGAAAGAGTAGCAAAATTTCTTGCTGGAAGGTAACTGCCTTTTTTTTGGTTGTCTTTTGTGATATTCAGCTGATGATTCTTTAATTTGATTATTGTACCAGCATTTGATGATATCTTCCTTGGGAAATATTAGTACATAATAAGATCTTTCATATCTGTGTTTTAGAAATTCAATCTGATTTGCTCCATATCATAGCCACTAAGCCACACTGTTGCCTGCAAATTAACAATTCTTTCCAGAAAGTTTGCACATTCTTATGTTAAGTGTTAACTGATGCTTCTGTTTTGGATCCAGGATACCCAGAGATTTGAACTGTTTGAGAATAGTACAGTGTATATCAGGGGTGGATTCTCGGAGCAAGCAGTTCCGGAGCAGACTTGCCTTGGAAATCCTTAGAGCGTGTCTGGAGCAGGTAACTAACATCTCTCATCCTATTTTCAACTATCGCTCTTTCTGCTGGTACTGGCTTGTGGCACATTTTTCCGTGATGACTGTAAGGGTTACCAAGTAGAGGTTGGCAATGTTCCGCCTTGGTAGTACTACTGGTTGCGGAGCTGTTCTCTGATCCCCATATTTCAGTGTAATCTAATCCACCTTCCTTTTAATCTCGCACAATCCAATCACTCCTCCAGGTTACTGAAGTGCATGATATCTTAAGAATGATAGTCTCAATCAATCTGAAAGACAGAAGCTGCAATCTTTTCAACATTTACCTCTACCTTGTTCTGGCCGAGAACATTCTCCTCGCTGACACCCTAAAGAGTGATCGTGCAATCATTGAACTTTGGGGATTGTTCCTCCGCCAGTGCAGCAGCCATATCTCCAACACTGATTTCAGGCAATACGCACAAGAGGTACGCACTGTAAACCCACAGCGTTACACAACCAAGTCCTTAGTTTGTCCTTAATTATTAGTTGATTCATCTCACCCGCTTGTCTTTCAGGTTCGCACCAAAGCATCATATCTTCTACAAGTACACAATCAAGAAACAAGCACCTATTTGTAGTCTGCACTTTTAGCACAGTGGCACTGTATCGCTGGATCAAATGGTAGGTTATTAACTTATTGTCATGAACCAATATCCGCGGTTAGTATCTGCATCTTCTGGAGTTAGGACTGGCAAACATTACATGTGTATGGTGGGTCTAGTAGTGTATATTATGCTAGAGTATGACTTTTGATTTTGAAGTAATCACAAATGGCGCAGATGAGGTAAGGGTTTCATGGAAGTCTCATGACACTGATCTGTTTTATTCTCTATGAATCTATGATGATATACTCTCTCAATTTTCATGGGATGTTTCAACTTTTTATCCTATCCTATACTAGCATAGATTGGATTCGAGGTAAGGGCTCGATCGGAGCGAGGATCATCATATACTTTCATCCATTGTCATGGGATGTTGATGAATTCAAATTGCATGGTCACTCTCAAGTATTGATGATGAATAAGGGATTTTGATTCTATTCGACTCGTGAGTTGTGACTTAATGTCATTTGATTTGGCTTAAAGTTTATTTTCCCAATTATATCAATAGTTTTCCTCGTACTCCTTGATTACATCCTTCAATAGGAAAGTAACCCAATCCAATCCACAACTTCATAAGCTTCACCCACAGTCCATTTCACCCCTTTCGTTACCATGGTTGACTTGGTGACTCAGTTTTATTTCCATTGCTAATCTTTAACATAAAGTGTACGTTTATATATTATAATGATCTCAATTGTTGGAGTCAGGATATATCACTTGTAATTCGGGTTGTAACTTTTAATGTTTATATATCATTATTTTGGGTATAATTTTAAATTATAAAATTCTAATATGTAAACTTTTATTATAAAGATTCTATTTGATGTCTTTTTTTTCGGTCCTTCTATCCGGGTATAGGATAAGATCATAAATGGGAGAAAGATACCCTCTCAAAAATAAGCGACCCTAGAAATCTAATACTGCATAAAATTTGGCTAATACATTTTAATTAAGGATGCATTTTTTCTAAAATGGGCGTCTTATCAGGGCATAGGATAGAAAAACCTTTTTTTTTTGTCAAACTTGTTTGTGACGTTGAATATTTGAACACAACGTTTTATCTCAGCATTTGTTATAACATAAAGTGTTCTAAAAGAAGCTTGACACGCGGATGCTTAACGGTGTCGTTCACTTTATTTGAATATTTGAACACATTGCTTTATAATGGAAAAATAAAGGATTAACAATGAAGAAATTATTGCTCATTTTCACCAATATAACCAATGTTCTAAAAGAAGCAGCTTGACGAGCGGATGCTTAATGGTGGGGTACCTTCAAGTGTCAAGATGGTTTGACGGTCTTTATTGAAGGATTCTTAGCGGATAAAACAAATTTTGGTTATTTTATTATATTTAACTCAATCTTGATCATATCCAAAACTCATAATGTAATAAAATTTGTATTTTCAAAGCCATTTAAATAAAAAAACGTACATTATACAAATCAAATAAACATCATGATGTTCATTTTCACCATTTTTAGATTCAGACATAAAATCACATAAATATATTCAAATAAACATCAAAATTCACAATTTCTATATTAACAAAATAAAACAACAAAAATGAATATCAAATTTTTAACAAACCATCAAAAATGTCAAACACCTAATACCTTGACAACGGCTTGGCAGCTGGGCTACGCCGAATATCTTAACAATGTCTAGACAAACGCTAAGAATGTATTTTAGAATAATGCTTATAAGTTATAACTCATCAACTCATTTCTCATTTCCATGTAGTGGCAAAACAAATTACATACTCATCAAACCAAGTCCAAATCAACCCCCTAAAACATCCTTCAATCATAATCAACATAATCTCTCTTGTATATCCAAATTAATCAACCTACACATAATCATAATAACAAATAATAACATGGGTACTTACTAATTAATCCCCTCATATCTCCTAAATAAAAATCAAATAAAATTAAATTAAGTAGCCCTAGAAGTGGGACCCACAATACCCTCATTACCAGCCAACATCAAATACTTATCCTTCCTAGTGAATTGAGTACACTGAAACCCTAACACCCTCCCAATCTCCGCCTGCACCCAGTTCGCCACCTCCACGCTCCGCCTCCCGCCGGCGCCGCACGTCCTCTCCGGCGCCACCTTCTCCAGGACCCGAACCACGTATCCGGGCCTCGGGTTCATGAAGAAGAAGATCGCATCGAGCCACTTGGCCCCGCTCGCGGTGGTGCCGTAGAACATGGACACCTCCGCCTCCACCGCCACCGGCACGATCTCGTCGGTAAGCTCGGCGAACAGCGAGCTGAACCGGAGGAGGTACGGCTCCCGGCACGTGGTCCCCTCCGGGCAGACCACGAGGTCTCCCTCCTCCAGGAGCCGCCGCATCGTCGCCCCGTCGCGGTTCCGGTCCCGCGTCAGCCGCACCGTCGGGATCGGCGCGATCACCTCCGAGAACCGGCTCAGGCTGTAGGTCACCGCCGTGAGCCGCCTCTGGAGCATGATCCCGAGGATGACCGGGTCGAGGAGCGTCCGGTGGTTGGACACGTAGAGGACGTGGCGGTTGCCGCGGTGGTGGTCGTCGGTGAGGCGGAAGCGGACGCCGGTGAGGCTGCCGATGAGGGTGGCAATGTGGGGCGGTAAGAGGCAGCCGACGAGGAGGCGGAAGACGGCGAGGGTGATGGCGACGGGGAGGAAGAGGAACATGCCGGCGGCGGCGGCCGGGGTGGGGAGGAAGGCGAGGCGGCCGTCGTGGAAGATGAGCGGTTTGGGGTATTTGCTTCTCGGGAGGTTTCCTTTTGGGAGGGTTTCTTTGGTCACCATAAATGCTTCCTGCATTTTCCCAAATAAAAAAATATATATTTAATAAAATATGTTACCTAGATTCATGATATTAATGGTTGAGAATTTAAGATGAGTTGGTAAGATAATTTATTCACAAATAGTTTTTTAGTGAATAGATATATATATGCTTATATATTAAAAAAAATCATAATGAAATGTTTAAATATAAGCTATTATTTAAATTTATTAACAACATTAAATCCAAAGTGATTGATGTTTATAAATAGTTATGCTAAATAGATTATTTAATATTAATTATATATTAATTCATAGTTCATATATATGTAATTAAGATTTTAATTAATATAGGTTCCAAACAAACCCACAAGGTTTAGTTTCAACTAAATGCAATATATAAATTAAAATAAAACTTTAAAACAAACTTCTCCTGAAAAAAATATATTTTTATAAGCTTCACCATCATGATGATCACAAGATGGCACAACAAGAAAAAAAGGATATATGATGAAATCAAATGTCAACATATATTCTTCAACTTACACATCACACAATAACTTCTGCTTATATATATATGCAACATGCTTTTGTTGCATTTTGCTTCAATATCACTTGACTAATTAATCAAATCAATTAAACTAGCTAATTAATTAAGATAATGTTTAATTAAAAGAAATTGTACCTTGAAATGACACAAGAAGAGGTGGTCATGAGAGGAAGATGAGAACCCAATCCCAACATCAGGTTTTGTCTCACCAAAACAATCTTTCAAAGCTTGATGTTTCACAACCAAACCATCCTTTGAAACAAACCCATTGAAGAACAAATTAGCACCTTTGCCACCAAAAGTTTGGAGCTCAGTACCAACAACATGATGAGCCCCCAAATACTCCCTAGCAAACCACTCAACCATGACCCTAGGAGCCCTAGTAATTACAACTTTGCCCTTGGAAGAAGCCCACATCTCATACACAAGAGGGTTGAGGTCCTCCAAGTAGAACTTGGGCAAGACTGTCCTAGCAACACTCTCCATGTCCTTAGCCCTCATCCCAAAGAAGGTGATGAACACCATGAGCTTCATCTTGAGCTCTTGGCTTGTGAGGAGGACCACAATAGGGTATGCTAGTAGGAGGAGGAGGGCCCTTATGAGGGACCCACCTTCAAAAGCAACCAACATGAAGAAAGGGAAGAATGGTGAGGAGGGTGAGGAGATAGGGCTTTTGAGGAGAGGCCCATTGAGGTCACAAACAATGGTGGTGTTGGGTCCCCTTAGAGCCAAACCCTCAACATGGGTTTTGCTCAAGGTGGGGTAAAACCCATGTGGAGAGGGTTGTTTAAGAGATGGGTTTGAGAGTGGCTTAGTTGTTAAGATGAAGAGTGCATAGCTCCTTATCTTCCTTGTTAGCTTGTAGAAGGAGGTGAAGAGGAGGTTGTAGACAAGCCACTCCACAAGCTTCCATAGGACCAATGAGAAAACTGCCATTTTTTTTTTAGAAAGTGTTTGTTTTTGTGTGTGTCTGGATTTTGCAGGGAGAGAGGGTTTGTGCCAGGAGGATTTAAAGAGGTGTGGTGTAAAGGGGTAATTTTTGAGGAATTTATTTATGGAATTTTATTTGGGTCATATTTATTTTTAGTGCAAGTTAGGTGGGCAAATCTCATGCATTTATCGCCAGCTCCTGTTTATATATACAATAATAGAAGAAAACTTGCAATACCATCTGACAATATTATAGGCTGATTTGCTGAATGCCCCTGTTTTTGCTAATTAATGCATATATAAAATTACTGGATAATGCTTAGGCTTTGTTTGGATAGTTTAATGCATTTTTTTCAAAAAAAAAATGCATTTCACCAATTTAATTTAAATACCATTCAATCTCACTGCTGATTTTGACAATTAGGTGAGAAATGATGTAACTTTAATTTTTTTTTTTATATTTAGTTATATATTAATATATGTTAAGATTACAACAAATTACAAATTGATTCAATATATATTATATTGCATTTTCTGTCATTATTACACTAGCTTTTTTTCTTCGGCTATTTCGGTCATGTATGAATAACATTTACGTACTCTATAATTTATCCTGATAGCTTCAAAACGAGAGATTATACTACTCATTTTGACAATTAGGTGAGAAATTATGCAACTTTAATTTTTTATATATTTAATTATACATTATTATATGTTGAGATTTCAACAAATTATAAATTGATTCAATATTTATTATACTGCATTTTCTGTCATTAATTATTACATTAGTTTTTTTTTTCTTTGGCTATTTTTTTTATTTATTTATATTTTGTATAATGAAAAAAAAAACCATTTTTATCATAAACTAGCAACGTTTTATCTTAAAATAACATTATTTATGGTTATATATTATATATAATTTTTTTATACCACTTTAATTCAAAACCACACCACACATATATGATTGTGCTCCTCCAAAAAAAAAATTCTAACTCCGTCACCGCACCTATACACATTGAATCGATCAAACTAATTAAAATAATTATATCACTGTGCGAAACTTAAAATTTCTTACTTTTAATAACTAAAATTAGGTGAATTACAACCTGAATTGTCACAACAAACAATTAATAATTTAATTACTATGGATGGCCTTATAAACTATTTGAGCTACTATCTACTGGCGAGGCATTAAGATTATTTAAGATTGAAGAACAGCAGTGGCAGGTGGTGTAGGTCACCGTCCCTTTTCTTTTCCGATCACTTTAATTTGTTTGTGTTCACAAATATATTGTTCGATCGTCAAAAACTCAAAACTCTTGAAGTGTGTGCAATAAGATGGCGTTGAAAAAGGGATTTCATTCAATTAAAGGCTCAACCTTTTGACTTTTGTTTGTCAATAAATCAAGCCTGTGTATGTGTATGTGGTGATTGGTGAACGAAACCTGCATACAATTTAATCAATTAAATATTATATATACTTTGGATAGTCAACATTGATGCAAAAAAAAACTAAAAAGTAGCGTTTTGTAGTTCTCTCAAAGTACGCCATAAACGAGTTAATGACACGTCTTATTGGCTAATTAAGATTTCGTTAACCTCCAACTGTTTTTGGATAAGTTATATAAGTATATATATATATACGTTTGTATTATTTGCAATTTCAGTGTGACCCAATCTTATCTTATCTACTATTAAAGAAATGTTTTGTACATAATTCATGAGTGAGTTTACAAAATGTATTTTTTTTTCTTTTACTAAATAAGGGTTGTTTGGTATGCATTTTGGGAATCATAATGGCTGGTTGATTCCCAATTTAATTAAGTGCTGGTTGATTCCCAATTTAATTAAATTTTGGTGGTGTGGTTATCGTTCACCTAAAAGAAGTAAGGAACATATTCAAACCGCCGCCTTGAAGAACTTATATTCTTAATGAGAATAGATCCAAAGTTTGCGGCATGATACTACCACTACCACTACCACGTTTGTTCCCAGTAAGTAGTAGTAAAAGGATTTAATTTGCACTCAATACATCTCCTCTTTCTTATTAAGTTCTTGACTTTTGCTTAGACATGGAGGTATGGAGCTTCATATGATACCAATTTATATACATATATATACTTATTAGGTCACCTACTTGGCTACTTTTTTTTTTTTTTTTTTTTGAAGTTACCTACTTGGCTACTATGTAGTCTATGTATAGCGTACATCTACAGACTGGTTTAATTTCCTACCACACAAAAAAAAAGGACTGGTTTAATTAGGTTATTAAAGAATCCTGTTTTCCAATCCATGGAATTTCAATTGAGATTTGAAGAGATTTTTAGAGAAAATAAATTTAGTATTTGAGTGGATAATTAAGAGGATGGAAATGAATTTTCATAAATTTTTAACTACTTTTACCAACAATTTATAAATTTTAGCCAGTTTATTAACATCGTCTCATATGAACCCAGTATTTCACAACTCATCAAAAGGGTGGAATTTATTGAAAAAGTGAAATTCTTTCCTTTCTCTTCACTTTTCAATATTCCACACCCTTCTTCTCCCTAAAATACCCAGTTGAGTTTGCCTTCATTTGCGTCCGTGCATACGACCTCTAACTAGTTATCGGTTCGGATTTAACTTTAACAGCCCATCTTTCAATCTTGGTCTAGGACAACTGTGATTAATTCCTAATTATACTTGCAGGTAGTTTTACGACCCGTTTTTCAAATCCCTCATTTCTAGTTACACTTACGGTGGCTTGTATGCTATATACTATTACTGGTCGAACTTTGATATTCATTGTTCCCTAAATAGATGGTGAACGTGTCACTGAAAAATACAATTTTGAATGTGTGTACTTTTTTTTTTATTAGAAAGTGCATTAATTATGATTTTATTCGAGCCAGTCTCAAGAAAATAATTTCTTATCTAATTATCAAAATATAATAAAAAATTTTATTTCTAAAATTTTCATTCAAAATTATAGGGGTGAGGACTTGAAAGGTCGTGTTGAGGAAAATATGAAAACATCTAGATTTAGTTTTTTTTAATTAGGTAATAATTCAAGGACCAACATATCTAGTTCTTCGAGAGGCCGATCAAGTCGGCAAACGACGAACCATCAAACATCAAACATCTGAATTTAGTGAAATTAAAGCCATATAGTGTTTACCATTTGTCAACTCTTCAAAAACTTTATAAAATTTCCATTTTTTTAAACACTTTCATACTTATTATTAATAAGTATGAAATTATTTTAAAAAATTATATTTTATTCTCCTTCCGATCCAAAATATATGGCGTTTGACTTTTCAGTACGTATTTTAAGGAGCTAAAAAAAGTAACTAACGACATGTTTTCAAACGACATATATATTTATTTTTTTGATCAAGAAAGATTTCGGGTGAGAAGACTCTACCCGAGAGCATCCTTACGGATGAGGTCATGCATACCTAAATTATTTGAGATGTCAGTACCTTAGGCAGAGTGCCCATGGTGTGCAGCCTTGTCAGCCACTCTATTGCTCATGCGGGGAATGTGAAAGAAAAATACTTACTTCACATCCGACAGTAGGGTTTTGATATCAGTCATGATCAATTCAATTTCTCAAGGGCAGTTATGCTTGTTTTTCAAATGATTTATTATTATTATTAGAGAATCTCCTTCAATTTGAACTTCATTGTCTAATTTTTTGTACCCCTAGTTTAAGGGCAAGAGCTTCCTATTTAAGTGGAGTTTGAGAACCAAGTTGCTGAAACCCAATGTAAAGCGGATTTCCCAACCAGTCCCGAATAATTATGCCAGTTGTGCTATTAGAGTTAGTCAGAGTTGAGTCATCGAAATTGAGCTTATAGATAGTGCTATTAGAGTTAGTTAGAGTTGAGTCATCGAAATTGTGCTTATAGAAATCTATAGGAGGTTTTCGCCATTCAAACGACGTATATAGTTTTTAGCTCCTAAAACTACGTGCCCAAAGTCAAAGCATCGTTTATTTCCGAACGGAGGAGGTAGGAATACTGTTTGTACGACCTTTGTATAAAACTATACTTACATATACTACAATTAGAGTACATGTGTGTGTCATGCAAGCAAGCTTGACTTTAAAAAAAATGCCATGAAAGTTAGGAGCATACATTAATTAAGATGTCAACAGAACTGTAACAGCATTTTAATATACATTATGTTGATGTATCTATCTATACATCTAGTTCACATGTGTAACTACAATATTGGTCATTCAATTAATTCGTTTATTGAAATTTGAAAACATACATTAAAAAAAAATGAAGATATTTGCTTGTTAGGGATTCAATTCTCATGATCTATTTTCTGTTTAGATCTTTACATGATCTCATCCTATATGTATGTTTTTTGACTTAGAAATTTTTTACCAAATTGTTTTTTCAAGAGATGTCAATCATCCGTTTCTCGTTGATAAAAGGGGTTTGGTTGGTTCAGCCTTCAAATCATCTTCCGTGAATGAATGATCTTATATATTTATATATGTATCTTTGTTAATTATTTTGTTGGATTTCATTATAACTTCTGGATTTGGTTTGCGCAATGCAATATGCACCATGTACACACAAGTGTTATATATCGTTATATCGCCATATGTATGATTGATTTTTGGCCTTTAAGATTTTATTGTTTGTGCAATGGAGTTGTAGAACTATTGATTTTGAGTTGTCGTAAATTGGTTTGGTAAGATAAGATGTTTGGCTCTTTAAGCAACATTCATATTGGGTTGGGAGGATTTTCTAGATTTGAGATTTTGTTGTCTATTTAAGCAACATGGAGTTGTAGAACTATTGATTTTGTTGTCTATTTAAGATAAAGATGTTTGGCTCTTTAAGCAACATTCATATATATATATATATATAGAGGGTAGATCATATGAGAACAGCCCTTATTGTGTAAAATGAGAACACATCTGGACCGTTGGTTTAAGGAAAATGGATGGCTGAGATAATTTCGTAAAATTAATTAATTGAAAAAGAAAATTGAAAAAACCCAACCCCAATCTTATATCAGGCGCGTGTACCCATTCCTAACCCTACCCCACAAATCGTGCTTTTGCTTACAAAGAAGAGAGAGAAAGAGGAGAGCGGCGATCAGGCGAAAGGGAAAGGGAGGGACGGCGACGGTGAAGGCGGGTGGTGGCGAGGAAGACGGTGAAGGCGGGACGGCGACGGCGATGGCGATGGCGTTGTCGGAGTATCGAGAAGTCCGACGGCGATGGCGGGTGAAGAAGGCGACGACTCCGGCGATGGCGAAGGTGGCGGTGGCGACGACTATGGCGGTTGCAGAGGCGGTCGAGGCTACAGCAGCCATCGGACTCCAGATCCGACCTTCCTCAGCCCTCGCTCTCCTTCCTCGCTCCCCGTCGCACCTCTCCAGTCAAAGATCCGGCCTTCCTCCGGCCACCCTTAGCCCAGATCCGGCCACCCTTAGCCCAGATCCGAGCCCCACCACACCCAGCCGCCACCAACAGCCCCAAATCCGACCACCCTTACAGCGACGGAGACGAGGCACCCTTACAGCCCCAAATCCGAGCCCCACCATGAACAGCGACCACCCTTACAGCCCCAAATCCGAGCCCCACCATGAACAGTGCATCAACGAATGAAGTAAATCAATGGGTGAGTTCAGATTTTTTTTTTTTTTTTTTATGGTTAATTGATTGGTTGATCGATGTGTTAGGTTTAGGATTAGTCGATGAATACGGTGGTTGTCTGACAATTGAATCAATTGGTGAGAATTTTAGACCTAATTGAGAGAGATGAGAGGTCGATCGGTCATTATCGACATCCCAATTGGGGTTTGTCATGTTATTGTCAATTATTCGTTTATTTTGTGAGGATTTGTAGCCAATTGTGTATGAATAGACGTCGAATTTGTGTTGTTCCATCTAATTTAAGAGGTATTCGCAGGAAAAGTTGAATTATTCATATGTATGGACCGATGTGTTCTCATGTTACTGTAATTTAGATTTCAATGATACTGTAATTTAGATTTATTCGTTTGTATGTATAACTTTATTCATATGTATATAGGATAATTTGGTGGAATTTGTTTATGGGTGAATTTAAATATGTCAATGATCAAGTGATACTATCGAATAATCAAGTGATACTATCGAATAATAAAGCGATATCATCGAATAATCCATCGATACCATCAAATAACCGACCAATACCATCGAATAATCAACCGATAATCAATCATATACGAGTGAATAATCATCTATATATCACCGAATAATCATTCATAGACGACCGAATAATCAATCATTTATAAAGATTTACAAAAAAAAATCATATACCATCGCATAATCTGTCGATACCATCGCATAATCTGTCGATACCATTGCATAATCAGACGATACGATTGAATAATCTAGATATACTGTCGAATAATTTGAAGAGAGTGCACCCCACACGCCCTCATTCAGCAAGTGGGCAAAAAAACGACGTGGGTCCCACTGTTTTTTAATTTAAAAAAAACCAAAATTGCCTATTAATCTCAGCCTTCCATTTCATTAAATCAACGTTCCAGATGTGTTCTCATTTTACACAATAAGAGATGTATACCCCCGAACCAACCTCTATATAGAGGGTAGATCATATATATAAGTTTTCATTTTTCATCAAGAATTTAATATAAATTATAATTTAAAGCTAGATTTTAATTTAATTGATCGATGTTAAATTACCAACATCACAAGAGTAATCCCATTAATAGGTGGAGTTGTAGTTGCAAATCACATGATCGACCTCATGAACAAAAGAACTGTGGCTAACTATATTTTCTTTTACTATATTTATCGATAGATTGTATAGATATAATCGATCTTAATTCAAAGCTTAGTAATCGATGTAGGATTCGGATGATGAAACGACTTCGTTCGTACCGCAGTTCACGACTTAATGTTGTTTTCACCTTTTTTACGTTTATTAGAATAAAGGTTCATTTTTAATTAGTTTTCAATACATCATTTACATTCTCAATAAAAACAACTTTTTCAATCATATATCTATTCGGATTCACCAATAAAAACAACGAATTTTCGCCAAATATCCATGAGGTTACGGCTAATTTGCGTGGTGTACAAAAATTTGATATATTTCGCCAGATGTCCCTGAGGTATTCATTTTTTTCGCCAAATTCCCCTGAGGTTTTCATTTTTTTCGTCAGATGTCCCTCTGGCGGAAAAAAATGTTTAAAAATTCGACAGAAGGGCATTTGGCTAAAAAATATGAAAACCTCAGGGGCATTTGGCGAAAATAATAAAAAAACTCAGGGGCACCTGGCGAAATATGTCAAACTTTCGTACACCACGCGAATTAGCATTAACCTCACGTGTATTTGGCGAAAATTCTGTAAAAACAACTTGCTCAAGGCTTTTTGAAGAGGAGCTAGGAGGTTAAGTTTCGTCATATCTTTAGGGAAGTGAACATGGTCGTCGACTCTCTCACCAAGGCTAGCCTTTCCTTTCCGAGAGGCTGTCACATTGGTTTTTAATGGATCCACATGATGGAGTTGGGTTGCTGATTGAGGAGGATTGTAGGGGAATGACTACTCTTTGCTTGGTCGTTGTGTAGCCTGATTTTTGTTGTTTCGGGAGGGCTTTATTAAAAATTTGGACGTGATTAATTAGCCCATATATACTAAATTACCATCCATATAGGATACATATACAAATCTCGCGTTTTAGGGTTAGGTTCGTTTATTCGCTTAGATATGTTTGCTTGCCATTTGTTGTATTGTACCTTTCTACCTTATATTGCATGTTTAACAGTTCGCTATCTGCCGACTTTGTTAGCCACTTGAGGTCTGTCTACCGACTTATTGAGGTAGTATCGATTAAAGGGGAAAATCATATATCGAAGATATATCGAAATACATTAGATTTACTGGATTAGCTAATTTTTAGACAACATTAGTATTATATTTATACACATACCAAAAAAATTGCTTATGTAAAAAAAAATTATACTTAACTTTTCCAAATAAAATGAGTACATCACCAAAATATCAACAATATATCACTAAATATTACTCCCTCCGTCCTAAAATACATGGTCTTTTATACCATTGCACGTTAATTAAGGAAACCTATTTATATTTAAATCTCATTATTATTATAGAGGGAGGAACTCTTAAAATTTACCTACTATTGTACTTTTTTAAGGTAATAATTATCCTACCAACCTAAAAGCCCATGTATTTTTGACAGAAGTTTAAGGCCTAAAAGGCCATGTATTTTAGGACGGAGGGAGTATTGTTGACCATTTTTTATGCGTTGAAAGATAAGTTTCAACTTTTAACTAATATGCTTTCACCGTGTAGATTCCAAATCTCACCGATATATTGCCGATACATCGGTCAGTATATCCGATATTTTTAGCAGTGACCTTAACAATTATAGAACACAAGTGTACAACTGAATTGAATCATCTATTGGGCTTTGTATGGTGCTTTTATTTGAATGGGCCGCCCAACTTTAGCAGTCCGATTAAATTTCTGAATTGAAATCACACAAACACAACTCAATGAACTCAATAATTTCATTTCGAGCTTAGGTTATTTTTGTTAACGGTTAACTGCATCGAAACCGAAAAACAAAGAATCACAAATTCACAATACATAAATAGGGGTGAACTGTGTATTCATCAATTGGCTTAAGCTTTTATACTAAACTAGAAGCACTGAATTCAACATTGCCTTGAATTGGTAAATAAAGAGCGGCCATATTCGAAGTTCAAATTGAGGACTTATGGTACTACCCAAAAGTCCTTTCCGGTGAGCTATTCCGGAATGGCTAACAACATTGCTATTCCATTATCATCATCCTGCCGGATAATTTAATAGTTTCAGTAAAAAAAAAAAAACACTTCCCTAACCTAATTCCACCAAACACTGCTATTGAAATGTGAGAGATAACTGCCGAAAACAAACGCAATAGATGTCACATATGGTTGACATGTAAGCGTTATATTAGTGTTATGATCAGGTAATGAATTGACGAGGTAAATGAGGTAGTACTCTTCTTACACCAGACGACTATTTACAACCAGTTGCTCCCATTCACAAAACCAACATTCAAAATCCTGAACGTTACTCAAGGGATCTAATCTAACACTTCATCCCGCTTAGTTATAAACTTACAATGGGATGCAAGTGGAGACAGTAGGGTGAAAATGCAACAAACTGTAAAAACTACATAAATGCAATCTGCAAAAACACACCCATATGGCCATATATATAATAATTACTACCTACACACAGGCAGAGTCTACATTATACACACCCTCTCCAACTGCATGTATTTACTCCTCTTGATAATTTCTACCCCAAAACCCCCCATTCTTTATATAATTCCTACACCTTCATTCCCAAACTTCAAAACCAACCCAAAACACACACAAACATGGGGTTCCAAAAAAACCTCCTCTTGTGGCCATCTCTTGTGGCCATCCTCCTCCTCCCTCTCGTCGCTGCCACCGCCGCCTCCAACTGCGGCCTTCAAGCCCAGAAGAACTCCCTCTCCGCCTCCCTTTGTACGTACTCAATCACTCTACATATAACAATTTTATTAAAATTGGTTTTTAACTTTTATATATATGTATGTTCATGCAGGCCATCATCACTCCCATGGGAAAGGGAAGCACCACGGCGGGGGCGGTTGCGGGTGCTCCCCCGGCACACCGTCTCACGGCGGTGGCGGAAGCTACTACCCTCCGTCCCCCGGTGGCGGTGGCGGAGGCCACCATGACCCTAACCCTCCCCCTCTAGTCCCTTCACCTCCTTACACTCCCACCCCTACCACACCTTCACACCCTCCTTACACTCCCACCCCTTCCTCACCTCCTTGCACTCCTTCCACTCCTTCAGCTCCCAGTGGCGGTGGCGGCTACTATGGCTCTCCTCCCCCATTGACGCCCTCTTACAACCCGCCTCCGACTCCCACCATCACCCCCATCACACCTATCACTCCCATTACTCCCATCACCCCCATCACTCCCATCACACCCATCACACCATCTCCTCCTGCCCCTTTTGATCCTGGCTCCGGTGGTCCTTTTCCATGCACGTCAGTACTTCATTAACTTGCATTTTTAATATTTAATATTTAGGGTTTAAGGTCCTTTTTCTGAAGAAATTGAAAGTTAGGGTGTTTTTCCAAAATTACCAATTATTATTATTATTTCAAAAAGCCTCCCACACTTTCAATTTGTTTAAAAACTGACCCAAATTTTGTATGTTGGTGAAATTGGTGCAGCTACTGGGGGTCACATCCGGGCCTGATATTTGGACTGCTGGGATGGTGGGGAACTGTGGGCGGAATCTTCGGTGGCGCTGGCGGCGCTCTCCCGGGGACACTCCCGGGGCTAGGGACGAGCCCTACAGCCTTCAGCCTCCAGCAGGCGCTGTTGAACACCCAGCAGAACGGCTACGGAGCGCTCTACCGAGAAGGCACAGCTTCGTACCTCAACGCTCTGGCGGCTCCTCGGAGGTTCCCCTTCACCACCAGCCATGTCAGGGATGCCTTTGCTTCTGCCTTGACCTCCGAGAAGGCCGCGGCTTCTCAGGCTCACCTATTCCGGCTCGCGAACGAAGGGCGACTCAAGCTCGTCCGCTAGATATGATTGATATATATGGATGAAGACTTGTGTTTGTTGGTTGATGTTAGTTTTACTCTTCAAGTACTTGAAAGACACTTAACTAGCAGTGTGTGAGTTTATTTAGTGATTTGAATTGCTTGGTTATGGTTTATAATTAATAGTTATTTACTTTTTATGTTGTGCTGCATATGTTACATTTGTGTTTAGAGCTACTTTAAGTAATTGAAAATCGAGTTGCTTTGGAAATTGAGTGGTTATCTTAAGTCTTAACTACTGTTCTGTAGGGATTGATCATACCACATACTAAGCATTAAGTGTCATGTCATTTCCCACATTTCTCATGATTTTTCTTACATCTGGGGCAATTTTTTAATATATATTGTATATAAAAAACTATGGTAATCAATACATATTACTATATATATTCACAACGATGAAAATAACACAATTAAATAAATAAGAAAAACGGGAGACATCACAATAAAATGATACTGTATTTAACAATATAGTGACAAAGTTTTGTTGATTTCTGATGTGAAGGGTAAGCTTGAAAGAAACAAAGAAATAGTAGAATCATTCAAGTACTTATTTTAGTAGTAATGGCAAAATATATATACTTTAAATATTAACTGGTCCACATAAAGTATATAATGCTAATGAAACCACCAACTTTGCTCATTTATTGTGATATTTCAAAACTGCAAAGTGAGAAAATAAAAAAATAAAAGGGAATGTTTTGAGATAATACTGTTGAACTTATTTGTAGTTTCAATTAATTTGATTTGATTCACTATAGAAGATATTAGGGGCAACTCAAAGCATCTATAAGGTACATAATTGAGGCTCATATGGAGACAATCCTCCCAACTAAGTTTTGCTGCATTCACAGCGCGAATCATGAACATTACTTAAAGGATCTAGCATCTCATCTCAAATTTTATTGATAGTTACTTTGATCTCCAAACCAAAAATTTTTAATGCTTTGAAACCCTCCCAAGCCATTGCTTACAAATGACTTAAATATATTCAGAAGCTACCTTTCCTTGAGCCAATAAATAAGTCAACCAACCATCAATTCATCATTCAGAACTTGAGCTATATCATGAATGCTTTCAAAAGGACATGTATACATCATATCTCCATTTCAAGTAGTGTTCAAAGAGATGCCAAAAATTAAACCTTACTATAAAGTATTGAAACAACTTGCACAGCTTTTATTTTTTATTTTTTGCCCCTTTTCTCTAAAGATGGCAATTTGATAAGTAATGAATAGGGGACACCAGTAAGATACTTACCTTGCAACCAAAATGTAAATGAAATCTAACTGCTGCAACATGGATGTATACCAGCTGGCATTTCAGAGTTGAAGTTAAAAAAACCATTTCATCAAAGTCTCAACTACCTGTGCCAGGAGAAATAAATTTGAGGCGATCAGAACACTAAATTATGGTCTACCATATTTCACTACACAAGAATCAAAATTCAAACAAAGTCTATCAGAAAACTGATACACCAGCTAGCAAAGTCTTGAATTTTCAACAGGTGTGAGTTGTTCCCTGTGCCATTAAATGCAGTGTCCATGTTTATCAATACAACAACAACAACAACAATAAACCCAATATATCTCATTCAAATCAGCATCTCGGGCTCGAAGTGTACAAATCCTTTCCTTGATTACGTCGAGAGGGTGTTTCCAATTACCCTATATTCCATAATTTCCATGTTTATCAATAAATACAAAAAAGGAAACTCCATGCATAACCATGAGTTTTTGCAAATTTTGTAGGCATACAAGATTTTTCGCATGATAAACCTAAAACAGTGCTATTTCCCAGCATGATAATCCCAATTAAAGAGTAACCATCCATGGATTTCATAAATACATTGTCTAGCGACTCTAGCCAATTTATTTTATTTTGCAAAAAAAAAATAGCGTCTTAGTGTTTGGGATTATTGATTGGAAAACAACAAAATTATTGGCTTACCGCAGTTTTTTTCACCATTTTTTTCTTACCTGGCAATTATAAGCACATGCTCTCAAGAATTAACCAACAGAAAGAAAAAGTACAGTATCCATGTGGTCATTTCAGAATACGTTATGGCTTGATAGATGGTCCAGAGAAAAAAAATAGTGTCATGTAATTTGAGAAGTCTTGTTTTATTCGCCCCATCACTCTACCATGTAACATCTAATACTTAATTTACAAATTTCTAAATTATATGAAGGGAAAAAAGTATATTATCTCACTATAGAATTTATCAATAAAGCAAGTTATCGTTGAGTGAAGCTCCTCCAGCTTGTGAACCAATACAACTACCAAAATAGGAATACCAACTAGTAATAGTTCAAGCCAGCAGCTTAGAGAGGATTGAAACATGGAAAGGCCATTTCTTTTTAGTGTGTGGGGATTTCGCCTTGTAGCACACTCCTTTTGTCCGCGTCTCCGCGGTGATTTCTGCAGACAAAAGGATGCACTGCAAGGCTGAATTTGCAAGGGTAGCAACTCTGATGGAATGTACAGAAATATGGACAAGAATCTAACAAAATAGATATTGGAATCAGAATATTGTGAAGTCAGTAGCAGTTGCTCTTAAAATAAGAACAACAATAGAATCAAATCAGGAGGTTAGACAAGTGTTCAACTAAGGCCCCAAACTCTATAAGCCAGAAAGGTTGGATTCGGATGAAACTTCATACACTACACTCTACAAATTTACCATCTCACATTGATTGAGTTTGCCAATTTCTAAATCATATGAACAGAAAGAAAAAAAAAGAAAAAGAAAAAGTAGACCATCTCAGTATCTCACTATAAGCTACTTCAATGCAATATTTTTAGAGCAAAGCTCCAGCTCATCAACAAATACAACTACGAAAATAGGAATACCAAACAGTATAGTGATATACAAGTATATACCTCTTCAAGGTTCTGTTGATTTACTATGTGATGATTAGATTTGTTAGATTGTTCTTAGTCTCCTTCAAGTAGATGACCATCTCTGCATCTTAAGCAATGACATTCTCTGTTTGCAGAATCAAAATATCCTAGTTCAAACTTCAAGCAACCAAAGCCGGATGTAAAATGTGATATTTGAACCCAAACACTCATCTCATGTGAGACTCAAACCAATCAAACATCTCTTGGGATTGCAAGCTTGTCATCTCGTGATATGCAAAAGCAAGATTCAGTTCTTCCTGGACATGGTGTGTCGAAACAGTTTCATACGGAAATGGGATCTTGCTTTCCTTGAGAGCTTTTACCCAAGGAGTTTGCCTCCCATCAACCTTCATATACCCACTGGCATCAATGAATCCCTTTTCGCGAAACAACTCATACAACATCTCAGAAACTGTAAGACTAAGCCCCGGAACTCTATCGGACAAGAAGCTTGAATTCAGCGGAAACTCCATACACTTCACCTCTCTAGCCTCAACCCCTTGTTTCCTCAACATCTCAACATAGTCAGGTATTACAAGGTTCCTCCTCCGATCCTTAGGCATGTGCACGAAAAGCGTAGGAGGGTAATCACCTCTGACCTCCATTCTACCAAACAATCCCTCAGCAATCATGACAGCAATGCTGCTAAACCTCAACTCATCATCATTAGCAAGCAACGAAACGAAATAGCCACCCGACGAAGCTCCCATTGCGACCAAAGGAGCCCTTGACAACCCGTTCTTATCAACCCACCATCGGATTGCATCTCGAACCGCAACCCTCTCCGCCCCAAATGACCAGCACTTCCCCACACTCGATACGGATAAAACCGCAAACTTTTTTGCAATTGCATTGATCACAATCAGCCTCTCTTCAGGCAACCCTACACAATGTGGGCAGCGATTCGACTTATCCCAGAAATTGGCAGCTCTCCCGCCACATCCATGGGCGAGGAACAAAACTGCCCGGGGAGAATCGGGTATTTGCCATATCAATTCAGTCCCATTGAAAGCCTCTACAGTAGGATTCAACAACTGTGAACCCACAACAACAGACGATCCGAGCGATGCTACTGAATTAACGCTAGGGTTTGCCCCCCGGGAAGAAAAGAAGGTAACAATCAGGATGCAAATTAGTAGTGCGACTATGATCAGGAAAGGCGATCGGAAGCCCCATTGTCTGTAGGGTTTGCGCCCACGCACTAGCATGAATTCGATTGAAATTTCGATGATTGTCAAAGAAAAGAACGATGGATCATCGGGAAATTTCTTTTACCTGAGAAATTAGAATAACTGAACAGATTTGCAATAACAGGAAGGGGAAGATCAGATTGTGAGAAATGTGTAGGGTTTAGGCAAAGATTTGGGGATAAAAAAGGGGTTAGCTTTGCCGAATGCGATCAAATGCCATCAAATGACATTGATCTGATTTGGATGAACTATCGTTCTCTCAGTATCTGCGAGGAAGAAAACAATTTCGAATAGTTGTAAATTACAAAAAACACCCACAAATTGTGAATATTTGCACAAAATTGTATGTAAGTGAAAATTATACCAATCTATAATGATTGATGGGTTGGCTACAAAATATTTGTTGATTATCATTTGGTTTCCCGGCATAAGAAGATAAATCATAAATCATAAATGTGATTGCTGCTAAGTGCTAACATTGCTACAAGAAATACCAAACTATCAAATCTCATAACCCGAAAACTGATTCTTTTTTTTTTTTTTTTTTTTTTTTTGAGAAAAAGCCTCAAGGCTAAACTATTAATGAAAAATCATTCAACAAAGCTACATGAGCGTCTTGCGGTAAGAATCTAGAATCAAAAATTAAAACTGAACTAATAGGACGGATTCTAGCCAGGCTATGCGCTACTTCATTGCCTGTACGTCGCACATGGGACCATCTCACCTCGCCCAGACTTCCAGCTGCTTCTCTAATATCATCGATCAGCCTTGCCAAAGCACCCCTCCCATCATAGCCTTTTCGCAGCTTCACTACCAACGGTAAACAATCCGTTTCAAACACCACCCGCTGCATTCCCCTTTCAGCCACCATCTGAACAGCCCACCGGACCGCTTCCGCTTCTGCTATCTCTGCCTCCCGAGTAAAAGCTATGGCCTTGTGACCAGCAACACACATTTCCCCATCCTCATTCCTACATATGAAGCCAATCCCAGAACCTCTATCTTCCGAAATGGAGGCGTCACAGTTCACTTTAACAAACCCCGTCTCCGGCCTCTCCCATTTTCCTCCCCCGGCTTGCCTCTGCTCTCTCGGAGTCTCCTTCAGCTGTTGTGTTAGCTTCTTATACATCATGAGCTCGTCCTTCGAACTCCTGACAAGCGTCTTTGGGTCCATATCGATACCCTCAAAGATTCTTTTGTTTCTAGCATGCCATATCTTCCATATGACAGTAGCCCATAAACGCTTCTCTTCCATAGATCCCGTGGTAATTACCTGCTGGACCGCCGAGAAGAACGTACCTTGTCCCTTCCTGAACCGGCCTAGTAAGGGCAGCAACTTCCAAACCTGTTTAGCTGGTCGACATTCAAACAGAACGTGGGCTTCATCTTCCTCCTTTCCACACACTTCGCACCTATCCTCCGTTATAATACGGCGCCGCCGAAGATTGCTCTTACAAGGAAGGATATTCTTAGCCGCTCTCCAAAGAAATGACCGCACTTTAGGTACGACGTCCAACTTCCACACTCCCTTCCAAACCGCTGCTCTAGCGTCGCCATTAGCTTGTCCCTCATCCCCTTCACTGGCTATCCTCTCCTCAATTAGCATATGATATGCCGACCTGACGGTGAACAGACCATTCTTGCGATGGCACCAAATCAGCTCATCAGCACCCAAAGGGTGTGTTAGTCGTATCTGAAGAACTAACTCTGCATCACAAGGCAGTAGCAAAGTGCGGATCTTCTCCTCATCCCAGTTTACAAGGTCCCAATCAATCAGGTCGCTAACCTTTAGATGCGGCTCCCCCCCATATAAATTGGCTATAACCTTGTAGCTAGTTGGCCTCGGTATCCACCTGTCCTGCCAAACATTGACGGACGCTCCGTTCCCAATCGCCCAAATCATCCCTTTTTTCAACACCGCTTGGCCGCTTAGGATGCTCCTCCAAGTATAGCTCGGGTTATATCCCATTGTGGCCTGTAGAAAGGAGGTTGAGGGGTAATACCTTGCCTTCAGCAGTCTCGCAATCAAAGAGTCCGGGTTCTGTATCAACCGCCATCCCTGTCGAGCCAGCAATGCCTCGTTAAACAACTCAATATCACGAAACCCAAGCCCTCCTTTGCTCTTCGCCCGACACATCTGTTTCCAGCTCATCCAATGCACCTTCCTAGGGCCATCCGCATCCCCCCACCAAAATTTGCATAACAGCTGCTCAATTTCGTCACAAAGGCCCTTTGGCAACTGAAAGCAGGACATGGTATATGTGGGAATGGCTTGCGCCACCGCCTTAATTAGGACTTCCTTCCCGGCTCTTGATAGACATTTGCTCTTCCACCCCTTCATCTTTTTCCATATCCTCTCCTTAACCTGCTGAAAGATTACTTTTTTCGAACGACCCACCATAGTTGGAAGCCCAAGGTAACGTTCATGCTTATCCACCTCTCTGATCCCTAGGATGCTTACAATCTCAGCCCTGCGATTCGCCTCAACATTCTTACTAAAAGACAGTTCAGATTTCGAGAAGTTCACCTGTTGGCCGGACGCTGCTCCATAAGTATGGAGGATCTTAACAATCTCAGTACTCTGTTGACAGGTAGCTCTCAGAAATAGAACGGAATCATCAGCAAAAAATAGATGCGAGACAGAAGGCGCAGTTGGCGCAATCCTAATGCCCTGTATCCTCCCCTGCGCCTCACTAGCACGTAGCATCCCCGATAGCCCTTCCGCACACAACAAAAACAGATAAGGAGATAGTGGATCTCCTTGTCTAAGACCGCGGGATGGCGAGAAAACTGGTGACGGTGATCCCTCCATGAGTACCGAGAAGGATACAGATGTCACGCATGTCATGATAAGGGATGTCCATCTATCTGCAAACCCGAATCTTCTCATACAATGCTCCAAGAAGGGCCATTCGACACGATCATAGGCCTTGGCCATATCTAGCTTCAGCGCCATGTAGCCTCTTTTCCCTCCAGATCTTGTCTTCATGTAATGGAAGATCTCAAAAGCCGCCAGAACATTGTCGGTGATCATTCTCCCCGGAACAAACGCGCTCTGGCTCTCGGCTATCAGTTTCCCTAATATTGTCTTCAACCTGTTTGTCAGCACCTTCGAAACAATTTTATACAATACATTGCAAAGGCTAATCGGTCTCAAATTCTTCATACTACACGGGTTATTAACTTTCGGAATGAGGGTTATAAAAGTGTGATTCAGGCCCGCAAGGAACGGTTCACCATTCAGTATGTTCAATACCAAGTTGGTGACTTCACTCCCAACAATATGCCATGCCTTCTGGAAGAAGAGTGCTGGCATACCGTCCGGGCCCGGAGCTTTTGTAGGGTGCATGGAGAAAAGGGCCGACTTTACCTCGTCTGCAGTGAAGGGCCGTAGCAGCTCTTGGTTATCCTCCTCCGACACGAGAGGCTCGATTCCTTGAGGAGCCGCTGTCGACGAATCTCTGATTTCAGATTTGAATAAATTGCGGAAATAATTCATTGCTATCTCGACCTTCCCCTCATAACTTGTAGCTTCCACTCCATTCTCATCTATCAGCTTGCCCACTCTATTCCGTTTTTGCCTACCAGAAGCTTTTTGGTGGAAATATTTTGTATTCCGATCGCCACATACAAACTCATTTGCTCTTGCTCTTTGTAGCCACATAACCTCCTCTCTATCCATCCGTTCCTTCTCCTCATTTTCCAGCCTCCTCCTTTCTCGGATTAGCTCTTTCGACATCCCATTTCGGCTCAGCTCGCGCAGCTTAGATCGAACCTTGCGCAGCTTGTAATTGACATTCCCGAACCAGCTTTTATCCCAATCCACCAAGTCTCGAGCACATCTATCCACCTTCCCCAGTATCCCTGCTTCGGCTAGGTTCGACCCCGGATTCATCCATCCATTTTCAATAATCTCCAAGCAATTCTCGTTCGTCAACCACATAGCCTCAAATCGAAACGGCCTTGTCCTTCTAGTCTCTGCAGGAACCACCCCATCCAGCACAACCATGATGGGAACATGATCTGATCCACACTTCTCTAAATGAATGAGCTTTAGGTGCGGGAAAAGTGTGAACATATTCGAATTACAGAAACCCATATCTATCCTTTCTTGGATGAATTCATCTTCTCGGTTGTTATCCCATGTGAAACGACTCCCAATAAAAGGTAATTCTGTTAGCTCACACTCCTCCGTGGCTTCCCGAAATTCCACCATCCTCCCAAACTCGGGCTCATTTCCACCTTCTTTATCCCCCGAAGATGTTATCAAATTGAAATCCCCTAAGCATAGCCAAGCCTGATGAGGGTCCTCATTCAATCTCCGCAGCAAACTGAGTGTGAGGTGCTTTTCCTCACGCTTAGGCCTTAGCCCTCCTTTGCACCAAAATAAAAATTCAATCCAACTAGAGTTGGTTAATTGATCTAACCCAAACTCGAAACAACTCGATAAGAATTTGACTATTAACCCTCATTTGACTTTAAATACGGAGTATTTTATTGAACTCGATGATCTGACCTGAACCAAACTTGAACACACCAAATAATGACCTGAAATCCGATTCCAACCTCTATAGTCTAGTTACAATAATGATCCGATCCGATTGCACATCCCCAGTTCTCGTCGACTCCCTCCCATTTTGAGAATTTAGAGAGGATTATTGTGAGTTGTTACGAACCAGAGGAATGAGAACAAATGAGGGAAGAAGAAATTGTTTTCTATTTTGTTAAAATGTATGTGACCTGGATTACAAGCATTTATACATTGAAAAGCACCACCCATGAGCCTAACAAACGAGATTGGGCCACCGGCCCAACATATGTGTGAAACATAGGGTTGGCATGGTACGGTACCATGGTAATTTTTTCATTACCACGTACCGTACCGATACCCCTCGGTATGGGGTTTTTTGTACCACGTACCAACCGAATAGTTTCGGTACCGAAAGTATCGGTTACCGAATGTCGGTACCGTGGTAACCGAAGCCACTATTTTCATTCTTCGATTTTCGTTTTATACACTGTGGTACCATCGGTACCGATGGTACCAATGACAGATTATGCTTGAAAATGAATCGACTATCCTTGGTACCAACGGTACCACGGTATTTTATTTTATTTTAAAAATAAAATATATATTTTATTTTTTTAAAAAAAATTAAATATATATTTTATTTTTTTTAAAAATAAATAAATATATATTCGGTACCAACGGTACCACGGTATTTGGGTTGTCCATACCGTTACCGTACCGACTATCCTTGGTACCGAGACTTCGGTTACCGATTCAGTCGGTTACCGACTTCTTGGTACCAAGGACCTGTTGGTACGGTTGGTAATCGATTGGTATGGTAATTTTCAATTACCATTCCAACCCTAGTGAAACATATATGTGCTGGTTGTGTTTTACCCATCATCACCCCCCTTCAAGCTGAGCATGCTCTCGAATGCCCAGTTTGTCCAACACAGAGGGAAAATACAGACCAGGGATGGGTTTCGTAAGTGCATCGGCTAGATGATCTTTCGCAGCCACGTGTTTCAGAGCTATCAAGCCTTCGAGCACTTTCTCCCGAACGAAGTGGAAATCCAAATCGATGTGCTTCGTTCGCTCCTGGAAGACGGGATTACGTGTTATGTGGATAGCGGCTTGATTGTTGCAACAAACTGGTATTGGGGTAATGTCGAAAAAGCCACATACAACGAATGACGTTCGCCTCAGGAGGGCGAGGAACAAGAACCCAAGTACCATTCTTCGTAAGGGCCCTGTATTCGTCGAGCATAGCCGTCTGCCAATTCGGGTCGAGGAGGGCTGTTTTGTGGGAGGTGGGAACGGGGGAGAGGGAGGTCTGGGTGGGGGCAGAGGGTGAATGGGAGTCGGGAAGGACGGGGGCAAGAGGGGCTAAGCAAGGGGAAGAGGCGGCGAGCGGGTCAAAGGCGGCGAGGGTTGTGGCGGGCGCCGCATGACCTGCGGCGGGCACCGCATGACCTGCGGCGGGCGCCGCCAGGGAAGGGTTTAAGGCTGCGGGCGCAACATTTGTACATGCGGCGGGCGCCGCATGCTCTGCTGCGGGTGCCGCACGTAGGTGACGGGAGGCTGTTTGGCGGGGTGATGGGAGGTGGATAGCGGGGTGATGAGCAGTGGTCATGGAGACGATCTGACGGGGTCGGAAGACACCGGAGACGCTGCGGGTGTGTGGTCTGGTGGTGGGGGATGGTGGTGGTGGTGTTGGGGGAGAAGCAGGAGCACCGGGAGAGCTCTGGGAAAAAAGGAAGTGAGGGAATGGTGACTCAGACTCTGACGGAGACACAGGGGGTATGGGAGACGCAAAGGGAAATCGCGACTCATCAAAGATGACATGACGTGAGAGAATGATCTTGTGGGTCTTGATATCGAGGCAAATGTAACCGCGATGATCAGACGGATAGCCTAGGAAGACACATGGAGTGGAGCGCGGGTGAAGTTTGTGCGGGGCTGTGGAGGATTGGTTTGGGAAACACAAGCACCCGAAGGTGCGAAGGTGATCATACCTAGGCTCGGCGTGATAAAGTGTCTGAGCTGGCAAGCGATGGTGTAGGGTAGTGGAAGGGAGAATGTTTATGAGATAACATGTGGTGGATAATGCGTGAGGCCAATAGGGAAGGGGAATAGATGCGTGGAAGAGGAGAGAGCGCATCATGTTGGTAATGGTTCTGATGATTCTTTCTGCCTTGCCATTCTGCTGAGAAGTATATGGGCAAGACAAGCGATAGGAGATCCCATTTACGGCAAAGAAGGAGTGAAAGTCTTTGTTGTCAAATTCACGGCCATTGTCACATTGGAAACATTTGATGGACATGTGAAACTGTGTTTTGATGTAGGTATGGAATCTGGCAAAGACAGGAAACACTTGGGACTTGAAATGCAACGGGAAGACCCATAAGTAAGAGGGCTAGTGGTTGCTGGTGAATCAAGACACCCAAATTCCTTGAGAGTTTCCCAGATGAAGCGCTTCTGGCTTACAAGAACACCCTCGAGAGTATGATGATACTCCATTCCCAAGAACAAGCTTAGTTGTCCTAGTCCTTGATTCGAAATTCAACATCTAAAAAGGCCTTTATGGACTGCATTTCGTCGACGATATTCCCTGTGAGAAGTATGTCGTCAACGTATACAACAAGATACGTGACATCATGCCCACTACGCTTCACGAACAGAGAGTAATCGTTCATGGATTGAACGAATCCTTTGAACTGTAAGGCATGTGATAGTTTGGCATACCACTGCCGAAATGCCGAGAGGCTTGTTTGAGCCTGTATAGAGACTTGCGAAGTCGACAAGCATGTCCAGGAGGTACAACCAGGCCCGGAGGAACTTGCATATAGACCTCTGCATGGCGATCTCTGTGCAAGAAGGCGTTATTAACGTCTAATTGCATAACAGTCCACTGGTTTTTGACAGCAACCGTCACCAAAGCTCGGACGATTGTCATTTTAACAACCGGAGAAAACGTCTCGGTATAGTCGATTCCTTCACGTTGTGTAAAGCCTTTGACAACAAGTAGAGTTTTATATCTCTCGATCGACCCATCAACCTTTCGTTTAACTTTGTAGACCCACCGGCAACCAATAGGACGAGCCCCCTTTGGTAAAGGAACGAGCTCCCAAGTATTATTAAGATCCAAGGCCTTGAATTCCTCCTGCATAGCAGTGTCCCGGACCTTGTAGGTGCAAGCCTCAGTGTAGGTACTTGGTTCAAAGTCAGGCTTGACATCAGACAAACACGAATGGTGCAAATTCACGGTGGAGGTGAGTGTATGACAGCACACACACTCAATCCCATCAACAGAATTGCAAACGTAATCTTGCAAATAGCCCGGTGGGGACGGAACTCTAGTTGACCGTCGGATCTCAACAATTGGCTGAGCAATCGAAGCTAGATGCGGAGCATGAGACGGAAAGCTAGATTGTGCAGTTGCAACACCATCATCTTCACCCCAAGAATCAGTGTTCTGGGGTGGGAACAACCTGTCAGAGGCAAGTTTTTCACTATAAGGGAAGTGAGATTTCGTGGAAGACCACATCTCTAGAAACCTCCACTTTATGTGTATCCAAATTCAACACTCGAAATCCCTTGGTCCCAAAAGGATACCCCATGAAGACGCAAGGGGAGGCTCTAGCCATGAACTTGTGTCGACTAGCTTTGAGAGTTGAGCAATAGCACAAGCACCCGAAGCTCCGAAGTGCGTTGTAATCCGGAGGCTTGTGATAGAGAACCTCAAAGGGACTCTTGCCTTGCAACAAAGTGTTGGGCAATCTGTTGATCACATGGACTGCTGTCAAGACTGACTCTCCCCAATACTTGACCGGCAGTTTGGATTGGAACAACAGAGCTCTGGCAACCTCCAAAATGTGTCGATGCTCGACGACACCATTTTGTTGAGGTGTTGCCACGCAAGAAGTATGATACACAAGCCCCTTGCTTTTGAGATACTCAGATGAGGCATTACTAAGCCCCAACTCCTGGGCATTGTCGGACCGAATCACCTCAACCCGACAATGAAATTGATTCTCAACCATATCAACAAATGTTTTGAGCATTGTAAACGCATTGCCTTTGTAGGCTAACAAATGTACCCAAGTCGACCTGCCATAATCATCAACAATCTTTATGAAATAGCGAAAACTATTATATGTTTAAATCTGAAATGGATCCCAGACGTCCACACGAAGCAATTGATAAGGCCTCTTGGAACTGCTTGGCCCTTGTGCAAATTTCATAAGATGATAGAGAAGTAGTATCCCCATCACCAGGAAACAACCTACTCGGTTTGTATGGAGGCAAATGCCCAAGTCTTGTGTGCCAAGTAATAGCACTTATTACAACATTAACTACTGATTGTTTACTAACCACAGTTGCACCTTCAACATCGATCTCAGCTATCCTTTTCTCCATGAAATAAGGACCTCTAACGCATAAGAAGAGCCCTTTTCATCTGCACCTCCTGCAATATACATGATTGTGGTGTAAACAATACCGAACACTCCATATCACTGACAAGCCTCCCGATTGACAAAAGATTGCACTTGAAGTATGGTACATAAAGCACCTCTTTCAGTATCAAATCCTCTGCCAATTTGACACTTCCCATGGTGTCCACTATTAAGGTGGGCAGCATGACTGAGAAAGGCCTCGGCAAGGGAGCCTATGCAATGAACATGGCTCTATCTATACACATGTGATTATTAGCACCTGTGTCCAAAATTCATGTGTTTCTTTGATCTACAGAATCACAAGACATACCTGCGAATCCCGCAAAATCCTTTCCATAATCAGTAAAACGTCACGGCTCTACCGATCCTTGACATTCAACATGTCTAAGAGCTGAGCGTATTGAGCAGGACTAAGCTCTTGTTTTTGTTGTTCTTGTTTGGAAATCCATGGATAAAATAGCACTTGTCAACCATGTGATTAGTCTTCTTACAATGAGTACAGAACATCTGTTTTTTTGTTCTGTCCTTGTAGCTCGTTCTTCTTGACATCAACACTAAACGACGAGGTTAGATCTGTGCTCTGGCTTGTTTTGTTTTTGAATTCCTATTGAGTCTCTTCCTGAGATATCATGGCATATGCGAGGCTCACAGTCGGCAGAGGTTGGATCATGAGAATCGAGCCTCTAGCAGCAGTGAAGTTCTCATTAAGCTCCATCAGGAAGTGCATGAGCTTTTTCTCTTCAGTGAACTGCAAAATGTCCTTGGAAGAGCCACATGTACAAGCAGGAATCCTTCGCACACTGTCTAATTCGTCCCAAAGTGACTTGAGTTTAGTGAAATATGCAGAAATTGATAACGAACCTTGCAAGACTGAGTTAAGCTCCTTCTGCAGCACAAACAGTTGTGCACCGCTCGTACGATCGAACCTGGTCTCCAACTCGTCCCAGATTTCCTTGGCGGTGTTCGCGTATATCACGATGCTTCTGATCTCCGAGCTAACGCCTTGAGGAGCCACGATATCACCATATTGTTGCAGCGCTCCCAGATCTGAGCTCGTGGATCTTCGTTGCTTGGTTTTGGAAAGCGTCCATCAACGAATTGGAACTTGTTCTTTGCACTCAAAACGATCTTGGCTGATCGCTTCCATTCTCCATAATTTCGGCAATCGAACATTCTTGTAACCAGCACAAGTCCCGGATGATCACTGGAATGCAGGTACAGGGGATCAGTTGTCTCGATTGTGAGCTTAGCACCATTATCGGTCGTCATCTTCTTCGTCGAGTAATCGATCTGACTCCGATGAAGTTGAAAACAGAGATCTAAGTTTGTGTTGCTTAAAGCGGGAAGATTATCACTATCGATCAGAAACGGTACTCTGATACCATGTTAAGTCAGTTGGGCCCGGTGGGGTCAAAGACAAGCTGGATGGAGGTCGTGTGTGCGGGTCCACATACGGGAGACTCGAACAACATATAAACCCGTTCACCAATTGGTAATGAGAGGAGTAACCCTTCAACCTTATATGTTGTTCAAACATTCTCCATATAACCGATGTGGGACAACCACATTCCAACACGCCCCCTCAAGTGCAACCGCATTTTTATTAAACAAGTTGCACTTACCACATGCGCTTAAATAAGAACTCAATGCCCGCAACATGTTAACAAGACCATCAACCCCACTAATCCGAAGCCTAGACCGCAGCTAGCCGAACCCAACTCTGATACCATGAGAATTTGGAGAGGATTTATGTCAGTTGTTACGAACCAGAGGAATAAGAACGAAGGAGGGAAGAAGAAATTGTTTTCTATTTTGCTAAAATGTATGTGACCTGGATTACAAACATTTATACATTGGATAAAAGCGCCTATGGGCCTAACAAACAAGATTGGGCCACCGACCCAACATATGTGTGAAACATATATGTGCTGGTTGTGTTTTACCCGTCATCACATTTAGCGACTTTGAGAAGGCAAGATCAATCTCACATTCATTGTCAATTGCCAGATCTCGAAAAGCCTCCTTTCAGCAGTTCAGCTTCATTGAGCACTTGAAGAGATAAAAAGAACACAATCTGTAATCACAAGTTCACAACACTCAACAATTTGCTCAATAAGGTGAAGAAACGACGATAAGCACAACCACCTGCTTTCGCAGATCACAAACCAGGCACGACTCAGAAGCTTCAATACGAAGTAAGTTACAAGAATGAATGACTAGAAAGCTCTGGAAAAAAAAAGGGAGAGAAAACAAAAGTAGGGACTAGAGACTAAAGACAGAGTATGTTCTAATCGTTTCGAAAATGGATCCAACGGCACATGATACTGGTAATCTAGAGTATAAAACACCAGCAGTGTCTCTCTCCCTGGTGATATATATACAGCATTTCCTCTTGCCCATCTTCCCCAGCTTCAGCGGTGAAGGAGGGCGCTTGAGGAATCAAAACAGGCTTCCTACAAGTTCACTTGCATTCAGGTGAGATATAGTTTCAGATAATTATCTCAAGTGGAGAATGGAGCTTCATTAGGAGGAGTTTAGGTGTGGTGTGTCACTTCGGCCAGTGACTTATTGACTGGTCGACACAGATGTACGAATCTCTTGTTCATCAGTTCTAGTTTCGGCATCAGCTGAGCTTGAAATCTCCTTTGCAGATTCAAATTCTACACTTGCTGTACGGCTCTTCCTGGTCCTCCGATCCTACAAAAATATTTTCAACAGATTTATGCCTATCTTTTAGGTAAAGTAAGGTCAAGTAGGCAGATTATAGAATATAGATAGATCAAGAACACAATTCAGAACAGAACCCACGTAGTTCTACATGCACATTCAACATGTAAAGAGCCGATGTTAAGGTCACTATAACCATAATTCAGTTCTAAGGACAATATGGCCAAGATCCAAAATCAGGAAACAACATTATGCAAGATCAGGAGAAAAAAGAGGAAACAAAATCGCCTTGGGTCAGTCCTGTGGTGGAAAAGGCAAATGCTTTTTATACAAATGTAATCATAGCATAAGATCTAATGCTTTTTTCTGGCTATATGAGTTCATTATAAGAGGTTCCGGTGAAAAATGATGATATCCTGTGCTGGCAAATGACTTTTACGGCCAGAAATGATGTGAAGTTGAAAGTTGGCAATCTGGGCAAGAATGATATAATGCTGCAAAGGCTTTCAACCTAGTGGAAACTGAAAAGTTCAGTCCCAGAATAACTTACAAACTTGTGAAGGAGAAAGAGTGGGAAAGTGGGACCGAGTGAAGTCATGGGGGGGACGGTCTTCGTACCCCACATGTTCCTTCACCACATGGATTCCTGGTAGGAAGAGAATTCCCATGATGTCCAGAATTTGCAATATGGGTTTAAGCAATGATGGTGGATGATGGTATCATGGCTAGCTGGCTGGATGCTTTGCGACAGTCCAAATGATGCCTAGTCCCACTTTTTCATTTGAGTGCAGTTTCAGCAAGCGGGTGATTGTTCAGATCATGGGATCATGAACTGGCTAATGATTCGGAGAGATAAGTGGAAGCTTGATGACGAGTCCCACTTTGTCGTTTCAGTGCAGTTTCAGCAAGCAGGTGATTGTTCAGATCATGAGATCATGAGCTGGCTGATTTGGAAAGATCAGTGGAAGCTTGATAACAACTATGATGTTTTAGCTACCAGTGTTTGCTTTTACAGTAACTGTGCACTTTATCCGGTAAACACGGAGCCTTAGAAGTTCTTTCAGAATAAAAATTTAACTACAGAAGAATGTATTAGGTTGCTCAAAAGACCATGCTATTAGCAGAGTAATGTAGAACCACAGAATAAGGAAGCTAGAAAGATTATGGTAAAGGAAGTTAGAAATATAGGCATTGGTGGTTAATCAAGCACTTTAAAGTTTTTCGACAGAACTTAAGGCTAGAGGCAAGAACTGATTATATCCTGTAATATGGTTTTTGCTTCAGACAAAAAAATACAATATGTTTCTGACTAAAAGTAAAAGAAGAGCAATACATGTAAGTACAACAAGAAATTAGGATAGAGAAAATCTTATGTTTCAAGTATCATGAAGTAGTAAATAGTACAGAGTAATTAAAAAAAAGGAATAACAGCACAAGAATTGGCAACAAAATGAATTGACCCAAGCCACCAAAGGAAATTCATCTCAATCAAAATGTTGAAAACAATGACTACATCAAAACAAATTCGTTCTCATTAGTAATTTGTTTTTCAATACCATCTTATATTGGCATGAGTCAATACAATTACAATGAATGTCTTGTATATTTTATATGATCTTTGCACTACAATCTGTCAATACATTATACCCACTCTATCTAGCCCCACAAAATTCAGCATGAAGTAAGAAAATAGGAAGCCTCGGATTTTAAACAGTTCATGCAAAGCACAAGTAGCAACGCGTAAATAAAAATATGCAACGGGAGAAATACATGTCGAAGTAAGGTATACATGTGACTCCATGAAACAATCAATGAAACTTGCAATCAGAGGAACACCCAAGAGAATGAGAGGTCATTTTTACCTCACGTTGGGGGAATTCATCAGCTTCAAGCATTCTTACAACTTGACTCATTTTGGGTCTTTTTTCAGGGTCAGGATCAATGCACTTTAGTGCGACTAGAAGAGCGCGTTTTGTAGCACGAATTGCAGGTTTAACCTCGAGGTCTGGGTCTACAACTTCTTCAGCTCTTCTATTGCCTACCATCATTTTAAGCCACTCTACAAGATTAACCTGCCACCAGCATTATAAGTGATCTCAAAAATACTTCTTCGTAAATCAACAAAAACTAGAAAATGGTTCTTTCCCAGCAATTTTCTTATGTGCCAGTACATGGGAAATGAAAGAAAATTCTGCAACAGATGAAACTTCGACAGAAATAAGAAAATGGCTAGCAAGGTACCTCGTTAGCAGGCCGGCTGTAATCCACTGGATCCCTCCCTGTTACAGCTTCCAGCAGTAAGACACCAAAACTATATATGTCACTCTTTTCATTCAGTAAGCCACTGTTAGCATACTCTGGTGCCACATAACTGATCGTAAAGTCAACAGGAAGACAGAAAAAAAAAAGAGATTTCAGAAGAGAATTGCCTTATAGATATGAAATTTACAGCAGCCAAGGTAACACAGAAATCCATACCCAAAAGTACCCATTACTCTGGTGTTTATGTGACTTTCTCCTGAATCCAAAAGCTTGGCCAGCCCAAAATCAGACAGTTTGGAGTTGAAGTCAGAATCAATCAAGATATTGCTTGATTTTATATCTCGGTGAATAACTTTGGGTTCTATTGATTCATGCAAATAAGAAAGCCTGCAAAATGAAATCTTGAATTATTTCATATCCCATGACTTTTAACAAAATGCTAATCTATCGAATAATTGGACAAATAAAAAAATTATAAGTATTTTATTGCAATTAGACAAGACAAAGAAAGAGCCTTACGCCTTAGCAGTGCCCGAAAGAATCTTGATCCGTGCTTCCCATGTGAGTACACCATGTTGACGCATACCGCCATGAAGCCATTGGTCCAAGTTTCCATTGTTCACATATTCATACACCAATAGTCTGTTACAAGGTGCAACCAAAAATAAGTTCAATAACTCCCTGTTGGAGTGATAAATGGAGGAACAGAAGAAAGATACAAGCAACAAGCATCCTCCTGAAAGAACTGTTCCAGTGACTGAATGGATCAAGGAAAATGACTATATAATAAAGTGTAAATTTCAGGAAAATTAATACGATTGTATAGCGACAAAAAAAAAGAGGAAGAATAAACCATATTATTAATCGGTTTGTCTATTGTGTGCCCTAAGGGTAAGGGCATAGGATAAAGATACTTTATTGGGAAAGAAAACCCTAAAAGGAAATGGATGAACCCCATAATCTAATTTAAAAATGGCTAAACCGGGTGTATCTAGGGGAAATATTTCCCAATTGGGCTTCTTATCCTATGACCTTGGGGCATAGGATAGAAAAACCGTTATAAAATTTCTACTTCATTACAACATCAGTGCAAGAACATCAAGTGTATGGCATATAATAACACAAGTATGGAAACAATTTGAAGCATACAATTGTCATACAACCATAGCTGTAGAAGGGTAATTTAGAGTAGGATAAAAGGAAGGAAAATCAGTCTCACCTATGAACTCCTTCCACACAATAACCCAAAAGCCGCACTAAATTCTTATGTCGAACATGACCTATTGCCTCTACTTCAACCCTAAACTCTTTCTCAGCTTGCCCCCTGCAAAAAGCATAACAAATAACCAAATAAGTTAAAATACAATATGAACAATCAATCATAAAATACAGAAGGTTTGATTGCTCTTACAAGTTGTTAAGAAGTCTCTTCACGGCTACCTCACTTCCGTTGATCAGTGTGCCTTTGTAAACAACACCATATCCACCTTCCCCAATAATATTCTCCGAGGAAAAACGGTTAGTTGCAACGTCAAGATCCCTAAGAGTGAACCAATGACCCCATCCAAGATGTGACATTTCAGGCAGACCAACCAACGGGGAGGCTGAAGCGAGTCCATATGAAGACGAAGACTGCTTTCTAGGAGGGCCAGAACTTCCTTCCTCCCCGGAATGTGAACTATAAGTCCTCTCATGATGATAAATGGAGCTACATTGGCTCAATGTATCAGCATCACCGGATTTGCTGGTGCCTAAATGAACCGACATTTTCTCCGAGTTCCGATCAACTGACTTGTCATTTATATTGAGGTACAGATTATCATGATAGTCACGAGTATGTTGAGCCTCGATCCTGTCAACCCTTATATCCTTTGAAACATTCGGGATTTGGGCGACAGAGAACTTCTCAAGGGCGGTTCTAGATTTCCTCCTAAACGTGATCCATATGGACAAAACACAAAGAATCAAAATGATAAACGCACCAACACATATACCAATCAAGACCCAAAGCTTCAACCCTAAAATCCCTGAATCCTTGGACATCGCCGTGCTTAATGTGCTCTGAGAAGACATTTTCCAGATCTCCAGGACCAGAAAACACACAAATTTGGCCCTGGTTCTTAAGCTTCCATCATTACCTGAACATCATTTGAAAACAAAATTAAACTATCGCAAGCTAACAACCAGACTACTTAAACAGATAACCTATTTCAACACAAGAAATCAGGGTCCTCCATAGCTCACTTTTACAAATCTGGTGAAACCCAAAACCATTCCAAGGCAAGTAAAGATGTACAAATAATTACCCATTAACTACATTTCACACACTTTTTGACCTAGAAGCCAAATTGAGGACACCGCATCGCTTCCGATCCAAGTTAAAGGAGTGTAAATAGTATGATTGAGCGGAAAGGGGGCAAAAGAAAAAGGAGTCACCTTTGAATGGGGAATGAATCTAGTCCCCCTGATCTTCTTCATCGAGAATCAGGAGAGGCAAAGAAGGAGCTTGTTTATGGACCAACGGAGACAGATTAAGCATAGAGGTGGATCCCAATGTAGAGAGTATTGAGTGCCACACTCAGTAGAGAAACAAGCTCGAGAAGGTGAAGAAATTGAGGCTCTTTATTTTTCCGATAAATGAAGGGTTGAGTCAAAAGAAAAACTGAAGCTATGTGAACAAAAGATTGGATGAGAGAAAAGGGGAGATAAATGGGGAGGATGAAGAAGAAGGGTTTCTTTTGGATATCTCATCAATTTCGATTCACTCCTTGATTTCAAAGGGAAGATGGGGGGACATGGGAAAGCCCAAACAAAACTATTTTTTTCAGAGAAAGGAAAATTTGATTATAATATTTTATTATTAATATCTTAGCCAATCTTTTATAATTTAATTTAAAATATAGTTTATTCAAATGTTGCCCAACCCCTTGATTTAAGCATGGTTCCAGCAAAAACCCGTGAATCGGGTTATTCGGATCGAATTCGGATTTCGACTAGATCGGATTTCAAATTAATCAGATTATAACCCGATTGCAGGTTAATTTGAAATCCGATTGCAGGTCAAAAACTATATTTTAAACTCAACAAGCTAAACCGGGTTTATCTCGATTGCAAGTTGACCCAACGGGTCAAAAAACTCAAATTTTTTAAAGACTTTTTAAGAATATTAAAATATTATGAAAATTAAATTATAATATCAATATATCAAATTAAACTAAATAATAATATTATAATTAAATTTATAAATATTGTTATAATAACATTATTATAAATATTCTATGGATAAAAAAAATCATATTTATACAAATAAGTGTTCTAAACGCACTATAATTATAAAATATATATGTTATTTAACTTATAAGTTATAAGTGACATTAACGAACACAATTACTTGACAAATCCGTGTGGAGTCTATGTAGTACTCGTGTGGCATTTACAAGATGCTAACTCACATGGTCAATTTTTACCCAGCAGATCATCGAGTCTCGATCCAAAATTCGCGGATATTCGGGTTCAAATCATTTTCCGTTTCCGAGTGTAAAACACCGAATTCAAATCTAAAAAACCGGACTTTCGGCTTGTGTCATGTTAAAGGTCGTGACCCTCGTTGTTCCCTCTACATGGCGATATGTCTTTCATTGATTCAACTTTAGTCTTAAAATTCCAGACAATGAATTTGAGTTTCGAATTTTTTTACCTTGTATGGATATGGATTTATATATATGGATTTAGACTTTCTTCTGCTCCCTCAATTTTATTGAGGTAAAATGTCACGCCTTGAACCTGGGACCTGTGGGTTCCAAACCTCGGGCCACTAGAGTCTACAAGGCTGGCATTAAGACTTTTAGTGTTGTTTGAGAGCACCTTGATTTAAGTAGTGAGTTTTGGCCAATTCTCTGTTTTTTTTTTAGTTATATGAGGTTTTTATAATAGTTTATCAAATTTTCCGCATATTTACTCGATTGATATATTCTACCGCATTTCTTGATTTTAGTTATAATGGTCCGAATATAAATATTCGGGTTACGTTTCGAAGGTCGGATACCTTCGTTCGGATCTTGCCATCCAGGTACGGGTTGAGGTTTCAAACCTCAAGATAAGTGTTGAAAGCGGGGATTTCAAAACCCAAAAATAGCGGAGGGCCGTTAGGAACCCATAACCTATCCTATAGGCTAACAGTCTGTTTGGCACTTGGTTTTTTTAGGGGAGGGAAAGGGTGAGAAATTGGAAAAGAGAAAGGAAGGGGAGAGATTTCACTTTCCCATCAAATTCCACCGTTTTGATGGGGTGTGAAATCTCATCAAATTGAGCAGTTACCCACGTTTGTAATCCTTTCCCTTCCCCTTGATTGTGCACTCAAACACCAATTTTATTTTCCCCTCACTTCCCTTTCTAAAAATCCCACCAAATCCCACCTTCCAAACAGGGTGTAAGTATAGTTCAATATAGATGGATGTGTTGGATTGTGGATTGCCAATGAACTTTGGGTCCGTCCTATCTCAATCCCGTCCCTAATAGCGAATTTCATCCCAAACTTTTCTACAAAAATTGCATAAGATAGGATGTAAGACGCCCTCGTCTTGTCCCGTGCCCACCCTTAGTCGAGAGCCCTTGTGCCACTTTATTTATCTTTTTCGATTGGTTGTGGTTCTAGATCTAATATACAAATATTCATTCAAGTTTAATCATCTTGACGACCCGAATGACGAATGTAGAACGAGCGACCTTCGGGTGTGTTTGGATTACCATGTTTTATGACTTATAATTCACAATATTACATATATAAATATATGTAATCCAAACACACCCTGAGTTCGATCGAATCATACTACTGCAAGGTCCAAAATAAGAATATAAAGGGGTCAAAAGACTTTTTTTTCGGAGAAGGGCCACTTTTTCTTTATAGAAAGCACAAAAAAGGACTACTTTCAAATTACCAACTGGTAAGAGTTTGTCTGTGAAAGTGTGAATTACTGAAATAAAAATAAATAAATCTAAAATGGATTGCTGAAAATAACTCTAGCATGGAAGTTTACTCGGATGTGAAATAAAAATGCATTTTTGCAATATTATAACACCACCTAGATCCCAGGAAAGTGACCTATGAACCTGGGAATTTAGAACTCGTGGGATTGATTGAAAACCCAAATGTGACAGTACATGAACACGAGTACCTGATCAAGTTCCATCTTCAAACCATGGAGAAGCAGAATCAAATACAAAAGAAGTTACATTCAGGTTCATAAGATGTTTTATGCTCATTTCACAGTTCACCCTATAAAAAATGAATAGTTAGCATACAAAAACCTTACTTTGGCATGTGGATAACGCAGCGAAGGCATTTCCCTTCTGTCATGAGTTTGAAGGCTGTGTTGATCTCTGCAAACTGAAGATTATCCGTGACAAACTCATCGATCTGGATTTCCTGCAATGATACATTGGGGATATCAGATGTCAGAAAGGGTTTCTCTATGAATGACTGAAATCCTTAACAAGATGGTCTATTCCTTACTTGGTTGATGTACATGTCGACTAGTTTAGGAAGATCGGATTTAGGCTTCCATCCTCCAAATAGTGTTCCCTTAAGTGTCTTTCCACTAAGAAATAAAGCATAATGTGCAGATATCTCAGGCTTCACCTTTGGGACGCCGAGAGTAACTGTCAAGCCCCATCCCTAAGAGAGCAAAGTACACAGCTGATTAAGTGAAAGCTGAACAATTTGCATCTTTTGATGCTACAGCTTGACTGAGTTAACCGAGATACTTACGTCACAACATGACTGTAATGCAGATGTTATGGCCCCGGTATCACCTATGCATTCAAATGCATAGTCAGCCCCACCATTTGTCCGTTGCTTAATTACCTGTAAGCCACCAAGTTCATTTTCAGGATGCGTGTGTTGGACGGATACTTGTGCACTTGCTGGTTTAATTGCGTTGATAAATACAACGTTGCAAGTGAGCATCAAGCCTCAAGAGGGATACCTGAGCAATGGGTTCATCACATTCATTTGGATTGATGAATTCCGTTACACCAAATGCTTTTGCTGCAACATGTAGCCAACAAGAGTCACGCTTAGATTACAAAGTTAATACATGAAAAATTGAAAACAACTTCGGAAAGTTAATTGTTACAATCTTTAATACCTATTTCACTCTTCTGAGGATTCGTATCCACCCCAATTATCCTTGATGCTCCCCTGAATCTGGCACCTTGAGCCACCTAATTGTATATGGAGTACAAAGCATTGCTGAAATGTTAACCTGAAGTTGCTCAAAGGCTAGTTGCCACTAGGGATAGGGAATTGTGTTACTCACAGAAAGTCCAACAGTTCCAAGGCCAAAAATGACAACTACCGACTTTTCGGACACATCAGCAACTCTCCAAGCAGCACCCAACCCTTTAAACAGAAACCAACTGATCAATTCAGCTACATTCATAATTGCTAATTCATCAAATCCATAAGCAAAAGGGTCAAGATAAAGCCATTCAATCATATAGAACATAGCAGTTCTGAATGAGTGCCAAAGAACAATGCAAACATTATCTGTTGCACTAGCTGTTCTACGAAGCTATTTTCCTTTGAAGTTGTATGCATATGACATATCAGTCAAAGAAAGGTTATGCAAAACAACCAGCTAACGATGACAGATAAAACTAATACCTGCAGCTACTCCACAGCTTAGAAGGCAAATTTTCTCCAGAGGTGCATCTGGTCTCACTTTGACAGCACAACCAGAGTGCACAACTGTGTACTCGCTGAAGCTTGAAACGGCACAATAATGATAAACAGGTTTTCCCCTTATGGAGAACCGTGTCTTTTGATCGCTGTGCATTACACCTTTCCTCTCCATACCAACAACTTGACACATGTTGCTCTTACCAGATGTGCAATGTCGACACTCCTTGCACTCTCCAGTAAATAATGTCAGCACATGATCACCCACTTGAAATTCAGTCACACCTTCACCCACACTCTCAACAATCCTGCAACGATGTACATGGATTTTCTTAAAAGGAAAATAGTAATAAGAAAATGCTGGCAATAAAATTACAGACAAGGGTAGGAGAGGAACAAAGAAGAGCTCTACTCTATCACAGGTAAGAACAAAATGTCTTCGATGGTGATAATACTCCAAATTTAGACAGCATTCAACACAGAAAAATCAGACAGAACATGAACTTTAACAAGAATTTCTATTTCAACTAAAGGCTTAATAACATTTGTTAGCTAGTGATATATCCGCGGTCCTTGTGATGAACACAAATAGCTAATCAGATATACATATACCAATGAACAGATGATAAAGTATAAACACAAATTAGGAAGAGTACTGTCAGCAAGAAATTAGAAATGTAGCTAACCCGGATGCTTCATGGCCAAAGATCCGAGGGAATACAGAGAATGGACCCTGCAACAAACAAGATATATCATAGTGTCAAGAACGGAAGTTCATGAAACAGGCGAAGAAGATATTATTGAATTCATGGCAGAATTTGACGGAAAAAGATATGTCCAGAATTTGCGGTAATCAATTTCCTATTTAAAGCTGAATTCCTAAATCGAATGAGGGAAAGGGAAAGGAAAGAGACCTGAGATTGCCAAGCGGTGACATCGCTGCGACAGAGAGAAGTGGAGAAGACCTTAATCCTGATCTCCATCGGATGCGGAGGGCTGACTTCGACCTCCTCCATTACCAGTTCCTTTCCAGCCTCCCATGCCACCGCAGCTTCAGTTCAATTCCAAATTTCCTCTCAATCATTTCGATTCACGATCGCACTACAGAAAAAGGAACAGTTCGAGATTGAGCAATACCTTTGCAGGTGATGAGGCCTGGAGGAGAATTTGCGGGCGTAGAAGACGACATTGCAGTAAAATCCACACTCCTGATTGCAGCTGACAAGGAAATTGCGTTGGATGATCAAAGAGGAAGTTGAATCTGTTGAATTGAGGATGATGAAGTAGGTAGGTGTGGTAGGTAGGTGGAGATTCAAAAATGAAGTCGGGTCAACCATGATGATTAACCCTAACCTAACCGCTGCAATATATAAGTCGATGATCTACAATTTATTCATTTAAATTGCTCACATTTTAGAGCCAAATACAAATCAAATACACAAACGGCATACAATAAAATGATGATGTTCATCAATATGCAAGTAAAACTTTATGTTGTATGCAACAAAAATCGGGATAAAAAACTCGTCAAACACTCGAATTTCTTCGTGCAATTTGCCTACTCGATCAATGGCTCCATGTTGCGACGATCACTTCAGCCTCTTCCTCCGGCCTCTTCAACTTAACAGGCAAGCAGACCGCCTTTGAAGCTGCACGAGTTCCTTCCGACGAGCCGGAAGGTATCATTAACATCCTAGGATGAGGAACGAGGGCTCCAGAGACGTCGCCCCACCAATCAGGATTCGCCACGTACCACTCCATAGTCCTCCTTAAGCCCTCTCTCCAGCCAGTCCTCTCACACCAACCCAAGTCCTTGAGCTTCTGATGGTCCAAGAAGTATCTTTGGTCATTGAAAGGCCTGTTCTCGACAAACTCGATAGCCTCTTGCGTGTTTCGCGACAAGAGGCTACACACATCCTTAGCCACATCCAACACTCTCCTCTCCTTGTCGGTTCCGATGTTGTAGACGTGGCCGATCTCGCCCCTATGTAGGATCACCTCAAAGGCCTCCGCGACATCCTCGCAGTACAAGTAGCTCCTCACATTGGACCCATCTCCGTGGATAGGAAGTGTCTTGCCTCTCATTGCTAGTAAAATGAACTTAGGGATCAGCTTCTCCGGGTATTGGTTTGGTCCGTAGACGTTGTTTCCTCTCGTAGTGATCACCGGGAGGCCATAGGATCTCGCGTAGGCCATGACGAGCATCTCAGCCCCGGCTTTGGTGGCCGAGTAAGGGTTGGTAGGGAGGAGTTGGGAGGCCTCATGGTTGCCCACCACCGCGGTTTCATCCGTCTCTCCATAGACTTCATCGGTGCTCACATGGATGAACCTCTTGATCTGGCCCGAAGTGACCTTGCAAGCCTCTAGGAGGACATGGGTGCCGTAGATGTTGTTCTTGGTGAACTCGAAGCTGTTCCCGAAGGAGTTGTCGACGTGGGTTTGGGCCGCGAAGTGCATGATCGTGTCGATGCTTTCGGTGGTGAGTATGAAGTTGACTAGGTCCGCGCTACCGATGTCTCCCTTGACAAACTTGAAGTTCACGGAGGGTTTGGATGGGTTCAGGTTCTTGAGGCTGGAGCAGTAGTCGAGTTTGTCGAGCACAACGATCTTGTAATGTGGGTAGCTCCGGACCAGGCGGTTGGCGACATGGGAAGCAATGAATCCGGCAGCTCCTGTGATGAGTATGTTCTTTGGAGTGTAGGTTTTGCCCTCCATAGTCTCCTCTCTTGTGCCTTGTCTAACAAACAAACACACATATTTTAGTATCAAATCCGTTGTCCTCACTTAAGTCAATAATCTCAAATAAACACAAGGCAAAAATGAACTCAAATGAGCTCTTTGAGCGACGAAATTATAACTTACCAAAGTACTTAAAGAAGTGTATATATGTTGCAAAAACTTGTAGGCGAGGCATGTGGTTTTTATAGCAGTTAGACCGGGGCGTCGAATGGAAGGGAGATTGAACTTGGTGGTTGAGAAACAAGGGAGTAGTTATTGAGAGGTTGCATCATGAAGGGGTCCAATGGAAGGGAATGTTTAATGTTTGGTATGTCAAATTTTGATGAACAATAAATATTGTTGGGATGGTCTTGATTTCGCGACAAAGTCCCTCGTAATCTCTTCTTCACGCATTCATATCCTTCATTTGTTGCTAGGAAGAGGTGGTCTTTTGGTTAGTGTTGTTAGGTTTTGATACTACATTGTAGTTTGGACGCTAGTACTTAACATTTCAGACATGTATGGTTAAATTTCAGGGGTTATATAACGAGTTCTTCAGTTTGTGTAACGTACTAACGTCTATCGCGATGTCCAGCTAGTTTCGATTCATGGACAATATGTTTTTGGTTTTTGGTGCTGATTCATGGACAATATGTTAAACTTGCTCTTTAGAGTTGTTGTGAAAGTTGGCTCAAACGTTTCATGGTGATTTTTTCCCCTTGGTTCTTTTCTTCAAATTGGGCTCAAATCTAGGCTCCTACTAGTTTCTTCAAATTGGGCTGGTGTCAAGGCCCATTAAAAAACGCACAAAATCGCGGATAATAAATACTTGTAATGGTAATTATGTATTTTCATTTTTATATAAACCGCGAATCCAACGTAAAAAATACACGTCGTTTTCAAAGTGCAACCCTTCTGACTAATTAGCGTTTTTAAAAAATTAATTAATCCGTTTTAACTATGTACATCGAAAATGACGTGCATGATTTGTGGTGCATATAGCGAACCCGTTTCACAAAACCACTTAAAAGCAAGAGAGTATATGATATACAGTATGATTCATTAATTTGAAGTAAACTATACAGTTCTTATTAACATTTTTATTCCACGCGGAGAAGGGAGCAGCTGCCAACCTGCCAAATTGCCAATGCCATGACACGACCGATTCTTTGCGTGATTGTTCCACATTATTCATTATTCACTTTTATTTATTTTAATTAAAATATTAGGGCATGTATATTTCGCAACATATAGGGGTGTACTTTTGTGCAGAGGTCGGAGAAAATGGGTCGAACTTCTCCTAAACCGACCCGGAGGGCCGGAGGTCGATCGGATTACAATATTTTTTCATTATCATTATACTATTCATGAAAAATCCTTTAAACTATTAATTTAACTAGTCTTATTACCCGCGCGTTTCGCGGCTTTTTAATTAATAAATTATATATATTTATTATAATTTTTTTTATCTTAGTTGTTACTAATAAATATGAGATTGTAATTTTTTTGATACTTTATACTCCGTATTATTTTTAAAGTATACAATATGAAATTTTATGCCTGATAACATGAATAAAATAACAAATTTCTCTTGTGCATTATTTATATTTTTATTAGATATGATTTAGTATAAATATATTCAAACTTCATCATATTAATAAGTTTTAAATTAATGATAATAAAAATAATAAGTTTGAAATTAGATATGAAATTTTATTAATTTGATATATTAATATCGTTATATGCTAAAAGATTTGATATAGAGGAATATATAAAATAAAATAAAATGTCACATTCTATCAACGATTAGTATATAATAAAGAATTTGAAAAAAAAAGTTTTATCTTCAACGCTTTCTTTATAATCAATTCATCAATATCAATAAATAAACTAAATAAAATTTTTAATAAATGTCACAGTGGGGGTACTATTTAAAACTAAATAAACTTTTTTTTTTTGGCCTAAAACTAATTTAACTTTTTGTATAAAATTAATATTCTTGTAAAATTAATCTTATAAAGTGTAATTGATCATTTAAAAAATCCATATTTCAATGAAGAAACCACGTACCAATCAATTTGCCAATTCGGATATAAGCTAAATTAATAATTGTAAATTTATAATTCATAATTAAAAAAATCTCCATATTTTATGATGCTAACAACCAACGGATTTGGATATAAGCTAAATAATTCATCCAATCAATTTTTATTTAAGAAACCATTAACATATTTGCATTAAAGTTAAAAAAATGGCTAAAAAGCGTATACATGTTTAATCAATATGGCTTGATAAGATAATTAAAATACGTATAAAAAGGGCTTGATAAGATTTTATTATTTCATAGATAATTAATTAAACATTACTCCGTATTATATGACTAAAGACAAAATAACTCAATATAAAATATTTATAAAATGATTCTAGTTAAAATGATAGATTTTGTAACCATCTAAGATATGATGTTGAATATTTATATTAAAAATTAAATTTAATCTTCAACTAAAATATACACGTAGGATGAAACGTGGATAAATAGATGGGGTTATCATTTAACATGGCTTAAACTGATTGGACATTCATTAATTGACGTGTCAAATAAACCCGGTCAGAATGCACCAGAAAAAGACACATAAGCGAATTGCACCAGAGCCCGCCACATAGGATTTCAACGCCTCTGTTTTAGTATTATATATTGAATTGAATTGATATTGATGATGATTGATATTGATATTGATGATTAGGTTTAAAGGTTATAGTTTGAAAAGAACGGTTACATTTTAGGCTTATAATAAGCATTTTAAGTACCGAATGTAAAACAGAATAGATGACTTTGACCTATATTATCAAGTTTAATAAGTCTAAAAAAGTACAAATTGATTTTGGAATGGTCCAATCTAGGTTTGGTTTGAATCCATATTGGACCTTTGTATAACGCTGTATAAACTTACACGCTGCATATGAATACGCTTATTTATACAATCAACTCCTGTACATAACATAACCATCATTCTCAGGTGTTGAATCTTTGAAAAAGTTTAGGTTCTTGACTAAAAAAAAAGTTTAAAGTTGAGTCATCTTCTTTTAAACTCATAACATGACTAAAATGAACTTTAAAAAAAAAAAAATTTTTATCAAGTTATAAATCCCACCAAATAATAATAATTAAATAAAGGTTTTGTTAAGTACGGAGTTGATTGTACTTATGTATAATCCAATGCATTGAATATTGACAAGGAGTTGGTTGCATAAGTAAGCATCATATACAGGGTTATGTAAAGGTCCAAAATCGAATCGAATCAAACCTAAATTGGATCATACCAACATTAATTTGTGTTTTCTTAGATCTATTACACCTAAATTGGCTTTTCCATCCAATTTTGGTGTACATTTAACATCTATATATATAACCTTAATTAATTTAGAAGACTTTGCTTACGTGTCAATCTTAGAGGAGTTATAGGAATATTGACCAATTATGTTTTTTCCTTGATTTTTTTATTTCTCCTTTTCTCTTTTTTTTTTCCATTAATTTTTTTAATCCTCCATTCTCTTTTGTTCTTAACATATTTACTAATAATCTATATCTATATATAACCTTAATTTAGAAGACTTTGCTTACGTGTCAATCTTAGAGGAGTTTTAGGAATATTGACCAATTATGTTTTTTCCTTGATTTTTTATTTCTCCTTTTCTCTTTTTTTTTCCATTAATTTTTTTTAGTCCTCCATTCTCTTTTATTCTTAAAATATTTACTAACAATTGGGCTTAATTCAAAACATTGAATTCAATCTAATATAATCATTAGGCTTAACTCACATTTATGTACTAACTATTGAGCTTAATTCAAAACATTGAATATAATTATTAGTCGTGACCGTGACACATCACATTTAAATGCATGATTCGGATTTCTAAATTTCTAAAAAAGTTACAATGATATTGATATTATTATTACTGGGTGATTTAAAATATCTACATTTATGTATTATACTTTAGACGAGATAAAAAAAATTATTTCATAATTATAAGATACATTTGTGGCAAACTTTTTTTTATCTTAACTTTTATTAGTATTTTATAATATATATATATATATATATATACTAATATTTTAGTTTTAAAAAACCGCACCATGGCGCGGGAATTGTACTAGTTCTAGTTTATGAGCATCTTGTGAACAACGAGATTGGAGATTTTTGAAAGGCTTATAGATTCAATGCGTAATAGCTTTGGATTGAGTCTATAATTTAAGACTTTTAAAGTTATTATCTCAGAATTTTCCATATGCAATCTATTTGCCTAATGATTCCCATATTCTTCATTGCTCTTTTAATCGGCCATTTCCTCCATGCTCCTTGTGGTTCGACTCATTAGACTTGTCATTTATCTCTTTTGATGTTTTTTTAATCATCTTTGTTTATCGTTGCTTGATTGTATCATGACAGTTTATTCATTTACTAATTTATTTTAGCCTTACAATTCACTCAGGCACTTTATCTATATATAACCTTAATTTAGAAGACGTTGCTTACGTGTCAATCATAGAGGAGTTTTAGGAATATTGACCAATATAATTATTGTGATAATAGATAGAGTAGAGAGGATGAGAAGAGTATGAACTGATGTGTTATTGGGGTTCCAATGGACCCTTTATATAGGAGTTTACACGGGAACTATGGTTTCCTAGAGTTTATCCATCCCAATATAATAATATTATAACACTCCCCCTTGGATAAACATCCCTAAATATTACAAAACTGTCATATTAAAAACCTCGCCTAGAAAACCCAATGGGACCAAAACTAGGAACAAGGAAAAATACAAATGACATACGATACGCTTTGGTGATACTGCCTCGTTAAAAACCTTGTCATGAAAACCCAGTGGGACAAAACCTGATCGAAGGAAAAAAGAGTGCAGTGCGTGTATACTCCCCCTGAAGTCAACATCCTTCTCGAAGTCTTCTCATTCTTCTTGATGACGCTGTCTTCATGAGCTTATGGTTGAATCTCAAGATTTTCTTTGACTTGGAATTTCTTCATGATTGACTTGATGCGCTTGACTTTCATGTATTGGTGTTGAGCTGCTTTGAGTGCACAAGCATAAGGTATTTCAGGACCTAGTGTGCTTTTCATTGTTGATCAAGGGGATCTGTTGTATTAAATGGTGCATAAGTTGCCTCGTTAAAAACCTTAACTTGGAAAAACTCAATGGGATAAAAACCAAGATCAAGGAAAAGAGTACAACATTGTATGGTACTTCAGGACCTAATGCAATGTCACCATTTTCACAATTATAGGTACTTCTGGTACTCTTATAAGGATCTTTAATCAATTGCATGTGACGAGACTTTGATATTAATGCTTCAGGCATTTTCAATCGATCCTTTCATTTATATGCGTATGCAAGTAACACGTCCGTCATTTACATTTAGATCCAGAATTATATTCACTGCCGGTGAATACATTCTCCATATAACCTTTTATAGATATTTGTGCAATCAACTTGGCTTTATATTTCATTTTGTATGAACACCCACTTAAAACCAAATGATGTTACACTTTCCGGTGTTGGAACTACAGGTCCAATGCCATCATGCTTAAAGAACCCATTCTTGCATGAATTTCCTTTTTCTAGCTCTCTACTATCATTTCGATGTCGACATCCATCTGTTTATTTGATGATCATCATATTCTCATAGGCTCTTTCCACTTCTGGGGAATCGTATACCAAGAGCCTAATGATCTCCAATACTTCTCGTGTACTTGAGAACCACTTTGATATTCATTGAGTTGGAGTTACTTTTGGAACTTCCAAATGAGCTAGTATATGTGACTTTGTCACTTTCTTGGCCTTTAGTAAATGCTTTCAATTGCATATTTGCTAAACCTTATAATCATTTCATTTATTGAACTTCTGGTTCACTTGTATTTATCCGCGGATATGAAATGATAGAGAAGTTGCTTCCATGCAGTCTCTTTCTTAATTTGTCTCATTTCCTCTCCCCCTAAATACCGAGCATTTGATCACCATTATAAAGCTCTAGGTATTTGATATCAATAGGGACTCAAATCCCATATATCATCCAACTTCTTTGTGGTCTCATTGTAGTTCATTTGGAGGAGGTACATCTCGGAACATATGCTGTTTATTCAAAACCTTTGAATGACATGCTGTCTTCTGGAGATAATTAGGGAGATGTTATTGTGTCAAATTCGAAATGCAAACATGCATGGGCCCATTTGACCAACGACTCTCCTGGGTCGTCTTGAGCTACCTTATGCTCAACAATGTTTTTTTTTTTATAACATTCTCTACCTTATGTTTCATATGACCAAAGTATTGAGACATCTATGGTATTGGAATTACACTGGTCTATGTGATAATGTTCCGTAGTTGTCTCATTGAATCCACTCAAGAGACATTAGAGACTTTGCATTTACTTTGAATTTAGATGGTCATGTTGTTGATTTGCCAAGATGATAGACCATATATGTTCGGTCACCCTTATAGAGGATCTTCGGGTCCTAGGGTCTTCTTGTCCCTTTTAGTGGGTGTGTATGTGAATGTCAATGATCCCGCCCATCATCGTTTCACATGAATGACCGAATGCCACAAAGAAAAACATTTTATCATTAACTAACTTCTGGTTAGTGATAAGTTTCAATGGGATAAATGGGTGTCAAATAAACAATATATATATACATTCTCACTCTGTAAGACTTGCTTCTGGCTAGTCATATGAGATATTGGTGTTCAATACCATGTCAATTCATACATATGTGGCATTGTTACTTCGGGTAACAAGATCAATGCTCTTCTGGGGCTATATGGTATTCATCTTGGTTTTCCATTCAAGATTGTTTGAGAAAACTTCGGGTTTTCAAAGTTGTTTGACACTTATAAAGCCATAATATTCAACCATTGAACTTCATATATGGTGATCCATTTATTTAATTTAGATGCCATTGAATGGGTATTGTCAGAACTTTCGTTGATGTCATACTTCAGGTATGAGTCATTTATAATGTTCTCCAAGACATTTAGAATTAACCGTATAACAGACCTAGCTATAAGCCACAACAATAACTTTGGTCAAGCGCTTAACCATAACCTCTTTCACACCCTCTACCGGAGGGGCATGCTTCAGGCAATGCTTAGAGGATAGTCAGGAAGTGGCCTTTTTACCTGGGTCGTATTATGTGGTTACTTTTATTGGTTGTATCAACCAAACAAAAATAGTTCTGAATATGATAAAACCCACATTCCATGTACTTCTTCAGGAGTACAAATGATAAAATTAGGAACATATACTCTTCTGGAGTTTGTGAAATCCTTTACTCTTTTAGAGTTCATAAAATATTCTTTACTCTTCAGGAGTTAATAAAAAAATCTACCAGTAGAGTCTTCAGGCTCTTAGGTTAGTGTTGAAAAACTTCACAATCTACGGGATTGTGGTAAACCTTTCTCCCAAATGTTCATTTGCCAAACAAAATTCCGCATTAGACACTCATGATAAGTAGTTTCTTCGGGAAACACTTTGAGCTTTGAATTACAATAAGTAAAATCATAATAATTTTATTCAATATAAAGCAATGAATAAAATAACAAATATATAAATAAAATAAAATTGTATTTGTCCACTTCAGGTGGAGCCATGAGAAAAACTTGTCAATTTATCATTTTCTTCAAGAAATGATTTTATTCATAAAATGATTCATTTGTCAACTTCGAGTGACAATTAGTCTCTATTATGTATATTTCGATCATATACTCCAAAAGATGATAAGTTGCAATTCAAAAATATAGTCAGTTGTCATATAAACATTGTCCATATTCTTCAAGAAATGGCATGATCGATTATTACTCACTTCAGGTATAAGACAACTTGTATACATTCACTTTAATTTCTACACTTCTGGGTATTTGTGCAACATTAAAATAAAACTCATACACTTCTGGGTATGATTTTAAATAATCTTTACGAGGATATACAATATATCTCTTATCATTCATTTACTTCAGTAAATGAATATTGTCACTTCAGGGACAAATTTGTATTGATGAGAGAGAGACATTTTATGAATTTCCTTTTCTTATACAACTCTTCAGGAAATGATTGTCGTTACTACAGGAACGATTTATGATTATGTGTCCATCCACTTCAGGGGATGCCTTTATATATTTCAAGAGATAATGATAAATAAATAAATAGTTGATATAATTAATAAAACTATAAAAACACAAATAAATAAAATCAAATTGGCATATTGTCAACTTCTGGTGACAAGAAAATGAACATCTGCAAATACATGTTCGTCTACTTCTGGAGACTGGGGGAGAAATCATAATTTTCTTGCTTAGCTATAAAAATCATCGGTCCAGGGACGATTATCAATTTTAAAATTTTATCTACTACGGGAGATAAATTTTATCATTATATATAAGCTAAAATATTTTATCTTCTTCAGGAGATAAATAATAATTTCATCTTTCTTCAAGAAATGTGATACATAAATTGTGTTTACTTTATCTACTTCAGGAGATAAACTACCAATCTTGGGATAATATGTAAATTTAACAATTTATATCTACTTCGGGAGATAATGTTTGTCTACTTCTGGAGACAAAAAAAAATACAAAAACTAAAAAAATCATCACTACGGGGATGATTTTCAATCGTTCAAATCTACTTCAGGAGATGTTCCGTTCATCTACTTCAGGAGATGATGATTAAACAAATATAATTTAAATAAATTAAATTAAATAACATACATATAAAATAAATAAACATAAATAATAAATATAATTTCATCACTACAGGGAGGAAATTTATCGGCTTGATCATCTCTGCGGAGATGAGATTTATCGTTTCATCGCTTCGGGGATTAGATCAATTTATCATTCATCTACTTCGGGAGATGATTTCGTTCATCCACTTCTTGAGATGATATATGAATTTAACAATTTTATCTACTTTAGGAGATAATTCATCTACTTCGGGAGATGAAAAAATAATTAAAAAAACATAAAAATAAGATAAATAAAATAAATAAATAATTCATCACTACAAGGATGAAATTCGATCGTTTATCACTTCAAGGATATAATAAAATAATATCCACTTCAGGGGATACGACCGATTGATACAATCGCTTCCGGGATTGAGATTAAATTACTTTATCCGCTTCAGGGGATACAATTTTGATTGATTCAATCACTTCAGGGATTGAGATTACCTTATCCGCTTCAGGAGATATTACAATTTTGATTGATTCAATCACTTCAGGGACTGAGATTCCACTTCAGGGGATACTACAACTTCAATTGATTCAATCACTTCAGGGATTGAGATTACTTTATCCGCTTCAGGGGATACTACAAAATCGATTGATTAACCACTTCGAGGGTTACACATCATCTTCGGGGATGTGTGAATACTTCATAAGGGCAAAAATATGCAGCCCTTAAGTTTTAGGTCACTTTCTGTAATTATATAAAATATATGGGCCAATTTGCGATTTGTAAGAAGTTTAAGGCCAGTTTCGTAATTAATAAGAAGTAAGCATCGCAAACCTTTCTTCCCCGTTTTGGATTTGCAGAGGCGCCGCCGCGGCAACGTCGGTTGCTCTCCCTTGCGTCACGAATCCAACCGGACACCAAGCTACCGGATTTGCGACTCCGGACGACATCCTCTGTCACTTCGGACAGGAGGCGATGAAGGTGGTGTATGGCTTGACAACTAGCAATCGACCCTCTTCGATCCCAACGAGAACAAGAAAAGGGCCTACTGAGGCTATGGTGGTTCAAAAAAAGATTCCGGCGTGGCCTTGGTTAAACCGAGACATCGAACATAGGCTGCGGGCTGGGGATGCGGATCCTGGCGGCGGACATCAAAACTCCTGGTGCCGATGCTGAGAATGAGATCGTGGGTCTCATGAGCCGTCGGAATTAGGCCATCGGCATCGTTATAAGGCGCGGAGAGGCGGTAGCCTAGGCAGTTGCAAAAACAAGGGTTCGCTCATGGAGATTGGAGAGAGAGCCAAGAGGCGTTTGTAGAACAGCGGCGCTCATATCGGCGAGCCGAGGTGCCATCGGAGATGAGGTGTGTGGTGGGTCTGTCAATCTGTCATTGACTACAGTGACGGCGCTCGTGAGCCCTATTCGGTTTTTCGGCATTGCAGATCATAACAATAACAATAGAAGATTAACGCTCAACATAATCGCATCATAGATTCAAGATATATGAAAGAAACTAAGCAATTGATAAGCAAGTATATGATAAAGAAGAAATCGACTGAAACTTATCTTTCAAATTGATAAAAGCGTGAATACGATCTTGAAACCTAAGAGCAAACTCGTGCTACGATCTTGAAACCCAAGAGCAAACTCGTGCTGATAACGTGTGATAATAGATAGAGTAGAGAGGATGAGAAGAGTATGAACTGATGTGTTATTGGGGTTCCAATGGACCCTTTATATAGGAGTTTACACGGGAACTAGGGTTTCCTAGAGTTTATCCATCCCAATATAATAATATTATAACAATTATGTTTTTTTCCTTGATTTTTTTATTTCTCCTTTTCTCTTTTTTCCATTAAATTTTTTTAATCCTCCATTCTCTTTTATTCTTAACATATTTACTTTTTTTTTTATTAGGAAATAATTCGAGACCGGACAGGCCCGGACCTCGAGAGGCCGACAATGTCGGCAGACGACAAGTCGTCTAAACATACAATATAGAAATAGAAAATACAACATAGAAACAGAAAAGAAAAGAAAAAAGGTGCAGTACAAGCGGTGGGAGACACGCAAATGCAGTCGAACAAGCGAACTAAGCCCACCAGACTGGAGACAACGTAGACAAGAGCCGACGCCAAGCACCACCAAGAAGTGACACCGCTGGCCAGCGGTACATCAGGAGTCCTGTGGGCAGTGAAGACGAACCTCCAAGGAAATTTCCGTAATGCGGAGTCGCCTCGATACACACTGCCTCGACTCCAGCCAGACCCGACATCGGTCGCCAGAGCTCCAACTCAGACGAAGAACGCCACGAACAACCAAACTCGCAGCCTAGAACCACCAAAGTACGACGCACCAAAAAAACCCTTTCAGGATTTGATTGAAGCCCTCTCGGGATTTAAATATATGAAAATAAATCCAATTTTTTTTTTTTATTTATATTTTTAGAAGTCCTTGCGCAGCAAGGAGTAGATTTTTATTTTATTTTGTTTTTTTATTTCCCCCAAAGTCCTTGCGCAGAAAGGAGGTCTCAATCGCCGAAACGGCGACCCGGAACAGGGATACCGGGGAGGACGAACGGATCATCAAGGAGAAAGAAGCACTCCCTTGATGCGAAACAATCGGGAAGCCAAAAATGAATAGGCCACCAGAAAAATATTATCATTGATATATATAAAAATATATATCCTATACAATCGGGCCACCTACGGGCTGAGGAAACACAAGGCAGCAAGGCCAGCAGGCAGCAACACAGTGCTAGGGGGAGACGATGAAATTGAACAGAGGCCAAGCGACAGCCGACGCCGAAGGCGGCAAGCCCCACAGAAGAAAAGTAGTCGAACCGACCAAGGCCGCCGCCAACAAGAGGACGATCGGAGAGAGACGGACGGACTGGTGAAAACATTTAAGAGAATCCAATCGGGGGCCGAGACAGAGAGATCGGAGAACAAGATCCCCAAACCCAACCAGACTCATCCCGACTGAGTACGAAAAAGACGATTTGTAGAGGTAAAGTCGAATTAGGGCTAGAAATCAAAAAGCCCCAAATCGAAAATATGAACGGGGACAATAGCCAGAAGCCAGTTGGATACGAAAGCAAACGGGAAACCCGGGAGGCGCCGAGGAGGCTCCAGAGGACTCAATTGGAAGCCGATTTAAGGCAAGAGGAAACGAAATCCCCAAATCGACAGGAAATGACATGGGAAACGAAGCCCCAAACCAGATGATGAAAGAGGGTTGATGAATCGCTAAAATCAAGAGTCGGGGAGACTCCCAGAAGCCAGGGGAAGACGGATACAAAATCCACAACCCAACCACGAGAGATGGGAAGCGAATCGATGGGGATGGCCACAGGACCATGGGTATCGAAGCCTTCGAGAACAGAGGGCAACCCAAACGACGTCGAAAGAATGATCGGCGCACACCGACCGAGAAGGAGAAAGGGTGATCGGTGTGAAACAGCAGTGGTGGCGAACTGGTGCGCAGATGATTTACGCCGGGGAGGCGGACTGATGGCTCCCGAAGGAGATTTGGGCTCCCGAAGGAGGTTTGGGCTCATTCTTAACATATTTACTAAAAACCTATATATAACCTTAATTTAGAAGAATTTGCTTACGTGTCAATCATAGAGGAGTTTTAGGATTATTGACCAATTATGTTTTTTCCTTGATTTTTTTATTTCTCCTTTTCTCTTTTTTTCCATTAAATCTTTTTAATCCTCCATCCTCTTTTATTCTTAATATATTTACTAACAATCTATATCTATATATAACCTCAATTTAGAAGAATTTGATTACGTGTCAATCATAGAGGAGTTTTAGGAATATTGACCAAATATGTTTTTTCCTTTATTTTTTTATTTCTCCTTTTCTCTTTTTTTCCATTAAATTTTTTTAATCATCCATTCTCTTTTATTTTTAACATATTTACTAACAATCTATATCTATATATAACCTTAATTTAGAAGACTTTGCTTACGTGTCAATCATAGAGGAGTTTTAGTAATATTGACCAATATAATTATGTTTTTTTCCTTGATTTTTTTATTTCTCCTTTTCTCTTTTTTTCCATTAAATTTTTTTAATCCTCCATTCTCTTTTATTCTTAACATATTTACTAACAATCTATATATTCTATATATAACCTTAATTTAGAAGAATTTGCTTACATGTCAATCATAGAGGAGTTTTAGGAATATTGACCGATTATGTTTTTTTCCTTGATTTTTTTATTTCTCCTTTTCTCTTTTTTTCCATTAAATTTTTTTAATCCTCCATTCTCTTTTATTCTTAACATATTTACTAACAATCTATATATTCTATATATAACCTTAATTTAGAAGAATTTGCTTACATGTCAATCATAGAGGAGTTTTAGGAATATTGACCAATTATGTTTTTTTCCTTGATTTTTTTATTTCTCCTTTTCTCTTTTTTTCCATTAAATTTTTTTAATCCTCCATTCTCTTTTATTCTTAACATATTTACTAACAATCTATATATAGCCTTAATTTAGAAGACTTTGCTTACGTGTCAATCATAGAGGAGTTTTAGGAATATTGACCAATATAATTATTGTTATAATATTATTATATTATTATGTGGATGTACAAAATATACACTTTACTTAGATAGAACTTTGTCTATAGATAGATTTACTATTACTTGGAGCCTAAGGAGTTTATCGCTATATATTGTACCGGTGGTGACACCAAGAGAATTCAATTGAATACAATCTCATATTCTCCCCTCTTTTGCCCTAAATTATAATACGTTATCAGCACGATAGCCTCTAAAGGCAAAACCCTAATTTTTCAACTCCAAAACCATGAAAGCCACGTCCTCTACCATCGTATTCATCAAGCATCCATGGAGACTGAATTTTGCAATGGCCCGGTGGGATAATTTCGCAAACAACACCTTTCCAAACCGCCCTCAGATCTAAAAAAAGAGGCGATGTAACCGATTAGAACGGCGGTGAAGGAGGCGAAGTCGCTGAGCCCCGGCGCGCGTGTGTTTCACGGGGTGCCGATGAACAAAGACGACGACGCTCGGTGTGACCCTAGTTGTGTGCCAACCCTCGATGTAACAAAAAGGGGGCAAATTAAGGCGGCGATTAAAGGCAGCGTCACCATGCGATAGCATCGGCGGCGGAGAGCAGCAATTGGATCTCAATTCCACCGTCGGACGGCGCAGCGACGGTTCATGACTTCGATTCCGGCGGTGGACGATTGCGGAGTCTGAAAGAAAGTCATCGGCGGTTCATACTTCGATTCCGGCGGCAAGATTCAAGGGCAACGAGACTGTATCCATGGTTGGATGCGGAGTCGAGGTTGCCGGCCGGTCGATTGCTGGTTGCCGGCCTGAAGCCGTCCCCCTGTGCCGGTAGCCCGAAGTGACCGAAGGAGCACCCGAGTCCCGCGTCGCCGTTCATTCTTGCAAATCATACGAAGAAGACGATCCAATTTGGGCAAACTTTGGATTAATTACAAATTCCACCCTGAAATTATCAAAATTTCGGATTGGCATGTACTTTTCTGATAAATAACAGAAAAGGCCCAAACTTCCAGGGTTACAAGTTTTGTCCCTGAGTAAAGGTTCCGATGAGTGGAAAATCTCTTCCCAGAAGCGATGAGATTTAGCGAGTGAAGCGATGAGATTTAGCGAGTGAAGTAGATAAACACATCTCCCGAAGAGGATGTATACATAAATTATATCAATCCCCGGAATGCGCTGTCGTGGAGGTAAGTAGAGTATGATTATCTACGTGTTGCTCACACAAGAGGTACGTTGACTTTCCTTGCTTGATTAATTAGAATTTCAAAAGGTTTAAGGCCTTATACATAAGGATGGATAGAATTATGTTATATGATATATGCTTTAAATAAACCATGATTATAATTTATTAATATTTTGATTTGGTGATGGATGGTGTCATGTGAGTGGTTTATGCACAGATCCACACTAGGATATCATGGTAAAAGGAGGCGAATCCTAGAAGATTGAACTCTACTTGGTAGTGAGTCTATATGGGTTAGGCTCGACTTTAAGGCTCGTGATGGAGCTGGACTGATTTTTCAATATTGGTATATGCAATCGAGCTTGCGGTCAGGTAAGCCTAAACATCATATATTTGAATAAGCCTAAACATCATATATTTGAATTATGATTTTTGTGCCTCTTGATCATGAATGATTATATATGTGTGTTATGAGTTCATCTCGTACATTAATATATGGATTATCATTTAGCTGCTAATTGCAATATGACGTTATTAATTGCACATGTAGATTTTATATCATAAATCATGCAACAGTGCTAATATACTTTGATATATGAGAATTTAGAGCATTGGTAAATCATGTACGAATGGGGGTTGACGATGCATATAGATATGACTATTGGTTAAATTGACCATATATTGAACGGATACATGATAAATGATATCTAAGTTGATGAATAAATAACGTCATCATGCATCGATTAAATATTAGCCTCATCTTTGTAGTAACGAGCTAAGATGATATTGTTGATTCCGTCTTGTACTTGCAAATTATTTCATATATGATTTATTTCATAGAAGGTGAAATATAAACTCCTGAAGTGGTTAAACTTGTTTGTTTCCTGGTCACCGGAAGTTGACATTATTTATGTATCTTGAAGTTGATTTGTATTATATCCCGATAGTAATTGCATGAAAATAAGAAAAGACTTTTTCTCTCATAGATGATAATCGATGAAATTATTGAAATTGAAATTTGAGATAGTTATTGAACCTATACTATTTGTGAATGATATTGTTTTTGAAACAAGAGATAAATATCTGAATTGATATCCACCAGAAGTGGCCAAATAAATTTTAATTATGTTTGGTATATTTATTTTTATTGAGATTAGTTTTGTTATTCACTTGTGAGGTGTATATGTCTCAATTTACTTTTTATAATTCGAAACTCAAACTGTTTCCAGAAGAAACAACTTTGTTAAGAGTTTGTATGTCATAAACATATGCGGTTTTATATTGAGAAGAATTATATATATTGTTCGTGTAAATAAAAGTTATCTCTTGAAGTAGATAAACTTATAAAAAAAAAGAAGATACTCATGAAATGGATAAATTAAAGGAGTGTCTTATGGTGTCTAGATGATCCAACACCTTTGATTTTGCCAACTTTGTCGTTTTTGTTTGTTATTAGTTCAATTTGGCTATTTTAAGGTACATGGAATCTTTATTTTATTTATCTATTTGATTTGCATTTGCATTTTATGTATATGAATATTCATTGGAAATGTTTCTTGACGAAGCAATTATGGGTTGATAATGCCAATTTTATTCAACAAATGATGATTTGGGAGAAGAGTTTGAAGCACATCCTTGTTAAATTGTGTGAAATCAATAAATTTATTCTTGAGAGCCCGAAGACTCTTTATTTTGGAATCTTGTTCTTAATCTACTTGGGTATGGTAGAACTCAAATAAATAGCTAGCTAAATGACCTATGGTTCATAACAACCTCTTTCATTGCCAGATGCAATATATATTGTTACCTCTAGCAGGGGACATGAAGAGGATACGGTGCGCGCGACCGTTGTTAGGATACTGGTCATAATTTTGAAAATGATTATAGATAATCATGTATGAGTCGACTCCCACATCAAGGAGAATGTGGAAGAACAAGTCAAAGTTGATGGTTTGCCTAATTTGGATTTGTAATCTCCCAAAATATGAATGGATCATCGTATGAAAATGCTGGAGTGGATTAGAGCTTGGTATCTGATGATATGACAAACCTAAAGTTTTCGGGATAAAATGACTAATGAGTATATGTATAAAGTCTGTACTTGACATAATTAAACCTTATGCATAGCTCCAGAAGAGCATCAAAATTAGTCCTCGAAGGCATATTGATATAATCAAGCAATAAACTCATATGAGAAAAAGGCTCTAGAAGAGTGTCAAAACACTCTAAGTGAAGGAGTGATGATAGATAAATTGGGATCATAAAAGTCAATGGAGGACTAATAATTGCCAGAAGCAGTGGTTTTTCCCCTTGCTGAGGATGTCAAAAGAGGGATCCAACATAATAAATAGATTACCCATGTTGGCAATATGGATGTGATATGGAAATGTTATCAATGAAATTGATATGTTGAGCATTGAGAAGCTGGCGATTAAATCGACCAAGTGAAGTCGTTACTTATGAGATTATCATTTAGGATATTACTAACGCATAGAATGACCCAGTAGAGTCATCAATAATAGTTAATAAGCAGACATGAATATCAAGAACTTGATTCGATTTTGGTCAACAATAGAAGAAATTCTCCTTCTTGTAATTTATCTCCAGTAGAGAGTTTGATATTTACATGTTCAGTATAGACACCAAAATCTCCCCAGATTACACTAAGTTGTTGTAAAGCAAGAAAGATGATGTATATGGAGGATTGGGTTTCCATAGATGATCAAATACCTAGAGTTTATCACAGATGATAAAATACTCGGTATTTAGGGGGAGAGGAAAAGGAGATCAAGAAGTAATATGTTGCATGGAAGAGAAGTGAACCGAAAGTTCAATGAACTATATAGCAAACAGGCTAGTAAAGGCATTAGTAAATGCAAAAGATAGCATGATTCAAATCGAAGTTCTAGTAGTAACTTCAAACAATGGTGATATGTCCACTAGTATAAAACTCATGGAGAGATTTTATGAATGTTGACAGTGTTAGAATTGATTATGAGTTGTCTTGAAATGACCAGATCATTGATTATCGTTGATGACACATATCTAAGTTTGCACTTGAAGTGCTTGATAAGAATAATTAGAGCTTACAAAACGCTAAGAGCGTAATGCGATTGGTTTATTGAACAATTCATTAGATTGTGAAAGGATATTAGGTCCAGGAGTACCATATCTTTATAAAACTGATGATTTATATGTTAAATTGAGGAGGAGAAAAGTTGTACTCTTTTCCTTAACTTTGGGTTTTGTCCCATTTGGGTTTTTCCAAAGAAAGGTTTTTAACGAGGCAACTCCCCTCACAAGGATACATGGCATATCCCAAATTCTAGAAAGAAATAATTCATGCAAAGATGGATTATTTAAGCATGAAGTTTTTGGACTTGTAGCTCCAACATTGAAAAGTGTAGTATCAATTGGTTTTAAGTGGGTGTTTATACAAAGGAAAATATAAAGCCAAATTGATTGGACAAAGGCCTATTAAAGGTTACATTAGAATGTATTCACCAGAAGTGAATATAATTTTGGCTCCAAGTGTAAATGACGAACGTTGTAAGTGCATACCCATATAAATGGAAAGGATCGATTGAAAATGCCTGAAGCATTATTATCAAAGTCCTGTCATGTACAGTTGTTTAAAGAGTCTTATTAGAGTACCTTAATTACCTATAATTGTGAAAGTGGTGACATTTTATTAGGTCCCGAAGTACCATACAAAGTTGTACTCTTTTCCTTAATCTTGGTTTTTATCCCACTGGGTTTTTCCAAGGTAAGGTTTTTAATGAGGCAGCTTAAGCACCATTTAATGCATCAGATCTCCCAGGTTAACAAATGGAAAGCACACTAGGTCCTGAAGTACCTTCTGCTTGTGCATCCAAAGCACCTCAACACCAATCCATGGAAGTCTGGCGCGTCAAAGTCAATCACGAAGGCATTCCAGCTTATACACATCAAAGACAATGTTGAGATTCGACCATAATTTCATGAAGACGGTGACATTAAGGAGAATGAGAAGACTTCGAGAAGGATGTTGAATTCAGGGGGAGCATACACGCACTGCACTCTTTTTTCCTTCGATCAGGTTTTGTCCCACTGGGTTTTCCTGACAAGGTTTTTAACGAGGCAGTACAACAAGAGCGTACGTGGAAGGCTACACTCTTTTTCCCTAAGCTATGGTTTTGTCTCATTGGGTTTTCCTAGCTAGGTTTTTAACGAGGCAGCTGGAGGAACAAAGAATGTACATCCAAGGGGGAATGTTATAATATTATTATATTATTATGTGGATGTACAAAATATACACTTTACTTAGATAGAACTTTGTCTATAGATAGATTTACTATTACTTGGAGCCTAAGGAGTTTATCGCTATATATTGTACCGGTGGTGACACCAAGAGAATTCAATTGAATACAATCTCATATTCTCCCCTCTTTTGCCCTAAATTATAATAATTATGTTTTTTTCCTTGGTTTTTTTATTTCTCCATTTCTCTTTTTTTCCATTAACTTTTTTTAATCATCCATTCTCTTTTATTCTTAACATATTTACTAACAACCTATATATAACCTTAATTTAGAAGAATTTGCTTACGTGTCAATCATAGAGGAGTTTTAGGAATATTGACCAATTATGTTTTTTTCCTTGATTTTTTTATTTCTCCTTTTCTCTTTTTTTCCATTAAATTTTTTTAATCCTTCATTCTCTTTTATTCTTAATATATTTACTAACAATTGGGCTTAATTCAAAACATTTAATTCAATCTAATATAACCATTAGGCTTAACTCAAATTTATGTACTAACTATTTAGCTTAATTCAAAACATTGAATATAATTATTAGTTGTGACACATCACATTTAAATGAATGATTCAGATTTCAAAATTTCTAAAAAAGTTACAATGATATTGATATTATTATTACTGGGTGATTTAAAATATCTACATTTATGTATTATACTTTAGACGAGATATAAAAAAATTATTTCAGAATTATAAGATGCATTTATGGTAAAGTTTTTTTTATCTTAACTTTTATTAGTATTTTATTATATATTTAAATATATTATTAATATTTTAGTTTTAAAAAACCGCGTCATGGCGCGGGAATTGTACTAGTTGGCTTTTAAAATAATAGACATTTTAATTATAATTTAAAAAATGATTTTTCATTAAAAAAAATTTAATGACACAAAGATAGCCATTTTTTCACATTACAAAGATACCATCATTAATTTTTGAAGTAGTAATTTATAAGCTAAATAATACTTTTTTTTAACAAATGACGGGTTTGTACAATGGAGTATTTGACAAATAACGATCGATTTTATGAAAAGTTTGGCAAATAACAATTGGTTTTGTACAACTTAAAAAATAAGGGTGATTTGTGATTTTTTTTTTGTTTCTCAAATAGTGGACAATTTTGTATAATATAAAAACGATTTTTTATCCTATGATAAGACCCTAAATTTAGATTTTTAAATTTTTTTTAATTAGTTTAACATTTTTTTAAATTAGATTTTTAGGTCATTTGCTTTTTTGTTTTGTTTTGTTTTTGTAAGAAATCTTTACCAAGTTAGGATCTTATTCTATACCGACGCAGGCTAGAAAAACAGCACTAAAGATCATCTACTTCACTCTCTATATCACTTCCTACTCCATAAAATTATTTTAGTTTAAAATATGTCTTTAAAAAAAATTTAAAAATTATATTCACATTTTAAACAACTATACTTATATGTTTATGAATTTTTATTTTGAAAAATTACGTTTTACAATTTTTTTAAAATTAAAAAGATAATTTTTTGCAAAATCTATTTTAAAATTTTTCAAAACATATTTTTTCAAGATAAATTTTTATGAACATATAAATATAGTTATTTATAGTGTAAATATAATTTTTAAATTTTTTTAAAAGATGTATTTTAAATTAAAATAATTTTGTGGCGTAGGAAGTGAAATAGGGAATGAAGTAGGGGATGTTGATTCGAAAAACAGATAAAGGATGATTTTATACCAAATATGGTAAGTATAGGTCCGTTTGTGAAGTTTTCCCGTAATTTTATTACTGGAAAAACAAAAAAAAGTAATAAAAAAATCAAAAGTGAGACCTAGTTGCTCAATTCCTTCGAATTTCAAGCACTATCTCCTCTCTCTCTCTCTCTCTCTCTCTCTCTCTCTCTCTTATTTCTCGGAGAAGTTTCTTCCGTCTTCCATGGTATGAACGTCTTCCGGCTTCCCTGGTATGAATGTTCTCACCCTCGCTCTAGGGTTTTTCATTTCTCTTATGCCTACTTGTCAACTCTTTCGCAATTATTTGACCTGTCATTTCCCGATGTTTCAATTGCGTCGATGATCTTTGCTTTTTCGAGCACGTCTCTTCAGCTTGCTCTTGATTCCATTTTACGGGATTGAACAACCTAGCAAGCTTGCTTGTAGATTTGGTGCTTTTTCGATCTAAATCTGTTCTTCTTGCTTCGATCAATTTGGTATGCTTTGGCTGCTGAGTAAATACACTGTTTACGGGTATAGAAATGGTCTTGTTGAGTTGACATTTATTTTGGTGGAAATGGTGTTTACATCTTCAATTCTATGCGTTCGCTTGGAAATAATATAGCAAGGATTGTTCAGATCCTATCTAATTAATCGGTGCTTGATTGTGAAGTTTCGATTTCTATCCCTGCTTGATTTATAGCTCTTCCTAATCGCTTCATTTGTCTCTGGTGTATTTCATCTATAGTGTTGTAAAAGTTTATTTCGGGTCTAGCGATTTGGTTATTCTAATGTGTTTTATGAAATTGAGGAGTTTTTGTTACGGCCAGTGGTTAGAGGTCTTATGTCCAATGTGATTTAAGTTTTCAATTTGTGATGATCTGTCTAGGCGAGTCAAACACAGTTTGATTCATGATTTGCTTATCTCTAAGCATCTGATGATGTGGTGGACTAACAAAGGCAGTTTGATGCATGCAGTTCTGTAATTTGTGTCGGAAGATAATATTTCGGTGAATCATCATATTTACTTGGGAGTTCGCTCTGAATCGCTATGGCTTGGTTTCGAGCTGGCACTCGTCTAGCACAGATTGCTGTCAAGAGATCTCTATCAAATGGGCGCTCTTATGTGGGAAGAACACGGGTTGTTCCATCACAGAATCATTATTTCCACACCACAGCTTCCAGGCTAAAGGCACAAGCTGCTACTGCACCTATTCCCCGTCCTGTACCTCTATCTAAACTTACCGACAGCTTCTTGGATGGTACAAGTAGTGTCTACCTGGAAGAGCTTCAAAGGGCTTGGGAAGCTGATCCAAACAGCGTGGATGGGTCATGGGACAATTTTTTCAGGAATTTTGTTGGCCAAGCAGCGACATCTCCAGGAATTTCCGGACAAACTATTCAAGAAAGCATGCGCTTGTTATTGTTGGTTAGAGCTTATCAGGTCTATGGCCACATGAAAGCCAAGCTTGATCCTCTGGGACTGGAGGAAAGATCAATTCCTGATGATTTAAGTCCAGAGCTGTATGGTTTCACCGAGGCTGATCTTGATAGGGAATTCTTCCTTGGAGTATGGAGCATGTCCGGGTTTTTGTCTGAGAACCGCCCAGTACAGACGCTGAGAAATATCCTTACCCGTCTTGAGCAGGCTTATTGTGGTAGTATTGGTTTTGAGTACATGCATATTGCTAACCGTGACAAATGCAATTGGTTAAGAGAAAAAATTGAAACTCCTACGCCTATGTCTTACAACCGGGAAAGGCGTCAAGTTATGCTTGATAGGCTTTTCTGGAGTACACAGTTTGAGAATTTTTTGGCAACCAAGTGGACAACAGCAAAAAGGTTTGGACTTGAAGGTTGTGAAACCTTAATACCTGGTATGAAGGAAATGTTTGACAGGTCTGCAGATCTTGGAGTTGAGACTATCGTTATTGGGATGTCCCACAGAGGAAGATTAAATGTATTGGGTAATGTTGTTCGAAAACCACTACGACAGATTTTTAGTGAATTTAGTGGCGGCACTAAACCTACGGATGAAGTTGGCCTTTACACTGGAACTGGAGATGTTAAATATCATTTGGGGACTTCTTATGATAGGCCTACTAGAGGTGGGAACAGAATTCATCTTTCTTTGGTTGCAAACCCAAGCCATTTGGAAGCTGTTGATCCAGTTGTTGTTGGGAAAACAAGAGCAAAACAGTACTACTCCAATGACGTGGACAGGACAAAGAATATGGCTGTTTTAATTCACGGCGATGGTAGCTTTGCTGGACAAGGTGTTGTTTATGAGACCCTCCATCTCAGTGCTCTCCCTAATTATACAACTGGTGGAACAATACACATAGTTGTGAACAACCAAGTGGCCTTCACAACTGATCCGAGGGCTGGGAGGTCGTCACAGTACTGTACAGATGTTGCCAAAGCTTTGGATGCCCCTATTTTTCATGTAAACGGTGATGATTTAGAGGCAGTTGTTCATACCTGTGAGCTTGCTGCAGAGTGGCGCCAAACTTTTCACTCGGATGTTGTCGTTGATATTGTGTGTTATCGTCGATTTGGGCACAATGAGATTGATGAACCATCTTTCACTCAACCTAAAATGTACCAGGTACAAATCTACCCTACCTTTTTTTTTGGGTCCAACCAAGTATGCCTTATTTTGCTGTCATTCTTGCTAACTTGTTATATACATCCTTTATTATTCGTGATGCTGGACATTGTTGATGTTGCTGGGATTTTCTTGTTACTTCATTTTAGAACTGTTTGTATCAGGTTTAAATGGCAGATTAGGCAACCACTCATTTATGCCAGATTAGGCAACCGATTGCCTTCATGCTGTGTGTCACTGTGTGTGTTTGACTAAGGCTTCATTCAGTGTAATAAGCCAAAAAATAAATACGCAGACGAATTAATATGGCATTTATTATCTACTTCCACTTTGTTCACTAGGCAACAGATCAATCACATCGTTGATTAGCCTAAGAGAATAAATTTTTTAACTCAATTGCTGGTAATAGGTAATCAGAAATCATCCCTCAGCTCTGGAGATTTACAAGAAGAAACTCCAGGAGAGTGGTCAAGTTACAAAAGAAGACATGGATGAGATCCAGACAAAGGTAAATAGAATCCTAAATGAGGAATTTGAGGCTAGCAAGGACCATAAAACTCTAAGAAGGGACTGGCTTTCAGCATATTGGGCTGGTTTCAAGTCACCTGAACAGCTTTCGCGTATACGGAATACTGGGTATGTTTATCTCCACAGTTTTACTCGTACCTCTGATTTTAGGATTATTTGCCTCTCCTAAAATTGAATACTTTGAAACATTTTTAGGGTTAAACCTGAGATCCTGAAAAATGTTGGCAAGGCAATTACAATCTTACCTGAAAATTTCAAGCCACACAGAGCAGTAAAGAAGGTTTACGATCAACGTGCCCAGATGATTGAGACAGGTGAAGGTGTTGATTGGGCAGTTGGTGAAGCACTTGCTTTCGCGACTTTGCTAGTTGAGGGTAACCATGTTCGCTTAAGTGGTCAAGATGTTGAGAGAGGTACATTCAGCCACAGGCACTCTGTTCTCCATGACCAGGAAACTGGGCAACTTTATTGCCCATTGGATCATGTAATGATGAATCAAGATGAGGAGATGTTTACTGTCAGCAACAGGTTAGTTACTTTAAATGCTCTCTTGTTGTTTTGAGTCTGAATCTATTGTGCTTGTACTCTGCTTAGATATCAGTACCTATTTTGATGTTTGGTAATGATATATGAGGCGCTAGGTAGACATAGATGTAGACACCTTCTCTTGCAATAATTAAACAATGTATGGCTAGATTAAGTATTTAGCTCACTACTGTTCTTGCAATAATCACCTTTGTTCAGGGGAAAAAAATCAAATTTGTTCAGTCTGACCTAAATAATAATACTTCGGTTGAATAGCTGTATGAATTTTGTTCTCCATTATTTAATTTACTTTCAAAATTGAAAACCGATTACTTTTTCGTATGCTTTATTTTATATTTTGAAAGAAACTGAAAAGTGAACTAAAATCATTACCAAACATCCTCTTTAAGTGATATGATTTGGCTTCTTTTCTGTTACTCTGGTGTTTCTATTTGGAATGCATGATTCCATACATCTGCTGTTATTACAATATATGATACCAGGAGCAAAACTAGACTTGTATACTTTTCTTTTTGCATCTTATGTAAAATATTGGAAATCAATTTACTTTTAATTGAAATCTGATTCCAACAGCAATATTGAAGTCAGAGTTTGATTAATCTTGCCCTTACGGAGATTCATCGTAGTTAAGCAACAATAAACACTCCAAGTTGACGTGATTGTGGATGACAAAGGACTCATAATAAATTCACTGTTAAATTCTTTAGCTGCTTCTGTTTTTTCTTTTATTCTCTCCCTTGGATTAATGTTCTTTCTAAGTGGGGCAAGAATCTCATTTTCTAGGAGGATCTTTTACGCTGAAGACTAAAGAATTTTTGCACATATATGTTAACATCTTTTCTGCATGCAGCTCACTTTCAGAGTTTGGTGTTCTGGGATTTGAATTGGGTTACTCCATGGAAAATCCAAACTCTTTGGTACTTTGGGAAGCTCAGTTTGGTGACTTCTCAAATGGTGCTCAGGTGATGTTTGATCAGTTCCTGAGTAGTGGAGAGGCAAAATGGTTGCGGCAGACGGGTCTTGTTGTGTTGCTTCCTCATGGTTATGATGGTCAGGGCCCTGAACATTCAAGTGCACGTTTGGAACGTTTTCTCCAGGTGGGAGAAGCAATTATTTGCTCCTTTATTAGTGCCCTTAACTGTATTCTCACATCTTTAAAATTTTGGTGGCAGATGAGTGATGACAATCCTTATGTCATACCCGAGATGGACCATACACTCCGCAAGCAAATTCAAGAGTGCAACTGGCAGGTTGTTAACGTCACAACCCCAGCTAACTATTTCCATGTTTTGCGGCGGCAGGTATGTGCTACTAATTCAACATTTAAGCAAACCAAGTCACTAGAAAACTTTGCTGTCTTTTAATATCTTCCATGCCTTCATCAGATACATAGGGAATTCCGCAAGCCGCTGATTGTTATGTCTCCCAAGAACCTGCTTCGTCATAAGGATTGCAAGTCGAATTTGTCCGAGTTTGATGATGTCCAAGGCCATCCAGGCTTTGACAAACAAGGAACCAGGTTTAAGCGTCTAATCAAAGATCAGAATGACCACTCTGATCACGAGCCAAGTATCAGGCGCCTTGTTCTTTGCTCTGGAAAGGTATGTTATAGGTCACACCTAATGTTGACAGTGTGTCTAGTTATGCTCGCGAGTTCTATTTTGCTTTCATACCTGAAGATCTAAACGATACCATATGAGCTTATTTCAATCTTTGTTTTTTTTACTCGATGCTGCAGGTTTATTATGAGCTTGATGAGCATAGGAAGAAAATTAGTGGCACAGATGTAGCAATATGTAGGGTTGAGCAACTCTGCCCTTTCCCTTATAATCTTATCCAGAGGGAATTGAAGCGATATCCTAGTAAGTATTCTGTGAAACTGAAAGTTATCTTATAGTTTGAGCCTTTTGTGCAGAGTGAAGATATCTTCACGGTGACTCTTAATTCTTGAGCAATATCTTATACCCTCTGTGGAACCGGAAATTCATATTTTCTCAACTTTCTTTCTTTTTTAACATTAATGAAAGGAGTCTCTCCTTGATGTTGTCACACTTCGCCACATATAAACATATTTATTTGAAGATGTGGTGAATATTCCCTCATTTGAAAAATTGTGATCAACCCCTTGGTTTTGGAAAGTTGTGGAACACCCAGTCCAGTATATACAATTATACATGTAGAAAAATTGTATGCGATTTAATTTGTTTTTGCATGATGATTGTGGTTGCATCTATGTGGATTAGGCATTGGATTCCCATTTACCTTTTGGGAATCCAATACGTATGAGTATGCGGTTATTTGGAGGATGAAGTTTGCATACCATTGAAGCTTAAGGACTGTCTGGTAACAATGAATTATGAAAGGAAGTATACAATTTTTGTTACTAATATATCATTTAGGTTTTAATACATTCAATGCATGTAGTTTAGGGTACCAAACAAATTCTTGGAGGTAAATTCTTTGGGGTGATGTTAAAACTGCTCTTAAAGCCACTAGTGTGAGGCTGGGAGATGGTTCGAGGCATGAAGCTCTACTCCCTATTTAGTTATTGAAAATTTGGGTGCACTTTTATCTTTTCGAGAAATGCTGTGTTTGCGAAGCTTTTGAACATTGGGTGGTCTTCTTATCATCTTCTTAACTTGCTTATATCTCTTTCTCTAACGTTGTATATTTTCCGGCTTCAGATGCTGAGATTGTCTGGTGCCAAGAGGAGCCAATGAACATGGGGGCGTACACCTACATTGCACCCCGGTTATCTACAGCGATGAAGAGTCTTGGACGAGGAAACATGGATGACATTAAATACGTAGGTCGCCCTCCATCTGCAGCCACAGCTACCGGTTTCTACCAGTTTCACGTGAAAGAACAGGCTGGGCTTGTTGAGAAGGCCCTGCAACCGGAACCCATCCCCTTTCCCTAATCTTAAACAACTCAAGAGCCCCATCCAAAGCCAAAAAGCAGAACCAAAAAACTGGTTTGGTAGCCAGCTGCATTTTGCACCCATAATACAGAGATGGATTTAGTAGGCAGTTTTTACTCCCTACTCAAATCCGAACATTGTTTTTGACATGTTTCCATCATATTTGACTGCATACTGCAAGAAGTCGAGCGGTGCTGTAGTTACATTGCGACGGGAATGATAACAAATAAACCGAGAAAAACGACAGGTCCCGGAAGAGATGATCTGTTTGGATTGCATAAATGTTTTCTGCAGTGAATTCAAGGTATGGGCCTTGACCCATATCTTGCCTACATACAATGTAGGTTTGTTTATTGAGTTACTTTCAGGGTGATTGCTCGTGATTGTTGCATTTATATGATGCCAATTGATGTGTGAAGTTATGAAGTTGCAGCAAGGCTCCTTCCCCGGGCTTCTGTGCTAACTCTTTATTCCTATTTTTTAGCTCTAATGGAGTGATTTTTTTAATGGAGACAAACTTTATTAAATGATAAAACAAAAGTAGAAAATAAAATTGGGTCATAAAATGAGTAAGCCAAACTAACGTTATTTGTGAAAACAAAGGGGCAAAGCCGTATAAAACAAGTTCATCTTTTGGGGTTGGTTTATGCTCAATGTTGGGTCTTGATTAATTGTTTTGAACGATATTCCTTCAAAGCAAATCAAGTAATCCGATTCATCTGAAAAATAGTGTTCTACAACAAGAGGTTCCTACGGTTCTACGTGAGGTGATGTGAGCTCCAGACAAAGATATTGGGGTGGAATGAGATGCAGACGAAGATAAATCAGATCCTAGATGAGGAGTTTTGAGTGTAGTAAGGATCAAGGATCATAAAATTGAACAGCTATCTCGTACCGTATAAGAAATACTGGGGATGTAGTGACTAATGTTTGTCTCCTTAGTTACATGTACCTTTAAGTTTAGGATTATTCGGCTCTTAGAATTGAATGGTTTGCAACTTGTGTTGCGTTGAACTTGAGATCCTGAAAAAAGTTGGCAAGTGCAAGTTACAACCCTTGCTGAAACTTTTAAGTCACATAGAATAGTAAAGGTTCACTAGCAACGTGCACAGATGATTGAGAGTGGTGAAGGCGTTGATTGACCACGTTCGTTGTGGCCAAGATGTTGAGAGAGGTGCATCCATCCACGGGTACTCAGTCCTCCATGACAAGGAAACCAGGCAGATTGTCAACCAATCATTGACAACCTGCCCAGTTGAAGTTCAATGTCACAAGGCCAGCTAAGTGAGCTAACTACCATGTATTGTGGCGTCAGGTATGTAATGTCTCCTACGCAAAGACGTCACTGGAAAACTTCACTGTCTTTTAACACCATTCCTTCTCATCATCAGATAAATGGGGAAATTCCACAAGCTGGTGAATGTAATGGCAGTGATATGTAGGGTGAATTGCCCTGATAACATCTCATGCGTATGCACTAGAATACGCAGCAGTGATCAATTTGAAGGATACAGATCAATAAGGAGCCCAAAGATGTATCCCTAGCCAACTGCATACACATACACTATCTAGTATGAACTCAAACACCCCTGCAAAATTGACTAATCAGTCCCAGCCTGACAATGCAAGTGCTGTACTGACTAACTACTACCCACCAAACAAACGACTATTCAAATTTGATCTGATTTTGCGGCTGGGAAAAGAAATCCTTTGCATTGCGCGCAACATCAGCCTCCACAACCGCCTCCAATACAATGTCTGACCCAGTAGGATCTCCTGAGTTTACATCAAAACAATCAGTACTTGATGTTTGTATAGCCGAAAGAGAGTTCCCACTAAACACCTTCAAAACCATACCTTGCCGTTTGGGTAATAATCCAGCACTTTCAGCAGATACAGGAAGAACGGATAGAAGACCAGGTTTATCATCAATAGAAGGTAAATCTGTGACGTCTTTTACTTGTATGCTCCTCAAGGCTCCGGATTCAGCCAATCTGGCAAAGGTAGTTGCTTGGCTGTGCACATCTGACAAACCCGAGGGAGTTGATCTATACTCCTGCAGACGAAGTACTCAACAAAACGATTACCACAAATGAAGCATTCACGGGGCGATTGTATTTAGAGGGTCAAACAGTCAGGTATCTAACCTTTGACAAATCAACAACTGACTTCAGCTCACGGGTTTCATGTTGCAGGTTTACACTCTCCGGGGCCTTATTTTCTACACTAGGACTCGAAGGACTGAGATTTGGCACCCCTAGCACAACAAGTTTCTTTCATGGATCATACAAGTCAAACAAATCATCAATACAAGAAACAGCAATCTACACAAATACCTGAATCAGCAACAGTTTGATCAGGATGATCTGTCAACGTTCGAGTCAATGGACCGGGATTCATCATAGATATGCCTCGGATTTCATGGCGAATGGCTTCTAACTGTGCCATTGTATCTTGCAATTCTTTGTTTACCTAGGAGAAGTGATTGTGAATCCGTACATTGATGAACAAGCAGCTCCAAATTCAATCAACAGAAACGGGAAATTAGAATCTTAACCCTAAATGGGAAAGGGGGAAAATCTTACACTCAAAACCAGCATCAAAAGACGAAAATTTGAAGTTCAGACTCCAAATCGTACACTCAATCTCATAAGAATCGATAAAAATTATACAATTACAAGTCTAACTTATCAAATTAACACAATTTGATGACGGCGTTGAAGAGAAGGTGGAGCAGAACCTGGCGATACTGGGTTTGTTGCATGATATTTTCGAACTGTCCACGGGCTAATTGAACGTAGGCGATTGATCGGCCAGCTAATCTCCCGGCGGTTCTAGCTATGATCGGCAAATCCTTTGGCCCTAATAACGAAATTGAAATTAGGGCAAAATAAAGAGTAAATCTATTAAACTCCTAACAAAGAGCGGGGAAGAAGATGAAGGTACCGATTAGGGCAGCAGTGGCTCCGAGAATGAGAAAGATTTCTCCGTATGATAATCCAAGCATCGTCCCTCTCAATCGTCCACAGCTTGTGAAACTCGTCGATCGATTGCCTGATTCAAATTCAAATGCCTAGATAAAAGCAACTCGGCAGTTGAATCATTCCATGGAAATTTCAAGATGTCGATCTCTGAAGCTTAAATCAATCTCCCGTTCTCACAAACTGGATCAAGGCTCGTTCGCGCTCGCGGCGCCCAAATCCTCAAGGTCTGGCTTTCCCGTCCGGATCCTCTACAGCAACCCCACACACCCCCTCTTTTTTTTTTATTGGTCCACGTGCCTAATTAATTAATTTACAGAAACCCACCCACTATAACTGAAATTATTCAAAACCACCCACTAAAGTCTTTATTTTTTTTTATTTTTTTTGGAAAATGGAAAACAATTAGAATGAACTATACACGGATTGGTAGTCTATCATAGGGTATCCTTTCGGATGAGAACCTATAGCTATAGATTCGTGGTAGGGTTAAGAGTAGATATTGTATGATTTAGGAAAACCAATCTATTCGCTACACACCCACCAAAGTCTTTCTGCTAACAAAGCACCACACACACCCAACCAACATATTCCATCCATATTTTTCTTGTGTCGGCATTAAAGTGTCCATAAAACCTAAAATACCCTTATTCAATTATGTTATTTCTTTCTCAATCACACAAAAAAATTGTTTTTTTTTTTCTTCATTTATCTTAAATTTATTACACTCAACACCAAATGAGAGATATTCCATCATTAGAATAACATCAGTTGTTTAGCTCACCTCATATCGATAGGAATGATAAGAAGATATTCCATCATCAGAATTCAAACTTAATTATATGATTTTTAGATGAATATTGCAGTTTGAAAGTTAAAATAACATTTGAAATCGGGTTGAATCTTCAATCAATGCTTCGGATCAAAGTCGAAGGCTTCTACGATTACGAGTATTCAACTTATAGAATGGGACAATTCATAACTTTTGAAGATTTGAAGTAATCCCTGCAATTTGATAAAAGATTGCATAGGAAAAATTTCCATTCTCTCTCATCTCTTTCTCTATTTGCAAAAACCAATCCAGTCAACTTAAAAATGTAATCGAGCTGCAAATCCAATGTGGTAAATACGAAGAATAAAAATTCCACGTGTAGTTGGGCCAACCCTGATTGAAGCCTCACAGAGTCCTACACTGAAATAGCGACGCAATGGCAATTTGGCATTGGTATCATCGATCGGGTTTTGCGCTTCGGTATTATCGAAGCGTGTCTGCTTTCATTTCTCACCAACGTTACCGTCTCTCCCCATTCGCCCATTACATTCACAACTCAAACTCCCACTCAACCTCTCTCTCACCCTCTCTGTCCGCTTTGATTCAGCAATCGGCGCTACCAGGTGCATTTTCTGTCTCGATTGTTTCTGTTTCGTGCTCAATTGATTTAATTCCTACTTTACGGTCCCGATTGCACCCAAATTATAGCGTCGGAGTCGATAGTTGATTTGCAGCTTCCTAAATTTCTGATATTTGTATCGTTGGATTATAAATTTGCGGCTTCTAGAAGGAGTTCAGTTATGCGGATTTTGAGGATTTGAAGTTGCAATGCTCGCTGTGTTAAATGCTTCAGAACTCGAAATTTATCTTATTTGTGTGAAATATATGCTAAAGGTCACATTTTTAGGGGTTTAATATGGTTTATGAATCATGATCCTATCAATTGGGGTTTACATATTGGCGCAAGGAAATCTTCAGATTGAAGTTTATAATTTAACAGTTAAGGTGATTGATGAGTTTTTTCATGAATTTTATGTGTGCTTCTTTCCATTTTTCTTTAATCTGTTCTATTGGTATGTAGGATACACTCCCCACCTGCAATCCATTTTTGTTAATGTAGCTTCCTTTACTAATCTCTTGACTGGTTTTGTTGATAGTACACCGCTTCAAATTGTGCTTGAAGGACTTCCAATAATGGCAATTAACGTACCTGCAGCTTCAGCCTCAGCCTCTGTGGCAATGGCTGAAGCCAAGGCCTCCAACATTGTGCCTGCTCGCCATCAGCATTTGTGCGCTAACCCCTCCAAAGTGTCTTTCCCCCTATCCAAAAAGCCTGAGATTCGGTTTCTCTCCAAGGTTAGTATTTATCTATCTTGTTTACTTGTTATTTCTTGTTGCTTTTGAATTTGGGATGTGGCTATTTAATTCTTCCATTTTGATGCCACAGATGCAGGAACTTGATTACTTGTTGCACAGTGATCTTGATTCTGTTTAATGTGTAGTATTATAATGTGTAATAAGATGAATTTTGATGAATTTCTCTAGTATCATTGGCTTTAGCGCATTTTTTAAGATTCTTCTGGTTTTCCTATATAGCATAATCAACAAACTTTATGGGTACTGTTTGGTGTGTCTTTAAGTAGTGCTTCATTGGAATATATATATTTTATTTATTTTGCTATGATATTCTTTTTAAACATCTGTGATCCTGTGAAATTTTAGATCAATACAGATAGAAGCTCCTATCTGGTTGAAATTAGTTGCACTGACTTGGAATTGAAAATCCTATGCAGGGTTCCTCTAGTTTGAGCCATTGTGCAATAGTGAAGGCCCAGTTGAACAAAGTAAGTTTTCACCCATTTTATTCATTAAGAGACATCTTTTCCGAAATCCAAGCATTTGTGAGACCCTTATGCTTCTATGTGCTGCAAAGGTTTCTGCCACTGCTACCACCAGTGCCATTCCGGACGCCAACTCTGGAGTACCCACCGATGCGATAACAAATGAGAAGCCAGATGACAATTCCTCTACTTTGGTCTCTGCTTCCGAGGAGTCAATATCTGAGTTTATCTCTCAAGTAGCTAATCTTGTGAAGTAAGTCCACTTGATCTATTCAGTTCTTTTTTTCATTTGCCGAGAATTGAGGCCAGTTTGTCAATTCCTCCGTTCATTCCTTTGAATTCTATAGGCTAGTGGATTCCAAAGATATTGTGGAGCTGCAGATGAAGCAGCTAGACTGTGAGCTTATAATTCGTAAAAAAGAAGCAATTGCACCCATAGTACCTCCTGCTCCTGTGGTTATGATGCAACAACACCCTTCACCAATATCAGTGCCACAAGTGGCTTCGCATGCACCTACTCCTCCCATAGCAGCCTTGCCAGCTCCTGCTCCATCTGCTCCAAAGCCAGCAAAGTCATCACTTCCACCTCTTAAGAGTCCTATGGCAGGGACATTATATCGTAGCCCATCACCCGGTTCCCCTCCATTTGTGAAGGTACCTCTTTATAATTGCCCCTTCTTTTAGGCTACTGATGAGCCAGATTTGGCATCCCTGTTGGCCCTGTTGGATTTTTGTGTGTGCTGACTCAAAACTACTCCTATCTTTTAGGTGGGAGACAAAGTGCAACAAGGACAGGTTATATGTATTGTTGAAGCCATGAAATTGATGAATGAAATTGAAGTAAGTTCTTCACTTTTTTCTATATGAATTACATTGAAGATATTCTTAGCTCATAGTTCTAGTATACGTATTCACCTCTGTTATTTTCTTCTGCTTTCCTTCATATATTGTATGCGCCGCATGGAATTGTTGGTGAGGTCAATATAGTTATGGATCAAGTTGTATATATCATGTATTGGTTAAAAAAGGGCCATAAAATGCACTACGCCTGTGCTGATCCAACTTCTATAAGAACTAAATAACGATGCTTACCCTTGCTTCTGGTATGGCAAGAGTGCAAGACCAATAGGGTAAATCCGTAAATGGTTTAGTACCAAGTATGTTACTGTAGTAAAAGTTCATGTCAGTGAGTGGATAAATATGCTGATGCTTTTCATGTATTTAAACTGTATTAGAAGGTATGCTAAAGGCATGTGAATTGCAAAGAGTGACAAAATTCCTAGTATATGTGTTTACTTGAATAACCATCCGAAGTAATGAGATTCTCAGGCTAAGCTAGCAGAAGGATATTTTGTTTTCTATTGGAGGAAGCTCCATTGCAGTTGAAGGAGCTTAGTTGGAAACTACTTATTTAAACCCCCGATTACCATAATTAGAAAAGTATCATTCTGGATTGAATCAAATTTGGTGAAACACTAATGCGATTGTTACTGGAAGTTGGAACCAACCCCCTTACAGCACCTGACCATCAGTGTGAAGAGCTAAATACTATCATTGAATCATGTAGTGCAGGAGCAACATATAAATCTTATTGGTTTATCCAGTATGATATATCGTATCTTCGAATCTCATAACTAAACTTAGCATGACATTCGGCCAAAGAGAGCATGTTATGCTGTAATCTTATGTCTATTCCCTTCATTCAACAGGCTGACCAATCAGGGACAGTAGTTGAATTCCTTGCAGAAGATGCGAAGCCTGTCAGTTTTGATACGGTATGTTTGGTTATCATAGTATATACTCGTGTAGATCAATTTCCCCTTGACTTTCCCATTGCTATTACTCACATACCTTCTGTTATATATATTTGCAGCCAATTCTTGTGATACAACCATAGAAATACCGACGTATGGCTCATCCAAAGATGCATAACTATTGTCTGTCAAGGTACCTTTTATTTAAATCTCTACGGAAGGTTCTGGTTGTAAAGGGTGGATTGTTGAGAATACAGCAAAGACCATTTCTTTAGTTTAAAACCCTTTGGCCTTCCTGTGTGTATCTGAAGTTTTATAGAGGTGAGAATTTCCCACAATAGTTGGATTAAACAGATAGTACTTGTTTATTAGCTGATTGTCTGTTCTTTGTAGTTCTTATTTTTTTTTAAATCACCTCCAATGGTAATAATCACAGTGCAATAAATTTGGATTTATTCTTAGTTGATAATTTTTCTGTTTTGATTGGATGTGGAGAGTGGGAATTTGGTTGATTATAGTTTTCAAGAACTCAAGAATATTACTGTAGTATGACAAGTAAAAATGATGATTACTTTGATTACTTGTTAGGCTTTTTTTCTATCTGCTTTAGAGAACAATGAGACAGTACTACTGAAGTCTAGGAATCCACAGGTAACCTAACACTCAAAAAATAATCTTCGACAAACAAACTAGATTATCAATGGTTTAGTCTGGATGTAAGTTACTATTTGCCTTATTTGGTACAATTTCGCCCACGCCCTAGGCAGTTTTTGCTCTTATAGTTTCATTGCTAGAAAGAATTTGCACATTGTCTGCTGCTATACACGGAGTAAAATTGAATCTTGGAGTTTAGGATCTACATGCTATTGAAGTTCTGGGTTAAAATCAACATATATGCAAGCTAAATATAAAGAGAGACTGAGAGAGTGCATTCCTTCTAGCTTTACCACCAACTATCTCACTATCTGCGAAATGAAGGCAAAACAAGCTACAATGGTATGACTGACATTCGAATCTTTATTCATTCCCCGGGCAACTCTTTTTACAAACTACTGTACCTCAGAAGCTCTTTGAAAGCTGCAATGTGCAGCTTTGTTTTTGTCTCAATCTTCACGTATCAATAACGAGAAGAGCACGCATTATGGAGTTGATATCATTTCACCCATCGTCATATCGTTCTAGATTGGAACCTCACTCGACTCTTTTCAGAGAAGAAATAAGCCCAATGAGGAACGCCTATAACAATAGTCGACTTCGAACAGCCTGGCCGGCCTTAGATACGTACGTACATACAACATTTTCTTCTAAATCATATCAGAGAAATACATCTAATTATTTGCAAGGATTTTGTGATAAAAAAACAGAGCATGATTCTTACATATATTGCATTTAAATAAATTACTTTTAACAATATAATGGAACATTCAAATCTAATCAAAGTCTAAAAAACTTTTACTTCTTAATATAAGTGCATATATATCATCATATGATATCATATCAATGGTTTGGAGAAACCAAACTTGGTATATAATTCATTAATGTGTGAAACCCATTGGAGAAGAGTACCTCTCGCCATCTTCGAGTTCTAATGTTATATACCTTCAAAAAATTTCCCCATGCCAAAATCTCGTCATCACTTACCCGCGATAAAATTCGAAAAGAATCGCAAGCCTTGGGGATCACAAATAACAAGCTCCAACAAGGCTCATTCCCGTACTCTTTCAAAGCCCACACCTCATAATCCAAGTTTTTACCTAATTCAAGCACAACGGTCAGTTGCCCGTCCAAACCTCCCAATTCGAATCTGCCCGGTTGACCATGAGCACCCATTGAAGCCCTTGCCTTGGGAAATCCAACCATCTGAAGCTCCTCCACCAGTGGGTCAAAGTAGATGATTACATCACCTCCAACGCGAAGTTGAGCGGACCAATGAGGAACGCCTCTTACCATCGTTGCCTGCCAGCTCGGCCCATGCGTCCAGAGTTTGACGTTTTGCAACACCTGGGATTGAGTTTTGGAGGTGAAACTCCCGTCGGTGAGGCTTACAATACGGAAACTTGTATGATCACACATTACAACGTTGTACTTGCCGCGTGCTTCATCATGATATAGCGCGCACAACCAACTATACTCTTGGATCTCTTTGGATTGATCAGCGCTGAATCGCAACTTTTTCTCGACTTTGGTACAGGGATTAAAGAGGAGGAAATCTCCTGGATACTTATAGAGAACAACCAAACCGTTACAAGTGCCCAACACCCTCACCCTGCCGCGTTGCCCCTCGGCAAAGAAGTCGCAATGAGAACGAAAGGAGCGTTTCCCAAGCGATTCGGATGTCGCAGAACATGATATCCCATTTTTGGATGCATTCTTGATAGCTTCATTAAGGAGTAATATGTCCGGTGGGGCAAGCAATTGGGTGCACCAACATTCCATCAAGAGGCTTATCGGGTGATTTCGGATGGAGTTAGGGTTATAATTCGATACGAACAAGGGATCGGATATAAGACGATGCCATTGCTTGCACACACGCAAGCATCTGCCTACCGAAATGAGAGGAAGTTTGTGGAAGATCTCAACCCAAAGGGTAAGGGGGAGATCAGACGCAGGCAACGTCGGTTCTTCCATTAGGGTTTGTGATGCTCTGTTTCAACTTTCAAGGAGTTGTGTGTACTGCGTTATTTATTAAGAATTGAAACCCTAAAAATCGGTATAGCAATAATTTTTTATTTTGTTTTTACACTTAATTTTATCAAGTGATGAGATGTATGTATGTAGTTATTGATGGAGGCATATCTTCTATCTAAATCTTAGTTTTTACACTTAATTTTTTACACTTAATTTTACACTAATTTTACACTTAATTTTTTATTTTGTTTTTTACACTTAGTAGCTAAAAACTATATAAAATCTTATTTATTTTGATTAATTTTTTTCATAGTTTAGTAATAAGTACGTTTAAACTGTGAAAAAAAATTAATTGAAAGATTAATATTTTATATATTTTTTAGCTCCTTAAAATACGTGAAGAAAGTCAAAACATCAAATATTTCCGATCGGATATAGTAAAGGAGAAGTCGGCTGAGACACATGATGACTTCTCCTTAAAAGTAGTCGTACGAACCAATCACATTTTTTGAATTTTTTTAAAGAAATAATTAATATATGTATAAGATAAAATTAGACCCAATTTGATTAGATATGGATATATTTTTGGATAAAATTTTATTCTAACTCTATTTAATAAATATATCTATATATGCATAAGATAAAATTATACCCAATCTAATTAATATATGCATAAGATGAAATTTTGACCCAATTTGATTAGATAATAGATATGGATATATATTTAGAAGATATTAAGCAAATTTAAATACTACTACGTATTATTTAAGATAAGGTTTAATAATCAATATATGTATAAGATTAAATTCTATTCTAACTCTATTAATCAATATATCTATATATTCATAAGATAAAATTTGAACCAATTTGATTAGATATGGATGTATTTGTAGAAGATATTAACTAATTTTAAATACTATTATATAAGATAAGATTTTACCTATTTTCGCTATATATGAACATATTTTTAGAAGATAATAACTTTATCAATATATTACATGATCATACTAATTAAATAAATAACTTTATCAATATGAAAATATTTTTAGAACATAAAAAGTTTTGACGAAATTGAAATAATACTTAGTCGTATAAATGTTATCAACTCATGGAATTCAATTTTTTTAAATATATTTTCCCCAATTTTTTTTAGATATGGATATAATTTTGGAAGAGTTTAATCATGAATTTTAGGGAAGATCTATTGCTTTTGCTCTTCTAGAATGATGGTTTGATGTAATTATAAATTTCCATCCAATTATGTAATTATATATTTTTTTATGTTGATATCATATCTATCTATCTATCTATTATATACTATATATAATAAATAATACGTCGTATGTGACATATGACATCTTATCTTTATCTTAATAGTAATAACCAATCAATTTTTTTTTATCTCCACCTTAAAGATAATAGTTTTCATAAATTTTTAGACATTTTTGGAAAGATTTTACCCAATTTTGTAAGATTTTTATCTACATGCTAGTGAAGTTATGGGTTAAAATAAACATATATGCAAGCTAAATATAATTAAAGAGAGAGTGCATTCCTTCTAGCTTTACCACCAACTATCTCATTATCTGCTAAATGAAGCCAAAACAAGCTGCAATGGTATGACCGCCATTCGAATCTTCATTCATTCCCCAGACGACTCTTTTTACAAACTACTTCACAAGCTCTTCGAAAGCTGCACATTCAGAACCATTGATGGTTTTGCTGATTTGGTTGAGTGTGTTGTTTTACACTGTATTCATAGTTATCCTTCTCCTGATCCTTTACAACCGTTCCAATTACAACGGAACCAAGAACCAAAGTCAAACCCAACACCATACTCCGTTGTTGTTTTCTCTCAACGTACAAGGCAACTGCGTTCAATTCCAAGGGCGTTTCTAGATAGACGCGTTTGATAGCCCTCAACTGCTTACGGAGTTGAGTTGATATCACTTCACTCATCGTTAAATCGTTGTATAGATTGGAACCTCACTAGACTCTTTTCCAAACAACTCCACACCTAAAGTTGACGGTTTCAAAGTTCATTGCCAAAATCATTTGTATTTATACGTCCAAATATAAGAACGCTAGTCTGAATTCAGTTGAATACCGTGTGGGTATTCGAACCATCTGAAGCTCCTGTATACATCAGACGACCAAATCCAAAGTAGACGATTACGAACCACAACTCCCAAGCTAAACATACACACACAAGCTCAATGAGGAAAGCCTTAGATACGTATATATGTACATATACATAATTTCTTCTAAATCATAGCAGAGAAATACATCTAATTATTTGCAAGGATTTTGCGACCAAAAACAGAGCATGATTCGTACATATATTGCATTTAAATAAATTACTTTTAACAATATAATGGAACATTCAAATCTAATCAAAGTCTAAAAAACATTTACTTCTTAATATAAGTGCATATATATCATCATCAGTAAACATAAAAAAACTATATAATTCATATCAATGGTTTGGAGAAACCAAACTCGGTATATAATTCAATATTTTGTGAAACCCGTCTTGTCTGAGTACCTCTCGCCATCTCCGAGTTCTAATGTTATATACCTTAAGATATCGCGGTTTGCATAACAAGATCTCGTCGTCACCCACCCGCGATAAAATTTGAAAAGACTCACAGGCTTTGGGGATCACAAATAGCATACTCCAACAAGGCTCATCTCCGTACTCTTTCAAAGCCCACACCTCATAGCTTTGACCTAATTCAACCGCAACAGTCAGTTGCCCATCCAAAGCTCCCAATTCGAATCCGCCAAACTGAGCATCAGCAACCGTTGAAGCCCTTGCCTTGGGCAATCCAACCATCTGAAGCTCCTCCGTCCGTGGGTCAAAGTAGACAATTACGACACCTTCTCCAACGCGAAGATCACCGGCCAATGAGGAACGCCTCTTACCATCGTCGCCTGCCAGCCCTCCCCATAATAGGTACCCCAGAGTTTCACCTTTTGCAACACTTGGGATTGAATTTCGGAGGTGAAACTCCCGTCCTTGAGGCTTAAGATACGGAACCATGTATAATCACAGATTAAGACCTTGTACTCATCGCCGCGTGCTTCATCATGGTATTGGTATAACGCGCACAAGAGAATATACGGAAACAAGTCATGGATCTCTTTGGATTGATCACTATCCAATTGCAACCTTTTCTCGACTTTGGTACACGGATTAAACAGGAGGAAATCTCCGGGGGACTTATAGAGAGCAACCAAACCGTTACAAGTGCCCAACACCCTCACCCCGCCGCGTTGCCCCTCGGCAAAGAAGTCGCAGTGAGAACGGAAAGGGCGTCCCTCAAGCCATCTGGATTTATTCTTGAAATTAGCTTCATTAAGGAATATCAGGTCCGGTGGGACTGGGTTTGGGGGCAATTGGTAGTTGCACCAACATTTCATCAGGAGGCTTATCGGGTGATTACGGATGGAGTTAGGGTTATAATTTGATAGGAAAAAGGGATCGGATATAAGAAGATACCATTGCTTGCACACACGCAAGCATCGACCAACTGATATGAGAGGAAGTTTGTGGAAGATCTCAACCCAAAGGGTAAGGGGGAGATCAGACGCAACCAACGTCGGTTCTTCCATTAGGGTTTGGTGATGCTCTGTTTCAACTTTCAAGGAGTTGTGTGTACGTTATTTATTAAGAATTGAAACCCTAAATATCGGTTGAGCAATAATTTGTATTTGTATTTTTTTTTATCGGAATAGCGAAATACCTTAATGAAACTAATTAAAATAAACTAAATTTTAAAGAGATAGTAAAAAAAAAAATATCAAACTTTCAACAGTAAGAAAAATAAAGTTTTCTATATAGAATTACGTACATTGAAGATATTCTTAGCTCATAGTTCTAGTATATTGTATGCTCCGCAAGGAATTGTTTGCGAGGTCAATATAGTTATGGATCAAGTTGTATATATAGTATGTTGGTTAAAAAAGGGCCATAAAATGCTCTACGCCTCCTGTGTTGATCCAACTTCTATAAGAACTAAATAATGATGTTTACCCTTGCTTCTTGTACGGCAAGACCCATGTCAGTGAGTGGATAAATAAATATGCTGATGCTTTTCATGCATTTAAAGAGTGACGAAATTCCTGGTATGTGTGTTCAATTGAATAACCATCCGAAGTAATGAGATTTCTTACCCTTTGAGCCCGAGGTGAAGAGTGACAAAAGTTCATAGTTATTTAATTAGGTGTCACCTTGTGAGGTAGAGATATAGTGCTGTGTAGTTCTATATGCTTTGATGTCCAGGATTGGCAGGCTAAGATAGCAAAAGGATATTTTGTTTTCTATATTGGAGGAAATTGATTGACATGACTATATATGGCTCAAGCTCCAATTCCTTTTGTTCATTGCTTCAACCTTGAGCAAGCTAGTAGTACTAATTAACAAGAGAAACATAGATTATTTAACTTATAAATGTAAAGGTTGTTTGAGTTGAAATTAATAGCTTTTAATTTCTAGTTGGACAAACTCAATTATCCTGTCATGAATCACAGTGTAGAAGGAAATATTAATCTTATATAGGTTCATCCAGTATGATATATTGTACCTTGGAATCTCATAACTAAACTCAGCATGCCATTCAGCCAAAGAGAGCATGTAGATCAATTTCCACAGCCTGATGGTTTTGCTGTTTTGGTTGGATGATCATAAAATGGAGAATGGGAATTTGGTTGATTCTAGTTTTCAAGAACTCATGAATATTACTCTAGTATGACAAGTCAAAGTAATGACTATTTTGATTTCTTGTTAGGCTATTTTTTTCATCTTCTTTAGAGAACAATGAGTAAGTACTACTGAAATCTAGGAACCCACAGCTAAACTACCAATCGAAAAAATAATCTTCAACAAACAAACTAGAGTACCACTCGAAAAAATAATCACTGGTTTAGTCTGACAAAAAAATATAATGGAACATTCAAATCTAATCAAAGTCTATAAAACTTTTAGTTCTTAATATAAGTACACACATATATATCATGATATTATATCAATGGTTTGGAGAAACCAAACTCGGTATATAATTCATTAATGTGTGAAACCCGTTGGAGAAGAGTGCCTCTCGCCATCTCTGGGTTCTAATGTTATATACCTTGAGATATTGTTGTCCCCATACTAAAATCTCATTGTCACTCACCCGCGATAAAATTCGAAAAGAATCACAGGCTTTGGGGATCACAAATAGCCGACTCCAACAAGGCTCATCTCCGTACTCTTTCAAAGCCCAAATCTCATATCCCAAGTTTGTACCTAATTCAAATGACACGGCCAGTTGCCCGTCCAAAGCTCCCAATTCGAATTGGCCAAATGGATTAATAGGATATCGAACCATCTGAAACTCCTCGGTTAGTGGATCAAAGTAGATGATTGCATCACCTACATCACGAAGCTCACCGGGCCAATGAGGAACGCCTCTTACCATTGTCTGCCCATAACCGCGCGCCCAGAATTCCAAGTTTTGCAACACTTGGGATTTGGTTTTGGTCTTGAAACTCCTGTCCTTGAGGCTTATGATACGGACACTTGTAAAATCACACATCACAACTTTGTACTCGCCGCGTGCTTCATCATGGTATAGCGCGCACTCGCCATAAAACTCATCATCGATCGCTATGAATTGATCAGCATCGAATCGCAACCTTTTCTCAACTTTGGTGCACGGATTAAAGAGGAGGAAATCTCCGGGATACTTGTAGAGAGCAACCAAACCGTTACAAATGCCCACCACCGTCACCCTGCCGCGTTGCCTCTCGGCAAAGAAGTCGCAATGAGAACGAAAGGGACGTTTCCCAAGCGATGTCGCAAAACATGTTATCCCTTTGTTGGATGCATTCTTGAAAGCTTCACTGAGGAATATGATGTCCGATTGGGTGCACCGGCAATCCATCAAGAGGCTTATTGGATGATTTCGGATGGAGTTAGGGTTATAATTCGATAGGAAAAAGGGATCGGATATAAGGCGAAGCCATTGTTTGCACACACGCAAGCATCGGCCAACCGAAACGAGAGGAAGCTTGTGGAAGATCTCAACCCAAAGGGTAAGGGGAAGATCGGCCGGCGACGGTGAATGAGATTTTGGCTTTTTCATTAGGGTTTCAACTGCGCAATCCATCAAGTTTGACGCAGTAGAGTGGGTCACGTGTTAGGAGAGGTAACTCAGTGGCACATGAGTTGGCCAACTCAATGTTAAATAAATTATCTTCTAAATTTTTTCTAGATGGATTAATTAGTGGAGTTGGGAAAAAAATTTCAATTATATAATAGTATTTAAAAGGGTGATTTTGGTAGAGGGCCTTTTTTGAATATTCAATTAGTCACTTAGCCCCTAAATCAATTTAATTAGTTTTGCCCTAGCCCATTCCCAATAGGATGGGTTGGTCAATGGTCAAGCGTTTGACCATTGACCGGTCAACGTTGACCAACCCATTTTGATGCCAACTTTTTTTTTTTTTTTTTTTTTTTTTAATGATGCCATATTTTACCGTTTTGATGCCAAAATTTTACTATATTTTATTTTCACTTTGATGCCATGATTGGATGACACTTTTTAATGTCACTTTTTTTAAACCTTGATGACATTTTTTGTTTACAGTAATGTCACGTTGATCATTGATGCCATTTTTTTTACTGTTAACGTCAGATGCCACTTTTTTTATGTCAATTTTTTGATGATATTTTTTTTACCGTGATGCCATATTTTTGATGATATTTTTTCAATGTAGTATTTTGATGACATTTTTTTTCTTTAATGTGATACAAATTTTTCAAAATGGTATTTTGATGTCATTTTTATAATGTAATTATTTGATGCCATTTTTTTTTAATCAAATCGATTGATGCCACATGTTTTTTTTAGCGATGCCATATTTTACCGTTTTGATGCCAAAATTTTACTATATTTTATTTTCACTTTGATGCCACTTTTCTAATGAAATGATGCCATTTTTTTAATGTCACTTTTTTTAAACCTTGATGACATTTTTTGTTTACAGTAATGTCACGTTGATCATTGATGCCATTTTTTTTACTGTTAACGACTGATGCCACTTTTTTTTATGTCAATTTTTTGATAATATTTTTTTTTTACCGTGATGCCATATTTTTGATGATATTTTTTCAAAGTAGTATTTTTGATGACATTTTTTTCTTTAATGTGATACAAATTTTTCAAAATGGTATTTTGATGTCATTTTTATAATGTAATTATTTGATGCCATTTTTTTTAATCAAATCGATTGATGCCACATGTTTTTAATTTAATCAATTGTATATCGATTTAATTTCATCGATTATACTTTCATTCATTGATGACACATTTGTGATTACACTTCATTGATGCAATCACTTGTGGTGACACCACAAGTCATTGATGCAATCACTTGTGGTGACATATTCATTAAATTTTTATTCCTGGATGACATTTGTTATTACGCTTCATTAATCACAATTATTTATGGTGACAATTTTATATAATTGATGACATAAGAGATTAAAACGTGGAATCAAAATATTGTCACCTTATTGCACATATAAAAATACAAAGTCTTTGAAACTACGACATTAATATTGGTTGTATACGTAAAAACACCTATTATAACATGCCATCAATTAAAAAAAATGCATCAATGTAAGTAATATAATGCGGAATCAATAAAATATAGGGTCAACCACTTCAGGGGTTACATATCATCTTCAGGATATGTGAATACTTCACAAGGACAAAATATGCATCCCTGAAAGTTTTAGGCCGCTTTTTGTAATTATATAAAATATAGGGCCAATTTGTAATTTTTAAAAATTTCGGGCCGGTTTCGTGATTTATTATAAATTACAACACAACCCCCTTCTTCCCCGTTGGAGATTTGCAGAGATGGCGGCCAACAGATCCGAGCCCCAACGGCAGCCCTCGCCGACCGCCGCCACCCCAGATCCGAGTCCCTCCGGCCACCCACACCACAGATCCGGCCACCGAAAGCCCGGATCCGCCGCCACCGAGCCTCGCTACAAACCCAGCCGCCATGGGAGGGGAGTCGAAAAATCCAGATCCGGTGAGCTCCGATGGCGACTCCAGCTTCGTCGGCTCCAGATCCGGTGAGCTCCGAGGGCGGCCCCGACTTGCTTGGCTCCAGATCCGGTGAGCTCCGAGGAAGAAGATGGGAGGAAGGAAATAAGATGGGAGGAAGAAGATGGGTTCCTTCGGCTAAAAAAATATTGGATGGGTTGGTTGTGTTTAATAAAAAAATTAAGGGGGCTAACTACCTAAACAAAAATGGTAAAAGGTTCATTTCATCAAATTTCCTCTATTTAAAACTGGTTAATATCTTCTAAAAATATATCCTAAAATTGGGTTAAATTTTATCTTATACACATATATATGTAGATATATTGATTAAATAGATTTAGAATAAAATTTTATCTTATGCATATATTGATGATTATTTCAAAACATTGTGATTGGTTAACATCATGTGTATTTTTCGACTTCTCCTTTATAATATAAAATATAAAATAATAGATTCATTCTTATATTTGTCCAACCATGTATATGATCCCGATCGACTAAATTAAATCGTAATAACGATTAAAGTTAATTTAAAAATTAGATAAGATTAAATTAAATTCAATTTCTATCTACTCATATATTATGTCAATTTTTTTTATCCATTTTAATAATATATATTATTATTTATTTTTCTAAAAAATAAAATTCAATTAGTCCTTATAAATAACCTGGCTTCTATATGCACATAAATTAATCAATCTATTATTCCTTATTATAAAAACAAATACTCCATAAGATATAATTATTGTCATACTATATATTGAAATAGGATTAAAAAATATATGAAATGTCAACTTTTTTTTAATGAATTTTTAAAATAAATTTTGTTGGGAGTGAATAGAGCATAAGATATTAAATAATTTTAAAAACTTAGTAGTTAAACGATGAAGTTGAGAGATAATTTCCAAATATAATTTCTTATTATATTGAAAGAGCATATGTTACAAAAAAATAATATAATAGTTAACAAATATAAGATGAATTCATTAATATAACGGGTGTTAATACCAAATATATATATTTTTAAAAATAAAATTTATAAAATATATATAGTTTGATTTTTTTTTTTCTCATTTGATTGTCGTCTTTAAATTAATAAAAATTAGAATGAATTAATTAGACAAATGAGTTAATAAAAATTAGAATGAGTTAATAAAAATATATTTTAAGGCAGGGCCCGAGGACACATCCAACTAGGGTGGCTCAAACGGGCCAAACCGGCCCGAACCGAACCGATTCAAATGGTTATTTGAGGAGGTCGAACTGAAGCCCGGCCCGAAACCGAGTATTCGGTTTCCGGTTTTTTCGGGCCACGGACCGAAAAAACCGAACCCTTACAATTTGAATTGAATCCTTTTTTTTAATATAAATTACACATTTGATATAATATATAAAATATATGTATATATATATATATATAAATATACATATAGATATTAATATATACGGAGTATTATATTACATATACACTAATATATACTGTATATTACACTTACTGTAATATTACACTAATATATACAGTATATTACACGTACCGTACTGTAGGATTATATATACACATTATATATATGATATATTAGTGTAATATTACACTAATATATACAGTATATTACACGGTTCGGTTCCGGTTTTCGGCCCGAAACCAAAATTATTTTTTGTATGGACCATGGCCCGAACCGAAATATTTTCGGGCTGGACCGAAACCGCATTTTCGGTTCGATTTAGATTCGGTTTTCGGGCCGGTTCACTTTTTGAGCAACCCTACATCCAACCCTTTTAACTTTTAAGTGCATTAATGACAATTAATCTAGTCATTTCCACTTCGATCCTCTGATATCCAAACTCCTTGGCCATAAGTGCTGACACGGACCCATAATGTTCCACGACACAAGCCACAACAATACCATTAAAGGATTAAAATCAGTGTTCTAAAAATCGCGTCTAGGCGCTAGACGGCAGAACACACAGGAATTTTTAAGCCTAGGCGGGCCTCTAGGTGGTAATCCGCCTAGGCACCACCTAGTCTTGTCTAGGCGCCGCCTAGTCAGACGATTATTCAATTTTAGCTTTTAGGCATGTGATTAATTAATTTAGGGTTTTTTTTTATCTCCAATGTTGGGATATATTTGTTTTTGAGTCAAACATATGGCTTTGGATTTTAGAAGGTTTACAATCGCTAATCGGACGCCTACTTTTTCATTTATTTACTTTTTTTTTTATTCAATTCATTTATTTACTTTAATGTTAGTTAAACACGATAAATTTGGGTTTATGAGTGATATTATGAATTATTAATTATTACATTATATGAATTATTTACATGTGTTATGCGTTAAAATATAAAGAAATAATTAAGTTTGTTCCAAGTCCGCTGGTGGAATGAAATGTCGTGTGTTTCACCTCGCCAAAAGTAATAACCCAAACTAATAAACTAGTATAGCGGATAAGTAAGGGGTCGAACCGACAGAGAAACAAGTACTTCAATGCAATATGTGTTTATCAATCATGACACTAACAAAGGACTAGGAACACGAATGAAGGTAAACAAGGCAAATAAACTAAGATAAAGATGTTAGCAAGCTAGAGCGAATCAAAGATAGAAGAATAGAGCATATGGTTTTGCATACAATTTGAATTCGCAACATTGGTTGATTTCCTCGATCTTTGAGTTGATATCAATATTATTCCTAAGCGTATGTCGACTTGACTAAAGTTGAGAGATCCGCAGAAATTCACTCATCTTATTCAATATCACTAAAGAATAACATAAAGAACTCAAGTACTTAGACCAACTGACACATTGATTCAATGCAATAATTAAGACAGATAGACGCAAACCGAACTCAACCTTAATCGAATCTACACAACATAGATCAGTTATTATCATCCACTACAAAGGCATAGAAATATCACTAAATCAATGACTTCGTTTGCTATCGAGAAACCAAGAACGGATCCATAGCATAGATGCGAACTCTAACTAGATGCGTCGTGCGCGGTCATAGAGAGAATCACAAATATAAATAGTGAAGAACAAGATGATAAATAAACTCATGAATAATATAGAAATTAAGTCTCACAATCAATTAACCAAGTCTTGAATCATAGCAAAACCACAAGAATTCTAGGCAAGCATGTACCTTGAATCCCTAAACTTGAATCCTCTCATCTCTCTTAGAGTTAATGGGAATAGAACTTCTCAATTCTCTTCTCAAACCTACTGAAATATGACCTAATATAGCTTCCTTTCGTCGGCCAAAAACCCTAGGAAAGATAGATAAGAGTTTCCATAAAGATATATTGGGCCGCGTATCGCAAATCCGGAACTGGCGAGGCGGCGGGCGCCGTGGAAAGGGCGGCGGGCGCCGTCCCTACAGTGCTGCTAGCTTCGGCAGACTGAACTTGTAACACACTTTCTGGAGTCATCCTTTGTCCGATTGATGCATATGAATATGCGTTGGAAAGCTCTTTCCAAGCACTACGATTCTCATGAAGACCTCGGAAGCTACTTTCAACTTCTCAGAACCTTAAAGATGGGATTTCTCAATGTTCTCCATTTCCGCTATTGTTCCTTAGCTCTTCTTTGTGCATTTTGCTCCATTCTTTCTCCACCTTTCGAGGCCGGATCTTATAACCTACAAATAAACACTAGAAACCGTAGATTCCGCACTTCGAATACCAAATGACCAAGAATATGAATAAGCTTATTAAACACGCAATAAGAATACTTAATGCACCTAAGACTACATATAAATGATCATATGAAATATGCATTATCATCCGCCTAGGCGCCGCCTGGACACCCGCCTAAACGCCTAGGCGCTAGTCGGTCACCCACCGCCTAACGACCGTCTAACGCCTTTTAGAACATTGATTAAAATACCCCGGATATGGTCCTGGTTAATTAAAAGTCAGGGGTGTATATAGTCTGGAATGAATCAAATTTGTTGAAGCACTAATGCGTAGGGATGGCAATGGGTCGGGTGATGGTGGATGATCTACTTCCGTCACCCGACCCACCACCCAAAATCCTTCATCCTACCCGACCCATCACCCACCAAATATTTCACCCGCCCCGTCCACCCATCACCCACCAGGTGATCGGGTGGATCAGGTGAAAATTCGGGTGAAATACAAGACGTCAAATTCATCAAAAAAAATTATTGAAAAACATACGTCGAACACATCGACGAATAAATTAGTACCAAATATAGTCAAATTCGGTCAAATACGTGTAATTATCCACAACTTTCAACACTTCAAGCAAGAAGTTTTGGAAATAAAAAGACATTACAACAATTATGAATAAAAAAGAAGAGAAAACATAGTCTTCAACAACCAAAGCTTCAAGCGGGAAATCGTTTGATAGGTATTTTGAATTAGAGTTTCATTCTGGATTGAATCAAATTAATTTGTTGAAGCACTAATGCAATTGTTATGGGAAGTCGGAACCAATCCTTACAACTCCTACCTAGTGTGAAGAGCTAAATACTATCGTTAGAAAACAATGAGATAGTACTACTGAAATTAATATAGGAATCCACTGGTAAAATTGTATTACTGGTTTAGTTGGGATGCTAGTTACTATTTGGTACAATTTTGCCCACGTCATAGCCAGTTTTTGCTCTTATAGTTTCATTGCTATAAAGAATTTGCACATTGTCTACTGCTATAAACGGAGTATCTGTGAAATGAGGCCAAAACAAGCTGCAAATGCCATGACCGACATTCGAAGAATCTTCATTCTTATCGAGATCTTCATTCATTCCCCGGGGAACTCTTTTTACAAACTAAAATACTTAGAAGCTCTTCGAAAACAAGCTGCTTAAACGGAGTTTTTGCTCTTATCGTTTCATTGCTAGAAAGAATTTGCTTTTGTCTCAATCTTCACGTGAGAATGAATGAAGAGCAGCCTCACTACCGTTTGATTAACCCTAAAATGAGAGCCTTCAAATGATGAATGTTCAGCTTCTACATACATACATATTCTGAGTTTGATTTTGCACTGTTTTGGCTATTCTGTAGCCACCATTACCATCAAAAATTCCTTTTTACATGGTATCAGAGCAGTAGGGGCGTTTTTCTGTTTGTCGTTACGAAGCTTGAAGGAGCATGGAGAATCAGACAACACCACCTGAAGATAGGACACCTCCTCATGGTGGCTATGGATCACAGGAGTCACAAGGTAACTTCGGTGACCCTCTTTTTCTTGCTAATTCAGACCATCCTGGTGCACAGCTGGTCACCACAGTTTTTGATGGTTTGAACTTCCTTCCTTGGATGAGGGGAGTAACAATGGCTTTAGGAGCCAAAAACAAGTTGGGTTTTATAAATGGGTCTTGTGTTAAGCCGGTTCCAGAGGGATCCATAGAAGCTCAGAAATGGACAAGGGTCGACTTTATGGTGAGATGCTGGCTATTGAACTCCATGGTGAGTTCCATCAAGGAAAGCTGCGTGTATTTTGAATCTGCAAAGGAGCTTTTGGATGATATAGCAGAGAGGTATGGTCAAGCGAATGGGCCTTTGATTTACAAACTCAGGAAGAAACTTAGTCTGATTGTGCAGGGAAATTCTTCAGTTGTTGATTACTTCAACAAATTGAAGGTGATTTGGGACCAGCTGCAGGTCTTAGAAGGAATTCCTGTGTGTACTTGTGGTGGTATAGCACAATGTAAATGTGATATACAGAAAAGAATGAATGATATGGAAATGAGAAATAGAATGATGCAGTTTTTGATGGGTTTAAATGACTCTTTTGAAGGTGTTAGAAGTCAGATTTTATCAACAGACCCTATGCCTAATCTGAATAGAGCATATTACCTTGCTAGTCAAGCTGAAAGCCAGAAGGATGGAGGAAGTATTGGAGCATCATCTCAGGATGCAAGTGCTCTTGCTGCTGGTAGGCAAGGGAGCAGGCCTCCTAGCAGAAGCTTTGGGCAAGGAGGAAATTACCAGGGCAGTGGGAATCCAGACAGGAGAGATTTTAGAAAGGAAGGCCAGATGAGGAGTGACAAAAACTGGAATGAGAGAAACTGGAATGACAGGAACTGGGGTGACAAGGTTGACAAGTCCAACAGGAAGTGCAATTTCTGTAATCAGAGAGGACATTATATGGAGCATTGCTTCAAGCTTCATAGATATCCAGAATGGTGGCAAGGACCTAAGGATAATGTAAAGCCAACAGCTAATTCAGTAGGGATGCAGGATCAAGACACTCCACTTGATGATGAGAAAGCTCAAAGAAATGCAGGAGATGGAGGACTTGACAAGAGCTTGGTCAATGCTGTTTGCCAAGAAGTTATGAAGATGGTGAAGGGAAAGGGCCATGCTGAGTCATCCATTGCAGCCAACTTTACAGGTACATACTGCTTTGCTACCCTTGACTCTGTTAGTAAAGAAGAAATTGGTGTGGAGTGGATAATAGACACAGGTGCCACATACCATATGGTGAATGATGAGAAACTGATACTTGATAAAAGGAGGTTAACACAACCTTTTTATGTTGGCATGCCTGATGGCCATATTATTTTGGTTACAGAATCAGGGAAAGTTTTCTTGAATCAACATGTGACACTGATGAATGTTTTATATGTGCCTGGATTCAAACATAACCTGTTGTCAGTTGGAAGGTTAGTTGATAACACAGATTTTAAGGCAGTCTTTGATAAGAATGGATGTGTCTTACAGGGCCCTGGATGTGATGGAGTCTTGCTTAAGGGATACAGAGGAGGAGGTCTCTACAAGGTGTTGCAGCTCAGAAATAATGAAGTCATGGGACACAGGCCAACTATGTCTTCAGTTTTTGCTTCTGCTAAAGTTAATCTGCATGTGCATCATGCAAGACTTGGACATACGTCCTTATCTAAATTAAGACACTTAGAGTATTTGAATCACTTTGATAAGAGTGATATGTTTTGTGACACTTGTAATCTTGCTAAACATCATAGATTGCCCTTTCAGTTAAGTAATTCTAAGACAGATGATCTTTTTGATTTGATTCATGTTGATTTGTGGGGTCCTTATAGGACACAAAGCATCACAGGTGCAAATTATTTCTTGACAGTGGTAGATGATCATAGTAGAGCCACTTGGACCTTCTTGATGAAGGAGAAATGGGAAACCAGTAGCATTATTAAGAAGTTTGTGAGGTATGCAGATACTCAGTTTAATAAGAAAGTGAAGTGCATAAGAAGTGATAATGGCACTGAGATTATGAACAGAGAATGTGCAGAATTTTTTGGTGACAGTGGAATAGTTCACCAAAGAAGCACTCCATACACTCATCAGCAGAATGGGAGAATTGAACGAAAACATAGACATCTTGTGGAAACTGCAAGGGCTATGAGAATCCATGCAAATCTTCCACTTAATATGTGGAGTGAGTGCATACTGGCAGCCACACATATGATTAATAAACTGCCAACTGATGTTTTGCAGTGGAAAGCACCAATTGAAGTTTTGTTCAAAAGGAAACCCTCATATGATGAGTTGAGAATTATAGGGTGCCTTTGTTATGTACCATTTGCACATTCAGAAAAGGATAAATTTGAGGCAAAGGGAAGGAGATGTGTGTTGTTGGGATATCCACATGGTCAGAAAGGATATAGACTGTTTGATCTAAAGACCAAACAAATATTTGTAAGTAGGGATGTGGTCTTCAATGAGGAGATTTTTCCCTGCAAAAGTAAGATGGTGGAAGAGAACCAGGTAAAGGAGACACAGACTTTACCTTTGGTGAACCCAGCAGCAGACCTTGAAGAGCAGTGTGTGCAGTACAGTCCCACTCCTGTTGCATCATCAGATCCATTACCTGAGATCAATACTCCAGTGAGTGATCACAATTCAAATCAGTCTCCTTGGGGAGTTGTTCCTAATGTTGAAGAAGTTCAACAAGTGGTGAATGAGGTGGATTTCCCACCCTTGAGAAGATCAACTAGGCAGGTTGGGAAGCCAAGAAGATTTACTGACTATGTGTGCAATGTAGTAGCAGAAAGGCAGTCTAATGTTTTTCTAGCCAGAGTTTTGGGAGATTTGAATCAGTATGAAAGTAGTTTCATACATTCATTTTCTAACATGGTAAGCATCCCTGAGCCAGGATCATACAGAGAGGCATCAAAGAACTCACTTTGGCAGGAGGCAATGAGCAAAGAGCTTGTAGCATTGGAACAAAATGAGACTTGGTCTCTCACACCTCTACCTCATGGTCATAAGCCAATTGGGTGTAGATGGGTGTACAAGATAAAGTATAAGCCAGATGGGTCTGTGGAGAGATATAAAGCAAGACTAGTGGCCAAGGGATATACACAGATTGAAGGGAAGGATTACAAACACACGTTTTCACCAGTGGCAAAGTTGCCAACAGTGAGACTTGTTTTTTCCCTTGCAGCAAAGAAGGACTGGTCAGTCTTTCAATTGGATATTAACAATGCTTTTTTGCATGGAGAGTTGGAAGAGGAAGTCTATATGTGGCCACCAGAGGGTTATGTAGCCAAACCAGGTCTTGTTTGTAAGTTGCAGAAGTCCTTATATGGACTTAAACAAGCGTCTAGGCAATGGAACACTGAGTTAACTCATTTCCTTGTCTCTCTTGGCTTCAAGCAATCCAAGAATGATTACAGTTTGTTCATTAAACCTGTGAAAAAGGGGCTTGTGATAGCCCTTGTTTATGTTGATGATCTCCTCTTGACTGGAGATGATGAAGAAATTATTGGATCTGTAAAAAGGTCATTACATCAGGCGTATACCATCAAAGACTTGGGGATAGCAAGATATTTTTTGGGGCTTGAAGTTACTAGATCAGAAGCAGGTATTTCTTTACACCAGAGGAAATACATTTTAGATATAATTGATGATTATGGAATGGGAAGATGCAAGCCTAGTGGATTGCCTTTACCCAGAGGTTTGAAGCTGTCATTAAATACAGGGACTCCTCTAAGAGAACCTGATAAGTACAGAAGATTGATAGGGAGGTTGTTGTTTCTCAACCTGACCATACCCGATCTGTCATATGCTATACAACATTTAAGCCAATACATGAATGATCCGAGAGAGCCTCATATGGAAGCTGCATTACACGTGGTCAGATATCTGGCAGGGACAGTTGGAATTGGCTTATTTCTTGCTGAGGATGGAGACTACAACATCACAGGGTATTGTGATGCTGATTGGGGATCATGTACATATAGTGCCAGGTCATTGACTGGTTTTTGTGTGTTCTTTGGGAGATCCTTGGTGTCTTGGAAGACTAAGAAGCAGCTAACAGTATCAAAGTTTTCAGCTGAATCTGAGTATAGAAGCATATCTCGAACTGCAAGTGAACTTGTATGGATTACTGGGTTACTTGAGGATCTCTCTATATCTCCCACTTTACCTATTCCCCTTCCCTGTGATAGCAAAGCAGCAATTTACATTGCTGCAAATCCCGTCTTTCATGAGAGAACTAAACATATTAAGGTGGATTGCCACTTTATTAGAGAGAAAGTTCTTGAAGGCTTCATATGCACCCCTCACATTCGTACTGGTCTTCAAGTTGCTGATTTGATGACTAAGGCATTGGGAGAGGAACAATGCAAACACTTCTTCAGCAAGTTGGGACTTGTGGATTTCTCCCCAACTCCAACTTGGGGAGGGGGTATTGAGAGACTTGCTCCTTAAGCTAGTGTTCAGTTGGCTTGATTGGGTCATAATCAGCTAGCTAAACACACTCTTACAGCTATCTTTCCATTAGCATTTTCCAGCTCTTTCAATTTTAGTTTCTTGTCCGAATAAGGCCAAATGTGTGGGCCAACTGTAAGGACTATATATACCCTGCTTTTCTGTTTTTTTTTAGGTGTGTGAGAATGAATGAAGAGCAGCCTCACTGCCGTTTGTTTAACCCTAAAATGAGAGCCTTCAAATGATGAATGTTCAGCTTCTACATACATACATATTCTGAGTTTGATTTTGCACTGTTTTGGCTATTCTGTAGCCACCATTACCATCAAAAATTCCTTTTTACATCACGTCTCAATAACGAGAAGATCGCACATTATGGAGAACATTAAGCGGTTCATTTATACATCGATTGTTTCTTAGGTAAAGAAAATCAACTATGAACTATTCACAGAATCTTACTCTCAACCACACAAACACAACTACTTAGAGCCAAATTGCAATGATTTTGATGGCTTTGCTGATTTGGTTGAGTGTGTTGTTTTACACTGTATTCATAGTAATTAATCCGCCGTTACAGCGCTTACAACGGAACCAATTCAAGAACCCCAACACCATATTCCATTGTTGTTTTCCCTCAACAAGGCAACGGCTTCCCGAGGACGTTTCTAGGTTGACGCATTCAATAACCCAAAGTGCTTACGGAGTTGATATCATTTCAAGCATCGTCAAATAGTTCTAGATTGGAACCTCACTCGACTATTTTCCAAAGAAGAAGTTCACACCTCAGAGTGTACGGTTTCAAAGTTAATTGCCAAAGTCATTTGTATTTATACGTCCAAAGATCATAGCAGAGAACATCTAATTCTTTGCAAGGATTTTACGACCTAAAACAGAGCCTGATTCATATATTGCATTTAAATAAATTAATTTATGCATAACAATAAAATATGGAACATTCAAATTAAATCTAATCAAAGTCTAAAAAACTTTTAGTTGTTAATATAAGTGCATATATATCATCATCAGTAGACATATAAAAACTAGTCATCCTAGCTACCATGATATCATATCAATGGTTTGGAGAAACCAAACTCGGTATATAATTCATTATTTTATGATACCCGTTGGACAAGAGCCCCTCTCTCCAACTCCGAGTTCTAATGTTATATACCTTAAGAGATTGTCGTCCCCATATTAAGATCTCGTCGTCACTCAGCCGCCATAAAATTTGAAAAGAATCACAGGCTTGGGGGATCACAAATAGCATACTCCATGAAGACTCATCTCCGTACTCTTTTATAGCCCATACTTCATATCCCATGCTTGCACCTAATTCAAACGACACCGTCAGTTGCTCGTCCAAAGCTCCCAATTCGAATCTGCTACATTCATCACCCCAAGGTCTTACCTTGGGAAATCGAACCATCTGAAACTCCTCGGTTAGTGGATCAAAGTAGACGATTCTGACACCTCCAATGCGAAGAAAACCGGCCCAATGAGGAACGCCTCTTACCATCGTCTACCAACCGACCGCCCAGAATTTCACGTTTTGCAACACTTGGGATTGAGTTTTGGAGGTGAAACTCCCGTCCTTGAGGCTTACGATACGGAAACTTGTAGAATCACACATTACGACCTTGTACTCGCCGCGTGCTTGATCATGGTATAGCGCGGACAAGCAACGATACTGATCATGGATCACTTTGGATTGAACAGCATCGAATTGCAACCTTTTCTCGACTTTGGTACACGGATTAAAGAGGAGGAAATCTCCTGGATACTTATAGAGAGCAACCAAACCGTTACAAATGCCCAACACCGTCACCCCGTTGCGTTGCCTCTCGGCAAAGAAGTCGCAATGAGAACGAAAGGGGCGTTTCCCAAGCGATTTGGATGTCGCATAACATGTTATCGGCCCATCGTTGGATGCATTCTTGAAAGCTTCACTGAGGAATATGATGTCCGATTGAGTGCACCAACATTCCGTCAAGAGGCTTATCGGGTGATTTCGGATGGAGTACGTTAGGGTTATAATTCGATGCGAAAAAGGGATCGGATATAAGAAGATACCATTGCTTGCAAACACGCAAGCATCGGCCAACCGAAACGAGAGGAAGTTTGTGGAAGATCTCAACCCATAGGTTAAGGGGGAGATCGGGCGATGGTGAATCAGATTTTAGGTTTTTCATTAGGGTTTTCAACTGTGAATCGTGATGATATTTTTTTTTTTTGATACAAGGCGAGGATTTGAGGATGGTTAACTGCGGTTAAACCATCGCCCAAGGGCTTCCATCCGGACGATGTCATCGATCTCAGCAGGAACCCTCTCGACGACAAAGGAAGACGTGAATCCCAAGTGAGCTAATCTGTCGGCGACCTGATTCCCTTCACGGAACGTGTGATCAATGCTGACATAAGAGAAGGATTTACAGAGGCCGAGAATGTCCGAGACCGCCATCTCCAGCTCCCAGGGACATTGCCAAAGCCCCTTCAGGACGTTGACCAACAAAAGGTAATCACCCTCCACCTCAATCCGAGAGTACCCGGTCTTCGACGCCACCTGGAGACCGAACAGAAGGCTGAGACATTCGGCCTGGGCTGCAGTAACCCCCCCAAGACACCGGGCGCCGCAGGAGATCACTGACCCCCGATCATCTCTTATAACGAAACCTCCAGCAGCGGAACCAGCACTGTTCCGGGCACCATCAAAGTTGAGTTTGATCGCACCGACGACTGTTTTTTTCCACTTTACAATTTTCGTCCTTTTCCTTGTTCTAGGTTGGTTGGAATCCTTTTTTGAGGTGGTTCCTTCATCCTCACTCTCATATTCCTTAGCTTTCTTCCAATTTACCCTATATTGTTTAATGTATTCTATCCATTCTTGCAGATTTCTAGTGTCGTTGTCGAAAAGGGTTTTATTTCTCATACTCCATATACCCCAAAGGGAAAAAGCAAGGATCGATTTCTGGTTTGTCGAAAGGTTTTCAAAGATGTTTGTTATAATGTCCTTGTATCGTTTATCCGTTTTATCTATGTTTCTGATAGTTTGTTCAATCCCTCTATCCAAACTACCTATGAAGGATAGCGAAATACTACATTCGGTAAATAGATGGGTAGCATCTTCCCCGTTATAATTACAGAACGGACATTCCAGGGGAACATGAACACCTTTGCTTTGTAGTCTAACTTTTGTTGGGGTCCCATTGAGGAGATTTTTCCATAGAAAGTTTTTTATTTTAGGCGGACAGTCTATTTTCCAAATCCAGTCTAATGGGTCCGCGTTGGATTTGTTGTTCCTTGTAATGTGATCAACTGCACTGGCTGTAGAAAACCAACCGTTTCTGCTAGGCATCCAATACAGTCGGTCTTCTATATCATTTATCGGAATGTGAACATCAAGATTTTTTTGAACTATGTCTAGTGGTAGAGCTTCTTTCAGCCTTTCTATATTCCATGTTTTGTCTGGCTTAATGTATTTGTCTATCGTTTCTTGTTCATCCAGTTGGCCAAGCAGGCTTACCCTTCCTAGCTCAGTGTCAGGTAGCCACTTGTCCTTCCAAAATCTAATTGTTTTCCCATTTCCAACCTGCCAGATTAGGGCAGAGCAGAAATCCTGTTTTAATTCCATCAGTTTTGTCCATTGCCAGGAGGTGTTCTTTTTCTTTTTGTAGTTCCAGATGTTCTCATTATGAAGATATTTTTCCCTCACAACTCTCACCCATTCATTGGTTGGTTCCGCAAGAATCTTCCACAATAGCTTCATTTGGAGCGCTTTGTTCATGTCTTTGGCTTTTCTTAGTCCTAGGCCCCCTTCTCTCTTTGGTCGACAGACTTTCTCCCATGCGATGAGAGGTTTGTGTTTAGCATCCTTGTTCCAGAAGAAACATCTGTTTATCTTGTCCAGATCATTGTGGATACTAGCCGGGAGCATAAAGTTTTGCATAATGTAACTTGGTTTCGCCTCTAGATTTGATTTCACAAGAATGGCGCGACCCTGTTGGGTTAGTTCATTAGCTTTCCACTTTGTTAATTGTTTTCTTGATTTTCCCAGGATTTCTTCAAATGTGTTTTTGTTTACTCTGCCATTGATGATTGGGCAGCCAAGATATTTTTCTAAGGTGGTTTGGGCAGTTATTTGGAGACACGTTTGAATGCGGATCTTTTGGTCATCGGTAATTCCTTTTGTCGTTTGGAATGCTGACTTTTGAAAATTTACTTTTTGTCCGGATATTTCACAGTATTCATCAAGTATAGTTTTAACCGTTTGACAAGCTTCTGTGGTTGCTTTTGCAAAGATCATAATGTCGTCTGCGAAGGAAAGAAAAGGAATGGACGGTCCATTCCTAGAAAACTTGAACCCAATGGTGTTCAAGGAGTGGTCGCTTTGTTTTTGAAGTTTCCTCGCAAGAATCTCCGCGCCTAAGATGAAGAGATAGGGTGAAATAGGGTCTCCTTGCCTGAGTCCCCTTTGGGGTCGGAAAGTTTCAGTTGGTTCATCATTTACTAGGACTGAGAAAGACACTGTTTCAATGCACTCTTTAATCCAGTCGCAAAACTTCCTACAAAATCCGAATTTTGTCATTACAGAGATCAAGAAATTCCAGTTCATTCTGTCGTATGCCTTTTCCATATCAAGCTTGATAGCAACCCATCCATTTTTTCCTTTCCTCCCACGAAAGGAATGGAAGATCTCATGTGCAATCAGGACATTATCCTGAATAGCTCTATCAGAAATGAAAGCGCCTTGTAGCGGATGAATAATTTTTCCTAGCACTGGTTTTAATCTGTTCGCTAGAATTTTTGCAATGGCCTTGTATATCGTCGAACACAGGCTAATTGGTCTATAGTTATTCGTTGTTCTTGGGTTATCACATTTTGGGATTAGGGAGATAAATGTTTGGTTTATCTGTTTCAGCATCCTACCGGAGTGGAAGAACCCCTTAATGGCTTTCGTAACTGAGGGGCCCACAATATCCCAATAGTGCTGGTAAAACTCTGCTGTCATACCGTTCGGGCCGGGAGATTTGTCCTTTCCGATAGAGAAAAAAGCCTTTTTAACTTCCTGATTTGTAATCGGTCTAGTAAGGTATTCATTTTCTTCATTGGTGATTTCAGCGTCTATTAAATTAAGATACTCATCTAGAAGTCGATAGTTAATCCTTTCTTCTTGGAATCTTTTTTCATACTCTGTTTTGAACTCTTTTCTAATGTTTTCTTCCCCAATCACAACGGTGCCTTCTTGAGAAATGATCTCTCTGATAATTTTCCTATTCCTTCGTCCTGTAGCGACCTTATGGTGGTACCCAGAGTTTGTGTCGGATAGTTTTAAATGTTTTGTTTTCGCCCTTTGTCTCCAAAACACATTGTGGTATTGTAATATTTTGTTCTTCTTGTTTATCAGTCGTATCTGTCTTTGACTGTTAGAGGTTTGCTGGGCTTGGCAATTGCTTTTCTGGAGAGTAGAGAGTTTTTCTTCAATGTCCTTAAGTTGTCTAAAAATATTTCCAAATGTCATTTTGTTCCATTCTTTAGTTAATCTTTTAAGTAGATGGGTCTTTTTTGTAACTTGGAACATGTGAGAACCAGTACAATGCAGTCTCCATGCTTGGCTGACTATACTTCTATAATCTTTCCTATGTATCCACATTTTCTCAAACTTAAATGGTCTTGCCTTTTTCGTCCTTGTTGAATTGAGTTCAATCGATATTGGGCAATGATCCGAAGAGGAGAAAGCATAGTTTCTTGTTGCAATGTTAGGGAACCATTGAAGAATTGGGTCCTGAACTAGGGTCCTATCCAGTTTTTCATAGATGTTATTTATGTCAGTTCTATTTTTCCTCCACGTGAATCCATTCCCTAATGTGGGGATATCCATTAAATTACAAAGGTTCTTGAATGTCAAGAGTCTTGTAAATCTGTTAGGGTTTGGCTCAGCACCCCCTGTTTTCTCGGAAGGGTCCATGATTTCATTGAGATCGCCCATGACGATCGCAGGATATTCAAGGCTTTGAATATGCGCCGATAAAATACTCCAAAATTCGTTTTTTTCGTTCTCTTGAGCTGGTGCATAAACAAATACGCACGCCAGGCTCCTGTTCAGGTTAAGGACAAATATTTCGACTTTTCCGGAAGTGAGCTGAAAATCCTTCCACAAAAGACAAATACCACCCGAGCGCCCTCGAGCCAGAGACCAACAAATGGAGTCGAAGCCTGCCTTTTTCCAGACTCGATCCGGGGGTTGAACGTTAGTTTTTGTTTCCATGAGCACCATAATTTGAATATTTTCTATTTTGCAAAGTGTTTCCACCTCGGTCCAGAGATTTCGTTTCCCGATCCCACAACAATTCCACGTACAGATTTTCATGTTGGTACTTCAATTAAATTTTTTGTCAATTTCTCTTCTGGTTTTCTTCGAGGTCTGGGATTATTGTCCCTTTCCCAGGGGGACTGCATATAGTTAGGTGGTTTTCTGCTCCAATTTTTTCGATAGGCTAAATCCTTCAGTTTGACAATTTCTTGAATGGGAGTCAAGCATTTCTGCATTTTCCATGGGGTTGTTGTCACCTCCCAACCTAGCCAAGGAAGTGCACTAGCCGAGGCCCAACGAAGGACGCCAGCACCTGGCCAGCCAGTTAGGCAGCCCCTTGAGCAAAAAGCAACACAATAGTGACAATTGACTAAGGGGGAACATGGTATTGCAAGATCTAATTTTCCAACTGTAAGGCATTCAAGTTCATGAGTGTGTAGTATTCGATCGTGCAACGCAAGAGAGGGGAGCAAGAGGTTGTTGTACTGAGAACGCATGTTCAGCCACGAAACACAGGCCCAAGCCATTATCTTTAGAGATTCAGATTTTTGATTATTTGTCATGGTGTGGGTAGTTTTCAGGTGTACATCTTGTTCAATCCTGGGTTCAAGAGTAGTCTTTCTCTCTTTGTCACCCTCGTGGGATTGTCTAGCCATGGTTCCATTGTTCAGTATTGTAAGACTGCTCCAATCAGCACAATGTTGAAGTCTCCGGAAAACCTGAAAAGCAACACCAACACTACCCGAAGGCAAACCAATACCTAGTCATAGAACTGATAAAGAACCAAACCAGCAATAGCATAAACACCAAGCTAGGTTCATAGCCAAACACAGTAGTACAACAGCAAGCCACAATACAACTAACATACAAGAGAAGGAGAAGGACCACTCCTCTCTAGGGATCATGCTCCTTCCACCCCAGACAAAAGGGGTGACTAGACAACACCCACAACCCCGTACAACCCAAAAGGGGGCGATCAACCAGACAACAAAGGGTGGAAGGAACATCATCATGATTCTAGTTCTACTTAGCCACTTAGAGTCTACATTTCTACATATCATTTGGTACAAAAGGTGCACATACAAGATAGGCGACGCTGCTTTCTTCATCCGATCTTGATCTTTTTGGAGTTTGAGTCTACTTTCATGCGGGATGATGCATCCTCACCTAGGTCGGATTTCCTCTTGCTTGATTCGGAGTTAGACCGAGAGCCCTTATTCATCTCCAGCTTCTTCATCTTGGTAGTAACTGAGATGTGCGATGATTTGTCAATTTCAGCTTGGTCCCTTTGCTCTTTCGTAAGAGATACAACCACCCGACCTTCTTCTTCAGCAGTGACCATGTCATCCTCGCCATCATCATCCATGTAGTCCTCATCAGCCTCCTCATCTTGGGTCTTATGCTCCTAGTCTTTGTTATCAGAAGAATCCTGCTTTTTTACATTTTTCATCTCTGTCATTGTGGCTTCAGAGTTCATATCAGCCTGCAGGTTATCGTTTGGAGATTTCTTCATGGTTTTTTTCATGTTGTCATCTTTGGTCTTTGCGGAGTTCTCCTCTGACGAGTGCTTCCCTGCCTTCTCGGCTGAATCCTTTTTGCTCCCCTTCACACTGGGATTTGACTCCTTGCTAGCTGAATGAGAAGAAGATGAGAGATGCTCCACCAGAAAGATCTGTTTAGCCCCCATCTCAGCCCTACTGGTGTCCCCTCTCGTATCTCCAGGGCGATCAGAGCGGTTCTTCATTCGCTTCCACACCTCAGCATCCTTCTCCCTTGCAGTGGTCTGAGTCTTAGTTCGAGGGTTGAGACCCTTCGGCAGTATCACTTTCACTGGTTTGAAGGAGTAGTTGAGCAAGGGGCAGTCCTCGAAGAGATGGTCAAGCTTCCCGCAGTTTCCGTAACCCTTAGGGAACTCCTCGAACCAGACAGTGTATGTTTTCACCTCATTTGAGTCGTCCGGGATCACTATCTGATCAGACCTGATGTTCTTGACATCCATGTTAATACAAATCCGGGGGAACCTAACATTGATTCCTTTCTCCGTATAGCTGTCCAGCCTGATGAACTTGCCAAGATTATTCTTTTCAACCACCGTTTTGAGAACCTTGCTACTGATGAATTCCGGAGGCAATTGAAGGATCCGAATCCACATATCGACCACTGTCGTGGATACTGTCTTTGGGTCAAAGTTCGGAGACCAAGGCTTTAGCAGGAGAAGGTTACCATAAACATGGTAAGGTCGAGAGTCCCAAACCCAGTTTTTGTCAATCGGGTTGTTGAAACGGAACTCAAACCATCCCTCCGCCTTCGGGAACACCTGGTATCGACCGCCTGCAGGCCGCCAGCAGTCCTTGTCCAACTTAGCTTTGAGGGTCTCCATGTCCAAGTAATCTCCAATGACAAATCCATATAGAGACACTTCCTTCAATTTTTCGATGTTTTCCTTGACTCCCTTCAATTCTGCTCGGAACATCTGAAGGTCCTTTTCATCCATCAGGAGCTTCCCTTTTCCTTTGACATGTGTTTTCCTTCTGTCATGTTTCTCCTCCTTGTTCGTTGATGCTTGGTCCATTGGTTGTTTGTTTTTCAGTTTTTCCTTTTCCTGGGTTCTTTTCTCATCACCGTGGGGTGTGGTTTCCTGTTTCTTTGATTGCTCAGCCCCATGCCCTTGGTCTTTGTTCAGTTTCTTCAATTCATTGTTGTTCAGCTCCACATTCTCCATTCTTTTCTCCTTTTTTTCCTGACTCGCATCCATAGCGCAAATTGCCTGCTTGTAGGACTTCTTCTCCTTGCTCATTCTTCCTCGGCAGCCCTGTTGCCACAGGAAAGGATTTAGGTGGGAGAGAAGGTTTGAGAGAGTATCTTGAGAGAGATCTGGGTTCATTTTCTCTGGGGTTCTCCCCCTTTTATAGGCAGGGTTATTGGTCGTCAATTGGGATTCATTAGGATAGAGGATAGGTTCAAGCTTACTCGTATCTTCCCTTAGATAAAGCGGGTTCAGAGGAGCGCTTCGATCCTCGAAGCCAGCCTCTGAAAACCCCCACACCAACAACAGCAACAGAACCACTACAGTGGCGCCGTTCAGAGACGTAGGTGCCTTCCAAACAGCAAAAGTAGTACCAAATCGGCAGAGACGGAGAGATCTTTGCCATGATTGCCTATATTCCAAGCCCGCGCCGCTCACTCTGTATACTTTGATTTTTATTTTTCCCTGCTCAGAGACCGAAATCTTCCCGCCACTCACTGTTCCTTCTTCATCTTCTATAGTGTTTTCTGTCCCCCAGTTGTACCCTTTTCTCTTTGATTTCTTCCATCTGTTCCAATTACCGAACACATTCTTCCGTCGAAGGGATTTTTGGGATTTTTCCTGTACAATCTCATTGTTTCTCCCTTTAGGGTTGGGTTGAGAATTGTTTCTGGGTTTTGGGAGAGGGAAATTATTCTGGGGGCAGGATTTTCGTTTGGATTGATGTCGGCGGTAAGGCTCGGGCTGGGCTAGGGTTTTCCTGGTTGTGATTGTGGCGGCACACTGCTCGGAGATCGCTTTCGCTTTCTCTTTCTCTCTCATCGCTCTCAGGATCGTGATACGTTGTGAATCGTGATGATATGTTTGAAGGAGTTGTGACGTTGTGTACGCTATTTATTTTATATATATATAACCTTTAAAGTTGTTAAGAGTAATATATATGTTTTCAAATATTTTATTTTTCCGCGGGTTTAACCCATATTTTTATCAAGTGATGGGATGTTGATGGATATATTACATATCTTCTACAGTATAATATTAAAAAAAAAAGAAGATTTCAAGTAAGATATAGTTTCAAAATTTCCCATCCAAAATCGGAATAGATAAATACATTTAGCATTTAATCTTTGAAAGGATTTTATTCCCCTTTTATTTTTCATGATGATAGAGTCAGCAATAAGTTGATCAAAGGGCATCTCCTATTTTTAGTTTTTTTTTTTATCTCGTGTGCCTATCTTTATTTAGAAGATCGTCCTAGTTTTTTGTTTAACGATTTTTCTATTCTATATATGCCAATAGGATAATAACACTAATTTAGAAATTTTTTAAAATTTTAATTAGTTTTTTTTTTCAATTAGATTTTTAAGGGCCTTTTTTGTAAAGAATCTTTTCCAATTTAGAGTCTTATCATATACTTGGGCATAGGATAGAAAAACCGTTTTCCTAATTTTAACTTGCTTGATGAAAACTTATAAGTTACCCTTCCTATTTTATTCACAACTTAATATCTCTTTCAATAATGTTTTAAAAGAATACATATCCTTTATTGATTAAAAAAAAGAGGGATTTTGTTCAAATGGACCTTTAAGCATATTTGGTTAGCTAGATAGGCCCATTAATTGTTTTTTTAGCATGCTTAGCCCATTAATTGATTTTTTAGCTTGCTTAGCCCTCTTGACCGGTCAACCCATTTTGATGCCAACTTTTTTTTTTTTTTTTTTGATGCCAACTTTTTTTTTTTTTTTTAGTGATGCCATATTTTACCGTTTTGATGCCAATATTTTGTGGTGACAATTTTATATAATTGATGGCATAAGAGCTTAAAACGTGGAATCAAAATATTGTCACCTTATTGTCACTTTTCTAATGAAATGATTGGATGACTTTTTTTTTAATGCCACTTTTTTAAAACATTGATGACATTTTTTGTGATGTCATATTTTACCGTTTTGATGCCAAAATTTTATTACATTTTATTTTCACTCTGATGCCACTTTTCTAATTAAATTATTGGATGACACTTTTTTTAAACTTTGATGACATTTTTTGTTTACTCTAATGTCACGTTGACCATTGATGCAATTTTGAAAAATTTGTAGCACATTAAAGAAAAAAATGTCATCAAAAATACTACTTTGAAAAAATATCATCAAAAATATGGCATCACGGTAAAAAAAATATTATCAAAAAATTGACATAAAAAAGTTGCATCAAAGTGAAAATAAAATATAGTAAAATTTTGGCATCAAAACGGTAAAATATGGCATCACTAAAAAAAAAAAGTTGGCATCAAAAAAAAAAAAAGTTGGCATCAAAATGGGTTGGTCAACGTTGACCGGTCAACGGTCAACCGTTGACCGGTCAATGGTCAAACGGTTGACCATTGACCAACCCACCCTATTGGGAAGGGGGCTAGGGCAAAACTAATTAAATTGATTTATGGGCTAGGTGCTAATTGGATATTTAAAAAAGGCCCAGTACCAAAATCACCCTAAAAAAACTGTGGTGATTTATCAAACAAAACAAGAAGCAAGATAATCTTTAAATCCGCGATTCACCAATTCAAACATAGAAAAATCCTATATAAATTATAGGCGAAACTAATTAAAATAACCCGACCTTTAAGGGTGTGTTAAAAATATATCCCAACCTTTCAAGTGTAAGATAAATATCCCGACCTTTAAAGGGGTGTTAAAAATATATCTCAACCATTCAAATGTAATATAAATATCTCGACCTTTATAGGTGATATTAAAATAATATCTCAAAAATTATTAATAAAAAAAACTTTAAAAAATCTATATAAAAAAATTATAGATTTACATATCTTTCATCTTTTATATTTTACACACACTATTTTCTTATAACTCTATATTAAAAACCTTGTTTTATTAAACCACTTTTCTTTTCTTTTTTTTTATCAAGGGAAATAAATAAATTAATAAAATATATATATAATGATATATTTACAAGTGTTTAATATTTTATTTAGATTATTTTTATATTTGAGGGATAACACCCATATTCGTATAATGGACCATTTAACTAATTTCTCATTTTTGATGAAAATTTAAAATAGAAAGAAGAATATTTAGAATTTTAGTAAATAAATTATGTAAAAAAAATGGGACAATTGAACAAAGAAGAATAATATGGATAATTGAAATATTAATAAAGTGTCTTGAATTTTTTTTAAAAATAATAAATGAAAAAACTTGTTTTCTTAAACCCTTATATTAATTTTTTATATATTTTGTAAATTTTTTTTTATTAATTTAGTTTGCCACATATGTATGCCATGTTAGTTTTTTTTTGTAGAGAATTATTTTATATATTATTTGAACATCACTTATAAAGGTTGATATATTTATCTTACATTTGAAAGGTAGGGATATATTTTTAACATATCCTTAAAGGTCGGGATATTTATCTTACGTTTGAAAGGTTAAGATATATTTTTAACACACCCTTAAAGGTCGGGTTATTTTAATTAGTTTCACCTAAATTATATACTGTATTATATATTATATATTATTATTATTATTATTACTATTACTATTATATATTATTATATCTTTATTATATCTATTATTCCTGTTCATTAAATAAAACCAACACCATATTCCGTTTTTTTTTTCCAGTGGGCAAAAAGTAGCAAAAGAAGTATGAAAAAACATGTCCTTCCTTCTCCTTTCTTTGTGTGCTCGAAAACGCATGGTTTCATTGTCTTCAAACAACTAAAATAGTAGTAATATGGAATTGGATTATGCAAAAACACACACTAAATATCTTTTATTTTCTTTAGCTATATAGAGTATATATTTATTTAAATTTAAGGTATCTTTATCAAATCGTTTTATAGTTTAGACAAATTTAAGAGGTGTAATGTGATGGGTAAAAGATAAAGCATCATAGTCTCATAGAGGATTAAAACTCATTTTTCTTTGGCAAAAGGCTATAAGATTTCTTTTATTTGCCTTCAAGTAATGTGGATATGTTAGGAGAAGTGTGGAAGCGCTCGATTTACTATTATTTGTTAAATTTGAAGTAGTATTGATCGTCTCGAGAAAGGACTTTACCATGATAACCAAAGATTTCGAAAAATAACATGACAAAAAGCATGGACAAAATGACACATTAGTAGAAAATTGACGTGTATTTTGTTTAAGACGTCAAACTCGATTAAAAATATTATGAAAAAACCCGAACATGGTTTATGAAAAGCACTAGTTGGATTTAGAATGGAATCCCGCTGGTCTTGTGCTCTCAACTTAAAATGACTAGCAAATGATGTGCTTGAACGTGTAAACCTACTAGAATTTATCAAAATATAACTATTGAGGGTAGCAATACATCTGAAGTCCCATAATCGATCAACACTTTTCTAAATGCAAAAGCGGAACAAAGCCTAGCACATCTACTAAATAAATGTTCATCATCCAATTATCTACTAAATTTGTGGCCCCACCATAATGCCCATACCTTCCCTTCTCTTCCCTCATTTTTTATCCTGGCAAATGGACTTGAATTTTTTATGCTGACAACCGGGGCGGAGCCAGAAAAAATCCGAGGGGGGCTCAACTAAATTTTCGGGATTTTTTTTTTTGAAGATATATATAAGATACAATTTTTGTTATAAGAAATATAGTATAAAGCACACTAAATTTATGATTTAAATAGCTATTTTGAGTTTAAAATGCTAAAAGGAGAAAAAAATCCCTAAAATGAAGCTATAAGGATTCGAACTTAAGACCTTATCATTCTATTTTTCAACCCATACCAACTAAGCTAAGCAAACTTATTGATTCAATGCTCTTTTTAAATATTTTTAACCCTTAAATTATCAAAAATTACAAAAAAAATAAATTTTTTTTTTTTTTTTTTGCGTTTTCCCCCGACCCAGGGGGGCTCGAGCCACCTCATGCCCCCCTCCCTCCGCCCCTGCTGACAACTGAAGGAAACACAAAGCAATTGATATGGATAACTGAGCAATTGAAGCGGACAACAGAAGGAAACACACCACAATTGAAGCAGAGAACTGAGCAATTGAAGCAAAAGAGGAAATTGAAATTGAGGAAGACCTATAAAAATGCGGATAAATACAGCAAAGAAACAAAGAGGGGCAGAACAGTGGTAGCGAGTAAACTCGATCTAGAGGCAGACAAACACCTAAACCCTTCAATGCCGGTGTCTGCCAGTGGTAGCGAGCACGACGCAGCTGTATCCTCGGCGTGTTCCGCTTCCCCACGCCTCTCCTACCTCGTCCAGAACTTCCTCGAAAACAAACCGGTGGTGCCGGAGACCCAACGGCGATGATTCGGAGGATGATTGCACGGCCTCCGATCCAACTGATTTGACACGCAAAGCGGTGAATCAGATGAAATCGCCAGAGCTTATGCTGAGGCAAACAGAGATCAATTACATAAACACATTGCAACATTCAAGATTTGACTTCTTTTATCTTCTAAATCATATCATATATAGCATATATAGAAATACATTTTGCATTCAAATTAGAATAGAATCAATCAATGATTTGGAGAAACCAAAGTCGGGATATAATTCATTATTTCGTGAAACCCATTGGAGTAGAGTAGCTTTCGCGATCCCTGGGTCCTAATGTTATACATCTTCAAAAATCGTGCGAGGACCAAGATCTCGTCATCACTCACCCGCGATAAAATTTGAAAACAAGCGCAAGCCTTTGGGATCACAAATAGCAAGCTCCAACAAGGCTCATTCCCGTACTCCTTCAAAGCCCACACCTCATAATCCAAGTTTTTACCCAATTCAAGCGCAACTGTGAGTTGCCCGTCCAAAGCTCCCAATGCAAAAGCACCCATTGAAGCCCTTGCCTTAGGAAATCCAACCATCTGAAGCTCCTCTGCCCGTGGATCAAAGTAGAGGATTACATCGCCTCCAACGCGAAGCTCACCGGCCCAATGAGGAACGCCTCTTACCATCGTTGCCCACCGACGATCGATCGCCCTGACTTTCACGTTTTGCAACACTTGGGACTGAGTTTTGGAGGTGAAACTCCCGTCCTTGAGGCTTAAGATACGGAAACTTGTCGAATCACACATTACGACCTTATACTCATCGCCGCGTGCTTCATCATGGTATTGGTATAGCGCGCACAAGCGAAAATACTGAAAAAGGTCACGGATCTCGTTGGATTGATGAGCATCGAATCGCAACCTTTTCTCGACTTTGGTATACGGATTAAAGAGGAGGAAATCTCCGGGAGAGTTATAGAGAGCAACCAAACCGTTACAAATGCCCAACACCGACACCCTGCCGCGTCCCCCCTCTTCAAAAAAGTCGCAGTGAGAACGAAAGGGGCGTCTCTCAAGCGATTTGGATTTCGCAAAACAAGTTACCCCATTGTTGGACACACTCTTGAAAGCTTCATTAAGGAATATGATGTCCCCTGGCGGTGGGTTGCGGCGCCATCGGCCGCACGTACATTTCATCAAGAGGCTTATCGGGTGATTTCGGAGGGAGTTAGGGTTATAATTCGATAGGAAAAAGCTAGGGATCGAATATAAGAAGATACCATTGCTTGCACACACGCAAGCATCTGCCTACCGATACGAGAGGAAGTTTGTGGAAGATCTCAGCCCAAAGGTTAAGGGGAAGATCGGGCGATGGTGAATCAGATTTTGCTTTTTTCATCGGGGTCAACTGTGATGATGCGTTTGAAGGAGTTGTGTACGTATGCTGTTTATTTTGTATATATATAAAAGGGAAACCTAATTAAAATACTCATCCTTTGGTAATATATATGGTGAAAATATATCTATCATCTTTTAAAGGTAATAAAAATACCCCAATCTATCTATCTTCTATATATAGTATAAATATCTATATCTATATTCTATATATATAATATAAGATTATATATCTATCTATATAAAATCTATATCTATCTATCTATCTATCTATATATATATATATATATATAAATAAAATACTAAACCATCCGAACTCCGAAGTAATGAGATTTCTTAACCTTTGAGCCCGAGGTGAAGAGTGACAAAGTTCATAGTTATTTAGATGTCACCTTGTGAGGTAGACTGGTAGAGATATATAGTGCCGTGTATTTCTCTATGCTTTGATGTCCAGGATTGTCAGGCTAAGCTAGCACAAGGATATTTTGTTTTCTATTGGAGGAAATTGATTGACATGACTATGAATCAAGGTCCAATTCCTTTTGTTCATTGCTTCAACCTTGAGCTAGCAAGTAGTACTGACAAGAGAAACATAGATTACTCAACTTGTGTGACTATAAAAAATGCTTTTAGCTAGATTATATAAATCTTATGAGAAATTTATAATATGTTGATCGTTTTCTGCCTACTGCCACGATCTTTACTCTCTCCCTTTCTTTTGGAAAGGTGGGATTTTTAACTAACCTCATGAACCTTGTTACTTATTCATGTCAAAACAGACCTTGTATTCTTAATTAATTTCTTATTCACTTTGACTACAGAAATTGTTCTCAAGGTTCAGTTTCTTTCCTTCCTTTTTTTTCATTCATGATGATTAGAATATAAAGACCTTAGTTTTTACATACTGTAATAAATGAGTAGAGGTGTTTGAGTTGAAATAGCATTTAATCAATTTCTAGTTGGACAAACTCCATTATCCTATTGTTCAGGTTGTGAAACTTCATTGCAGTTGAAGGAGCTTAGTTGGAAACCCAACCACCACTCCTTCAGCCAAAGAGAGCATTTTATGCTGTAATCTTACATCTGTTCCCTTCATTCCACAGGCTCACCAATCAGGGACAGTAGTTGAAATCCTTGCAGAAGATGCGAGGCCTGTCAGTTTTGATATGGTATATATGTTTGGTTATCATAGTATATACTCGTGTAGATCAATTTCCCCTTGACTTTCCCATTGCTGTTACTCACATACCTTCTGTACTTATATATATACGGATGTATGGCTCAACCAAAGATGCATAACTATTGTCTATCAAGGTACCTTTTATTTAAATCTCTACGGAAGGTTCTGATTTGTAAAGGGTGGATTGTTGAGTATACAACAAAGACCATTTCTTTAGTTTAAAACCCTTCGGCCTTCCTGCAGTGTGTATCTGAAGTTTCATTCTTAGAGAGGCTGTGAGAATTTCCCACAATAGTTGGATAAAACAAATAGTACTTGTTTTATTTGCTGATTGTCTGGAGTTATTAGTAGTTGATGGTTTTGCTGTTTTGGTTGGATGATCATAAAATGGAGAATGGGAATTTGGTTGATTCTAGTTTTCAAGAACTCATGAATATTACTCTAGTATGACAAGTCAAAGTAATGACTATTTTGATTTCTTGTTAGGCTATTTTTTTCATCTTCTTTGGAGAACAATATATGAGTTAGTACTACTGAAATCTAGGAATCCACATAACACTCGAAAAAATAATCTTCAACAAACAAACAAACAAACTAGAGTATCACTACTGGTTTAGTCTGACAAAAAAAATATAATGGAGCATTCACATCTAATCAAAGTCTAGAAAACTTTTAGTTCTTAATATAAGTACACACATATATATCATGATATTATATCAATATATGGTTTGGAGAAACCAAACTCGGTATATAATTCATTATTGTGTCAAGCCCGTTGGAGAAGAGTACCTCTCGCCATCTCCGACTTCTAATGTTATATACCTTTAAGAATCGTCTCCCTACCAAGATCTCGTCGTCACTCACCCGTGATAAAATTCGAAAAGAATCACAGGCTTTGGGGATCACAAATAGCATACTCCAACGAGGCTCATCTCCGTACTCTTTTAAAGCCCATATCTCATAGCTCGAGTTTGTACCGAAATCAAGTACCACGGTGAGTTGCCCGTCCAAAGCTCCCAATTCGAATTGGCCAAATGGATCAATAGCACCCTTGGGAAATCGAACCATCTGAAACTCCTCGGTTAGTGGATCAAAGTAGATGATTGCGTCACCTCCTTGGCTTACGGCCCAATGAGGAACGCCTCTTAATTACCATCGTCGCCTGCCAGCCCTGCCCAGAATTCCACGTTTTGCAACACTTGGGAATGAGTTTTGGAGGTGAAACTCCCGCCCTTGAGGCTTACGATACGGAAACTTGTAGGATCACACATTACGACCTTGTACTCGCCGCGTGCTTCATCATGGTATAGCGCGCACAGGCGAAGAAACTCATCAATCGCTTTGGATTGATGAGCATCAAATCGCAACCTTTTCTCGACTTTGGTATACGGATTAAAGAGGAGGAAATCTCCGGGAGACTTGTAGAGAGCAACCAAACCGTTACAACTGCCCAACACCGTCACCCTGCTGTCTCCAACGAAGTCGCAATGAGAACGAAAGGGGCGTTTCCCAAGCGATGTCGCGAAACATGTTATCCCATCGTTGGATGATGCATTTTCGGAAGCTTCATTGAGGAAGAATATGTTTGATGGAACTTGGTTGGGCCGTCGGGTGCACCAACATTCCAGCAAGAGGCTTATCGGGTGATTTCGGGTGGAGTGACGGTTATAATTCGATAGGAAAAAGGGATCGGATATAAGACGGTACCATTGCTTGCACACACGCAAGCATCGGACTACCGATACGAGAGGAAGTTTGTTGAATATCTCAACCCATATGTGAAGGGGGAGATCAGCGGGTTTGGATCGCTTGAATTTGGCTATCAAATTTGATAGGAACAACGTCGCTTTTTCCATTAGGTTTTGGTGATGGTCTGTTTCAAGGAGTTGTGTGCATTATATTCATATCAAATTTGATAGGAACAACCCTTCTTTTTCCATTTAAGGGAAAAAGAAGGGTTTCAACATTGACCCTTAATCCTCCATTTGGGAAGGGTGCTTAATTTTGTTATTTTTTTTTTTATCATTTTTGATCGGCTTAAGTTTACTTAATTGCATTAACATTAACACATAGGCAGTTTTTGGCCTTAATTACAGTTTCATTACTAGAAATTAAGAATTTTGGGCATTGTCTACTGTTATTCAAGTTGTGGGTTAAAATCAACAAGCAAGCTAAATATAAAGAGACAATGCATTCCTTCTAGCTTTACCACCGACTATATGTGAACTGATCGATGCACAAACAAGCTGCAACGGCATGACCGACAGTTGAATCTTCATTCTGATCGAGGTCTTCATTCATCCTCGGGCAACTCGATCTTTTACAAAATACATCAGAAGCTTTTTTGAACACTCTCTCTATGGACCCAAAACAATCAAAGAGATTCAATTATAAAACTAATTAATCATAGAAAGAGTAGCGCACCAACTCAAATATTAATCTTGTTTCTTTGGTGAAGAAAATCAACTATGAACTACCAACTAATTAAAGCCAAATTGCAAATTGTTTTGATGGTTTTGCTCATGTGGTTGATCGAGTGTGTTGTTTTGCATTATATTCATAGCAATCCGCCATCACAAATAGTTTGTTTCATGAATTTTCCTTTTCCTTTAGAACCGTTACAGCTTACAACGGAACCAAGAACCAAGCCTTTACAACATAACAATGTCAATGCACAACCCAACACCATATTCCGTTGTTGTTTTCCCTCGATCAACAAGGCAACCGTGTCCCAAGGACGTTTCTAGGTCGACGCGTTCGATAGCCCTTAAGGGCTTACGGAGTTGATATCACTTCACCCATCGTAAAATAGTTCTAGACTGGAACCTCACTCGACTCGATCTACTCCAAAGAATAACTCCACACCTCAAAATCGCCGGTTTCAAAGTTAATTTCCGAAATCATTATATGTCCAAAGATCATAGCAGAGAAATACATCTAATTCTTTGCAAGGATTTTGTGACAAAAAAACAGAGCATGATTCATATAAGTGCAAATATATCACCAGTAAAGATAAAAACTAGTCATCATATCATCATATATATCATATCAATGGTTTGGAGAAACCAAACTTGGAATATAATTCATTACATTATGAAAGCCGTTGGAGAAGAGTACCTCTCGCCATCCCCGAGTTCTAATGTTATATACCTTCAAATATTGTCTGAATACTAAGATCTCGTCGTCACTCACACGCGATAAAATTTGAAAAGTATCACAGGCTTGGGGGATCACAAATAGCATACTCCATGAACACTCATCTCCATCTCCGTACTCTTTTAAAGCCCATATTTCATAGCCCATGTTTGCACCTAATTCATACGACACCGTCAGTTGCTCGTCCAAAGCTCCCAATTCGAATCTGCATCGTTCACCCCAAGGAGGACCTATTACAGGTCTTTCCTTGGGAAATCGAACCAATTGAAACTCCTCGGTTAGTGGATCAAAGTAGATGATTACGACACCTCCACCTCCAACGCGAAGATCACCGACCCAATGAGGAACGCCTCTTACCATCGTCGCCTCCCAGGACCCATCCTCGAGGCAGATTTTCACGTTTTGCAACACGTGGGATTGAGTTTTGGAGGTGAAACTCCCGTCCTTGAGGCTTACGGTACAGAAACTTGTAGAATCACATATTACGACCTTGTACTCATCGCCGCGTGCTTCATCATGGTATAGGTATAGTGCGCGCAAGCAACGATACTGATAATGGATCTCGTTGGATTGATGAGCATCGAATCGCAACCTTTTCTCGACTTTGGTAAACGGATTAAAGAGGAGGAAATCTCCGGGAGAGTTATATAGAGAGCAACCAAACCGTTACAAATGCCCAACACCGTCACCCAGCGGCGTTCCCGCTCTTCAAAGAAGTCCCAATGAGAACGAAAGGGGCGTCTCTCAAGCGATTTGGATTTCGCAAAACAAGTTACCCCATTGTTGGACACACTCTTGAAAGCTTCATTAAGGAATATGATGTCCCCTGGCGGTGGGTTGCCGGGCAATCGACGGCACCTACATCTCATCAAGAGGCTTATCGGGTGATTTCGGAGGGAGTTAGGGTTATAATTCGATAAGAACAAGGGATCGGATATAAGAAGATACCATTGCTTGCACACACGCAAGCACCGGCCTACCGATACGAGAGGAAGTTTGTGGAAGATCTCAAACCATATGTGAAGGGGGAGATCGGGGGGTTTGGATCCCTTCCATTTGGCTATCAAATTCGATAGGAACAAGGTGGCTTTTTCCATTAGGGTTTGGTGATGGTCTGATTCAAGGAGTTGTGTGCGTTATTTATTTATAACAAACCCTAAAATCGGTAGAACAATAATTTGTTTGTTTTTGTTTTTACATTTATTTTTCTCAAGTGATATCTATGCAGTTGTTGATGGATGCATATCTTCTATAAACAACAAAAAACAAAAATAAAATAAAAGTAAGATATAGTCACAAAAAAATCCATCTAAATCGGAATAGAGAACTGCATTGATTAAAATGAAACTAATTGAAATAAACTAATTAATTTTAGAGCGATAGTAAAAAAAAGGAAAAATTAATTAAAATACCCCATTGTTGGAGAGATGGTAAAAATACGTTCTTATCTTTCAAATGTAATAAAAATACCTCAACCTTTGAGGGTAGTACGTAGTACCTAACATATTGCTACCCCAGTTTTTTTGGGACCCAAAAATGTTGACAACCTGGAAAAAAGTTTTTTTTAAAAACAAAATTTGTCTTTTTACAAATCAGTACTAAAGTCCGATAAAATTCCTAGTTTTGTGAGGAAAAATAAAGAAATGGGGGATCAGACTGGTCAAACAAAATAAAATTTTGGTTTTATTAGACCGAAATTTTGTTATATTGAAAGGCACCGGCCACTTTCATCCAAAGAAGTGATGATGGTCAGTTTCAAGGGAAGGGAAAAAGAAGGGTTTCAAAGAGATTGATAAGGAGAGTGGGTGCATCACTAGAGTCTATGTTTTGCCGGTTGTTTGTGAGAATAACCGGTTGGGTTTACTAAAACCAAAATTTGATTTTATTTGCGGTTTAACCTCTCATTTCTTTTTTTCCACGAAACCAAGAATTATCCAGACTTTAGTACTATTGATTTGTAAACGTGTTAACTTTTTTTAATTTTTTTTTATCATTATAGGGACTTTTATTTTAATCTTTAATTGGAGAGAACAATATTGCAATTTTTAAGGAAACTAATAAATAGGAGCTAGTATAACAATTTACGAGCAATTCACTCAACCATTTAACCATGAGAAGGGCCAAATTTGGTCAATTTATCAAATTTAAGTTTTCGCAGTCCGGCTCCCATCCGGTTTCCATCTAACTGTACTATGCATTTTGGCAAATCTCCACCCTTGAAACTTATGAATGGATAGGATTAATTTCAATTTTTTCTTTAAAGAAAAAATTTGCAATTTAGACCCCTTGCCCATTCTTAAGAAAGGTAAAAACTTATTCGCCCTAACTACTTGATTTGCAGAATCAAAATTTGACTCAATTAGTTTATCTACTTTGCTACGTTAATTTAAACTACTGTATTTGAATTTATCAAATCAACTTCAAAGTAAAAATCTATTATGCGTATTCCCTACCCTTACAATTTGCCTTCAAAGTATTGTCGTTGAAAGCTAATCCATGAGTATGGAGGGTTCTGCGATTTGGATCCCTCAAGTCGGTATGGAGTTCGATTCCATAGAAGATAGTTGGACGTTTTGGCTAGCATATGGAGGCAAGATGGGTTTCAATGTACGAAGGCAATACGAAAACAAGAATAAGGAGGGAGTGGTCAGTTCAAGAAGATATGTATGTGCAAAGGAAGGGCATCGTGTGATTGGCAAGGCAGACAACTTACAACAACGCTTCCGGGCTGAAACTAGAACCGGTTGTAAAGCTCGCATCGGGATACAATTGAACAAGGAGACGGGAAAATATCAAGTACATGATTTAGTATCCGAGCATAACCATCCGTTGCATTTACCTGAGACTAGTCACTTATTGTCGTCGCAAAGAAAAATTTCGAAGGCTCAGGCAGTTGAAATTGAGTTAGCTGATGACTCTGGAATCAAACCTAAAGCAGCGCATGAGTTTATAGGAGCACATGTTGGTGGATCAACCAATCTTGGCTACACACACAGAGATCATAAAAACTACCTGCAAAGAAAGCGACAACGGAACTTGATGTACGGGGAAGCTGGAAGTCTATTGAGGTACTTTCATACTCAAACTATTGAGAATCCTTCCTTTCAATATTCTATTCAGTTGGACAATGAAGAGAAAATAACAAACATCTTCTGGGCTGATGCAAAAATGATTATTGATTATGCTTTATTTGGGGAGGTAGTTGCTTTTGACACTACATTTGGTACAAATAAGGAGCATAGGCCCCTTGGTGTATTTGTTGGATTTAACCATTTCAGAGAAGTTGTCGTTTTTGGTGCTGCACTTCTTTATGATGAAACTACAGAGTCGTTTAGGTGGTTGTTTGAAACCTTTCTTGCAACACATGATGATAAAAAGCCAAAAACTATCTTCACAGATCAAGACATAGCCATGGGAAAAGCTATAGAGGAGATCATGCCAGAAACTTCTCATGGATTATGCACATGGCACATAATGCAAAATGCAACCAAGCATTTAATTCATGATGGGGCTAATGCTCTTCAAGATTTTAAAGCTTGTATGTATGACTATGATATAGAGGCTGACTTTGAAGAAGCTTTCAGTGCATTGCGTGAGAAAGTAACAAAAGGTTCTTGGTTGGATAGTATCTATGCCTTGAAGAAAAAGTGGGCAGAATGCTATATGAGAGATGTTTTTTCATTAGGGATGCGGAGCACACAATTAATTGAGAGTCTAAATCGGGATCTGAAAGATTATCTGCATTGCAACATGGATATAATGCGGTTTTTTAAGCACTTTGAGCGAGTTGTTAGGCAGAAGCGTCAAAATGAGATCAACTCTGAATTTGAATCTCGAGAAAAACTGCCTAGAATGAAGATGAAAAGGACACCTTTGCTCAGACAAGTTGGTCTGTTGTACACTCCTAAAATTTTTGAAGCCTTTCAAGATGAATATGATTGGTCTACAGCGGCCTATATCAAGTCACCGGTTGAAGATCAGCCAAGTAATGAGTATAAAGTTGCAATTTCCAGTTTTGATGATAGCAAAGTTGCTGATGAAGAATATACAGTGTTGGGCAATCATTCAACTCAAACAGTTTCATGTAGCTGCAAGATGTTTGATAGATTGGGAATACTATGTTCTCACGCTTTAAAGGTCCTAGATGCAATGAACATTAAATTGGTTCCTGAAAAATATATTCTCAAACGATGGACTAAAGAAGCACGGAGTGGAATTGTACAAGATATCAGCGGGAGGATTGTTGTTGAGGATCCTCAGGTGGAAACTACACGGAGATATAGAGATTTGTGTCGCAAATTTGTGAATATAGCTTCTCGTGCTTCCAATTTTGAAGAATCGTCCTTATTTTTGGATAGCAAGTTGAGTGTTGTAATTGAAGAGGTTGATAAGATGTTGTCCAACTTACAGTTGCAAGGGCATGAAGATACTTTGTCAATTCCTGATTTGAATGCAAGTGTTCAAAAGAGTAGTGAAATACTTCCTCCCAATGTTGTCTTGAAGAAAAAAGAAGGGAGAAAAGGAGGAAGACGGTTAAAAGGCTGGAATGAAAAATTACATAGAATGAAAAAGAAGAATCCAATTCAAGCTTCAGAGGGTCAATCAGCAGTGCAAAATAAAAGAAAAAAGAAACCAACTCAGAAAAATCAATCGTTGAAGGTATGTTTTGTGTATGCATATGAAATGAAAATGGAATAAAAACATATTTTAAATTATCACATGTATATATGTATGTGTTGCTGATTTGTATGGTCTTAACAGGAAGTTGGAGATAAGGATATTTTGCCAAATGATGAATCAGCTGGATATATATATCAAAGCCCCCACATCTATGACAATACACGCCAAATGATGTATCATGAGATTTTTCCAGAGCAACCTTTGAGTAATTATGATATTAGTTCTGCTCAATTCTTGCAGGTAAAATGGTAAAGTTCATTAATTTTAGGTTATTTCATTTTTTAAAGGAACTTATATCTGATTTATTAGGAACCAAAGAATGGAAGTGATCAGATGATGTCTTCTTTCCATCACTTGCAAGACTCCCATTTATTTAGTCAGGTAAAATCATAAACTAATCACATCTGAAAATTTTATATAAACTAAATTTGCTTATAACTATTGTAATAAGAATTGCTTTTTTATAGGCTATGAATGTGGAGTTTACAAATCAGAATCATCAAGGATTTTTACAGAATAGTTCAACACATAATCACGTAAATATATATGCCAAATAAATGGTTTTTTTTTTTGATGAAATGTAGTGTAGTTCAACTTTAACGGGTAACAATTTAATGCAGGGTTATGATGGTTGATTACAAATTTCAAGTTATACTTCAGAATTCGGCATATGATTGAGCAGAAAGACATGTCTACAGTTTTTTTTAGTGTTGTTTGTTTATGAACTCAGCATCTTAGTGTTGCAACTATGTTTCCTCACATTAGTTTTAATAATTTTCTCACCTCATCTTGTATTTTTACAGAATGAATTATGGTGGACAAGAATCTTTCCTTAAGTTAATGAGCTCTGTTTCTAGGAGCATTGTTTACCCTTGTACTGAACAAACAGACCTCTGTTTCTAGGAGTATTTTTACAAAATGAATTATTGTGTACTGTAGTTGTCCTTTTGATTTGAGATTTATCATGTTTCCTTATACTCAATTTTTTTTCACAACATTAGCCTATACGGGACTTGAACCCGCATCTTTGTGCATGAGCACACCGCTCTACCATTTGAGCTAATAGGCTAAATTTTTTTTTACTGAATATACATGAAATCTAAAAATTATCTTCCGGGTGTTGGTCATCATCTTCATTAATTTCAGTTTCATAATTCTATCACAGCAGATGGTATGTTTGCTAAATATGAGCATACCTTGTGAAAATCCAACGCTTTCCCCAAGACTTCATATGACAGTAAACCATAACCAAAACATACAAAGGAGATAGCACCTTCACTGTGAGCAGCTCTTTGTAAAGCAACTGTAAACCATAACCAAAACATACAAAGGAGATAGCACCTTCACTGCACTTGGTGAGCAGCTCTTTGTAAAGCAACGGTAAAAAATTCAGCAGCAAGGTCATAGGTGGGTTGATTATGCCTGAAGATCCAATTGCAACCATGAATCTTATGATAGACCTGGACAACCCTTTTTCATCACAAATCAGCCCCATAACATGCCCTTTTACATCACAAATCAGCGCAGGCAAGAGCTGGTGTTTCTCCTGCTTAGCAGTCCGGTCACAAGAAGATACTGGATCTTCAGGCAAGAGCTGGTGTTTCTCCTGCTTAGCATTTGTAACAGTTAAATATAGTTGATGAAAACACAAACTCATATGACTATATTTAGCCATCGATGGCTAAATATAGTCATATGAGTTTGTGTTTTCATCAACTATATTTTTTTTAACTATTTTTCTATCCTATGCTCAGGTTGACATAGGTAGAGGTGTTATTCGAGCCGAACGAGCCGAGCTTAACATGTTCAAGCTTGTTTTATTTGTTAAACGAGTTCGAGCCGAGCCTAACCCAATTTCTAAATGAGGTTTCTTTTTTGTTCAAGCTAGCTTTGCTTGTTTTAGTAAATGAACGAGCTTAAGCCGATCTTTTTTCGAGTTTTAAGTAGTTTTACTTGGTCATAATATATTAACTTAAAGAAAATTTTAGAAATTTCATAAAATTCGAGCTATTCGAGCCTAAATCGAACGAGCCGAGCTTTCAACCGAGCTTAAAATCATGTTCAGACTCGGCTTGTTTAATTAGGTAAGTGAACGAGCTTGAGTCAAGCTTTTTTCGAGGCGATCCAGAGCTGTTCAGCTCATATAACAGCCCTAGATAGAGGATAAAAGTCCTAATTTAGAATTATATATAAATACAGGGGGAGGTTTCAATGAAACGAGTTATAGGATGTAACGTGTAACGGGATTAGAAACGTTGGATTAAAACAAAATCAACGGAAGATATTGATTAGAACTAGGAAACACCGTTTCTTATATATAGTGAGTGAGCCATATAGTAGTAGAATTTAAAAGGCAATAAATTACCCATATTGAATGCAAATCCAAAATTATCTCTAACATAAAATGGTAACAATTTAAGGAATTAAAAAGGGAATGCCAAAAAAAATCTAAAAACCCTAGGGCTGAGAGGCGATTGACGGCGGTTTCTTCTAGGAATCTCCGGTTGTCTCTTTATCTCTCCGGTGTTGGGCCGTGAGAGCTAGGTAGTCCTTGCCGTTTGTGCGAGATTCACCGTATCTGTGTGCTACGTTTGGTGTCCGGTTCGAGTAGTTTAGTATAGGAATTCATAGCTATCATGGGAGACAAGGGCAAGAAGAAGATCCATCTGACAGAGGAGGAGGAAGTGCAGATTGATGGGGATGAGGCGGTCAAGGAGGCGCCAGCAGTTCAAAGTTCGCTGATGCTGTATGGGCGGGTACTGTCTGCGAGGGCACCGAATTCGCAAGCCCTAAAAGCGACTATGAAAGGTGCCTGGAGAACCAAAAAAGATTTTTTATTTCGAGAAATCAAGGAGAATCTCTTCTATTTCCAGTTCAAGGAAAACGCTGACAAGGAGAGGGTGATAAGGGGTGGCCCTTGGCCCTTCGACAAATCGTTACTGGTGTTGAGGGAGCCAGGTTTGGATCAACCATCACATATCAGCTTTGACAGATGCCCGTTTTGGATTCGGATATACGATCTTCCTGTGGTGGCTCATACAAAAAAGATGGCGGAAGCAATCGGGAAGGTTTTTGGGGGCATCTTGGAGATGGATGAAGGGGAACTTCTGGTATGCGGGAGGTTTTTGAGGATGAGGGTCTTGATTGACATCACAAAACCGCTCAGACGAGGGATAATGGTGTCGTTGGGAGGGAAGAAGATGTGGGTGGAAATTCGATACGAGCGGCTACCGAACTTCTGTTACTCCTGTGGGTGTATAGGCCATGTGGAACTGGAGTGCAACTGTGAAGAGGCAAAGGAGTATCCGGAAGAGTATGGTGACTGGTTAAGGGCTTCACCGTATAAGCCAATGGTAGAACGTAATGCTTCTGAGAGGGAAAAGGAGAGGCAGTTCATCAGAGAGATGAGGGGAGATACGGAAAAGGAGAGGATCACAAGAGATAAGCGGGGAGGAGGGAGGAAATCTTTACTGGAACTGCTGGATAAGGTGGTGGATGAGGATAAGGAGAAGGGAGATGAGGACCAGGAGGATGTTACTGAGGAGATTAGAGAGGGAGTAGAAAATATTATTAAAATAAGAGGGGAGGAGGTTGAAAAAGGGAGTCAGGTGAGGGCTGAGAATGAGCAAAATAATGAGGGAGGGGGGCACGGCTTTACAGAGAAGGGAGGGGACCAGGGAGAGCTTGAGAGAAAAGGTAAAAAGCAATGGAAAAGGTGGGCAAGAGAGTTAAGAGTACCAATGGAAGGGATAGAAGGAAATAAGGAGGAGACGGGAGAGAAAAGAAAAGTGGGACCTGGGGAGGGAGATTTATTAGCAGATGCTAGCGAGGTGATGGAGGAAGTTGAGAGTAAGAAGAGGAAACTATCAGGGAAGCCTGTCACACAAGATATATCGGCCGGGGATAGCATCCCCCGCCGGAATCAATGATATGCATAAGTTACAACTGTCGGGGATTGGGGAAGGCCCGTGCAGTTGATAAACTTGCCATGATGGTAAGGAGGGAGGCCCCAAAAATCCTATTCTTAATGGAAACAAAAAGTAGGAGAGACAAGGTGGAAGAGGTTCGGATGAGATTGGGTTTTGAGAACTGTTTTGTGGTAGATTGTGTGGGAAAATCAGGGGGGTTGGCTCTACTTTGGGATGGGGAAATAAGTTTGGGCGTGAGCTCATATACTCGACACCACATCGATGCAGAGATACAACATGAGGGAGCGGAAAGGTGGAGGTTCACAGGCATATATGGGTGGCCAGAGGAGAGGGAGAAGCATTTGACTTTGGGACTGATGAGGAGACTCTATGAGGACCCACATGGAGCATGGATATGTATGGGAGATTTTAATTTATACACTTCGCTAAGTGATAAAAGAGGAGGTAATGCGCCGAGGTTTGGACGTATGATAGAGTTCAGGGAAGCGACGGAGGCTTGTGGATTGACAGAGCTGGCTTTTAAGGGGAATCGGTTCACATGGGACAATGGGAGAGAGGAGGATTTCATTCAGGAAAGGTTGGATTTAGCCTTCTGCAATCAAAGACTTTTTGAAATGTTCCCGATGGTGCATCTGGCACACTTAGAGAGATGCTCATCGGACCATAATCCCATCATGGTGGGATTGGATGGGTCGGGGCCGGCACATGAGAGGCGGCCAAGGCCTTTCCGGTTCGAAGCGATGTGGATGAGCGATGATAGGTGCATGGAGGTTATAGAGAATGGATGGTGGAATCCTGGGTCGTCCTCTGCGACGACTGGCATTGGGGGTAAAGTGGCCCGGTGTGCAGACGACTTGAAGGAATGGGACAAGCATGTCTTTGGAAACGTGAGGAGCAGACTTGCTCAGGTGAGGAGGAGGCTGAGCGAATTGGGGCAGAGGATGTCGGGGGAGCTTGTCAGGGAGCGAAAGAGGCTTCAAAGGGAAGAAATGGAACTCATGGAGAAAGAGGAAGTAATGTGGTTTCAGAGAGCTCGTGCGAATGAGTTCCGATGTGGGGACAGGAACACAAGCTTTTTTCACAAAAAAGCTTCTGGCAGGCAACGACGGAACCGAGTGAATAAACTGATTGATGAGGAAGGAGGGGAGTCAAAGACAGTTGAGGGGATGACAAAGATAGCTATGAATTACTTCGGTAAATTATTTGAATCGGACATCAGAATGGCACCAGGGGCGGCTTCTCAAGGAATCAAGCAAATTGTAACGGAGGAGGATAACCTGGAGCTCTTAAGGCCCTTCACTGTAGACGAGGTAAAATCAGCTCTTTTTGGCATGCATCCTACAAAGGCACCCGGCCCCGATGGCATGCCAGTGCTCTTCTATCAGAAGGCCTGGCATATTGTGGGGGCGGATGTCACAAAATTTGTGCTTGATATTTTGAATGGGCAGGCCTTCCCCGAAGGACTGAACCATACGTTCATTTCTCTCATTCCTAAGGTCAATAATCCTTGTCATATGAAGGATTTGCGACCTATTAGTCTGTGTAATGTGCTTTATAAAGTTGTATCGAAGGTCTTAACAAGCAGGTTGAAGCCAGTTTTGGGGAGATTGATAGCGGAGAGTCAAAGCGCCTTTGTCCCGGGACGGTTGATAACGGATAATGTACTCGCGGCTTTTGAGGTGTTCCACTTCATGAAGACGCGGGGAAGGCAGAAGAGGGGGTATATGGCCCTAAAGTTGGACATGGCTAAAGCTTATGATCGGGTGAAATGGAATTTTTTGGAGCATTGTATGCAGAAGTTAGGTTTTGCGGGGAAATGGATTGAGCTGGTCATGCAGTGCGTCCGGTCAGTTTCGTTCTCAGTGCTTATGGATGGAACTCCGTCTCCTACTTTTGTTCCGAAGAGGGGGCTTAGGCAAGGGGATCCACTGTCGCCTTACCTATTTTTGCTTTGCGCTGAGGGGCTGTCTGGAATGATCCGAGAAAGTGAGGCAGCGGGAAGAACGCAAGGGATCCGAATTGCAGCTTCGGCACCTTCAGTGTCTCATCTATTTTTTGCGGACGATTGTGTGTTGTTTCTGAGAGCAACCTGTCAACAGAGTAACGAAATTGTTGATATCCTCCATACTTATGGAGCTGCGTCAGGTCAACAGGTAAATCTCTCGAAATCAGAACTTTCTTTTAGTAGCAATGTAGATGAGCTCCGAAGGAGGGAGATTGCTGGGATTCTGAACATTAGAGAGGTTGATAAGCATGAGCGGTATCTAGGGCTCCCAACTATGATCGGGCGATCAAAGAAGGTGATTTTTGATCAGGTTAAGGAGAGGGTTTGGAAGAAGATTAAAGGATGGAAGGAAAAGACGTTGTCGAGGGCGGGTAAGGAGGTCCTCATAAAGTCCGTCGCACAAGCCATTCCCACGTACACCATGTCTTGTTTTAGACTACCGGGGGGATTGTGTGAGGAAATCGAGCAACTGATGTGCAATTTTTGGTGGGGAGATGGAGATGGGAAAAAAAAGGTGCACTGGATGAGCTGGAAGAGACTGAGCCGATCAAAGAGCAGGGGTGGTATGGGTTTCAGGGATCTCGAGTTGTTCAACCTTGCGCTCCTAGCGAGGCAAGGATGGCGGTTAATTCAGGATCCCAGTTCGCTTCTAGCACGTCTGTTGAAGGCTAGATATTACCCTGGTTCCTCCTTCTTGCAAGCTACAATGGGATACCAACCTAGCTTCACCTGGAGAAGCCTCACGGCAGGTCGAGAGGTGCTGCTGAAAGGGTTGATGTGGGTCATTGGAAACGGTGAAGAAGTGAGTGTATGGGAGGACAAGTGGATCCCGAGACCTGGCTCTTTTAAGGTGATTGGGAATTTATACGGGGGTCCAAGGGAGATGAGGGTGAGGGATCTTATTGATTGGGAGAGAGGAGTGTGGGATGTGAGTCAAGTCCAACGGTGGCTGGCTCCTTGCGACGCTGAATTAGTGCTGAGAATGAGGCTGGTGGATCCATTAGTTCAGGATGAAATGGTGTGGCAACCATGCAAGAATGGAGTATTTACGGTTCGATCAGCCTACCATCTACTAGTGGAGGAAAGAAGTGCAGACGAGGAGGAGTCGAGTAGTGGAAGGCAAGGTAGCCAAGGGAAGGTGTGGAACAGGTTCTGGAAATTGAAGGTAATTCCCAAGGCAAAATCATTTATATGGAGAGCTGTTAGAGACATTTTGCCTTGCAAAAGTAACCTGGTGAAGAGAAGAGTGACACAAGATGATTTGTGTGAAGTCTGCGGAAGGAAGGAGGACGGCTTTCATGCAATCTTTGAATGTGTCAAGGCAAAGCTGGTGTGGAAGAGAGTACCGGAATTGACTAAATTCGGTGTGGGTGCCAGGGATATTGGGTCGGTGTTCATGGATATATTCACAAGGGGATCGGCAAAGGACCAGCAAAGATGGGTCTTGATAGCTTGGAAGATATGGGGGGCACGCAACAAAAGGATTTTTGAGGGGAAAGATACAGGGCCACAACACATTGTGGCGGAGGTTGTTGAGCTTGTGGAGAGACCTGGGCGAGGTGAGGAGCTGGTGCAGCGGCCGATCGTTGAAGACCGGGTGGGGGAAGGCAAGTGGCGGAAACCGGAAAGGGGGTTTGTGAAGCTGAATTGCGATGCGGCGCTATCTGAGGAACATGGCTCGTGCGCAGGTTTCGTGTGCAGGGACGAAAATGGTGAGCTCTGTTTTGCTGGGCAGCGACAAATGGCGTTTACAAATGATGCAGAAGTAGGAGAAGCTGAGGCGATGTTTCGGGCAGTCTATGCAGCTGCTGAGAGGGGCTTCAAGAAATTACATGTCGAAACTGATTGTCTGGCGCTCGTCGGTAAGATGAGGCAAGGGTACACTGGAAAGGGCGAGTTGGGGCACCTGATTAACGCCATTAGAGGTGCTGTTGCGAGCTGTGAAGAGGTGCGATGGTCTCATGTGCGTAGGAATGGGAATGGGGTTGCGCATGGGATAGCCAAACTAAGGCCAATTAGCTCAAACTTATTTTTCTCTTTGCAGACTATTCCTCTGAACATTGCTAATTTGATTATGATGGATAATGAATGATAGCCTGTAGGCTTTTTCTCAAAAAAAAACAAAAAAAATGGTAACAATTTAATTAATAATACCACTACAAGAAAAATGATTTTCAGTGACAAAAATTATAAACCTACGGTGAAAAAAATAATTTTGTCGCCCAAATTGGCTGTTCGGTGACAAAACTTAACTTGGTCGCCCAAGGCTCGTTTTCCGTGATAAAAAATTAAGGGCATGTTTGTTTTGACAAAAAAATGGCTCAAGAAATGAATAATACATCTCGTTACCCTCTGGGTCTGTTTGTTTAACATTTATAAAAGAATTATTACGTTATGGGCCTTAATTGAATTACCCGTTCTGTTACCCCTCAAAAATTACGAGCGAGATCCCCTGTCTCCAAAGAGACAGGCTCCAGCCCCCTGAATTCCCAACCCCCTCCCCCAAAATTAAAAAGAAAATTAAATTAAAATTAAAGTAATAAGTTAAAAAGAAAAAAAAATGAAGAGGTTAAGAGAGGCACAGTCAGGAGACACCTAAAACCGGGACAGCAGATCCTACCCCCAAAAATTAGACCTTTACCCAATTTTCTCTCTTCCCGACTCTCTCTCTCCTAACGTAGCAACGACGAGCTCTTCTCTTTCTCGACGCAGCGGAGCTCTCGATCTCTCAAATTCGTCACTCCAATGGCGAATTTGTGTGGTGACAGGTACTTTCTTCTTCTTCTACCTCTTCTCTCTCGATTTGCTCGATTGTTTGTTGTCTTTGTGATAGATTTTTTTGAAGAGGTCTTTGTGATAGATTTTTCTTCCAACAAAACCCTAATTCATGCAAGTGTTGTTGGAAATTGCCAATATAGGTACTTCATTCACTGATCGCGCTTCCGTTTTGTCTTATTCCAATCAATTGATCCTCCTCTTGCAACCTCTGTTGTGAATCATCTTTTGTGTTGTGCTTTGTTTGTGTATTTCCGGTGCTTTGTTTGTCCCCTCTCTCTGTTGTTTCTGCTTGCCCCTTCTTTGTAAACCCAGCAGGTATATCTTTTGATTTCTGACGCCCCACTTTGTAAATGCAGAAGATATGTGTAGATTTGGGAATTTTACAGGGACAGTAAGTTAGGGTTAGGGTTCAATTTATTGCAATTTGGGGACAATTGGGGTTTCAGTTCCATTGTAGATGCTCTGTGTGCTATCTGATAACTTGTTTGTTCTCATTTGTAATGCTTGCTTCAAATGCTTGCCCTGAATCTGTGGATCTTTTGGTTTTGTTTCTGAGTGCATGATTTACTTTGATGTATACAAATGTCAGATAACAACTAAGAAATTATGCCTGAATCTCTGGATCTTTTGGTTCTGTTTGTGAATCTGTGGGCTGTTTATACGTTAATTAGTCTAGTTCTTTTTTTTTCATATATAGTATACTTTGATGATTTCAATCAAATTGATGGTGGATAAGGCAAATGCAAATAAGTGCAAAGAATATCAAAGGTGTTTTACTTTATAACAGGGAGAAATGTTTTACGGTGGGCATGGTTTTGTGTCTCGACCACCTGTTGTGGACCTTCAAGATCAATGGCAATGCTACATCTCAAGCAGTAAAAAGGGGATTGTCTCGAGAAATAAAACAGAAGCTTGCTAAAGTGGCTAAAGTAGCAGTATGTGAAGAGTTATTACCGCTAAACTTTCTTCCTTTTTATTGGTTTTTTGAAGGTTGAGATGGTTGTAAGGTCTCGGGTTGCTAGGTATGGATATGTAGATAGGAAAGTCACATTTTTTTTAATGCTTTCAGCAGCTGAGCCATGGCCAGATATCGAAGGAACTGGTAAGTCATATAATGCATATTGTTGTCCATTTAGTGCCACAATTACTTTGTATTGCTATTTCCATTATGAATTTGATGGAAATTGGATCTCTTTTCTCATTTGATGAGCTTGATGCATTCCACAAGACGTGGTGGGCGTGATGATGGCCCACCGAGACCGTACGGAGGACGCAGGCCTAGGCGCGGAAGAGGCTCATACAACAGAGATGGTGGAGAGGATTCAGATGGATACAACTCCAGGAAAAGCAGGGATGGCGATATTGCTAGATGAATATTAGCTGACGGATTTCATATATGTGGGTTTGTACTAGTGACCATGTGTTTCTAAACGGCTGGATTTCAGATTTCATATATGTGGATTGACAAGTGCAACGATGTGTACTTCAAGTGTCCTCCTTCTCCGACGTAGTCCTCTCTTTCACACCCCTCTCCTTATCCCGCTTCTGGTCTCCTCCGAAGGTTCACGGTCATAGTACGCTCCTGGAGATCACATCTATATCTGTATCTGGATCAAGTTTCATTGTAGGAACATGTGTCGGTGCAATCTGATATTTTCCTCCATCAATCGGGAGAGATCGGCATAACCTCTTCTCTTTCCCTTATTTTTGCTCTTTCTTAATTCCTGCTCTGAGATTCAGCCTAAAGTAATGGAACCCTAACTCAAACATTGTGATTGTATAATCCAAGCAGGTGTGAATCGGCGAGCCCTATGAATTCAACTGTATTGGTCATGGCTCCGAAGAAATCCTCAAATGATCTGAATCTTACTGGACGAAGCTCCAAGTCTTCGAATGCTACGATTCAAAGACCGGTAATTGGCTAATCGATTCCATTTCTTCCCTTCTTCCTTGTTATAACTGGATAATTTTTTGTAATTATATTTTTTCTGTCATTACATGTATTAGTTTCCCCTTTTTGTTCAATGCAGATGAGTATCTAGAGAATTAATCCTCAAATCCTTCTCTATCACCAACAACTTCCGATACGACTGAGAATGTCCCCAATAGTACACTACTAAAAAAATAGGAAATAGCTACGGATTTTTAGCCACGAATGTCAGCCGGCGCTGTTTTGGTTGCCATTAGCAATGACATTGGCCACGACTGTTCTTGACCGTGGCTATTTTCGTGACTGGTGTTCACCCAAGAATGCCACATCATCAAATTCGTTGCTAACAGCAACAAACACAATGTCCGTGGCTGGTTTCGTGGCTGAAGAAGTGGATGATAGTAGTAATTAGCCACGAAATTAGCTACGAATGCTTATTTCGTGGCTGTATTCGATGCTGATTTGGCAACAACATCAACCTCGTGGCTAAATATGTGGCTATTCAGCATCAAAAACCCGATGATGGAATGGACACGAGGTGAGTGGGCTTGGATCGGTTATTGTAGGCGGGTCGAACATGAGGTGAGTGGGCATGAATCATAGCTGAATCCGTGGCCAACAACGAAGAACAAATGTTATGGGCTCGACATGGATCAATAGCCCATTAGAAATGATCGGTCCAATTACCTTATTAGCCCGTATAATGAAATGTGTATTTAGCAATGACTTTGTCCGTGGCTAAATCCGTTGCTATTACGGTTGAGCTCAAATGTGCTTTAATTTATTATGGGCCCAAATATGACTACACTTTCCCCGATTGGCCCATTGATCGACGGGCCCTAATATGACTATGAAATTTTTTTATATAAATTACAAGTGTTGAAAAAAAATATATTAACTAATTAATAAATTCTGATGAGAATATTATAATGGTATGTTTAGAGAAAAACTCATATAATTGACTAATAAATGTTTAATAAAACCTTATATTCAGTAATAAATTCTTATTAGAATACTATAAGAGCATGTTTTGAGGAAAACTGATATAAGTGACGAATAAATGTTTAATAAAACCTTATATTAACTAATAAATTCTTATTAGAATACTATAGGTTTATGTTTTGAGGAAAACTCATATAAGTAACTAATAAAACCTTAAACTAAGTAATAAATTCTTATTAAAATACTATAAGGTTATGTTTTGAGTAAAACTCATATAAGTAGCTAATAAAACCTTATACTAAGTAATAAATTCTTATTATAATACTATAAGGTTATGTTTTGAGGAAAACTCACACAAGTACCTAATAAAAGCTTATACTAAATAATAAATTCTTATTATAATACTATAAGGTTATGTTTTGAGTAAAACTCATATAAGTAGCTAATAAAACCTTATACTAAGTAATAAATTCTTATTATAATACTATAAGGTTATGTTTTGAGTAAAACTCATATAAGTAGCTAATAAAACATTATACTAAGTAATAAATTCTTATTATAATACTATAAGGTTATGTTTTGAGTAAAACTCATATAAGTAGCTAATAAAACCTTATACTAAGTAATAAATTCTTATTATAATACTATAAGGTTATGTTTTGAGTAAAACTCATATAAGTAGCTAATAAAACCTTATACTAAGTAATAAATTCTTATTATAATACTATAAGGTTATGCTTTGAGGAAAACTCTTATAAGTAGCTAATAAAACCTTATACTAAGTAATAAATTCTTATTATAATACTATAAGGTTATGTTTTGAAGAAAACTCATTTAAGTAGCTAATAAAACCTTATACTAAGTAATACTATAAGGTTATGCTTTGAGGAAAACTCATCTAAGTAGCTGATAAAACTTTATACTAAGTAATAAATTCTTATTATAATACTATAAGGTTATGCTTTGAGGAAAACTCATATAAGTAGCTAATAAAACCTTATGCTAAGTAACAAATTCTTATTATAATACTATAAGGTTGTGTTTTGAGGAAACCTCAAATAAGTAGCTAATAAAGTCTTATACTAAGTAACAAATTCTTATTATAATAATATAAGGTTGTGTTTTTAGGAAAACTCATATAAGTAGCTAATAAAACCTTATACTAAGTAATAAATTCTTATTATAATACTATAAGGTTATATTTTGAGGAAAACTCATATAAGAACCTAATAAAACCTTAAACTAAGTAATAAATTCTTATTATAATACGATAAGGTTATGTTTTGAGGAAAACTCATATAAGTTGCTAATAAAACCTTATACTAAGTAATAAGTTCTTATTATAATACTATAAGATTATGTTTTGAGGAAAACTCATATAAGTAGCTAATAAAACCTTATACGAAGTAAAAAATTCTTATTATAATACTATAAGGTTATGTTTTGAGGAAACTCATATAAGTAGTAAATAAAACCTTATACTAAGTAACAAATTCTTATTATAATACTCTAAGGTTATGTTTTGAGGAAAACTCAAATAAGTAGCTAATAAAACCTTATACTAAGTAACACATTCTTATTATAGCTATAAGGTTATGTTTTGAGGAAAACTTAAATAAGTAGCTAATAAAACCTTATACTAAGTAACAAATTCTTATTATAATACTATAAGGTTATGTTTTGAGGAAAACTCAAATAAGTAGCTAATAAAACCTTATACTAAGTAACAAATTCTTATTATAATACTATAAGGTTATGTTTTGAGGAAAACTTAAATAAGTAGCTAATAAAACCTTATACTAAGTAACAAATTCTTATTATAATACTATAAGGTTATGTTTTGAGGAAAACTCAAATAAGCAGCTAATAAAACCTTATACTAAGTAACAAATTCTTATTATAATACTATAAGGTTGTGTTTTTAGGAAAACTCATATAAGTAGCTAATAAAACCTTATACTAAGTAATAAAATCTTATTATAATACTATAAGGTTATGTTGACTAATAAATGTTGAATAACACTTTATAATAACTAATAAATTCGTATTAGAATATTATAAAAGTATGTTTTGAGAAAACTTATATAAGTAACTAATAAATGTTTAATAAAATCTTATATTGACTAATAAATGCTTGTATGAATATTATGCAATTAAAAACTTTTTTATATGAATTTTTTTATACCAAACCCATAAATATCAATATTGATATTTAAAAAATTCGTATAAGATATGTGTACCGAACTAATTTAATGATGTTGGGTAAAATCTTATAAAAAATGTATGAATATCTAATTAAATTTTCATAAAAACTTATCCAAAGTATATATTTAATGATAAATAGTTGTATTGATGGTTTAATTTTCTAGATGTAAATTTGAGGGTAAAAAAAGAAGGAATTCACGCCCATAGGCCACAGGCCAAAGCGCACTGTCAAAATTTATTTTAGCGCCCAAATAATTTTTGAGCGGTAAAATTTACGGGCTTTGAAATTTGAGAGAGCGGTATACCCTAATTCACTATTGGGCACCGTATCTTTTCACACATTTCATCACCTCTCGCGCCGCTCCTTCATTTCATTCCAGATCTATCTCCTCCCGTCTTCCTTCACTTCATTCTCTCTCTCGCACCGCTCCTGTCTCTCTCGCACCGCTCCTGTGTTCCTCCTATCTTCGCCTTCCTGTCTTCCGCCCATGGAGAACGACGCCGACAGACCATGTTGGAGAACGACGCCGACGGAGGGAGCGCCGCCTTCAACAGATTGGATTCTCCGTCGCGAATTCAAGCCGCTGGGATTGTGGCTTGAACGAGGAGAAGGACAAGCCGTTGGTAGGGACTTCAAGCCCGGAGGCTTGGTTTCGGTGGGTCAAGATCTCGAACATGGCGCTAAAACCCAGGCGAAAAAGAAGCCAAAACCCTCGCTCCACCTCCGATTGCGAAGGGATCTTCTCCGGAATGAACGTATTTTTGGTCAATTCGGGCGTCCAGGCTCGTCGGTTGCAGGTGCATAACTCTTACCCCGCATATTTTTCCCTTCAGTACTTCAATTTCAATGCCTGAGTAAATATAGATTTCGGTTTCTTTAATTGGGCTAATGAACAGATTTGGAAGCAGAAACTGAAACAAATGGGCGCTCAAGTTGAAGATAATTTATCAGGAAGAGCTACCCATGTTTTTGCCCCGAATTGGGGTGCTATCAAACGGAGTGTTAGTGATGACTGCATGGCTACTTTCAATGAGGTTCGTTCTCCTCGTTCAAGCCACAATTGCTCGTCTAAATAAGCGTACTCCATAGGTACAAATTTCTTTACCATTTCTCTTCTCCCGGCGCCTCTTGAATTCCCTGTAACCCTGCTTCCCGGCCCTCTCCTTTGATTCTTTGGCTATGCAGTTGCAAGGTTGTGGGTGTAGTATGTAGATTTAGGGTTTGATTTTTTTGGATTTGCGGGTGTGGTGAATAAACACAGGTTATCTGCAATTTCTCAGTTTAGTGAATAATCTAGCTAGGTCAGAATTGAAATTCACACACCACTGAATTTGATTCAGTGCCCCTGGCAATGGTGGGAAATTTGTGTTTTTTTCCCTCCCCCCTTTTCTTTTAACATCAATGGCCAATGAGCTTGACTTGTGCTGATACATCAATTTCTAAATTTTAATTCTTCTCATGTCTTCGTTGTTCTTCCATATTGCAGATTAGTGGATGATTAGGGTTCGATTTTGTGTAATTATCGTTGGGTGTCTTTGGTCTGATTTTTTGTTTGATGTTGCTGATTGTATGAACACAGGAAGTCAAATTTGTGAACATGTTTTATATTTTTGTCTTATGGTGTGGCATATTTACTTCTGCAGATTGTATGTGCCTATGAAACTAACAAATCCTGGATTACAAATGATAGACTGACGAGGTAGCTTATCTCATTTGCTCTATTGCGATCGATCTAATTTTATAGTTCATTGCAAGTATGAAGCTTGTGAAATCCAAAACACAAACTTTTCTTATGACGGGGCTTACCCTTCTCTTCTAGACGGCTAATTCCCTATAACCCAATGACATATCTAAATGGCAGATCACTTGTTCTTGTTTCAGGTTCAATGGATTTGTCTCAGAGCAAGTTTGGGTACTCATTGACTCATTCATATGGAACGGAAGTAGAGATGCCCCGACAATGTCATCCAAAAACTCACACTCCCTTTGGCTAGATCTTGTTTCTTTTGTATCTATAATATGTTCTTTATTTTTGCACTTCATTTATGTATCTTTGGATTTGTTATTGCTTTGGATGTATCTATCAAAGTTTTGCTACAAAATAACGAAACAAATGAAAATCAGCACCAGCCACGACTTTAGCCTCAAAAATATCAATGACACGAATATTGACATTACCAACAACCTTGGCAACAACCCTACCAACAATATTACCAATGAAACGAGTAACAATGTTAGCAATGACCATAGCAACGGATCAGCAACGGACTCGACTAGGCTCATGACTTGTTTGTAGCCACGAACCCAGCAACGAACTTAGCCACGACTTCAATTTCGAGGCTGTGTTACAAACTGGGTTCATAGCCACAGCCACGGCATATGTCATCTACTATTAGCCACGGACGTAGCCATGACAATAAAATATTTGTTGCTAAAATCCGTGGCTGACGCCCGTCGCTATTTAGCTGCGAGGCATATAGCAAGGGATGTCCCGCCCGTGGCTGATTTCGTGGCTAAACCGGTTAGCAACGGACATTCGTGGCTAAATCCATTGCTATTGTCCGTAGCTATTTCCTGCGTTTGTAGTAGTGGTAAACATAATTGTGACGTCTTATATTCGTCCTTATTTTTGTCCCTATATGGCTATATTCGCCCCTATAACCATCACAAAATATATACCTATTTTGGTCTTTATGTTCGTCGCAACATTCATCTCTACTTCTGCCTTGAAATCACCCCAATTACCGCCTCTAAATTTGTCCCCAAATTTGTTCCTACATTTGTCTCTATTCTTGTCCCCAAGTTCGTCCCTAAATCTGCATCTATATTTATCCCTAAAATCATTCTTATATTTGTCTCTATACTTATCCACAAATTCATTCATATATTTGCCCCCAAATTCATCTCTATATTGGTTGCTAAACTTATCCCTAAAGTCATCTCTATATTCATCTCTATTTGGCCCCAAATTCATCCGTTCTAAATCTTTGTCATTCGTATATAAATATTCATTTGTCAATGAAAATTGAATTTATAAATCAATCAAATAATTCTTGGTAACAAAAAGTATTGAACTAGTAAAAACATTACAAATCTTAATCAAACTGTTTAGCAAATAATTAATATCTAATGTATATATATAACGAATGTTTCTAAAGAAAAGCTAAGAAGATTGTTTACTAGCAACGAATTGCTTAGCCGAGTTGATAATGGTTTCTTGAAGACTTTGATCTCTTGTGTCATTATTGAGTCTTGTCTCTGTTGGGATAGCTTCAACAGATTTCTCTACATAATCCTCCATGATGGTTATATCTTCTCTTACTTGATCTTGGTTTCGTTCGTTGCACAGTATCCGCCAAGTTGGTCACATCCTTCCATGTTTCTTCTTGGTTTTCCTGCAAAATTGTCATTTTTTCATTCAAGCTTGCCATTCCATGTGTAATTTATGCCTGCAACGATGATAGTTGAGTCATCATGCATGTCCTCTCTCATAGACTCAGATACTTCAGATGATCCACATTCACCAAGGGACGTAGCACACGCACATAGCGAATCCTTTTCAACATTGATTCAGACTTGGATCCCATGCCTCTAACTCGTCCATTTCTTGAGTCACCAGTTGCTTTCAACCATATTTCATTCTTATCAATCAAGGGAGGTACCTCATTGTCCGAAGCCTCTTGTGTTGCTTGTTCGAGCAATGTGTCCAATGTGTCATAATTTTCCTAGGAAACAAAAAAATAATAAGATTTACTTACTCACACTTCAAATTACAAGTGAGATGTAAAAATTAACAATGAGCAAGTATAAACCAGGGTGATTAATCATATAAAAAAGCACTTATTAATTGTTGCAATTCAAAGATAACGCTAAACAAATAGGAAAAACAAGTTTGATTGTTGCAATTCAAAGAAATTACATTTCAGTTTAATTTTAGTGAACTTAAAAATATGATCGTTCAATTATATACGATGGTTTAACATCTAAATCAATGTCATAAGAAATCAAACAAATCTTGAGAGAAATAAAAAATACGGTTGTTCAATTATATAAGTTCAAGTTGCAATTTCAGCACTTCACTAAGCAAAATTGAGAGAAATCAAACAAATCTTGTGACTAGATCGACAAATATGATCAACATAAATTTATGAAATTGAACGCTAAAATCAATTGATGCAATCAATTTTAAGAAATTGCCATAAATTTCAAAATTTCTTGAATAACAAAGCATAAACACAAACAAAACCTGGATGAATGAGCAATATATGACGAGCCATGACCAGAGAGGAGCCAAAGATGAATTGAAATCAAGACGAAGAGAACGAGGTGGCAGACATGCGATTTCGGATATGGGTGCATCACCAAATTAAGATGTTCCAGGGACGTTCGGGATGACTTCCAACTAGCAGAGAACCGGTTCCAGGGACGGCGGCATCGCAGGGAGAGCCGGATGAAGATGGCAAGCAGGGAGAAGAAGATACGGAGTATATGGATTGTCTTACGATACTAGTAGAGTAGATGCCAAATTAATAGGGATTTTCTTTTTGAGAAAATTTGCGCATTCGGCGCAAATTTTCGGCCAAATTAGGGAAATATACACGTTTTGGTAAAAATTGCAAAACTATACATTTTATATCTTTTAACCCTAATCTCTCTCGATCTCTCTCTCCAGATCTCCCTCCGTCACCCACTTCGAAATGCGTTGATCGAAGGTATTCATCTCTCTCTGTTTGATGTTTTGATTCCTATTGCTTAGCAATTAGAGATTGGAAATGCGTTGATTCCTATTGTTATCTCCTCCTCTCTGTATAATGTCAGCATTCAATTTCTTCTATCTAGAATGGAAATTTCTTATTCCTGCACTACTAATTTCAATTCCTTTGATGAATTGGGTGAGAAATTTGATGAAATGTTTGTGGTAGAGTGTTGTTTGCATCGGAATCGCTTTCAATGTTTATGGTAGAGTACTGTAGTTAGAGTACGGTTTGTGGTAGAGTACTAATTTCAACTCATTCTTGGTTGCTACTACGGATTTTTTTAACATTTCATGGTTGCTTGTTACTTTCATTATTTCCACTCGATCTCTTTGATTTTCATGATCTTTGCAGGCTAAATATATTAGCACTTTCATTATTTCCACTCGATCTCTTTTTTTTTTGAGAGCAAACAAACAAACTGTATTAATTCAAGTCAGAACACAATATAGCATCCAAATTCAGCGGGAAGGAAACGCTCGAGCAAGAAACAAAGTTGTTGCTAGGCCTCATGCTAGCTAAACAGTGCGCCGCCCTGTTCGCCGACCTCCGAGCATGCCTCCAAAGGCAGCAGCTGAACGATCGAGCACACAACCTGATCTCCCGTAGCACAGCCCCCATACCTCCTCTTTGTTCAGCCCCTTGCTGCAGCTTTCGGATTAGATTAAGGCAATCAGATTCCACCTCCACCTTTGCAAAACCCCTCTCACAGGCAGCTCGCAAACCCCATAGGATTGCCTCCGCCTCCACCATTTCCACTTCCGACGTCCCCTGTACCCTCTTCGACCCAAAGAGCACTACCAGTCCCCTCTCATCCCTGGCAATGAAGCCCACTCCACAGCCCTTTGCGCTATCTACCGCTCCATCACAATTGATTTTGATCATTCCTTCACTCGGTTTGCACCACTCCTCCACTAGATTTTGGTGTTGATCCCCAGCCACCCCCCTCTTCTCTCCCTCCTCATTTACATATTCTTTCACCAGAGTAAACACCTCTCCAACTATTCTCTGTGGATCCACGCTCACACCCTCAAAAATCACCTCATTCCTCGCCCTCCATATTGCACTCATCACAAAAGCCCACAACTGTAGAGTTTCTATCCAACGGCTCTTTCCTAGCCTTTTCATGACGTCCATAATCGTTCAGCACCCTTTCCCCCATCTCCCGACCTCGGGAACTTGCTTCCAGAACAACCTAGCCCATCTACATTCCTTCAGAGCATGGACCACCGTATCTCTACACCCACAAAATTCACACTCGTCCTCTTTAAGCACATGTCTCCTCATGAGGTTTGCCTTACACGGGAGTATCTCCCTGCAGGCTCTCCATACGAAAGCTTTAATCCGAGGCGGCACCGGTAGACTCCACACTCTCTTCCAGGCCAGTCCCCACTCGATCTCTTTGATTTTCATGGTAGAGCACTTTTATTTACTTTTATTTTCATGATCTTTTCATGATCTGTTTGATTTTTATGATCTTTGCAGGCTAAAGTGATGTATATAAAGTTATATGTTTTTATGCGTAATTCAAATTGTGAGTAATTCAATTTGTTTCCAATTTATTTTAGTGCTGACATCATTTTTAGTTGGATACTATATATGTAGATATATATGTATGTTTGAGTCCTTAAAAGATTGTTTTGTTTTTTAGTGCTGACATCGTTTTTATGCGTATTTTTATTTATTTTTAGTTGGATACTATTGGATCTTTATATTTTTAGTTTTTTCTTTTTGTAGTGGTTTAGTTTTGGTCTAATTTATTTTTGATGAAAGCATATTTGTTTGGATAGCAAAGCATATTTTGTGAATTCCAGTAGGAAGTCTTTTAAGGTTTACCGGTTCTCCATGTTTATTTTAGTGCTGACATCATTTTTAGTTGGGTATTATATATGTATGTATATTTATATGTTTGAGTCCTTAAAATTTGGTTTTTTTTTAGTGCTGACATCGTTTTTATACTTATTTTTTAGTGTTCACATCGTTTTTAGTTGGATATTATATATGTAGGTATATTTATATGCTTGAGTCCTTAAAAATTGATTTGTTTTATAGTGATGACATCGTTTTTATGCGTATTTTTTAGTGCTGATATCGTTTTATGCATATTTTTTAGTGTTGACATCGTTTTTAGGTGGATATTATATATGTAGGTATATATGTATGCTTGAGTCCTTGAAAATTAGTTTGTTTTTTAGTGCTGACATTGTTTTTATGCGTATTTTTTAGTGCTGACATCGTTTTTAGGTGGATATTATATATGTAGGTGTATTTATATGCTTGAGTCCTTAAAATTGGTTTGTTTTTTAGTGCTGACATCGTTTTTATGCGTATTTTTTAGTGCTGGCATCGTTTTTAGTTGGATATTATATATGTAGGTATATATGTATGCTTGAGTCCTTAAAAATTGGTTTATTTTCTAGTGTTGACATCGTTTTTATGCCTATTTTTTGTGCTGACATAGTTTTTATGCCTATTTTTTAGCGCTGACATCAGTTTTATGCATTTTTTTTATGTAGGTATATATTTGCCGACATCATTTTTGCAATATAAGAGATGGAGGAGGAAGGGCGTCAACATCGTCGGCAAATTCGGCGTATCCGGTGTCGGCATCAACAAATTACTTTTGAGAAGATTGAGAAGGGGATTGGGACTTCAATAGCTTCAATGCTTTTTATACTGAATTTGTTTTAATTGCTCACCGATATTCTTTGTTTTTCACTATCAAAAATTAAATAAAATATTCCTTTGTTTCTTTTATATTTTATATAAAATTTCTAATGTTATTTGATTTGTGAAATCCAAATAATTTGTAATTACTTAATATGTCAAGTATATTGATCTCCGATGTCATCAACGTCAGCGTCAGCATCCTCGTAAACACCGACGTCAACATAGTTGGAGTAAGCATCGTCGACATCCCCGGTGTTAGCATCGTCGACGTCCCCCGCGTCAACATCCATGTAAACGATGTTAGCACTGCTGACGTCAGCATTCCCGACATCGTCTGCATTGACGCACGAAAAAAAAAATTCGACGTTGGCGTCAACATCCCTGTAACAGTGTCAGCAATGCTGACATCAACATTCCCGGCATCGGCGTTAGCACTGACGCGCGAAAAAAAATAAAATAAAACACTGACGCTATGCTAATGATAGACACGACATTTCACCATGTTCCCATTAGGTATGGATTTAGGGACCTATTATGGGATATTGCAATTAGTAACAAAATTACTGACGCTATGCTAATTTGTTTCAAATTTAGCGTCAATTATGACATTTTGTTCCGAAATTCATCCCTAATAGGGACATAATTAGCTGCAAGTGAAATCCGTCTCTAATATCCGTCCCTATATCAAACTATTTTAGTAGTGGATAAGGTAGTTGTTCCTTAGTTACACTTTTACTATATATCTTGTTTGGTGAAACTCTTACTTTGGGCGCTCTACAACCCACCTTCTAAGGTTTAAATCACAGTGTCTTTGTTTCTTCAATTACTCTTTATTCCTAACGTATTTCAGAAAACACAATGACAATGTTTCTGAAGGCGTTAAAGACAAATGAATCAATTTGATGTGGTATGTGATTTCAATCCCCACTAATGTTCATTTGGAATTTAAGGTTAGGATTCCCTTCATATGCTAGTTCAGTTTTCAGGTTCTTCTTTCTTTCACATCCCTTTTAATCCGGGCAGTGAATTTTTCAAGGTGAATGAGCATTTCTTTTTTGAAGTTGAAAAGCGTATAGAAGCCGGTAATCTTATTGTTGACTACACAATGAGCTCCCTTTCTATAGCCTCTATGCAGAGCCGATCCTAATGTTATAGAGGCCCAGGGCAAATAAAAATTTTGGGCCCCAATAATTTAAACTTTGATTGATTATTATCAATAAAACATGTAAATCATTAAATTTATTTAGTTTCTACAACAGAATGCCGATTTTCATATGTACTATTTTCGACTAATAAAATGCTCTGACAAGTACCTATTGACTAGTGCAATCAATATTATAAATTATAGTTCGCATGGAGTATAATGAAAAGAGAAACTCAAAAACATTTATGCAATTGAATCAATTTTGAAATAACATTTAATTATTTTTATTAAACATGTAAAATAACTAGGCTAAAATTTAGGAATGATTTCATTTTTTAATATAAATTTAGGAATGAACGGTGTATGATTCCCTCTCGTTTTTAATTTATTAATTAAAACTTTAATTGTATTTTTTTTTTCAAATTCCTACAGCTTTTTTTTGATGAAAAAATTCCTACAGCTATATCTTTCATGTAAGTAGTTCACAAGCCCATTTAAAATAAATTCTATGGCGCTTTTTCATTTTCCATGTGGGCCTATTTCTTCTTTTGTTCCAAGTTAACGGGTTATAAAGAAAATTTGGCCTAAAAAATACAGGCCGAGTATAGTATATATAGACATCTTTTTTACTATTGGGCCCCATAATTTGTTAGGTCCTGGGTAATCGCCCAGCTCGCCCTTGCCTCTGGGCCGGACCTGCGAGTTAGCTTGATCATGCCAAACAAAGTGTTAGGTTGATCATCAAATTAAACAAACCAATACTACGAGTTAGCTTGATCATGCCAAACAAAACAATACTAAGAGTTAGCTTGATCATGCCAAACAAAATGTTAGGGTGATCATCAAATCAAACAAACCAATACTACGAGGTAGCTTGATCATGCCAAACAAAGTGTTAGGTTGATCATCAAATCAACACTGTATAACAATCAAGCAAGATACATCATATAAAATCCCATCATCTTTTTCATCAAGTTTCACCCAATTCCAAACTCTCCCTGCAATCCTCCCCCGCAAAATTTTCACTTGAGCAAGAAAAAGATTAGCATCCATGGAATACCTTTTCCTCCCCCTTACCATCCTCGTCTTCTTTGTAACTTCTGCACACACCCTAAACCTCACTCTTTACCACAAAAGGCACCCCAATGTTTCGCGGCATTGGAGAGCCACCCCGGCTCAAGGAGGAGGACCGATCTACGAAGCTGATGTACAGTTCAAAGGGGAGTATATGCTCTCCTTCTCAGTAGGAAACCCCCCGTTCCAAACCTTCGCGGTGTTCGACACTGAGAGCCCCCTATTTTGGATGCAAACGTCAGGCTGCACCTGGTGCTTCCCACAACCAGATGGTACCCACTATGACTTCGAAAAATCATGGGGTATGAAGTTCTGGGTACCATCTGGTTGTGGGTACCACAGCCTGACGTTTGCATCCAAAATAGGGGGCTCCCGGTGTCGAACACCGCGAATGTTTGGAACGGGGAGCTTCCTACTGAGAAGGAGAGCATGTACTCCCCTTTGAACTGTACATCTGCTTCGTAGATCGGTCCTCCTTCTTGAGTCGGGGTGGCTCTCCAATGACGCGAAACATTGGGTGGTTTTTGTGGTAAAGAGTGAGGTTTAGGGTGTGTGTAAAAGTTACAAAGAAGACGATGATGGTAAGGGGGAGGAAAAAGTATTCCATGGATGCTAATCTTTTTCTTGCTCAAGTGAAAATTTTGCAGGGGGAGGATTGCAGGGAGAGTTTGGAATTGGGTGAAAGTTGATGAAAAAGATGATGGGATTTTATATGATGTATCTTGCTTGATTGTTATACAGTGTTGATTTGATGATCAACCTAACACTTTGTTTGGCATGATCAAGCTAACTCGTAGTATTGGTTTGTTTGATTTGATGATCACCCTAACATTTTGTTTGGCATGATCAAGCTAACTCTTAGTATTGTTTTGTTTGGCATGATCAAGCTAACTCGTAGTATTGGTTTGTTTGATTTGATGATCAACCTAACACTTTGTTTGGCATGATCAAGCTAACTCGCAGGTCCGGCCCAGAGGAAAGGGCAGGCTGGGCGATTGCCCAGGGCCCAACAAATTAGGGGGCCCAATAGTAAAAAAGATGTCTATATATATATATATATATACTATACCCGGCCTGTATTTTTTAGGCCCAATTTTCTTTATAACCCGTTAACTTTGAACAAAAGAAGAAATAGGCCCACATGGAAAATGAAAAGTGCCATAGAATTTATTTTAAATGGGCCCGTGAACTACTTACATGAAAGTTATAGCTGTAGGAATTTTTTCATCAAAAAAAAAGCTGTAGGAATTTGAAAAAAAAATACAATTAAATTTTTAATTAATAAATTAAAAACGAGAGGGAATCATACACCGTTCATTCCTAGATTTATATTAAAAAATGAAATCATTCCTAAATTTTAGCCTAGTTATTTTACATGTTTAATACAAATAATTAAATGTTATTTCAAAATTGATTCAATTGCATAAATGTTTTTGAGTTTCTCTTTTTGTTATACTCCATGCGAACTATAATTTATAATGTTGATTGCACTAGTCAATAGGTACTTGTCAGAGCATTTTATTAGTCGAAAATAGTACATATGAAAATCGGCATTCTGTTGTAGAAACTAAATAAATTTAATGATTTACATGTTTTATTGATAATAATCAATCAAAGTTTAAATTATTGGGGCCCAAAATTTTTATCTCTTCTATTCTCTCATCCCCTTTCTCAATTCATTTTGTGTAACCAAGATTAGTAGCAATGGAGATGGTCCTGGTTGGATTCAACCTCTTGTAATTGCAGGGCCATAACACATTGATTAATTAACGATCCAACGTTTCTAATTTCATTACACGTTGCACCCTATAAAACGTTTCACGGTCCCTTCCCTATAAATACATATCATTAAATTCTAAACAATTGTTGCTCTTGTTAGAGCAACTCCAATAACTCCGACAAAATAGAAAAAACGTACACCTTATCGTGTTATAAGTAAGCAGGGTTACTGTCATTTAGGGGTAAAAGCGGAAACATTTGTGAAGACGGGAGAGGTGATAGATAAAGAAAACTGAATGTGCCTTTGCTGAAGACTAGTTGGCACCACGCGCTCTGCATGCGGATACTCACTCCTAATAAGTCTGATTCATATATTTGGTAATATTAAGATTTATAGTGGCAACTTTGATCCTTCTAAATCTTATTTGAAAATGTTTTTATGTTGGAGTTTATTGAAACAATTTTTCTATCTTAATGAAAGTCGTTCTCAATAAATTGTTTTTTTTAGGATCGAGGTTATATTTGGTAGAAAATCGTACATCGTTCTCAATAAAATTTCTCACCTTATGCCCTTACACTAGTACAAATTAGGTCAAATATCACGGATATTTGAGGGCTAATATCACGGATATTGTCTAAAGCACGCCCGGACTTCCCTTACACTAGTACCTATTATTTTTTTTTCTTTCAAGAGAAAAGGTCCTAATATTACGGATATATAAGACCCGTGATATTAGGGTTATGTAATAAAACCAACATTTTGTACTAGTGTTAGGGCACAAGATAGAAAGACTAATGAAAATTTATATGAAAGCTGATGGGAAAAGATTTAAGATCGATGATGGAATAGAGCGACTTGAGATGAAAAATGGTGAAAAACTTGAACCGAGAAGGATGAGAGCGATTGAAGAAGGTATTTGAGAAGAAGAAGGTTCAATCTGAATGAATTAGAAAAGTACGTAGGAAGATGTTTATTTTAGGGTTTTGTTAAAATAAAGAGGACACATTTTTTCCCTTAAAAAATTGAATGAAAAAGGGTGACATTTAGAGTAAGAGACCCTTTCTACCATTAACATTTACATATGCATACATATTTGTACTAAATAATCTTCAAAACTGGAAAACTGCTTGCAAGGCTGACAAAAACACCCTTCAGGATACAAAAATCAACAACAGTAGTAGAGCCTAGACAAGTCGGCAGCTTCAAAAAGAAAAGAAAAATAGATGCCAGAAACCACCTTCGGATACGCTTAAGCTAAATGTTGATGGATCTACGTTGACCAATTGTGATAGCTCCATTGGGCTCATAATCCAAGACTGGGAGGGCAACCCAATAAATATTGGTTATGGCTTGGTGGGACAGAAATCCCCTATTGGGGCAGAGACGCTTGCGCTTAAACAAGGGGTTTTATAAATACTATGACTATGCGTCGACAAAATCCAAGTTGAAGGAGACTCGATGATTACCATAAACTAACAAACCGACAGGAATTACCCTTGGGAAATTGAAATAATAATTTCTGACATTAGACTCCTCCTATCAAGCGTGAGAAAAGTCCCGTTTTCTCATGTGCCTTGGATTGGGAAGAGAGCGGCGGATAAGGTTGCATACCTTTGCCGCTCTACCAGGGGTGCTGATATTATCAATGATTCAGGTCTTTTAGACCTCATCCATCATGATGTTATCGGATAGGTCCATCTAGAGGTGTTATGTGAACACGAGTAGCTCGAATTCGACTTGTACTCAGCTCGAGCTCGTTCATTTTCTAGACGAGTCGAGTATGAGCATATTTTTAAGCTCGGTCCAAAGCTCGACTCGTTCGAATTGAGCTCGAATAACTCGAATTTTATGGAATTTCTAAAATGTCTTATTGTATAATGAGCAAGTAGAACTGATTTAAGCTCGAAAAAAGTTTGACTCGAGCTCGTTCATTTTCTAAATTAACGACCTGAGTATGGGGACATTTTTAAACTCAATCAAATTTTAGACTCGGCTCGATCTCGTTCATATCATAAATAAACGGAATATAAACAAGGAATACTCGACTCATTCGGCTCGAACAACAACCCTCATCCTATCATAATTCTTTTCCAAATAAAAACAAAAAAATTAGAGATGCACACATATCTACAAAAGTACTGCAAGGTCATATGCATCTACTGATCTACTGGAACTTTAGAGGGTAACTATATAAATCACCTGTCTTAGAAACGCTTTTAAAGATACAACTACGAGACACTGAAAAACTGCTCATAAGATAATCTGATCAATAGGACAAATATTGAAGTATGCAAAAAATCAAGACAAAAATCAAGACTTTGCATTTTCAGGCTGAAAGTTACAGACAGATAGCACCACCAAAATGTACAGAAAGGAAACCATATAGGCCAAAACATTCTGAAGTAAACCTGTGTCAAGCCCGTTGCCAGTAAAGATAAAAACTAGTCATCATACCATCCTACTATCATATCAATGGTTTGGAGAAACCAAACTCGGTATATAATTCATTACCGTGTCAAGCCCCTTGGAAAAGAGTACCTCTCGCCATCTCCGAGTTCTAATGTTATACACCTTAACAAATTGTTGTCCCCATACTAAGATCTCATTGTCACTCACCTGCGATAAAATTCGAAAAGAATCACAGGCTGCGGGGATCACAAATAGCATACTCCATGAAGACTCATCATCTCTGTAATCCTTTAAAGCCCATACTTCATAGTCCAAGTTTGTACCGAATTCAAGTGTCAGGGTCAGTTGCCCGTCCAAAGCTCCCAATTCGAATCTGATAGGTTCATAAAGATCTATTGAAGCTCTTGCCTTGGGAAATCGAACCATCTGAAACTCCTCCGCCAGTGGATCAAAGTAGACGATGACGTCACCTCCAACGCAAAGCTCACCGGCCCAATGAGGAACGCCTCTTACCGTCGTCCTCTGATTATAATCGATTGCCCAGACTTGCACGCTTTGCAACACTTGGGATTGTGTTTTGGAAGTGAAACTCCCGTCCTTGAGGCTTACGGTACGGAAACTTGTAGAATCAGACATTACGACCTTGTACTCATCGCCGCGTGCTTCATCATGGTATTGGTATAGCGCGCGCAAGGCACGATACTCATCCATCTTGTTGGATTGATCAGCGATGAATCGCAACCTTTTCTCGACTTTGGTACACGGATTAAAGAGGAGGAAATCTCCTGGATACTTATAGAGAGCAACCAAACCGTTACAAATGCCCAACACCCTCACCCTGCCGCGTTGCCCCTCCTCAAAGAAGTCGCAATGAGAACGAAAGGGGCGTCTCTCAAGCGATTCAGATGTCGTAAAACACTGTACATCAAGAGGCTTATAGGGTGATTTGGATACATTCTTGGAAGCTTCATTGAGGAATATGATGTCCATTGGCAAGCGGCCGCATCGATAATTGCACCAACATCTTATCAAGAGGCTTATCGGGTGATTTCGGATGGAGTTAGGGTTGTAATTGGATACGAAAAAGGGATCGGATATAAGAAGATACCATTGCTTGCACACACGCAAGCATCGGCCTACCGATGCGAGAGGAAGTTTGTGGAAGATCTCAACCCATGTGTGAAGGGGGAGATCGGGAGATGGTGAATGCGATTTTGGTTTTTTCATTAGGGTTTCAACTGCGCGATGATGTGTTTGAACTTTGAAGGAGTTGTTGTGTACGCTGTTTATTTTATACTCCGTATATATAAAACCCTAAAAGTCGTTAAAGGAGTTTGGATCTGCTGCACCCTAGTACCCTACTATGCACCCCACCATATACCCCACAATTATTTTGTGTATTTATTTATAATAATAAAATTTCAAAAATTATAATTATGGGGTGTTGAAAGGTAAAATTTACAAATGTTACCCATGACTAACCTCAAATGTAATGAAATAAGATTAGGGGTAAACCTATGATTGTGGACAAAACATTAAGATGAAGGGATGGAAGGGGTTACCTTGGTATTAAGATGTAAAAGAGTGCAAAAGTTGATACTCTATCTATTTTTTATGTTTTTTTATTTAACTAATAATATTATGATTGGTGGAAACTATTTAATGAATATAGATGAATGAGAAAAAAGAGAAGGATAGGGTAAATTCATGGTTGTTGAGTAAAAATATGAAAACTTTACAAAAATGTGAAAGTTTCGCCTAGTGCCAAAAACAATTCGTAGACGGTCGAAATGTGAAAATTCCGCCGCTACACCGATCCTACGGATTGACCCAAATGCAAACGAAATGCTGCCAAATTTTTACCAGAAATCATCTTGATCGAGCTCTGTCCGTTGTTTGCACGAAACCACCCAACAATTCTCCCGCTATCAAATTCCAGAGTTAGGTGATGAGCCACCAACAAATTGAGATTAAAAAAAAACGAGAGAACTCGTTATCAAAATTAAATCAAAACGAAAACGAATAAAAAAAAAGTTTCAGGATCTTGCTCTTGGTGTTGTTGTTTTCTTCTGGAAACCCTTCCCGTTTTCAATAATTCTGGAACTTCCCTCGTTTGCATTATATTCATAGTAATCCGCCATCACACAAAAATAGTTTGTTTCAAGAGTTTTCCTTCTCATGCTACTTTACAACCGTTAGAACTTACAATGGAACCAAGAACCAAAGTCGTTACAAGGTAACAATGTACAACACCCAACACCATATTCCGTTGTTGTTTTCCCTCTATTGACCATGTGTTAAGTATAAAATGAGTCAAAACATGCATAAGCTTTGGTTAAGAGGCTTGCTTGATCTCCAAGTTGTATAAATAGGGGTTATATTGTACACAAACAATTCAATCAATTGAGAATTAGATCTCGTTTTTCCCTCCTTCAAGTTGTGTCTTTCTTGGGTATTGTTTTGGTAAGAAAGGTTACAAAGCTCTTGATCTTGCCACTAAACACATTCATGTCACCAGAAACATCATCTTTCATGAGTCACATTTCCCTCTTCATCTTAAAGCTCTTCAAGCTGATGCTACTTTACCTGCTGCACTGTCATCTGATCATGATTTTGATTTTATTTTTACACCAATTGCAACTACTCCCAATCATTCACATACCTCTTATGTGTTTGATGGATCCCCACCTCCAGCTTCCCCACCTCCCCTTGTGGTTGACAGTCCTCCTTCTGTCTCCACTTCCCCTCCTATTCTTGACAGTGCATCATCTTCTGATACCCCAACCCCATCCATCAGACACTCAACCAGACCTCGTCATCCACCTGCTTACTTGAAGGATTTTGTGTGTAACTTTGGACCTTCCTCTACTGCCTTGATTAATGTGATTGATTCTTCTTTACTCCCATCATCTCATTTTGCTTTCCTCACTCATATATCCTCTTACACAGAACCTTCTTCTTCCAAATTGGGTTTGTGCTATGAACAAAGAAATTGATTCTCTAACTGCTAATGAGACTTGGGATGTAGTTCCTTTACCTACAGGAAAATCACCTATAGGTTGCAGGTGGGTGTTTAAGGTGAAACTGAAATCAGATGGCTCTCTTGAACGTTATAAAGCTCGGTTGGTAGCAAAGGGATTCACTCAAAAGGAAGGGATTGACTTCCATGAGACATTTTCCCCAGTGGTTAAGATGACCACCATCCGCACATTGATTGTTGTTGCGGCTTCCAAACAGTGGCCCATACACCAGTTAGACATCAACAATGCATTTCTTCATGGTGATTTACATGAAGAGGTGTTCATGGTGATGCCTGAGGGGGTTCCCAATCCTCTTCATCATGTATGTCGTCTGAAGAAGAGCTTGTATGCCCTTAAACAAGCTTCCAGGCAATGGTTTCACAAGCTTACTACCACTCTCCAAGGCTTGAACTTTGTTCAATCGAAGAATGACTACTCTGTCTTCATCAAACATCAGACTCACCACATCACCATTCTAGCTGTATATGTTGACGATGTCCTTTTATCACTGGTTCTGACTTGGCTGCCATACATGCCCTTCAGGCTTTTCTGCATTCTGCCTTTAGCATTAAGGACCTCGGAGAGCTTCATTACTTCTTGGGTATGGAGATCACTTCTCTTCCTACTGGCTATGTTGTTACTCAATCCAAATTTACAAAGGAACTCCTTCTTGATGCTGGCCTTATGGATTCCAGTAAGCCTGCTGTGACACCCTTACCCCTTCACCTTAAGCTCACAGCTACTGATGGGGTGCCACTATCAGATCCTTCTGTTTATCGAGCTTTAGTTGGGAAACTCAATTTCTTAACCAATACTCGCCCTGATCTGTGCTATTCAGTGCAAACATTAAGCCAGTTTATGCAGAACCCACATTCTCTTCACTTTGAAGCTCTGTTGCACACCCTTCGTTATGTCAAGGGCACTGCAGGCCAAGACATTTTACTTAATGGTTGCTCTTCTCCAGTTCTCAAGGCCTTCTCCGACTCTGACTGGGCTTCTTGCCCCATGACATGTCGGTCTGTAACTGGTTACATTGTTTTCCTTGGATCTTCTCCCATCAGCTGGAAGTCCAAGAAGCAATCCGTTGTGTCCCGCAACTCTTCTGAATCTGAGTACAGGGCTATGGCCAATGCTACTACAGAGGTCACCTGGCTGGTTCGTTTGCTTCAAGATTTCTCGATTCAACCACTTAAGCCAGTCCAATTGTTTTGTGACAATCGATCAGCAATCTAGATAGCATCCAACCCAGTCTTCCACGAGCGCACCAAACACATCGAAGTGGATTGTCACTTCACTCGTGACAAGGTCCTTGATGGCCTATTACAGCTTTCTTTCATTACTTCCTCCGAGCAGCTGGCTGATGTCCTCACCAAGGTCTTGCCTTCACATCAGCAGAATTTTATTCTCTCCAAGCTGGGGTTGTACCACCCTCCATCTTGAGGGGGCGTATTGACCATGTGTTAAGTATAAAATGAGTCAAAACATATGCATACACTTTGGTTAAGAGGCTTGCTCTCCAAGTTGTATAAATAGGGGTTATATTGTACACAAACAATTCAATCAATTGAGAATTAGATCTCGTTTTTCCCTCCTTCAAGTTGTTACACCCTCAACAAGGCAACCGTGTCCCAAGGACGTTTCTAGGTCGATGCGTTCAATATGATAGCCCTTAAGTGCTTACGGAGTTGATATCACTTCACCCATTGTAAAAACCAATCTTGCGGAAATTTTCCTCTGCTTTGATTGAATGAAGAAGATACAATATATACTAAATTACAACCCTAATACTGAAATAGGAAAAAGGAAACTAAATAATATATTTACAAAATATAATATTCTCCAATACTCCCCCTCAAGTTGGAGCATGCAAATCACGAATGCCCAACTTGCGAAGGAGATGAGAAAACTGCTGACGACCAAGGGCTTTGGTCAAGATATCAGCTGGTTGGTCCTTTGTGCAGATATGAGAGGCAGCAATAGCACCAGAAGTGAGAAGATCTCGAATGAAGTGACAATCTACCTCAATGTGCTTTGTTCGTTCATAGAAGACTGGATTTGCATAAATATGTAAGGCCGTTTGACTGTCACAAAAGAGTTGCATGGGAGATCGATGAAGATATCCAAGGGAGCGAAGAAACGATTTGAGCCAAAGAAGCTCACAACAAGCAGCAGCCATGGAACGATATTCTGCCTCTGCAGACGAACGAGAGACAGTTGGTTGCTTCTTTGTTTTCCAAGAGATAGGTGAATCTCCAAGAAAAACATAATAACCTGTCAAAGAGCGACGAGTGATAGGACAAGAAGCCCAATCAGAATCGCAGTAGGCACGAAGTTGCAGAGAACTCCCCCTAGATAAAACAAGGCCTTGACCTGGATGACCCTTTATGTAGCGAAGAACCCGTAAGGCAGACTGCCAGTGATCCTCTGTAGAGGCTTGCATAAACTGAGAAAGAATGTGAACCGCATAACTGAGCTCCATACGAGTAATAGTCAAATAGATCAGTCGGCCAACCAGCCGACGATACTGTTCTGGATCAGAGAAGGCCGGGCCTGTAGACAAGGCGAGATCATGATTTTGAGGCAGTGGAAACTCAGCAGGTTTAGCACCTAATAAGCCTGCTTTAGATAATATCTCAAGAGCATACTTGCGTTGACTAAGAAAGAGACCATCAGTGCCGTGTGCAATTTCAATGCCTAAGAAGTATTTCAGAAGGCCCAAGTCTTTCATATGAAAACATGTGTGCAAATACTTCTTGAATTTTTCAATCTCCTCATAGTCGTTCCCACCAATGATCAAGTCATCAACATATACCAGGACATGAAGTACCTTGGTATTGCGAATGAAAGAAAACAAAGAGTAATCGGCATAAGAGCGTTTGAAGCCAAACCTGAGTAGAGCGGAAGCTAGTTTGGCAAACCAATTTCTGGGAGCCTGACGAAGTCTATACAGAGACTTCCGTAGGCGACATACACGATCACCTGAGGTAGAAAAACCAGGGGGAAGGTGCATATACACCTCCTCATCTAGATCACCGTGCAGAAAGGCATTTTGAACATCCATCTGATGAAGATGCCATCCCTTGATGGCGGCAACAGAGAGAAACAAACGTACGGACGTCATCTTTGCAACTGGAGCAAAAGTTTCGGTATAATCAATGCCTTCGACTTGTTTGTTTCCAAGAGCAACGAGCCTAGCCTTGTAACGCTCTACAGTCCCATCAGATTTTAACTTGATCCGAAAAACCCATTTGCAACCAATGGGTTTCTTGTCAGGAGGGAGAGAAGTCAGCTCCCAAGTGCCATTTTGTTCTAAAGCATCAAGTTCATATTTCATAGCACTTCTCCATTTCTCATCTTTAACAGCCTTAGAGTAAGAGTTGGGTTCGACAATAGAAGTAACAACTGCGAGAAACTGGATATGACGGGGAGAAAAATTACCAAGAGCAACATAGTTAGCTATTGGATAAGGAGTACCTGAGGAGGCGCTTGGAGAATGAACTGTATTGCACACATAATCCTGAAGGCGAACATTTGGAACACGCTCTCGAGAACTACGACGAACCATTGGATCAGCTACGGGCAAATCGGCAGAAGGTAACACAACCGAGTCAGACATAGATGGTCTGCCTTCTGTAAGAGCCTTGTAAAGGCCCGGATTTTTAAATCCTAATTCTCGGAAAAAGAAATTAAAAAGGAATTTAAATCGGGTTAATTAAAATCTCTTAAAATGAATTCCGGCATATAATTATTTTAAATGGGCTTTCATTCAGATTTATTTTCGCTTTCGCTTGCTATTATTTGAAAGTATAATATAATTTTATTATTTGATTCAGTTCGAGAATTCGATTTCAATTTGAAGTTTTAAGCTCTAAATCGTTTTTGAGTTGAGTCGGGAAAATCGAGAGAGAGAGCGGATTTTAAGGTTTATTTCCGATTATTTTAAATTGTGTTTTTTTTTTGAACATATATTACTTTGTCTTCTTCCTCTCTTATGTGAAGAATCACAGTCAACACCTCCCTCTTCTGGGCCTTGCGTGTCAGCTCTCCTCTCCATATCTTGCCTTCAAATGCTCAGTCTCTCTCCCTCATCTGCCTGCAGAAAGAGCCCATCCTGCTAAATCCACAGCTCACCTCTTTTGTCTCTTTTCCTTGATCTTATCCAACAGTTCAGCAATTTTGTTTTGCCGCAGCCTTCAATCTCATTACCTCTCCTTTAATTTGAATCCAACCTCCCTGTGTATCATTTTCAAAACCCCAACAGCAGCTCCCTCCTTTCTTCTTCGTGTCCGAGCACCGCAATGGCCTTCCAATGCCTCCTCCATCGCTCACAACACCACCGCACTCCCCTCTATCCTCTGTGTCGAGGCGTCCCACGGGCACTCACCACCATCTCCTCTCCCAGCAGCCCCAACAGCAACCACCGGAGCTCCCAGCAAGCTCCGTCCGCCTGTTTGCAGCCAACAGAAGTCGCCGTCGCCATCGACATCGGAGCCGCCAGCAGCCTCTTCCTTCTCCGTTCCGAGCAGCAGTAGCCAAAGTTCTTGCTCCCCTGTTTCAACCCAGAACCTGGTTCCTCCATCAAAGGGCCGCCAAGGAGCAGCCGGCGCCGCCGAGCCGCCATCTTCTCCCTCCTTCATCTGTTCTTCGTTCAAGCGGAGCGGTAAGGCTCCTTCTTTAAATCCCGAACCAATTACCTGGTAAAGGCGGACCTTTATTCGATTCCCTCCCTTTTCAGGCCAACACCGCCCTGATTCCACCTCCAGCGAGCCTAGTCGAACCGAATCGGATCTCCGACGCCCTCGAAGACTCCCGTGGAGGCTGCTGTGAGTTTTCCCTTTTTCTCCCTCCTTCCTTATGCGCGTTTTCTCCCTTCTGTGTGGGTTCTGGTCGGGTTTTAGTGTCGGTCAGCCGAGCAGAGTTGGGATCGGAGAGGAGTTGTCGGCCGGCCTGGGTGCCTCCTCTTCTTTTCCCGTCTTCTGCGTCGCTGTTCAACATCCCTACTCTGTGTTCTTTTGTTTTGAAGAAGATAGCTTCCGGGCTTGGGCCTATTTGTTTCTGGATCCGGGTTTATCTTCCGGGTCCGGGCTCCTTTCAGATTTTGGGTATTGGGCTCAGTTTGGAAATAAGAGAGTTGGGCTTGGGGTTTGGTTTTAAGAGTTGTGGTTAGTATATATGATATGTTATGATTTTAGGCAAGTATTATTTGTCCATATTATTATTATTATGATACTTTTAATATATGTTTTAGAAATGATAAAATGGATGGATTTTGGTGATTTATTATATGTAAATAATATTTAGAGTGTTATATTAATGTTGTTTAGAAATTGGGTTTTAGAAATTGTGAAGTGATTGTTGGTTTTGATTTATACATACGGTTTTCGAAAATAAGATTATTTTGGTATTTATTTATATAATGATTTTGGAATGAGAAACATGCCGGGATTATTTTCTAACATAAATTTGGGAAAATTGTTAAGGATTTAAATAATAAATGTCGGAATTTGGTCAATTATGATTTGAGAAAATGTTTGAATATGAGTGACTTAACTTGATATTTAAGAGTTTGGGAAAATTCGGGAAATGAGTTTGGAAATATTGTTGGTAAGATTTAACGATGGGTTTGATTGGAAATGAAATGATTTTGGTTGATGTTGATGATATCGGAAAGGTTTTGGAAAATGGTTTTACTATCGATTGGTTTCGAGAATGTTGGGAGCTTGGGTTCTGTGTATATGAATGTTAGCCCGATAGCTTATGGAATTGACTTGATGATAGGTGTGTATTGCTTTTGGACTTACCTTGGGCCCTTGCTTGTGTTATCTTGCTGTTCTGCATCTTCAGGTAAGTTCTCTAGGGGGCTTACTCAGGTTGGACATTCATGCCTGTTGTTGCATTTTATGTTAGGTGTTGCATATGCATAAAAGCATGCCATGTAGTATCATGTTTAGGTTGCACTAATTGATTGAGCATCTGTTTACTTTATGCGTTTGAAACAGAACGGCCGTTATCTGTGATAGTCCTAGAGTCTTTGCTAGGGTCATAGGGTAGCCCAGCCTCATCGGGTACCCTGAGTCAATCGAGTCATGAACTTCCTTATATTATGATATGCCTGCGGGCTTTATTGTGGAGCGGGTTAGGCATGCGTGCCGCCCTATTATGAATGAATGCATTCACGAGCTGGCCAGTCTCCGCCTATCGGAAGGGGTGGAGGTAGGAGAGGGATATGCCGTTGGCATTGTCTTGGGCCCTTTACAGTATTTCTGCACATTATTATGAATTAAGAGCATGCTAGTGTGTTTGACTTTCGTATTGCATTAGAGCATCTTTATTAGGTATAGCACATACTATGTGGCCTCAGCGAGGACTGCCGGTCCCGCATGAGTGGCTCGATCTGACTCCTTTCCCCGTTCTTCTTTTAAAGGTATTTCTGCAGATCTTGTTTGCTCCATGCTTATGTGACGGGAAACCCTTGGGCGAATCAAGGAACCTGACTAATATTCTAAGTTGGCAAATGGTAATCACTTGTTTATGATTTGGTTTTGACCCGATTCTGTTGTGTCATTGTATCTTAACCTTGCTTCCGCTTTATTTCATTTGAATTGGATTTCACGACATAGTCTTAGGACATGTTAAGGGTACCCAACGGCCCTACGATACTTTAGGGTTTGAAATCCCTCTTTCTACTGACCTTTAAAATGAGTTCAAAACCTCGACCCGTACCTAGATTGCAAGATCTTACGAGGGGTTTTATCCCTCGAAACGTAACCCGGGAATCATAATCCTGGGCCGTTACAAGCCTCTTGAGACAACACATGAGTAGTTTCAAGATCAGCATCAAAAATCGCAGGATGAGTCTCTTGAGACTCAATAGAGATATCAAGTTTAGATGGTGGTTCAGAAAAAGGGAATTGTTCTACAAAGAACACAACATCACGAGAAACAAAAATCCTGCCCGTTTCAACATCAAGTACACGCCATCCCTTTTTGCCATATGGATAGCCTAGAAAAATACAACGTTGTCCCTTAGCGTCAAATTTGTCCTTGCTCTTAGGGACCACAGACACAAAACAGAGGCAACCAAAAACCTTGACATGAGAGAGTATAGGTTCCTGCTGATATAACATAAAATATGGAGTCTTTCCTTGAAGAAGCCTAGATGGTGTACGATTGATCAAGTAAGCTGCAGTTAGAACACATTCTCCCCAATAAACAATCGGAATAGATGCTTGAAACATAAGAGCACGAGCAACATTAAGCAAATGACGGTGCTTACGTTCTACTCGCCCATTCTGTTGGGGAGTATCAACACAAGAAGTCTCAAATAAAACACCAGAGTTGTCAAAGAATTCCCGCAGAGGCAAAAATTCAGTGCCATTGTCAGCCCGAAAGCGTTTCACAGTCCTGTCAAACTGAGTCTTGACAAGCATAAAGAAATTCTTAACACATTTCACAACCTCAGTCTTAGAGCCAATCAAGAAGACCCAAACAGATCTAGAGAAATCATCCACCAAGGTCAAGAAAAATCGAGCACCGGTTGAAGAAGGTACTCTATAGGGTCCCCAAACATCAGCGTGTACTAACTCAAATAAAGCAGCAACTTTAGTAACAGAATCAGGAAAACTGGCACGAGTTTTCTTTGCTTCAAAACAAACAGAACAAGGTTCACTCGAATGCTTTCTATCAGATTGAACGCTAGGGAATGCAGATAATACTTGATAGGACGGATGACCCATCCGCTTGTGCCAAAGTTCAGATGAGGAAACAGAGGCAACTATTCCAGTTGTCGGTGAGACGCATTCACCAATCAACCACAAGACCCCTTCTCGGCCTTCCCCAACTCCAATCACTGCCCTTGAGGTGCGGTCTTGAAGAACACAAAGTTCATCCGTCATTGTCACTAAACAGATCTGTTCTCTGTTCAGAGTCAGAAATGATATCAAATTGCAATGAAAAGCAGGAACATATAAGACATTTGGAATAACCAAATTATCTCCCAGGCGCACACTTCCACATTGAACAGCAGTAGATATAGTATGATCAGGCAATAATACGTGAGTAGGTTGAACATCACGCAAATCAGTAAGCAACTCCTTTCTACCAGTCATATGATACGATGCACCCATATCTAAAATCCATCGATTAATTTTCTTACCCATTTGATGATCGTTTGAGTGCTTAGCATGGAATTGCTTGAGCATATCTATCACGATGATCCACTGAGAGTCAGTAATCGCTGGATTGAAGGCCTCTCGATCATAGGTTGTATATGAAGTGCCGATAGCATTGACAACACCTTCGATTGGTTTCTTCGCAGTGGACAGCGCCACGCCGCCACCTTCTCATGCCTGGTAGCCTCTTGGTGTTGACGAGCAAGAGCCCTCGGTTGGGAAAAATTATTGTCATTCATCATAACTTCAGATCAATCAATCAATGAAGATTACAGGTTTGATTTAGGGTTAATCGGTGCGGAGGAATACGCTGGTCAGGTAGGTAAAGTTTTAGGGTTTGGCTCTGATGCCATGTAAAAACCAATCTTGCGGAATTTTTCCTCTGCTTTGATTGAATGAAGAAGATACAATATATACTAAATTACAACCCTAATACTGAAATAGGAAAAAGGAAACTAAATAATATATTTACAAAATATAATATTCTCCAATACCCATCGTCAAATAGTTCTAGACCGGAACCTCACTCACTCTTTTCCACATAAGAACTCCACACCTCAAAATCGAGGGTTTCAAAGTTAATTGCCAAAATAATTTGTATTTATATGTCCAAAGATCATAGCAGAGAAATATACATCTATTCTTTGCAAGGATTTTGTGACAGCAAAAAAAAACAGAGTATGATTCATATAAGTGCACATATATATCACCAGTAAAGATAAAAACTAGTCATCATATCATCATATATATCATATCAATGGTTTGGAGAAACCAAACTTGGAATATAATTCATTATATTATGAAGGCCGTTGGACAAGAGTACCTCTCGCCATCTCCGACTTCTAATGTTATATACCTTCAAATATTGTCCGAATACCAAGATCTCGTCGTCACTCACCCGCGATAAAATTTGAAAAGTATCACAGGCTTGGGGGATCACAAATAGCATACTCCATGAACACTCATCTCCGTAATCTTTTAAAGCCCATATTTCATAGCCCATGTTTGTATCTAATTCATACGACACCGTCAGTTGCTCGTCCAAAGCTCCCAATTCGAATCTGCATCGTTCACCCCAAGGAGGACCTATTACAGGTCTTTCCTTGGGAAATCGAACCAATTGAAACTCCTCGGTTAGTGGATCAAAGTAGATGATTACGACACCTCCAACGCGAAGATCCCCGACCCAATGAGGAACGCCTCTTACCATCGTCGCCTCCCAGGACCCATCCTCGAGGCAGATTTTCACGTTTTGCAACAATTGGGATTGAGTTTTGGAGGTGAAACTCCCGTCCTTGAGGGTTACGGTACAGAAACTTGTAGAATCACATATTACGACCTTGTACTCATCGCCGCGTGCTTCATCATGGTATAGGTATAGTGCGCGCAAGCAACGATGCTCATAATGGATCTCGTTGGATTGATGAGCATCGAATCGCAACCTTTTCTCGACTTTGGTAAACGGATTAAAGAGGAGGAAATCTCCGGGAGACTTGTAGAGAGCAACCAAACCGTTACAAATGCCCAACACCGTCACCCAGCGGCGTTCCCCCTCTTCAAAGAAGTCGCAATGAGAACGAAAGGGGCGTCTCTCAAGCGATTCAGATTTCGCAATACACGTTACCCCATTGTTGGATGCATTTCTTGATAGCTTCATTAAGGAATAATATGTCAGATAGCTGAATCAATGGCAATCGGGTGCACCGGCATTCCATCAAGAGGTTTATCGGGTGATTTGGGATGGAGTTAGGGTTATAATTGGATACGAACAAGGGATCGGATATGAGAAGATACCATTGCTTGCACACAGGCAAGCATCGGCCAACCGATACGAGAGGAAGTTTGTGGAATATCTCAACCCAAAGGTTAAGGGGGAGATCAGCAGGCTTGGATCCCTTCAATTTGGCTATCAAATTCAATATGAACAACGTCGCTTTTTTCACTAGGGTTTGGTGATGTTCTTCTGTTTCAAGGAGTTGTGTGCGTTATTTATTATCAAACCCTAAAAATCGGTAGAGCAATAATTTATTTGTTTTTGTTTTTACATTTATTTTTCTAAAGTGATGAGATGTAGTTATTGATGGATGCATATCTTCTATAAAAAAAAAAAAAAGTAAGATAAAGTCACAAAAATTTCCATCTAAATCGGAATAGACAAATCCGCCTAAAGACCCTCATTCACCTAATTTTTTAACAAGTCCTTAGTCTCCAAATTGGGAAAACAAGAATCTCCCGATGAACTTAAAGACGTACCCTCAATCACCATTGTTAAACAATTGGGATCGAGACCTGATTGAAGAACACAAAACTCATATCTTTAAATTGGAAGCTTTAATCCTCCAATACATCGCTTCCGACTTGGGTACTGTTAAACAATTCGCATCTCTTTCTATTAGTCCAAAGTTGGACAATGAATTCGAATTAAGCCAAACACTAATACCATAACAAAAAAAAAAAAAGAGTTTGGATGAGGAAAATGTATTTGATTGAACTGGATTGATTTGCGGTGGAAGAATGCAAAATGGAATTGAAAAGACGAGAGCTTGAAACCATGGCAGATGCTTTATTCTTAATTTCAAGATATGGGTTCTTGGGTGGAGGAGCTGCTGTCTTTGGAGGCGGCGCCATTGGCTGGCGAGAGTGTTGAGGGGATGGGGGAAGTGGAGAGGGAGGGTGCTGCCCGGACTGTCGGAGGGGGGCGACGGCGGAGGGAGTTGGGGTGGAGTTGCTGTCTTTGGAGCCTAGCTTGGGCTACCTGAGGGGGGCAACGGGTCGGGGTAGCTGCGCGGAGGGAGTGGTTGCCATCGTTTTTTAAGGGAGGCTAGTCAACAACTCCTTTCTACACAAATTGTAACAAAATAGATCTTTTTTTTTGTGTGTGTAGCATAAGCAATCAGAACTAAAAGAAATATAGAACATAAAAGATAATACGACGTTAAGCAAATCCAATGGTGGATACCTGGGACTTTACAATCCTTACAAAGTTGTGTTCTGATTCTTAATATACGTTCATGTGCACATATCCCTGAAAGGTATGGTATCTTTACATATATCTCCATCAACGACTTCCCTAACAAATCGAGTAGCTGGGAAATTAGTGGACGTTTTATTGCCAGTGATGCAAAGAATTGTAATAGAAGACCATAAAACACATGCTAAAGAACAAATTTCCAGCAATATCAATAGAAGACCATACAAAACCTTAGAGAGAAATAACACATTTGGAGGCAATCCATGATTCCAAAACACAAACTACAAACTTATTTTTCAAACCCACAACCACAAACCACAATTTCAAATCACAAACAACAAATTCACAAATTGATTTCTCAAAAACATAAATTTTAATCACAATTTCTCGTAATTTATTATCAAAATGTTAAACCCTAATCAAATTTACTCCAAATTGATTCTCAAATTCACAAATTCTAATCTAAATTGATTCTCAATTCAACCAATTGAACTTAAAAACAAGGTCAGCCGGAGGTGGAGCTGGCGACGGCAGTTGCTCGGGGACTTGGGGTTCGCTCTGGCTATGTTGTGAAGGTCATTGCTGAGTGCTGAGTTGCTGCGTAAAAAAAGGGCTGTTAAAAAAAAGGGTTTTGGTGTTTTAAAAGGGGGGGGGGGGGAATATACAAAGTTTTAAAATTTCCCACGTCCTAACCGTTGAGCTAACATGTCTTTGTGTATATTTCACTACTTAACTTGTATGTGTATATTTCACTACTTAACTTGTATATATTACATACTTTGTTTCGGATAGGGGCCAACCACCGCCCCAAGCCGGCAAGCCCCTCCGTAGATCCGTCACTGGTTGCCATGGCGAATTGGCTATGGCGATGATTGCTAGCAGTAGTTGCCATAGAGACATAGCAGGCGGTAACATATTGTCATGGTTAAAAAGGGAAAACTATCTTAATTAGGGATATCGTAAAAATACATCCTTATCTTTCAAATGTAATAAAAAACCTCAATCTTTGAGAGTAATGGTAACATATTGTCATCGGTTTTTTCGCGGGCAAAAAATGTTGACAACTTGGCAAAAAAGTTTTTTTTTAAATCAGTCTTTTTACAAATCAGTACTAAAGTCTGATAAAATTCCTAGTTTCATGAAGAAAAAAAATTATGCCGAAGGCACAAATTTCCGACTTAATTGGAGGAGTGTTCATTCTTCTTAGGCATGGAGATTGCCCATTCTTCTTCTGGTTTGCTTCTCAACCAAAGAAAATACATCTTAGATATATTGGTTGATGCTGGCATATGACTGATTGTAAACCATCTGATTTTCCTATGCAAAGGAATCTCAAGTTGTCACTTGACACTGGTGTGCCCATTGAATCTCCAGAGCATTATAGAAGGCTCATTGGTCGTCTATTGTATCTGACTCTCAGTAGACCTGACATTTCCTTCTGTGTTCAACAATTGAGTTAGGCTTTACAATCACCTCGCCAACCTCATCTTGATGTTCTGTGGTACCTCAAAGGTACATTCAACAGAGCTCTATTTTATCCCAACTCTTCCTCTTTGTCACTTCGTGCATATAGTGATGCCAATTGGGGCAATTGTCTATATTCTTGGAAGGCTAAGAAGAAGAAAAAATCATCAGTAAATCCTCTATTGAAAGTGAATACAGGGCTATGTCTTCCGTTGCTAGCGAGACCGTTTGGCTTGAAGGGCTCCTTTATGATCTTCAAGTTCCTGTATCTCTTCCTATCCCTTTGCACTGTGATAAAAAATCAGCCCAACATCTGGCGGCCAATCTAGTTTTCCATAACATACCGAACACATCCGTATAGATTGCCATTTTGTTCGTGAAATGGTGCAATCCTCATTCCTGAGTACATTTCATGTTCCCTCTGCGCTCCAGCTTGCTGATATATTCACAAAGGCCTTGGGCTCTCAACAACATGATTTCCTTTATTCCAAGTGTGAGATCATGAGATTGATTGTAATGTCCTCCTTGAGGGTTTCCATTCATTGATATAACATATATATAGGTTACAAAGGTATTGGGCCTTAACGGGCTTTTAGCCCACTATACAATATGAGACCTATGTAATCTATCAAACCCCCACAGTCGAAACGGGAGGTGTCCGTACAGTGAGACTGGAACGAAAATCAATGAACAACTGTCTAGGTAAACCCTTGGTGAATATATCAGCGTACTGATAAGAGGACGGGACATGTAGAACGCGGACATGTCCAATGGCAACCTTGTCCCTGACGAAATGGAGATCAAGCTCAATGTGCTTTGTGCGTTGATGCTGGACTAGGTTGCTAGCCAGATAGACGGCGGAGACGTTGTAAGTGTAGACCAGAGTGGCCTTCTGCAAGGGGCAACGGAGCTCAAGCAGAAGATTGCGGAGCCAAGAGCATTCAGAGACAACGTTGGCAACACCCCTGTATTCGGCCTCAGCGCTGGAGCGAGACACGACGGACTGACGCTTGGCTGACCAAGACACAAGAGTGTCGTTGAGAAAGACACAGTAACCAGACGTGGAGCGACGTGTGTCAGGACAACCACCCCAATCCGCATCAGTGTAAGCAACAAGGTCAAGCTTAGAGGAAGGAGTGATCGTGGTGCCGAGCTCGAGAGTGCCGCTGATGTACCTAATGATCCGCTTTAAAGCCTGAAAGTGAGGTTCCCTAGGGGCATGCATGAACAAGCAAATCTGCTGAACGGCATAACTGATATCAGGCCTGGTGAAAGTGAGATACTGAAGAGCACCAGCGAGGCTCCTGTACAATGTCGGATCATCCACCAAAGGACTAGAATGAGCACTGAGCTTGTTGGATGTATCGACAGGGGTGGCGACTGGATTACAGTTGACCATCTTAGCCCGAGCAACAATCTCAGCAGCATACTTACTCTGTGAGAGGAACAGACCAGACGCATGACGCTGAACAGCAACTCCCAAGAAGTAAGACAACGGACCCAGATCAGACATGGCGAATTCCGCACTCAACTGCGAAATAATAGACGTCCGAAGAGCATCAGAAGAGGTGGTGAGAGTTATGTCATCGACATATAGCAGCAGGAATGCCAAGTCTGAGCCTCTGCGATAGATAAACAAAGATGTATCCGAACGGCTGCCAGTGAAACCCAAACGGAGCAGATGAGAGGCAAATCGCTGGAACCACGCCCGCGGAGCCTGTTTCAGACCATATAGAGAGCGCTTGAGGAGACAGACATGCTTTGGACGCTCAGCATCAGCAAACTCCGGCGGCTGAAACATGTAAACTGTCTCGTTCAGATGACCATGCAGAAAGGCGTTCTTGACATCTAACTGGTGGATGGCCCAGTTGCGTGACAGAGCCAGACTCAGGACCACTCGGATAGTGGCTGGCTTGACCACAGGGCTGAAGGTCTCACCACAATTAATACCTGCCTGCTGAGATCTACCGTTCACCACCAGACGGGCCTTGTAGCGCTCCAACGTCCCATCAGAGCGGAACTTGTGACGAAAGAGCCACATACAGCGAATGAAGTTCGCCTCAGGAGGGCGAGGAACAAGAACCCAAGTACCATTCTTCGTAAGAGCCCTGTATTCGTCGAGCATAGCCGCCTGCCAATTCGGGTCGAGGAGGGCTATTTTGTGGGAGGTGGGAATGGGGGAGAGGGAGGTCTGGGAGTCGGGACGGACGGGGGCAAGAGGTGCAAGGTGCGGGGAGGAGGCGGCGGGCGCCGCCAGGGAAGGGTGCGAGGCGGTGGGTGCAGCATTGTGAAGGGCGGCGGGCGCCGCCAGGGAAGGATGCGAGGCGGTGGGCGCAGCATTGTGAAGGGTGGCGGGCGCCGCATGGCATGCAGCGGTCGCCGCACGTAGGTGACGAGAGGCTGTCTTGCGGGGTGATGGAGGGTGGATAGCGGGGTGATGGGCGGTGGTCATGGAAACGATCTGACGGGGTCGGAAGACACCAGAGACGCTGCGGGTGTGTGGTCTGGTGGTGGTGGTGGTGGTGTCGGGGGAGAAGCAGGAGCACCGGGAGAGCTCTGGGGAAAAAGGAAGTGAGGAAATGGTGACTCAGACTCTAACGGAGACACAGGGGGTGTGGGAGACGCAAAGGGAAATTGCGACTCATCAAAGGTGACATGACGTGAGAGAATGATCTTGTGGGTCTTGATATCGAACCAAATGTAACCGCGATGATCAGACGGGTAGCCAAGAAAGACACGAGGGGTGGAGCGTGGGTGAAGCTTGTGGGGGGCGGTGGATGACTGATTAGGGAAGCACAAGCAACCAAAGGTACGAAGGTGATCATATATAGGCAAAGTGCAATACAGAGCCTGAAACGGTGAGCGATGGTTGAGAGTGGTGGAAGGGAGAATATTAAGGAGGTAGCATGTGGTGGCCAGGGCGAAAGGCCAGTAAAGAAGGGGAATGGATGCGTGGAAGAGAAGAGTGCGCATCATATTGGTAATGGTTCGGATGATTCGTTCGGCCTTGCCATTTTGTTGAGAGGTGTAGGGGCAGGACAAGCGATAGGAGATCCCATTGGTATTAAAGAAAGTGTGAAAATCTTTGTTGTCAAATTCGCGGCCATTGTCGCATTGGAAGCACTTGACAGAGGTGTGGAACTGAGTTTTGATGTAATCGTGGAATTTGGCAAAGATAGGGAACACTTGAGATTTAAAGTGCAAAGGGAAAACCCATAAGAAATGTGTATAATCATCCAGAAACAAGAGGTAATACTTATGACCCTCCTTTCTAGGCACAGGAGATGTCCAAATATCACTATGAATAATATCAAAAGGTGCAAATGTAGTGTTTAAAGATCGCTGAAAAGGTAGTCTGGCATGCTTGCCTAACTGACAAGACGAACATAAACTAGAGCGATGCTCTTTATTACATTGGACAAGACTCTTAGAACGAAGTAAATCTAAAACTGCAGGACTGGGATGACCAAGGCGTGCATGTCAAAGACTAGATGATGATGCCGAGAGGGCGACTGGACTTGACGGGCTGGATGGTGAGGGCGACGACACAAGATAGAGCTCCCCGGTGCTATTACATCTCAGGCGAGCAACCCCCGTAGTAAGATCCTTCACAGAGAAACCAAACGGATCAAACACAAGAGAAACATTATTGTCAGTGGTGAACCGACGGACAGAGATAAGGTTTTTGACAAGTTTGGGGGCAACAAGGACGTTGTTGAGGTGCAAAGGGTTGGTAGGGGTTGGTAGTGTGGTGTGGCCAATGCCCGAAGTAGCAAGGCGACCACCGTTGCCGACGATAATAGAATGAGCAGGACCCTTAAAAGAAAGAGAGGAGAGAGTACCTGAGGAGTTCGTCATATGAGAGGTGGCGCTAGTGTCCATGTACCAAGCGGCATCAGGGGGTGTCAGCTGCATTGAGGAGAAAGCATTGTGCACATCAGTCGGATATGCCTGATCAGACGGTGAGTAGGCCTGATGACCGGCAGGGCGGGGAGCAGGACCCAACAAGCCCTGCTGATGGTTGGGATACGGGGCTGGTCCACGAAATGACGCACCGGGGTAGCCGTAGGGCATCCAAGGAGGGTAGCCAGGGTTGGGGTACCAAGAGGGGTGGCGGGGATCATACTGCTGCGGGCGGTGACCAGTGCTGCGGCCGCCGCGGCCGCCGCCTCTTGGTCCCTGCTGGTCGTTGCTGCGGCCGGGCTGGAGGGCGAGCTGCTCGATGATGTAACTGGATGAGACCAACGCCGGTCGTCTGACGTTGAAGACGAGTCTCCTCCAGGATCAGTTGAGACCGGGTCTTCTCGAACGTAGGGAGAGGTTCTGTCTGCTGTATATGAGTAGCAGCGGCATTGTAGTCGGAAGGGAGGCCCGAGAGTACCTGGAGGACGAGACGGGTGGCGCTGGGTTTGGAGTCGACGACGTCGAGCTAATCAACCAGGGTCTTGATGTGCTGACAGTAGGCAGATATCGACAGAAAAGAGGAAAGCTTGCAACTTGAGAATTCGTGCTCGAGATAGACAGCACGGGTGGACTTGTTGTCTTGAAAGATATCCTGAAGTTTCTTCCAAGCATTCAAGGCGGAGTCTTTGGGGTCAAGGATGATGGTCAATAGATCTTTTGAGATGGTGTTGAAGATCCATTAAAGGACAATGGTGTCAAGTTGAGCGAAGAGATCGTCGTCTTCGCTTTCAGGGCGTTTGGCGGAGGAGTCAATGTGGTGGAGGACTTTATGAGCCTTAACATGGGTCGTGAAGAGGTGCGACCACATGGTGTAGGTACTGGATTCATGATCAAGAATGATAGGGATGCAATTTTTGATGTTGGAGATGGTTAGGGCGTAATGGAAGGGTGATTTGGTGGCGGTGGTTTCGGCGGACATGGTGGCGAGAGGGATAGAGAGAGAGAGAGAGAGAGGAGGGATGGTGCGGCGGCAAGGGAACGGGGAGGCCGACGGCGGGTGGGGAGGGTGACGGCGAGGAGCGGCGAGGAGAGAGAGAGAGAGGTGGCGGCTAGGGCTAGGGTTAGAGAAAAAGAAATTTAGGGTCTTTGGATCTTAGACTGTGATACCATGTGAGATCATGAGATTGATTGTAATGTCCTCCTTAAGGGTTTCCATTCATTGATATAACATATATATAGGTTACAAAGGTATTGGACTTTAACGGGCTTTTAGCCCACTATACAATATGAGACCTATGTAATCTATCACCAAGCTTGGCTTGTTACCTCACGTCAAGCTTGAGGGGAGAATATGAGCACATATGCTATTATTTGGTTACCATTAGGAACTTTGGCTATATTGTGTAATTAGCACAAATAATAGGCTGAGACGTCGTCGTTTAGTCTCTATTACGCCTATAAAGGCTTGTAACCAACTGTGATATTCTTTCAAGGTTTTCAGTTGCAACAAACTCTCTACAAATTCTTGTTCATTCAATCAAAGCCTTGTAACCAAGAACCAAAGCCGTTACAACTTAACAATGTACAACCCAACAACATATTCCATTGTTGCTTTCCATCGATCAACAAGGAAACTGTGTCCAAGGACGTTTCTAGGTCGACACCTAGCTTCGATACCCTTAAGTGCTTACGGAGTTGATATCACTTCACCCATCGTCAAATAGTTCTAGATTGAAACCTCCCTCGACTCTTTTCCAATCCAAAGAAGAACTCCACACCCTCAAAGTTAACGGTTTCAAGGTTAACTGCCAAAATCCTTTGTATTTTTATAACTCCAAAGATCAGAACTAGTTTGAATTCAGACCGTGTGGGTATTCGAACCATCTGAAGCTCCTCCATTAGATGATCAAAGTAGATGATTACGAACGACTACTCCCAAGCTAAACGTACACACACAAGCTAGCCCAATGAGGAATGCTTGTTACAATCGTTGACTTACACATTTTCTTCTAAATTATATCAGAGAAATACATCTATTCTTTGCAAGGATTTTGTGACCAATTAAAACATATCATGATTCATAAATTGCATTTAAATAAATTAATTTATGCATAACAATATATATAATGGAACATTCAAATCTAATCAAAAGTCTAAAAAACTTTTACTTCTTAATATATAAGTGCATATATATCACCAGTAAACTAGCAAGAAGATGACTTTCCTGTGGGATTGGATTGGACCAAAGCTAAGTAATTAAAGAATTTAATTGTTGCTGCTCAAAAAAGTTTTTCACCAGTAAACATAAAAACAAGTCATCATATCATATCAATAGTTTGGAGAAACCAAACTTGGAATATAATTCATTATATAGTGAAGCCCATTGGATAAGAGTATCTTTCGCCATCTCCGAGTTCTAATGTTATACACCTTCAAACATTGTCCCCATACCAAGATCTCGTCGTCACTCACCCGCGATAAAATTCGAAAAGTATCACAGGCTTGGGGGATCACAAATAGCATACTCCATGAACACTCATCTCCGTACTCTTTTAAAGCCCATACTTCATATCCCATCTTTGCACCTAATTCAAACGACACCGTCAGTTGCTCGTCCAAAGCTCCCAATTCGAATCTGCTACGTTCACCACGATGAGGACCTATTACAGGTCTTTCCTTGGGAAAACGAACCATCTGAAACTCCTCGGTTAGTGGATCAAAGTAGATGATTACGACGCCTCCAACGCGAAGATCGCCTTCCCAATGAGGAACGCCTCTTACCATCGTCGACTCCCCGCCCTGCCCACAACTCATCGCGCAAATTTCCACGTTTTGCAACAATTGGGATTGAGTTTTGGAGGTGAAACTCCCGTCCTTGAGGCTTACGGTACAGAAACTTGTAGAATCACATATTACGACCTTGTACTCATCGCCGCGTGCTTCATCATGGTATAGTGCGTGCAAGCCACGATATTGATAATGGATCTCATTGGATTGATGAGCATCGAATCGCAACCTTTTCTCGACTTTGGTACACGGATTAAAGAGGAGGAAGTCCCCGGGAGACTTATAGAGAGCAACCAAACCGTTACAAGTGCCCAACACCGTCACCCTCTCACGTAGCCCATCGTCAAAGAAGTCGCAATGAGAACGAAAGGAGCGTCTCTCAAGAGATTCGGATGTCGCAATACACCTTACCCCATTGTTGGATACATTCTTGAAAGCTTCATTAAAGAATATGATGTCCGTTGGCAAGCGGCCGCATCGGTAATTGCACCAACATCTCATCAAGAGGCTGATAGGGTGATTTCGAATGGAGTTAGGGTTATAATTCGACAGGAAAAAGGGATCGGATATAAGACGATGCCATTGTTTGCACACACGCAAGCATCTGCCTAACGATACGAGAGGAAGTTTGTGGAATATCTCAACCCAAATGTTAAGGGGGAGATCGGGTGTTTGGATCCCATGAATTTGACTATCTGCTTTTTCCATTGGGTTTGGTGATGGTCTGATTCAAGGAGGAGTGTGCGTCATTCATTTATAAAAAAACTAAAAGTAATTATAGTCACAAAAATTTCCATCTAAATCGGAATAGAAATACCTGAAAATGAACTAATTAAAATTTCCATCTAAATAGGAATAAAGAAATGCCAAATCCAGTGATGAGATGCAGGTAGTTATTTGAATTCTTTCATAATAATAATAATAATAATAATAATAATAATAATAAGATGCATACATATCTATCAACTCTCAAACTATACTCAAATATCTTTCATTTGTCATTAGAATTTCAATCTTTTACTACACTAATTTCACCTGCAGCAATCACCTGGAGCACGACTGACATAATTGACATTTCCTGTGTTCTGAATGGGGCCATTAAAGCAAGGTCATATGCATGATGCATCTACTGATCTACAGGAGCTTTGGAGGGTAACTGCGTATATGATATAAAATATAAATTAAATCACCTGTCTCAGAAACGCTTTTAAACATACAACTACGAGACACTAAAAAACTGCTCATAAGATCAATAGGACAAATATTGAAGTATGCAAAAAATTAAGACAGAAATCAAGACTTTGCATTTTCAGCCTGAAAGTTACAGACATCACCAGGAAAATGTACAGAAAGGAAACCATATAGGCAAACCATTGCAAAACATTCTGAAGTAACAGCGCCAAATCACTCACGACCATAGATAGGTGTTATTTGACCAAAAAGGTTCATAAAGTGACGTGTTTCTATGGTCTTCCCATTGCCAGGACAATAGGACATGGAGGAAACACATACGGAGTAATTAAGTACTTCGAAACAGCCCTTTTACCAAAGTGTACAGTTATCATGATAAGTCGGTTGGGGCTTAGTATGCAAAATGAGTGTCCAATGGGCATGGAAAAGTTGGAAATTAGGTCAATTGAAGAGCTTATAAAATTGAACGTGTCACATATTAACTTAATCTACGAGTCTAAACCAATTCCATCAACTCTCAACCCAATCCCGATCAGAAAACCTTACATAAATCTGGAACATTCCACTCGCGCTGCACAGAAATAAACACCCGCCTCTCAAAATCAACCAAAATCAATAATTGGTAGAGGAAATTGACATTTCCGGACCCACTTCAAGTAAAGTGATACAGAAACAAGGCATGAAATTTGGAGTTACTTTAGCATAAAAAAAATCATACAGAAAGCAAATTGAAATTCAAACAGGGAGAGAGAGAGAGCAAGAATCGGAAAATTGACTGCGTAACATTGCAGCATGTTACAGCAAGCTCCGCCTCTAAAAGCGATTTAGCTGACTAATGGTTAACTTAGTTCATTGGCTTCCTAGTTTAGTTTCAGTCTCAAACATAGTGCAGCACCACATTAAAGAGAAAGGCAACTGCTAGACATTACCACACAGCTTGCCTAATTCCATACAAAAAAAGAAAAAAAATTGTGCCTCCAAATGACTTGATCACAAAGGATAATTAATCTTTTTGAGTCTAAACAATTAGGAATTGCAAATATAATCAATAAACAATCATCTTTTTCTTCGACTACTAAGAACTACCATATCGAACTACTATATCAGTGAGAAAAAATGCAATGAGTAAAAAAAAAAACTCCAATATAAAAAAAAATCCAATATAAAAAATCCCAATTTTAAATATTTAAATAAAAGCAAACCTTTCCAAAGAGCTCGTTGAATCTGAGGGTTTTGACGATCCCGGACATGGCAGATTAGCGGATCAAACGATTCAAACCTAAGATTCAGAATCCAATTGGAATTTGTCATTAAGAGTTATAAGGCAATGCCTAGAAATCAATCACAATCAATTTTTATCCAAGACAGATGAAAGAAGTGAATCAAGAAACCTAGAAATATAATCGGCGGGATGAGAAATTGAGAAAGGGGATCAAACCTTTGAATTGTACTTAGAGGTTGAAGGGTTTGCTCAATAAAGTGGTGACAGTAGAAATTCCAAGACAATAAGATTATGTAAATATAAGCCAGTATCACAAACTCTTAGGGTTGAAAACAACACATAAGCAAGGTTTCTCAAATCCTTCCTCATTGACAGAAATTCATCAAGCAAGGAGATATTATCTTTCCAGCAGATGCAATAAACAAGTGTGCATATAAACTTTCAAGCAGGGTTGTTGCACAAGAAAGAGAGATGCATAGTAGGATGTTGATCATGCTATATGAATACAAGATTTTGAACTGTGCGGATTGTTTGGTTAACTAGAAGCAAACAGCAGAGCTCACGTGGATACTATTTCTCAAAAAAATGAAAACCTGAATGTGTACATGAGTATTTTTTCCCTATCAGCTAAATTCATGCTCTCTCTACAAGATTCAGGTTAGAGCTTAATATCTTGCAGAAGTGCACAAGAGTCTAAATTACTATAGCAATGCTTCTAATGATCCAGGGATTCAGCCTGGTGCAAATCTTATAGTACTATACTGCAGAGTTCATAATTTCCATGTGTTGAAATTGGCAAAGGCCAAATTGGACCTTTGGAAATCTGAGACTTTAAAATAGCCACGAAAATCACAAAAACCAGATCCGTCTTAAGACCAATTCCTGGATCATCTTAATTTGAGTTTATACACCAATTCCCGTTTCATCTTAAGATCAAACACTAGATTCGTCTTTGCAGCTTCGACAAGATGATAGCATTTGGATGACAAATTAGCTACAGTGTCCGAAAGGAATAATTAGGAACAGAAAAATAAACTGAACAGAGTACCAAAATAGGTTGGTTATAGAAGATTGCGATCTATAAACTAGTGATGAGAGCAGGCGGAGAGAAATCGAAGGAGTTTACCTGGTTTTGAAGCAGAACTCAACGCTGAGAGACAACAACAACTAAGAACAAGAAGAGAGGAAGAAGCACCGAAGAAAATAACGTTCATCTGGTGAAGAGGATGAGTAGCACAGACTGGAAATCGGTGAAAGATGAGGTCGAATGAGGGAGAGGGTGGCGACCAGAGCAAAGAAGCGAGTAGATTAATTTCAGCCGTAGATAACGACTACTATGGACGGTCAGGATCGACCTAAACGCTCAACTTAGTCTTACCGCCCCTGCCCGCTTTTATAATAGCAAGGATAGATATTGAAGGTGTGAGATAAGAAGAGGTTATCAATGGCTACAGCTTCCATATCCGCTCCCGTTTTCTCATCCCTCCCACTCTTCAATTCATCCTCCATTTCCCCCAAACTCCATCCCCTTTCCTTTTCTGTCTCCTCCCCTGCCTCCAACTCCAGGCCTCCTCTCAGACCAGCAAGGGTTTCTGCCGCCCCTGAAGCCTTGGAGGCTCCTCCGGCTTCTCTCGATGTTCGATTCCAACTTCTCTTTTCACTTTCATTCTCAGTTAATTGCTATGTTTAATTTGGATATCATCGATTGATTGGTTGAGAATGTGCTTGCTTTGAATTTTGGTTGCAGGTCGAACCCACTCCGCTCAGCATTGGAGCTGATTATGATAAGGTTTGACTGAATTTGTTTGCTTTCTGGCGAAATTGATGCGAATTGCTCAAATTGCTTTGAATAATTGCATAAGTTTACTGAATTCTACAAGACAAGTGTTACTCCGTAATAATTAGGGGATTATTTTCTTAACCTGACCAAATCGACAGCTATTTTGAATTTCTGAGTTGTAGATGGGGTATTTGTAGTGATAAACTCTTGTTGTAACCTTGAATTAATTGTTTTTGGTGGTTGTTGCACTTTGATTTCATGATTTCAACCATGTGGCATTGCTCCATTTTTTTTTTTCTCAGATGGCACCCAAGCAGAAGATAAGAATCAAACTGAGGTCATATTGGGTGCCCTTGATTGAGGACTCCTGCAAACAGATTATGAATGCAGCTATCAATACCAGTGCAAAAACCGTGGGACCTGTGCCGTTGCCAACAAAGAAAAGGATCTATTGTGTGCTTAAATCGCCCCACGTAAACAAAGATGCTCGGTTCCATTTTGAGATCCGGACGCACCAGAGAATGATTGATATACTGTATCCGACTGCTCAGACGATTGATTCGCTGATGCAGCTAGATCTTCCAGCTGGGGTTGATGTCGAAGTCAAGCTCTGAAGAATCTCTTCTGCACCTTAGGGGAACCATGGTTACATGACATGCCCCGTTTTCTGTTTTTGGTTAGGAGTGTCTAATGTCTATACCTCAAGGATATACTTAAGGTGGTGTGTTGCCTGTTACTTTCGATTCTGTTTGAAGTTTTTTAAATTTGGAAGGTGATGGGCGCTCTCTTGGTGCTGCAGATTCGTGTGTAGCTTCTGATTGTTGATTTATTGATCTTAGTTAAAAGCTGGATTGAAGTTGACATTTTTTCTGTTGAATCTTTTGTTTGTGCTGAAATTGACTTCTTATGATGCTCTGATGAGCTAATTAACTACAGATACCTTATGTTTGCATTGAGTCAGACTGTGGGATGAGTCTTTTTTTTTTTTGGTCGAGGACTGTGGGATGAGTTTAATTCTGAAGTATATCAGTTGTTCAAGTGGACTCACTGAGGGGAATGTCTTAATGGTTTATATTTTTAGTGGGATATTTAAGAGATTGTTGTCACGAGGGGAAATCTGATTTGGATGGAATTTGATGTGCTTGCACACAAGAATCGATTGGATATAAGACAATGTCATTGCTGGCCTCAAGGGCAGTTGCCTACTTGAATGCTGATTTTGCAGTCTCTGGACCTGGGTTCCATGCATCTGCAACACCGCAGCTTGATGAACTGCTTAAACACGCTAGCCAACAGGTAACCTGAAGGTTGTTGATATAATAAATTGGCAGTATGCTTCTGTTTACTTCATATGAATTGTAATCCTTGAAGGTACAAGACCCAGATAACTCATCACAGTCAGTATATGATTCATGTGTTAGTTTCAGCAGTTCATCTATGGTAAGCATTTCTGACTTGTGCTTCAGATTAACTTTGGAGGTTATAAGAAAAAACATAAATAATTTTTTTTTCCGCCTGATCTTACTCAAACCTGCAATGCGGTCTTCTTATTCCAATTCAAAGACCTATGTCATTGTTTTTTTTATTACCTGCATATCAAATCATGTTGGGGAGAGTAAATTCTTATAGCAAATGAGTCTTGATTTGAAGCTTGGAAGATTGGGAGTAGGGGGGTCAGATTATGCTGCATCTGTTCAGCATGTTGGTATTTCATCTGCTGACATATTCTTCGGAGGAGGTAAAACAATGCTTCCTTTCTAATTGATCGTTCAAAACATAAGGTTAATCTCTATAAGAATTCTAACTACAGGGGCATATGTCTGGAGGTTGTAGCTCTTTCACAGCCAAATTTCATGAAGTTGTATATAAAAAGGGGATTGAACTCCTAATTTTCACAGAGATGGCTGGAGAGCTTAAAGTGACATGGGTTATGTTTCAGGAAAGATCACCTGTCAGCACCTGTGCAGCTTGAGTAATTGCCCTAGCAACTCTCCAAACTTGATGCTGCACCACACGCCGTGATTCTGGAGTCCTTGTAGAGGTTGCATCTTCATTCATGTCATCCATCCCAGGGAAAGACATTGATCCATAATCATCGTGCTTTGAAGGTCCATAGATCTGCCGATACAGATTAAGGTAGGTAACTAGCCGACAGAGGGGGATGAGCTTACAAGTTTTATGCATATTGTCGACATGCTTATACTGTCAATGAGCACATCTGTTGGAGAAGTTTAGTTCTAGCGAAGTCGTTTAATCTCACTGCCACTGAATTCATAGCTTGATTATGTTCCATTAAAATACACTAACAAAAATAAAGAACAAACATTGGATGTGCCATGTCCAGATGTAGAGTGGTTAAATTAGTCCACACCTCATAGTCCAAGTTTTCACCCAAGTCGAATGCCACGATGAGTTGCCCGTCCAAAGCTCTCAATACCAGTCGACCATAATCATCCCTTGAAATCCTTGCCTTGGGGAAAATAAAATCTCGTCTTGTCTTCTTTTCGCCACGAGATTTTATTGGTGTCTCTTCTTAACTGATTTGTTTGTTCGATTTTTCTTGTTGCTATGACGGTGTCTCCATCGTCGATCTTTTCAGCCTCTCGACTCACGGATCTGTCCGTTATGTCGAATCATTTCCTGTTAAAAAAAGGATACAAACAAATGAGACTGCATACCTGAAGAGATGTGAGCCCTCAGATTTTTCACAAGAAAGAGACTCAATACAGGTCATTAATAAAAACATACTGTATATAGTATAAACTATCAACGGTCAGAATTGCTCTCACTCTTCACCATATCTTTATAGTAGTATGGATATTGTTCACATGGATAGTAGCATATACACATGCATAATCTAAAATTCATAAGCTAAATCTTTTTTTACGAGGGACACCATTCCAGGAGAGGTAAGAGGTCAAATGGGATTTAGAAAATAAAAATAAAAAAAATCCAGCCCGTTCGGTAAAAAATATGCGGGATTACCCCAACCCCGTCACATCCCCACCCCTGGCCCTAGGTAGCTCTATATCCTCGTACTCCCGTCGTTACCCCTTTTTTCGGCGCCACCGGGAAGCTTCTCCGGCCTCTCGTCTCTCATAAGTAAAAACAGAGGTAATATTCCTGTCAACGCCGAGCCTCGAAGCTTCAAGCATAGCCTCTTCCATGGCCGTCATAACCCTCCCCTCTAGCATCTTCGCCATCACGGCCACTCTTCTCTACTTCCTCCATCCTTCCACTCCGTATTCCTCCTATCACTCTCTCTTCCGGTCCCTTTCTCTCACCTCGGCCGCGAACGCCACCGTCGCCGACCACCTCTACCACCTCACCTTCCGACCTCACCCCGCCGGAACTCCCGCCAACTCCGATGCTGCCGCCTACGTCCTCTCTAACCTCAACTCTTACGGTGTCAATTCGCATCTCCGATCCTATAACGTCCTTTTAACCTACCCCGCGCGCCGCTCCCTGTCGATTATCAGTTCCCCTTCCAAGGATCAGCCAGTGGTGGAGTTCAGTCTCCAGCAGCAGGTGTATGACGGCGATCCCTACGCCTCTGTCGCCGGGGAGGTGCTGCCGACGTTCCACGGATACTCGCCGTCGGGTACGGCGGTAGGACCGGTCGTTTATGTGAACTATGGGAGAGTGGAGGATTATGAGGTGCTCAACGCAATAGGCGTCAATGTATCAGGTACAGTGTAATCTCAATCAGATAATCGAATTGCAAGGGCTATAATTCATCGAAAATGTTGAAATTGAACTAAACCTAGGTTCAATTGGAAATTTTTGTGGATTGCAAAATATTTTCATTTTCATTTTCATTTGAGGGATCACTGATCAGCAGAAATTCAAATTGGCAAAAATGTCGCCCCTATCATGATCTTATCCTTTGGCTAATGGTTATGCAAACACTTGCTTAAGCTTCCCCAACCGCAACTGCAACACAGGAACAACAAGGTCATTGTGTTACTATTAAGCAGCCTTAAATGGTAACTTACAAAGCAGTAGAAGAAAAGAATTGTCAACAATATTTTCTTCAGTGATTGCTTGAATGCTGGTTCATTGATTCTTGTTGTGTGGGTTTTGGCTAGGTGCTGTTGTATTGGCCAAGTATGGGAAGATATACAGAGGTGATATAGTGCAGACAGCTGCAGATGCGGGTGCGATAGGGGTGGTTATCTACACAGATAGGAAGGATTATGGTGGTGGAGGAGACGGTGCCAAATGGTTTCCGGATGACAAGTGGATGCCACCGAGCGGAGTGCAGATAGGGACGGTTCATAACGGCCTAGGGGATCCGACAACACCAGGCTGGCCTAGTACAGGAGATTGTGAGAGGCTAACAGATGAGCAAGTAAAGAAATTAGGGGACCTTCCCTTGATCCCTTCCCTTCCAGTCTCAGGCGCCGATGGTGAAGAAATCATGAAGTGGATAGGTGGAGAGGTAGCGAATGATGATTGGCAAGGGAGCAAAGATGCGCCGGTTTATAGAGTTGGACCAGGACCAGGGATGCTCAATCTAAGCTACACTGTAAGGATCCCAAAGTTTATTTGGTGAATTACTTTATCTGTGAAGATTGTTTTTTTTTTAATGTTTTCTCCTCTATGTGGGTTTCAGGCAAAGAAGGTTATAGCCGAGATACAGAATGTTATTGGAATAATCGAGGGGGCCGAGGAACCTGATAGGTACATTCAATATATGGAGCTAAAGTATTGAAGATTTCATGATATCTGAACATTCTATAGTATAAGTTGATATCAAAGCACTTGTAGAATTGAGCATTATAAGTTTGATAAAGCTAAAATGGTAATTGGTTATTGCATCTGGGATTCTGGGTTTAGGTTTGTCATTCTGGGCAATCATCGGGATGCATGGACTTTTGGAGCGGTTGATCCCAATAGCGGCACAGCAACACTGCTTGAGGTAGTTTTGGCTAAGAAAAATGAGAAGTAAAGAGATTGCAGGAGAGGTTGCTTGACTGATTCCAAACGGATATCGTGTTAGGTTGCTCGGAGAATGGATGAGCTTCAGAAGAAAGGATGGAAACCACGAAGAACGATAGTTTTCTGCAATTGGGATGCAGAGGAGTATGGCTTGGTCTATGACTAACCTTGTCCTTCTTTTTACTGCTTTAATGTCTAATCACACTTGCTTTATGATCCACCTACACAAGCACTCGCACAACTGTGCAGTGAGTATATTGAACTAAATCATAGAAGTATCAAATTTTACCAGATTGGTTCAACTGAATGGGTTGAGGAGAACAGAGAAATGCTAGCCTCAAGGGCAGTTGCCTACTTGAATGCTGATTGTGCAGTCTCTGGACCTGGGTTCCATGCATCTGCAACACCGCAGCTTGATGAACTGCTTAAACAAGCTAGCCAACAGGTAACCTGAAGGTTGTTGATACAATAAATTGGCAGTATGCTTCTGTTTACTTCATTGAATTGTAATCCTTGAAGGTACAAGACCCAGATAACTCATCACAGTCAGTATATGATTCATGGGTTAGTTCCAGCAGTTCATCTATGGTAAGCATTTCTGAATTACTCGTGCTTCAAATTAACTTTGGAGATTATAAGAAAAAGAGAAAACAATTTTCTTTTCCACCTGATCTTACTCAAACCTGCAATCCGGTCTTCTTATTCCAATTCAAAGACCTATGGCATTGTTTTTTATTACCCGCATATCAAATCATGTCGGGGAGAGTTAATTCTTATTGCAAAGGTTTTCTTGATTTGAAGCTTGGAAGATTGGGAGGAGGGGGGTCAGATTATGCTGCATTTGTTCAGCATGTTGGTATTCCGTCTGCTGACATATTCTTTGGAGGAGGTAAAACAATGTTTCCTTTCTAATTGATCGTTCAAAACATAAGGTTAATTTCTATAAGAATACTAACTACAGGGGCATATGTCTGGAGGTTGTAGCTCTTTCACAGCTAGATTTCATGTAGTTGTATATAAAAGGGGATTGAAGTCCTAATTTTTACAGAGATAGCTGGAGTTTTCATGCTTTTTACAGTTGTAATTTGTAAATGTTTTGAGATATGAAGGAAATTCACCCTTCATTTGAAAAATGACTGGGCCTGGAACTTCTAAAACATATGTCCTATTCTTTTCAATGCAAAGGCTGATGAGTTTAAGGAGATCTTTCAGGCTACCCAGTCTATCACTCAATGTATGATGATTTCATCTGGATGAAGAAATTTGGTGACCCCATGTTCCAGAGGCATCTTGCAGGTATGTTGGTAGTTATGACTTATGATACATTTAACATTGTCTATCTTGTTCGCTTTTGTTGGATTAAAATGAATTCAGAACTACTAATTAGTCCATGAACGAATTTAGCAATGCATATAATATTAAAGGAGGCCAAATAAGTCATGGTAGTTTTCTTTTTAATCAATCAAAACAATCATAATAAGGCTGTTAGGATGGTAATACAACCTTGTATGCAACAATTTGAGGACAACATTTATAATTTTGTATCTCCTATCTATCTTGTTTTTATGAAAACAGCGGCGTCAATTTGGGGCTCTGTGGCTTTGCGCCTTGCTGATGAAGAATTCTTACCATTTGACTATCTTTCATACGCAAACGAGCTTCAGGTACATTATAATAATAAAAAAAATTCAAAAGATAAACTAAAAAATTTTCATCAAATAAGACCCTGAATTAGTTTTTCCTCCCAAAACAGAAGAGTATAGAGGGATTGGAGAAAAGCACATCCGGGAAAAGCATTAACTTGGAACCTCTGCATCAATCAAATGAAAAGCTGAAGAAGGCAGCTATCAAGATCAGTGAACAGAGGAAGGTATATTGTGAAATCCTAGTACTACTACATTAAAGTTGACGTCCTTTTAGAGCTTAAAAAAGCATCGCATGATTCGTATTTGTAGACCATAGAAGACAGAAAAACATGGACGTCAATGTGGAGAGCTGATGCTCACAAAGTAAGAGAACTAAATGACAGACTTATGATGGCTGAGAGAGCACTAACTGATCGAGATGGACTCCCAGGAAGACCATGGTATAAACATCTGGTAAGCCTTAAGAAACCTATTTCAGTGACTGTTTCCATAAATAATCTCGAGCATAAAACTTGTAAGCTCATCCTCCTCCTCCGGCTAGTTACCTACCTTAATCTGCATTGTCAGATCTATGGACCTTCAAAACACGATGATTATGGCTCAACGTCTTTCCCTGGGATCGATGACATGATTGAAGATGCAACCTCTACAAAGACTCCAGAATCATGGCGTGCGGTGCAGCATGAAGTTTGGAGAGTTGCTAGGGCAATTACTCAAGCTGCACAGGTGCTGGCAGGTGATCTTTCCTGAAACATAATCCATGTCACTTTAAGCTTATTTGAATAGAACCTTCATGTGGATATTTCTTTGATCCTTTGCATAAACTTTCAACTGTTTCTACAAGCTCTTAACTCTTTCAAACACTGATGGGGTTGATTCACCCTACATCCCATAGAAGGGTTATGTTAAACCTTGTCATTTTGGATCGGTTAAGATTTTGGATCCCCTATGCATATTATTCTGGTACAGATCAACGACACCAGTGTGGGCTATGGTCTGCTAGGTGAATAGATTATTCAATTTATTCATCAAGAAGCCAATGCAGTGTAGTTTGATCGGATGATGTCATCTCGAACTTGGCCTTCTTTTAATATACCAATATATCTTCGGAGGTCATTTAATATACCTATTTATCTTCTGTTAGAATTAATATACCTAATAATTCTAACTGTATCTTCAGTTATGGATACACTTCTCAACGACTATCAAATGCGAATAAATACAACTTTATTCATATAATGCATTATGATAAATATTTATTAAACACCATACACAACAAAAATTATAAAATGGATCATATCACTTTTCTCGCATGTACATACCTGAATAAATGAAATTTCCCTTTTTTTGTGAACAATATATGTTACCTACTAAATTGTTAATAAATGAATATATCGATCGGTGCATATGCATTTGTGATATGTGATAACGCGTATGAATATATAGTTTTCGAAAATCGCGTCTTAAATGACAAGTTGATTCTGCACCTCCAAGATGGTCGCAGCAGATTCGCTAAGTTGGTTCACTTCCTCGTCGCTAATAGTCATGTTGACGACGCTTTTCACTCCGCTCCTCCCCAACTGCGTGGGCAAGCTAAGGAATACCTCGCCCTTGATACCATGGAACCCGGTCGCTAGGACCGACACTGGGTGGATACTTAGTTGGTCTCGAAGGAGTGACCGGGCCAAGTTGGCCACCGAGTAGCCGATGGCCCAAGAGGTGTAGCCCTTGAGCTTGATCACTTCGTAGGCCGCATCAACGACGGCTTTGTGGATGTTCGCTAGCGTCGCCTTCTCGTAGCTGATTTTGTGTTCGTCGAGGAAGCTGAGCACCGGGATTCCGCCGACGCTTATGCTCGACCATAGTGCCACCGAGCTATCCCCGTGCTCTCCTACTATCATCGCCTACATACATATAAAATGTATAAGTTATGAATCTCCATATATGATTCCAATAAGAGGATATCACTAATAAGTAATTTGGTGTATCGAGCATTCACTGACGGTCTACCACTGGGATTGACCGTTAGATTTTTTAATTAATTAAATAGAAATATATTTAAACCAATAATTAAAAAATATATATTAAAAGTAAGGGTAAATTATACATAACCACCCGTAAATTATGATATTTTTCACATAATCACCCATAAAATTATAAATTACAGTAAACCGTCCGTAAATTCAATTTGTTTTTATAAGACCACCTACCCATTAAAGCTCAATTCATTTTATTTGGAAAGACCAAAATATCCCTTATTCAAGTGTATATGTCTTTAAAGAAAATCTATTGTAGGATTTTACTATTTAATTTGACGTTGCACCTTCAAAAAAATAAGAAAATTAATCATTGTAGAACATATATTATAAATGCCCTAACCACAATATATCTGTATGAGATTTGGCGATTTGCAATGTGAATAAGTTATGGGTAAGGTCTAAAATAAACCCAGATTATGAATTTTTAAAAACCCATATTATTACTTTTAAAAAAAACTAAGATATGGGGGTACCCGGTGTTTTTGTCTTTACAAATGAACAATTAATAAATATTGGGTGGTCTTCTGAAAATAAATATAATCATAACAATTCAACCTCACATGAAAAGATGTTATAAGTGAAAATTTTATGTAATTATGAGTTAAACAATGTGTCTATATACATATGACCTCTAATTTGTACTCCCAATAAGAAATCTTCCATTCTTAAATAAAAATCATCTAATTCTCTCTTCGTTCAAAAAATATATATTTTTCAATTTTTTTATCACAAGAGAAAAAAAATTTAAAAATGCACTGTATTAAATAATCAAATGATTTGTATAATTCAACGGAGCTATTAGTACCCAATTAATACAGTAACGTTACCTGAACGTCCTGAGCGTTGACCTCGAGATGGTCCGCGATGAGGAACCGGAACCGAGAAGAGTCAAGATTGGTGCCTGACCCGATAACTCGGTTGGAGGGGAACCCGGACAGCTTCCACGCTACATAAGTCAACACGTCAACCGGGTTGGAGACGATAAGCAAAATGGAATTCGGGGAGTGCTTAACAAGCGGAGGGATGATCTTCTTGAAGAGGGCCACGTTCCTCTGCAGCAGGTTTAGCCTCGACTCGCCCGGGTTCTGCCGCGCTCCCGCCGTCACAATGCACAGGTCCGATCCGGCGGTCACCGCGTAGTCCACGTCAGCCACGATCTTCGTCCGCGGGAGGAATGCTGCCGCATGCTGGAGGTCCAGCATCTCCCCCCTTAGCTTCTCCGGGATCGCGTCCACCAATGCTAGCTCATCCGCCACATCCTAATCGATTTTCGGATAAATTGAGATGATTTTTATTTCAAGGTTTAACATTTTCGATCACGATACAACAATAATCAATAATCTACCTTAAGAATTATAGACCAATCCTGAGAGAAAGGTTAGTAGTCCGAGGCTAGTAGCCTCGAACTACTTACACTTTCTTAGTGCAATAATTACCTGAGTGAGGATGGTTTGGGCAATGGCCATGCCAACATTGCCAGTGCCAACGACGGATATCTTAGTGTGGCGCTTGGTGGGGGAGGGAGGGGCGGCGTGCTTGATTGAAGTGAAAAACGACGCTGAGAAGTCGAGTCCGCCAGGCCCAAGGGACGAGTTGGATCCGCTCTTGTGCATTTTCGAATGTACAAGGTTCGAAAGGTGGTGTATATCGTTGGTTGTAAATGTAGGTTAATTTGGAGTACAATGTGAAGGAAGGGAGAGGGAGGGGATATTTATAAACTTGACCCCGGGCGCATAATGTAATTATTTTTGGTGTTTGGGCCTGGATTGTAATTAAATCAAATTTAGTTCTCTCAATTGGAACGTTGAAAAGGGAGGGAAGAGAGGAAGTTGGGTTTCGACCGCCCATTTCGTCGTCTCGTGTCCTCCAAGAAAGAAAACGAGTCAAAAGAGGAGATTTTTATTTATAAAATATAGCAAGAAATTGAGAATGTTGAAAAAAGTTAAGAGTTGAATTTAGAGTCATAATAGATGATTCCAAAAATAAATAAATAAAGGTTGGTAGTTGTGGAAAATTTTAAATTACTTTGGGTGTGGCTCAAGAAAGTGATAAGAAATTGTGAATATATATAATTGATCCTTCCTTTTTTTTAAATTAATGAACATATATAATTTATCTTTCTAGATTGCTATGGGCTTATAAGTTGAAGGCGTGCTTATGTCACACAATTTATATGGAATTAAAAAAAAAAATAGTCGAATTTTTTTATAGGAACTAAATAGAATTAATTAATATTCCAATGTTGAGACATCAACAAAATTTGTGTGGGATATTTTCAGATTAAAATTGACAAATTTTATTAATCATTTCAAATTGATTTTTTTCCCCCAAGAGTTCAAGTTGCTTTTTTTTTTCCAAGGGATTTCTAGTAGTGTAGTGTATAACAATTTTAATTGAAATAATTTGAACCTAAACATTTTGTTTTAATTCTCTTTTCTTTTTTTACCACTTGAGTCAGATAATATTTTTACTTCAAGTATTATTTAAAGAGATTATATTACTTTAAAATACTAAATATAAATATACAATTTTTATTTTTTTTTGCCAGGGAGTGCTCTCTAACACGATCAAACACATCATCTTCACCACTGGATACGTGCACACTATCCACACCTGATCTAATAACGAATGAACTTGTTTCCATGATCATGTAACAGGGAAAAAACAATAGGATGAGTCAACCACTAATTTTTTTTTTAAAAAAGGCCATTTTATAATATCTATATACATATATTAAAACCGATGCATTGGTGCCTGCGTGGCGGCATGTGAGTGAATTTGCCTACGTGGCAGCGCGTGAACATTATATAATCATATATGTAGCCACAATCCATCCGTACATAGATATTTTAGTAAACTAATGTAATAAATATATACTACATATTTAATAAAAAAGAATATTAAAATATTTTAAAAAATTAACTATCTAATTAAATTACATGAGATTTAATTAACCATAGATAAACTTTTACGTAGTACCTTATAAATGTGAATTTTATTTATATTTTGAGATAATCTAATTAAAAGATATTTATAATATATATATATATAACCTGTCGAACTAATTTTATTTATATTTATACTCCCTCTGTCCTAAAATACATGGTCTTTTAGCATTTTGCACAAGTTTTAATAAAACACCTTACTTTTAAAAAAACATCATCATTGCACTAACTTTTTCATAAATTTTATTATTTTTTAACACCCACTACATATTTTAACCAATCAAATTATTTTAAAAAGTCAACAACACACAAACCAATACAAATCATTACAACTTTTTACCTAGAAAACCTAAAAGCCCATCTATTGTTGGACAAAAATTTACCTCTAAAGACTCATGTATTGTTGGACGGAGGGAGTATTATTTTTTGGAGGAAAAAATAATTTATAGTTAGATTAACGCATTTCCTGTATACGGGACGGGATCTACACTAGTAATTGAATAAAGTGACAAGAAAATAAAGTGATGGTAAAACCGGGAGCATTCTCCAAATCTATGTTCTCTTTTGCTTTGTGTTTCCACCGGAAAAAAATGCCCAAACTTTTTAATTTGACCCATTATTTAGAATATTCCATTCTTAGGAGGATATTCTGACGTCTGACCCATCAATCAATATATCTAATATAATACTAAAACACTTGTATTTCTGGGACACGTGGCGACCATACATTTAAAGTTGGAAATTTAAGATAAATCCCCAATTACTTCTCAAATTGTTTAAAATTCTTCTCACGTTTAAGGTTTTTTTGAAAACAAATCTTTTTTGAAAACAAATATGAATTAATGCAGCATCTAAACCACACAATTATCCATGGTTAATCAAAAGTATCTCACGTTTAAGGTTTTTTTTTTTCAAAAAACTGAATGAATGCAGCATCTAAACCTTCAAAACTGAATGAATGCAGCATCTAAACTTAGCCTATCAATTCACTCCAAGCTTCTCCTCATCCTGCGATTTCTGAAGTTCTTTCTTCATCTTTTCATCATTATCCCACAACCCCTGAATCTGTTTCTTAATATTTCCTCCTTATCCTAAAACTTCTTAATCTCTTTCTCCATCTCCTTCTGCAAATTCAGGATAAATCCCCAATTACTTCTCAAATTGTTTAAAATTCTTCTCACGTTTAAGTGTTTTTTTAAAACAAATCTTTTTTTTTGAAAACAAATCTGAATGAATGCAGCATCTAAACCACACAATTATCCATGGCTAATCAAAAGTATCTCACGTTTAAGGTTTTTTTTTTCCAAAAAACTGAATGAATGCATCATCTAAACCTTCAAAACTGAATAAATGCAACATCTAAACTTAGCCGATCAGTTCACTCCAAGCTTCTCCTCATCCTGCGATTTCTGAAGTTCTTTCTTCATCTTTTAAACCTTCAAAACTGAATGAATGCAGCATCTAAACTTAGCCGATCCATTCACTCCAAGCTTCTCCTCATCCTGCGATTTTTGAAGTTCTTTCTTCATCTTTTCATCATTATCCCGCAACCCCTGAATTTGTTTCTTAATATTTCCTCCTTATCCTGAAACTTCTTAATCTCTTTCTCCATCTCCTTCTGCAAATTCAGAATTTGTTACTGCTGTAGGTGAATACTCATCTGAATGGGGAATCAAATCTTCCTCTCCTTCCGCACGGGAACATTCTGAATTCAGTCATAAGAAATTTAAACTTGAGAAGATGATTCACCAAAATAAACCAAAACAACAAAGCAAAATCGGATCTGCAAAGATAAATCTCCTATATGCAACCATAAATAATAAATAAAAATAACAATTCAAATAATTTTGTTTAACCAAAATATTACACATTTATCCTCTAAACTTTCTCTTATATAATATAGGCCGAGATTTTGATTAACCAAAATAATACACATTTATTCATAATCGACTTTATATATATTCACGATCGATTATCCTCTAAAATTTTGTTTAAACCATTTGAATTATGAAACACTTATATCTTTCTTAACTAAAAGATTGTATATGTAGCTAATTAAAACCGTTTTAATTAAAATAATTAAAATTTACATATCTGCATATATTTTTATATTAATTACAAACCATTCGCTGTAACTTTTTTTTTAATTCCATCCGTTATTGCTTCAATTACCCAATTAACCAATCTTTATCTCTTTTTTTTAACCAAAAGATTACACTTTTATCCTAAATTCAGATCTCCAGAGATTTTTTAAATTTTGTTTAAACCATTTTAATTAAAATTATTAAACTTTACAGATCTCCTGAGATTTTTAAACCAATTATGTTACTTTTATTTATAATAATTAAAACATTCATATCTACAGATATTTTAATTAAACCAAGCTGTTACTGTTTTTTTTTTGAAGCAATTTCGGATCAAAAAATTAATTCAATTACCCACTTAATCAATCTTTATCTCATTTCTGTTACTTTTTGTTAAAATAATTAAAACAATTTATTCAATCAGATCTGCTGAGATTTGTTTAAACCGTTTACCTCTCATTCACCCTAACCTAACTAGCAAGACTACTCTATATATCAGAATCGAATATCACAGATAACTCGCTTCTCCTCCTTCCTCTTCCACCGTATCCTATCTATTTCTCCCTCTCTGTCAACCATCTATCTTTTATGTAATCAGATTGTAAATTCTAATATTGTAAATGCTAACCAATTTCAAGCAATCCCAAGCAATAATAATTCAATATCAATCTCAAGCAATAATAATTTGAAAATTGACAGTAAGGGGATCGTTAAACAATCTCACTTCTCAATCTCAATTCGAAAATTGACCGTAAATTCTGTAAATTGCAAATTGTAGTCAGATATGTAATTCAATATCAATCTCAATTCTCAGGCAATAATTTCAATAATTTTGTGAATTCGAAAATGATTAGGATTAGAAATTCTAATATTGCTCGAGAATGGAGATGGCGTGGCTCGGCGTGGGTTTGACTGCTCGAGATGTCGGTGACGGCGTGAGGTGATGGGCAGCAGTTCCGGTCGGCAACGGCGAGGCGAAGGCGATGGGCGACATTGTCGGTTGCTGTTCACGGGAGACTGAGAGTGAGGCTCGAGGATAGGAAGGAGAGTAGAGGCGGATGGACACGTTCACGAGAGACTGGGGGAGAAGGAGAGTGGTTAGGGTTTTTCAACACTAAGCAAAACGACGTTTTTTTTTTTGGTGGGTAAATTACTAAATTATGGGTTTAGTCTCCGACCTTCGCAATGCGTTTCAATTTAGTCCCCAAACTTAGAAAAGCATTTCAAAATTAGTCCTTCGGTTAGGTTTACATCCATTTTCTGTTAAATGGGTGATTTGGTTTGCTTACTGTACATAAATAAATACAGCTGGCTTTTACCCAACTTCAGGAGGCTTTTACCCAACTTCATGTGGCTTCAAAATTAGTCCTTCGGTTAGAAAAACATTTCAAAATTAGTCTTCATTTATATAGTACCCTTATAATTATCGATCGAATATGTTAACTGAGTGAGCGGAACCAGTTTAGTATATTTATCATTTGGATGTTTGGATTTAATAGTATTTTGCAATAGAGTTTTTATATTATTTAATATTATAATATATATATCACCATTTTAATTATCGATCTAATATGTTAATCGAGTGAATGGAACCTGTTTAGTAATCATTTGGATGTTTGGATTTGATTTATTTTTAGGATTATTTGGATGTTTGGATTTAACAGTAGTTGGCTATATATTTTCTTTTTTTAGAACATGGCTATATATTTTCATAATATCATATATAATTTAGATAAATTATGATTATATATTTTAGAAATCCCGTGCGTTACGCACGGGTACTGTGCTAGTATCATACTAAAACAGAGACGTGGAAATCCTATGTGGCGGATTCTGGTCCGATTCGCTTACGTGTCGTACTCTGGTGTAATCTGACCTGGTTCTTTGACACGTCGATTAATGATGATCCAATATATTTAAGCCACGTCAGACGATTACATCATCTATAAATACACGTGTCATCCTATGTGTCTATTTTAATTGAAGATTAAATTTAATTTTTAACATAAATATTCAACATCATATCTTAAGTGGTTACATAGCCTATCTTTTTTAATATAAATATTCAACTTCATATCTTATTTATTTACAAAATCTATCATTTTAATATAAATATGACTATCCAGTTTAAGATAGTATAGAGATAATATACTTGAATAATATTTTAAACAATCAATACATTGAGATTCTTTATCATAATACGAACTTGGATTGGAATTTTAACAATTTAAATTATTAGGAAGCAAATTATATTAATGATTGGAAATCCTATGTGGTTAGTGCGGGCAATAAATATTGGGTGAAATAAATATCGCGAAAACACGAGATAAAGTGGTTACAATTATATTATATAAAGAATATATAACAAAAATCTTATTAATATAAAAAATATCTTACCCAATATATACGTTGATATTTTGGAATTTAATAAAAAAAATTATATTTTTTTATAAGAGATCAAATATAATGTATTAAGAAAAGCACTCGTATTTATATTTAAAAAATAACACAATTGAAGATATAGAGATTTTTTTTGAGAACGAAGATATAGAGATTTATTTACCAAAGGAAACATGGATTAAGAATTTATATTTTCCTTATTAATTTATTTAAATCAATAAAAATTATTTTATATAATAAAATTTATTTAAAAAGCCGCGTACGACGCGGGTAATAATACTAGTTATTAGAAAAAGTTTCATACAATCACCCATGTTAAAACAAACCAATTAAAAAAAATGAAAAAACAGATAAAATGAAATCTGGATCCTGGACTCTCCCAAATCATTGATTTGACATATCCGGAGCTTGTTCATGCATGACAAGATAGGGGCTGATCATAGAAATAATTCTATTCAAACGAACCATCCTATCGTTTATATATAACTTATACGATAGTTGAAACAAATACGCATTTGCTTGTGAATTTCAATGTGGCAGAAAGAGTAATATATCTTCATGGCCTAATAATAGTTCAATTCAAGACACATTCTCATAATTCGTTTTCCTTTAGGAGAATTTCCTTCAACTAATCGTGTTATGTTAAATAACATAATCTATCTATCTATATATCTATCTATCTATATACATATACTAAAACCGATGCATTGTTGCCTATGTGGCGGCGTGTGGTTGCATCTGCCCAGTGGCGGATCCTGGACCGTTATTCTGGGGATACTTGAAGGTAAATTTTTCATCATTCCGAGAATGTTTAAAGGTAAAAAAAAAAATCTTTTGTAATTTTTTCCTGGGTTGGGGATGCTTGACGGAAAATATTACGAAATTAACACTAATTTTTTTTTGGGGGGGATGCTTGAGCATCCCTAACCCATCAAAGGGATCCGCCCTTGCATCTGCCTATGTGGCGCCGCGTGAGTGCATCTCGCAAAGCTTTCTCACGTCAAAAAGGAAATCTAATTAAAAAAATAATTAGATAGTTCTAATCTAATTATAGAATGATATCTTATCATAATTTTAAGAAAGTTATATAAGCCACCATCTATCTACCTATATATTTTAGTTGATTGACAAAAATATAAATATAAAACATTTCATAGTCATACTTACCAAAAATATTAATAGATATCTATGTAGTGTTTGATAAGTGCTATTTTATTTATATCTAGATCATTTTTTGGTGAAAAAATTTATATAAAAAATAATTATTTAATAATAGTTATTTTATTTATATCTATATTATTTTTTGAGCCTAAAAATATTGATAAAAATATTATGTAGCCACAGTCCATCTATGCATAGCTATTTTAGTAAACTAACGTAATAAATATATCATATATATTCTATTAAAAAATAAAAAATATTTTTAAAAACAATTATCTATTAGATTACATAAGATTCAATTAATGGTAGATTAGAAAAAAAGGACCTTTTACCTTATAAATGTGAAATTTGTTTATATTTTGAGATAATCTACATAAAAGATACGGAGTATTCTAATTATATATAATCTATCGAACTAATTTTATTTATATCTATATTATTTTTTGGTGGAAAAAATTATTTATATTTAGATTATTATTATTTTATTTATTGAAATCTAGCTAAATTATTTATAATGTTGTATTAATGTACTCTTCGTGCACAAAACGGTGCATACACTAGTACAATAATATTGTGGGGTTGAAGGAAAGAGAATGTACGTCCAAAAACATGTCTTAGTCATTCAAGGAATATACCACATGTAAGACCCGGAGTCTTAAGAGGCGTCAGCCCATGCCACCTAGCAGAGCTCTTGTAAGATGAGTAGGGCTTGAATCACTTATATAAATCTCCCAACATCCTTATGATATCCGATCAAGGGACTGCCCTCCGGGTTGTAAGATGAGTAGGGCTTGAATCACTTATATAAATCTCCCAACATCCTTATGATATCCGATCAAGGGACTGCCCTCCGAGAGGAGTGTACCCGAGCATACTGTCAGCGCGCGCACCTCCGAATCCGGAGTCGGGTCTGATACCATCTGTAAGACCTGGGGTCTAAAAAGGCACCAACTCATGTCACCTAGCCTTCTCAGGTCCGTTGTCCTCACTTGGAGCCTGGAAATGAAGAGTTTTTGTAACATGAGTAATGTTGAATCACTTATAAATCACTCTCAACATCCTTATGATATTCGATGTGGGACAGGGGTGTTACACCACATGACATGGGTAGTGTACATGTTTTGTTAATATAGATTATTTAATGGATAGTTTTGTGTAATTGTGATTTTAGTAGGTATTTAAGTGAAAATTGCAGTAATATATTTAATTAAGGGTGTTGCTATATACACCGCAAATCACAAGGTTAAAATTTAACCCCTTTTAATCATGCACGTCCTTAAGGACGTGCATGATTTGGGGTGTATATAGCCGAACCGTTAATTAATGAGCGATTTTGTGTAATTTATCAATCTTCCAGCGGTGTTTGTGGTGTGCATGGGTACGTGGCAGTGGTGCTGACCAGAAGTGATACGTGGTGGTGGAGTTTTCCCGGGAAGAAGAATTTGTCAATTTTCTTCGATCTGGACTTTTCATTAAATTCACAAATTAATTTTGATTCAGGATTTTATGTACAATTACAAACGAAAACCCTAGGGCGAACATAAGGCGATTTCGGCGATCGTCCCTTGACGGTGCTCCGAGCGCTTTCCTTCTCTCCGGTCGACGGCCGTGAGAGCCTGGGGTCTCCCGCCGACTACGTGCGGGTTCACCATATGCACAGGTGCTGTTCGGGTTCTGGTTTTGACGGGTTCTGCGATCAAGTTCATTGCGATGGAGAAGGGAAGCGGAAGGAAAGAAAATTTAACGCTTACAGAGGATGAGGGGACTGAAATTAGGATTGATGGAGAGGGCGATCATACAAAATCAAGGAAAGGGGCAACAACGTTGGTCGGATCGGTTTTATCCACAAGGCCATTCAATTCCTATGCCTTACAAGCGACCATGAAAGGGGCGTGGAGGTTGAAAAATGGATTCGATTTCCGGGAGATTCGGCGAAACCTGTTTCTCTTTCAATTTAAGGATGTGGGGGATAAGGAACGTGTACTGAGAGGAGGGCCATGGGCGTTTGACAAGATGCTTCTTGCACTCAAGGAACCAGGTACGGACCAACCCTAAAAAATTATTTTCGACAAGGTTCCGTTTTGGATTAGGGTATATGATCTCCCTATCAATATGGTTTCGGCGGAGACAGCTAGGGCGATCGGAGGTGTTTTTGGAGGGCTGCTGGAGATGGATGAGGAGGAATTGGAGGGCTGCGCTAAGTTTCTGAGATTGCGGGTGGAGGTGGAGGTGGAGGGGGAGAAGCCTCTCCGAAGGGGTGCTCTGATGAGAGTGGAGGGGAAGAGAATTTGGGTCGACATAAAATATGAGCGACTTCCAAACTTTTGTTATGGGTGTGGTTGTTTAAACCATGTGGAAACGGAGTGCACTCGGGAGGGGCACGAGGATCAGAATGAGTATGGGGACTGGTTACGGGCTTCGCCTCTGAAGCGAACCCAGGGAAGAGGGGCTGATGCTAGAGGAGGGGCAAAGGAAAAAGGTCTGCAGAGGAAGGAGAAGGAGGATGATAATGTTTTGGGGGAAAAGAGAATGGGTGTAGGGGGAGTCAGGAGGAATCTGATGGAGATGCTTGATGAAGTGGGAGGGGATGCTGGGGAGGACAGGAGGGAGAGGGTGAATGCGACAGGGGAAGGGGACTTAAGGGGAGTGGGGGAATTAGAGAGGCTGAACTTGGGAGGGGGAGTGGTTGAAAGGAATAAAGAGGTTAGAGAGGAGGTTGTGGAAAAAGATAAAGCAGTAGGAGTTTGTGCATCTTTAAATAATAAGGGGAAGGGAGCTCTTCAAGAAAATGACAAGGAGGAGGACCCGTTGTTGGGAATGCAGGGAGGGAAACACATGGGTGGGGACAAAGGGGAGGGAAAGAAATGGAAAAGATTAGCTAGACAAGGGAGTAAAAAGGAGGTGAGTGTGACAGTTTTAGGGGAAAAAAGGAAGAATATAGAGGGAGATGAGGACAATATGGAGTTAGATGTTCAGCAGGTGGGGGAAAAGAAAAGAAAGCAAGTGACAGACAGCCAAACTGATACATCGGTGGGAGAGGCGGAAAGCCTCTCTTGCCGGGAATTATGAGTCTCCTAAGCTACAACTGCCGGGGATTGGGGAAGGCCCGTGCAGTTGTCAGACTCACTAATCTAGTGAGAAGGGAGGGCCCCAAGATAGTGTTCTTAATGGAAACAAGATGTGAGCGGAAAAGAATGGAGGAAGTTCGATTGAAGTTGGGTTTTCATAATTGTTTTACTGTGGATTGTGTGGGAAAGTCAGGAGGTTTGTGTTTGATGTGGGAGGAGGGCGTGGATGTTTGTATTCAGACCTATACGGCCCATCATGTGGACGCCATGGTGTCCGATGAGGAGGGAAGCTGGAGGCTGACGGGTTTCTATGGTCAGCCGAAAAGGGGTGAGAAGATGTTTTCTTGGGGGTTGCTCCGCAGACTCGCCCAGGATCCTCATGGGGCATGGTTGTGTATGGGTGATTTTAACCAAGTTATATGTGCGGAGGATAAGGTGGGGGGGCATGTGCCTAGAATTGAAGATATGAAGGAATTCAGGGAAGCCCTCGAGTACTGTGGTTTAGAGCTTGCTCCTTTCCATGGACCACGGTTTACGTGGGATAATGGGAGAAAGGATGGAGACTTTATCAAAGAAAGACTCGATTACGTGGTGTGCAACGAGGAGATGAGGGCTAGATTCCCGGGCACGAGTGCAGTACACTTGGAGCGGCAGGGGTCTGACCATCTTCCTATTATGGTTTATAAGCTCCGAGTAGAGAGGGAGTGGGGTGAGGAAAGGAGAGGAGTGAGACCCTCGAGATTTGAAGCCCTATGGGCTGAGCACGAGGGATGTCAGGAGGTTGTCAGGAATTGCTGGTTGAACCCGGGGAGTGTGGGAAACGAGGGAGGAGTGATGGGGAGGGTGTCGAGATGCTTGGAGGATCTGAAAGAATGGAATAAATTGACTTTCGGGAATGTGTTGGAGAAGCTTAGGAAGGTGAGGGAACAACTTAGGGAGATGCATAAGAGAGGTATGACGGGAGATCTGGTGGATAGGAGAAGGGAGTTGGAAAGGGAGGAGGAGAAGTTGATGGAAGAGGAGGAGTTATTATGGTTTCAAAGGGCGAAAGCCAATGAGTTCAGATGGGGTGATAGAAACTCCAAGTTCTTCCATCAAAAGGCCAGTGGGAGGCAAAAGCGGAATGCGTTATCTAGACTTGTTGATGATGATGGGATGGAGTGGAGAAGTCGGGAAGGAATGTCTAGGGTGGATGTGAACTATTTCGAGAACTTGTTTAAACCAGGCCCGAACGCATCTATGGATATGGCTTCTCAAGGAATTTCGCCTATTCTGTCAGCGGAAGACAACCTGGAGCTCACTCGTCCGTTCTCTGGTGAGGAGGTAAAATCTGCCCTTTTCTCTATGCATCCCACAAAATCTCCCGGGCTTGACGGTATGTCAGCAATGTTTTACCAGCGCTACTGGCATATTGTGGGTCCGGATGTTACAAAATTTATTCTTGAGATTACCGCTGGTGCCCCTTTTCCGGATGGTCTTAACCACACGCACATCGCACTAATCCCGAAGGTTTCTTCCCCTTTTAGGATGAAGGATCTCCGTCCGATTAGTCTTTGTAATGTGCTGTATAAGATCATCTCGAAAATGATGACTAACCGCCTTAAAACTTGTCTTAGCAAAGTCATTGGTCCAACTCAGAGTGCTTTTGTGCCTGGAAGACTCATAACAGACAATGTTTTGTCTGCTTTTGAAATATTCCACTATATGAAGACTAGAAGAGGGGGGAAGAAGGGATTTATGGCGCTCAAACTGGATATGGCAAAAGCGTACGATAGGGTGGAGTGGCCTTTCCTGGATCATTGCATGGAGAAGATGGGTTTCTGCTTGGAGTGGAGGAACCTAGTGAGCGTTGTGTTACTTCGGTCTCATTTGCTGCGTTGGTTGGGGGGGTTCCGTCTCCTGTTTTCACGCCTGGAAGGGGACTGCGACAAGGTGATCCCCTCTCTCCTTATCTGTTTCTGATATGTGTTGAGGCATTTTCGGGTTTAATCAGGAAGAGCGAGGAGGAAGGAAGGTGGCAAGGAGTTAGGATTGCGACATCGGCTCCTAGGGTCTCCCACCTATTTTTTGCTGACGATAGTATACTGTTTGCAAAGGCGACCTGTCAACAGAGCTCAGAAATTGTGAACATCCTTCGCATTTACGGAGAAGCGTCGGGACAACAGGTGAACTTTGCGAAGTCTGAGCTATCTTTCAGCAGAAATGTAGACCCTGGGGTGAGGGAGGAGATCCAAAGCCAGCTGGGAGTTGCAGAGGTGGAGAAACACGAGCGGTACCTAGGACTTCCTACGATGATTGGGAGGTCAAAAAAAGTGATTTTCAGTGGTGTCCGGGATAGGATCTGGAAGAAGCTGAATGGTTGGAAGTCTCGAACGCTTTCGCGAGCAGGAAAGGAAGTTCTACTCAAATCAGTGGTTCAAGCAATTCCCACGTATACGATGTCCTGTTTCCTTCTTCCGAGCTACATGTGCAAGGAGATTGAGAAGATGATGTGTGATTTCTGGTGGGGAAAAGGGGACGGAGGAAGGAAGAAGATGCATTGGATGTCATGGAGGCGTATGGGGGTGTCAAAGGATTGTGGGGGTCTTGGTTTCCGGGACATGGAGGCGTTCAATTTAGCTTTGCTAGCTAAGATGGGGTGGAGAATTATAAAGGAACCAGATTCTCTTTTAGCAAGGCTCCTAAAAGCAAGGTATTTTTCTCGATCCACTTTTCTTGATGCAGGACTTGGATACAACCCGAGTTATGCATGGCGAAGTCTTCTAAAGGCTAGGGAAGTTTTAGAAGCGGGGCTATTTTGGACGGTTGGAAATGGGGTAAATCTCAATATATGGACTGACAGATGGATTCCTAGGCCTTCGACATTCCGACCGATTTCAACACCGAGGTTGGAGGTAGGACCGGTGCGAGTGGTAGATCTCATTGATTAGGGGAGCGAGTCTTGGGATGAAGGGCTGGTGCGGTCGACTTTTCTGCCATGTGATGCCGACATCATTCTTGATATTCACTTGGTGGACTCATTGACGGAGGATTCCCTCTCATGGTTTTACACGCGTGATGGAGAGTTTTCAGTTCGCTCCGCTTACCACTTGGCCATGGACAGGAGGTGCAGAAGCGAGGGTTAGGGACAGGTTTCTGATCAAACGAAGAGTCAGAAGCTTTGGAACACACTATGGAAATTGCCGGTGGTTCCGAGGGTCCGACACCTGTTGTGGCGGGCTTGTCGCGGGATCCTACCATGCAAAAAGGCTCTTTGTGACAGGCGAGTGCTACAGGAACCGGGCTGTGAGGGGTGTGGAGCGGAGGACACAGTGATGCATGCCTTGTTTGAATGTCAATGGGCAAAGGGGGTCTGGAAATTTGCTCCTAAGCTAAAGATCAAGTTGGGAAAGGGGGTGAGGGAGTTCTCAAACTGGTTGGAGAGAGTGACGAGGTTGAAAGAGAAGGGGGTGGCCAGCTTGTGGGGCTACATTGTCGATGGTATTTGGCAAGCAAGAAATAAAAAGATTTTTGAGGGAGAGGAGCATGATCCATTGCACATCTTTGAGCTTGCGTGTGAGTGTGCTAATCGCCATGAGGTTGAGGGAAGGAGGAGGGGAAGCTCGAACCATACACGGGAAGAGGAAAGGGGTTATGCGAGGTGGTATCTACCGGCGGATGGCTTCATCAAGGTGAACTGTGACGCAGCGTCTTCGGCGGACAAGGAGTGTGGCGTGGGGATAATTGCCAGGGACGCTTTTGGTGCGGTAACGTGGGCTGCTGCGAAGAAAATTCAAAGAGGTACGGAGCCGCTTATAGCTGAGCTGGAATCGGTGGTTTGGGCACTGCAAGTAACTAGCGAAAAAGGAGTCCAAGACATTGTTATTGAGTCCGACTGTGCAAACGCCATACGGTTGCTGGAAGGGAGATCACGCTCTCGGGGAGTTACTGGCTCGTTGGTATACAAGGCATGTCGATTGGCAAGCACTTTCCATGATTGTAGGTTGCTGCATGTTCGACGGGAGGGAAACAAAGCGGCACATTTCTTAGCCCAACTTCGACCGAATTCGGTCTATTTTGCTTACTCTGAATTTGATTTTCCTTCGAACCTTTTTGACATTGTTTTTGGTGATTTGATGATTAATGAAGGATGAAGCTATGGTTTAACATCAAAAAAAAAAAAGGATTTTATGTACAATTTATGCTATTTCCACTAAGTTTTTTTATATATACTCCATATAATTATTTATACAGACATAGATGGATCTAGGCGGGGGCAAGCGGGAGCATACGCACGCCCCCCCTTTCATCCGACGAGTCACCTATATTTGTTCTACGCATCGATAGCTTCGTTTTGATATATTATAAGCTTGAATCCGATAAACGAGTAAAAAGTTATGATCGTTTGAAAGTTAAACACAGATTAATTAATATTTCAAATGTCTTTTAATAAAGCATGATTCTTTTATAGTTTACTTAATTTGATATTTTGGCAATATAATTCAACCAAAGAGCTTCGAAACAAAAGGTTATATTACTAAATTCGATAATTATATAAGAAACTATGCAAGTTTAAAGTTTGTATATCTTGTTACACGTTATTGAATGCTAAGAGAACAGCAATGTGCATATTGTCTTTGTAGGTTTCAAATGATATATTTTAGACGAAAAAATGTTGTTATCGATTAAAATGACATCGTTTTATCGTTTAAAGAGAAAAAAAAAATATAACAACTACTGACACAATTTTAAATTAAAACATCACTGTTTTGAGAAAAAAAACACTGTGTTGTGTACTAAAAAAACGTATGTTTAAACTAAAATATCATTGTTTAATCTAAAATATCATAGTTTTGATTTGCTAAACATACTATAAAAAAATCTATCCAAGAGTGAATTAACAATTTGTATAAAACTTCGCCCCCTCGATAAATTTCTGACTCCGTCCCTGTATACAGAACATCTGACCAACAATATTCTTTCGTACGAGAGACAGAAACTCCAATTAGAATTTGAATATGAGAGTCCATAGTCCATAAGAGTGTTTGAGATGAAAATAAACAACGTGATCAAACATTATTTGCCTAATATTGTACTTTTTCACCTAGACACTGTTAGGAATTGGGATATATAGGGTTAGTATTATAATTAGTAGAAAGTGGGGGTATTGTGATATAAATACCCATATGTTGTAAGGAGAAGGCATCCATGAATATACTGAATTACTATCTTCTTCTTCCTCCTCTCGGTCCCTCTCTAATCTCTCTCCCATCTCTCTACTTTCCTTCCTAATCAAGAGTTCCAATGGCAAGGTCCTAACAAGTGGTATCAGAGCCTTTCGGTTCTTCGACCAAAGACGCGCAATTGGAGTCACGGATTCGGGGATGATTGCAAGCTCCGGTCAGCATCAGTTTCAGTTTCTCAAGGAGCGGGAGGAACGCTTCATCCTCATCAAGATCAAGTTTAAGCTCTATGAAATTTCGACAAGAGTGTTGTTAGAGGTGTTCGCTACTTGCGGCAACATAGAAACGGTGGAAATTTTCAGATCTGGTGAAGAGTTCCATTCAAGGGTTTGCTTCCAAGATAAAGATTCGGCAATTAGGGCACTCAATTGGTACAATGGAAGATGCCTATACGATTTTGGGTACGAATTGGAACTGTTTCAAGGGTTCCAAGTTACCAATCGATCGAGAAAAATTGAAGTTCCGACCCAAGAAACCAAAGAAGTGGAAGTTGCCCCCGGTATTTCCACAGCCCCGGAAATTGATAAAGAGCATAGGAAAATTGAAGAAACCCCTATTGAAGGCGACGACAGCCCGATCATTCAAGATTCACCAAGAAGTGTCCAATGGGAGGTCGAGGCGCCTTTGGGCAGTGCTGTTAATTCAGGAGTCGAACTGATCGACGACGACAACGACTCAATTACGCCAGAAATTGAAAGCCCGGTTCCAGACGTGCGTCGAGAAAGTGATAAGCGGACAGTACTGCAGCCTTCAAATCCAGAGAACGAAGACAGTATCAAAGATCTTCAGGTTGTAAACGACAATTCCGAGGTAAATCTCGAGCCCTACAATGTTGTGAATTCGGATAAAACGCCCAATGAATTGGCTAAGTTAATCTCTTGATTGAATGGATTGGAATGAGCTGAGTTGTTGCCTTACTGTCAGGGATGTTGTCTTGATGGTGTGGTAAAGGGGTTGATTTACCAAGGTTGGAAAGCAAGTCAAAATATCAAATGGCAACTTAATGTGTACATCCTGAGCAACAGCAAGCATATACCAAGCAGTGGGTATGGAAATTAATCAAAGCACCACATAATTGTTTTTTTTTTTTAGCTTCCTTTCATAATCTCTGTAATAACCTTCCTTTCATTTAGCTTTTCAAAGTTTTAATTTTTTTTCAGGACAAAGCTTTCATAGGAGGGGAGTATTGTTAGGAATTGAGATATATAAGGTTAGTATTATAATTAGTAGAAAGTAGGGGCATTGTGATATAAATACCCATATGTTGTAAGGAGAAGGCATCCATGAATATACTGAATTACTATCTTCTTCTTCCTCATCTCGGTCCCTCTCTAATCTCTCTCCCATCTCTCTCCTTTCCTTCCTAATCAAGAGTTCCCATGGCAAGGTCCTAACAGACACCTACATCCTTATTACAATTAGAGCTAGCAACACACCACCTAACTTGAGGAAACCGATCTATACAAAATTCGATCGTCACCTAAATATATGAAAAAAGTTAAGATTTGAGACTGACCGATGCAATCCGATTTAAGTTCGAACATAAAAGCAATCCGAACCTCATAACAATTTAACCCGAATTTGATTATATCTAAATGGACCGACCCATGCAAATTGGTGCAGATCGGGCTCGTCTCGATCTATACATTGTTTTGTGATCGATGCCCATAGTTATCTTGTGGGCTCAGATACAATTTTGAATCTAATACACAAGTTCAATAGATTTTCATTCTAAATCAATTGGAAATTAATTAAGAGACCAACAATGTTATACACATCTTAAAGTGGGTCAAAATAAAAACTTTAATTTACTCATATAAAGCATTACAATAGATTTATTAAACACCGTACTGATCGATACGTATACAAATTGCATATATGTGAGACGTGGGTAAAGCAAACACACAGTTTTTGAAAATCACTTCTTAAATAACAAGTTGATTCTGCACCTCCAAGATGGTCGCAGCAGATTCTCTAAGCTTATGCACTTCGTCGTCGGTTATAGTCATGTTGACGACGCTTTTCACTCCGGTTCTCCCCAACTGCGTGGGCAAGCTAAGGAAGACCTCCCCGCCCTTTATACCATGGAACCCGTTCGCGAGGACTGACACCGGGTGGATACTTAGTTGGTCTCGAAGGAGCGACCGTGCCAAGTTGGCCACCGAGTAGCCGATGGCCCAAGAGGTGTAGCCCTTGAGCTTGATCACTTCGTAGGCCGCATCAACGACGGCTTTGTGGATATTCGCTAGCGTCGCCTTCTCGTAGCGGATATTGTGTTCGTCGAGGAAGCTGAGCACCGGGATTCCCCCGACGCTTATGCTGGACCATAGTGCCACCGAGCTATCCCCGTGCTCTCCTACTATCATCGCCTACACGCATATAAATCTATACAATATAAATCTTCATATATGATTCGATCCACTACAAGAAAATTCTTTTTTTGTAACAAAACAATTCGTCGCCCAAAGCCAAAATTTCGTCGCCCAAATCATCAATTCGTCGCCTTAGCCGCATATAAATTTAAACGTTACCTGAACGTCCTGAGCGTTGACCTCGAGATGATCCGCAATGAGGAACCGGAACCGAGATGAGTCAAGGTTGGTGCCCGACCCGATAACCCGGTTGGAGGGGAACCCGGAAAGCTTCCACGCCACGTAAGTCAACACGTCAACCGGGTTGGAGACGATGAGCAAAATGGAATCCGGGGAGTGCTTAACAAGCGGAGGGATGATCTTCTTGAAGAGGGCCACGTTCCTCTGCAGCAGGTTTAGCCTCGACTCGCCCGGGTTCTGACGCGCTCCCGCCGTCACGATGCACAGGTCCGATCCGGCGGTCACCGCGTAGTCCACGTCGGCCACGATCTTCGTCCGGGGGAGGAATGCCGCCGCGTGCTGGAGGTCCAGCATCTCCCCCCTCAGCTTCTCCGGGATGGCGTCCACCAATGCTAGCTCGTCCGCCACAGCCTAATCGATTTTCGGAGACGATTTTAGTTTCATGGTTTAACATTTTCGATCCGGATATATAACAATAATAACCTACCACATGAATTATCAGTTCAACTCCATGAGTAAGGTCAGGCCAATCTAAGAAGCTCGTAGTCAGTCTTTCCCCATCGAAGTGAGAGAATGATTTCATACGAACATGCCACCCATGGGGCTCGAACCTGAGACCTCAAAAGGGGGCGACTAACACTTCCTTAGTACAAACTGATCAAGCAACCATGAACGAGCCTGTTTGGCATTAATCTAGCTTAAGATTAAAATTTAGATGAAAGTTTTGATAAAATTCTAGAGATGTATCAAAATTTTAGCATTTGTGGAATGATTAAAAGAATAAATTCTTATTTGGCATGACAAATTACATAGAGTTTTATAAAACTGTTTTTTCGAAAACTGCAAAAAAAACCTCTGCCACACCTCTTTGAAAAGCTCCAATAATTAGCTTTTGTCAAACAGGCCTGAAATGGTTGTTGAACCTTTTCAAAAGACGAGTGAACTCGATCGTGTACAATAGTTACCTGGGTGAGAATGGTCTGAGCAATGGCCATGCCGACATTGCCAGTGCCAATGACAGAGATCTTAGTGTGGCGCTTGGTGGGGGAGGGAGGGGCAGCGTACTTGATCGGAGTGAAAAACGACCTCGAGAAGTCGAGTCCACCAAGGCCAAGTGACGAGTTGGATCCGTTCTTGTGCATTTTCGAACGTCGAAAAGCTAGGTTGGAAGGTGGTTTTCTTGGTTGTCAAGTATTTGGAATGTAGGTTAGTTTTGGAAGTGCAATGTGAAGGAGGGCTATTTAAAAACGTCAGTCCGGTCTCAAAATTTAATTATCTTTTGGTTTTATCCTGATTTGTAATTAATTAAATTTAATTCTCCCATTGGAATGTTGAAAAAGGAGGAAAAGAAAGCGGCGTGGTTCACATCGGATATGGCTTTCGGCCGGCCTTCTCGTCGTCTCGTACGTGTCCTCCATGAAAGAAAATTCGGAGTGAAAGAGAAGATATATTTTTAAAAGGAAAAATGATTTTTAAAAAATAATACGAATTATCGTTATTAATCAATATTTAACTATTTCACATTAGTTTAATTTTAATATGGACGAAATTCCAATTGATTTTTGGGCCAATTTTTCAATGTGTCAACTGAAAGTTCGAAAATCTAATAATGTGGCACTATGTATAGATATAAATTATAATATTTAAAAATAAAAATTAATTATTAGTACAAACTGGATTCTAAAGTTAATTTACTTGAAATCGGTGTTTTTTTTACAAAAAAAAAAAACATTGAACACTATAACAATGTAATACAACGTCATTACTCATTAAATTTTCGAACGTTCGATTGCCACATCGAAAGTTTAACCAAAAAATCGGATCTTTTTTCATATCAAAAGTGGTTTAATGTGAAATAGAATTCGAATTATTTGTTGTGGGGTTTAAAGCTTCTATTAATACTGTCTGATGACGGATAATTCGTATTATTTTTGGTCAATATTTATATATATAAAATTGAAAAAGTTGAGTTGAATTGAGACTAAATTGATGAATCAAAGGTGGTAGTTGTTGAAACTTGAAACTCTACTTAATTTGAAGGTGATAAGAAAGTGCGAATATATAAAATTAAAACTTTCTAGATTGCTATGGGCTTATATGTTGATGGTGTCCTTATATATATACGCCTAATACCTAATTAATGCCTAATACCTGGGACACCTTTTAAATCTGTGTGTAGTGGTACTGATAGGTGATCATCCGTACTACCAATTCCATTTTTTTAATACATGTCCTAAAATATTTAGGTCAGATATTCTAATTTAGGTATTTTAAAAATAAATTTATACGGAGTAGGATTTAGACAAAAAAAAAATACTAGTTGATGACGCCCAAGAGATAAAGGGGTCAAAAAAGCCATCAAAGGTCTTCGAGGGGCAAAAGGGTAATAAACCCCAAGATTCGAGCCGATAAAGGATTACGGTCCGCGGACGAAGAACGACCACTCCAGAAGGACAAATGGCAGAAAAGGGGACAGGTGTCGGCCATGCCGCCCCACCAAGTGTTCTCGCGCCCCTTAACACCTGGCCTCACAACATCGACAGATGGCCAAAAGAGGGGAACATCTCCCCCGTTCAACAGACGAAGGAGCACAGTATAAAAGGAGGAAGAAAAGGAGAGAGAAGGGGCTTTTTGGAGAACAAAAGGGGAGGGTACTCGTGCTCTGAGTGAAAGAAAAGGAAACAATTACGCTAGGAGAACCCCTACGCCAAGGTCATCCCGATCCACCTCCAAACTCCCGCATCCGCGGACGCCTGTAGCTCCTGAGTAAAAGCTGTTGAAGCTGTACAGGTAGTAAAGCGCGCGATAAGGAGGGCGGGGGAAGGCGTAGACTTATCCTTTGAAACCTTCGCTGAGCCAGCAGGCGTGTCCTCCTCGCCATTGGGTCACTTGATGAACCCATTCAGACAATGATGCGAGCCTTCTCGGAAGGTTCCGCGGCACCGACCCTGGGACCCCCACACACGGTGCGGGTCCCATGGAAGGGTAAGACCGTCTGCATGTTCCTTCGAGGTGTGCGGCTCAGGTAAAGGTCCTCGTGGCCCTGGTTAAGTCACCCTCACCAGGTGTCCGACCGGGGTCGCGAGGGCTTCAGGTAAGCCCGTAACACCTGTCCCTTATGAGGAGGAATTTACATGCATGCCCCCCCCCCCCCACGAACACGTGGAGGGACGCTTAGTCTTTTTCTAGTCTGGATTCGTCACTGGCGCCGTCTGTGGGAACACTCTCACCCTGAGAGGTTCCCGAGTTTATAAATATTGATATACTAAGTCTCAACGCTGCCATTAGCTAACACTCCTCTGTCTGTACAGGTCGGAAAATGAGCGTAAACCTGGGGGGCGCCTCTCCTGAAATGATGGGCCAGGACCACGAAGGGCCGCAGGAGACCGAGGGGCCCGTGAACTCCCCAGGTCAGATCAGCGCACCGGAGGTTCCGGTCGTCTCGCCATACATCCCACCGCAGATGCCCCAAGGCTACTTTATGCCCGGGAATCATTATGTGCCCCATCAGAACATGGGGCAGGGTTACTTCTATGGGTATGATGGCTACCCTCCGCCTCAGCCAGGGAACCCGTTCCCATTCTTTCCCTATGACGCGTATGGAGGTGTACATCAGGATCAGTTCCAACCCAGATTCACCGACGATTTTGGGTCACACTATCGTGGTGAAGGCGGCCACCCTTCCAAGCAGCACAGGGGCGAACATTCATCTGATATTTCCACGTCCACCCGAACAGGCTCACCCCGTGAGAGCGATAGGAGGATGGATTTAATCCCATCAGTGTTTACCACCAAGGTCTGTTTGGCACCTGTACCCAAGCGATGGAGGGATGCCAACCTGATGAAGTATGATGGCACCACTGACCCCGATGACCACATGTGCCATTTTACAACAGCCATGGGGGTCAACGAGTACAATGACGCAATGTTATGCCGAACTTTCCCATCAACCCTAACCGGCATCGCGTTGACTTGGTTCACTAATCTACCACAGAACTCGGTCTCAAGTTTCCTCCAGCTCTCTCAGATCTTCAAGTCTCATTTTGGAAGTTCACGATCCAGAAAGAAGACCATGTTGGACCTCAACCCGATCAGACAGGGGCATAATGAGACCCTAGGACAATTCTTTGCCCGCTTTACCTCTGTGGTGGTACAGATCCCCAACTTTAATCACGAATCCGCAGTCATAATCCTAATGGGGAACATCGCGGACGGAAGTTTCAAGACCCGACTCTTCAGAAAGAAGCCCAAGGACTATGATACTTTGAGAAACCTGGTGTCCGCCCAGATTGAGGCAGAGGAAGCCGCGGCCTCTAGTTCAAGGGCCAATGAAGGCTCACGCGGTTTTCTGGGGAAGATAGTGGGAAAGTTTCGGAAGGACAAAGGAGCGATAAGGCCAAGAAGGAACTACTCTGCGGATGGAATGCCCGCGTCCCGGCAGGATGAGGTCCATTACAACCAGGAAAGGGAGAAACTGGACGCAGGGTATCAGGGCAGTAACCAAGGGATACGCGAACACAGGGAGCCGGTCCCTCCAGCCAGAAGAAATGAGCGCGGCGACGACCCTCACCGCCACCGACAGGCTCAGGATCACCATGATCGAAGGCGCGCGGATGACCGAAGAAACCACTATCACCATGCCACTCGGATGGAGGGTCCACGGGGGAGGGATGAACAACAGCGAAACCCCCCGGGGAACAGAGGCCGAGGCAGGGGACGTTGGTGGAGAGAAGGTCGAAGAGGGCAGGGTCAGCCTGCGCAAGTATCGGTCAATCAGGCTCCTCGACGTGAAGACCACCCGGAGGGATCACGGGTCAACCGAATCCCGGAACCAGAAGGTTTTATCGACACCCTCGCGGGAGGACCGTCGATTTCAGGAATTAGCCGGCAAGAGAGAAAAAATTATGAGAGGGAGTCTAGGCATCCTCCGTCCCTGGCGAGTCAGAGAATTGCTTTGAGGCCACACCCGGAAATAATCTTCACCTCAACCGACGCGGAGCAAGTCCGCATTGGGCTCCCGGGTTAACCCCTGGCCCCATGACGCTGGAGCTTGCTCCGCATCGGACATCTGGTAGACGCATTGGGATCCCGGATTAACCCCTGGCCCAACGACGCTGGAGCTTGCTCCGCGTCGGAAATCAGATGAACGCGTTAGGTTCCCAAACGGGCCCAAGTCCTTTAACAGCGAAACTCGGTACCATAACGGCTGTTTTCATTCAAAGAGGGGTACTCCCAAGAAAACAAGGAACATACAATAGGTCCAGAAAGGCTGAAAGCAAGCAAAATAGACGCGATAGTTCAAACAAACGCAAGGTCAACTCAAGGAGTGTCCCGGGGGCGATCCGAAACCAAACGAGTTCGGTCAACACACAGACGAGTTCCATTGGGCGGGGGACCCTCAGGATGAGGCTCTCGCCACTCAGCATCAACCTCGTTTCCATCCGCGGACAAGATATGAACCTCGAACCGAGCATTCCCTTTGTGCAGAAAGGTGATGGCAGATCCTATGTCGACACTATGAATACTGGCGAAATGATTCCAACCCTGCCCCAAGAAGGGCACCCGGTACACCGTCAACGGAAAATCCCGTATAATCCTCGACGATAGCAAGACGCGCTCAGGGAGATCCGGGCCATACTCGATTTCAAAACGGGCAGGCAGCCGCTGCTCAAACACACCGAATCAACAAGGAAAAGATTAATTAGCAAAGAAAGTTAACAAAAATGTTGAAACCATGACTACGACATACCAAGTGATGCATCTGTTCCGAAAAATCCAGAGAACGAAAAAAGGCCCAGGTCGTGGGGGTTGAGGATGACATCTTATGGTAGATCCTCTTCACAGAATTAAGAGGTTGAGTAGACCTCGACCTTTAAAGGAAATCCTCAAGGGTCACGGGCTGCACAGGCGCCCTCTCAGTAAATCAAAAGACTGAAAAAGAAACCAGGGCGGAACCCGAGGACAGCCATGACATCACTGCCCTAGGCCGAGCATGGCGGACAGATGTACGTCAAAGGGGACACAACGTGCTGATCACAGCCTGCACCACCGAAAGGAAATGACGAAGGAGAGGAGAGAAGGAGACCCGTGAACATGGCTCTTCTTTCCAGGGGCGACCAAATCGAGGTTAGGGATCAACTTTTCAGGTATAAGATTGGGCCCTGACGACTCAAGGAATCCAACGCCCCCCAACAACGACGATGAATCCAGGGACACCACCCAAGGCCTTCTGTCGCGTCATTATGAGGGAAGAACAACTCCAAACACTCCGCCTCCCACTCGTGTATGTCTTGATAGACGAGGACACGCAATCACAAGCCCGTCTTTGGTCTCGCTCCAATCAAGAACATGAGGTGAAGGTTGAAAAGGATAGCGACGGCCTTTTCTGGCTGACCCAGGGATGGCACCACTTTGTTCAGGCAAACCGAGTTACAGTAGGGTCCGCTTTGATCTTCGCCTACATGGGGGACTCCATCTTTGAAGTTGATATAATCAATCCCGACAGTGACGAAGCATAAGGGTGAGAAATTCCTAGTCTCCTCCTTTCTGTAATCTGTACTCTTTATAGTTTTTAATGTTCTAGACCTAGGGAAGCTGGCTACGAAGAATATCGGTTTCCGGTTATTTTTCAATAAATAATAAAAGATTCGAGCGTCTCAGAATGGTTGAAAATCATAAAAACGCAACCGCACGCATAGAAGCGACCGAGAGCCCTCACGAGTCACAAATGATCAAACGTATCCGCGGACGGCCTGGCGCCGCCCCTTGAATCACCAACGTCGGATAAACCTTTCTATACGAGGTTTCCGTGGTCGATCGAGAAACCCGGACCATGAGGATCTCTCTTCGCATTCCCTCCCAAGACCGCCCTAAGTTACGTCAACAAGCCATTCTCAAAATACGAGCGGATACAACACTGCTTCGGTGCCCCGTACGCTATGGTCGAAGTTCGGGAATGAGGCTGACGGTCAACTATAGGCTCCCACGTGTAGAGAGGGTAACCACCTGTAAATCAACCGCCTGGTCCTAAACGGCTCTAACAAACGAAGCACCCTCCCCCATCCGGGGAACGCCGGACGTAGGCTTCGAAAAACCTCCCAGCACACCGCTGCTCCCTCACCTGGGAAGAATACTTGTTTGCATCACGACTACCCCGAACCTATAAGCGGCGCGGGGAAGTCGCGCATCAGCTCGTTTACTTACAGTCAAACACTTGTCAAAACTTCGAGGTCGATAGGAATAGAGACGCGGATGGAACCTACAGGTTCACCGAGGGGTGGCCAGACCTGGTTCCCTTCAACAGGATTCACCGAGGGCGGATGGAACCCACAGGTTCACCGAGGGCCGCTCAGACTCAAGGCTCACCAGAAGCCCTCATGAGCCCCCAAGGGTACTAAGGTACCAAAATTCAAGGAAGTGAACCCACGAGTACCAATGTACGTGGAAACAAACGAAAGTTTTCCTTTTTTCTATTTTTTCCAATTTGAAAATCAGTAAAGCTGTTTTTGCCTTTACTGACCGAGTTTCCTTCCCGAGGAACTTAGGGAAGAGACGGTTCAGAAAAGATACTCGAATATCGCAAGCATTAAATTAAAGATCGCCTACAGTAGGGATTGAGGCTCACCACCCCTCTATTAAAGCAGGGGATCAGATAGCCCCGCAAAGAAACGTTCCCCCATCGGGTAGAAATATCACCTAAAATAGCCCCGGAGGAAGCATGGCATCAGGTGGAGGCCGCCGGAGAGATTTCATCCGTTTGGTCCAGAATGCTTCTTTCTTGCAAAGAATGGTAACGCCCCTCTAAGAAATTCCCCCGTTAAGCACTTCTGTTATCTTCTTACTTACGATTAATCGTCTCCTTTGAACCACCCCAGCCCCTGCCGGCGTCTTTCGAAGAGGAGTTCGGGCTTTTTGGCGTTGAAAGGATCATTTTAACTAACGGACCGGGGAGGAGGGGCACACGTACCTCAGTAGAAAGGGACGAAGCTGGAGTGCTCTGGCTCACCCAAGGATGGAGAGCATTCACCCGATCCCGGAATGTGCATGTGGGAGGAGCCGTAGTTTTCAAATACCTGGGCGACTCACGCTTCAAGGCAACTTACATACCCTCGGGAGAAAGCACCCCGGAGGGCGAAGATAGTGATGATTCCCCTTGAGAAAAGAGTGCTCCGAGCTAGGCAGTGAGGTAATCAAACGAGAAGAAAACTTGTAATAAATAAGATTGTGTAATGAAACATTCAGACGACTGCACGTCAGAGGTCTTTTACAAAATCTTTCTCAAAAAGGACAGAGAAAATCACTATTAACAAAGAACTGCAAACTGGTTCTCCCTCACATAGTCCGTCCGCGGGACCAGGGGTGAGGACCATTCCCAAAAAACAACCGCAGATCAAGTTTTTCATCCATAGCTTCCCATCACGAAGTTCAAACCCCCATCATCCAAAAAGAAATACATAGTGCCAAAGTTCGCTTAAAAACGTAAAACCGTCCAGGCCCACAAGAACGAGCATCTACAACCCCTCGCCGGAGAAATCCACTTTGTCGTCGTCCACCAAACCCCAATCTTCCCGATCCTCACTAGGAGAGAACGGTTGAAGAGGAATTCCCGGGTTCTCCGCGGATTTCTTCACGCTTTGGTGTATCCCGGCTTTCATCCCGATGAAAAAGCAGTCTCTATACCGATCTTGGATAAAATCCTGCCCAGCTTCTTCATTTAACCAAACAGGGACCGCGCACTTCATGAAGTCCACACCGGACGGAGATTTCAGCCAGTCGTCTACCAACTTGGTGCGGTTGTGTGGAACTTCCAACCAAGACAGGACTATGTCACCGTCCGTGCGGGCTTGATATCGTTCCAGCTCAATTGCACGACGATTGGCTTCCACGACGGCCTTACTCTTCGCCTCATTAGCCGCAAGCAGTTGGTTCTCAAACTCCTTCTTCTGAACTTCAAATCCCTGCCGTTGACTCTCAAGAACTTGCTTCTAGTTCTCAAAGTCAGCCCGCAGCTTGTCCATCGCCTGTTGAGAAGATTCGAGTTGAGCTTGCAGCGTTTCCACGTCCTCGGACAACTTGCTGTTCCTGGCTCTCTCAGCAGCTATGATGTCATCTGATTCCTTCACCCGCGACCGAAGAGATTCAACCACCTTCTTGGGCGTCTCGACCTCTGAGAGTTTCCCCTCCACCTGCTCTAACTTCTTTTCCAGTTCCTGGGCATGCTGGCCCAAGCGGAGATATCTGCCCCAGCCACTGTGAGTGAAGACGTGACCCTAGCCGCAAAAAAGACACTAAGAATACGGGGTACATGTGAAAATAGAACAAACGAAATAACACTTGACTCACTTACCCAGTTGCACCATCGCTCTTGCTCTAGCGTAAATTGTTCGTCAGTCAAATGGTCCAAATATCGTAGCTCCGCTTTCCCGAGCTCTGGAGGAAAGGCCAATCGCTCAAGGGTGTCAGAGTGGAAGCCAGGCATCCGGTACGCGGGCCGGCCGTTAATGTCTACGTGGAAAACCGGTACATCCCAATTCACGCCCTCCTACGGCGGATACGACCGCGTCTTCCTCTTCTTCGGCCTAGACTTTGAAGGACCCGCATCACCAGGAGAGGTAGCTTGACGCTCCGCGGGAAAGGCCAGAGGTAAAGGCTGGGCATCGACAGCAGGAGGAGAATCAATCAGTATGCCAGGAGGATCTAGTGCCACAGGGGCAGCCTGAGGAGGGGAAGTCGCGACAGTAGTTGTCTCCTTCACCACCGCTTTCCCCTTAGCCTTAGAGGCAGAGGTCTTGGGACGTTTCAAGGCACTCATAACGTCGGACGGGATCTTCCTTTTCGAAGAAGGAGGGGCCGAAGACATCTTAGCCGCGTCCACCATGGCTTTCAACTCCGCAGCACCTGCACGAAATCACGCGAAATCGAAAAAAGGATCAGAAAAGCAAAATACCAGACTATCACCGCGCAAACAAGAAGCCAGGGCAGTCTCTGAATTTAGCTACAACCTATTCGAGGGTGAGGAAGGCTCAATCTAGCCATTTCTAAGCGAAGGGGAGAAACCATATCTTTCCATGATGGTTTCGTCTCCACGGCAAATTTCTGCTCTATCTCCTTGAGGCCCGGAAACGCTTTCCTCTCTGGCCTCACGTATAGACGAGGCTCAGTATGGAAATTCAGAATCTTACGCGAAGGATCCCTAACCAGGAACCACTTATGTCGCCATTCCGGCTTACTAGTGTTCCGGTCCACAATGGGGACACTGAGCTTGGCTTGGTAAAGGCTTCTGTGAATAACCCCGTGACCCAAGGTGAGCATATGGTTTAACAGCCCAAAAGAGGGTTGAACCCCGATTTCCAGACAGCGCATCACAAACGAAGTCATAAAAAGCCAGCTGTTCGGCACCAGCTGAGCAGGGCTCAAACCACAGGCTTTTAGATAACGCTTAAACAGGCTAGGCAAAGGAAGACGGAATCCTTGCACCAGACTCTCGATGTATACCACTAAGCAACCCGGATAAGCATCCAAACTTCCTCCCCCTTCGGCTGGCAAACACAGCACGAACCCTTCAGGCCAAGGAAAGACGCGGGCAATCACGTTCAGGTCTTCCACCGTGGTGAAGGTTCCCCCACCCCCCCCCCCCCCCACCCCCCCACCCCCCCGCGGCTTTGAGCATTTGGAGGAGCTACAGGGATCACACGCTGAGGGGAGACTACTGGTATTGGGCCCGCGACAGAGGGTTGAAAATCTCCTCTAAAAGGACAGGTCGCCAGCACGTTTTCGTTATACAAAACTGGCCGGAAATCCCCCAACACAGATGACGAACGCCGCTCCTTTGGCAAAAAGACGGGGCCAGAGGGTAGACCGGTGTGAGAGTCCCACTCTTTGTAGGAATGTTGAGATTCCGGCGATTCCAATATCGAGTCTGAGTCTGACGATGAAGCCCCACCGGTTGACCGCGAAGAAGATGAGTTGATTGGGGAAGAGTCATCTCCCACTTCACGGCTCGGGGAAGCATAGTAAGAGGGGTCCTCAAGACCCTTGGGCTGCCTGAAAGTAACATCCTCAGGGACCTCAATGTCACCCATCCGAAGCTTCCCTCCGGGGCGACGAGAGGATGGGGGCCTGGTCAGAGCTTGCACACTCCCCGAACTACTCGAAGGGGTCGACATGATGGAGGCGGCAGGGCCAATAAAGAAAGAAACGGTGGAGAGGAAGATCCAGAAAGATGCCTAAGGATCAACCGCGGCCAACGTCAACATAAGGGATAACCCGCACAACGACCAAGGCCCAAGAAGAAAAAAGGGAACTAGGATCCAGGAAACAAAAGCTAAAGTCGCGGAAAGAAAGAAGAGAAGGGTCAAGGTTTACCTCGGAGACGTCTTGGTTGAGAGAGCGGTAAAAAACGGGAACGGTAAAAGTAAAGGGGGGTCAAAACTCCTATTTATAGGCGCTACAATCCACGACGTTTCGCCTCCTTGCTCAAGACACGTGTCGGAAATATGGGCCCCCGTCAATCAGGACTAATGGGCCGCAACCCTCATCGGCCCAGTAGAACCCATAATGCCCCCCCCCCCCCCGAAAGCCCAAGTGCTTTATTCACTTTATCTCGTCGCCTTAGGAAAAACTACCCCCCGCGGTAGATGTTATTCGAACCACGGAGGATCCTAACCGGACCCCCCGCGGCCCGAGGAGCTGTGATGACGCCCAAGAGATAAAGGGGTCAAAAAAGCCATCAAAGGTCTTCGAGGGGCAAAAGGGTAATAAACCCCAAGATTCGAGCCGATAAAGGATTACGGTCCGCGGACGAAGAACGACCACTCCAGAAGGGCAAATGGCAGAAAAGGGGACAGGTGTCGGCCATGCCGCCCCTCCAAGTGTTCTCGCGCCCCTTAACACCTGGCCTCACAACATCGACAGATGGCCAAAAGAGGGGAACATCTCCCCCGTTCAACAGACGAAGGAGCACAGTATAAAAGGAGGAAGAAAAGGAGAGAGAAGGGGCTTTTTGGAGAACAAAAGGGGAGGGTACTCGTGCTCTGAGTGAAAGAAAAGGAAACAATTACGCTAGGAGAACCCCTACGCCAAGGTCATCTCGATCCACCTCCAAACTCCCGCATCCGCGGACGCCTGTAGCTCCTGAGTAAAAGCTGTTGAAGCTGTACAGGTAGTAAAGCGCGCGATAAGGAGGGCGGGGGAAGGCGTAGACTTATCCTTTGAAACCTTCGCTGAGCCAGCAGGCGTGTCCTCCTTGCCATTGGGTCACTTGATGAACCCATTCAGACAATGATGCGAGCCTTCTCGGAAGGTTCCGCGGCACCGACCCTGGGACCCCCACACACGGTGCGGGTCCCATGGAAGGGTAAGACCGTCTGCATGTTCCTTCGAGGTGTGCGGCTCAGGTAAAGGTCCTCGTGGCCCTGGTTAAGTCACCCTCACCAGGTGTCCGACCGGGGTCGCGAGGGCTTCAGGTAAGCCCGTAACACCTGTCCCTTATGAGGAGGAATTTACATGCATGCCTCCCCTGAACACGTGGAGGGACGCTTAGTCTTTTTCTAGTCTGAATTCGTCACTAGTAATTAAGAATTTTCTTAGGAACTACAGAAATTAAATAATCCAATGTTGAGCTTATGAACAAAATGTGTGTTAATTGCAACTTCTTTTATATATATTATAAAATTACTGCATCATGAAATATTTGCAGTGACATATATATGGATGTCTTAAAATAATTAACTAATCTTTTTAAGCCAATTCGAAAGCATCTGGTGATAAAAATTGAAGATCATGAATTTGAATTATTAAAAAAAAAAGTTTAGAATTGCAAATTAAAGTTTATTATTGGATATTCTCTTGATGTTTTAAAGATTTTTAATTCTCGTGATTTGAATTCATAAACAGATGAAAAAGATAATTAATCGTGTAGAACTCAAAACTGATTTTGTAATTAATGGAACTAAACTAGGTGATTGCCCAATATCTACATGTATAACAAGTGGCCTTCACATCTGGAAGAATAAAAATATATATAGGATAAGTTGACTTATAATTTAAATATTTAGACCACTTTATATTACTGCTAATTGAATAAGTGAGAAGAAAATAAGCACTGAATTTTAATCTACTCTTCTTATATTCCGGTGATGGTAAAACCGGGAGCAGAGCAGTGTCCAAATCTATGTTCTCTTTTGCATTGTGCTTCCACCAGCAACAAAAAAAAAGTGCCCAAAATATTTAATTAAAAAATGACCCATTATTTAGAACATTTCATTTGTAGGAGGATATTATGACTGACCCATTATTAATTAAGAAAAAGTTAGTCTAAAAAAATTAGTAAAATTTTCATAGAATCCCCCTTTTATATTTTTAAAATTATAGAGAACATAATCTAAATTATTATTATGTTCTATAAATTATAGAGAAGATAATCTAAATTTGGGTGGCAATCCGGCTATTTGAGTTGGGTTCGAGTATACCCATTCGAATTTGATCATATATTGAGTCAGATCTATGCCAGGTATATTGTATGGTCATTCGGGTTCGAATCAGGTCGGGTTAGGTAATTTAATTTGGGTCAAATGAAATTTGGATTGGGTCGAATTGAGTCAAGCCGAATCACATTTAGTTTTATTATAAAATTATGATTGTTTTTATTTATAATAATTATTAAGTATTAAACTTTATTAGTTTATTTATTTAGATATATTAAATTTTTTTAAATGGAGTGTTTAAAAATAGGAAAATCACACTAACTCACTCACTCTTAATAGATATACTTGGATTTGGTTTTTGCCTGGATGCCTAAGACTAAACCTCTAGCTCCTACTTATAGTGCTCCAATGACCTCAATATGAACACCCACATTCATCAGTATCCACCACTGGGATGGGCTACAGACTTAATTTATTTTAGCCCAAATATGGTCCAATTGAAGTTGCCCATATTTACCTCTTAATCGGCCCATTAAGGAGGGAAGTCAACATATATAACATGTTTAAATCTGCATGACATCCTTTTTTCGTTTAATTCAATCAACTAACACTAGAAGAAAAGATACTCAACGCGAAGAGATCGACTCGACTAGGCGTGGCCACGGGTTACGGGTCAACCCGTGACCCGCCGGGTCCGGGTTACCGGGTTGCCGGGTAGGGGCGGGTAGCGGGTTAGGATTAGGGTCGGGAGTTTAGTGACCCGTGACCCGCCGGGTTGACCCGCCGGGTTGACCCGCCGGATCGGCCTATTTTAAAAAAAAGTCGTTGGAAGGTGGGGCCCACAGGTCGGAGCTATTTTTTTTTTAAAAATATAGCCGTTGTAACGGCTAGTAGACTCACTCGGGGCTATAAATACCCGACTCCTCCTATCACAAATCCCATCCAATCCATCAATCACCTATCATTCTATAAATTTGATTTTCATAAGCTCGTACGTTGTAATCATGTCCGGTGACAACCTCAAAGAGGCGTTGTTTAAAGATCACTACGATAAGATGGATGTGCAAGCCGATCGATCATTCGTAGCCGTTTGTCGTCATTGTGCTAAAAGGTACAAGATGCGGAATAACCTTGGCCATGCTAATTTGAAGTCTCACATCACCAACAAGCACCCCGAGAAGATTAAGAACGATGGCGCTTCGGGCTCGAGTGGAACGAGTGGTGGTAAAAACTAGTCTATTATTCCTATAATCCTATGTCCTACGTCTTAATAATAAGTAGTGAGTATTGTAGTAATGTAGTAAGTTTATGTTTTACGTTTTTATGTTATGTTATGTGAATCGGTGAATGTGAGTCGTGATTTGTAAACGTGTATTCGTCTATCGGTTTACAATAAACTTGTTGTTTTATAAGATAATATTTTTACTAATTACCTAACAACTTAGAAAAAATTACCTAAACATTATATATTACATTTAAAATGTTCAAAAAATAAAAATCTACATAAAATATATTGGAAACTTAAGATATAAATTTAATTCAAAGTTAAGCTAGTTAACTAGTAGCCAAACACCACCCAAGTGCAAATTAAAAAAAAAATTAAAAAAAAAAATTTGAATCGGACCCAACGGTCATATTTCAAACGGTCGACCCGCCGGGTCGGCCCGGGTCGACCGTTGGACCCGCCGGGTCGAACGTTGGACCCGGCGGGTCGACCGTTGCCTAACGTTCGGAATGGAGGGAAAGGGCTCGGTTTGGCTCTATAAATAGCCCCTTTCCCTCCCAATTCCAACCCACACCTCACTCATCTCCTCTAATCTCATCTCAATCTCTCTAATCGCTCGATCTTGTCTCTCGTAATCTCCTAAGTCTCTTCAATTCAAAATGTCGGGTTTCATCAACCGAGTTACCAACCGAGTTACTAGGGGTCGCAAGAGTGTTAGTGGAGCCCCATCTTCATCGACCCCGAGTGTCGGAGGAGGCGGGTCGAACCCGGCGGCGACACCAAGCCTTCGTCGAAGTGCATCGGTCTCGGCGGCGAGCGGATCCCGACGTCGTCGAGATGATGCTCTACTCGCCGACCACGTCGACGAGATCGAGGAGGAGGAGGAGGAGGCCGAGCTCGAGGCCGAGGGGACCCCACCCCCCAAGCCGGAACTCCGACGATTCCGACCCAAGAGTCGGGGTTCCCCGCCGAAGGAACTCCGGCCGATGGCGACCCTATTACTACGGCGGAAGTTCGAGCCGCTACTTTCAAGTATTGGTTCACGAAGGGTCCTAGGGAGCCGGCTTGGGAGGAATCGAGTTGCGCCGCCAAGTGCAACTTTTGCTCCACGGTCTACAAGCACAAGAAGGGAGGCGGATATGGGAACTACGGTCGACATATCCGCTCGAAGCATCCCGAGAAGCTCGGCCTTGCCAAAGGGCAAACTCAACTAACCGGGTACGCATCTTCTTCCTCTCAACCCCCTGGTTTATGGTCTTATGATTATCGTAGTTGTCATGATCAATATGCGGAAATGATAGCGGCCGAGGGTTTAGCTTATAGTTTTTCACAACGTTTATGTTTCAATGAATTTATTACGCAAAATGTTCAACCTGCATGGCAAGGTATTAGTCGAAACACGGTTAAGAGGAAAATACTTAGACGGTATAACACCCGTAAAAATGAATTAATCGAATATTTTCAAAAAAAACCATGATTTACACGTTTCGATTTGTAGTGACATTTGGACCGACCATTGGCAACATCACTCATACATGGGTGTTACTTGCCATTGGGTTGATCAACGTTTTCAATTGCACAAACGTGTTTTAGCTTTTCGAGTTTTCGACGAAGCACACACGGCACGAAACATAGCAGGTGTCCTTTTAACGGTTTTACAAGAATATAGATTAACTAAAAGAGTTTTTAGTATCGGTTTTGACAACGCTTCTGCCAACACCGTATCTATCCCCGATTTAATCCAAAACTGTCAGCCCGCGATAGGCGGCAAGTTTTTCCACATCCGTTGCGCCCCTCACATTTTAAACTTATGTGTTCAAGATGGTTTATTATATTTACAAGGTGTTGTTGAACCAATTCGATTTGTTTTGCGGGCACTTTGGCGAAGCAAACAGCTTCGCCAGCAATGGAGCGCTTATTGTCGTAGCCACCAAACCCGCCCAAAAACGTTCCCCAAGGACGTTTGCACTCGGTGGAACTCCACTTACACAATGATTTACGATTCAATCGCTTGCAAGGAACTTCTTTCCGGTTTTGCAACACTACACATCCCGGACTCAAACATATTTGCCGATGTGTGGACTCAGGCCCGGGACGTTGTGGAGGTTTTCAAAGTTTTTTACGACGCAGCTCGGACGTTTTCCCACGTTTACATGCCTACATCAAACGTTTTTTGTTTTATTGCAATGAACGTAGCACTAGCCCTTCAAGACGGAGTTAACACGCCTTCCATTTCCACCGCAACTATGGGGATGCGGCAGAAATGGATCGCATATTACAAATTTATACCCGACATTTTCCTCGTAGCTTGTTGTTTCGACCCTAGATATAAATTAAACGGAGTTCAATTGTTTTTAGAAAACTATTATCCGACTTTAGAAATTGTGGATGATCCTGATTGCAATGTTACAATTATTGTTGCTAGAGTTAGAGGATTGTTAGAACAATTATATACTGAATATTCGACGGGCGATAGAGCGCCCTCCGGTCGTCCTCCCGCGCCTTCCAGTTCTAGCGGGTCACGAACCAGCATCTCCGCAAGAACTAAGGCACTTGCCCGAGATATCTTTGGGTCAAAGAGGTCGAGAACTTCGTCGAGCCCCCACTCGGAGCTCGACGAATACTTGTCTACTAACTTTGATTTTCTCAGCGATGAAGAGGAAGATTTCGATGTCCTTGAGTGGTGGAGCCGTCCCGAAAGACAAAGATTCCCGACATTGCAGGTAATCGCCCGACAAGTACTTGGGGCACCTTGCTCCACCGTAGCCGTCGAGCAGCTTTTCAGTCGCGGAGGTCAGATTCTTTCGGAGAAGAGATCAAGATTGCTTCCCGAGAACCTCGAAGCCCAAGTTTGCCTTACAGATTGGAAGAAGGCGGAGATGCGGATACAGAAGAACAACTTGGGGACTGATTCCGAGGATGATGACGGAATAGAGACAGAGTCCGTTGGGAGCTCCATTGATGGCGCGGTCACAGATGGCTTAGGAGGTGGTGGAGGATCCGACGATCAAGAAGACTAGAAGAGGAGGTAACCGGGCCGGGGTTCAGACATACAGGTAAAAGAACTACGTGGGCTTTGATTCCTCACCCCCGGGAGGATACGTAGGCAGTCGGGAAACCGATTCAAGCCCTTCTTCCTTCCCTCCAACACTCCCTAATACAAAAATTGTACAACTTTTTTGTAATTTGTAAAACTTATAGAGTTATAAGTTGTAGCCTTTTTAGTTTTGAAAATTATAAGATGTAATAATAAATATTGTATTTTGTACATAAGACTAAAGAGTCAAGTTATGATTTGTGAACACGAAAGGATATTTGTCAAACACATAGGCGTTCAATTCCCGTTCCCTTTCTCGACAAATTTGATCCGACAATTCAGAGTCCGAAGTCCGAAACAAGTGCAAACCCGTCCAACCCGGGTTCCAACTCGCCGGGTCGACCCGTCGACCCGATGACCCGAACCCGCCAACCCGTTGAAATCCCGGGTTAGGGTTCGGGTCGCCTTCCCCCGACCCTTGACCCGGCGGGTCGAACCCGTCGACCCGCCGGGTCTGACCCGGCGGGGCCACGCCTAGACTCGACCACTGTAAAAAAAAAAAAAAAAAATTTGATATAACATAACCCAACTTTTATTTTTATATAATTAGCAAAAGACCTTATAAGAACACACACAAAACAGTTTCAAATATTGAACTTGAGCTTCATCCCTTCACAAAATCAGGCTGGTTTGTAACCGATCTCACCCACGCCCATTTATGATCTTCAGTATCCACCAAACTCTTCGCCTGAGCCACCTCCGTCACCGGAATGTATACATAGACTCCGTTGATTCGACCCGCAACAAACCCGGTGTACCCGGCCATAGCCCCGTGGATCGCCGAGTGCGCCAACAGCGTACAATACAAATTATCCGTCGCATTTGCTGGCACCGCTCTTATCATATAAGTCGGATCGATATACTTCACCGTGAATAGCTCCCCTGGATGATCCCTTCTCCACCACTTGCCCAGCTCCGACTTCAACCATGCCCCGACATCTAAGAAAATCGGATTCCCCGACTCATCGGCTTTTTGTTCCTCTTCTCCGACTCTCGGTATCATGTCCTGTCCTGCACCTTCGGCCACGACCACCACTGCGTGCCCGTTCTCCCTTAGCGTTTGCTCAATGAATTCGAAGAGCCCGCCTTTGCCTTCCAGGAAGAAGTCATTCTCCGGAATCAAACAGCAATCGACGTCGCGGCTGCTTAAGGTGGCATAGAGAGCAATGTGGCCTGTGCTTCGGCCCATAAGCTTGACGAGTCCGATCCCGTTGACCGCGCTCTCAGCTTCGACGTGAGCTGCGCTGATCGCTTCCAGGGCCGTCTCAACCGCTGTCTGGAACCCGAATGACTGGTCTATTATCCCAACATCATTGTCGACCGTCTTCGGTATCCCGGTGACTGATATCTTCAAACCCCTGCGCCGGATTTCTTCGTATATCTTGACAGCTCCACGCATTGTCCCGTCTCCACCGATGATATAAACCTGCAATAGCCCGCATATCCAATTACTAGCTAAACAAGCTTGAACAGCTTCAGTGTACAACTATTTAGTACAATTCTCACAATATATTGCACAAGAGTCATCAATTCAACCCCTGAACCTCACTCTTCTTCACCTTCGATATGAACACACACGTGGTCGACTGACTAACAAACTCACTCGATCTCTTCTGTACGAACAATCTCACACACTCAAGAAGCTCACGCCACACACACCAACAAGTCACTAACAGGTCCTATTGATGTAAGGGGTCAGGCTATCACCCAAAGATGACTACTTAGCCTTATTTATTATTAATAAAAACATGTTTAAATGCGCGAAGAGCACCACCTCTCATTCTAAAGGGTTTGATCCCCATTAAAATCAATCAACATTAACATACATGTAAGTTATACCAAACCCTATGGTTGTTATAAAAAAGAGTTGAACATCTCAAATTCGACTTGATATCAACTTGGAAAAAGCTTGACTTGAGTTCATTCTCGGGTATAAACACATTCTTAAGTTCAATTCAAATTGAGCCTTGGATTTTGCAAGATTTTTAGCTAGCTTTCAAGCTCTTCGATCGGGTTAAAAAAGCTCAAGCCGAACTCGTTCATCTACTAAATGCGCTTAATTTAAACACATTGAAAAAAGTTCATTCGACTTGAATAGCAACCCTGTCAGCCCCAACAACAAAACATAATAAAAAAACCTAACATTAATTTTGCCCCCAAATCACAAATTTGTTCAATTAAAATGCAAACACAAATCACAACCTCATTTCCCACCGTAACACTTGAATTAACATCGATCAATTTAATTTTAAAGTAATGGAATATGCAGGTAAATGAATCACCTGATTGAAGGAGAAATGTTGGATGGAATCAACAATCTTGAGAAGATCAAAGCCGCCCCTTGAAGTACCCAAAACAGTACCCCCTCTCTTATGCCAATCCTGAACCATCTTCGGATCCAGAGCCACCGGCGGCTCCGCCGAGTAAAACCCTCGGTAGCCGGACCTTATCCCGTAAATCTCGCGGGCGCCGTAGAGCTCCCAAAGGCCCACCACCAGCTCCCGGATAACGGTGTTCATGCCGGGGCAGAGCCCCCCGCACGTCACGATCGCCGCCTTCACGTAAGACGACGTCGTCGTGGCGGGGTCAAAGCAGATGCGCTTCCGGGGGCCGGCGCGGACGTAGGCCTGGGACCAGTAGGGGGATTTGGAGTTGGAGGCTGGGGATGATCCGACGTCGTATAGGACCTGGCGCAGGACGGCGTCGTTTTGGGAGATGTAGAAGCCGTCGATTGCTCGCGGGTGGTAGAACGGGTTGCTGTCGAGAGGGGTTGTGAAGGTCGGTAGTTCGGTGAGGTATTCGCTCAGATGGGGCGGTTTTGTGAGGCTGATGGGGTTCATCGGAGTTGTCACTTTTTCAGTGGTTTCGTCCCTTGCTGCCATTTTTGCCGGAGATCTTGCTTGCTTTGCTCGATTGTTTTACTGTAATTCGGATCACTGCTTTGTTTTTTGGGCGATGGAAGCTGGGAGGTGATCGACGATGGCGTGTGAGCACGCTACGTGGAGCATCTGTATTGCCACGTGTTGTTACGCGGTCAGCGTGCTGGCCAGCCCGGAGAGGGCAAAATATAACGACATGGTTTTGCAAGCTAACCTCTGAAGAAGGGGTAGAAATAATAAAAAAAACAATTAGAAAAAAAAATAGGGATAAATTCTACCCCTTCTTTAAAGGTTAGTCACTATTAGTCTCTAATTGTTTTTTTTATTATTTCTACCCCTTCTAATTGTTTTTTTTATTATTTCTACCCCTTCTAATCTTTAAAGGTTAGTCACTATTAGTCTCTAATTGTTTTTTTTATTATTTCTACCCCTTCTAATTGTTTTTTTTATTATTTCTACCCCTTCTAATCTTTAAAGGTTAGTCACTATTAGTCTCTAACCTTTTTAAGTGTTAATTTTAATCCCTAACCTTTTACACATTGCTATTATTTGGTCCTCTCATCCAACTAAATGCCAACCTTTTATTAAATATACATTTTCTAATTGTCTTTTCTAAATGAAAAACTATTTTAGTTATTGGGTCTCCTTATTAACTATTTTTATTTGTTATTTTAATACAAATCCTTGTATTAGATTATAATTTATGATATTTTAAGATTTTCCACATATATATTCACAATTTTATTTGTAAATTATAACTTCACACAATAAATGAGTTTTTAATGTGAAAATACTATAACACACATCTATATGTATTGATACACAATTACAGAGTTAAAATCTAATAGGAAGAAGTGCTATAATAAATATATTTGGGCATTTTTTTTATTATCTTATTTAAAAGAATATATTTATTTTACATAACGTGCTACATGTTTTTGAAAGATCGGTAAATATAATAAGTACTCTATTCATATCAAAATAGTGGATGCTCAACTTGTTGACACATTTTTTAATAGGTTAAAAACTACACATTTTTTTTAAAATAATTAGCAAGTCGGAAAAAAAAATCAAATATTTTAAGATTAGGGTAATATTGAACGGGGCCCCTAAAATTCATTGGACGGTCTTGCTTGTAACCCTAACTGTAGAACTTTGATTATATCACAATAGAGGTTTACAGAGAGAGAACTCGAGAGCTAAAAGGAAGAAGAAGCTGTAACAGAAATCGTTGTGTTGGTTAGGGGCTTCTTGAGCTTATATAGGCTCCTACCTTCACCTTTCACTAATTACACATAACCTCCCAATACTTACTAATTACAATAATATATCCTTTGCTCTTATATAGTCATTACCCTCCCCTCAAGTTGGAGAAGGGGTCTCAAACACCATATCCAACTTGACTGCAAGGAAGCGATGCTGTGCTTGTCCAAGAGCTTTTGTCATCAAATCTGCCAATTGAAGAGCTGAAGGGATGTGATGGGTTTGAAGGAATCCATCTTGCTGTTGTTCTCTAACAAAGTGGCAATCAATCCTTAGATGCTTCGTTCTCTCGTGGAAGACAGGATTGGCTGCAAGATGTTCAGCTGATCTGTTGTCACAGTATAAAGGAATAGGACGAGGAATGTGCACTTTCAGCTGAGCAAAGAGGCCTTCTAACCATATCATCTCACTTGAAGCATAAGACATGGCTCTATACTCTGATTCTGTGGAGGATTTGGAGACTGTTTTCTGTTTCTTGGTCTTCCAAGAGACCAAGTTCTTTCCAAGCATCATGCAATAACCAGAGAGTGATTTGGCAGAGTAGGCACAAGAGCCCCAGTCTGCATCTGTGTAGGCCGAGATATCCAGTAAGGAATCCTTGGAATAGAATAAGCCTGCACTCAAGGTACCCTTGAGATATCTGAGAACATGGAGTGCAGCTTGGTAATGAGGAGTCCTTGGAGAGCTAATGAACTGAGATAGATGATGTACTGCATAGGAGAGGTCAGGTCTGGTTATGTTGAGGAAGAGAAGTCGTCCAACCAACCTTCTGTAGACCTCAGGATCTTCCAACAAATCACCTTCATCTGGAGACAACTTCAGACCTTGTTGTAGGGGAAACTTGGATTCCTTGGCATCCAGCATCTCAGTATCCTTGAGCAGATCCAGAGTGTACTTCCTTTGATGGATTGTCATTCCAGTTGCTGACCTTGATATCTCCATGCCTAGAAAGTATCTGACTTGGCCAAGATCTTTGATGGTGAACTTGGAGTGCAACTGTGCTTTTGTGTCAATGATAACTTGTTCATCATCACCTGTTAATAGCAAGTCATCTACATACACAAGAGCTGTCACAATGCCTTTGGAAATAGGTTTGATAAATAGAGAATAATCTAATTTAGACTGTACATAGCCCAATGAAACTAGGAACTTAGTGAGTTCCACATTCCATTGTCTACTGGCTTGTTTCAAGCCATACAGTGATCTCTTCAAGAGACACACCTGTCCTGGCTTGGCTTTAACATAACCATCTGGAATTTTCATATAAATTACCTCATCTAAATAACCATGTAAAAAGGCATTATTAATATCTAATTGATGGATAGGCCAATTTCTAACAGTAGCTAAAGCAAGTAGGCATCTAACTGAGGTAAACTTAGCAACAGGAGAAAAAGTATGCTTGTAATCTTTATTTTTCACCTGATTGTAACCTTTGGCAACTAGACGTGCCTTATACCTTTCAATGCTTCCATCTGGCTTGTATTTGAGTTTAAACACCCATTTTGATCCAATTGGTATGTGTCCTGGAGGAAGAGTTGTCAATTCCCATGTTTTGTTCTTTTCCAGTGCCTCCAACTCTTTATCCATTGCTTCAATCCATTTGGAGTCCTTCTTAGCTTGAGAAAAGGTATGTGGTTCTGATACTTGAACCATGTTGACAAAAGAACTTACAAAATCACTAGAATAACAGTTAGTATCACCAAGAACATAAGACAGAAAACTCTGAGACATAGAGTTATTTTGTGGAATGGAAGAGCATAAAAAATCTTTGAGCTTAGTAGGTAGTTGATGTAACCTGTTAGATCTTCTTGGTTGAGCATTTACCACCTGTAATGGCTCATCATTGGATGTTGCAGTCTCATGAGTAAAGGACTCATTTGAGTCACTACTGGTGTCACTAATGTGACCATTGCCAATTGGTTCAGAGTTTGAATCTTGACTGTCGTGAGGTAAACCACCAATTCCATTATGTATTAAATCAGAGGAGTCAGCAGGACTTACCAAGGGAAACCGAAGAGATGAGGATGAAGGTACATCAGTACCTAAACCACCTTCTCTGAAAGGAAATTTATCTTCAAAAAATTGGACATGTCTACTTACAATATATTTTTGTGTGTCCAAGCAATACAACCTGTAAGCTTTTTGTGTAAAGGGATAACCAACCAATATACATTTAAAGGCTTTAGAACCAAATTTGTCCATTTTGGCCATAGGGTTCAAAGCAAAACATAAGCAACCAATAGTTTTAAGGTCATCCAAAACAGGAGGAGACCCAAACATAACTTCAAAAGGAGATTTCCACTGTAAAACTGCAGAAGGTAACTTATTTATTATATGTGTAGCAGCAAGCACACAATCAGACCAAAATTTAATAGGTAGATGAGCATGTAAGCGGATAGCTCTAGCAGTTTCAATAAGATACATGTGACGTCTCTCAACTTTACCATTTTGTTGAGGAGTATATGGTGCACTTCTTTGATGAATGATACCTTTCTCAGCAAAAAGCTTCAGGCAATCATTTTGAAGAAACTCTATGCCATTATCACTTCTAAAACACTTGACAGTAACCTTAAACTGAGTATAAACATAGGAGAGAAAAGATGATAATATCTGAAACACTTTAGTTTTGCTGGCCATCATAAAAGTCCAGGTAACCCTGCTCTTGTCATCCATCACAGTAAGGAAATAGGAAAATCCTTCAATACTTTTGGTCTTATATGGACCCCAAATATCAAGGTGTACCAAATCAAAACAATTTTTGGAAACAGAAGTACTAACAGGAAATGGCAATCTATGCATTTTACTCAACACACAAGTTTCACAAGGAAGTAAATGTTTAGCAGAAACATTAGGCAAATGTAACATCTTGCTAAGAGATGCATGACCCAACCTAACATGAAGCTTTTGCAAAAGCTCAACATCCTGACCAGTAGAAACACTTGAAACAGATTTATTATGTAAAGAACTAGAAACATTTGAAACAGGAAAACATGGAAAATTGATCTTGAAAGGCAGCTGCTCAGTAGTGCAGGAAGCCTGATCTTGTTGTAGCATGTACAGTCCATTCAGCTTAGCTCCAGAACCTATGACTTGATTAGTGCCAAGGTCCTGGAAAAACCAATTGCTTGCTGTAAAGACTGCAGCTAAACTAGAATCATTAACCAACTTACCAACCGACAACAAGTTATGCTTAAAACTAGGCACAAGCAACACATTTCTAAGCATAATAGAATCAGTTAAACACAAATTACCAATCTCAGTAACACAAGCAACACCACCATCAGGCATCCCAACACTAATAGGTTTAGCAAGTAATCTTTTATCACAAAGTAAATGATCAAAAGCAGTCATATGATCAGTAGCTCCAGTATCTATGATCCAATCAGTTTCTTTCGAAAATCTTGCAAGGAAAGCCAAATTATAGGATATTGAATTACCTGCCATATTGGTCACAGCACAGTTGATCTGATTTTTGTCTTGCATAGCCCTCAGAAGCTCTTGACAAAGAGCATTCACCATTGTTTGATCCATCTTCAGACCACTGCTAGATCCACCAGTGCTGGAGGAATTGAAACACAGTTCTTTGCTGCCACCTTCCTCCAATGGTGTCTCCAAGGTACCTTCAGAAACCTCATACGCATTGTTAGCTGTAGGCTTCCCATCTCTAGGACCCTTATACCACTCAGGGAACCCATGCAATTTGAAGCAAGTGTCCATGATATGTCCCTTTCCCCTGCAGTGATAGCAAATCTTGTCTCTATTATCCTTCCTGAAATCCTTTCTACCATCTTTCCCAGTTTGAGTTTGAGACTGGAATGGTTGCTGGGACTGAAACCTGTCACCCCTTCTTGCTGCTGCCAAAGCCATAGTATCCGATTGTGACGTAGTTGACACCCCCTTCCCTCCTTCAACCTGTTGGACCAAATAATAGGCTTTGTTGAGCGTTGGAAGAGGATCTGTACCAAGAATGCTATTACAGACCTGTTCATAGCCATCACCCAAACCAACCAAGAACTGCATTAAGCGGTTCCTCCCTTCAATATCTGCTACTTTCTTGGTAATCTGACAAGTGCACACAGCCATTGCACCACAACCACAACTCGGATATCCCTCCACACTTTGCAACTCATCCCAAATACGCTTCAATTTGTTGAAGTACTCAGCAATCGACTTATCACCTTTAGTAATATGGATCAATTCCTTCCTCAATTGGAAGATCAAGGGTGCATTCGCCTGGCCATACCTCTCAGAAAGCTCCGACCAAAGATCTTTGGCCGATTCAACGCACATAAACCCTTCCGAGATTGAACTCACCATTGAATTCAACACCCAGCACCGCACCATGTAATCGGTGCGAATCCATCGCTGTAAATCCACCGAATCCCCTCGCGGTTTCTCACATGTTCCATCGATAAACCCAATTTTGTTTTTCGCCCCAAGCGCGAGACGAATTCCTCTACTCCATCCCAAAAAATTCGAACCAGAAAATTGAAACGAAATCAATTGCACACCTGGACTGTCCGAATTAGCCAACGCAAGCGGGTCATTGTTGTTCGATTGAACACCAGTGTTCACGAGTCCCTTAATTCCAACTCCATCCGCCATCTCAAGATTCAATTGCTGAAGATCACCAAGATTCAATGCCGGAATTTCTTTGCACACAGCAAGCTTCTCGCACCAAGCAAGAAACCACCAATCCACCCAGGAAACCTCACCAGCTACGATCAATCAAAGCTCAGATGCTCTGATACCATGTAGAACTTTGATTATATCACAATAGAGGTTTACAGAGAGAGAACTCGAGAGCTAAAAGGAAGAAGAAGCTGTAACAGAAATCGTTGTGTTGGTTAGGGGCTTCTTGAGCTTATATAGGCTCCTACCCTTCACCTTTCACTAATTACACATAACCTCCCAATACTTACTAATTACAATAATATATCCTTTGCTCTTATATAGTCATTACTAACCCTTCTCTAATCTCTCGGATGTATTTAGAAAATTAAATAATTTTATCGTTTAGTTTAACAAGAAAATAGACGGGAGGACCAAATAGTAGCAATATATATAAAAGGTTAGGGACTAAAATTAACGCTTAAAAAATTTAGGGACCGATAGTGGCTAACCCTTAAATGTTAGGGACCACCAAATGAATTTACCCACAAAAAATAGTATCAAATTAGGATAATGGGATGAAAATTAAAATTGAAAAAGAGGTAATAATAGTTGCTCATGCTCTTACTATCCAAGCCATAGCTTTAGCCGGTCCTTACATATGGTTTACTCTTCACACAATTTGTATGAGGATAAAAAAAAAAATCATTTTTTACACGTTTTTTTAATAATTTTTTAGTTAATATTACTAAGTTCGAAATTGTTAAAAAAATGTAAAAAATTAAATATTTTATATAGTTTCGTTATAAACAACATATTTTTCTAAATGAATGGAGTATTAACTATTATTGACCAGTAGCAAGATGACAAATTTTATAAACCACTAGCATGATTTAATTTACCACTAACAACTACAAGCTAACAGATATGGACGATCCATGGCTACTAGACATAGCGACGTTAGTGCTCCCTCAACCAGTTTCCAGTCGTGGACACCCCAAATTTTCCACCGTCCAACCGGGCCCTCCTAACTGTACATTAGTATATATGTATATTTTAAATGTCTAATAATATATATTTATACATTTTTTATACAAAATAATATTTAAAAATATTATAATTAACATTCCAAAAAATTCACTATTTTAATTTTAATATTTTTAAAAATATAATTTTATAAGAAAAAAGTGTACAACGGACTCCATATTAGACATTTACATTAATATAAATATATTTTATAATATTTTTATTATAAAATATCTCAAATAAATAAGTGTAATACATATTGCAATTTTTGGGCAGGCATTTGAAGCTCTACATTTAAAATACCTTTTTTTTATTGCTAGACTAGATGAACCCTTGTAATTTATGGATCAGCGAGTAATGAATGGTCGAATCTAAATAAATAAATTGGGGGATTAGGTATTTAGCGGATAATGATGCAGTGGGGATATAGAATAGGTCACAAGCGTACTACTGCATTCGGTGTAGGTGCATGTTCCCCTAAACCAATCGTAATCACCCCTTATTATATTAGTAAGTTTGTTATGTATTCGTTGTGTAGCTATATATGTATGCGCAAACAAAACGGGGAAAGGCGAGTAGGATAATAGCTTCTTCTTTTTCTTTTTCGTTTTCTTTTTCCAAAGAAAACAAGTTAAAGGGTGGCTCATGGATAAGGGATCATTATATGTAGTGTCAAAATATCACTAAGCGCATGATTATAATACTGACTTTTTAAGTCAATAAAATTTGTTGTTGGAATCAATTTGTTGACATCGGCTTTTTAAATTGATAGATGGCTACAAGAATTATTGAACTAGTTTCAACTAAAAATAATATTAAATATTTTTATATAATTTTTTATTCTAGAAAAAAAGTAAAATTAAATTAATACCCTTTAAAGGTTATTAAGAGAGAAGTTCTTATTTGTAGTTACCTACAAATAGGTCTGGCAAATGCTACGGAAATTACCATACCAACCACGTACCAACCGCAAACCAACCATGTTGGTAACCACACTTGCGGTAACCAACATTGTGGTAACCATCGTGGTGGTAACCACGTGAAGGTGGTACGATAATGGTAATGAAATCTGAATACCATGGTTACATGATTACCGAGTATGTTTGTATGTTAATTTTTTTTATTTAATGTTTTATTGTTTTTAACTTTAAGTTATAAGTTTTTACTTTATATTTTGTATTTTGATTTTGACTTAAATTAGTCATTTATACTTTTTCTAGTAGAAACAGTAGGGAAATTTTGATGTTTGAAGACTTTGAACTTGTTTTGTTTGAACTAGCTTGCAGGAACATTTTGAATGTTTGAACAATTGACCTTGATTTGTTTGAAGACTTTGAACTTGGTTGATTTGAATTGGTTAGGTTATGAACTTGGTTTATTTGAACTTTAACAAGTACTAACCATATTATTATTTTTGGTAACCATATTTTTTTGTTTGATAACTTTGATGACTACCAGACGGTAGCTAAAGGGTTTCAAAAAAATACAAACAAAATTACAGCATGGTAACCATGGTGATGTACCGATGGTAACCACAAGTCGTGGTTACCACATATGCGGTAACCACGACTTGTGGTTGGTACGTGGTATGAAAATTTGCATACCATCCGTTGGTGGTTGATACGTGGTAATCACCATTTTTTGATGGTTACCGTACCATGCCAACCCTACCTACAAGAATGACTAATTAAGGTTATTAAATCTTAAAAAGGGTTAAATGACTAATTAAGAGATTTTAGATCTCAACAATGTATTAAAAATTATTCCATCCGATCGAAAATAAACGATATTTTGAATTTGGGCACGTAGTTTTAATATAAAATCTTATTTATTTTAATTATTTTTTTCATAATTTAATACTTCTTCCGATTTTTAATATAAGACGTTTGACTTTTTTGCACGTAGTTTAAGGTGCTCAAAACTATATAAAATATTATTTTTTTAATTAAATTTTTTTACATTATAATACTTGTTAATAATAAGTATTACTCCAATGTAAAAAATTTAATTAAAACAATCAATATTTTATATAGTTTTTAGTTTCTTAAACTACGTGCTCAAAAATCAAACGTATTATATTAAAAATCGGAGGGAGTACTTATTACTGTTTATTTCTGATCGGAGGAAGTAAAGTTTTGGCATTTTATCCTCGAAAACCAAATGTATGGATGACATTGGGTAAGATGGAAGAGGATGACCTGAAACATAGGAAACTTAGTTAATGCCGCAAATAATCAAGGGAATCTCTCACGCCGCTTTTATGACCTTGTGATTTTTGTTTGTACTTATTCCATCCCCTCTCCTTAATTTTGGAAATTTCTTGCTATTTGATTACAATGTACTTCCAACTTTATAGATGGGTCTCGGAGTTCACCCGAACCCGCTGGGTTTTGATTGGATAAAAGAACCCAATTGATCGATGCTTCCATGATATGTCGTACTGCCGGGTCTAAGGTCCTCGCCTCCTCGGATCACGGGTCGGGTGAGGCACTGACCCTTCAGGTCAACCTATATGCTTGATCTATATCAAGTGACCCCAGAGACCAGAGTTAAATTCTTGAAAAAAAAAATTAAAAATATAAATCATGAAAAATTAAAATTGGGAAAATATGGGAAGATGTTTTACAATATTTATACTCACTCCGTCTAAAAATACATTGTCTTTTAGGCTCGTGCACGCGAATTAAGGAATTTATTTTACCTCTTAATTACTACCTACACATCTAAAAACTTAAAATGTACTTTAGAGGTAATAAAGTAAAAAAAATGTACTTTAGAGGTAATAATTACTACCTACACATCTAAAAGTCCATGTATTTCCGACAAAATTTCGAGGCCTAAAAGGCCATCTATTCTTGGACGGAGGGAGTACCAATTATACGGGAAGTTGATTTTAAAGTAAACTCAGAGAACATGTGAATATATATTACTCCGTATTCTTTTTATTTCAATCCCTATATGTTACTCGGATTTTTTTACGATAGCGAAGAGTTGAATGTGAGCAAAAAAAAAAAAAAAAAAAAAAAGAGTTGAATGTTTATCGGAAAATTTATCATAGATTATAATTACAGATATTTACACATGTCGTTTACTATTTACGAATGTTTTTTTAGAATGATAAAAACTATATAAAATATCCATTTTTTCATAAATTTTTTTTAAACAAATCCATAGTAACTATCAAATTGCTAATTCTTTTTATTAAAAAACTAGATATTTATATATATTTTATCCCTTAAAAACATGCGTAAATAGTAAAATAACATGTTTTCGTGAACGGAGGTAATATATATTATGTATGATTTGACAACTAATTTACAAACTATAGAATCGGTGGGGGGAAAAACCGTAGGGTCCATTTTTGACGTAAATCGGTACATATTTCCCTAGGACGTACTATACACGAAAGAAGATTTGTTGAGAGGTTTAGTATGGGAGTGTCCCTCCCACATTGATTATAAAAGAGTAAAAATGATGGGTTATAAGGAAGGGTGAAACTCTACACAATAGCTTAAGCTTTTGTGTTAAGTTGGTGGATCCCGACCTTATAATTGCAAAAATAATAATAATAAATCAATGTAATCCGATATGTGTTTGCCCCCCCGTTAACGGCCCGTCGGATATTTCACAAGATTACATCGATCCTTCACGTACTCCGTGTATCATCATTAATCGATACAAAAATAACATTATTTTATAATTTATTTCTCTTAAAAAATTATAAAAATTACATTTATTTTCAAAACATCTAGTTCATAAAATTTTATTTTAAAATTTGTAAAAATTTTATTTTTAAAATATCATCTTTTTAATTATAAAATATGTTACTACATGATTTTTTAAGATAAAAATTTATAAATATATCAAATAGATTATTTTAATATGAATGAATAATTTTGTATTACATTATTGACTATACACTGAGTGGAGCAAAAACCATTCTGAAATCGTTCGACCGAAAATGACTTGCGAGTAGTATTCATAGATTCCTGGTTCGAATCCGGATGGCCACTCTCTATTTACCAAAATCAAGAAGTAAATGATTTTCTTTTTGGACTATACAGGACAAAATTTGTGTTTAAAAAAATTATCCACACTATCCAACAAAAAAATGTTAATATTGTATTGTAGTGCAACTTGGCCTTCATTGTCTTCTCCTCACCATAACCCGTGACCCTCCCCCACTTTCCTGATCAACCCCATCAAATTACATATACTTCACGTACACACTACAACTCTCTCCTTCATTATATATACAGATCGATGATCCCCATCCATACACTTACCCTCCAAATTAATCAACACATAAAATAAATGGGAAATTGCTCGCAGAAGAACTGTTCATCGGGTAGCAGCATCAGAGGCAGCAGGGTTCGGGTGTGGACGGAAGCCGGAGAGCTGATGGAGTTCGAGGGGTCGAGGATGGCCCGGGAAGTGCTGGTTAACTTCCCGGGCAGGTACGGGATATTCCGGGGAGGCGAGACGAGGTGGCCGATGGAGGAGGAGGAGAGGCTGCAGAGCGGCCACGTTTACTACGCGTTGCCGTTGGGGAAGGGGAATTCAAATGGGAGGAGGAGGAGGGCGTTAACGCCTCCAACCGCCACTCCTAGCTCCTCTGTTGTTGGGAGGGATGGGGTTTGGAGGGTAAAATTGGCAATTTCTGTTGAGGAGCTTGAGGAGGTCCTCGCTGGTCAACTCAACTTGGATGGCTTCATTCATAAAATTAGAATGGGTCAAGGGCTCAATGTTGGGAATTGACCATTTTACCCTCCTCCTTAATTTCCTCCTTTTTTTTTAGACTATGTAAAATAATGTAATGATATGTGGACATGTGGTATGTTGTTGTTACCTAGTGCCTATAGACCCAATATATATATATATATATATATAATATATATTTTAAAGACTTTTATGATTAGAATTTGTATTCAAGATCATATATTGTATTTACATATAAATGTAATGATATCAATTTCAGTTTCTCTAAAATATAAATCAGAGATAAGTATTTTCATTGGTTAATTTGTTTTTCAAATTATATTTTTCTCTCTCATTATTGTGTATATATACACACACAATATAAAAACATTTAAAATAAATAGCACGCGGTAGGTACAAATCGTTTTCCTATATAATAATCTATACAAAATAAATCTATCAAGCTTTATTTATTTTTACAATAGTTATCAAAATTCATATCTATATAATCACATCATATTAGAGTTCCTTTATTTGAAGACATCATATTCCACGAGCTCAGCTCACTTGGGCTACCGGCCCATCAACTCTTCCGCGATCATGGGCCTAGTTTGGGCTTCAGCCCAAACACATAATATTCCTCACTAAATACTTTATACATATTATATACTACGTATAATATATACCCATATCATATGCATTAAAACTCAACTAGTATAAGATCAATTTTGTAACAGGATCAAGTCATATAGACTAAATAAATACAACTCAGTCAAGATTAATCATAATAGTGTTCAAAAAAAGTGATTAATCATAATAGTGCATCGCATAAGCACAATATATATCATATGATCTATGTATAATCATCACATACATGTACACACATAAAATTAACAATATTACATGTAACAGACGACTAGGAAAGTAAACCCATAAAATTACAAAAAGAACTATACTATTTCTTATTATAAAAGATAGTTTTAATTGGAATTTGGGTATGCAACTCCAATTTGAGTTTGCAATATATTGGAGTTACTATCTTAAATTCTTGAGTTTAAGTAAATGTGTTGTAAATTGTTGTGATATTTATGTGTAGTTTGGCATTTAAGTCCCCTCAATCTCCATTCTTCATGTTCTTTGTTTTTTCATTTTACAATTTTACTTTCCTTTAAAAAAATAAAAAAAAAACAAGAGTAAATTTTGCCAAGTCTAAATCTCAGGTTAAATATGCTAAATTCTTGTACACATCATGAACTACGCTTTATCTCAGGTATCCTTGATGAAATTCCCATTTTTTGAATTTAATCACATCCCTGTTTCAAATTTCAATCCAAACTTATTGCCATTTTGTACTTTCCGATCTGGTTTTTATATATGAATGGGTAAACTTATTGCATATATACCACGTACGGAGACATGCGACGATTTAAAGGCTACAAGAAATTAAACAACTATATAGCAAGAAAGAATTCAATACGTTTTCAATCGATCAGTACAAATTAAGGCTGCAATTTGAACCGAGAAGGAAACTTATCATTGTTAAAGAGAAGAAGAAATCGATCAATCTTTCGGCCAAACTTATACTTGCCTCCAACGATTCCATCCATGAGTGAACCAATAGAGAAATCGATCGAAACCTTTATATGAATTGTTATCCGAACCTTCACCGATTCGGAGGTTTCAATCGATCTCTCTATTTGTTCAGTCATAGATCGGATCGTTGCAGGGAATTATAAGCTCCGCTGTAAGATCGATTGTGGATCTTTCGGCCAAGTCTTCCTCCGTTGCCCCTTTCATCTTTTTTTTTGTTTTTGTTTTTCAATTTCTAATCTATTCAGGAAGCAAGTATGTGATTTTATTTTATCACATAATCTAATTAATCTACTTGTTTGGAAAGTTTTATCTATACGGATATTTTTTTTACAAGCTAAATCTATGGAGATTATATTTATCTTATATTTGTAAATTTTATCTGTAAGTTTGGTTTTTAATAAGAATAATAGTCATTTGTTTGCAATATATGGTTAGGTTAATTAATATATTTAATTTTATATCAGTTTTTCTATCCTATGCCCTTCCCGAATTGCATAGGATAAGATAATAAATTAGGAAAGATTCCCTACAAAAAAAGACAAGCGACACTAAAAATCTAATTAAAAAAGGCTAAACTAATTAAAAGTTTTGAAAAAATTCTAAATTTAGAGTCTTATTCTATGTCTTTGGGGTATAGATATAAAAATCAATTTTATTTAAATATACTTAATAATAAAAGAAAATAAACTATTTATTTTAAATTAAAAAGTTGAAAATTAAAGATTATTTATGAAAAACAATTTATTAAAATATACTCTTTAACAAATAAAAATCTCGTAAAAACCGAGGTAAAACCGTAATTAAACCAAATAATCACATAAATCGAGATAAAATGATTGCATTTTAATTAATATATTATGGAATAAAAAAATATTATAATTTAAACGCCTTAAAATTTTTGTTAACCAAACACCACCCAAGGCCGGACCTGAGGGGAGGCACAAGAGGTCTCCGCCTCGGGCCCAAAACTAAAAGGGGGCCCAATTTTTTTTTTTTAAGTATATGAATTTTTTTATTAGTAAGTTTAACTAAATCAATTATAGTGTATTGGTAAAAAATCTTATTCTTTCCCGTTAGTCAATGATTCAATTCTATTTGTAACCCATTAATTTGATTATATTTTTTCCACCAAAATTTTATTTAATAATCACTTAAAGCCACCAATAAAATAGAAATTATCCATTATATATGGTTATGAAAAATAAACAAAATTTTATTAATGTTTTATTTCATTTTATCTTGTGCAACTTCATATTTAAAAAAACGGAAATTTCGCCAGGTACCCCTGGGGTATTGCAAATTTCGCCGGGTATACAACTTTTTTACAAAATTCGCGTGATACCCCTGAGGTTTTAACCCATTTCGCCTCGTGCCCTTCTCGGTTAACTTTAACTTTTTTTTGTAATTTCCGTTAGTTTGCTCAAAAAAGAAAAAGAAAAAGAAAAGAAAGAAAGAGACGCGAGGAAACGCGAGGCCAGAAACGCGAGGAGAGAGACGCGAGGAGAGCGACGGAACCCTCACTCGGACCTGGTGGCTGCGCTCGGGCTCGGTGGCTACTGCTGCGCTAGGGTTCGGACCTGGTGGCTGCGCTCGGACCTGGTGGCTGCGCTCGGACCCTCGCTCGGACCTGTTGCTGCGCCCCCGACGAGAAAGGTAACACTTTTGCGGTCTCGGTGGTGCTCAGAGGGGGTAAATCTGGGCTCGAGGAGGCCGGAAACGGTGGCTGGTGGCCGAATCTGGAGAGTTGAGGGTGGTTGGCGGCGGTTCTGGGCGATTCTGAAAACGACAGGAGGGCTTGGACTTCGGCGAGGGCTGCTGGTGTTTCGGGATGGCTAGATCCGGGGCTCAGGAGGCCGAAAATTAGGCAAGGTGGCCGGATCTTGGGGATGGAGGCAGGCGGGGGCCGTGCTGGGTAGAAGTGGTGCGAAGGGAAGCGAAGACAGCGAGAGCGCGGGAAGGAGTGCTTGGACATGCTGGTGGTTCGGAAGGAAAGGCTCCGAGGCGGGGGTGCTTCCTGGTGGCCGGCTCTGGTTCAGCGAGAGAAGGAGGGAGGGAGCGAGGTGAGGACGATGAAGATGGCGGCTCTGGTTTTGTTTTCAACAAAAGATTTCGATTTCGATTTCAACAGGTATCGATTTCAACAGCAATTTCGATTTCGATTTCAACAGAAACAACTTTAGATTTCGATTTCAATGAAGATGGCGGCTCGCGTTTCTGGCCTCGCGTTTCTAACGGAAATTACAAAAAAAAAGTTAAAGTTAACCGAGAAGGGCACGAGGCGAAATGGGTTAAAACCTCAGGGGTACCACGCGAATTTTGTAAAAAAGTTGTATACCCGGCGAAATTTGCAATACCCCAGGGGTACCTGGCGAAATTTCCGTTAAAAAAAAATAGATTTTCACAAACCCTTTCTAAAAGAATAATTGCCCAAAATCACGAATAAAAAAAATATTTAAAACCACCCATATTGAGCTTTTTTTATATAAAAATAGCTAAATAAAATAAATGAATTGAACGAAATGATAAAGAAAATTCTCCAAAAAAAAGTAGTAGAAAGTAATAGAGGGCCCCATTTTTATATCTGGCCTCGGGCATTTCAAATCTCAGGTCCGGCCCTGTCACCACCTTATCATTTTGTATTGTAAACATAATGCATTTGAAATCCAAACACACCCTGGTGCCAAGCTAGTGCCAACCAGGGCTATCCCAAGAATTCAGAAGCCTTGGTCTAAAATTAGTATTATGTCTTAATTTATAAAGGATTTTTTTTTGCCAAATTTACAAAGGATTCTAAATTGGTTAGTATTAGGCGTTTTTAATGGATTAGTTAGAAGTGTTCACAATTAAGAAATTTTGTACAAAATGATCCATAAATTAAAAAAATTATGCACAATATTATATGTATGCATCATTTTTCCCCTTTAAAAAACTGTTCATTAAATTTTTTTAATTGACATTTCATTTATCATATGGTTACTATATATATATAATATATATATATATAGTTCTTATAATTATTATTTTGGATACAACAAATTCCAAATTATTCCTTTTTTCCATTTTGGTAAAAAATCTTATTTCAAAATTTAATTTTTTATAGCTTTTAGTTAGTTTTTTTTTTTTTTTGAAGCAAGATAAGAAATTCAGTTCTCTAGACAAGCCTAGAGAAACTGAGAGACCGGACAAGCCGGTGGATGGACTAACCATCATGTACAACAGAAGCAAAAACTGAAGCAAATGACAGAAATAAATAACAGAAACAAATGCCAGAAAATAAAAACTAGGAACGTACAAGCTATCCTACACTGCGCAACACAAGCTAAAGAAGAACGAAACGACCGGCCAAAGGGACAACGCACACAACGAACTCTGGGGACCAGCGGACACCTCAGATTATGGACTCGAAGAGTCTTCAGATGTCAATCGCACGTCCACGACGTCATCGAACATGACACATCAATCAACGCTCACAAGAAGCCTGCAACACAACAAGAATAGCACAGTACACTAACCCGCAATACAACCACAAACCACACCCAAGCACAATCAAACCCCAAGACCTCGTCTCAACCCTCAAGGACGATAATAAAATCGTGGGCGGCTATCACAAGGATAAGCCTAAAAGAGGCGATACAATTAAAACAAGACAAGGAAGAGAAACCGGGCAGAGATGAACCAGAAAGCGACTGAAAGAGCGGACTACAACAAACAAAAAGGCTGGTGGCGCCGCTGAGAAGGACCGACCGAGGCCGAGGAGAGCCGGTGAGGCTGAAGTCAAAACTAAGGGTCGGCGAACCGATGTGGACGGGAGCCGAGGTAGGCGGAGGAGGCGGAGCAGGGAGGCTACCAAAGGCCAGGCAAAGTCAAGGCGGCGGAAGACCAGCGACCACCCGAGGCAGCGCGGAAGCGGTGGAACCCAGATGATGGCGGTGGGACCGACGGAGGTCGTTGTGTGGCGACGGAGGACGGAAGACCGGAGAGGGCGGGAGGCAGGCGCCTTTGAGGCCGTGAGCCGGTGACGCGGATTCAGTGAGGCCGAGTTGGTGAGTCCGTGATGGTGGGGGGTGATGGTGCGCTGATGCCATCGGGGCCTAAGCCTTGGCGGCGGCGGCAAAGAAACGCGTCTCAAAAGAGAGCGTTTACAAATTAGGTTTTTAGTTAGTTTATTCTGGTATACAATGATATTTTTTATTTGACAAATATATTAGTTATAAAAATTATTCCAATAGAGTGTTCGGAAAAACTATACCACGTACCCCACTAATTAATACACAGAGTGTTCCATAAATTTATTTTAATCTTATTTAAGTTTTTTTATTGGGTTGAAAACTTAGCAAATTCTTATTATAAAAGATTATTTTATAAAGAATAAACGAGAGGAGTAAATTATGTTAGGTCTAACTTTTATTCGAAGATTCAGTATAAAGCAAATATAACATAAATTAAATTAGAGGTACCGATGAAATATGCTAAAGTTTTGTACACCTCACGAATTATGTCATACATCAGGAATACTCAATGAAATTCAAATATTTTTAGTGAATTATGGAGCATAAAACAAATTCAAATTGTATTACTGAATTGTGAACAAAAGTGAAGTAATAATATATCAATCTGAATTAAACCCTAGGCTATTTCAGTCTATTAATGTTCCGAACATCTTCATCTTGATCTTGAAGCACCCGACTTCTCTTAATGATCATAGAACGTCCATGGAGACAGGAAATCGGGTTCCCTACGCCCTTCGATTAAAGAAGCAAGCTCTACTCCAAGGTTTTCGACACGAGCCTTTTGGAGTCTCCACTGCAGCCTCCAGAACTCGGCGTGCTCTTCGTATACATAGTCTTTGTACATATCGTCCAACGAAGGCTGCTCCTTGTCTTTCCGATACGAAATCTTTGATTGCAAGACTTCTTGTCTCCGCAGCCGATGCATCTCCATCTGTTGTTGCAGCTTCATAGTCACCCGTCGCCAGCTCTCATCTTCCAATTGTCTCCGCAGCCGATGCATCTCCATCTCTTGTTGTAGCTTCATCGTCACCCGTCGCCAGCTCTCATCTTCCGATTGTTCATCCGAAATAGGGCTAGTTGGGGATTTCATATATAGTTGCTCTTCCAACAAAACGCCTTCGGTCTCCTCAACGACGTCGTCGTCCTTCAATCCAAAATCGATCCTCGCTGCAGTCGCCGCCACCATACCTTTGTGTTCTTCTTCCAAGATTTCTTGCCGCAGCCGTTGTATCTCTTGTTGCAGCTTCGTCTTCACCGCTCGCCACCTCTCGTCCAACGATTGTTCATCCGAACGAGTGTTACTACTACTGCTAGTTGGGGATTTCATCGTCTCGATTAGTCTTCTTAGCCATTGCTTCTCTTGTTGCAGGTTCTCCTCTAACAACAGTTCCTCGTCGTCTTCGTCTTGCAAGAGTTGGTTGAGCAGCCATTGCGTCTGTTGTTGCAGGTTCTCCTCTAACAACTGTTCCTCCCGAAGACTGCTATTTGGGGATTCCATAGATCGCTGATCCAAAGTCTTCAACAGCAAGCAATTAAGAGTACCTGATGATTGATGAATTAATATTGCTGGATTCATCCTATCTATCTCTATTTATAATACTCATTATCGATCTATCCAATTGCATTGTGTAGGATTATTTGTTTGGAAAGTTTTATCTATATGGATCCAGATTTTTCTTACAAGATATAAATAGAGATTATATTTGTTAGATATATAATTTTTTAATTTATGAATTACCTAATTAAGTTTTTAATATAGATAGATAGATAGATTGATGCTTACCTGCGATATATGGTAAGAGGATAATTTAGGTAATTCGTTTGTCTAAGGGCTACATTTAAAAATTGTACCATATACGGAGTATTAAGCAACCATATTTCGATATAGGTATGTCTAGAATTGATTTTTTTTTAAAAAAAAAAATTGAAGGAAAAAAAAATTATTTACAACTATTTTTTAGGGTTCACTTGTTTTAATTTAGGGTAACTTGATCTATCCCATAAGCTAACTAACCCATTTATTTAATTAGAATGGTTAAAGGAAAACGAATTTATGTAGGAGTGTTATTCGAGCCGAACGAGCCGAGCTTAGCATGTTAAAGCTTATTCATTTGTTAAACGAGCTCGAGCCGAGCCGCGCCCAGTTTTTAAACGAGCTTTCTTTTTTGTTCAAGCTCAGCTTGTTTTAGTAAATGAACGAGCTCGAGCCGAGCTTTTTTCGAGCTTTAAGTAGTTTTACTTGATCATAACATATTAACTTAAAGAAAATTTTAGAAATTCCATATTATTCGAGCTATTCGAGCCTAAATCGAACGAGCCGAGCTTTCAACCGAGCTTAAAATCATGTTTAGGCTCGGCTTGTTTAGGTAATTAAGTGAATGAGCTCGAGTCGAGCTTTTTCGAGTCGATCTCGAGCCGAGCTCGAGCTGTTCAGCTCATATAACAGCCCTAATTCTATGCCACAAGGGGATAGAAAAAGAGGTCAAATTGAGAAATATTTTTCCTAGATACACCAGGTCTAATCATTTTTAAATTAGCTTATTGGGTTCGCCCATTTTCTTTTTAGAGTTTGCTTACCCAATAAAATAAACTTATCTTATGCCCTTAAGGCACACAATAGACAAACCGAAAAGAAAAATGTAAGCAAATTAATCTTACATTTTTCTTTTCGGTCTTTTAGTTGTCGGTTAAGTACGGTAAAGTAGATTCCTGGGTCTGGCAAGATCCCATCATTCAAACAATATGCGATACAGCCATAATTCCTCCCATGGAAAAAACAACTCGAAAAAAATCGATTGGAATAAATAAAAAAGTCCCCCAATGGTCATACAAATTATTCAGCGAGGTAGAACAACTCGGAAAAACTGCAGTTGTACCTGTAAACCAACCTCCTAAAGCGAAATATGCACAAGGAAAGAGCAATAGGCCGGACCAACCTACAAAAACAAAACGGTCCCTCCGTAACCAGTCATCCATAATATCAAATAAATCATTTTCGTCTTTGGTAAATTTACCAAGGGCTATAGTCATAGTGATCCTCCTATTCAACTATTTCAACCATTTCCGAACACCTCATAGCACGGAGTCCGAGGATTCGATCATTTATCTCCCAGGTTGATCCGAGAAATCCTTTCTTTCTCGTCCACTGATCAGGGGGGTGCGGACACACCTGTTCGAATTACAGGTGACGGTTACAAGGATGAATGAGCTTCCTTAATTTGCAGAGATAACAATCCCTGCTAGCGGCAATGTACTTGAGGATGTTAGTTTATGTGATGGTTGCTTTCTTTCTAGCAGTCGCTTGCGATATTTCTAACTATTCAGTTAGCGTCTTTCATTTAATGAATCACGTGTTTTTCAAAGCATTACTATTCCTGAGTGTGGGTTCGGTGATTCATGCCACGTCGAATGAGCATTTGGTATGAAAACTCTCTCTCTCAATAACAATGTCCAAGTCTTATAAATATGGCATAATTGGTGTAAGTTTTCATGGGTATATATTCAATTTCGAAAAATAAAAAAACAAATTTAAAAGTCGTTTTGGTTTTGGTTTTATGATGATAAATTTATACTAAGTTAGACAAGTCCGATGTGGTCAAATTAAACAATGGAGGAGGGTCGCGTGCGGAGTCAATCTCTAACACAAAACTCCAATGGGATTTCATCTAAAAAAATCAATTAACAATAACCATGGCTGTCTATCAAACTTTTACATTGTTCAAAACATGTTACTTACTGGAATAACCATATTCTCACATACTTTTAGGACATGACTAAACCACATTGATTTCAAAATATTAATGCACCTAAATTTGAGATGAATAAAACTTAATTTTAACCGGCCCTAACTCCTTTAAAATTATATCAATTATCAATTATTATATATAATAAAAGAGAAATCGGCTGAGGCACATGTCGGCTTCTCCTTAAAAGTAGTTCTATAAATCAATCACATTTTTTGAAAGAAATAATTAATACTCCGTATATGTATAAGATAAAATAGATATATCTATTCAATCAATCAATATATCTATATATGCAAAAGATAAAATTTTATTCTACCTCTATTTAATCAGTACATCTATATATGCTAATATGCATAAGATAAATTTTAACCCAATTTGATTAGATATGGATATATTTTTAGAAGATATTAATCAAATTTAAATACTATTATTTAAGATAAGATTTAATAATTAATATATTCGTAAGATAAAATTTTATTCTAAATCTATTTAATCAATATATCTATATATTCATAAGATAAAATTTGACCCAATTTGATTAGATATGTCTTAATAGTAATAACCAATCAAAAAAAAATTATCTCCACCTTAATAAATTTTAAGATAATAGTTTTCATAAGTTTTTAGACAAAGATATATTTTGGAGAGATTTTACCCAATTTTGTAAGATTTTGATAATAATTATATAAAAGTCTGATAATACTTTCAATATATTAATGAAAATCATTGAACTAGTAATACTGTATTATTTATGAAAAACATTAACTTAAATTGTGAAAAAAATTGCACCGGTACTGAACTAGTAATATTGTATTATTTATGAAAAACATCTAACTTAAGTAATCAAATAAGCCTAGATGGAAATTACCATGTTGGATCAGCCTGAACCACCGAAGCCAAAGGGGAGACTTTCAGAACTAACGTACACTTACAAATTAACCCCATCGAAGATGATCGACCATTAATGACGAAATCGATCGAACTTGTGAGCTATACATAGATCAAACATAACTGAATAGCTCGAGCTCGGCTCAGAATCAGCTCGAAAAAGCTCGCTCACTTATTTAAACATGCCGAGTTTGAACAAAATTTTAAGCTCGGTTGAAAGTTCGGCTCATTCGAATAAAGCTCCTCAAGTAGAACTACTTAAAACTCGAAAAATGCTCGGTTCGAGCTCGTTCATTTCCTAAACAAGCCAAGCAGCTCGTTCGAGCTCGTTCATTTCCTAAAAACAAGTCAAGCAGCTCGTTTAAAAATTAGGCTCGGCTCAGCCCGAGCTTATTTAACAAACGAATTGAAGTTGGACATACCAAGCTCTACTCGTTTAGCTCGATTAATAACACCCCTACATACACAAAAAGGGGGGAAAGAGCACATTAAAACTAATACTATGATCTTAATTACAGTATTAATTTAATCCTATGCTACGAGTCAATTGATTTGCCATCGATCTTGATCCTCCAACTTTGATGCATTCTCGAGCATCATCTGGAAAACACAAGACAAATTAAAACTCAATTAACAAGAAATATAATTATAACAAATAATTAATTAATCAGGCCAACTAAATAAATGGATGTGTTACCCGGTAGTAACTTGAAGCTCGATTAAATCTTGCTAGCAATATCTTAGTATCGTCGTTCTGTTGAAGACCCGACGTCGCATACTGAGTAAACAAGAAATCGGGTTTATAGGGATGATATTGGACCATCGAAGCGAGCTCTTGCCCGAGATTTTCGACACGAGCCATCCGCGTTAGACACTCGAGCCTCCATGACGGGTCGAGTTCTCGTCGCTGGCGCTGTTGTTGTAGTTCATGTTTGTAGTTGATTAGTTGCACATGTTGTTGCAACTTTATCGTCATCAATCGCCAACTCTCGTCGTCGGCTAGAGATTGTTCATCCGAAGGAGTGTGGGGTTCCATAGCCTCGATCGAAGAGCCCTAACTGATCGATAATGTACAAGTTTTTTTTTTTTTGGTCGAGATAATGTACAAGTTGAAAGTTTTAATTTAAGGTAGCCGGTGGGGGTGATCGGCTTGCTTGTATCTATTTAGATTAAATTTATCTAATAGGAAAGTGTTAGATCTCATATCTAAAATTGTTTGATAGAATTTTATTTTTTGTTTGAAAAAATAATCTATATGGATATTTTTGCAAGGATCGCAATATGTAGTTTATATATATTTGGTAAGAAAGGGGCAAAAACTAGAAAAATCCATTTACGATATTAGCCTTTAGTGAAATCACGGTAAGGATCAGGGATGTAAAAAAACTATAAATAAAGTTTAAACGATTTTAATCATTAAAATAATTAAGTTTTCCTGTGTCCATTGAAAAAAATTAATTTTTTATATGAAAAATTCTCTCAAAAACTAAGTGTTGTTTTTGGTAAACTTTAGTGGGTGGTGTTTGGCAAACAAGATGTTGTTTTTGGAGGTGGAGATTTGGAAGTTGGAGATTTTAAAAAGAGTCTAACTCGTTAATAAAGAGAAATAAAAACAATCAGATCGATTAAGATTTTTTTTTTTAACTTTATTCGTAGATTTTATTTTAAAGGATTTTTTTCAACACTTGGAAAAAACTTAGGGGCTGGATAGATAATCTATATCTATATAAACTCTTAATTTAGAAGAGTTTAGGATGATGTGTCAACCTTAGAGGAATTTTAGGAGTCTCGACCAATCATTCTTTTTTGCCATTTTTCTTTGATTTTATTTTATTTTTTTTCTTTTTCCTTTAATTTTCTTTTTTCTTTAATTTTACTGACTATTGGGCTTAATTCAAAACATTGATTTTTTGCCTAAATTATAATTTTAGTAGTTTTTTTTCTCTAAAAAAACAATGGGATTAATTCCAAACATAAAATTAATAATAAGAAAATATAAAATTAATATTAGTAATCTACATCTATATCTATATATATCTATATATATACTACTTTAATCGTTTTCTCAACCCATGAGTTTAATCCAAAATATTTAATTATTTGAACTTTTATAATTATGTTATAATATTAATTTAATATATTAGTATGATTTTATTTATAAAAAATCGCGTCATGGCGCGGGATCGTACTAGTTAGATATTCATATTACAAATTTCCAACCTCATGTGTTCACGGAGAGCTTTCCGACCACTTTATTTAAACGGAAATTTCACGAGGTACCCCTGAAGTAAGGGCTAATTCACGAGGTATACAACTGTTTGACATATTTCACGTGGTACCCCTGAGGTTGTAAATTTTTTCGTGACATGCCCTTTAACGTTATTTTTAACCGTGTTCCGTTAGTTTGTTTAAAAAAAAAAGAAATTGATTTAAATTAAATAAAGAAGAACTAAAGGTTGGAGAGAAGAGATCCCCATAGCCAAGTACTCTGTCAGTCGCACGGTCATAGACTAGAACCCCTCACCCATAAAGAACGCGCTTACCTTCTTCATCCATGGGCCCCAAATTTGTCGAAGAACCCTAATCCCCAACTTCGCCGCCGGCAACAATCAGCAAATATTCAGGCTTGTTTGAAGGCTAATTAATCAACCACGTCAAAGAGAGAAAACCCTAGCATCAAGATCCTACGTCGCCATCAAATTGAAGCAAGAAATCGGTACAAATTGAGCATCAATGATGCAATTCAAGATCAGATCTGAAGCCGCGGCCTTGGTGAAACAAGAAATTTGTGCAAATCAAACACCAAAGATCCTTTTTTTCCTGAGTTTTGGTTGTTCTCTTTCACACACTTGGCTTGGGAGGTCTACTGATGGTTGGTTGTGCCCAATCTTTATTGAGATTTCAGGAAAGTAAAAGCCAGAGTCGTAGCCATCAGAGAGAATGCAAGAGAAACAAGATGAGAGATGTTGAAGAGAAGACGATTTTCAAGTCCTTGGCAATTTTCAAGTTCTCGTCGACCGTCGAGATCATTGTAGCCGGAATCACGTCACACCCCTCCAATCAGAGCCACCGACGCCGGCATCCAGAGGGTCTTCCACTCGTCGATGTAAGGTCGCGCCTGGTCGCCTATTCCCTTCAGAGAGGAGCATCGTCTCTTCTCTCCAGCCTTTTGTTCTTCTTTATTTAATTTAAATCAATTTCCTTTTTTTAAAACAAACTAACAGAACTCAGTTAAAAATAACGTTAAAGGGCACGGTGCGAAAAAATTTACAACTTCAGGGGTACCACGTGAAATATGTCAAACAGTTGTATACCCCGTGAATTAGGCCTTACCTCAGGGGTACCTCGTAAAATTTTCGTTATTTAAATTAAAGCTGCTATGGAAGCCACATAATCTGACACAAACTATTGAACACAAATTAATCTTAACCTTTCTTAGAGCACCCACAAAAGTTGTTTAAAGACAAAATTAAGAAACATAATATTAATTTATTGAATCTAAAAATAAAAATGCTAAGAACAAATGGGACAAGTTACTACAATTTTAAACAACTCATTAAAGTGAGTCAGGCTAGTAGAAAAAGGAGTGAGGGATAGAAATCAAGAAGAATGGAAGGTGCTGCTCTCACACAAGTGCTAGGAGATTTCATTATTTTTTTTAATTGTTCGCTAGAGTAGTGTGTAAAAGTAATTCAATTTTTTTTTTAATTATTAGGAAAATATTGGATTGAAGTTGTTGATTTTTGTTATGGTACTTTAATAATTTAGCCCAATTTTAAAATATTGTTATTTATTTAAAAAATGATTTTTTAATCTATAAAATATATTAGATCATTTAACTTCATATAAAATGTTACAATAAATAATATTTATTATATCATATGATGATTATTATTATTTTATAATCTTGGTAAAAATAATTTTTTAAAAAAAAATAAGGAACTTTTGTAGGTTGTAAGAATGTGAGTGAAAAAGTATAATGGGTTGTTAAGAGTATAAAGAAGAGAGAAGAATAAAAATTGGAAATAAGAAACCCATTGGGTTGCAGGGATACTCTTACTACTCTAAGATATGACCTTAGAGCAAACCCAACAGTTCATCTAAAAATTCTTTAAAGTAGAGGAAAAAAAATCAAAATCTCTAAAAAATTTACACTTCAACTCCTACAGCTTCTCTATTTTATAAATTTCTGCATTTATTACATATTACATATAGTCATATACTCTCTATTTAAGACAATTTCTATTTTAGCTATCCTTAAACTTTATACAAATTGTGAAATAATTTCATACAACTAGATGAACATGAATTTTAAGTTAGAATTTTAAAAAGACGTAAATAGTTTTAATTGAAATATGAAGTTTAATACTTAGGCTTAACATAACTTAAAATGTAAACTAAGTATATGTTTGACATTTACATATAACATGAGTTTTAACATAACTTAAACTAACGTGTTTAAATTAAATATCGAGTTAATTCTAGCAAAATATTCAATTTAATTTAATTATAACTAATACTCCTAACTTAATTTTTGTATAAATATAACAAATTTGTCCAATAGTTGATGAATTACAATGAATTTACATTGGTATCGAGGAGTTTTTTGCCATCTTTCTCTAAATTTATAGATTTTTTTTTCTCTTTCCTAAAGTTTCTCTATTTTAGAGATGAGTATAGAGAATTGGTTGGACCTAAAAAAAAAGCCCATACTTTCTCTAAAATTTCCAACATTCCCTATTTTACTGTGTTGGCTCTTATTAGCCAGAAGCGCATTTCAGCCAATGTGTTGTATTGTACTGTTGTGTCAGACATAATCTTAAAACCCATCTATCTGTTAGCACAGCAGCACAACAACCAAATTGCGTATCAAACTGGAAGCCGTCAAATAAGCAAAACATAAAAGCACATAGGCCAATCCAAACCATGATTTAACAACAATTTGTTTCACACATATAGTCATAGACCAATCCAAACCATGATTTAACAACAATTTGTTTCACACACAACTGAAAATTAGAAACAGCAATTGACCAAAAAAAAAGAAACAGCACACACACATCAGTCTTTTCCAGTTCACAACAGCACAGAAGCCCTTGCCTAGTAACCACCGCGAAGACGAAGAACAAGGTGGAGGGTAGACTCCTTCTGAATGTTGTAATCGGCCAAGGTACGCCCATCCTCCAGCTGCTTACCCGCAAAGATCAACCTCTGCTGGTCTGGCGGGATACCCTCCTTGTCCTGGATCTTGGCTTTCACATTATCAATAGTGTCTGAACTTTCCACCTCCAGGGTGATGGTTTTTCCTGTCAAGGTCTTCACAAAGATCTGCATTCCACCACGGAGACGCAGAACCAGGTGGAGGGTGGACTCCTTTTGGATGTTATAATCAGCCAGGGTCCTCCCGTCTTCAAGCTGCTTACCAGCGAAAATCAACCTCTGCTGGTCCGGTGGGATCCCTTCCTTGTCCTGGATCTTCGCCTTGACATTATCAATGGTATCTGAGCTCTCCACCTCCAGAGTGATAGTTTTTCCGGTCAGAGTCTTCACAAAGATCTGCATTCCACCACGAAGACGCAACACCAAATGGAGAGTTGACTCCTTTTGGATGTTGTAATCAGCCAGGGTCCTCCCATCTTCAAGCTGCTTACCAGCAAAGATCAGCCTCTGCTGGTCCGGAGGGATCCCTTCCTTGTCCTGGATCTTTGCCTTTACATTATCAATGGTATCCGAACTCTCAACCTCCAGGGTAATAGTTTTTCCTGTCAAAGTTTTCACAAAGATCTGCATTCCACCACGAAGACGTAACACCAAATGGAGAGTTGACTCCTTTTGGATGTTGTAATCGGCCAGGGTCCTCCCATCTTCAAGCTGCTTACCAGCAAAGATCAACCTCTGCTGGTCCGGAGGGATCCCTTCCTTGTCCTGGATCTTCGCCTTTACATTATCAATGGTATCGGAACTCTCAACCTCCAGGGTAATAGTCTTCCCTGTCAGGGTCTTAACAAATATCTGCATCCCTCCCCTGAGACGAAGGACCAGGTGGAGGGTCGATTCCTTTTGGATATTGTAGTCAGCAAGAGTGCGGCCATCCTCAAGCTGCTTGCCGGCGAAGATCAGTCTCTGCTGGTCTGGGGGAATGCCTTCCTTGTCCTGAATCTTTGCTTTGACATTATCAATGGTGTCAGAGCTCTCTACCTCAAGGGTAATGGTCTTTCCTGTCAGGGTCTTAACGAATATTTGCATCCCACCACGAAGACGGAGCACCAGGTGGAGAGTGGACTCCTTCTGGATGTTGTAATCAGCCAGGGTTCTTCCATCCTCAAGCTGCTTGCCAGCGAAGATGAGACGCTGCTGGTCCGGCGGGATCCCTTCCTTGTCTTGGATCTTGGCTTTGACGTTATCAATGGTGTCGGAACTCTCAACCTCGAGAGTTATGGTCTTGCCAGTCAAGGTTTTCACAAAAATCTGCATCTGTAATTTCAAAGCATCTTTCATTAATCTCATCAATTCATGATTCATCAATACAGAAAATTATGTCTAAATCAGCTAACCAAACATAATTATGAGATTACTGGTTCCATTGTAATGTACGTTTGTGAGAACTATAATAAGCTTACAACACAACAAATTAAAACCTAAAAGCACCTTATTGATCTGTTACAAACTCCTAGCTCATGAATGTCTTCGTTCAGACGCAAAAAGCAATATAGCCAATTTCCTCAAAATCATGTAAATTCCATCATGCGTAGTGGACGATTTAAGAATCCCAACGATGCAGATCAAATTATCTTATGGAACCGTGGAATTAGAGGGCGAAACTGAACCCACCAAGGAAAACCCTAATTTCCTAATAATCACAACTAGATATTCAAATTGACTGAATCTGTCTACCTATAAATCGAGTATATGAGAGGCAAATCACATATCAAGAAACCGGTCCTTCACAAGAGAATTCAGAGATTAAAAAAAGAGACGATGATTCGCAAAAGCCAACAAATTGCGAACGTGATCAATCAAAGCAAGAACCGCAAAATCAGAAAAGGATAAAGAAACCGAGAAATCGAAGGAAAAAGGGGTACCTTGAGAGCGAATTGAAGCCTCGAATGTCTGAGATCGGAGAAGATTAGAGGAATCAGAGAGGATTGGGGATAGATGAGATGACTCGATGAATGAACGAATTCACAAGGAAGGGCCTCTATTTAAGGACTCGGTTGACCGACTTGAGAGGAAAGTAGCGAAATAGCATCCAATAGAATGACACCACGTGGCGTAACATAGCCCACACGTCATCAATTAGCATGTTTAACGAAGGATTCCTATCGTGACGTGAGGGGTGAGGATTCGGCTTCAAATTGCTGAAAACGGGTTTCCCACAAAAAGGTTGGTTTGAATGGTTTCGGGTTTCCTACCCACTGGTTTGAATTGTATTTTTAATCTAATTTATATCCTTAACGTCATGTATATGTTAAGAATCTCAATTAAATTTTTTTTAATTAAGCTTATTACATGTGTCATTGGAACTTAGGTTAGAAAAACCATTAATGATAGAGATTCATCATATTTACTCCATCCGTTCCAAAATTTATTCCTCTTATTAACATTAATATGATAGATTTCTTAATTTGCGCGTAAAATTGTAAAACATTGTTTAATACCGATCGGAGGGAGTATCGTTTCATAAAGAAAAATATTATGCGTCATTATTATAGAAATTCATCCTATCTATTCCCTCCCTTTCAAACTATAAAAAGTTTGACTTTTTGACACATTTTTTTAAGAAACTAAATTTTTTATACAATACTAATTTTTTTAATGAGTATGACTTTATTTTAAAAATTAATTAAAAAGTATATATTTTATATAGTTTTTAGTTTCTTAAAAAATATCTTAAAAATTCAAAAGAACTATATTTTGAGACGAGGTGAGGATTTCAATATTACCTCATTCAACTAAAAAATTTAGGGGTATTTGAAAAAACCCTAATTTTAATGTTACTTTAATCGTCATTTTGCTATAAAACATTAGAAATTGTTTCATATTTAAATAATAATAATGTTTCCTGCTTTTATTTTCTTTTTTTTCAGATTATTTTAACTAAAGAATTTTGTTTACAATATTACATATAATTATTAATAAGTTATAAATTGACTTTAAACTAAATTGTAATAAAAAATCCGAACCTAGGGCGGGGTCTCATACTAGTTTTTTTAAAAAATAAATAAATATTTTTTCTTATTTAATTTGATAAAAACTTGGCAAAAGAACCCTGTCAACTGCAGTAATCTGTTACTTGTTCACCTATACGATTTTGTGAAAGTTGTAAGATGATACCCCCGGATCGATGTTCAGCTATACGATCTGTTACTTGTTCAATTGCGTTTCATTCCAATGCTATGAAATTTGAACTGTCATTCCAGTACAGTATCGCTGGGTTTGGAGGTTGCATAGCAAAATCTCCAATTGTGTTAGCTCAACGATTTGCACGACGGTATCCCTGGGTTTGGGATTGACTCAACCTGTTTGTTCATCGGATTCCCGAAACTCCGAAAAATCTAAACTGTCTCATAGAGAACTCAACCTTTACAAGATTTGATTATAAATGTCTTCAAATTAAAAACCTTACAAAAACACAAATTATTGTCTTCAAAATGAACAAAGCAAATTCTCCCAAATGCGGAAGAAATGGACTATAAATGTCATTTTATTGATTACAAGATTGTTCTTGAGCTTGATCACTGTAAGTTCTTCAAAAAAAATATCATTCCCGTCGAGAACACTTCTCTTTGGAGACACCCGAAAAATTAGAACAAGTGACATGAACAAAGAAAAGCATAACAAGTGAACATTAGAAGTGATGTTGCTGTGGTTTACCTCAGGCATGGATAAAGACCATACAAAATTGTTTAAAACCACACTCTCCCGTCCCAATTATACGGAAATAGGAAGCGTTCTACACGCGGTGGGCTTCATTTGGTATTACTAATTCATCTTCATCGTTGACAAGTACCTGCATTCCACCGGACCACGCGATGAGTACGCTACAGATGATTATGGATTATGCCTAGAAACAATTTCAAGAAAGGAAATCATAATGCTACCTTGTGAGTCTGTCCTTGGAATGTATATTCGACTAGCAATTGCTTGGCTTCTCCAGGACAAGGGTCGTGGAAACCCATGATTCCTGATTTCTTGATGCCACCATGAAGCTGTCACAAGATGAAAGGCATGGTGAAATGACTGAAAATTAAAGCATAGAAGGCAAATTCATTTCATACCTTAAGCTGTATCGAATCGTTCACTAGGAAGTTGAGGGGTGTAGTGACATCAAAGACTTGTAAAGAAAGATCACTGCTCAAGATCTCGTCTTCGTTTAGCTTCTTCAGAGCTTTACAGCTCCCATACACTGCTTTTGTAACCACCAGTCCACCAATTTCAGATGCTTTATTTCTTTTCCTATTAGCCACATTTTGCAACAGCTCTTGTGCTTTCTCGGCAGCAAGTCTCGCCTCCTTAACCTAATTTTAGATTAAGGGAAGCTTCAGAAACCAAATTATAGCTAAAAGTGAGGGAAGGCATTTCATCAAGGAAAGAAAAGGGTTTTACTTGTCCCTTTGCCTATCAAGAGTGAGCAAATGATGGATAGAATCTATCCTAATATCATCAGCATCCAGATCACTCACTATACCAAAGTTTTAAGGATTACATTGAAGAACATCCTTCAATAAAATCTTGAAGACGGCATTTTTTCAGCTAGCTACACATTTTTATCAGGACTTATTGACCCTTACCACTAAATAAACTCTTTTTTTCCCTCTTTCCAGTGGATAAATGCTCCTGCCAATATTTGGATGCCCAAACCATTTACTGAATTGTCATCTTTGATTCTATTAGTCCAGGCTAGCATGTGAAAATAACAATCTTTACATTTACATCTTATAATGACACCAGAGATAGTAGTCCGTGATTTGATTTTGAAAAATCAAAGAGGCATTGAATGATGTATTTGTACACTAAATATCCTCCAAGAGAAAGTAAATATAACAAACCAATTGTGATTTTGGTCGTTCATTTAAATATTTAATTGCTCCAATTCTACTCTTGTTTACAAAATTCATTATTTGGCAAAAACTCTGTGTACTTTTTATCCCATTTGTTCATCCATTAGCCAATCCAAAATTATGCTTCTTTTAGGCACCAGAAGCAAAAAGAAAAATCTTCTTGGCAAATAAAATATAAACCAGTCAAGGTTTTCAGTAATACCTTGGATGAACTTCTTTCCGTATTCTCTAGTGCCTTTTCCGTCTCCCGTCTAAGAAAATAAGGTTTGAATACAAATTTCTGCACGCATAGGAAAGAAAACATCAAATAAGTTCTAGAAAAGCTATAGTCCAAGGGAAAAAACAAACAAGATAGGTCAACATTAGAGTTCACAAAATTTTCTTCCGAAGATAAAAAGGCAGATCACAAGTTTTGTGCTTCATCTATGCTACAATATCAGGATAGTAGTTACAGCATTTGTAACCAGCTCATTTAATAACACAGAGAGAATTTTCCAGGAGTAAGAAGATAAGGTGGACCAACCTTGAGTAAGAAGTAAATGGATGTTGGGATAAAAAATGCCCCTGATGCAAATATGGGATTCAAATGCCTAGTAAGCAATACCTTGAAAAAAAAACACACAATTATACAACAGGAATGGGAACAAAGGAGTTGATAGTGGAAGAGTTCGCAATGAATGAAGGAAAGAAAACTGTGTGCACTTGCTCTATGTCCATTATACAGCCACTAAGATATAATTCACAGAAAAAAAAAAAAGATGCCTCCTAGACATTGCAATATGATGGAGGATGAAACTCACTTACAGGAATTATTAGCTTTTGACCACCGCGATGTAATTCGAACTTCCAAAAGATACCCTATAGCAAGAACAAAATGAGATATCAAAGGCTAGTAAATACAAACAAATAGAAATATGATGCAGGCTGCTAGTTCTCTCTTCCCACTCTTCTTGTTACTCCATCTAGCACATGGAACAACTCTGTTCTACAACTAAAACCACCCATTGAAAACCCCTTTGCCTTTTACAATCCCAATCATACAGCTCCCCTATTGCGTTTGGAATGATGACACAAAATTGTGGCCTTGTGGGTTTGGTGTTGAACCCAATTTTTGCTTACGCAGGACAGGAGGAAAGAGAGAAAAGGAAGATGGTTGGTAGGTAGCTATAGTGGCACTCTTGCTTTAGGCCATGAACTAGCACATGCATTTATTAACTCTCACAGTATACTTAATGTGTCATCATCAAAAAAGTTGAATGTTGCGAAGTTCTGTAAATTAGACATGGATAGGAAAACCTGAACGATGCATAAACAAAAGTTGATGCAAAGATCCTTATAAAGCACAAAGGAATAAATAATACTATAATCAATAGCCTCTTGAGTTCAAGAAAACTGTTATACCTGGATTCCAATCGTATACATCATTCTGACAGTACTGAAATTAGATATTTTCCTTCCACCACCTATTTCAAGTTCCAGAGCATTGCTACAAAAAGTGAAATGAAGTCACACACATACTCTTCCAGCAAATCAATAAGAGTACAAACAAGTAAAAAAGTATATGCAATATAGTATGTATGCATTTAGAGCCCATCAAAAGACAAGTATTACCCAATTTTAAGCATTCAAGACATCAAAGAGCCTTTTCTATTAAAAAAATATATATTGACCAGCCAACAAAAAGATGGAAGAATGTATCAAGATATAAGTACATCCAGTATGATTTCAGTAAAAAAAAAACTACGGACTTCTTGTTTACAAATTCCTACAATTCATCACATCCTCAATTATTGCACTGTTGGGACTGTGAAATTCAAGACAGTCCTCAATTCCACATGGGTTCAAGTCTCATTGATAACAAAACTCTAAAATTAAAGGTGAAATTTAGAAGTGCTTGTCACATCCTTATTATATAAGGTTAATTCCTAAAGTTGACAGCTACGACAAAGAAAGTAGTAAAACAGTTCCTCCCAAGTCTTAACTAATAAAAAATCACTAGTTTCCTTATCAATATCTATCATACATATTCCTTTCAATCTATCATCCCAAAATTCTAAGGTACAAATAAAAATATTAGGCCCAAGAATCAGTGTTCCAAGTTCGAAAAAACTCAAATTCAAGCTATTATCCAATTCGATCTAAGCTACAAATAAGAAAAAAAAGGCCCAATTTCTTCCAGAATCAGTGTTCAGAGTTTGAAAAACTCGAATTCAAGCAAGCTTATAGTTGGTAAAAACTTTATAAGATACAATTAAGCCAGGTAACTAGAATGTTAATGCTTGCTCATCAAGCCATGGCATAGTGAGGATAAGTTTAAGGTCCAACTGTAAAGCAGTTGCTGATCTAGTAAGTTATTAACTTCAATATATTCTAGTTTCCGTGAAATCTTATTAAAGATTTAAAAGACATGATGATATACCAACTCCTATGATAGTTTGGGCATCATGATAAAATTTGATATTTCCTATGATAGTTTGGGCATCATGATAATTTTTTTTCCCTGAGTAATGGGCACTTAATGTACAAGAATGGCAACACGTCCCAGGAAACATGGAAACTCTCTACAAATAACTAATAAAATCTTTTGAGATTTCCAATCTACCTTCCTATCTTTCCAGAAATTCTGCCATGTGATTTTGAGGAGAACCGGCGCGTGCAATGGGCTTGTGCCCCTACAGCCCCTATGCCAAACTGCAAGAGAGGCATATGTATGTTAGATATCAAAACATTTAGAACCTATAAAAACTTTTGGAAAAACTACAGAATGAATGAACTTATTGTACAACATGAAAAAAGCCTGTCAAAATTTTCAAATAAGATGATATGAAATTATTGTACGACATTAGAGAAACAGACAAAACAACCAGTAATCTTCAAACTGTATAAGGTCACAATTCTAGCAGATTGTTGATCAACTGGCTTGAAGTTCAAGGGCAATGCATCTTATGATATAGATTAATGTATTATGTCATTAGACTCATTACAAAGGTCTAACAGATAAGCTTTCTTTAAAAAACAGTTGTTTTCAGGTATGAAATATAAGTATATTGAAAGAGTAAATAATCATCCAGGAAACCACAAAATGAATAAAGAAACAAATATCAGTGTCAGAAAAGCAACTTATCACGATGTCAAAAAGCACCCAACTACCCAAGTTGTATAGCTGAACAAGAGAACCCAACTGAGCAGTAACTTATATTGACATGATATCAGAACATTGAGGCAGTAACCTATAAAACCCTTTCCTATGAAGCAAAGCCATGAATTCACGCAATCCCCTCTATGTCCTGTTAATTGGTCTTCCTTAAAGGCTAAGGTAAGCATACCTTTATTTCTCCAGCAGCTGACATTTTTTCTTGCTTCTTCTGCCATCCAACTGCAATAGATGACTCTGAACCTAAAACAAGTTGTATCTGTAAAGACCAAAATAAAGAAAAGTTACCAACTGAAAATGCCATGAATAACCAGCAACAATTATGAGAACCTTTATAGCTAAGCATAGGTCATTAAGCATATAAACTTCTAAATTGTCACAAAGGCACAGGACACCTCAACAGAAGAGTTAAAACTTCAAACGAATAGTGAGGGAGGGAGGGTGAGGAAGACGGATGTGGAAGTCAAAGTTATTTGATCATAAATTGAGCATTTAAGTGTCTTGCTAATTTAAAGTGTGAAAGTAACTTGCCAGAATTACTAGAAACACTAGCAAGCTCTGTTTTAGGTTATCTAACGGATGCAACAAAGATTAAACAATATTGGAGAATATAATGATTCACATAAACAGGTAAGGCTTACATTCCCATTTGATGTCTCAGAAAGTTGGCGAGTCCATATATTGGATAGGTTAACTGATCCATCTTCCAATGAAACCGCAAGCCCAATTGTGGCAGTCGAGTGATTTGATATGTTGCTGCATAGTCAGGAAGAGAAGTCAGTCTGGACCAATCAACAAGAAGTTTGTAGATTACTCCAAATAAACATGGGAGTAATGTACCGTGATGTTTGTACCCCTAGTAGTGAATGTAAACCAGCAGATGCCACAAACTCAACTGAAGAAGCAGAAGAAACTTGATGCCGAAAGACAGCAGTTGCTGCTCCACCGCCAGATTTCCCCGTGACCCCTAAATTTCCACCAATAGATATTGTACTGCGTTTGGATAGTTGAGACTGAACCTCACTGGCCATTGCCATTCTGGATATTTACATAGAGAAAAATTAGCATTCGATTCAGGGTAAGGTTGCGTACATCCTGACCCCTAGAGTGCCAGAGCCCACTTAATTGTGGGATACACTTGGCTGTTGTTGTTATTCCATTGAAATTTTGAAATGGAGTTTAAAGGACAATCAAGTAAGTAAAAGGACGCAGAACGTATAAAACGTAGTTAATCCAACTGTGATCCACTAATCGGAAACTTGAAACACGTAATATAAACAAACACTAGTGACAATTCTCCTTAAACTGTCAATCATGCAAGTTTTATGAGGCGGAATCTAAGCCTAGGAAACTGTTTGGCATTTCATTTCTTCTGGTCCTCAAGCATCCATTTGGGTAAATAAAATGACCATATCAACAAATGAAAGGTTTCACTTACACTACTCTAACACATCTAGGAGGTGTGAGCTTTTCTTTCATAGTCCAAAGTATTCACTCATTGTGTTTCAGCAAAGATATATGTTCTATATGCACAATTTAATAGGAATATACATACAAACATACATATGTGATAATTCTAGGCAGCTTATAAGCCTTATATTCATGGAAAAGTTTATTTGTAGCTCTAGCATAATAATCTAGGGGGCCTTCTCCTCACTAAGATTCAAGAAATACAAATAGGTGTTGCTTCAAGTAGGCACAGTGTCTACAGAAATACATCATGAAATTTGATTTTAAGATATGAACAAGAATAAAGGCAAGAATACACACCCCTGCATAATGCCACGGCCACTCAAAAATCGTGGCAATGACAAGTTGGCCATAATTGAACCTGTTGGGCGAATCTGGGCAAGCTTCTCTCTTTCCCTCTGTCTCCGTAACCTTTCAAGTTCTTCTTTGATCTCTTGCACTTTATTAAGGTTCGGCCCAAGTTCCAAACCAGAAGTCAAACCTTCCATACCATAGATATCATATATCTGCCTTTTATTCTCATCGGACAATATTTCATAAGCTTCACAAATCCGCTGAAAATTCTGGGTTGCAGTTTCCTTCATCTGAGCAAAGACAAGAAATTCAAAGACCTTGCCCATAGAACATTGAAACAAAAGAGCAGCAACAAAGTAACTTCATCCATTTAACAACATATCCTGGGGACTAAGATGCAACAGGTACATTCTCTTTGAACATTCAACAAGTCAGATACATTTCATTTGCCTCAATTGATACTATCTACATAACTTTACATTACTCTAGCATATTACAATTTCAGCAAACAAAGAAGTCAAAGTAAAACAGCTGATTGATTCCAATTCAGCAAACGCAGGATGCGCAGCAAAGCTGAATAGCAAGTAGGTGATTGAAATTCTCAAGACAGCATCAAACAATCTCAAAGAGGATGCAGCAACGAATCAATTTCAAAGTAAAAGGAAAAACGAGAGATGAGAAAGAAGAGAGAGAGAGAGAGGAATACGTGGGGAGATTGATACTTGTCAGGGTGATAAACTTGAGCCCATTGGCGATAAGCTCGTTTGATGTCGTCTTCAGAGGCATCGGGAGAGACGTGGAGAAGAGCGTAGAGGTCTTTGTTGGGCGAGAACAAGGTTTCAGGTTCATCCATTGCTGCACTTTCACAAGTGCCACAGTGAGTTTCCGGCGAACCCAAAGAGGAGCACAAAAGGAGGGCTTTTTTAGGGGTTTTGGGGTTAACCCCAAGACCGAATTCGAGATTTTAGAGATCGAACTCAAACTTTTGGGCAAAGAAAGAAAGAATCCAGCTCTGTAGTAGTTTTTGCGTGCAAGACAGTTCAACTCCGAGCAAGTATCAATAACTCAATAGGAGCAATTTGGGGTTTTTACAGAAGAAATCTATAGGAATTAGGGTTTATATCATAATAGGGTTTTATGGGTTTAATTGAGAAGAAAATTCATGTGAAATGAAACTTTGTTTTGTGGCATTGTGTATAAGAAATAGAAAAACGGTATACCTACGTCAAGTCAAAACACTACCCTGAAAAATAATGAAAAACGGTATACCTACATCCAGTGGCGGAACCTCAAACTTAACAATGAGGGGGCCGAATAAGAACTAATAATTTTTTAGGGTTTGGAACCCGGTCAAACCGGGGCTCATACCCACGCCTCTTTATTATTTAAATATGCGAAGTACAATTAGGAGGGGGTATTTTGAAGCCAAAATCCTTCTGCAAAATCAAAATACAACTTTAATATCCCAAATTTGCACTGTGCAATATACTATAATCCTATCATCAAGATTCAAGAACCCAACTTTCTCAAATGAAAAGCAAATGAATAATTAAAATATATCAGTGTAGAACCTCAAATGAAAAGTAATTGAAAGTTAAATTGCTATAATCCTACAATTTGCTAATAATCCTAATTTACTGTAATCCTACAATTTGCTAATAATCAGTGACATAGCCTCAAATGACAAACAATTGAAGTATTGAAACAAATTTCACATGATTTGAAGTTTCAAATGAAAAGCAATTGAAGGACTAAAACCAAATAAAAGTGAAAGAAATTAGAATTGTATAGAACTTGCTATACTCCGTTTCTAGTTTGCCTGCAAAAATCATTCAACGATGGAGCTGTGTCGATTCTGGTGTGCCGAATTGAAAATTTGCAATACAATGATGGGCGGAAGGGTTCGAGCGCAGGCGCAGGTCCACAACGGCAACATGAGGCGTCGGCAGTGACGACGAATGAAGCGGTGGCGTGTGCTTGGGGTTTAAATGGGATTTAATTACTTCCTAGAAAGTTGAAATGGGAGTTAAATGAATTTTAGGGAGATGATGAGGTAGAGCACGGGAGAGATGAAGTGTGGGGGCCATCTCCATTCAATTTCCATCTTTCTTTCGGTAAAAATAATAATTTGTAGGGGCCATCTCCATTCAATTTCCATCTGTCCTTCGGTATAAAAAAAAAAATTGTGAGGGCTAGGGCCACCTCTGGCCCCCAAAACGTTCCACCTCTGCCTACATCAGCCAGACTTGCCTCTCGGGGGTGGGAATCCCTACCTCATGCCCGCATTGTGACTCGAGTTATAAAGATTTAACTCACCTTTTATGGGGTGCCCCATCACCCGAGCAGTGCTAGCAAATATAGACCGTACCATGATAACTACTCTAAATATTTATTTCTCACGAGGAATTGAGTTAAATAGTATCATTTGTGCCATAAAAGAAAAAACAGGAATCCAAAGATTTACTAAGCTAGCATTTGGCTGGTGGAGTATTTGGTACTTCTGGAACAAAATACTCTTTGATAACACAAAGCCAAACGTGAGAAGTATACTCTCTTCTGTAAAGGACCAAACATTTATGTGGAATATCTCTAAACAAAATGACGACGATAATAAAGATCATACAAACCACCAACAGAATAACGAGGTGCGAACCCTGCATACAAGGACTAGAAAGAACGCAAGATGGAGGGCTCCGCATCTGGGTTCCTACAAACTAAACTTCGACGAAGCCTTATCTACCTCCTCTATTGGCTCCTTAATTTGGATATGTTATTAGAAACCATACATGCACACCTATTTTCTGTGGCGTCGGCCCGTCCTCCATATCATCAATCCCTGGAGCTGAGGGTCTGGGCCTTTGAAATGGGCTCAACATTGCACGAGAACTTAACATAGCTAACTTGATGATTGAGGGTGACAACCTCACCTTTATCAACAGCCTTAAGGGATGTGGGAAACCTACGGGCGACTCTGAAATGATTGTCTCCGACAGTCTAGTATTCTTAGGTCTCTTTCGCTCGATTAAGATTCGTCGTGTCTTTAGGGAGGTTAACCAAGTTGCGGACCGCTTATCGCACCTCAATTTTGCTTTCTCCGGATCTTTGACACCTGACGACTCCGTGCTTCGTAATTTCATCCGTTTGCATGTTCTTGGCACATAAGGTTCCCTTATTGCCAAATTATTTCCGGTTAAAAAAAAAAATAGAAATGGTCAAACTTGTAAGCGTGGGTGCAACGGTTAAGACATCTTATGTTAATGACACCCATATTGAATTTGATTCTTATTGATAATGAGATATAAATTGTTTATAAACCATTTACTATGTTTTTGTTCATGGGTTTAGTATATAAAATTAGAAAACTATACTAATTGGTTTAATCATATGGTTATTCAATTCAAATTGAACATAATAAGTTCAATATGTTTACTCTCATATACATTGATCTCTAGTACTATTGTACAAGTAAAAGGACGATGATAATTAAAATTTATAAGAAAGGACACGAGATGTTTTTACTTAATAATACTAATTCAATTCGTCATCAATGTCATCCCCGAGAAAGCAATTCCGCATCATCTCATCGTCAAAGGCATTCTTGTGCAGCATGCCAGTATCAGCTTGTCATCAACGGCTTTTCTGAACGAGCATCAGCTTGCCATCAATGGCTTCCCGAAACGAGCGATTACGTACAATAACAAATTAGTTATCAATTCCGTCCCTAAAAGATCCATTACACATCAACTTCACTCTAGATCGTAAGAAACAAGAGAGCTTCTTTACACCGTCTGTCGTCAAATTTGCAAGACTCAGTATCTTAAGAGGCGTCAACCCATGCCACCTAGTCCTCTCAGGTTCGTTGTCCTCACTTAGATCTCGAAAAAAGGAAGAGATCTTGTGACATAAGTGGGGTTTGAATCACTTATAGATCACTCCGAACATTCTTATTATATCCGATTTGGAACGGGGTATTACAAAATTCGTCAAGTATTTGAAAATGGATCTTGCAGGAATATGAGTGGTATGAGACAACTCATATTGTTACAGGACTGTGAGTTATATGAGACACTCATATATCCCACATCTAAAAGTCATAAACCACAGTGTTGGTATATAAAGGGAGCTCAACATACCCCTAATACCATATACCCACACTGGGATCCGTGATTTATGACTTACCGATGTGGGATACGTATGTATCATACGACGTAGATATTCCACTAATTGAACAAGGATCGTATTTTTACACGACTTGAGATCGGGTAACCAAGTTCAACCTTGAAATGCTAAGTTTTTATTTGATAAAGGATAACAAAGAAGTCGAGGAAGGGAAGCCAGCCCGATACTTGTTATTGGATCTTTCGTATTTCCTCGGTTATTCAAAAATTGAAGATCAAGAGTACAGGAATGGGATGTTCAGATTTTTTCTATCTGGGATGATCGTGATATCCAGCCGTGTTAGAGCGTCCGTAATGACTCCGGTGGAAGCCAGTACGGAGAGAAGGAAAATTGAAGAAATGCAAAGCGCCATTAATCAACTCGATGGGTGGTGTTTCAGACAGAGTCCATTGTTAATCTCAACAGTACAGTATTAGGGGTCGTTTGGTTAGAGATTCATTACCTTTGTTGGAAGGAAAAGAAAAGAATTTAGTGTTTGATTGTATTTTTGTTTGGTTGATAATTTAGATGAATCATTGAATTCCCCATTACCTTTGGTTGAATTAATTATCTCAGAAATCGTTCGTCATTTTTAATTTGTAACTAAAATGTTCTTAATTTTCTCTAGTTTAAGGGGTTTTAATTTTCTATCAAATTTTGAATTTTTTTTTTGAATTCCACAAATGACGTGTTCAATTTTCCAATTTAACAAATCAGGAAGAGGAGATAGATTTGAAGGAGGAGTTGCCATGTGAGGAGAGAAAGCTTTTCAATTTAAACTATTTTTCCCCATTACAGGCTATTCAGGGTACCTTTGCTAAATTTGGAGAGATTTGGGGTCATGGAGGAGCTTAAAGAGGGAGCCGCAATATAATCGAGGCTCGATTGAAAGAGGAACATCAATGGATGGATCTCGAAAGACGCGGCCATTGAAGGAGCTCAAAGGAGGAAGGAAGGCTAGTAAAAGAAGCGGCACGCAGCATAAAGGATCCTGTACGATAGTTGGTAGAAGATGACATGGAGTGACATGAGGGCTGAAAAGGAACAGGGCTTTGAAAAGACGTCTTTTGGGGAGGTAAACAAATGGGCCGAATCGTTTAACCCCTAAAACACAATTAATCATTTGAGTGGTGTTTGGTGGTGTATATGAGATGGAGATTAAGGGCCCGTTTGGTTAACCAAAAAAGAGCCCATCAAACACTTTGTTAGTGTTTGACCCAAAAAAAATTGTTTGTTTCACCTACTCAAATTAATGAAAGTGTTTTACGGTTCAAACAGTCCGGCCCATTTTATTACCCCTCATTTGTTGGGGTCTTGTCTTCCATTAGTTACCCTCTTTCTCTCTCTCCCCGACACTCTCGTTCTTCATGGAATCCATGAGTCGCCGAAATTTCCTCCCGTCGATTGCACCTCTCTCTCCCGCCGATCTCTGTCTCTATGCCGAAATTTCCTCCTGTCGATTGCACCTCTCTCCCGCCGATCTATGTCTCTATGTCGATTTTTATGCGTTGATTCCTACCTTGGTGTCTTCCCTAATTTGGCGGCGGTCGTCGATCTTCAATATCTTTCGGTGAGTCCTGAACCTTAGCCTTGCAGTTTCGAATTCAATTGATGGAATTTTTATCTTTGGTTGTGCTTTTCCTTTGGTTGCATGAAACTAACTCATAGACCCGCCTTCATCTTCAGACTGCTTGCCCACCAGCGTCGCCAGATCTCTCTAACACCTCTGCACTTCTGACGGTTCCCGAGCTTGGGAAGATGCTCGCTTCAACGAACCAAAACCATCACCTCTTGTCTCTCTCCGTTTCTTCCATCATCATCAACAATGTTCTAGTAGTTACTGGTGAAATTCCTGGCGTCGATCGCACCTTCGGTTTGATGTTCGTGGTGTTTTTGTAAATTCAATCCCTACTTGGCTTCAATTTATGTATAGTCTCATCATCTGTCAACAAGCTGATGAAATTGATGGATTAACAACTCTAATTTAGTTAGGTTCGAGTTGCTTTTGTTTAGTTTTGGTAGCTATGAAATGCAAAATTGATGAAATTGATGGATTAGCAACTTCAATTTAGTTCAATGCTAGTTGTTTTGCTTAGTTTTGGTAGATATTAATGTAGTGCAAGGTCAGCCTTTTGTTAGAAGCGGTATATATACTGATGTTTTATGATTTGGGGAAGGCAATGATATTACTAGCTAAGATGGTTTATGACTCGCCTAATGGTTTTTACAGTTAAGCTTATGGCTTATGATTAATCATATCTCTTTCCCAAATTAATTCAACCAAACATTCACAAAGACAATAGGGAATTCAATGATTCATCTTCCAAGTCAACCAAACAAAAACACAATCAAACACTAATAATTTCCTTTCCCTTCCAATAAAGACAATGAATCCCTTTACTTTCCCTACCTCTAACCAAACGATCCCTAAGGGTATTTCATTAGATGAAAAATTGCCAAAATTGAAATCTCCCCAGGGGGAGATTATGGAGATGGAGATTCTCCAACTTTCACATTATTGCCCCCGTCTCCACACCTTTTCAGATCTTGAGAGTAGACCTCAAGAACGAGTACAATAATGCACTCCGATATGAGGGTCGATCTCTACTCTGCTGGGCACCATCGCCACACACCTTGAAACCTCAAAGGTCATCGCACCACCCAACGGATCTCGGCCGACCGAAAAATCTTTAGAGTCTACGACGATGGGTTTTGGTTTTGTCGTCGGAGTCCTTGGTGTTCTCTTCCTCTTCCTTTCAGATCTCGGCCAGTGGGTTGGAGTTTGAGGGTCGCCACCCATTGTGGAAGGAGAGGCACCATGGCTGAGGAGGTCGAGCTCGGGGTTCCTGGTGGTGGATGGAGTCAATTGTTAGAGAAGGGGGTTTGGTTTCAAATCTGAAGGGAGAATGGCGAGTCGGCGATGGAGATCGAGGGAGCCATATCAGCTCGAGGTCAGGAGAAGCGGTTCAGATCTGAGCAATCGGGAGGAGGACAGTGAGGGACGCCGGCCAACAATGGGGAAGCGAAGGGAATTGTTGGTCGGCAGTCTAGGGTTCCAAAAATTGGTAGATTCGAACGCTTGGCGCCGCCATTGGTGTTCACCCACCGTGGAACAAGCATTGAGTGTGGCAGTCGATGTAATCGGTTGGAATGAGGAGGGAGACGAGGTTACGAGGGGGCAGAGCAAGGTAGGAGGGATATTAAATTTAGGGGCATATTGGTAATTTTCATCCTTTAAAATACACTACAATCTTATACTCACAAAACACTTTTTAGAGATTTCCACAAAAAAATCTCAATCCACAAAATCCCATTAATCTACAAAAATAATCTCCATCTCCTAACATCTATACAAATCCCATTAATCTACGAAAACACAATCTAATGTCAAACACGCCCTAACATTCCGTTTGATGGGTTTGATTTTAGCCAACCAAACGAACCCTTAGTTTCATTTTAAATGTAAGCCATTATAGCCTGTATGGAGAAAAAGAAATAATTGAAATCCCCATCCTGTAATTGTACTGATTCAACATCGCTAATCTCAGAGTGAGTACTCTGTTTTAGTTTCATTTCTAGTACTGTATACGTTTTCTTTTCCACCGTACTCCGTAATTAATTCCACACCATTTTTGTGACTTTAGCAGTTGAAATTGTAGAATAATATAATTGATGTAAAGTCCTTCTCGAGAGTTTCATTCATTAATCAATCATAGTTACAAGGTATTGGACCTTTGAGCCCACTATACAATATGAGACCTATGTAATCTATCAAACCCCCACAGTCGAAAGTGGAGGGTCCCGTACTGTGAGACTGGACCGAAAATCGAGGAACAACTGCCGAGGTAAACCCTTGGTGAAGATATCAGCGTACTGATAGGAGGACAGGGCATGAAGAACACGAACATGTCCAAGAGAAACTTTGTTCCGAACGAAGTGTAGATCGAGCTCAATGTGCTTCGTTCGCTGATCCTGGACTGGGTTGCTGGCCAGATAGACGGCGGAGACGTTGTCGGTGTAGACCAGGGTGGCCTTCTGAAGAGGGCAGCGGAGCTCAAGAAGAAGATTGCACAACCAAGAGCACTCGGAGACAACGTTGGCGACACCTTTGTACACTGCCTCGGCGCTAGAGCGAGACACCACAGACTGTCGCTTCGCGGACCACGATACAAGGGTGTCGTTGAGGAAGACACAGTAGCCAGACGTGGAGCGACGTGTGTCAGGACAACCACCCCAATCCGCATCAGTGTAAGTGATGAGGTCAAGCTGAGAGGAAGGGGTGATTGTGGTGCCCAGCTCGAGGGTATCGTTGATGTACCGGATGATTCGCTTCAAGTCCTGAAAGTGCGGTTCCCTGGGCGCATGCATGAACAGGCAGATCTGTTGAACGGCGTAACTGATGTCTGGCCTAGTGAACGTAAGATACTGCAATGCACAGGTGATAGGCTAAAAGCCTACACCCACAAGTGTATGGGGTTCAGCTGTAGTAATCAAGTGTCGTATCCACAAGGACCAGAGGAATATTGATTGTCAATTTCAAACTAGTTCGACTAAGCCCAAAAGTAACGAACAAATTGAGGGAAAAAGTGTGTGTAAAAAATAGCAAACACAGATAAAAGAGATGAGAAATATATGTATGAAAGATATTCTAGGGCTAGGGATTCACCAACGATGCATCGTCAATAGACCAAAATATATTCTCGCTTGAACGATTTCTAACTCAAAAGTGAAGGTAGATTGTCTAAGGTAATCGCAAAACTCCTTTCGGAATCGAAGCGAATGTGTCTAAATTGGTTAACGATCTCCTTTCGGTTTCAAGCAACCAATTTACAACCCTTAAGTGCTTAGAATTCTAAATGAAAAATCACATCAATTTCGCCTTTCGGTCTCAATTGATATAACGATCATCTAGAATATCTATAACAATCAATAAATCCTCAAGAAGTTCAATTTCACTTTCGATCCACTAAACTTCGAGTTTAATCCTATGGTTCAAATGGATCAAATAGCCTTTCGGCCTAAAATCACCATCTAAATTCCAATTTAGAGTCTTAGTCTTTCGATTTCAAACCCAAAATCAGTTCTAACCAATTCTCATCGATTAGGGCTGGCGCAATAGGATTAAATCACCAAACAAAATCAGAAATCAATCAAACGATACTAAGAACGAGTCTATTTCCGCATCGTCGGGATCACCCCGACCCTAGAACAAGAGATCTAGCCACTCATGAAAAGGTACATGCTTGATTCAATCAAATCCAGTAAGACAAACATAGAACGACGGAGATGGAAACGGAATTTACCGGAATTTGATAAATCGAACAAGTTTTCTTCCAATCTCTAGTCTCCAAAGCTACCAAAAGCTCCCCAACAATGTGTGAATTTCGGTATGAGAGTCTCCACAAAACGTAACTCCCCCCAGAAATCTGGAAATTACATTGGTTTTAATTCATCCAAACAAACAACGGAAATGTGAAAGGTCGGCTAATCTGGCACTGTCACGACTCGTGAAGAGTCTGTCACGGGTCGTGACAGCCTGCAGTACGCCTCAAAGAGATGAGTTCACTTGTCACGACTTGTGAAGGCCTCCCACGAGTCGTGACATCTTGCTGAAGCTGAAAATTGCACAAACGCCTTTGTCCCGCGAGTTGTGCTACACCACCTTGAGCTCCTATGAGTGTTTCGCTTGATATACTTGCTCTACGAACCGTCTCCTTTTCTTTTCTTTCAACCCCCTTCCATTAGATGCATGCAATTTAGCCCAAATCACCGACCCAAACCTACAAAACACAAACAAAGCTTGTGTGGATCTCTGAATCATAAATAATACAGAAACCACACAAAAAGACAATAAAAATACTCTAAAATGATGCATGAAACTAACCTAAATGAACATGGATAATATATATAACTAGGCGCTATCAACCGGTGAGGCTCCGGTACAACGTCGGATCATCAAACAGAGGACCAGAGTGAGCACTGAGCTTGGTGGAAGTATCCACACGAGTGGAAACTGGCTTGCAATTACTCATCTTGGCCCGAGCAACAATCTTGGCAGCATACTTACACTGAGATAGAAACAGCCTAGACGCATGACGCTAGACGAGTGCACGGCGACTCCCAAGAAGTAAGACAACGGACCCAGATCTGACATGGCGAACTCGACACTCAACTGGGAAATAATAGACGTCCGAAGAGCATCAGAAGAGGCGGTGAGGATGATGTCGTCGACATATAGTAACAAAAAGGCCATGTCTATGCCTTTGCAATAGATAAATGATGAGCGGTTTTTAGTCGCATAAACCGTATCAAAATAAAACTCAAACCTACAAACTAGTATAGCAAGCAAGTAAGAGGTCGATCCCACAGAGAATCAAGTATTTCTCAATAATGTGTATTTACCAATTAGTAGAAAGGGGGGGTTTTTGGTTGATTGAGATTGAAAAGAAAACAAAATAAACTATAAACAGATTGATGCAAAACAATTTTAGAGAAGATCGATCTACCTACAACTATCCACTTTATTTGGTTGAATTGATATTGTAACTTCCTCTTGTCCTTTTAGTTTTCCTATGAATGCCCTTGTCCCGACCTAATATAGTTACTAGTCCAATCAGTCCTAGAAACCCTTATCAATCGAACAGTCCCTAAAGAAGGATTTAACCCAATTGATAGCTTTAAGTCCAGAGATTAGCCAAGGTATTTGCAGTCCCTAAAAAAGGATTTAACAACACATTCAACTTCCTACCCATCCAATTAGTTCAATCAGCCCTAAAGGGATAAGTTTGCTACTTGGGTTAAGGTTCGCAATCAGGAATCTACAAAACCCTAGCAATTGAATTGATTCTACCAAGTTGATCAGTCGAGATAGAATAAAACAATCAAACATTCAAGCACAAAGAAGTCGAAACATTCAAGATAGGAAATAAGGAACAAGATTCAGAAACTCACAATCAATCCAAACAAAGCTTCAAATTGCAAGTAGAACGAAGAGAGTTTAGTCGTCCATGGCGAACATCGCTCTCTCTCTAATTGTATGATGGAAGTAAGAATAGAATTAGAAGTTATGAAAAATAACATAAAAGTCGGCCTAAAAGGCATCCAAGTCGGCCTTCCAAAACAAAATAGAAAACTAGGGTTTTTTCCAAAATGGCTGCGCGCTGACGGCAGCTGCGGCGGGCGCCGCAAGGTTGCTGCGCCCGCAGCATCAGTATTCTTTTTGCATCGCCTCTGGCGGCGGGCGCAGCACACCATGCGGCGGCCGCTGCATTGGTCTTTCCCGAAAATTCCGTCTCGAATTTGCTCTCGACGTCAACATGAAAGTTGTAGCTCTCTGAAAGAGCTTTCCAACGCATGGTCATAATAGTCGATCAGACAACCGAGGCCTCCAGAAAGTGCAAAACAAGTTCAGCATGTTTGGTGACAACTTCTGCAGACTTGTTCTTCGTTTAGGTTCGCTTCTTCTTCTCAGGACCTCTTGAGATCTTCATATAAGCTTCTTCGATCAACTAGACATTCTCATCCAATGTGTTATCAACCCATGTCTCCTCCTCGGATCCACGATTACCTGAAATAATCAATAAAAGCATGTAGATTCCGACTCCAACCACACAGAGAACAAATATGCAAATTATACTTAAACCATGCATGATATGCATCATAACTAAGCTAAATGCAACCTATTATAACTCTCTAAATGCATGCTATCAATAAACAGAGACGTATCTGAGTGGCTGCCAACGAAGCCCAAGCGTAGCAGATGAGAAGCAAAGCGCTGGAATCAGGCTTGCGGAGCCTGTTTGAGACCATACAGAGAGCACTTCAGGAGACAAACGTGCTTGGGACGATCAGGATCAGCGAACCCCGGCGGCTGAAACATGTAAATTGTCTCATTCAGATGACCATGCAGAAAGGCGTTCTTGACATCCAACTGATGAATAGCCCAATGTCGCGATAACGCTAAGCTCAGCACCACTCGGATAGTGGCAGGCTTGACCACGGGGCTGAATGTCTCATCACAATCAATACCTGCCTGCTGAGATCGACCGTTAACCACCAGACGAGCTTTGTAGCGCTCCAATGACCCATCAGAGCGGAACTTGTGGCGGAAGAGCCACATGCAGCGAATGACGTTCCCCTAAGGAGGGCGAGGAACTAGAACCCAAGTACCATTCCTTGTCAGGGGCTCAGGGCCCTGTATTCGTCGAGCATAGCCGCCTGCCAATTCGGGTCGAGGAGGGCTGTTTTGTGGGAGGTTGGGATGGGGGAAAGGGAGGTCGAGTTTGAGGTAGGAGGGAGTTGGGATGGGGTTGGGGCGGGAGGAGATATTGCGGCGGGCGCGACAAACGGCGGAGGCCGCGGCAAGATGGCCGCGGCGGGTTGATATGTCGCGGGCGCAACATGATGTTGCAGCCGCGGCATCTGGTGTGACGGGGGGGGGGGGGGGGTAAATCCGGAGTTTGCAGGAGAGGGTATCGCGGGGTGATGGGTGGCGTTCATAGAGACGATCTGACGAGGTCTGAACACTCCGGAGATGCTACGGGTGTGTGGTCTGGTGGTAGGAGGAGTGGGTGATGATGGGGGCGGTGTAGGAGGAGAGACAGGAGCACCGGTAGAGCTCTGGGGAAGGAGAAAGTGTGGGAAGGGAGACTCTGACTCAGGCTGAGACATATGAGGTGTCGAAGATGGGGGAGGATTGAGGAGGAGAAGAGAAGGGAAAACGAGACTCATCAAAAGTGACATGACGCGACACAATAAGCTTATGGCTCCGAACATCGAGGCAAAGGTAACCGCGATGATCAGACGGATAGCCTAGGAAGACACATGGAGTGGAGCGCGGATGAAGCTTGTGTGGGGCGGTGGAGGACTGGTTTAGGAAGCACAAGCACCCGAAGGTACGAAGGTGATCATACTTATGCAAGGTGTAATAGAGGGCCTGAGTTGGCGAGCGATGGTGTAGGCTAGTAGATGGGAGAATGTTGAGGAGATAACATGTGGTTGATAAGGCGTGAGGCCAATAGGTACGGTGAATAGATGCGTGAAAGAGAAGAGAGCGCATCATGTTGGTTATGGATCTAATGATTCGTCCGGCCTTGCCATTCTGCTGGGAAGTATAAGGGCAAGACAACCAATAGGAGATCCCATTTGTGGCGAAGAAAAAGTGAAAGTCTTTGTTGTCAAATTCACGACCATTGTCACATTGGAAGCATTTGATGGATGTTAGAAAATGTGTTTTGATGTAGGCATGGAACTTGACAAAGATAGGAAACACTTGGGACTTGAAATGCAACGGGAAGACCCATAAGAAATGAGTGTAATCATCAAGAAACAATAGGTAGTACTTGTGGCCCTCCTTGCTAGGCACGTGAGAGGTCCAAATGTCACTATGAATGATATCAAAAGGAGCAAGGGTAGAGTTCAAAGACCGTTGGAACGGCAGTCTTGCATGTTTTCCTAACTGACAAGAAGAGCATAGACTAGAGCGTAGGTCTTTATGACAAGTGACAAGACTCTGAGAACGGAGGACATCTAGAACGGCAGCACTGGGATGGCCCAAGCGGGCATGCCACATGCTGGACGACGATGCCGAGAGGGCGGCCGGGGACGACTGACTGGACGTAGGAGATGGTGTGACAGGGTAGAGCTCCCCGGTGCTGTTACATCTCGTGCGAGTAACCCCCGTAGTAAGATCGTTCACAGAGAAACCAAAGGGATCAAACGCAAGAGAAACGTTATTGTTAGTAGTGAACCGACAGACAGATATAAGGTTTTTGACAATCTTTGGGGAAATGAGGACATTGTTAAGGTGTAGTGGGTGGGTTGGGGTCTGTAATTTGGCGTGGCCAATCCCCGAAGTGGCAAGACGACCACCATTGCCGACGATAATAGAGTGTGCAAGGCCTTTAAAGGAAATAGATGAGAGGTTACCTGATGAGTTCGTCATGTGGGAGGTGGCACCAGTGTCCATGTACCAAGAAGAGTCGGGAGATGTCGGCTGCATAGAGGAGAAGACGTGATGCCCATCAGACGGAACATAGTCTCGATCAGACGATGTCAGATAGGCCTGAGGACCGACATGTCGAGGGGCAGGAAGACCGGATTGCATCCAATGAGGGTTGAAGCCAGGCAACGGAGACCATCGAGGGCCACTAGTCCACATAGGCTGCGGGCATGGCCGAGAGTTGCGGCTGCTGTGGCCGCGGCCGTTGCAAATGTCGCGGCCGCCGCTTATGCTGTGCACGAAGCCTATCGGCGGAGAGAACTAGGGGTGGAATTAGTACAATACCAATTAGTTTTTGCCGTTACCACGTACCAACCAATTATAATTGGTAATCTTAAAATCCAAACCATTACCAACCACCGAAGAGCTTGTACCAACTTAATTGGTAACCAATTAAATTGATTGGTACATGTTGGTAATGGTAATTTACCATGTTTTTTGTGTTGAAGAAAAAAACATACAAATAACCAAAGGCAATTCAACTTAATTAAAATTTAAAATTTATAAGCAACAACATAAATATTTAAATTGTTCATACATTTAAGCACAAAAGCAATATAAAGACTTAAATAGACCCGATAATATTCAAAATAAAATGTCTACTACCTTCCGAATAGCATTTAGCTAGGTTTTAGTCTGAACCGAGGTCGAGCTAGCATTCCTCCCTTGATTAAAAGCATTTTCTGAAAATAAAAAATATAAAAAGAAATCAAGTTAATAGATAATACTTATTAGTTACTCTCTCTGTTAATTAAAACTTGCCGTTTACTATTTATGCACGCTTTTTTAAAACTATATAAAATATTAACTTTTTTTTACTTTTGATTCTATAAATTTATACTTAGTAGTAATAAGTATGATACTCCATCCGTCCTAAAATACATGGTCTTTTAGGCCTTGAACTTTTGTCAAAAATACATGAGTTTTTAGGTTTGTAGGGTAATTATTACACCTAAAAAAGTACAATAGTAGGTAAAATCTAAGAGTTTCCCTCTCTATAATAATAAGGAGATTTAAATATAAATATGTTTTCTTAATTAATGTGCAAAAGTCTAAAAGACCATCTATTTTAGGACGGAGGGAGTATTATTTTAAAAAAACTATTAAAAAAGTTAATATTTTATATAACCATTCCTGAATGGCTCACCGGAAATGACTTGTGGGTATTACCCATGGATCCCTGGTTCGAACCCCGGAATGGTCGCTCTTTATTTACCTATTCAAGGAGGGAGTATTAATTAATATCAAAAACAAAATAATAAATAAAAAAAATAGGTATTAGTACTAATTAACTTGAATAGCTTGCATAAAAAAAAAAGGATTCTCCTATATAGCAATAACAGATAGAAATAACGAACAACAATAAAAAGATTCTCCTATACAGCAATAACAGATAGCATAAAAAACCACACAAATTGTGAAAACTGCAATTCTTGAACAAAATAGCAAATAAAAATGAAAAAGATTGAACAACAGCAATAATAGATAGCAAATTAGCAATAACGAACAACAATAACAAACAGTAGGAAGTCTAGAAATAAGCTTTTAAAAATAATTTTAAAAAACCCAAATATATATTGGTAATATTTGGTTGGTAATTACCGTACCAACCAATTGAAAGTCGGTTGGTAATGGTAATCCCAACTTTTCTGTTTTGATTACCATTACCATGCCGACTTCTGGAAGTTGGTACGGTATACCGTACCAATTAAATTGGTAACCAATTATATTGGTTACCAATTTAATTGGTTCGGGTGGTACGTCTTGGTACGGTTTTCATGGGAAAATTTCCCCAACCCTAGAGAGAACTCGAGAGCGAAGAGGGCAGGGGGCGAGTAGGCGGCCATGGTGCCAAGAGAAGAGAGAGAAAGGCGAGAGAGAGGGGCCGATGAGGTAGGTCGGTCGGCGGTAGGGAGAGGTGGGCCGGTGAGGCGAGGGGAGAGAGAGAGTTCGACGGCGAGGGGACGACGTCGGCGACAGTAAGAGGAGGGGTGAGGCGGGATGATCAAATTAGAGTTCCGTGAGGAAGAAAAGACTGTGATACCATGTAGAATGATATAATTAATGTAAAGTCATTCTCGAGGGTTTCATTTATTGATCAATCATATATATAGGTTACAAGGAATTGGACCTTTGAGCCCACTATACAATATGAGACCTATGTAATCTATCAGAAATTGCTATTTGAACACAAGGCAAGCGATTTTATTTTGATTTGGCTATCCAAATTCATGAAATATGATTGACACTTCATAACATAAAACTATAAAAAGATAAATACTTTTGTCCAAAAAATAAAAGGATACTCCGTAAATCCTTGAGAGGAGGGTTTGAGTTTGGACCCTTTTGGGGAAATATGGGTTATACTTATTGTGCATAAATACCTACGATTTAATGACTTTATATGCATGTCTATTGATGAAATAACATTTCATCCGTCCGGACGGAGCATCAATTGCAACAATTTGATAGGCGGTTCATTGGGATAGATTAAAAAATTGTACTTGGTCTTTTTTATTTTACAAAACTAGTTTTATTACCCGCGTGTTACGCGGTATTTTAATAAATATTATTTTATTATATATAATATTATCTTTGATTTTTTTATAATTAAATTATGAAGATAAAAAAATTTGATTGAAAACTTTCTAGGAAATCAATGTACAATCCATTAAAATATATTAATTAAATAAACAACATCACTAAAAAATTTAAAGCTAAAAATAAACAAAATTGTGTTGCAACTAATAAAAATGTATAAAACTTAATAAAATAAAATATCCTATCCTTATATGTTATTATTTAATAATTCAAGTTTCGTCTATGACTCCACTAATGAATTTACATTACAACAAATGTTTTTATAAAGATATAGATAACTATTTAGATTATTATAAAATTTGATTTGAAATACCAAAAATCCTTCACTAATACAAAGTCATAAATTTTAGAGTTATCCATTGTTTGATTTAGTAGTAAAATATATATAATAATATTTATATAGTATTATTTATAATATTATGTATTATTTATAATATTGTTTGATATAGAGTCTCTTTTTAGTATATATATATAAATATAATATTATTTATATAGATTATTGAATTATATTAAATTTGCTCAAAAAATTAAATTATATTATAAAATAAAAACATATTTGATATTATATAATTTTATCTTCTTAAAAAATTATGTTAAAAAGTTAAATAATATCTATTTTTAAACATAGGTAATACTTTATAAGTATTTGTATATCTAGTGGCTTAAGTACTTAGTACGGAAGTTATCATTTATTTTAAAATTTAAGTGACCATTATGAATTATATATACATAATTTTAGTGCTTTTCTATCGTATATTGATAAGGTTTTTCAGTTTATCAAATTTTATTATATTATATTTATACATAGATATATTATGTTAAAATATGACCAAATATTTGATAGATTATTTGATTAAAAAAATAAGTTTTCTAACTAATTAAAATATACACGTAGATAAATAGATTAGGTTGTTATATGACATGACTTAAATTTATTGGACACTCATTAATTGATGTGTAAAAAAAAAAGATCAATCGACATGATATACGGATTTATTAACTTGAATAATCATTTCCAAAAACATCCTTTGCGCTAATATCCTAAAGAAATCAATCGTAACTCCCATCTTATAATTAATTGGCCGGTACAACATCAAAGAAGCAACAATAGTTTGTTTTTAAAAATTATCTTACCTAGTTTGTTTTTAAGCTAATTATCAAAAAATAATAGCTAGATTTTGTACGTGACTAATTAAGATATAAAGTCAAATATTTATATTAAAATGATAGATTTTGTAAATAACTAAGATATAAAGTTGAATATTTATATTAAAAATGATAGGTTTTGGAACCACTTATTAAGATATGATGTTAAATATTTATATTAAAAATTAAATTTAATCTTCAATTAAAATAGACACATAGGATAACACGTGTATAAATAGATGATGAAATCATCTGACGTGACTTAAATATATTGGGTCATCAATAATTGACGTGTCAAATACCCGGACCAGATTGCACACACGTAAGCGAATCGCACCAGAACCCTCCACATAGGATTCTCACGCCTCTGTTTTAGTATTATACTAGTCTTATTACCCGCGATCTTCGCGGTTTTTTCATAATTTTTATTAATATAAAATAACTTTTAATTACTTTAAATAATTTTGAAAATATATAATTCTCACACATGTTTATTTGCACATATATATACATATATATATATATATGACATTTTAATAATTAAGGTATTTTAATTAATTATCTTATAAGGCTATAAAATGAGATTAGGCTAAATCTTTAGGGTGTTTTAATTTATATACACCGCAAATCCAACCTCAATCTATCATCAAAACCGACGTGCAAGCCTTTTGACTAATTGACGCTTTAAAAAAAATTAATTAACCCATTTTAACCCTGCACGTCAGAATTGACGAATGGTTAAAGCGTCCAACTCATAATTGGTGAATTCGTAGGTTCAATTCCTACTGGATGCACGCCAATGGGATTCCAAATTAAATATATATTATAAAAATAACCTATAAATTATACACTTAAATATAAAAAATATTTTATATAAAAATTAAAGAATAAAATTGATTGTGAAAAAATATGTATAGTCCGACTTAAAATCAATACAACTCTTGGATTTGGTGCAGGAATCCTACTAAATACAAGGACTATATATGGGTTATAAATAGTATGTCATATCATCAAATAATAAATAAAAAAATTTATTTTATTTATTACTTAAAAAATAAATATCACTATTTTTATAAGTTGAAAATCATAATAAAATATTAAATATCACTAAAATTACTTACTTCGTATCTATTATGTATATATATAATTATATAAGTATAGATAAATATACATAATTACTTATCTATTAAGTGTGTGTGTGTGTATATAACCTTTTAAGATAAATTAATGTAATCTTTTTGTTATTTATAGAAAAAATAATCTAATTTTATATATATATAAATTAGAACTTTTGCATGAAAGAAGTCAGCTTCCGATTGCTCGGAATTACAATGCAGTAATAGAGATTTGTATCTTTTTGAATCAATTTTTCAAAAAAACACTCCGATTGTTTAAGATTTGTATATTCAATATACGTAGTATTATATACAGTAATAGAGATAGGATTTAATTCAATATACTCCGTATTAGATTATGTTAAATAGTAATAGATTATATAAATTAATCTAATCTTTTAAGATTATGAAGATTTTTCTAGGTAAAATATTTATAAAATAGCTTAAGATAAAATGATAAGATTTGTAAGATATGAGGTTGAATATTTATAATAAAAATTAATTTAATTATTAAAATGGACACATAGAATGACACATGTATAAATAGATGAGATTATCGTCTAACGTGGCTTAAATCTATTGGATCATCATTAATTGACGTGTCAAAAAACCCGGCCCAGATTACACCAAACAACGACACGTGAGCGAATCGCACCAAAGCCCGCCACATAGGATTTCCACGCCTCTGTTTTAGTATTATATATTGATTGATTGATTGATTGATATTTGTGTTTGACTTGAGAAGAGAGATCCAACCTTATATTTGTTGAATATATTTCTTATAAACCTATACTCCGTATTATGTAACCGTGCATAATTATAATACTCCCTCCGTCCCACAATAGATGTCTTTTACTATTCATGCACGTTTTCTTAAGTAGCTAAAAAACTATATAAAATATCAACATTTTATTAAATATTTTTAAATAATACAGTATCATACATATTACTAATAAGTATAGAATTATTTTAAAAGATTAATTAAAAAATAGATATTTTATATAGTTTTTAACTTATTAAAAAACGTGCATGAATAGTCCAAAGACAATTACTCTGGGACGGAGGGAGTATATTAGAGGATGTATTTTTATGTGTGTTGAATTGGGTCATGATTGTAAAGACCTGGGTAGAGCTGGCAAATCGGTCGTTCGGATCGGGTTCAGGTCAGACTTGCTCGGGTCGGGTTCGGTCATAATGAATTTTAGATTGGTCAGGTTTCGGGTTAAATCGGGTCATGCCCATTCGGGTTCACGTCAAAGTAGGTCGGGCTCGTTCGGGTTTCGGGTCAAGAGGCGGGTCGGTCTTATTTGAGTTTCGAATCAAAGTGGATATAGTTTGTTTGAGTTTTCGGTCGAATCATATTCGACCCGTTTGGATAATTAGGTTGATTTTGACTCGGTTGAATACTTAAATGTGTAATTTACTTAAAATAAATGATTTTGACTCTGTTGATTACTTGAATATGTAATTTTGACTCGGTTGAATACACTCATTGTCATTGACTAATCAGTTGTCGACCGATTTTCAAAAAAGTCATAATCGAAAATTCGGTATTCGGCAATATCGTCATTTTTTAAACATTTATACCAATTGATCGGTGCTATAATTAAATCAAATTAAGTGTACATTTAACATTTAACCTTATTTTAACTAGCAAGTTGCAAATGGACTTATTTGTGGTTTGACTATATCATTGGCCCATTTCATTTTCAATGCCCATTTCATTTTTAGCTTTTGGCCAATTAGTTTTTTTTCCCATTATTATTAATAGTTTTTAATAAATCTAGATATAAATAATTAATTCTATCAAAATATAATAATATAGAGTCGGGTCGGGTTCATAGTCGGGTTGGGTTCAAAGCCGGGTCGGGTTTAGAGTCGGGTCGGGTTTGTCTGTGTTCGGGTCTGATTCGAGTCGGGTCAGGTTTGGATCGGGTCGGTCTCGTGTTCGGGTTACGGATGACTCTAGATTTTCGGATTTCGGTCGGGTTTGGATTCGGGTGAGTCGGGTCGGGTCAGATTTTTCCAGCTCTAGACCCGGGCATGGTCTTCTTTAGCTTGGTTGTAAAAACCTGAGATAGCTGCCATTTGAAGTTGGGCCGCCCATATCTGAAGAGCCCAAAGCATAGCCGAGTTGCGTTGCAAGTTGGGGGTGTTCCTTTGAGCTCACCTATATAAGGGATCCTCATTCCTCGAGTTGCAACTTAGCCACTTCTTTTTTTTCCCAACTTTCTTTACATCTATTTATATATTTACCTCTTGAGACTCTTGCAACTAAATGCGCTTGTTTAAATTTCGATTCAAAGAGGCTCTAGTTTGTTTAGATTTTGGGTCAAATCATATTTGACCCATTTGGATCATTGGCTAATTCGATTACATATGCAATTCATGTTTATTTACTTATTTAGTTTTTTTTTGTGTCTTTTAAAAGTATTTTTTAGGTAAAATTAAATATAATTCAAGTTATAATCTACTACTCATTATATTCAGCTTTGATTACCGGAATTTAAAATTCAAGGTGATCATTCATAATTTCATATTTTATAATTTCCGAGTAGAGTTGTAGGGAGATTTGAGTCAATTGTGTGTGTGCGCGCGCTTTATTACATTAATATATACACAAGTGCACAAACTAATAAAGGTTATGTCATGTTTGTTGAAAGTCGGGATCAAGGTTATTAGGATCAGGATTCTAGGATCGAATCACAACAGGGTATGTGGATCGGATCGTAAGATCCTCGAAATATAATAAAATAATAAAATGTAAAATATATAAAACATATAAAAAAATCTAAAAAATATATACAACAAATTGGCTTAATTTAAAGTTTTAGAATGAGGAAAAAAATGTTAGTTACACAATATATTTTGGTTTCAAAAGATAAAAAGCTACATTTACGGCCTTAAACATTGTCATATTGATTAAAAAACTCGAAAACAATTGTCTCTAAGCCATTTTTCGCGTTTTATACATGAATGTATATATTTAAACTCCCTAAAATCAACCAAGGAAACAAAACAAATGTTTGAAAAATACATATTGTTAATAAAAATAGGATCTTTAGAATCGAGTAGGATCGTAAGATCCTATAGATCCACTAAGATTCTAAAGATCCCATAGTAGATCCTACACAAAAAAGATTCTATACATAGATCCGGATCGGGCTCCTGAGTAGGATCGTAGGATCTTAGGATTCTAAAGATCCGGATCGGGATTCTAATAACAATGGTCGGGATGAATTGGAAGTTGGGTTGTGTTTGTCTATGCTCTGCTCTATTTAGAGTGGGGTTAGGTTTTGGATCGGATTCGGTCTTGAGTTCGGATTGCGGATGATGCTAGATTTCCAGGTTTAATGAAACCTAAATTCGGGTGAGTTGGTTGAGTTTATCGGATCGGGTTAAATTTTGCTACCTCAAATCATGCATATGTAAGTTATGGCAAGACATTAATTGCGCAATGTATTGTGATTTGTGAGTGCTTTGAAACCCTGAAACAAGACGTTTTAGCCTGACAATTGACTGATTGAGCACACAAACCCATTCCACAATGTGTTGTGAGTGCTTTGATTTTTACAGTTCAGACTGATCGTTCCATAAATTAGAACTACTGAAGTCCGTTAGGACTCAGGATCGGAGGTCGTGTGTACGTGTGCGCCCATGCGCTGCCTAGCACATAAGCCGAGCGGGGTTCCATCCTAAAACCAATTGGCATTAGGTGGGGTAGCCCACTAGCTTATATACTAAGGCTTCTTTGTTCATGTAATCAATGTGGGACTCTTTTGGTCTCTTCACATTCCTTGTTGACACTTGGACAACGGGTCTAGCATCTCATTCTCTTTTTAGAGAGCCCATGATCGAGAGTCGGGCCGTTTAGCTTTTCCGCTCTGATACCATACTGAAGTCCGTTAAGACTCGGGATCGGGGGTCGTGTGTACGTGTGCACCCATGCGCTAATAGCCTAGCACATAAGCCGAGCGGGGTTCCATCCTAAAACCAATTGGCATTAGGTGGGGTAGCCCACTAGCTTATATACTAAGGCTTCTTTGTTCATGTAATCAATGTGAGACTATTTTGATCTCTTCACATTCCTTTCATTCTCAACACCCTTATTTGTTAAATTGAAAGGTTAGAAATCATCCTATATGTTCAATGTTTTAGGTTTTATATTTCTCCATCTGGGTATATTGGTCAGTGGACTCACGTACAGGAGTGTGTTGGTTTGGATCATTCATATGCACTGTGGTTTGTGATCATTTACTTCTTGCACTATTTATAACGTCTTTTAACACCTGAATTTAGTGTTTATTTGGTTGCACATTACAATGAGCTTGTGCGTTGATAATGGACCTTTAATGAAATGTAACAATTATTTTCACATAAAATGTGAATTTGAACTGATAGTGTACGTACCAATTGTGTTTTGAGTGTTTTGAGCGTTATGTTTAGAAAGACAATCCTTATAGTAGGTTAAGTTGTTGTTGTTTGGGTTTTCAGATCGATGAGAATGTTCAGAGGGAGATCATCAATCATAGGTCTTTAAGACATCTAAACATTATCAGATGTTCAGATCAATAGAGGGAAGTTCCTTGTTGCCGGCTCTGTTTGATAACACATAGTTGGTGGAGAAGTTGAAGTATGTTGATAGATTCAATGTGTTAAATATATGTTAAATCAAATTATTCATAAGCTAGTAAAGTAGTATATAGTAACCCGGCTGATAAGATAAGTTGATACAAACTAGCCGATGAGAAATGAGAAAATGAATAGAATTGTGAATATAAAAACAAAAGTTTGAAAAAGCTATAGGGTGACTACCTTATATAATTATGAGATACCATATAGAGGTCTGTTTAGCATTTCAAAGATTAATCTAGCTTAAGATTATAATCTTTAGTTAGCTTAAGATTATAATCTAGATTAAATTATTGATGAAATTTTAGAGATATATCAAAATCTTAGCTTTTATATATAGATTAAAAGAGGAAATTCTTATTTAGCACGACAAATTCTAGTGTTTTTTTTTTTTTTTGAAAATCTCAAAAAGCTCTGCCACACTATTTTAAAAAGCTCTATTAAATTTACGTGAAAGAGGCCTACGTTTTCTTATGTGACATGTCCTTTTCTGATGTGAAATTAGAATGTAATTGACTAGCTTCGAACAACATATGCTTCCTACAAGCTGAGATATATTAGCCTTGTTAGAGTTGCAGTTGGTCATGGCTGCCCTTGGTGCGTTATCGATCGTGGTTCGTCCAATGTAACATGACGCAGCTTATGCGTTGCATTCTGCTGGCCCTATTGCTTGGACTGCGTTCGTTGGGGGTGCTTGCGAGCCTATATGCTAGCGAATCATTCCGGAATAGCTCATCGGAAAGGACTTGTGGGTAGTACCGTAGTACCCATAGGTCCTCGGTTCGAACCCCGGATGACCGCTCTTTATTTACCAATTCAAGGGACAACGCAAACTCGCAGCCTCAACAAATTGTGCTAGACATCCATCAAAGGTTAATTGGTTCAAACAAGCTATCAAATTGTTTCATATTATATGCATCTATAGCAGTTTCCAATATATATCAAACAGTACAATAGGAGCAGGATGAATATATGTTCATAAGCGGATACACATTTCTCGTGCGAACAACGGAGGAATCGGTCTTGACATACGCATAACAACACATTACAAGAGGCCAAAGGAGAGGGTGTAAAAAAGAAGGGGAAGCTTAGGAGGAGAGAGTTTTGAAGATATTGTTAGATGGGTCGCTCAAGAAGGCAGCGGCGTTGCTGAGGGGACCTTGTCCGGTGGCAGCTGCCTGGATGGCGAAGCCAAGGAAGGCGACCATGGCTAGCCGAGAGTGCTTGATCTCCGCCAGTTGGAGGGACAACTTTTTGTCGGGATCTTCGGCCAATCCAAGTGGGTCGAAGAACTTGCCACCAGGGTAGAGCCTCTTCTCTGGATCGAGCTCAGCGTTCCTTTGGAACTCAATGTATCCCACCAGTAACACCTCTATCCAGATCAATGCCGTCACCGAAAATGGAAGCTTTAGGCCTAGGTATGATGATCCTTCAATCAACTCCACCTGGATTTATATATGAGTAATTTCATTTTATCTCACAACTTCAATCAACTTAGCTTATCATAGATCGATCTCCAAGATGTATACTAATGTGCGAATTCTTAACTTCAATTGCCAACAACATATGTACACATTTGCATTGTCGCACTAACAAGCTAGCGACGAACATAACGAACATATATATAAACTATAGCTGAAAACCTATGTTTGTTTCGTGATTCCGAATTCATAGATAATATTTCTATCTCTAAACCAAAACCGAGATTCAACCTTTAGGTCACTACTGAAGTCCGTTGAGACTCGGGATGGGGTCTAGCACATAAGTCGAACGGGGTCCATCCTAAAACCAACTGCTTATAGGAGGAATAATCCACTAACTTATATACTAAGACTTGTTTATTCCTACAATTAAAAGTTGAACGTCGCTAGCTTGTTTTGGAGTTGATCAAATAGTAACAATTAGTAAGTAGCTCGGTATGATTTTTGAAAATTCAATATATTATCGGATATCCGATCGGATAAGTGTGATCCGATCGAATACCCGAAAATGAAGATTCACAATTTACTTTTTTTTTTTTTTGGTCTAGAAGGAAGATTCACAATTTACTTGTGATCAACATAACCCACATTTTCAATTTTTTCACTAGGCAACTAAAATTTATGAAATTACCTTGCCGGCGTCTTGCCAAGCAACACCGGTGAGAGCCTCGACGGAGATGGCGCCAAGGGTGGCGAGCATGGCCCACCGGCCATGAATGACCTCACACTCTCTAAATCTCTGAATCCCAAACACCTCAGTGTAGGGCTGAAACGGCGTCGGATTGACCTGCGCCTCCTCAAACCTGACCCCGATGATATCCCCGGGGACGTTCTTGGCCAGGTTCTGATCGAGCCCGTCGTAGTCGTATTGGAGGTACTCAGCGGGCTTCCCGAGCCCGAACGGGTCGAAGCCCCGGTCACCCACCATCGACCCGTCGAGCCACTCGGGCGCCTGGGCGCCCGGGAACCACACGGGCCGGTCGTCGGATCCGAACTTCGGGCGGGCCGGTTGGGCTTTCTTGGGCGGGGGCGGGGCTGGTTTCTTGGCGCCGAAGTTGAAGAAGGCCCGGAACTTGCCGTGGGTGGGCCGGGCCTGGCCGGGTAGGGCGGCGCCGAGGAAGGAGGAGGTGGTGGTGACGGCGGAGGCGGCCATTTTGTGGGCTGACTTGGGTGGAAAAAGGGGAAGGAGGAATGATTGGGTAAATAAAGTGGAGGGATGTGATCGAAGGAAGGGAGGATAAGGCCAAAAGGGAAGAATGTGGTGAAGGAGGGATCCACATCGAAGGTTGCAGGTTGAAGGGGGAGCTTATCTCTCATGGATGAGCTTCATTCCTCATGTGGCCCTTCTTTTTTCAGGTTTAATGTGTGGGTCTCACTCTCACTAACCAAAATTGTGGTTATATATTTGTGGGAGAAAATGAGAGAATTAATTTTTCATTTTTCCATATGTGTTGAGTTTGTATAGTACTTTCATGTGTTGATAATTGGTTTAATCTCATTGAGTAATGGTTTATAAAATCAACAACACAAAAATTCAACGGGTTTCATCTCAAAAAAATGGGCAAACAATTGACAATGAAAGAAGTAATCCGTCAAACTTATATGTTGTTTTATTTGTTTATAATATCCCAATCTTTTCAAATGTAGGACAACCCCATATTCCAACAGATATCAATCTATAAAAGTGTGGACGGTCACATAAATGTTTGAGACAGAGTCACTGGAAAAGAGAGTAGAGTTCATCATCCAAGCTGTCGTCCGGATCGAGAGACCCAGCAATTGTGAAGCTAGCGATTGGGAGCATTATATGATGCACAATTAGGCACTAATCATCCTTTCTTTGGCCTATCTTGCTTGGGTGGTATGGAGCTTGAAGGTTGAATGGGTTCATGATGGTGTATCTAAATCATATCCTCCCATTTGATTCAAGCTTTTGATTAGCTAGATTGATGTTGTTCCTCATACCCAACACTACAAAACGATTAAAGTATACTGTAAGAGGGAAAATCCCGAAATCACGATGCAGGGGCGGTTCCGTCTTTTATCAATTACCGCTTATTTTATTGTGATGACCCGCATAAATGCCTCGACCGTTTTCTATATTTAATGTCTCGACCGACATCAATACGGTAACGATTTCTTTTATTAAATATCAAAACTATTCCAATTCCTTGAATTAAATGCCTTGACCGTTTCATTTATACTCGACTAATATAAATACGAGAGGACTGACTTGAGCGTCGGAGGGCCGGAGACAAGCCCCGCCTCGACCTCGTTCGTTCTTATTTGCAGGCTAGGGTTCGGATTGAGAGCATGATCAAGATCGATCAACTTTGATGCAGATTTTATGCATCACATATACCTAGAGAAGATCCACATTGTCTTCTAGTTTTCAAATTGAATTTCAAGTCCCCACTTCAAATAAATGCTGATGATCAAATTAGGCTTCATTTTTAAACCCTATAAAAATTTTGGGTGATTTCTATTGTCAGTTTGTCACCTTATTATTCTTAAGAACATAGCATTTAGATTAAAGTTTATTGATCAAAGTTATAACATCGAAATTCTTTTTCTATTTTCATATAAAATTTATTTCATTTTTATCCATTTGAAGATATGGTAATCATAACATGCATCTATGTGGTGGTAAGAATCGAACCCTGACATTAGTAGTGCCGAAGAAAATAGAAAGAATCAGTTGCACTATACAAAGTTTTACAAACATCTTAGTAATGTATTATCTTTAAAAATATTTGTGTTTGTTTCGGAGTGGGCTGCAATGCCTGTAAGCCAATGGCGAAACTAATATTTAAATTTAGGTGGGCGAAAAAATATTTGCTTAGGAGACAGAAAAAATTGACAGATCAAACATATATGTGAAAAAAAACCAGATTTTTACGCAGTTGGGTTGCCTGCGGAGCGGATGCTCACAATTGAAACCGGGAAGGAGATGGGCTGAGGCTTGGGCTGGCCTAGTGGGAGGTTTTATGATTCGGCCCAATATATATTCCTATTAACTACAGTATTTTTCTTGAGTTTATGCCAAATAACCTATAGTTTGCTCATGCCACATTACTACCTAAAGATCATGCAACCTAATGATGTATTACATGCATATGGATTATTTAGGCATTACAATACGGAATCAAAATTAACCATTTAGTTATTTATGTTCAATTGAACGAGTGAAAATTAGATTAACGTACACAACTCTTCATTAACTCAAAACCCTAGTTATTACAAATTATTGTATTCAAAATCCTAATTATGAAAATTTTAAGAATGTAATTATTATTTTAGAAAAATAGTAAACTAGAACAGCTGGGTTTGCCACCACTAAGATCCTGCCTCTGCAGCCCACGCACCCCACATTTGCAATCTATTTTGATGTTTTTCTAACTTACTCATGGGATGATCTTTTTTGGTGCTATGTTAAGTTGTGTCCAAATTATTATTATTATTATTTTAATAATAATAATAATTATTATTATTATAACGAACACAACTTTATTATGAAGATTTACATAAAGCTAGTTGGAAGGCTCGTAACAAATTGAGCTCCAACCCCTTTTTGAATAGTAAAGCCAACTCTATGAAATATAAAATCACCACTATCAGACCCTACCCCATGACTTTTCGTAATCAATTGAACCCAGTTCATAAAACCAATAGCATCATCCTCCAATTCTTCAAAAGTAGAGAACGCAAATGTCATGAAACAATACCCCTTAGCATGTTAGTATATATAACTCTATTATTATTATTATTATTATTATTATTATTATTATTATTATTATTATTATTATTATTATTATTATTATTATTATTATTATTATTATTATTATTATTATTGGGTTTGCATGTTGGTATATATATGTATCATAATAGCCCTATTTGTATTTTGTTGTTGTCTCAACCTCTCAATTTACAAGAAGTATTGTGTGGTATTTCGAAATCTTACATCTATATAAAATACTAAAACAGAGACCGCTGAAGCGACTTCGCTGCCTCGGAATTTTCTGGATTAAACGGGATTATTTTCGCTTGCGTGGCATTTTCTAAATTAAAGTGGTATTATATTTCTGGCTCATACCAATTAATAAACGAATATAGTTAACTAAAAACTTATCTTCTTACATAATTTATTCAATATAACCTTATAGCTTATATTTTAGTTTATTAGAATTTAAAATTACCTTAAAGTGGTTTATTTTGTGTTTCAAAGTATAATATTAATTTATTAGAGTACCATGTTAGTTTGGATATGTGATTAAGATATGTAGAATATAATATAGTTAGGCCGATATAGTTAGGTGCCTATCTACAAATTATATTTTATCTATTCAATTAAAATGGGGTAAAATACGTAGTTTGTCCATTCAATAGAAACTTGACCGTTCTAAAATAGTTTATCTATTCAATATAATTCTAAAGTGGTAGAAATTAGTTATAACTTATATTTTATCTTTTTTAGATGAAATTAAATATATTTGTATAAATATTCAACCTAAATCTTAATTAGTTAGAAAATTTATCTTTTTAAAGTTAGAAAATTTATCTTTTTAAAATAAATAATCTATCTAATATCTGGTTCATTATTAACATTCAACGTTATATCTAAATTAGATAGAAAATCTATCTATAATGGTATATAAAATGAATAATATATATCTCATAAGCATTTATATTGAATAGATAATTAATTAAGTGCTTAAGATAGAATATTGTAGTTTCTATATATATAGAGATTATCTACGAGGTATCCCCCATCATTAGCCGAGGTATCCCCAAACACCAAACACCCATTAACATCATTCATGCATCAATATGCTTTTGGATTTCTTTTTTCGTTCTACCCATTTTCATATATGATTTTGTATAAAGTTCTTCCATATATTTTTGTTGGTTTGAACAGCTATATCCATTATCATCAATCGCCAAGATATGACATTTTATTCTAAATATGCAGATTATGATCTACAAAAACTTTTATCATAAAAGTTATAAAGATTAGGATAAAAGATAAGTTTTACGGCTTGCTATTGGCTTCGGTTGCAGTAGCTCTAAAAATACCTTCAAGGTTGTGAGGATTTACATCCCTTTTATTCTTATTCAAGAGGATTGTGGTTGGTACCGCAAAACACATCCATCAGCCGCCTATCAGGTATACTCTTCTCAAGACGGTCATGGTCACTAAATCATACAAGATTGTTTTTGTGTTCTTTTTTGAATTAACGTGATATTATATTTTTGGAACACAACAATTAATAAGTCAATATAGTTATGTAAAAAACTTATTTTTTTTTGGTACATAATCTATTCAATATAAACCGCTTACTTAAGTGACATTTTGGTTTATATATATATGCTTTTTTTTTTGAGAAAATATATATATGAATTTAGATTTGCCGCAACCTTCAATATCATCATTAGCAAAGTCAAATTTGAGAGCGAGGCTGTTTTATTTTGTTTTACCCAAATTACAATTCGGTGGGAATAAAAAGATTACACAAAATACGTAAGATAAAATAGTTTTATTTTTACCACATAAATTTTTGGTTTAAATAAGTAATTAATAAAAAAAAATATAATTAATAATCTAAATTAATATTTAATAGTAACCTTATACAGTATCATTTTATTAAGATAAAATGATATAATTTTTTAAGAAATCAAATAAAAGCAAAAATTAATACACCTATATTTATAATTATTACTTTTCTTTTTCACTTTATTGAATACTACAACTAACAAATCCCTAAAGGTAATTTTGGAAATTTAACACCAAAATATCTAAAATGATATGTTTTTCTTAACAAGATATTACTTCTAAAATGACATCATTTAATTAATAAATATTTTATTCACTTGATTATTATTTATATATGACATCATAAAAATAAAATGCTGATAAACAATTTTATATGGACTACATAAATCACTTTGAATTATTAAATTTAATTAATTTTACCGAGTAGCAAGTTCGACTTCAAGTTATTTATGGACTACATAAATCACTATGCATATATCAATCATTAGTATTTAGTATATAACAATTTCGATAAAAAAAAATTTAGTATATAATAATTGTGGTGTTATTCGCATGTCAACATATTTAGAGTTTGAATAAGTTATGAAATCACCTATGGGTTCACCCAAATTGCATCGATAATAATTAACTTGAATGAATAGCTTAAATTAATAATCATTTTATATTCAATAAGTTAAAATTTTATCTCATAATCTTTAAACCCTAATCTTACTTAATCTCATAAACTTATATTTAAAATTAAAATAAACATTATTATAAGGAAAAAAACTAGAAAAGGACCCATGATTGATTGTCGCCTAAATATTATTAATTAATAAAAATCTATATCTATATCTATACCTATACCTATATCTATATCTATCTATCTAAAATCTAAAATACTAAAGCAGAGGCCGCCGATGCGATCTCGCGTCCATGGAATTTTCTGGATTAAACGGGATTATTTTTGCTTATGTGACATTTTCTAGATTGAGGTGGTATTATATTTTTGGGCCACATCAATTAATAAGTCATTATAGTTAGGTACAAAATTTATCTTTCCAGATCACTGAAATTAATTATGATTATATTATAAAATAAATCTATATATAACTTACGCGTAAATAAAGCAAATTTTTTTTAAAAAAATTAAAAGTGGTGAAAAAGAACAGTTGATATAGGTTACCAATTTCTTTATAGGTTTAGAAATATAATCGGCTTTATAGTGATTTTTTTATTAATTTTGGTTTGTTAGTAATGATTAAAAGAAAAATAAATAAATAAATAAATAAAAACTTATAAAATGACATATATAATAGGTGAAAAGAGGTAACGATAAAGATTTATCTACAAATATAGCTTTTTTAATTATAAATTGTTACTTCATTGATAAAATATAATTTATTAACAAAACGCGCAACCGCGCGGGTACCGACACTAGTTATATATATAAAAAAATGACTTATTGAGCCACATCATCCTATAACAATTCAACAACTTTAATTGGTTGGTGTACCATTAAAAATAACGAAATTATACATTATGCTATGTTATAAACCACCTAATTTCTTGAAACCACCGCAAATCTACAATTATTAAAATGTAATTAAACTCACCGGCCATCATCATCATCATTCATCCTCTATCGTCAGCCGATTGATAACCACCACAAATTAATCGTAGAAAAAAAGAAAAAGGAAGCTGCTGCTAGCTTATACGATGCTGTTCTAATTGATGTTTCAGTTTGGTTATATGTTAGTTTTTGCATCAAGACAATTAATCCATCTATTTTGATCTCATATTTATTACTGTATTTGTCACCTTAATTTCTTTCCTTCTAAAAAAAATACCAAAAATAATACGAATTACTCGTTAGAAACCAATATTTATACAAACTTCAAAAAATATCAAAAATAATACAAACTATTTCACATTGAATCAATTTTACTACGAAAAAATTCCGGTCACTTTTTCGGCCAAACTTTCGACGTGACAATCGAACATTAAAAAATTTAATGACGTTGCATCACATCGTTAATCGTTTAATGTATTTTTTGTAAAAAAAACACCAATGCAAATTATAAGAGTAAATTAATCTTAAATTCTAGTTTGTACTGATAATTAGTTTTTATTTTCAAACAATATTATATTTATGCATTTAATAATATGTCACATCATTGAATTTTCGAACATTTAGTTAACACGTCGAAAAAATAACCGAAATTTTTTCCATATCGAAATTGGTTTAATGTGAAATAGTTCGTATTATTTTTGGTAGTTTTTAAAGTTTGTATTAATATTAATTATAATTTGTTGTATTATTTTTTCTATTTAAAAAAAAAACAATACACAAAACCCAAAAAAAAAAAAACCAATACAGTAATAAAATCCCTAACAACCACCATTTTCAACGGTCAGCAGTTTCTCAAATTGGACAAGGGACCCACTCTCGGTTGATACACCACCCACCAATCATCAATCGGACAATGGTCCCACCCGACTCGATGATCCCAAGCTGTGTTTACCAACTTTAGCTGGCACGTTATATTCTCTCTCGGTACAAGTGTTCTTCATTCTCCAGATATCAAATTTGTCACCAATTCCTCTTTTTCTTCATATGGGCCTTCTCTATTTGCTGCTAAATTGCGATTTACACTTAAACCAGACCATCTGCGTTTCCACTGATTCTTCAAGCTTCGGCCTTTATACCTATCTTTCTCCATCTGAGGGGTTGTTCAGAGGACTCTGTTTTTGGTGATTTTGGGGGAGATTCATCATTTATGGAAGAAGCTGATAGATATGAGCCCATAAAGGAGTTGGGTTCTGGCAAATTCGGAGTTGCAAGGTTGGTTAGAGATAAGAAGACCAATGATCTTGTTGCTGTCAAATACATTGAAAGAGGCAAAAAGGTATCGCCTTTTTTAAAATTCCTTTTCTTGTTCAAAGCCTCAAGGTGTGTGTTGCTTTGGATCATTCATCTGTATGGACTTCTTGATCAATTGTGTTTTTCGCGTTATGTTTCGGCTTTCAGATTGATGAGAATGTTCAGAGGGAGATCATCAATCATAGGTCCTTAAGGCATCCAAATATTATCAGATTTATAGAGGTATAAATCCCTTGTTTATTCACTTACTTGTCGGTATTTCAGCAATCACATATGTTATCAAGAATGTAATTTGACTCATAAATACATACCTGGTGGTTTTATTAACAATCTTAGAGTTGAAATTGAGCTTCATACAAACTGAATTGAACATTGTATTGACTTAGAAGCAATGAGCAATGTCGTTTTTAGGTATTTTTAACTCCGACGCATTTAGCCATTGCCATGGAGTATGCAGCTGGAGGTGAGCTCTTCAGCAGTATATGCAATGCTGGTCGTTTTAGTGAAGACGAGGTATAGCGAATCCATTCAATTCATCTTCATTTATTCGTCGCCTATTCTTGTGATTCTTTAATCTTTATTCATGTTTTTCCTTTCCTTTGTAATCTAGGCAAGATTTTTCTTTCACCAGCTAATATCAGGAGTCAGTTACTGTCATTCAATGGTATGTGATTGTCGCGCCGTTCATCTCTAATTCCTATTTTTAGTATCAAATCCTTTCCCTGCAGTCTATTTTGTGACTGCTTGCAGGAAGTCTGCCACAGAGATTTGAAACTGGAAAACACTCTCCTTGATGGAAGCCCAACACCGCGCCTTAAAATATGCGACTTTGGCTACTCCAAGGTACAAGAATTCGCCTTTCTAGTTCGCTTCAAACTCAGATTCAAGGACTGAAAACTGGATGCTTCTGTTTGGATCAGTCTGGCCTACTGCATTCGCAGCCCAAGTCTACTGTTGGCACTCCCGGATACATTGCACCTGAAGTCCTCTCGAGAAAAGAGTACAATGGGAAGGTGCGTCAACTTTCAACTTGTGACGATTGAGGATCCTGCATTTGTCCTATCACACCTGTTTTTTTCTCTCTAGATTGCTGATGTTTGGTCCTGCGGGGTGACGCTATACGTTATGCTGGTTGGAGCCTATCCGTTTGAGGACCCTGACGATCCTAAAGATTTGCGTAAAACTATAGCAGTAAGTCACAAAGTACTATATAACTGGGTGGACTACTCCTCCTAATGCCAATTGGTTTTAGGATGGAATAAAGACCTAAGCGCATAAGACATATAGCTGAAACGTACATGTTATCCTGTGCAGAGGATAATGCTAGTGCAGTACTCTATACCGGATTATGTGCGCGTATCAGCAGACTGCAGACATCTTCTGTCGCGCATATTTGTTGCGAATCCTGCAAAGGTATCATACGAATAAGGCCTTATAGCTAAACGTCGCTTTCCTTTATGAAACTATCATCAGCTTGGTTGCCTTATCCTGCAGAGAATCACCATCCCGGAGATCAAACAGCACCCCTGGTTCCTGAAGAACTTGCCCAAGGAACCGGTTGAAGGTGAAAAGTCAGCGACAGATCATGACCAAGCGGCGGTTCAGAGTGTTGAGGACATAATGAGTATCGTGCAAGAGGCAAGGGCTGCCGGGGAGGCATCCAGTGCCGACGGCCAGCTTGCAACCGGTGGACCTATGGATCCTTATGACGACAGCTTGGATGCTGAACTCTACTCTGATCTCAGCAGTGATTTCGTCGCTTAGGATCATCCGTCGTATTTGTTGCAACGAATCCTGTGATTGATGTCTCGGACTCTCGGACATGGATTTACTTTCTTTTCGATTGAACGAAATCCTTCGGTTGTGAACTTAAGATAGTGCATTTGTATAGAGGTTTGAAGTGTAAAAGTGCACTGCAATTGGGGTTTACACAACATTCTAAAATATATTACATTGATCTTTTATCTATAAAAAAAACTATTAAAAAATATAACAAAAATAATAAATATGAATTATAATGTGAGAATTAAACTAATAACTATATAAAATAAAAATTAATGTTGATATAAATTATCCATTTTACTAAAAAATAATATAGATATAAATAAAATAACAACTATCCACAAATTATGAGATATTCAAGTATATTATCGAGAATGTCGAGCACAACAGAAGTGATATCCTTCCCGACGATATGCCAACACTTTTGAAAGAAGAGTGCTGGCATACCATTCGGGCCTGGAGCTTTTGTGGGATGCATGGAAAAAAGAGCTGATTTTACCTCTTCTGCAGTAAAGGGACGTGACAACTCTTGATTGTCCTCTACCGATAACAAAGGCTCGATTCCTTGAGTAGCCGTAGCTGGATCCGCCAGAGCTTCCGACTGAAACAGGCTATCGAAATAGGTCATTGCTACTTCCGTCATCCCTTTCAAAGATCTCCTTTCCATACCCTCATCATCCACCAATTTCTGAATCTTATTCCTTTTCTGTCGACCGGATGCTTTCTGATGAAAAAACTTAGTGTTTCGATCTCCGCAACGGGACTCATTGGCTCTAGCTCGCTGAAACCACATTATTTCCTCCTTATCCATGAGTTCCCTCTCCTTCCGCTCCAGTTCATTCCTTTCCTTAACCAGACTCCCCGTCATTCCTCTCCCTATTTCCGACAGTCTTTTCCTTATGTTCGTTAAATCCGTTCTAACGTTCCCGAACACACATTTATCCCAATCTTGTAGGTCACCCGCACAGCGTTGCATCTTACCCGCTATCCCTTCCATAGCTTGGCTTGACCCCGGATTCTTCCACCCATTCGAAATAATCTCAAGACAGTCATCATCCTTCAGCCACATGGCCTCAAAACAGAAGGGTCTTTCTCATGTGCCTCGCTCTCTCCTTGTATCCCCCTCCAAACAAATTTTGATGGGGATATGATCCGAGCCACATTTTCCTAGGTGAACCACCCATGTGTCCGGGAAAATATCCAAAAAGCCCTCACTGCTAAAAGCGGCACCATCCAAAATGAAGGACCTCTGGCCTATTAGTCTGTGTAATGTTATATACAAAATTGTCTCGAAAACACTAACAATCAGGTTGAAGGGCGTACTTGGGAAGTTGATTGCACCTAGTCAAAGTGCCTTTGTACGTACCAGGACGACTCATTACAGACAATGTGCTAGCGGCGTTCGAGGTTTTCCATTACATGAAGACGCGGAGAGGAGGGAAGAAGGGACATATGGCACTGAAATTGGATATGGCTAAGGCTTATGATCGTGTGGAATGGGGTTTTCTTGAGCATTGTTTGAGAAAATTCGGTTTCATCGAGAGGTGGATGTCGTTAGTCATGAAGTGTGTGACGACGGTGAGTTTCTCGGTGCTCATGGATGGCTGTCCGTCTGCGGTGTTCAGGCCGAAACGGGGGCTTCGCCAGGGAGACCCGCTGTCTCCATATCTTTTTCTCATTTGTGCTGAAGGGTTGTCCGGTATGATCAGGGTGAGTGAGGCTCAAAATCGCTTGAAGGGGATCAAAGTTGCGCCTACAACCCCTCCCATATCCCACCTATCTTTCGCTGACGATTGCGCTCTTTTTCTTGGAGCAACCTGTCAACAGAGCACGGAAATCATCCATATTCTCCATACTTATGGAGCGGCATCCGGACAACAGGTAAACTTCTCGAAATCAGAGCTTTCTTTCAGCAGAAATGTAGATGAGGAAAGAAGAAGGGTGCTTCAGGACATTCTGGGTATCCATGAGGTGTCAAAACATGAGCGGTACCTAGGATTGCCAACTATGGTGGGAAGATCAAAGAAGGTTATTTTTGAGCAGCTTAAGGAGAGGATTTGGAAGAAAATGAAGGGCTGGAAAGCGAAAACTCTCTCCAGAGCGGGGAAAGAAGTTCTTATCAAAGCGATCGCATGCGCACAAGCCATACCGACGTATACTATGTCCTGCTTTCTTTTGCCGACGGGACTTTGTCGTGAGATTGAAATGCTATTTTGCAATTTCTGGTGGGGGGAAAGCGAAGGAAAGAACAAAACTCACTGGATGAGCTGGAAGCGGATGTGCACATCAAAGTCTAAGGGTGGTATGGGATTTAGGGATCTGGAGTTCTTCAACCGGGCTCTTCTCGCTAAACAAGCATGGAGGCTAATGCAGGAGCCCGACTCCTTATTAGCCAGGCTTATGAAAGCGAGGTACTATCCGCGGGGGTCGTTGCTTCAGGCTGAGGTAGGGTACAACCCAAGTTATACGTGGCGAAGCATCGCTACCGGTAGAGACGGGCTGTTGGAAGGGCTGATCTGGAGCGTCGGTAATGGAGCTGATATCAAGGTTTGGGATGATAGATGGATTCCACGACCAACAAGCTATAAGGCCATTGGGAATTTCTACGGGGGAGACCCGGAGATGCGTGTACTCGAGCTCATTAATTGGACGTCTGGCAGATGGGATGAGGAGCAACTCCAAAGGTACTTAATCCCTGGGGACATAGAGGTGATCAAGAAAATCAGACTTGTCGACGCTATGGACAATGATCAGTTGGTCTGGACACACACAAAGAATGGCATGTTTACGGTGCGATCGGCGTATCATGCATTCCTAGAGAGGGCGTTGTATGAGGTTGAGAGTGCCGGGGTGTCCGACGGTACTCAAACTTAAAGGGCGTGGAAAGCATTGTGGAAGCTCAAAATCATGCCAAAAGTGACCTCCATGGTCTAGAGGGCTGCTACAGGTATATTGCCATGCAAAACAAACCTTGCTCGACGAAGGATCACCGAGGATGGATGCTGCCATGTGTGCGGAAGAGAGGAAACGACAGTCCATGCCTTGTTCGAGTGCAAGCCTGCGAGAAGGGTATGGAAGAGACTTCCCAGAGTCGAAAGGTTCTGGGAGCAGTCGACAACCATACAGGAGGTGTTTGTTTCGGTCTTCACCGTAGGATCAACATTGGAGAGGCAGTGGTGGGCTACAATGACCTGGACAATTTAGAGGGATCGAAACAAGCGTTTGTTCGAAGGTGTGTTGAAGCAGCCTACAGAGCTTATCAAGGAGGTGGAGGAGCTGATTTCTGAGTTCGAGTCCTATAGAGAAGTGGTGACAAAACCTCGAAATGAGCAGCAGCGGGAGGGGCTGAGCAATTCATGGTCGAAACCACCAGATAGAACCTTGAAATTGAATTGCGATGCGAGTATTTCAGTGGCCGGGCAGACGGCGATCAGAGTGGTGTGCAGAAATCACCTGGGCGAGATGCAATTCGGGGGACAACGCGAGATTCAATACACAGACAGCGTCGAAGAGGCTGAAGCGGAAGGAGTGAGATGGGCGGTTCAGCTGGCTAAAGAGAGAGGATTCCAATGCATCCAAGTTGAGTCGGACTATCAGGCTTTGATATCCAAATTGCAGCAGGGAGTTCAGGGGAGAGGTCCTCTTTTTAACCTTATTTCATCTATTAAAAGCTTGGCGAGTGGGATTGAATTAGTGAACTGGTGTCATGTTAAGAGGGGGGGAATAAGGCAGCACATGCTATTGCTGCTATCAGACCTGTTAGTCACTTGCTTGCTTTTGATTTGTATGCTCTCCCAGACCCTGTAACTTCGGTGCTCTTACAAGAAATGGAATGAGATGTGGCGGGTTCTCAAAAAAAAAAGTATATTATCGAGCAATCCAATCTCAACAAATATTAAGGCCTAAAGATAAAGCCCACATTCATAGAGTTATATGGCACAATAAATTTTGAACTCACAATATTCCTGCAATATAAAATGCAATAATTAAAGAATATCAAACAGGTATATATTGATCAAACACTTTGACCTTGGTTTCAAAGGTCCAGTTTTGTCGTACAATCAAGGTATAATTGAGAAAAGAGATACATAATTAAAGATAAATGAAATTATAATGTATTTAATTACAAATCCGGCCTTTTAGCCCGGTTCCGCACCCCACACGCAACTTCGATGCACCCGTAACTCATCACTCTAGGAATTAATGTTGATTATTGATTTTGTCTTGTAAAGACCTGATCTCTTCGGGGTCAATGGCAACATCCTCAACCCTAGTATCATGGATGCTGGACCTCTTCTTCCTTGACTCGTCGTCGGTTGCAGTAGCTTGGGCTCTGGCTCCTCGGCGATTGAAGTACTTTTGAGCATGACTCGCTACTTGAGTAGGCGATCTTGTGACCACCATGCTCCTTGATATGCTTTTCCAGTCCCCTCTCTTGAATTTCTTCAGTCCAATCAAAAACAGCCTAAATTTTGTCAACACGTACAACACAATCAATATTAAAGGAATCCAAGTTTTTACTCCACACAATATTTTCACCGGGGGAATTTTAAGGTTCGTTACAAAATTATGTAATGTATAAAAAGATATAAGAATTTTAAACTTACGAGTAATGTAACCTCTAGTTTCGAAGCCGTCGATATAAATTATATTATGTGAATGTCAATCTAAATAAAATATAAAAGCAGTTTATTGAAATATAATTAAAGTGATTAATATCGCCTGAATTTTCAAACATTTCTAACTTTCTATTCAAAAATCAGATCAAAGAGCTATTGACGAGGAGAACAACTATTAGTAGTTTTTCAAAAGGATAGGGGTCACGTGACCCTCCAGATTGGTATTTAAAACTGACAATGTTGGAGTTGAGTATTTAAAAAGACTCCGGTGTCAAATTAGTATTTAAAACTACATCGATAGACAAATTGGTCGTAATTTCTGTTTTTTCATGGGTGTAACCCTCCTATTCAATAGGGATTCAGATCTTTTATTATGACAAAGAAACCGGTCCAAGCTAAACAAAGGATTCAATATACGCATAGGAGTCACATGCATGAAAATCGAAATTCCGACCAGAAAAAAATATCAATTTACCTATTGGTGCAATTTTAAATATCAATTTGTCACCGGAGTTTAAATCCAACCTAGTTTTACCTTTAATTGTATTTTGGCCATACCAAATTTGGTGATAATTAAGAATCAATTAATCAAGAATGAATGGAAGTAAAAACATACTTGTGTTCTTCGGGGGACCATCTTTTGGGGGCCTTCTTCCTCCTGCCCGTCAGTGGAGGTACGGACTCTATCGGCATTGGCATTGCAGGCACTGATAATGGTATCGCAGTCGACTCCGGCGGAATCACCTGCAATGGCGGCGGAATATACATCCCATTGCCGGAGTTGTTTCCGAGCGGCTGATGATTGCAGAAATTCATCATATCAGCGGAAGGCATCATGGTGGCCATCGCCGGCTCTTGGGCCCACCCGAAGCCGGACCCTCTGGCGTTTTCCGGCAACCGGTAGCCACTGTTAATGTTCATAAGCCTTTGATAAGTCATCATCATCATCCACTGGTGGATTTCTTGATCTGTCAACGGAAAGCGCCGACTCCGGTTCTCCATGGATGGGTCGCGCACCAAACTCAATCTAACGTTTTGGATGTTATCTATAGTTCTTAGCTAGGTTTATATAATTTATAGCTTTCGGTTTTCCTTCAATTATAAGATTAATTATGCTGATATATTTTTATTTTATCTTTTATCTTTTTTTTAATCGGTTGGAACAAGTTATGCAAGTTAGTTAAACTTTTTATTATTTTGGATATTATTTTTTTGTATCAAAAGATAAATTATATATTTATTTATGTTATGGATATAATTTTTGTTTTGTAGATAATTTTTTGTAGATGATACACCGATAATGATTCGGTTGATGTAGAAGCTCCTTTATGGGGTAGAATAATATTATTAAATGTATAAATATAATATTTGAAAATAAAAACTAATTATCAGTTTGTACTGGATTTGAAGATTAATTTACTCGTATAATTTGCATTGATGTTTTTTTATTTACAAAAAATACATTGAACGCTTAACAATGTGATGCAACGTCATTAAATTTTTGAATGTTTGATTGTCACGTCGAAAGTTTTCCGATGACGGCGCAAGCCTGGGAGGGGTCTTCGATTGGAGCCCGTTTGCGTGGTAACGGAATGATTTCTCTTGAAGAGATAATCGAGGATATACATGGGAAAGAGGGGGCGTCGGGCTTAATTGAGTTCTTCACCAATTCATGGATTGTGTGGACAGCCAGAAATATGATCTTGTATGATGATCGTCCGCCAAATATCCAAGTCTTACGAGATGGGTTTAGAAAGCTGGTAGGAGATTACAGGTCTATCTGGACAGATCGGGACGAGGCGGCGGGTGTGGTAATGCGACACGCTATTGGGGACAGCTCTTGGAAAAGGCCGGAGAGGGGGGTGTTGAAAGTTAACACCGATGCTGCCTTAATGGATGGAGGTTCTGTGTGGATGGGGGCTGTCGCAAGGGATGAGGAGGGGAAACTTGTGTGGGCTGCTGTCCGGAGGATGAGGGCTTGTTGGGATGTCCACCTAGCTGAAATGAAGGCGGCGCTTTTGGGAACGGAGGTGGCAGTTGCAATGGGGGCGACTAGAGTTCATTTGGAAAGTGATTCTATACAAATGGTGAATACTCTCCGTGATAGGGAGATCATACTATCCTATCCACAGTTGGTGGCTGAGGATATAAACATGGTGGCTTCAAATTTCATTTCATTTACTTTCGGTCATATACGTCGAACTGGTAATCTCTTGGCACATTCGGTTGCGAGACTAGTCCCACCGAATGGGGTCGATCATGTATTTGTTGACTCGTTTCCGCAAGGACTTTTGGATCTTGCGGAAATTGATCTGATATAATATAGGGAGCCACCGTTTTATTTCAAAAAAAAAAAAGTTTGGCCGAAAAAGTGACCGAAATTTTGTCGTATCAAAATTAATTGATTGAATGTGAAATAGTTTGTACTTTCTCCGTATCACAAAACTTGTAGTTTTGCTTTTTGACACGCTTTGTAAGGAGCGAATAATTCTATAAAATATTAATTTTTTAAATAATTTTTTTTAATAATTTCATAGATAATTGTATTAAGTATGAAATTATTTTTTAAAATTAATAAAATAATTGATATTTTATATAGTTTTTACCGTTCTTAAACGACGTGCCAAAAGTAAAACTACAAATATTTTGATACGGAGATAGTATTATTTTTAATATTTTTTAAAGTTTGTATTAATATTAGTTTCTGACGAGTGGTTCGTATTATTTTTGGTATTTTTTTTAGAAGGAAAGAAATTAAGGCAACAAATACGTAGTAATAAATAGAAATAATTTGGTGAAGTGTCCATTTTCATATAACCGTTTTGCTAAATATCCAGCCTAATCTTCCATTTTGCTAAATGTCCAAAAAAAAATTCATAATACCAACTATACTCCTACTTAGACCTGAGCAGACCTGGGCTAACCCGTCCGGCCCGCCCAATCCGTCCGGGAAAAAGGCGGGCTTGGGTAGAACAGTCGGTCCAAACGGGCCAACAGGCCCGACCCGGTAGGCCCACCGGACTAGGCTTGGACAGAGTATGAGGCCCAAGCGGGCCGGAAGGCCCGACCCGATATATATTAATTATATATATATAATGATGTGTTTTTATCATAATACAAATTATATATATATATACATACATACAAAATACATTACAGTGTTTTTGAATTATTTCATAGGTGTTATGTCTTTAAATTATATATATATATATATATATATATATATATATATATATATATATATATATATATATATATATATATATATATATATAAAGAAAACTCATTAAACTAAAAAGTATAGATTTATAGGTGTTATGTCTTTAAATGAGTTTTCTTCTTGGATATTAGCTAAAAGAAAATTTTAGTTACATAACCAGTTATGCGATCGGGTAGAGATTTCCCAATCCTTTATTAAAAAAAAAACTCGTTAGGCCCGGTGGGCGGGCTTGGACATGGTAGCAGGCCCACAAACCGAGCCCGACCCAAGCCCGGCCCGGTACAATAGGCTGCTAAAATGTCAAAGGCCCGGCCCAAGCCCGTCCAGCCCGACCCATACTCAGGTCTACTACTACTTCAATTTTAACATATCCATCCTTTCCCTCCAGATCTGTTCATCTCCATCCCTGTATCTAGAATCTTCGGCTCAAGGTTTTCTCTCTGATATTTGTTCATCGTTTCTGATTTCGTCAATTTTTATTTTGTAGATAAATTATATATTTTTTTTTGTAAGATGATCCACCGAAAATGATTCGGTTGATGTACAAACTCCTTTGTGGGGATAGAACCAGTATTCAGTAAGCGGGCATGTAAAACTAAACTAATGGTACGTAAAAGTCTACCATGTGGAAGAAATCTTACAAAATCATTCTGGATTGGCTCAACCGGAAAGAACTTGTGGGCAGTACCCATAAGTTATCGGTTCGAATCCCGGATGACTGCTCTTTATTTACCAAATTAAAGGAAGAAGTCTTACAATATTTAAGCTAATGAAGCTTAGCTCCCCATTATCCTCTCTCATCATCTTTCAAGAGAAGGGGAAAAACTTATATGAACAAAAATGTACATATACATAACAGAGCAAGAAACAAATTAACAAATAAAAAATTACACGATTACAACAGTCACCCTCCTAGAAGCTGTCTTTGTCCTGTTTTCATTCTGTTTTCCACTACTTGCAATCACAGTAGTCCACTCCTCATTCGGCAACAGTCCCCCGCCCACACCCATCTTTCGCCATTGCCCCAAGGGAGGAGGTCGAACCGAGGTGCGCTGATAAGAAGAGTGGAACAGTCGTGGAACTTCCTCACACTCTCCCCACCAGCTAACCGGTTGCTTACCTGGACACAGAATTGCCATTATTTCTTGAGGGGAGCATGTTGAGAGGTTTGGTATGGGAGTGTCCCTCCCACATTGATTATAAAAGAGTAAAAATGATGGGTTATAAGGAAGGGTGAAACTCTACACAATAGATTAAGCTTTTGTGTTAAGTTGGTGGATCACGATCTTATAATCGCAAAAATAATAATAATAAATCAATGTAATCCGACACGTGGATATTTCACAGAGGGTTAATTGTACAAAGATTTTCGAATAGTGGGTTAGTTATTGCAATTCCCTCTAAACCACCATCTACATATATTTTTAATTAAGTTAATTGATAAAAAAGTATAAATTAGAACTATTTATTAGTCATACTTACCAAAAATATTAATAGATAAATATTTGATATGTGTTATTTTATTTATATATATAGATTATTTTGGGTGGAAATAATTATTTATATCAAAATTAATCATTTGATAGTAGTTATTTTATTTATATTTATATTTTTTTTGGTAGAATAAATTATTTATATCTAGATTCATTTTTATTTTATATTTCCCGCACACTTAGTTATTATTTTAATTCTCACATATTGTAATACATATTTATTATTAATTTGGTAATATTAGGCTTTTTTTAATAGATAATTGATATAATTTTATAATATTAAGTTAATATATTCTCATGCACGGAACGGGGCAAAGTACTAGTATGATATAAAATGAAAATATAATAATTTAAAATTTAGAAATAAATAATATCAATAATCTTCTTGCTATGCCTAATACAGAAACACTCCCAAAATTTTGAAAAAGGATAAAATATAAGAGGATCCACAAAAATTTCCTTCCTTACTACGTAATTATAACTAATTAATATAACCTCTTTGTATGTAGATAGATTTATTATAAATTAAAGAAACCTCGTTATTATATATCTAGATTGCCTTTTTTTAAAACTAAAACATCAAATATAATCTCCGTTATATCTATCTTGTAAAAAAAAATCTTCACATAGATAAAACTTTCCATACAAACAATCCTACACAAAGGACATGATAAAATAAAATCATTATATAAATACATAAAGCTATGATCATACGCCGAATCCATCAATCACCAAGTACGCTCTTGATCGAGACGATGCAATCCCCAACTAGCACTAGCAGTAGCACTCGTTCGGATGAAAAATCGTTGGATGAGAGGTGGCGAGCGGTGAAGACGAAGCTGCAACAAGAGATACAACGCCTGCGGCAAGAAATCTTGGAAGAAGAACACAAAGGTATGGTGGCAGCGACTGCAGCGAGGATCGATTTTGGATTGAAGGACGACGACGTCGTTGATGAGACCGAAGGCGTTTTGTTGGAAGACCAACTATATATGAAATCCCCAACTAGTCCTATTTCGGATGAACAATCGGAAGATGAGAGCTGGCGACGGGTGACAATGAAGCTGCAACAAGAGATGGAGATGCATCGGCTACGGAGACAATCGGAAGATGAGAGCTGGCGACGGGTGACTATGAAGCTGCAACAACAGATGGAGATGCATCGGCTGCGGAGACAAGAAGTCTTGCAATCAAAGATTTCGTATCGGAAAGACAAGGAGCAGGCTTCTATTTCGGATGAACAATCGGAAGACGAGAGCTGGCGACGGGTGACGATGAAGCTGCAACAAGAGATGGAGATGCATCGGCTGCGGCTGCGGAAACAAGAAGTCTTGCAATCAAAGATTTCGTATCGGAAAGACAAGGAGCAGGCTTCGTTGGACGATATGTACCAAGACTATATATACGAAGAGCACGCCGAGTTTCGGAGGCTGCAGTGGAAACTCCAAAAGGCTCGTGTCGAAAACCTTGGTCTAGAGCTTGCTTCTATAATCGAAGGGCGTAGGGAACCCGATTTCCTGTCTCCATGGTACGCAACGAAGTCGACGACAACGTTCTAGGATCTGGGAATATGGGAGGCTACTACTTCGGCCATGACAAGTACTCGCTGTGATCATTAAGAGAAGTCGACCGGGTGTTTCAAGAACAAGATATATAAAGACTGATACACACTAAGGTCCCTATAGGATTACATTACCGTATTACTCGTTCGTATATTTTTTTGGCCTACTTGTTCTTGGATTTGTGTTTGTTAGTCTGGTTGATAACATAAACCGATATACAGCTTTGGATAATTTTTGGAATCAGTTCTTTATATATATATATATATATATATATATATATATATATATATATATATATATATATATATATAATAGATTGGAATGGAAGGTGTTTTACAACTTTATCCAAACCCCCACCTAAAAAAAAAAAAAAAACTTTAGCCAAATTGTTTTTGTTAGTGTGATTATTAAAAAAAATGGAAGTAATGCAATGTAAGTGTTCTGTTTTCTTTCCATGAGCCGGCAATGCGAGTCCGGTGGAATTCGGGTAATATCCATTCAGATTTGGTTAATATTGAGTGTGTTTGGGTCAAAATAAATTTTGCTATTTGAGCTAATTAAACTCCCGCCATCCAAAATACACTAAGAAAAAACTACGGGGGATAAGAAGATGGTAGATACTAGTAGTAGATTAGTAGCACAACAGAATTAGCATTAGACCAGATTCAATGTGAGATAAATACAAATTTCAATAAGATAATTTCGTATCATAACAAACTCATTTAAGCCTATTTAATACTCACCTCGTTCGAAAATATAAGTCCATTAACTTTTTGGCACGTATTTTAATGAGTTAAAAACTATATAAAATAATAATTTTTTTATTAATTTTTTAGATAACTATATACTTATTAGTACTCCGTAATATATATAAGACTATATAAAAAAAATAATGAAAAAAATATTATTTTATATAGTTTTTAACTCATTAAAAAGCGTGCCGAAAAGTCAATGGACTTATATTTTCGAACGGAGAGAGTATAGGTGAGGCATGAGATTCCTGAGAACAAATGTAAAAACTTCATATTTGGACTCAATTATCATCAGGTCGTAACTCGTAAGGTCTCGATTATGTCCCTGGCCTAAAAAACAAAAACAAAAAATGAAATTATAATTGCAACAACATCAAAATTAAGAAACAACAATCAGAATCAAACAATCAAACCTAATAATCGGGGTTTACCATTAAAGGAGGGTTCATCGTCATTAAAAAAATAAAAAATAAAAAGAATCAAGATGTTATAAATATTTTTGAAATGATGTTAGTTTTGTTAAATTGATAATTGAGAATGAATTTTTTTCATATGAAATCTTAATTTTTAGTAAATACCAACACAATTAAGCACAGGTAATCAACTAGTGACTTAACTATCTCATAAATTGATGTTAATAGTGGCGTTAACTCTCCTGTAATTGATGTTATTTGTTAAAAAAAAAAAAGTTGGGCTATTCTTATAACTAACCCCAAAAGTTACGCTATTTTTTGCAATTTCAGCTAAACTCCCGCCTTCCGAAATTTAGTCTCTTTCCCCTGCCCCTACCGGCCTTCCCCTTCCAATCTTCGATAACCCACACCCCCCGTCGACGATCTTATAGGATTTTTCTCCGTGCACTCTCTCTCTCTGGTGACGTTTCCAGAAATTTTCATCTCAAGGTGAGTTCTTATCACTGCTTTCGTTTTTCTGTTATTGAATTCCATTTTGGCCAGAAATTTAGGGTTTATTTGTATACAGTGTTGGATATTGGATTTACTGTATGAGTTGTGTTCGCCCTATTAATTTCAGAATCGAATCGCTTGTTCGTTTCCCCCCAGACCTGTTGATTGTGTTTGATCGCCAGTCTCGTTGATACTTGATAGTGAAATAGGTTTTAGGATCGATTGATTACTGTATCCTGAATTGGTGTTTGTATATTGGCTAGATCATCGCGAGGAGCTTGGCTGACTGTAACATTCATCTGAGAGGTGGGATGCAGATCTTGGTGAAAACCCTAACTGGAAGGACCATTGGCCTTGAGGTGAATAGCTCCGACACGGTTGGATTTCTAAAGACCAAAATTCAGGAGAAAGAGGGCAATCCACCTGACTGCCAGTGGCTAATTTTCGGTAACACGCAGCTGGAAGATGACAGGACCCTGGCTCACTATAACATCAGGATGAATTCCACTGTTCAACTAGTGCTTCATTTAGGGGGCAGTATGGAAATCTCTGTGCAGACAGTCACTGGCAAGTTGATCACCCTTAAGGTTGAGAGTTCAGACACTATTGAAAACGTCAAAACCCTAATTTGGGACAAGGAGTTTATCCCAGCAGACCAGCAGTCGCTAATTTTTGGTCGTACGCAGTTGGAAGATGGCAAGACCTTGGCTGACTATAACATCACGAAGAAATCGACAATCCACCTTTTGCTCCGTTTCAGAGGCACTATGGAGATCTTAGTGCAGACCCTCACTGGCAAGACCATCAAACTTGAGGTGAAAAGCTTCGATACTGTTGAAAATGTTAAGGCTAAAATTCGGGATAAAGAGGGAATTCCGCCTGACCACCAGAGGCTAACTTGTGACAGTAAACCGTTGGAAGATGGAAGGACCCTTGCTGACTATAACATTCAGAAGGAATCCACTATCATCCTAGCGATCTGTATCAGGAGTGTTATGCAGATCTTCGTCAAGATCCCCACAGGCAAGACGATCACCCTTGAGGTCCACAGTTCAGACACAATAGAAAGCGTTAAGATGATGATTTGGGACAAGGAATGGATACCTCTGGACCAGCAGAGGCTAGTTTTCGGTCTTAGGCAGTTGGAAGATGGTAAGACCTTGGCTGACTATAACATCCAGAAGGCATCAACCATCCACCTAGTGCTTCGTCCCAGGGGTGTTATGGAGATCTTCATAAAAACCCTCACGGGTAAGACTATAAGCCTGGAGGCGAAAAGCTCCAACACAATAGAAGACATCAAGGCTAAAATTCTGGACAAAGAGGGCATTCCACCTCACCATCAGAGGCTAATTTTTGGCAGCACGCAGTTGGAAGATGTCAGGACCCTGGGTGACTATAACATCCAGAAGAAATCCACTGTCATCCTGGTGATTTGTCCAAGGGGCGTTATGGAGATCTTTGTAAAAATGGTCACGGGCAAGACCATCACACTCGAGGTCAATGGCTCCGACACAGTTGAAATCATCAAGGCCAAAATTCAGGACAAAGAGGGCATCCCACCTGACCAGCAGAGGCTAATTTTTGGTATTAGGCAGTTGGAAGATGGCAGGACCCTGGCTGACTATAACATCCAAAAGGAATCCACTTTTTGACCTTGTGCTCCATTCCAATGGCTTACTGGTATCGGACACTCAACGACCAAGAAAGAGGGGGAAGCTAGAACTGGGGAATGAACCAATCTTTGCTAAAAATATACTTGGTAAGTAATTGACAGGGTAGATCAGTCTAATTTCAATTAATAGTTGAACTACAATCTAGGTTTGGAGTACTGTAAGTATATGTTTACCTTGTGCTCTTACTGTGCAATCTGAATGGTGTTGATATTGACTGAGCTCTGCAAGTGTCTTTCTTTGCGCTTTGGCTGTCATTAATTGTCTTATTGTGGAATCTGATGCTCTCTCCCCTCATTAAGAACTGCAAGGGGATATTGTAATGCTTCAATTTTTGTTTTCTTCGCTTAGTTTTCAATTTCATCTGGTGGTCAGTGAGTCGGTCCTATAATGTAGTAGCTCATTGCATTGCATTTCTAGATAAAATCCGTCGAGTAGTTTAAAAGATCGATCTCTCCTTGAGGGAACGACAAGTTTAAGCTAGTTGCTGAGATGGTTGCAGGCTTGCATTGCAGCGAAATGCGAATGTGTACAAGACTGCATCTGCGATGAAGGATGGAGTTGAAGGGAGGATTGCCCGTCTGGTCTTTCAGGCACTCAACATTCATATGTCTGCATCATCCTTTGTTTCAAACTCACATGCAAAACTAGAAATGTTTTACTAAAGCAGTCAATTGAACATAAATCATAAAACTTGCTACTATTAACATAAATCAATAAAAACCATTTCAATTATTTGAAGGGTTAAATGTAGGGATGAAATGGATAGACAAACCTTAAGTCATATGTCGTTGTGAATGTCAATAGACTCAATACCCACAGGAGCAGAAGAGACGGACGGTTGGTTTTGCATAGTGGGCGGTTATGGTAATTTACGGTTGGTTGAATACTGGGCGGTTATGGGGTGGTGTAGGGTTTTAAACATACACTTGATGTTGATGTATGTGTATCCTCGTTGATTCATCCATCCTCCCAATCTCCTCTGATTCCTCTAATCTTCTCCGATCTCAAACATTGAATCTTTCGATTCTCTCCCAAGGTACTCCCCTTTCCTTTAATTTCTGATTGTGTGGTTCTTGCTTTGATGATCAAGTTCTCAATTTGCTGGCTTTTGCCGATCATCGTCTCTCTCTCTCTCCCTCTCTCTCTCTCTCTCTCTCTCTCTCTCTCTAATCTAATCTCTGAATCCTTTTTTTTCTTCAGTGAATTTGAAAATCTAACTTTGGTTATTGAATCGGAGGTTCAGTTTCGAACTGTTAATTCCACGATTCCCTAAGATAATTCGATGCCACAAGGTTGGGATTCTTAAATCGTCCACTCCGTATGATGGAATTTACATGAATTTGAGGAAATTGGTTCTATTGCTTAATAAACTAGGAGTATATACTATATAGCAGATCGATCCATATATAAGGTGTTCTTAGGTTTTAATTTGTTATGTTTCAGATCGATTTATATCTTCTGTATTGATGAATCGTGACTTGCTGAGATTAATGAAAGATGCTTTGAAATAACAGATGCAGATCTTTGTGAGAACCTTGGCAGGAAAGTGCATCATCCTGGAGGTTGAGACTCGAGAGTTCGGATACCATTGATAATGTGAAGGCAATGATCCAATACAAGGAAGGGGTCCCTCTGGATGAGCAAAGGGTGATCTTCGCTGGTAAGCAGCTTGAAGCTGGGAAGACCCTAGCTGATTATAACATCCAAAAGGAGTCGACTCTCCACCTGGTTATGCGTCTCCGTGGTGGAATGCATACCAGCAGAGGTTGATCTTTGCGGGTAAGCAGCTGGAGGATGAGCCTACCTTGGCCGATTACAACATTCAGGAGGACTTCTGTGCTGTTGTGTAAGGAAAAAGATCTATGTGTGTGTGCTGTTTCTAATTTTTAGTTGTGTCTGAAAACAATTGTTGTTAAATCTCATGGTTTGGATTGGGCTATGTGCTTTATGTTTTGCTTATTTGACGCTTCCAGTTTGATAGGTAATTTTGATCCGAATATATGAATGAACACAAACATAGATAAACGGTTGACCAGAGTGATACCTGCCGGTCTTTGATTTGACCCGAATAAGATCTCTTCCTTATAATTATTTTAATTTTTTCATTTTAAAACATACTAATAATGTGAATTACTTATAACAAGACCTGATATAACTAAATAGAGTAAATAAAGTTTAATAGTAAAAAATTAAGATAATTAAAAATAGTAATCAATGTTATATGTATCTATATACATATACTAAAACTGATGCATCGTATGGATGATTCTATGAAAAGTATTCCCCTAAAAAAAGTGATGCATAATGCACGTCATGTATCGGTATACCTATATCGAAATATGGTTGCTTAATATATGAATAATTTTTAAATTTAGCCCTTAGACAAACGAATTGCCTAAATTATCCTCTTACCATATATGACAAGTAAGCATATCTATCTATATTAAAAACTCAATGCCTTTTATACCCTGCTGAACAACCCTTTTAATTTGAATAAAATAATAATACTACGGGGCACTAGCCCCCCTAATTACCAAAAAAATAAAAATAAAAACTTAATTAGGTAATGCATAAATTAAAAAATTATATATGTAACAAATATAATCTCTATCTATCTATCTATCTACATTAAAAACTAAATTAGGTAATGCATGAATTAAAATATATATAGATCTTACAAATATAATCTCGATCTATTTATCTTGTAAGAAAAATCTCCATATATATAGATAAAACTTTCCAAACAAATAATCCTACACAATGCAATTGGATAGATCGATAATGAGTATTATAAATAGAGATAGATAGGATGAATCCAGCAATATTAATTCATCAATCATCAGGTACTCTTAATTGCTTGCTGTTGAAGACTTTGGATCAGCGATCTATGGAATCCCCAAATAGCAGTCTTCGGGAGGAACAGTTGTTAGAGGAGAACCTGCAACAACAGACGCAATGGCTGCTCAACCAACTCTTGCAAGACGAAGACGACGAGGAACTGTTGTTAGAGGAGAACCTGCAACAAGAGAAGCAATGGCTAAGAAGACTAATCGAGACGATGAAATCCCCAACTAGCAGTAGTAGTAACACTCGTTCGGATGAACAATCGTTGGACGAGAGGTGGCGAGCGGTGAAGACGAAGCTGCAACAAGAGATACAACGGCTGCGGCAAGAAATCTTGGAAGAAGAACACAAAGGTATGGTGGCGGCGACTGCAGCGAGGATCGATTTTGGATTGAAGGACGACGACGTCGTTGAGGAGACCGAAGGCGTTTTGTTGGAAGAGCAACTATATATGAAATCCCCAACTAGCCCTATTTCGGATGAACAATCGGAAGATGAGAGCTGGCGACGGGTGACGATGAAGCTACAACAAGAGATGGAGATGCATCGGCTGCGGAGACAATTGGAAGATGAGAGCTGGCGACGGGTGACTATGAAGCTGCAACAACAGATGGAGATGCATCGGCTGCGGAGACAAGAAGTCTTGCAATCAAAGATTTCGTATCGGAAAGACAAGGAGCAGCCTTCGTTGGACGATATGTACAAAGACTATGTATACGAAGAGCACGCCGAGTTCTGGAGGCTGCAGTGGAGACTCCAAAAGGCTCGTGTCGAAAACCTTGGAGTAGAGCTTGCTTCTTTAATCGAAGGGCGTAGGGAACCCGATTTCCTGTCTCCATGGACGTTCTATGATCATTAAGAGAAGTCGGGTGCTTCAAGATCAAGATGAAGATGTTCGGAACATTAATAGACTGAAATAGCCTAGGGTTTAATTCAGATTGATATATTATTACTTCACTTTTGTTCACAATTCAGTAATACAATTTGAATTTGTTTTATGCTCCATAATTCACTAAAAATATTTGAATTTCATCCAATATTTCTGATTTATGACGTAATTCGTGAGGTGTACAAGATTTTACCATATTTCATCGGTATCTCTAAATTAATTTATGTTATATTTGCTTCACACTCGACCTTCGAATAAAACTTAGACCTAACAGAATTTACTCCTCTAACCCTCTTGTTTATTTATTATTTTATAAAAGCAAAATTATACGTAGTATATAAAAAAAAGACCATGAATAAAAGAGAAATAATCTTTATAAAATTATAGTTGCAGACACATATTCCAATTAAAACTTTATAAAATAATCTTTTATATTAAGAATTTGCTAAGTTTTCAACCTAATAAAAAAACTTAAATAAGATTAAAATAAATTTATGGAACACTCTGTTTATTACTCCGTAGTACGGTGGTATTGTTTTTCTGAACACTCTATTGGAATAATTTTTATAACTAATACCGGAGTATATTTGTACATCATATAAAAAAATATCATTGTATAACATAATAAACTAATTAAAAGCTATAAAAAAATTTATGAAATAAGATTTTTTACAAAACTGAAAAAAAGGAATAATTTGGATTTTTTTTGTATCCAAAATAATAATTATATAAGAACTAAATATATATATATAGTAACCATATGATAAATGAAATGTCAATTAAAAAAACTTAATAATGAACAGTTTTTTAAAGGGGAAAAATTACTTATGTGAAATTTAATAATGAACAACTATTGATTTACTTTTAAAAAAAAGAAAATTTGTTGAAATATCACCATTTCCTAATCTAATTCATAAATTGGCCGTTGTAACACCCAATTAATTTTTTTTAGGCCCTTAGCAGCTTTATTCTCTCCTTTCTCTTCTCTCCAGAAATCTGTCATCACCGGATTTCATCGTCCCTCCTCCTCCCACATATTGCTCTCCCATCAACGGATTTCATCGTCCCTCATGCTCGTGGTTACCGTTTTAGATCATCGGCTCGCCGGACCCTAAACGGAGGCGTCGCTTAGTCGGTCACCCTCGTCGTTGTCTTAGCTTCCAGATCCGGTGTGTTCTTCATCGGATCCGAGCCTCCTACCGTACCACCATAGCAGATCTGGTTCTTGTCTTCCTTCTTCTACCCAGATCTGAATCCCTCGCACCAGATCCAGTTGCTCCGGTCACCCTCCTCCTCAGATCCGGCATCCATGGAGGTCATTTCACCCTTCCGGCGTCCATGGAGGTCATTTCACCCTTCCGGCGTCGATGAAGACGATGCTAAGCTCGGATGGGCCTCCTGATGCTGAGACGCTGCCGAAGATGACACGCTGATGCTGAGGCACCGCTGGCTGATGCCGAGACGCTTCCCCTTCTGCCTACTCCCTCCTTCCAGTTGCCGAACTGGTAATCTCCCTCCTCCTTCCCCTTTTGCTGATCCCATTCGCCTTATATTCTAATTGATAGAGATGTAAACGTTGCTGGACTGATTTGTGCTTGCTTCATATTTAAGGCTTGGATTTAAATTTATCCAAAAACCTTCTACCGATCTCACTGAAGCTGCAAGCTTTCTTTAGGTTGTGATTTTGCTCTTTGCTACTACCTAGATTTGGCATGTTTAAACGTTCTCTTCATTGAGCTGATTTTTCCGTGAATCTTAAAATGATGATTCTGTCGTTGATGCCACTTTCTTACTTTATTTTTTCAGATCTCATGAAAGAGATAAGACATTTGTGAGCTATTTGCATTTTCAGTTGTGTGCAGGGTTCTAGAGATATTATTTAAAATAATATATGCACATGATGATACATCTATGAGCTATTTGCAATTTCAATTGTGTGATTGCTAACACCTTGTTGTCTTTTTGTAAAATGCAGGCTGCCAGTTCATTGTCTTGTGCTCGTCGAGGATGGGTAAATGTTGATGTAGATAAGATTGAATGTGAGACGTGTGGTGCTAACTTGAAATATATAGCTAGTGCTCCCTGGATGTCCTCAGAAGGTGACCAATATTGCATTTCTACATTTTATACTGTATTTCTATTTTATTTTATTTTTTTTGCCATGTTCCTTCTGCGCTAGAGATGAAATGTGAAGCTTTGATGATTTTGTGTCACTATGGAACTTTAGTCATAAGCATGTTGGCATGCAACAAATCATCTCTGCAAAACTGATTAAAGTTCAGCATATTGTGTTCATCTATGACATTTATCCAGCAGTGTAATTTGTATTTATTTGATGAAGTTCATAACTTTAACCTATCCCTTTTATTTGGTCACACTAGAAGTATCTGGTGAACAACCTTTGTCCCATTTGGCATCTCTAGTGGATGGACACCCTTGGATGAAATAGTCACAAGCATTCCATATTAGCACTGTAGTAGGAGCTCCTCACAGTCAAGCTATTCATGAAAGGGGAGGGTTGAGTTGCTTCACTTGATGCTCAGAATTAATTTCATACATGCAACTCATACTTGAGCTTTTTACTATGAGTTATGAGAACATAGTGTATGGAATTATAATTACAGCAAGCCTTCTAAGTTTTAGTAGCTTTGAATATCTAGTTCATTTGCTTCTTTCTTCTCTGTAGCATTTCTGTTAATTGGTTTAGAAAAAATGCATCTTACTGAATCTAAATTCTGATCTAGTGCAAAGTAAGTAAAACAACATACTTTTTGGCATTGTCATCAAGGCAACGCTGCTGTCAAGATCTCCAAGTTGCTGTCATAGTAATTTTGTCGTGTAGTGGTGTATTAGGAGTACCGGGCCTTAGTTTGTGTGAGAGCATCATCTTATGTTCTTTTGGGCCTGTTGTGTGGGCCGGAGCTAGGCTAGAACTGTTGGGTTGTTTCCCTCAACTTGATAGGAGATGTCCGATATAAGGCTTTGCTTTTATTTCAACCCATATATATCTTTATATTGTTATATATGGGATAAAATATGGTTGGCCTAGTTGGTAATGGTCTTCGGATATTTGTTATTGGATTGGGGGAAATAGTGGTAGGAAATCCAATTGTGGATTCGTAGCATATTTTTGTTCGTGAGACCCATAGTTTGGTTTCACGATTTGTCCTTCTTGGTTTAACCACCACATCTATATATTTACGTTTTCAGATCAATGAAGTGTAATCACAAACGTGTCATCAGTGAATAAAAGTAGAATCGATGAAAATATATCGATATACAATTGATTAAATTAAAAAATAAAAGTGGCATCAAACGATTTGATTAAAAAAATGACATCAAATAATTACATTAGAAAAATGGCATCAAAACACTGATTTGAAAAAGTTGCATCACATTAAAGAAAAAATTGTCATCAAAACATTACCTTGAAAAAATATGGCATCACGAAAACATTACCTTACAAAAATATGGCATCATCAGTAAATAAAAGTAGAATCGATGAAAATATATCGATATATAATTGATTAAATTAAAAAAAAGTGGCATCAAACGATTTGATTAAAAAAATGGCATTAAATAATTACATTAGAAAAATGGCATCAAAACAATGATTTGAAAAAGTTGCATCACATTAAAGAAAAAATTGTCATCAAAACATTACCTTGAAAAAATATGGCATCACGAAAACATTACCTTAAAAAAATATGGCATCACGGTAAAAAAAATATCATCATAAAATATCATCAAAAAAATGTCATCAGTAGTCAACGGTAAAAAAAATGGCATCAATGGTCAATGTGGCATCACAGTAAACAAAAAAATATCAGCAAGATTTGAAAAAAGTAGCATTAAAAAAGTGTCATCAATCCATTTTATTATAAAAGTGACATTAAAGCGAAAATAAAATGTAAAAAAAATGGCATCAAAACGACAAAAAATGGCATCAGTGGTTAAAAAAAAAAAAAAAAAACTGTTGACCAGCGTTGACCGGTCAACGGTCAACGTTGACCGGCGTTGACCTTGATAGTCAAATTGGGAAGGGTGCTAGGTTAGTTAATTAATTTTGTTTGGGTGCTAGTTAGCTAATTAGATATTTATAATGTGTTAGTTGTCAAAATAACCCTTAAAAAATCTTATGTGAATTTTTTTTAAGAGTATATTTTAATAAATTGTTTTTCATAAAATAATCTTTAATTTTCAACTTTTTATTTAAAATAAATAGTTTATTTTCTTTTATTATTAAGTATACTTATAAAATTAATAGCTAATATATATGATATATTAATTAACCTAACCGTATATTGCAAACAAATGACTATTATTCTTATTAAAAACCAAACTTATAGATAAAAATTTACAAATATAAGATAAATATAATCTCCATAGATTAATTAGCTTGTAAAAAAAATCCATATAGATAAAACTTTCCAAACAAGTAGATTAGATTATGTGATAAAATAAAATCACACACTGGCTTCCTAAATAGATTAAGAAATTGGAAAACAAAAACAAAAAAGATGAAAGTGGTAACGGAGGAAGACTTGGCGCGCCGAAAGATATCCAGCATCGATCTTAAAGCCGAGCTTATACTTCCCTCCAACGATCCGATCTATGACTGAACAAATAGAGAGATCGATTGAAACCTCCTCATAGAGTCGGAGGAGGTTCGGATAACAATTCATATATATAGGTTTGAATCGATTTCTCTATTAGTTCAATCATGGATGGAATCGTTGGAGGCAAGTATAAGGTTGGTCAAAAGATCGATCGATTTCTTCTTCTCTTTAACAACGATAAGTTTTCTTCTCTTTAACAAATTGCAGGCTTTGTACTGAATTCTTTCTTGGTATTTAGTTATTGAATTTCTTGTGCAGCTACGCTACATAGTGCAGTTATTTCACAATATCAAATCCTTTCTTGTCTCCTTCCTAATTAGATTAGAATTGAAACTCTTACCAAAGAAACAATTAAATTAAATCATCATGTATTATAAAATACATATAGATAATAGATACGATCAGTGGATCCATCAATATATCACCAGGTACAACAATTAGGGTTCTTGGACCAACTATGAAATCCCCAACTAGGCCTATTTCGGATGAGCATGCAATCGGTAGATGAGAGTTGGCGATGGATGACGATGAAGCTGCAACAAGAGATGGAGATGCAGCGGAAGCTGCGGAAACAAGTAGTCTTGCAATCAAAGATTTCGTATCGGAAAGATAAGGAGCAGCCTTCGTTGGATGATATGTACAAGGGTTATCTATACGAAGAGCAAGTACGCCGAGTTCTGGAGGATGTAGTGGAAACTCCAAAAGGCTCGTGCCGAAAACCATGGACTAGAGCTCGCTTCTATAATCAATGGTCGTAGTGAACCCGATTCAATCCCTGTCTCGGTCTCCATCGCACGCAACGAGTTCAACGACGTTCTATGATCGATCTGGGAAAGGGAGGCTACTACTTCGGCCATGACAAGTACTCATCATGATCTAATCAAGTAACACGTACTATAGATGATTCATGTGGTGATCACACATATATACTGAGATTTTCTTAGGAAAATTTCGGGTTTTTGAATTGAAGAGGATCGAAGATATATCTACTTGCATATATTGTTCCGACAATTCAGTTCATCAATATATACAGTTGAATTTGCTTTCATTTGGACTGCTTATTCTCGGATAGGATCTAATTAGTAATTAAACTTCTTCTGTAATTAAGTTCATCAAGTACTCATCATGATCTAATTAGTAATTAAACTTCTTCTGTAAAAGATACATAAAGGGTTGTTATTTGAGTTAAACGAACTTCGCGAGTATTGCTCATTCATATTTAGATTGTTTTGAAACGAGTCCAGCTCGAGTCGAACCTAAATTTAGACTCAAGTTTTAAAATGTGTTTATACCTTCCTGCACGGGTTCGAGCCGAGCTTTTTTCCAAGCATTAAACAACTTTATTTCATTAAAGCATAAGTAGATTAAAGAAAATTTTAAATTTTTCATAAATTCGAGCTTAAAACGAGCGAGCCGAGCTTTGAACCGAGATTTAAAACGTGCTCATACTCGACTTGTTTAGAAAATGAACAAGTTCGAGCCGAGCTCGTGCTACTAACGTTAGGATAAATTTTTGGAACAAATTCTCGGATTTTTGTTCCATAAACTTCCTTTGCATATATATATATATAGGGGTGGCTCCTGTGGGAACACTCCTTAAGATAGGAACCTAGGAACAGATCTAGACCATAAAACCTAACAAAATCAATGACCGAGATTAACACTGATTTTTTTTTAAAAAAAAAAAACAAATCAATGGCACAACTGAAAAAAGTGTACACGTCTTGTTTTTTTGGGTTGAAGGCACGCGCCAATGGCGCCATACTATATATATACGTCACGCCACTTTTTTTCTTTTTTTCTCTTTTTCATTTGGTTGTTTTTTATTGTGTTTATTTTTTTTATTTATTTACAAGATTAATTATAATATTTGTAGTAAAATTATGTTATTCGGTTAAATTAAAAATATTATTCGTATGTAAATGGACGATTATTAGGTTAAATTAGAGAGATTAATCATATGTACGAGAACGATTTTTATGATTTTATTATTCGGTTAAATTAGAGAGATTAATCGTATCTAAGAGAACGATTAATCGTATGTAAGAAAACAGTTAAATTATATAGATTATTCGTGCATAAGAGGACGATTGTTTACACACTTAGATTATTCGATTATCAAGATAATTTAGTTGAAATTAAATTATTCGGTTAAATATGAAAGCTTATTCGTATTTAAAGGGTGATTATTCAATTAAATTTTAGAGATTATTCAGTGTACATTATTCGGTGAAAATTATAGATATTATTCGTATTTAAAAGAACGATTAATTATTTCTAAATTTATTAGTTTTGAGGAGGTTAAAATAATCAACCAAATTATTCGGTGAAATCACAAAGAGTTTTCATATGTAAGAGGAAGTTTGAAACAATTATATATAAAAAATTATGTATTATTGAATGAGTGGTTTTGAATTGGAAGAAAATTACATATTATTCGTTGAATCAAGAATCATTATTTGTTTCTATAAACGCAATTTGGTTGGATTTGACCTAAAAATATATACAAAAATGGAAAAATTATATATGGAGTATAATAATTGCCAAAAAAATGGCAAAAAAAAAACAAAAAATGATTATTTGGTTAAATTTAATATATTATTAAATTTAATTTGAGAGATTATTCATTTAAATTGTAGAAATTATTCGTATGTAAGCGGGTGATTGTTTACATATTTATTAATTTTAGAATGTTAAAATAATAATCAATAAAATTGTACATTATTCGTTGAAATAATAAAGATTGTTCGTATGTACGAGGAAGTTTGAACCAATTATATATAAAAAATTTAATTAGTGATTTGTAAGAAAATTATGTATTGTTTGGTGAATAAAAAATAAAAAATTACAATTATGTTATGTTTGACCCAAAAATAATTATACATATATACAGTAATAAAAAATGGTTAGGTGTATAATAATTGCAAAAGAAAAAAATTTAAAAAGAAAGGCATTACGTAAAAATGGAAAAATGAAACAAATCGTGGGTGACAGACTGACAGTGGATCACACGCACAGTAGTAGAGGGTAGTTAAACTTAATCGTGGGTCCCACTATTTTTTTAATTAAAAAAATCATAAATTTCCATTTAATCTCCACCATCTATTTTATCCAATCCAACGATCCTGATGTGTTCCTATGTTCCTACCCTAAGGAGTGTTCTCATTCGATCCATACTATATATATATATATATATATATATATTTTTGAAACAAGATAAGGGTTAGGAAATCCGCCACCGAACAGGCTTCTTTCCTAGAGCGTCCGAGAACCCGAAGTTCTGGATCAGTAGCCAAGCTATCATCGGCAGGGATGCAGTAAGCCAGACGCGCAATCTTTTTAGCAACCGCATTAGAATCCCTGAAAACATGACGAATAGCAACATTAGCGATAAATTTAATATTTATAGTCGTATCAGCCATCAGCAGCTCGATATTCCAAGGGCACGACCAGTCGCCCAGGAGAGCTTTTATAACGACCAAACAGTCTCCCTCTATTAAGAGATTTTGAATGCCCAGCAACTTAGCCCTGGCAACCCCCATATGAAGGCCTAAGGCTTCAGCGTACACCGCTGATGTATTATTACAAATACCCGATCCGAGCGAACATAATTGCCCTAGGTGGTCGCGAATGACAAAGCCGTACGAACCCTCCCCGGACTGGCAGTGAGAGCCGTCGAAGTTAAGCTTGTGATGACCGGTTGGAGGCTTTTCCCATGCTTGAGAGTGGTTCCTTGACATCCCGGAGACAGTAGATCCGATGTTAATGCCCCTTGAGGGTACGTTAGATATCCTATTGTGAGTGTCATCTATTTTATCCAAGCGATCCGCCCAAGTCTTCTGGCTAGAGTTACAGAAAAGCGCTATTGCCTGACAAGAAGTTGACTTGGTGTGTTGAAATATCAGCTGGTTTCTAAAGAACTAGAGAAAATAGAGATAAGATGTTAGAAAAAAACCGATTTTTTTTCCTGTTTCAGGTACGAATGCGATGAACAAACGGATGAAACTAGATCATAATTAATGTTTATTATGTCATGGTCAATTACTAAAAATGACAAGACATTCCCATGATTTTTTAAAAATAAATAATAAAGTACTATTAAAAAAATATTTGAATAATCTGCCAAATTTAGATACTAATCCTTATTTTTTTGAACAAGTAATAATTCGAAATACCAAATAAAGAGTCCGATAAATCGATAGGACACAAGAAACGTCAGAAGTTAAACCAACCCACAATCTATGAACTAATAATCAAAGCAAGATGAAGAAAAACAACCCTCAAACTCTAAACCAAACAGAAGTCCGATTCTGAAAGAGTCAGCAAGAGTAGTAATATTTTCATCAAGTGCTACTTAAAGTTCTTTTAAATCAAAATTATTGATAAATTAAAAAAAAAATTAACAATATTATAGTTGATAATTCATATACATTTGAAAAAACCATGAAAATGTTTTTTTTTTCAAAAATAAATATGAGTAGAAATCACAAAATAGTAGTAATATTTTCATCAAAATTATTAAAGTATATTTTTTTAAGATATTTATTTGAATGTGTATAAATCATATCATATCATTTATAATACTGATATATTTTTTTTAAAAAAATATCAATAATTTTTATCTAAAATAATTTTTGTACTAGGTGATCGATCTCATGCAACTCCATATATAATGTTAGCTAGATAGATTTCTTTCCTCTTTTATATATACTTCCCTTAACTAATCTGTTAGGGTCGATTCTTACCATATATATTGCAGATAGATATATATAAATCATATAATCAAATTAATTAGCTCTTACCATATATTGCTTACAGATAAATAAAATACAGTATATTTTTTTCAAAGATAAATCCTAGAGGTACAATAGGAGTATTTATGATCAATCTATATATATACCCTGTTTAAAGCAATCAATCAGCAGGTCGACTTATACATAATTTCTACCTGGCTTCCAAATAAGAAACCTCTCGATCGCTCTCTATTTAAAGTCATCACCAGCTGCTCCGTCTTTATATATTCAAACAATTAACTAATCAGCCACCGCGCCATGCCTAATTCAGATTCAGATTTTGATTGTAGTTCTCCGACGACGATGACGAAGGCCTCGATTTCTTCGGTTGTTACTCCTCTTGTTGATACGGCCGGTTCAGATTTCGTAAGTACATAGCAGCTTTAATTAATTATATATATGAACTTTGCAACTCCTTAGGCCTTTTTATGTTAATTAGGTTGAATTTTCTAGGCCGATTAAATTTTGTTTAGTTTATAAATTTTCTTACGCTTTGATCATGTTCGTTTGAAATTTGTTCAACATTGCTTATTCCTTAATTGATTTGTCCCTTATTTCAAAGGCATAGATTAAAATATTTCAATTTGGGAAACAGATACATATGAAAGATATGCTTAATTATATACTGTAAGTAATTATCTGAAAAGATGTTTACAATGAATCCGATAAGTTAAGTTAGATTAATTTATATTACTATGATACACATAAAATTGAATTCTTCCTGTATCTTTACATTCTTTTAATTTGATGAATTTATATATATAGGTCTACGCGGGAACTACAATGGACTACGATGCTATATCCGAAGTACTTTCATGGATGCCTGCAAAATCAGCCATCAAATACTCATCCGCCCTCTGCAGACCGCTGCATAACATCCATTAGGAGCCGAGCTTCGTCGAGAAACAATGCCTTCATTCTCACGGCCGAGACACCGCCTTCTTTCTCCAACCTGTGTACGGGTCCTATCCGATCTCCGTCGAATTCCTCGCCCTCCCATCACCGGACTCATCCGGAATCCTACCCGAATCCCTCGACTCCATCCACCATCATGGGAGCATTGCTGCCTCCAGCAACGGCCTCCTCCTCCTCGCCCGCAAGCGCGGGTTCGACTTCCTCTCGGCTCAATGCTCGAGCTCCGACGTCGAACTCTCGGTGTTCAATCCCGCCACGGGGACGCTGGCTTCACTCCCCTCCCCCGTGGGCTACAACATCCTTCTTCGAGACGGCGTCTTCGGGTTTAGCTCGGTCATCGAATGCTGCTCCGGAAACACGACCAACTCAATATTCCCTAACGACTACAACATTGCACTCTTGGTCGAGACCCAACCCGACCCGAATATCCTCTTCGGTGGCTGGGACGGATGGCGGCGTCACCTCCTCATATACACTAATGGCAAATGGGAGGAGGAGCTTTGCGATGTCGATATAAATGGGTGTGAGTTGCGCTTCGATATGCCAGTTGCGGTTTACTCAAAGGCTACAGAAGGGCTCGTGGTGCACTACTTGTGCGACGATGGCAATGGCCCTTGCAATATAGTTGCGTTCGACATACGAAAGAAGCGGCTATGGAGGAGCATCAAGTTGCCAAAGATGGACGAGGATCGCGGTTTGCGGATATTCAAGTGGAACGAGACGGGGATATGTTTGGTGAGGCGGTTCAAGGGGGTGTTCCAAGTGTGGGTGATGGACGAGTGTGGGGGTTTGAGGCGTTCAGATTCGTGGAGGAAGGTGATGGAGATGACGGAGGAGGAGATGGGGCTGGATGCTCGAGAGGGGAATGTGGAAGGATTCGGCATTGCGAGTGGGAGAGGTTTGTTGGTTGTGATGAAATCGCGGGTTTATGTGTATGTGATGGAGGGGGGGAACCGTGGGAGGTTGGAGGTGGTTGGGGAGTATATGCTCGATGGTGTGGGTGCCGGTGTCAAGATCACGTCGTACGCTAATACGCTTCGGCCTGTTTGTGTGTGAAAAAACCACTTCTCCTTGTAAAGATTAGCCTTGTTGAATTTTAACCTTGAGTAGGATCCATTGTCGGGTTCCAAATCTAATTGATTTATTTAAAAAAAACATATGTGAAATTTTATTTTTGTTAATGAGTATATTTGTATAAATTGTTTTTTCATAAATCTATATATAACCTTAATTTAGAAGACTTTGCTTACGTGTCAATCTTAGAGGAGTTTTAGGAATATTGACCAATTATTATTTTTTTCCTTGATTTTTTTATTTCTCCTTTTCTCTTTTTTTTTCCATTAATTTTTTTTAATCCTCCATTCTCTTTTATACTTAACATATTTACTAACAATCTATATATAACCTTAATTTAGAAGACTTTGCTTATGTGTCAATCTTAGAGGAGTTTTAGGAATATTGACCAATTATTTTTTTTACTTGATTTTTTTATTTCTCCTTTTCTCTTTTTTTCCATTAATTTTTTTTTAATCCTCCATTCTCTTTTATTCTTAACATATTTACTAAAAATTGGGCTTAATTCAAAACATTGAATTCAATCTAATATAACAATTAGGCTTAACTAACATTTATGTACTAACAATTGAGTTTAATTCAAAACATTGAATATAATTATTAGTTGTGACACATCACATTTAAATGCATGATTCAGATTTCAAAATTTCTAAAAAAGTTACAATGATATTGATATTATTATTACTGGGTGATTTAAAATATCTACATTTTTGTATTATACTTTAGACGAGATATAAAAAAATTATTTCATAATTATAAGATACATTTATGGTAAAGTTTTTTTTATCTTAACTTATTAATATTTTATTAATATTTTAGTTTTAAAAAACAGCGCCATGGCGCGGGAATTGTACTAGTAATCTTTAATTTTCACCTTTTTAGTTTGAAAAAATAGTTTATTTTATTTTTTTGTTAACTATACTTATATAAAGTTAATAGCTAATATATTATCTTCTTACCGTATATTGCAAACAAATAACTAGTATTATTATTATTATTATTATTATTCTTATTAAAACCCAACCTCATAGATAAAATTTACAAATATAAGATAAATATAATCTCCATAGATTTAGCTTGTAAAAAAAATCTCCATATAGATAAAACTTTCCAAACAATTACATTAGATTATGTGATAAAATAAAAATCACATATTTGCTTCCTACTTAATCGATTAGAAATTGAAAGAAAGAAAAAGATGAAAGTGGTAACGGAGGAAGACTTGGCCGAAAGATTCACCACCGATCTTACGGCCGAGCTTGTACTTGCCTCCGACGATCCGATCCGATCCGATCTATGACTGAACTAAAGAGAGATCGATTGAAACCTCCGAGATCAAACTCGAAAAAATCGGAGGAAGTTCGGATGACAATTCATATATAGGTTTCAATCGATTTCTCTATTGGCTCATCCATGATGGAATCGTTGGAGGCAAGTATAAGGTTGGCCAAAAGATCGTTGGAGCCTTTAAATCTTCGCCTGTCTCGATATTTCTGTGGTATGTAACGTCGATCGAGTGCATTGTATGATCTGAAGAAATTGATTCCTTATACCAATTTCACTTCCAACAAGCATAACAAATAAGTCAAAAATAAGATTTTTTTTTTTAAAGTCAATAAATAAAGGAAAAATTGATCTCAATAAGGCAGCGCCTGTTTACATATTCCCTCCCCAAATTGATCTCTGCACTGCCACGGGCGCCATCACAACCTACTCGCCACCATTGCCGCAACTGCCACTTAATGGTCGGCTGTAATTGCGGTAATCGACCTGGTCAGTTTCCTCTTACTTCAACGCCTACAAATTCCTTCTTTGTTGCTAAAGAACTTATAATTGTTGATTGAATTTCTCGTTTTTGTTTTTGATTGGAGAAAATTTTATTCTTGATTTCATCGATTTGAGGTCTCTACTCACCCCTATGACTCCTCCCTCCTTTGATTTTGCTGTATTTCAGTCTTTTCCGATATGGCTGACAGTGTTTCTGAACTTATTGCCCGAATTATTGACAATTTCGAGTCTTCTGCTCTTCGAGATATCAATTGGATATCTGGGCCTCTGGGGTGAAAGATGAGCTCCAGAGGATCAAGAAAACCCTAATTTCGATTAATGTTGTTCTCCTCGATGCACAAGAGCAGCAATCCACTCGTAAGTCCACTCAACTCTGGCTCCGGAATCTCAAGTTTGTTGCTTATGATATCGAGGATGTGCTCGATCTCATCTCAACTCAAGATTTGGAGCTCAAAGTCAATGGGAGGAGTTTGGTTCGGAGGATCGGTAGATTGTTCACGATTTATGATTCTGCAGAAACTGGATGAAATTGAATACAGGCGGGAGTTTCAATTTCTGCTAGTGATACAACAATCCCCTAATTGTTGGGACTGCTCTGCACTTATTCATATGTTTGTCCGGATGATGTTATTGGCAGAGTAGAGGATAAAGATAGGATTGTTAGTTTTGTAATGGGCTCTTGCAGTTGTGTTGCTGATTGTTTGTCTGTCATTCCAATTGTTGGAATAGGAGTAGGAGGGATGGGGAAAACGACTATAGCACGGCTGGTATTCAATGACCACAGAGTTAAAGCCGGGTTTGTCATGTTTCGAACAAATTTGTACTGAAAAGTTTGATAGTCAACATCCTTCAGTGTGCTACTCATGTGGATTTCTCGAACTTGAATATGGAACTACTGCAGAAAAAGTTGTGTGAGAAGCTAGGTGACCGAAACTTTCTTCTGATTTTGGACGATGTGTGGATATCAGATCCAAAGGAATGGTAGGAGCTAAAGGCGTTGCTGGCAGTAGCTGCACCGAGTACTCAAATTATAGTGACTACTCGCAAGGAAAGAGTAGCTATTGTAACTGGGACCATGGAAGGATACAAGCTGAATGGTCTCTCATATGATCATTGTTGGTCCATATTTGCTAAATATGCATTCAGTAAAGGTGAAGAGGAAGTTTATCCTTCACTAGTGCAGATTGGTAAATCTATTGATTACAAGTGTCGTGGAGTTCCTTTGGCTGCAAAAACTTTGGGCAGTGCGTTGCGTCATGTCAGAGATGATCAGGCATGGAAGAAAATTGAAGAGAGTGAGTTTTGGATGATTTCACAAGGACCAAACGATGTACTGTCAGTGTGCCAGCATTAAAACTGAGCTATGATCAAATTCCGTATCATATGAGATCATTCTTCATTTGATGTTCAGTGTTCTGGAAAGGCTATTCCTTTGCTAGGTTTGATCTGATCAATATGTGGATGGCACTAGGACTTTTGCATTCGAGTGAAGGATGTGAAGATGCTGAAGATATTTTAGACCGATATTGTAATCAAGGTCTTTTCTTCTGCCACCAAGCTATGCTATGATAAAGGAACTTGTTACAATATGCGTTGTTGTGTTCGATGTGAAAAGTCTATGGAAAGGTCTAGCACATATGTTCAAGAAGAACTCGATTAAGAACATGGATTTAGTTGCGCAAACTTATTTTGATGTTGACATAAAGTTAGCTTATCTTCAAATGCATCATCTATAGCATATGATTTAGCCAGTTATGTGTTGGATGAGGAGATTGCCATTGTAATTAAATTCTCACAAACAATCTATTTCAGAAAGCACGAGGCTTATTCTGTGGGATCACGAGGACTTGTCAACAAATGGGTTTCCTGTGCACCTTTCGCGTGCAAACAAGGCAAGAGTATTCGCATTTGCTCACCCTATGAGTTATGTAAGTAAATCTTTTCTGAGGGGGTTGTTGTCTAACCTTAAGTGTCTGCGCGTTCTCAATCTTTATGATTCGGTGTTTGAGGAGTTGCCAAATTCGGTTGGGGATCTAGAGCATTAAGATACCTTAGTATTGCTTGGAATTTGAAACTTACTGCACTTCCTCAATCAATCTGCAAGCTGGTGAATCTTCAATCGCTCTATCTTTTTAGATGTGTTTGGTTGAAAACACTTCCAAATGACATTCACAAATTAGTCAGCTTGAGATTTTTGGACTTGACATCAAAATTCTTGTCATTCCCTAAGGGAGGCTTGTCTGGACTGAGATCCTTGCGATTTCTGAGAGTGTGGTACTGTCCATATTTGACATCTTTACCGGAAGAGATTGGAAGCCTAATGAACCTTCGTCGTTTTGAGATAATTGGTTGCCCAAGCATTGCTACTCTTCCAAATGAAATGAAACGCCTCACCAATCCTGAGACGTTAAAGATTCTTTATTATAGAAGCCTAGATTTGAAGGGATGGGAAGGCTTACATGGTCTAAGAAACCTCAAGTGTCTTGATTTTGGAGGTCTTCCGAAATTGACTATTTGTCCTGAAGGATTTGAATCCATTGCGGGTAGATGTGGTAATTCGGTTGTTCGGGTCGGGTTCGGGTATACCCATTCGGGTTTAGTCATATGTCGGATCGGGTCATATGTCGTGTCGGGTTTGGGTCGGGTCGGATCAGTGGCGGCCGCAGGAATTGCTGGGGGGCGGAATTTTTCATTGGAGAAATTTTTTTTTCTCGATATATATAATAAAGAATTTTTTTAAAAATATATTGAAACAAAAACCATAAATTATAGTATATAAATATGATATTTTATTACAAAAATTTATACAATAATTTAATAATTTATATATATGTGTATACTTGATTAAGATTATTTTTAGCTCCTTAAAATACGTGCAGAAAGTCAAAACATCAAATATTTCCAATCGGATGTAGTATTTTATATGAATTACCCACAACTCGAACCTACCCAAAATTTATTTTGACCCAAATTGACTCGATTTGACCCGAACACGTAATTAATAAACAGAACACTTGCATTGAAGAGCATCCTTCAATAAAATCTCAAGAAGCACACCCAATCTATATAATATATATCGAAAGAACTTTTTTATTCCCAAAATTAACCCAAAGCTGTATCTGTTTATGTTATCAAACAAACTAACAAACATAAAACCGAGATCGAACAAGTAGTTAAAAAAATTATAACTAACAAACATGAATCCGAGAACAAGTAGTCCAGAAAATTATACGAACAAGTAATACTAATACGGTAATGTACTTCATCATATAGCTAGGGACCTTAGCGTGTATCAGTCTATCTTGCTCTTGAAGCACCCGACTTCTCTTGCGTACCATGGAGATAGGAAATCGGGTTCCCTACGCCCTTCGATTAAAGAAGCAAGCTCTACTCCAAGGTTTTCGACACGAGCCTTTTGGAGTCTCCACTGCAGCCTCCAGAACTCGGCGTGCTCTTCGTATACATAGTCTTTGTACATATCGTCCAACGAAGGCTGCTCCTTGTCTTTCCGATACGAAATCTTTGATTGCAAGACTTCTTGTCTCCGCAGCCGATGCATCTCCATCTGTTGTTGCAGCTTCATAGTCACCCGTCGCCAGCTCTCATCTTCCAATTGTCTCCGCAGCCGATGCATCTCCATCTCTTGTTGTAGCTTCATCGTCACCCGTCGCCAGCTCTCATCTTCCGATTGTTCATCCGAAATAGGGCTAGTTGGGGATTTCATATATAGTTGCTCTTCCAACAAAACGCCTTCGGTCTCCTCAACGACGTCGTCCTTCAATCCAAAATCGATCCTCGCTGCAGTCGCTGCCACCATACCTTTGTGTTCTTCTTCCAAGATTTCTTGCCGCAGGCGTTGTATCTCTTGTTGTAGCTTCGTCTTCACCGCTCGCCACCTCTCGTCCAACGATTGTTCATCCGAACGAGTGCTACTGCTACTGCTACTGCTAGTGCTAGTTGGGGATTGCATCGTCTCGATCAAGAGCGTACTTGGTGATTGATGGATTCGGCGTATGATCATAGCTTTATGTATTTATATAATGATTTTATTTTATCATGTCCTTTCTCTAGGATTGTTTGTATGGAAAGTTTTATCTATGTGAAGATTTTTTTTTTACAAGATAGATATAACGGAGATTATATTTGATGTTTTAGTTTTAAAAAAAGGCAATCTAGATATATAATAGCGAGGTTTCTTTAATTTTTAATAAATCTATCTACAATATGTATGGAAAGAGGTTATATTAATTAGTTATAATTACGTAGTAAGGAAATTTTTGTGGATCCTCTTATATTTTATCCTTTTTCAAATTTTTGGGAGTGTTTCTGTATTAGGCATAGGCAAGAAGATTATTGATATTATTTATTTATAAATTTTAAATTACTATACTTTCATTTTATATCATACTAGTATAATCCCCGCGCCATGGCGTGATTTTTAATAATAAAATAATGAAGGTAGACTTGAAACCTTTAAGAAAATGGTAAAAATGTTAACCATAAAGTTAGGCTCCATAAAAAGGTTTTTAAATTAAGATATTATATTGATATAGATTATTAGTATTGTAATATATAAAGATTTAAATATAGATTAATAATAGATATTAGATTTAATCCAATATTTTGATTAAAACCCAACGGTTAGTAAATGGGTAAAAAAATAAAAGGGGGGAAATGTAGATGTATGAAAGAGATGAAGAGAAAAAGAAAAATAATAATAAGAGAAAATTGTCATTAGTTTAAAAAATTTAAATTAAGAAGGTGTTGACACATCATCAAAAGTATTCTAAATTAAGATATTATATATATAGATATTTTGAATTAAACCCAATGGTTAGTAAATGGGTAAAAATTAAAAATTAAAAGAAAAAACATGATTGGGTGAAAATGAGTGAAACGTGGGAAGACTGTCACGTAAGCGTAAGGTATTCTGAATTAAGTAATTATATAGATGGTTAGTAAATGGGTAAAAAATAAAAATTAAGAGAAAAAACGTGATTGAGTGAAAAGAAGTGAAACGTGGGGAGGCTGCCACGTAAGCGTAAGGTATTCTGAATTAAGTAATCATATATAGATATAGATGGTTAGTAAATGGGTGAAAAAATAAAAGAAAAAAGAAAAAATGTGATTGGATGAAAAAGAGTGAAACATGGGGAGATTGTCACGTAAGCGTAAGGTATTCTGAATTAAGTAATTATATAGACTAGTGAGAATATGTTAACTTAATATTATAAAATTATATCAATTATCTATTAAAAAAAAGCCTAATATGACCAAATTAATAATAAATATGTATTACAATATGTGAGAATTAAAATAATAACTAAGTGTGCGGGAAATATAAATTAATAAAAATGAATCTAGATATAAATAATTTATTCTCCAAAAAAATAATATAAATATAAATAAAATAATTACTATAAAATAATTAATTTTGATATAAATAATTCGTTCCACCCAAAATAATCTATATATATAAATAAAAATTATAAAATAACATATATTAAATATTTATCTATTAATATTTTTGGTAAGTATGGCTAATAAATAGTTGTAATTCATATTTTTTTTATCAATTAACTAAAAATATATATAGATAGATTGTTGTTTAGAGGGAATTGCACTAATTGTCCCACTATTCGAAAATATTTGCACAACTAACCCTCGCCAGTTAGCGCGGGGGGGGGGGGGGGGAGGGGGGTGGAGGTCGGCGACTGTTCCCCTCTTCTCATCAGGGCACCTTGATTCGACCTTCTCCCATGGGGTAATGGCGAAAGATGGGTGTGGGCGGCCAAGGCGGGGGACTGTGATTGCAAAGTAGTGGAAAACAGAACGAAAACAGAACAAAGACAACTTGTAACAAGTTGTTAGCAGATATTATTTTATATTTGTCCATATCATGTACAGTGACATAATTAAAGAACTTGTACAAATGTCATTAGTTGGATTTTTTCCTAGGTTAAGTTGATTGGGAGAAAATCATAAAATTAAGGTGATTATGACATCTAATCAAACATATTTCTCATTATATATATAGATTGGGAGGAAATCATTAAAAAAAATGTTTAAATTTTTTATCATTTAAGGTTTTATGTAGTTTATACTTAGGTTAGTTGGGTGAAAAATCCAAAATCAATATATAATACTAAAACAGAGGCGTGGAAATCCTATATGGCGGGCTCTGGTGCGATTCGCTTACGTGTCTTACTATGGTGCAATCTGGACCGGGTATTTGACACGTCAGTTAATGATGATCCAATATATTTAAGCCACGTCAGACGATTACATCATTTATTTATACGCGTGTCATCCTATGTGTCTATTTTAATTGAAGATTATATTTAATTTTTATTATAAATATTCATCCTCATATCTTACAAATCTTATCATTTTACCTTTAACTTTTTTTTATAAATATTTTTATCTAGGAATCTTAGTTAGAAAACTTATCTTTTATACTCCACATCTAAGAAACAATCTTTTAATATAATAGTTTTTTTTAATAATTTTTATCTCCTAAATTATATATTACCCATTATATTAATTATAGTAATATTATGAATAATCGAAGGCAAACACGAGTATCTGATATCTTTTAAACACATCTAAGATAACCTATTATTGTCATTATCATCATAATTATTTTAATATTATGAATAATCGCAACACTCCTAGGTGTCCATATTATAAAAGATAATTATAAAACTTTCAAGATAGAAATAAAGATATTTTGAAAGAAAGAATTAGTAATATAATTTGAAATTAATCTTTTTGTAATATATATGCATATGTTTAAAAGATAATATAAATTACTACGTACATATTTGATTAGTTTTACAACATAGATTAATCCTTTTTTTTTCCTTTATCATATATGGTATTATGATAAATATTTATGTTATTATTTTTTAGTATAAATATTCAACCTCATATCTTACAAATCTTATCATTTTACATTAAGTTATTTTATAAATATTTTATCTATCAAAAAAATCTAGATTAGATTAATTTATACGAAAAAGGTTAGATTAGTCTTATCCATATCTTTCAAAATAAAAATAAATACACTGATATTATTTATAAAAATATTAACAGGATTATTTGATGAAAAATAAACCTATAACAAATCTATCTAACACAAAGAGAGTAAAAAATGTATGAAATCAAATTCCAATGACCGGGTTTGCATGGTGGTAAATTGATTATTCACGGTCCGATCTATATCCTCAAATTGAATTGAGCCATAACATGAAAATACAATTTCTAATAAATTGGTAGAAAAAATAAATTAACATGATTAAAATAGTAAACAAACTTTGAGAGGTGAAAATAGTAAGCAAAGAGATTAATAAAGATAAGGATATTTTTACGTAACAATTCTAAATTAAATAAGGTTTAAACAAATATTAAAGTATATTAAATTGCAAATTGCATGAATATAAAAGCCAACGTTTATAACACTCTCGACAATGAATATGATTATAGCTTCAATTTTTGTATATAAATAATTTGTTTTATGTAACTATGTTTTGTTTGAATATTAATAAAATATTTTCTTTTCTTTCACCTGTATATGAGTGTTTGATCATGTCATGTGTACAACTAAATATTTAATTAAAATAAGGGGGATTTATAATCTATCTATTAAAAATTCAGCCTAATCTTATTTTATAGCCTTTCATAATCATAACCTATATATACACACATAAATTGTTATAAGATAATTAATTGAATTACACCAAAAAAAAAGATAATTAATTGAAATACTTTAATTATAAAAATAACATATGAAAAAATGTATGAGAAGTATATATTTTTAAAATTATTTAAATTAAGAAAAGTTATTTTATATAAATAAAAGTTATGAAAAAACCGCGAAGATCGCGGGTAATAAGACTAGTTTAAGTTTATTATAAGAACAACAATAGTTTTCATTATATATAGATTGTCTGCTCCAAAATATCATATATTTGGAATTATATATATTTTTATAAAAAAAATGCTTTTGAATTCATCCAACTGTTTTAAAAAAAAATAGATAGAAATTAGACCTGGGTAAACGCGGGTTGGTCCGCTCGGCCCGCCCCGCCCGCCTGCATTAGCGGACGAGTTTGGACAGGGACCAACCCGCCCCGCCCGCCTGCATTAGCGGACGAGTTTGGACATGGGGAAAAGCCCACGCGGGCTGCTAGGCCCAACCCGCCTCCGCAACGGCCAACGGGTGCGGGATTGTGTGATTAATATAGAATGAAAATAGTGTATAGTTAATATTAACTTTATTTTTTTTTAAAAAGTTTTGAATTAATCCCATTGGTTAAATAAAAAAGAATTGCCTAAAATAGAAAAATCATATATTTGGAACTATTTATATTTTTTTATAAAAAAAATTCTTTTGAATTCATCCTATTGTTTAAAAAATAGATGGAAATAATAATGTGTAATTAATATGGAATAAAATAATATTGTATAGTTAATATTAACATTATTTTAAAAAAAAAATTTGAATTAATCCCAATTGCTAAATAAAAAAAAAATGTCTTAAATAACTTCGTGTGAGGAAGAGACACGTGGTACAAATGCTTTGCTTTTAATTAATACATAGATGCGAGTAAGTCTGACATGTAGTTTTCTGTAGATATACCAAAATGGTAAAAGTAGTAGTAAAAACATGGCCTGCAAAAATAAACATTAAATTGTGAAATCTTAAAACGCAGAAATTAAATACACCGCAAATCAGGGTTAAGGACACCAGATCGATGTGAATGTGGTGCACATCAATATAAACGTGGCGTCCTAAACCCCGATTTGTCTTCAATTTCCAGTATATATTTACCACCTCGATATAAACGTTCATTTAGGAGGGGCGATTTGCAGTGTATCTAACAATGCAGAAAATATTGAACTTCAGAAACTCAAAAAATGAATTGCATGAATCCTACATGGCGTGTTGTGATTGATTCTAAGAAAACTTCATAAAGGAACAATAGCGGGGTGGAGATGGACTTTTAGGATGTCGGGGAGGGCAAAAGTAGGGGAGGAGTACATGGCTCGATTTCCATGTCTGACTCCAAAGATTGGATAAGGGGCAAATGGTGACTACAACAGCGGCGCTAATGTCCGAGTCTTTAGACTCGGTCACCAAGGGCAAATGACAATTGCGACAATGCTACCATTGTTGAAGGGAAGGGTTTGAGTTTGAGTTTGTAAGATGAACAATTCCTTCCTCTGCATTGATTTAGTCATTGTACTTATTATTAATAAATAGTAGTATTATTTTAAAATTTTAATAGTTTATAGAGTTTTTAGCTCCTTACAAAACGTAAAGTAAAATCGATGAGGGAGTATTAAATATTAGCTTTTTTTAATAATTGTTTAAAATAATTTTATACTTATTGCCAACAACTATGAAATCAATTAATAAAGCTAATATTAATATAATTTTTATCATTTATAAAATATATAAATAATGAATGATGTATTTTATTTCGTTCTATTATATCATTATCACCCCAAGTCCCTAATGAGAGCTTTGTTTTTGTTCCATTACTAGATTTTGAAGTCTTTTTTCATCACACTTGCAATTTTATAAGTTTTCAATTCTTAAACTCATCGTTGAAAAACAATGAAAACTTGTATTACCCTGCATTTTTTTTGTTTTAATCTCGCTTTTTATATAAAAATGGGTCCAAAAAAAATTCTGGTGTGTGAAATCGTCAATTTACAACCAACTATCACATCACTATAAAAGCGCCCCCTCTCTCCGTTTGCATCACATCGCCATTTTTCTGAGTTGCTCTCCTCTTCCTCCTCACAATTTTTATCTCTAGTCAAACTTGACAATGGCGGTCCAGATATCAATTTCGCGGGCGGTCATCGAGTATGCTCTTGATCCCAAGAAACAATCGAGTTTTCTCAGGCCATCCCTCGCAGACTTCGCAAACTCAAAGGGTTCGATTTTGTCAAAATCGATCCCGAACAATCGTTGATCAGCCAAGGAAAGTTCGATCTCGTGCTCCCGAAACTTTCCGGTGAGGATTGGAAGCGCAATCTCGCTGACTACCAAACCAAGAATCCCAGAACAATCATCGTCGACTCGCTGGAGGCGGCTGAGAAGGTTCGAAACAAAATCACTCTTTTCCTCGCTTACTCTAAATTGCAAATCGGACACATTGTCTACGACAAAATTCGAATTCCGCGTTAGGTAATGCTTTACCATACCAGAGATCTTCACAACCACGATTATTTGGAGAAAATTGAGTTTTCTATTTTAGCTAGGTCACTAATGGCGGACGAGGGCTCCAAGGGCAAGATGGTATTGGCCAAGATTGATGTTAAGCCTTCGATTGTTCTGCAAGAGATTATTGGGGTTGTGTAACGGGTATACAAGCGGGATCTCATTTCAACCCGTACAAGCTAGCATTAGAAGTAGTGGGGCTCTCACTTATATACCCACATTGGGGTTCATGAATTCCTGATGTGGGATATACCCGCATCACATCACCACTTTTCTTTGTTGCTCTCCTCTCCCTCGCACTTTTTCTCTCAAGTCAAACTTGAGAATTGTGGTCCAAATATCAATTTCGCGAACAGGTATGCTCTTGGCCCCAAGAAATAGTCGAGTTTTCTCAAGCCGTCCCTCGTTGATTTCACCAAACTCGAAGGGTTCGATTTCAATCGATTTCGAACGGCCGTTGATTGGCCAAGGAAAGTTCAATCTCGTGCTCTAGAAACTTTTCGGTGATGATTGGAACTTTTAAAAGCGCAATCTCATCGACTACCAAGCCAAGAATTCTAGAACAATCATCGACTCGCCGGAGGTGGTTGAGAAGGTTCGCAACTAAATCACTCTGATTGTTCTGCAGTAGATTATTGGGGTTGTATAACGGTTATATAACTCACCCCTATAACCTAGTCATTAGGGGTAGTGGGGCTCTAACTTATATGATGAATCCCGATATGGGATATAAGTGTCCCATACCAGTATACCACCATATTCCTCTTATAGGTTGGCGGGGTAGTTTTCAAGGTTTACGTTGCAGGATATAAGTACAAGATAGTAAAGAGAAGGTGGTTGCCCAATCTCCGGTGAACTGTGCTGACTTTCTCCCAAATTGCTTATTTAGGAGAAAAACGACTCAACATGAGTGGCATTTCTCTCTATGCTCTCATAAGTGATATTGCCAAGGGATTGAGGGAGTCTTTAAAGTTGAAATTGTTCACCTTTAACATTGTTGGAGACATTGAGATCAACACCTATGTTTTGGTTAATATATCCTATTTTCCTGGCCATTCCAAGTTTAATTCCAATTGCTTCTTACCGCACTTCTTCAAGGAGATGAGAGGTTTGAAGGAAGAGGTGGAAGCCGTAGAAAGAAAACAAGTAAAAGATGCATTATTTGATATTCATCAAGGGCTAAACTGAACCCATCGCTTGGATTGGAAACAAGTGAAACTGCATCTTCTTTGCTAATTTTCAAAGCTCGGACCTACAAGTATGACATGGACCATTGCTATCAATCGTCAACTTCGCCAAACTCGAAGGGTTTGATTTCGTCAAAATCGACCCCGAACGGTCATTGATCGGCCAAGGAAAGTTCGATCTCGTGCTCCAAAAACTTTTCGGTGACGATTGGAAGTGCAATCTTGTCGACTACCAAGCGAAGAGTCCCAGAACAATCATCGTCGACTCGCCGGAGGCCGTTGAGAAGGTTCGAAACATAATCACTCTGATTGTTTTGCAGGAGATTATTGAGGTTATGTAACGAGTATCTAAGTGGGAACCCCGTTCCCGCCCCTAAAAACTAGTCATTATGTATAGTGGGGCTCCCACTTATATAATGAACCCTGATGTGGGATACAAGTGTCACATACCACTATATTCATGTTACAAGTTGTGGAGTAGTTTTCAAGGTTTAAGTTGCAGGATCTAAGTACAAGATAGTAAAGAGAAGGTGGTTGCCGAATATCCAACGAACTGTATTGACCTTCTCCCAAATTGCTTATTTGGGAGAACAACGACTCAACCTTAGTGGTCTTTCTCCCTATGCTCTCATAAGTGACATCACCGAGGGATTGAGGGAGTCTTTAAAGAGTTTGGATCCTCTACATCCTTCTATACACCCTACCATACACCCCTTAATTATTTTGAGAATTTATTTATGATAAAAAAAAATTCAAAAATTATAATTATATTCTACATGCCTAATTACATATGTTTGTATACTTGTAACATGAAAAATTATATTTTAAAATTTACTAAAATTGTAATTCTAAAAATAGAACTCTTTCAATTATTAAAAAAAATATATAATTTTTCATGTTACAAGTATACAAACATATGTAATCAGGCACGTAGAATATAATTATAATTTTTTAAAAAATTTTTATTATAAATAAATGCTCAAAATAGTTAACGGGTGTATGGTGGGGTGTATAGGAGGGTGTAGAAGATCCAAACTCGTCTTTAAAGTTGAAATTGTTCACCTTTGACATTGTTGGAGACAAGGAGATGAACACCTACGCTACATAACTCCTTATACTATCAAAATACCCTTTGCTCCATGGTTTCATCTAGAGAGTCCTAATATAACACTTATACTACTGCTGTGGTTGCTTTCATATCTATTTTTATATTCATCTCAAATGTGTAGTTTTTTTCCCCTTAAGCAATGTGAAGATGGAATGAGATTGGATAGTGATTTTATCATTTTGCTCGTAATTGCATTGGATATATGAGAAATGGGTATTTGAATGAAGGTATGGTTGTGGAAGTATGAGATTGGAATGTTTTTCGACTTGATGCTTGATGAAGGTGAATGGCTGGGACTTTGAATCCCTTGGCCCACTAGTCAAGATGTGTGGTGGTTTGCTATAATTCAGCACAGGTTCGAAATTAGGAAGTGAATTGAACTTGACATAGGATTATGATTTATGGATGGTTAGTTAGCTTATAGGAATGATATTATCATTCCGGGGCATATACCGGCTGAAATGCCCTTCGTTTCCATCATAATATGAGTCTGTTGCATTGTCCATCTCAATATCTCTTGCCCATTCAAGATCATCATTCTCCATTGTGCCAAACACTTAACTGTTTTCTGAAATTGTTTATCATTAGCTTCTTCTGCATACAGAAAGCCTAACTAGTCCAGCAATGAGAAAGAAAACCTGCCCAAAATACAAACACACACCCAGAAAATAAGGCATGTCAAGCAGGCAACATCTATACTCTGCTTTGGATGGAAAACTAAAATTCTACCTTTAAACGCCCTTGCTGAGAAAAATAATCTAATGCTTGATGGGTGGGTGACTAGAAAGGGGGCTGTCAACGGCTGCTCTGTATTGTTGTTGTGGGTGTTGTTGAGATTCTAGTTTGATATCTGAATTGTTCTCACTTTGGTTTCTAAATGATCTTCTGATATCTGTCCTTGTTTAGGTTGATTGATCTTGTGGGTTCTCTGCCTTCTAATGTTGATATCAGGGATCATTGACATTTAGTAACCAAAGTGAGTATAAAAAACTGCTTTTGTTAAAAGAAGAAAATAGTATTAAAAAAGAGCGTGTATAATTACAGCTTTACCAAATAAAAGGGATTGGCTCTAAAGTTAGCAGTCATGATTCCAAAGATGAGAAAGTGTTATAGAACTAATTACAGCTTGATCTTCCACCTGGCTCTCTTGTTCTTTAACCAGATGGGAAACTGTCTTGGTTGTAACCCGTGTTTTTGTGAGCTTTATTTTCCTCTCAGGGTCCAGCTTGTTCCAACTCAAAGGTCCTCTTAAGTGTCTTCACTTGCCCCATGTTCAGCTAGGGCCTTCATGGGTAATAGTTCGGTACATTTAAGAGATCGGATGATCATCACAACCCAATATACTGTCTTTGTTTCCGGTTGGTGGGTGTTTGCTAGCATGTTAATGAGATTGCAATCTGTCTTGGTTCTCTTCCTCACTTGAAATGGGGAAAGAATCTGATTTCAATTGTTTCACAATTCACATGTTTGTTGGTGATTGAACTTGTCTAGTTTTGATTTTTTCGTGCTTAGGTTTCTTGGAAATGATAAGGTGAGTCGAAGTTTTAATCAGAATAAATCTTTACTTCTTGGCTTACTCGAAGCTTCGAATTGGCCAAGTTATCTTCGATAAGATTCGAATACCGCATCAGATGGTGCTTTACTCTAGCAGAGATCTCACTTATATACCCACATCGGGGTTCATGAATTCTTGATTTGGGATATATCCGCATCACATCACCACTTTTCTCTATTGCTCTTCTCTCCCTCACACTTTTTCTCTCAAGTCAAACTTGACAATGGTGGTCCAGATATCAACTTCGCGACCGGGTATGCTCTTGGCCCCAAGAAATAGTCGAGTTTTCTCAAGCCGTCCCTCGTTGATTTCACCAAACTCGAAGGGTTCGATTTTGTCAAAATCGATTTCGAATGACCGTTGATTGGCCAAGGAAAGTTCAATCTTGTGCTACATAAACTTTTCGGTGACGATTTGAAGCGCAATCTCATCGACTACCAAGCCAAGAATCCTAGAACAATCATCGACTTGCCGGATGCGGTTGAGAAGGTTCGCAACTAAATCACTCCGATTGTTCTGCAGTAGATTATTGGGGTTGTATAACGGTTATATAACTCACCCATGTAACCTAGTAATTATGGGTAGTGGGGCTCTCACTTATAAGATGAATCCCGATATGGGATATAAGTGTCCTATACCAGTATACCACCATATTCCTGTTATAGGTTGGCGGGGTAGTTTTCAAGGTTTTGCAGGATATAAGTACAAGATAGTAAAGAGAAGGTGGTTGCCCAATCTCCGGTGAACTGTGCTGACCTTCTCCCAAATTGCTCATTTAGGAGAACAACGACTCAACATGAGTGACCTTTCTCTCTATGCTCTCATAAGTGATATTGCCAAAGGATTGAGGGAGTCTTTAAAGTTGAAATTGTTCACCTTTGACATTGTTGGAGACAAGGAGATCAACACCTATGTTTTGGTTAATATATCATATTTTCCTGGCTATTCCAAGTTTGATTCCAATTTCTTCTTACCGCACTTCTTCAAGGAGATGAGAGGTTTGAAGGAAGAGGCGGAAGCCGTAGAAAGAAAACAAGTGAAAGATGCACTATTTGATATTCATCAAGGGCTAAACTGAAGCCATCGCTTGGATTGAAAACAAGTGAAACTGCATCTTCTTTGCTAATTTTTAAAGCTCGGACTTACAAGTACCACATGGACCATTGCTATCAATCATCATCTTCGCCAAACTCGAAGGGTTTGATTTCGTCAAAATCGATCTCGAACGGTCGTTGATCGGCCAAGGAAAGTTCAATCTCGTGCTCCAAAAACTTTCCGGTGACGATTGGAAGCGCAATCTTGTCCACTACCAAGCGAAGAGTCCCAGAACAATCATCGTCGACTCGTTGGAAGCCGTTGAGAAGGTTCGAAACATAATCACTCCGATTGTTCTGCAGGAGATTATTGAGGTTGTGTAACGAGTATCTAAGTGGAAACCCCGTTCCCACCCCTAAAAACTAGTCATTATGGGTAGTGGAGCTCCCACTTATATAATGAACCCTGATGTGGGATATAAGTGTCACATACCACTATATTCATGTTACAAGTTGGCGAAGTAGTTTTCAAGGTTTAAGTTGCAGGATCTAAGTACAAGATAGTAAAGAGAAGGTGGTGGTCGAATCTCCAACGAACTGCATTGACCTTCTCCCAAATTGCTCATTTTAGAGAACAACGACTCAACCTTAGTGGTCTTTCTCCATATGCTCTCATAAGTGACATTGCCGATGGATTGAGGGAGTCTTTAAAGTTGAAATTGTTCACCTTTGACATTGTTGGAGACAAGGAGATGAACACCTACGTTAACTCCTTATACTTTCAAAATACCCTTTGCTCCATGGTTTCATCCATAGAGTCATAATATAACACTTGTTTTAAACTACATAAAGCTTAAATAGGAATTGGATGTGAAATTACTTGAATATTGAGTCTGAAAATGAATCTGTCCACGCCCTCTTATTTATGTTAATATATGAGACTATGAGAGATCCCTATTCCCTACACGTAGAAGAAGGTTATGATATATATTATACATCGAAGCTTAAATTTTGAACATTAAGTCACAACATCAACATCATTGAAAATTACACGAATTTAATTCAAAAAAAAAAATTGACTCCATTCGAATAAACATTGCAGTTTCAAATAGAAGACAAAACCTCGTAAAAATTGGTACCTTAAAGAATTGAATAAATAAGAGACATAAATATTTAAATAACATTATATAAAAAATTAAATATATATTATAGAATATGAAAAATGAAATTGAAAAGGGAAATACTCAACAAAAATTATAAAAACAAAAAAAATACTCCAAAACAATTAAAATTTATATTTAACCAAACCAAATAAAAAAATAATCTAAAATCGAAAAAATAAAATATCAAATTACAGACTCCCTCACTCACACCGTCTTTTTTCAGGAGAGAGAACTATATAAAAATTACGAGATATGATCTTCTACAACTTTGTGTGCACCATTTATTGCAACACAAAATTAATTAAGGTTAATATTTATGGAAAAAAAATTCAAAAAATTATTTTTATGTTATAAATACACAATCATGCATATTTGTATAATTTTCTTATACAAAACATATTTTAAAAAATTTTAAAATTGAAAAAATGATTATTTGATGATAATAATTTTAATATTTTTAAATTATAATTTTTCATGAAAAAATTATATAAATATATACTTATGATTGTTTATTTATAATACAAAAATAATCTTTGGAAATTTTTTTATCATAAATACGTATTACAGTAACTTAAATAGTTTTGATACTCCTGCCCTGCGCACTGCATCGGACCGACTCACAGAGTGCGCTCCATTGACTTTTACCTTTCTGGGTTTTCTTCATCGCATTCGAATCTCAAATGGGTCGCAAGCCGATCGACCCCTCCGACCCCAGCCGCTGGACCTCACTCAGCCTCCTCATTCTAGGCTTGGCCTCTTGTACTCTAGCGTACATGGTTATGTCCCTCGCTTACAGATCCAGCTCTTCAATCTCAGTGGCAATGGAGGATAGAGAAACCGGGGGGTCCAATTCGGAGGATGAGTGTTGTAGGGGCGTTCCCAATTTGGAGCTATGGGGGTCGGCTGTGAAGTGGGGTACGGAATTCAAGTTCGATTCTTCAAAGGAGTGTTGCCAGGCTTGTAAGGCAATGTGTAGCGGTAACGTCGGGCCTTGCTTGTGTGATAGTTGGGTGTTTTGTGGGGATAAAGAAGCTTGTGGATCAAAATTTGGTGAGGTAAGCAGGAATCGTAGACAATTGTCTTTGCTTTTGCTTCCATTTTGTTGGCTGCACTGTTCAAATAGTCGCTTTCAATGATAATTATTTTGTGTTATGGAAGGTTGTAGTGTTTATCTGCTTGTATTTTGGAAGATTGTAGAATGATCAGTTAGACTTCGAAGTTGACTTGTAATTGCATCTGAAATCCGGATCAATCAATATGACTATATGAGGTAGTGTTTTGCTGTTTGCTCTGAGGTGATGCCTTGAATATTTTATTTTTGTTTCTATTTTTTATGCTTGAGCTGTTCAATTGGGCATTCTTATTGACTACTGCTGTGGTTGCTTTCATATCTATTTTTATATTCATCTCAAATGTGTAGTTTTTTTCCCCTTAAGCAATGTGAAGATGGAATGAGATTGGATAGTGATTTTATCATTTTGCTCGTAATTGCATTGGATATATGAGAAATGGGTATTTGAATGAAGGTATGGTTGTGGAAGTATGAGATTGGAATGTTTTTCGACTTGATGCTTGATGAAGGTGAATGGCTGGGACTTTGAATCCCTTGGCCCACTAGTCAAGATGTGTGGTGGTTTGCTATAATTCAGCACAGGTTCGAAATTAGGAAGTGAATTGAACTTGACATAGGATTATGATTTATGGATGGTTAGTTAGCTTATAGGAATGATATTATCATTCCGGGGCATATACTGGCTGAAATGCCCTTCGTTTCCATCATAATATGAGTCTGTTGCATTGTCCATCTCAATATCTCTTGCCCATTCAAGATCATCATTCTCCATTGTGCCAAACACTTAACTGTTTTCTGAAATTGTTTATCATCAGCTTCTTCTGCATACAGAAAGCCTAACTAGTCCAGCAATGAGAAAGAAAACCTGCCCAAAATACAAACACACACCAGAAAATAAGGCATGTCAAGCAGGCAACATCTATACTCTGCTTTGGATGGAAAACTAAAATTCTACCTTTAAACGCCCTTGCTGAGAAAAATAATCTAATGCTTGATGGGTGGGTGACTAGAAAGGGGGCTGTCAACGGCTGCTCTGTATTGTTGTTGTGGGTGTTGTTGAGATTCTAGTTTGATATCTAAATTGTTCTCACTTTGGTTTCTAAATGATCTCTGATATCTGTCCTTGTTTAGGTTGATTGATCTTGTGGGTTCTCTGCCTTCTAATGTTGATATCAGGGATCATTGACATTTAGTAACCAAAGTGAGTATAAAAAACTGCTTTTGTTAAAAGAAGAAAATATTATTCAAAAAGAGCGTGTATAATTACAGCTTTACCAAATAAAAGGGACTGGCTCTAAAGTTAGCAGTCATGATTCCGAAGATGAGAAAGTGTTATAGAACTAATTACAGCTTGATCTTCCACCTGGCTCTCTTGTTCTTTAACCAGATGGGAAACTGTCTTGGTTGTAACCCGTGTTTTTGTGAGCTTTATTTTCCTCTCAGGGTCCAGCTTGTTCCAACTCAAAGGTCCTCTTAAGTGTCTTCACTTGCCCCATGTTCAGCTAGGGCCTTCATGGGTAATAGTTCGGTACATTTAAGAGATCGGATGATCATCACAACCCAATATACTGTCTTTGTTTCCAGTTGGTGGGTGTTTGCTAGCATGTTAATGAGATTGCAATCTGTCTTGGTTCTCTTCCTCACTTGAAACGGGGAAAGCATCTGATTTCAATTGTTTCACAATTCACATGTTTGTTGGTGATTGAACTTGTCTAGTTTTGATTTTTCGTGCTTAGGTTTCTTGGAAATGATAAGGTGAGTCGAAGTTTTAATCAGAATAAATCTTGTAGTAATTGCCCCATAGCTTCTTTAAAGTTATACTATAAGAAAATTTCTCTTATCATCTAATACACCACAAAGATCAGCAGGGGCGTTCTTGGGCACGGAATGTGGGGCTGTAGTGTTTAGGGGGTCAGTTAGTGGTTAGGCTGTCATGTGAATCATCCTAAAGTCAACAAGTGGCGACCTAAGGTAAGAGTACATATATAAATACAGGTGTTACGCCCTATTTAGGACTTTTGAGAACATCAGATGCTGTGCCGTAGAAGAGCCTTTTATTTTATCTTTTTAGAAAATTGAGAAAAATACATATCAGACTGCATAGATGATAGATATATTCAGAAAAAAAACACTTTGGAGTGAGAGTTTTTCTTGTTCTTGTAACCAATTAATTGTGTGGATTTGTGTGGATATAAATTAACTGTTTATTTCGATAACAATATAAACAAGAATAGGCAATTGTAGTACACAGTTTAATATTATGTTCTTGTTTGTTAAAATCTCTCAGCCTTAAGGTAGTGTTATGCACATCGTACTGTAAAATTTTAAGTGTTAAACATCTTTAGGATTATAAGCACTCAACTCTTCTTTACCCTACCAGTGACCAATTTCTTAGAAGTTGTCCTTTTGTCCACTCTCCCCACCATCACAAACACCACGCCACACCCACTGTTTCCTTCTTCATGGAAGATATCTATTCCTGATCCATTCCAATCCTGATTGCATACAAAATGGCTTGTATGAGTTGGGTGATCCCCTTCTCATTTCAACCCTATACCTGAGCTATGCCAAACACACAATGTTTGTTGCAAGGTGGTACCTTACTGTTGAAATCAAAGTTCAGAAAGTTGTTCAGATTTCAGACTACTTTCCAATATTCATTTGTCCTTTGTGATTTTATGCATTTTTTTATGATTTTTCGTTTTTTAGGTTCCTATTCCTGATTCATGTAGAGAACTAGATGTGATATAATGTTGAGGGGAATGTGATCGTAAGGTTCTTGTTTACATGTTGTATTGTAGTGCTGGTTGAAGAAGCAAAAGGACACACTGGCACCACAGAAACAAGATGTAGGAAGCAAAGTCATGTGGACATCTGGACTCGTATTCGGAAGAGGGGAGGTGCTTATTCTTCTTGTTTTTTTGGTCAAGGCTTCTTCTTCTTGCCGCCTCTTGAACTATGTTTATATGCCAGTATGCAACTGCAAATGATGACCTAAAAATTTAGCCCAAATCTGGACTTGCTTGAATTAGTAGTCTACATCTAAATAATCTGTCAGTTATTCAAGAACTTGTGATTTTATTTTTCTACAACTTACCATGCTTTACCCTTATGGTTGTCTCCACTAATCGATGGATCTAACTTTTATGCTCTATACTTCTACGAGATAAACTACTGAATCAAAGGGGAAGAACTCATTGGTCCCCTTGAGATGTATTTTATGATTAACAAATACAAAAATGCCAAATGGTTAATATCACTTTCCCATGTCAAGTTTTAGGTAGGCTTTCTAAATTATCATTTACCATGGTGTCTAAATTGATTTCGAGAACTACAATGTTGCAGGGAATCATTGGCTTGGAAACCAAGTACGGTACTCTTCATATAAAAGTAAGCACTTGCTCCGTTTAAGTTTCAGTATCTTTACTTCTACTATATCAGTATATCCCCCTCCTCAATCTGAATGTTACAATCCTAGTTCTCTGAGGATATTATCGAAATGCAAGCCCTCTCATTATAGATAATAATATATGCCTCCACATTGCTGCAAGGACTTGGAGCCACTTGCTTAAAATGTTTCACTGTTGTCAAGATGTTTTTTGTGATTTTTGCTTTTGGTTGTGTTGAGCATATAGGTTGTTATTTTTGACAAATAGAGTATAAACTATTCATAGATTACAAACTAGTAGTAGTAGTAGATTAATAAATTGCATTTTTTGGCTCGGGGAGATAAAATAAACTCAAATCTAGTTTATAAACTTGAATACAAACATATATCTCTCTAACAAGGCTCAGTTCTTTTCAGCTTCACCCTGAATGTGCTCCACTTTCAGTGGCCTACATTCTCGAGCTCTTGCAAATGCGCCACTGTGCGGGCTGCCAGTTTCATCGTGCAGAAGGTCGGGGCAATTCTTGGGATGCCAAGGGGAACCACCTAAAAGACGTATGTTCTTCGTTTTTATCTATCTATTTAACTTTTGAGCATATTATTTCCATGATTCAAGACCATCATGCAGTTTTCATAGAAACAAACAACGATACAACATTACAACGCATGCTCATTTGTTGAACCACTTTAGGCTTCCTTTGGCCCTCCTTACGCGCTGCTCCAAGGAACACTAGAAGCGCAAGGCGTGGAATTCAGGAAGATTCCAACTGAAGTCTGCCCGACTATCAGAAGAGGTTCGGTTGCATGGGTTGGTGCTGGACCAGAGTTTTTGATAAGCTTAGCCAATCACGAAGAGTGGAAAAGAGCCTACACAGTGTTCGGTTCCGTTCTTCCAGAGGATATGAAACTCGTCGAGAGAATCGCTGAGCTGCCCACGCAGCCAGACGTCTGGAGCAACATCAATGTCTCAGTCTTACAAGAACCTGTCTCGTTGTCTCTCAAGAGGATAAACATAGTTGATGGAGATATTGCACACAATTTATAATAGGAATATGTATGAAGAATAACCTTCTTCCTCTCTGAAAACTTACTATGTATGCTAATTGCCAATTGCAATCACTGAATCACGCATACATTATTACATGTATTAGTGAAAAATTAATAAGCTTCACTCCATTTTTGCTTGTGAATTTACTTTTTTTTGGGGGTGTTATTCACAAGTTAGATCACTTGGAAATCAGCACAACAATAGGAACAAACTCAGTTTATCCCGTTGAGATCAAGGTCTAAGTATGCACTTTTCTTTCGATTAAGTCGAGATGGTGTTTCCGAATGATCCACATCCACTATTGCCAAAAAAATCAGAAACACCAAGCACAATCAATAAGGGTAATTGTTGCAAATTTTAGAACAATAGGCAATTTCCTCTAAAGGGCAATTGCTGCAATTTTAAGAACAGTAGGCAATTTTTGCAAAGTTTTCGTGAAGTTGGGTTATTTTGTCCAAATTACCCCCCGCCTCCTCCTCTGCATCGTCCCCTTCTCTCTCTCTGAACAAGGGCGCGAAAGAAAACTCAGAAACCCTAGAAATTGAAAACCCCGGCAAAGGACGAATCCCCTAAATTGAAATTTCTCAATCTCAATTGACATGGTACAGTTTCACGAGCACGTAATCTCCGAGCTCTTAGAGGACTCTCATGGCGGCCTTGTTGTTCTTTCGTCCGGTCTCTCTCTGTCGAAGCTTATCGTCTCTCTCCTCACGCTCCACACCAATGACCAAGGAACTCTACTCGTCCTCTCCGCCTCTTCTTCCCAGAAGAAATCGATTCTCCTTCATTTCCAGTCTCAAAACCCTGACTCTAGTTCGCCTTCCGAGATCACCTCCGAGCTCCCCGCTCAACAGCGCTACTCCCTGTACACGTCCGGAGGCATCTTCTTCATCACGTCTCGGATCCTCATCGTCGATCTCCTGACTTCTCGGATTCCGACTTCGAAGATCGCTGGCATAATCATCCTCAACGCGCATTCTCTCACCGAGACTTGTACCGAGGTGTTCATTGTCCGGATTCTCCGGTCGTTGAACAAGGAGGCGTTTGTGCGGGCGTTTACAGATAAGCCGCATGCTATGGTGACGGGGTTCTCGAAGGCGGAGAGGGTGATGAAGTGTTTGTTTGTGAGGAAGCTGCACTTGTGGCCGAGGTTTCAGGTGTACATTGCGCAGGAGCTGGAGCGCGATCCACCGGAGGTGATGGATGTGAGGGTTCCTATGAGTTCGACAATGAAGGTGATACAAAAGGCTATCATTGAGGTTATGGATGCTTGTTTGAAGGAGATGAAGAGGACTAACAAGGTGGATGTGGAGGATTTGACTGTTGAGAATAGCTTGTTCAAATCTTTTGATGAGATTGTCAAGAGACAGTTGGACCCGATTTGGCATACGTTGGGGAAGAAGACTAAGCAGCTGGTTTCAGATTTGAAGACATTGAGAAAGTTATTGGATTATCTTGTGAGGTATTCCTTTTTTCCTCTAAAGTGATTGGGGAAGAAAATATCTCTGATGCATGATGATGAATGAGGAAATTGCCAATGCTAATAGTTTCAGTGAGTTTCATTTGAATAATCCTCTTTTATAGTTTATTTTCTTTCATTTATTCCTCGTGTTCAATGTTTAGGTATGATGCTGTGACATATTTGAAGTATTTGGATTCCCTAAGAGCTTCAGAGAGCTTTAGATCTGTGTGGATTTTTGCGGACTCGAGTTATACGATATTTGAGTGTGCAAAGAAGCGTGTTTTCCTTTCTATAAGATCAGACGCTGCAAAACCCGATGCACAAAGTGACAGCGGGACTAATAAAAGGAGGAAATTGAAGGATAGTACGGGCAAGAATGCCAAGAAACAAGGTGGCATATTAATTACTTATGAGCCATTTTTTCCCTCTAGATGCTGTCCAAACAATTAATCAACATGTGGTTGTAGCTTGTGGATTATCCATGGTTTAAGAAACTGGCTTTGTTGAAGGATATGGCTATTTGCTGAATTTGCATTAAGGCATCCTTATTCTATGCTGTATAATTGAGCTGATATAGGGAGAAATAACCTAGGGTTATCGTTGAGGGTTTGGGTAAAAAAGGAAAGCTTTTCTGTGACATTTTCTTTTTTTGTGTGTGTATCTTAGAAGGAGGTTCACTGCCTTCAAGTTCAAGCGATGGAGTGGTCCTTGAGGAAGTTTTGGAAGAAGCACCAAAATGGAAGGTGTTACGTGTGAGTGAGTGAGTTCCATTTTTCTATGTATTATTCTGAGATTGTCTGCAAGACTGTAACTACTACTCTACAATCATTAGACCTCAGTGGCAATTGTAAATTCTAATCGATATGTATAGAGATAATTTTTAGGATTACTGAAAGAGTTAAGGATGATGAATGGAAGTGAAAGACACAGATCACATGATGGTGAACATCTGCTGCTCTCTCATCCTAAATTCACCTGTATTTTTTTTTCCTGCCAGGATATTCTTGAAGAGATTGGAGAAGAAAGGCAGAAACAAGCCTCTCCAGATGTTGGATCTGAGATTGAAAATCTAGAAGAAAACAATGGAATTGTTTTAGTAGCATGCAAGGATGAACACTCTTGCATGCAGCTTGAAGATTGCATTTTTAATGGTCCCAAAAAGGTATTTTTTATTTATTTTTATTACATTTACTAATATTGTGTGTGTGTGTGTGTGTTTTGTGGTTTGAGCAACAATTCGGGTTGCCAAGTCTTTATCTGGATTCCTCTTTCTCTAATCACTAGTATTTCTCTCTGTTGAAAAAGGGGATTCTCATTTCATTTTTCCTCAGTCCTCAGTAGTATTTCTATGCTAGCTGCAGCTAAATATTTTGGTTCTGAGTTTATCAATCTTTTCTTTATACTTTGATATTTGTTTGAAGTAGGTTATGCATGATGAATGGGAGAAGTACTTGCTCAGTAAAGTTCAACTAAAGGGATTACAAAAGCGTAGTAAAAATGCTAAAAAGAAAAAGCAGGAACCGAAAGGCATGGGTATGCTTGATGGACTTGTCCCAGTAAGATCTAAAGAGAATGGAGAAGCTGTTAGTGTAAACAAGTTAGAGCATGATGCACTTTTGGCTGCTGCATCGAAGGTAAGATCTTTGGCCCAGAAGGATGGTATTGATGAAGATCCCTTGCCTGGCCATGTTGCACTTGGAGAGTCAAGGGGAAGGGAGAGAAATAAGAAATCCTTAAAGAAGGTTGACAGTGTAGTCAGCAATAGTAAGAGTAGCTCTGCAGTAGGGGATAAAGGTGAAATACTTGGATCAACGGGTGAAGGCGAGAGAAACAACAATGATGTGGTTGTTGCAGGTGGGTTGCATGAGGAGACATTGCAAGGTCCAACTGATCAACAGGTTCTTAGAAAACACAGTGAAAATATACTCGACTCTACTGGTCTTGTGAGAAATGATAAGCATCTTCCACCAGTTCTCTTCCATGCACTTGAAAGTGGTGAAGATATACTCGACATTTTGAAGCCATCCATAGTGATTGTTTATCATCCTGATGTCACTTTTGTTAGGGAAATAGAGGTCTATAATTCAGAAAATCCCACCAAGAAGCTGAAAGTGTATTTTCTCTTTTATGAAGATTCTACTGAGGTTCAGAAATTTGAGGCTGGCATTCGTAGAGAGAATGGAGCTTTTGAATCTTTGATACGACAGAAATCTATGATGATGTTCCCAGTTGATATGGTATGATACTTGACCCCATGCATGTAGATGGCTTTAAACAACAAAACAAAGAATGTTATACAACCCAAACTAGTTGATATGGTATGCTATTTTGTGGACGTAAAGCTCTATTTCCCATGTAGTATAGAATGAAAAGTACTGTATGTTAGAAGAGGATAAGATGTCGCTTAGTATAACAGCAAAACAAAGAATGTTAAACAACCCAAACTAGTTAATGATGAGACATTTATTCATGTTGAAGGTGTCACTCTTCTTATCTCTCTGAACTAGGAATACCAAACGCCAAGACTACTACTTTGCAAGGACCATCTCCATCATCAAGCATTCACTGTTGTTATTTATGTGGTTCCTCTTTAAAGAGAAAATGACATGCAGATGCAGTTTTAGTATGGAAATAAAAGAGGTACAGTGTGTCATGACTTTTTGCTAAAATATGACAGGAAGAGCATCTTTTGGGACCAAGTTCCATTGGCTCTCAGGGTTCAGTTTCTCAGAACTCTGTAACTAGAAAAGCAGGTGGAAGGAAAGAAGCTCGGAAAGAAATGCAGGTAGGTGATTCTTCCCTTATTTCTCTTCAAATTAGTTATAGCTGGTAGAAGCAGTAATTAAAATTTGTGACTTTTTGTAGGTTATAGTAGACATGAGAGAATTCATGAGCAGTCTTCCAAATGTACTTCACCAAAAGGGTATGCGCATTATACCTGTAACCCTAGAAGTTGGTGATTATATACTCTCACCTGTAATATGTGTGGAGAGAAAGAGTATCCAGGATCTTTTCATGAGCTTCACATCTGGGCGTCTTTATCACCAAGTTGAAATAATGGCAAGATATTACAAAATACCTGTCCTTCTGATTGAATTTTCACAGGATAAGAGTTTTTCATTTCAGGTATATCCACTATCTACTTTGCAAACTTGTTATATTACGGGATGATTCTCCAACAAACTGCTGACCAATTGAATTCTTTTTTTAATTGCAGTCAGCTAGTGATATTGGTGATGATGTGACACCAAATAGCATAATATCCAAGCTGTCCTTGCTTGTCATGCATTTTCCTCGCTTACGCATTGTGTGGTCTCGCAGTCTGCATGCTACTGCAGAAATATTTGCCTCATTAAAAGCGAATCAAGATGAACCTGATGAGGTTAAGGCTATAAGGGTCGGTGTTCCTTCAGAGGAAGGCATTGTGGAAAATGATGTGAGGTACGTTCCTGCTGCCACTCCCTTGCTGTTGTTTGACAGCATTTATGGTATTGCTGTGATAGATTTGGTGGGCTGCCATACCATTGAAGGATCTTTTGCTGCTTAATTTTTTTTAAAGGAATCTTATGCTGCTTAATTACGTTAAAAGTAATTTGTTTTGTACTGATATCTATAAGTCATGCTAAATAAGATATAATATGAGCAAGACCTATAACAATAAAATGAGTGTGTATTCATAGTATTCCGCAGTTCTTTGTTGTGCTATGTTCCTGGAGTTTTCCTTGATTTTACACAGCCTTCAAATTCTATGCTTTCCTTGTGATGTCTCTTCTTCCTGGAATTCAAAGCCCATGAATGCCTTGAGTTTGTGTCCAGGACGACCAAAAACTTCTGATTCGGCTTGCTTTGGAGAATGCCTTTGAGTTCATGATTGAAATTCTATTGATTATATTGATTTTTGTCGCAGAGCGGAGAATTACAACACATCCGCAGTGGAGTTCTTGAGACGTCTACCAGGGGTGACAGATGCTAATTATAGAGCGATAATGGATGAATGTACTAGTCTGTCCGAATTAGCAATCCTCCCTTTAGAGAGGCTAACTGAGCTGATGGGTGGTCATAAAGCTGCTCGGACACTCCGGGAATTTCTGGACGCAAAGTACCCAACCTTGCTCTAACGCTACACAAAACCAACATTGCATTCATCTATTTGTTCTACTTATGCAAATGCCATTGTTGTAGAATTTCCCTCCAAAAACAAAAGGTTTGTAGAGTATTTAAGCACACTGGAATTTGGAAAGGAATCAACTCGTTCCCTCCAAAAACAAAAGGTTTGTAAAGTTCCATTATAGATGTACTCAAGGTGTGTTGAAAACTTGAATCATCTCAAAGTTGTGTTTTGTATGTTAGGTGGCTCGGATGGCGATAGTGGGCATGACAATGCTTCTAAGTTATCCTCCATTGGGGATCATTCCCATAGTTTTTCTCGTCATCATCAACTTTTTTTGCCCTCTGCCATCTTTATCGCATACTCTTTGTTTGTTGCCACTGAAAACCCAACTTTAGCTAGTTCTGTTTATTCTGTTTATTGTTGTTGTCCTCATTGCTGGGTAATCTTCACCTTCTTTGTCCCTATTCTCTTCCATCTTTGTCCAAACCCTGTCCAACCAATTCAAACTTCAATGATAAAACCCTTACCCACTCCTTTTATCATTTCCTACTTTCTCCATATTTGTCACTATTCCTTCGCTAACCTCAACAAATATTCAAGCCAATTTTTTGGAGATTATGAAGATATGAAACTTCAAAGCTGAAATTCTCTCTTTATCAATTACGCTACATAAATTATTATTATTTTGGTAAGGAATACGCGATATACATTATATGTTTTGTGTAAGGATGTCAATGAGATCTTATCTCAATCCCCATTTTTCAAAACACTTTTCATTTTGATTTCCGTTTGAGAATTTTTGTTATGATATAATCCACAAAGTTAGACAAACAAACCCTAATTGTACTTTCTTCAAGTCAAAGATAGTCATCGTCTTATCGACCATCTTGATTTCTGTTTAAAAATGGGGCCCTTTACTATTTTTAGAAATAATAAAATAAGCACAGAAATATATAAAATTTGTTATATCTGATCAAATATGTCATACAATAATAACATGCTATGCAAAGTAATTTGTCAAAAATTCAAAATCCATCGCTAACAAATTTCAAAAAAGTTAAGGTTTATATAGTAAGGCTAATGCATACTAGAAAACATATATGGTAAATCTGAGGCTAATGCATACTAGAAAACATATACGGTCAATCTCAAGCAATAATTTGGTGCATGATTGACAAATATAAATCATTACTATATATACACACACAAATATGGGTGGGTTGATTGACAACTATGGGGCGACTGATTGACAAGTAAGAGTGGGTCGGCTGATTGACAAATATATATCATTAATACATATACACATATGGGCCCCAAGTGGAAGTGAGCAAGGCGAAGGCCTGTTGGGCCCCGGCTTAGATCCGAGCCTAGTCTATAACCTAGCTTCTAACCTTGACTTCTTAATTATTATTTTTCGGTCGATAGATACAAACACTTAGTATAAGCTTGAACAATTTGATCATCAAGCTCATGGGAAGATCAACTTGAAGAACGTGTGAGAAAGTTGTACATGATCACATTAGAATTTTGTTTTGCAAACTGTATAATAATGAACGGAGGACATGAGTAATTTTTTTTATGACTTAGAAGAGTATATTTGCAAAGCATATTCGCATAACATAGGTTTAGAGTCATTTTCTTTTTTCTCGTATAATATCTTTGTAACACATCTTTATAGAGCTTTGGTCTTCTTATAGCAGAGTTTCTTCTTCCAATTTTTTTTTTGCAGGATCTTTACTTACTTCTTACAAAGTATTTGTGTAGTTCATTTACTTTGTAAATAAAAAGTAATCATTAATATAAATTTTTTTAGTAGGGCATACAATGATATCCAAGGTACCACAATGTAAAGCCAATGTTTAAATTAGGGAAATTAAACATGGCATGATAACATCCAACATACAACAGTGTGAAAGTTACTACTCAGGGAAATTAAACAACTGACACTACAAGAACACAAATACCATCATTGTGCTCAAATTTTATTTTTTAAAGAACAAATCTTCCATTAAAGTATCCTTGCATTTGATTTGTGCTCTATTAAAATAGGCTACACCATTAGACTATTAATCAATATAACCTTTTGCGATACCATGTAGTCATGAATTATTTGCTTTATTATCAAGAGGTCTAGATGACTCACAAAAAAATATTATTTTCTACTTCCCCATTTTCAACTCTCACTAGTCTAGTAGGCAATTTGCCACTTTTTTCCTCAATCCAAAAAATCGAAAACGCTCCAGTTTTCCCCAAATTTTTTTCAAACTGCCTAGCAACACCTCTCTTCATCTCTCCTCCCTTCGATTTTGTACCTCACCTCTTCATCAATCTCACAATCGCTTTCAACCAGTGGCAGATCCAGAGGGCTCGAAATAAGTCTCTCTATCCGAAAAAATGTATGTATATTTTTTATATGTATTGATTATTTTTGCAATAAATATATGTCACGTAGATTAGTGAACACAAAGATCTCTTGGCTCAATGGCTAGGACATGAGAGAAATTTGAAACGCTTCGACCTATGTTCAAATAATCAAATCCCATACCCAACCATTTGTATTTTTTCCCCGTTTTAAACATCAAAAGCCCTCTGTTTTTTTTTGATTAATTTACAAAAATCACTCATTAAATATAGATTTTTACACTTAATCACCGGTTAAATACAAGATTATAGAAAAACCACCTATTAAATAGTTTTTTTTTTCAAATCACCACCCGTTGTCTATTTCTATTAGGCTTTTGTCAAATATATATAATATTATAATATTTTAAGTTTTATATTTAAAATAATATCTCAAATAGATGTTAAAATATATTTTATTTAAATTTTTAAAAATCTTATAGACTTTTACACTTAACCACCTGCTAAATACAAAATCCCAGAAAACCACCCATTAAATAGTTTTTTTAAATCACCACCGTTGTCTATTTCTATTAGGCTTTTGTCAAATATATATGATATTATAATATTTTAAGTTTTATATTTAAATTAAAATCTCAAATAGATTTAAAAAATAATTTACTAAAAATTTTAAAAATATTATTTTAGAAAAACTTGATGTATATATGAAAAAATTTGTTCTATTATATCACTAAAAATGGTTATAAGTTTTATATACTTCGTTTTAATCAAAATTATAAATAAATTTACAAGTCATTAGCATTGTCTAAATTTAATAATATTTTTTATACTAATAACTAATGTATCATTTTCTTTGATATTTGTAAACACCTACACTATATACTAAAAATGAAAAAAATAACTAGATATTTTTTAAAAAATATTTTTCAGGCTCCAAAGTATTTTTTTATTAAAACTATTTTTATTAAAAGTATATTTATTAAAGTTTGCTTAAATTTTTAAATAAAATTAAATAATATTTTTCACATTTAGAACATCCGTCTTCCAAATAAATTTAAAATTTTTACATGCTTTTTGTCCCTAATATATTAATATTCCAATTTTTTTATCCCTCCATAAATACAATTTCAATATATTAAAGTTTAAACTTTAAATTTTAAGTATAAAATATTAAAATATACTATATTTAATGAAATTCTAATGGAAATATCAATATGTGGTGGGTGGTGATTTAGTGATTTGAAAACAAAAACCATTTAATAAGTGCTTTTCTGTAATTTTGTATTTTACAGGTGGTTAAGTGTAAAAGGTTATATTTAAGGGGTGATTTTTTGTAAATTTCCCCTTTTTTTTTAAACACACCCGAACAGTCCTCTTTTTTACACAGCAACACAGCAACGCAACCACGGCACAGAGCCAGAGCGAAACCCCGAGTCCCCGAGCAACCGCCGCCGCCAGCTCCACCTCCGGCCGGCCTTGGCACCGGCGCACCACCGCAATCCAGCCCCTCGGCAGTGTGCGAAGCGAAGCCCCGCACTCCCGTCTCCCGCAGTGTCGCAGAGCCGGCCTACCTCTTCATTGTTCTTCTTCTCGACTTCTTCGATTTAGGCCTTCAGTCTTCAAGGTTAGTTAGTTTTGTTCTCTACCTTTTAATTTTATTGTTTTTTTAAGTTCAATTGGTTGAGATTAGAATCAATTTAGATGAGAATTTCTGATTTGAGAATCAATTTGGGGTAAACTCGATTAGGGTTTGGGATTTTGATAATAAATTCCGAGAATTTGTGATTAAAATTTGTGGGTTTGATAAATAAATTTGCGAATTTTTAGTTTGTGATTTGGAATTGTGGTTTGCCTCCAAATGTGTTTTTTCTCTCTCGGTTTTTTTATTGTCTTCTATTGATATTGCTGGAAATTTGTTGTTTTATGGTCTTCTGTTACAATAGTTTGCAACACTGCCAACAAAACGTTCATTAAATTTTGAGCTACTCAATCTGTTAGTGAAGCCGTTGATGGAGATTAATGTAAAGATACCATACTTTTCTGGGATATGTGCATGTGAACGTATATTAAGAATTAGAACAAAGTTTTGTGAGGATTGTAAAGACCCAGATATCCACCATTGGACTTGCTTAATGCTGTATCATCTTTTATGTTGTATATTTCTTTTAGTTCTGGTTGCTTCTGCTACACAAAAAATGATGAATTTTATTTCATGTGTATAGAAAAGAGCTGTTGGCCAGCCTCCCTTAAAACATTACTCCTGTTGAGATTGTGGTTCAATGCCAGAGCCTCGGAACGGGAATGGCCAAGCTCCAGCCGGCAAGAGTGGAGCATCTGGTGGTGGTTACGAAATCAACCTTGAAAGCTTCTCGAAGCGGTTGAAGTCCCTCTATTCGCACTGGGAGGAACATAAGTCCGATTTGTGGTCCGGCGCTGATGTTCTCTCCGTCTCCACGCCGCCGGCCTCCGATGACCTGCGGTATCTCAAATCGTCGGCGCTCAACATGTGGCTTTTCGGGTACGAGTTCCCTGAAACAATCATGGTGTTCGCTGCGAAGCAAATCCACTTCCTCTGTACGCAGAAGAAGGCCTCCTTGCTCGAAGTGGTCAAGAAATCGGCCAAGGAAGCGGTGGGTCCCGAGGTGACCACCCACGTTAAGGCGAAGGGGGACGACGGGACCAGCCAAATGAACGTGATTCTTGGGAGTTTTGGTGGGGATGTTACTGCAGTGGGTTACTTGGCGAAAGAGGCTCCTGAAGGGAAATTGTTGGAGGCTTGGGATTCGAAGCTCAAGGGCTCCGATTTGTCGGCTGTTGATATCACGAATGGGTTGGCAGATTTGTTCGCGGCCAAGGACAGTGGGGAGATTCTTAATATCAAGAAGGCGGCGTTTTTGTCTGCTGCTGTGATGAAGAGTTTCGTTGTGCCAAAGCTCGAGAAGATAATAGATGAGGAAAAGAAGGTGATCCATTCGGCTTTAATGGATGATACTGAGAAGGCTGTACTGGAACCCTCCAAGGTCAAGGTAAAACTCAAGGCCGAGAATGTTGATATTTGCTATCCACCTATCTTTCAAAGCGGTGGGCAATTTGATCTCAGGCCAAGTGCTTCCAGCAATGATGAGAATCTGTACTATGAATCTGCAAGCGTGATTATATGCGCTGTTGGTGCTCGGTATAATAACTACTGCTCGAATGTTGCAAGGACGTTCTTGATTGATGCCACTTCAGTGCAGAGCAAGGCCTATCAAGTTCTGTTGAAGGCTCATCAGGCAGCAATCGGTGCTCTGAAGGCTGGAAACAATGCCAGTGCAGTATACTCAGCAGCTGTGGCTGTTGTTGAGAGGGAGGCACCTGAGTTTATGGCGAATCTGACTAAATCTGCTGGGACAGGGATCGGCCTTGAGTTTAGGGAGTCTGGGTCGAGTCTGAATGCTAAAAATGAACTTCTACTGCGGCCGGGTATGACGTTCAATGTGCTCCTTGGCTTTCAGAATCTGCAAGCTCAGACAAGCAATCCTAAGAGCCAGAACTTTTCATTGCTGCTAGCGGATACAGTTATTGTGAGTGACAAGGGTCCCGAGGTGGCCACCAAGGATAGCTCGAAGGATCTTAAGGATGTTGCCTATTCTTTCAACGAAGGGGATGATGAGGAAGAACCCCTGCCCAAGGTGAGGCTTAAAACTGAACCAGTTAATTTTCCCAACACTATATTGGCTTAGCTGTTTTTTTTTTTAAGTATTATATTATCTTGCAGCGGCCTCGTGATGAGTAATGATATTTAATGTTTTATGCTTGTTATCCCCTATAGCCTATGTTGTTTGGTAGTATGTTGAACTGCTGATTTAGTCGTGATCATGTTTGTCTTAACTGGGGAAAAAATCATGTAAGGACTTTAATACTGTTCCGATCTAAGGGATACCGGATACATTACCCATTTAGGCAGGCAATGCGTAGAATATGATGTCATGGGCTATATAGTAGATGACTAGATGGCTTTTCTCTTACTGCACTGTTGTACATCATTGGGTTACAATATTAGGTTGTCAATCAGTACAATATGGGAATGATCTGTTGTGTTTATTTTCAAGTTGTCCTGTATTTCCCTTGATCACTTTGTTCATTGCAGGTGAAACCACAGTCCAATGGCAATGAAGCGGTATTATCAAAGACTAGTCTTCGTTCTGACCATGGTGATATCAACAGAGAAGAGCTGAGAAGGCAGCATCAAGCTGAGCTTGCCCGCCAAAAGAATGAGGAAACTGCTCGCAGACTTGCAGGTGCAGGTTCTGGAGCAGGAGATAGCCGTTCCTCATCACGTCCTTCCACTGAGTTGGTGGCTTACAAGAATGTGAATGATGTGCCTCCTCCAAGAGGGGGGGAAATGATGATTCAGATAGACCAGAAGAATGAGGCAATTCTCTTGCCCATTCATGGAGGTATTTGCACTTTCCACGTTGCTACAATTAAGACACTTAACAATCAGTCAGACACGAATCGGAACTCCTATGTGAGGATACAGTTCAATGTTCCTGGAGCCCCTTTTGCGCCTCATGATGCCAACACTTTGAAGCATCAAGGAGCTATTTATGTGAAGGAAATATCTTTCCGCTCCAAGGACTCCAGGCATATCAATGAAATTGTGGCACAGATAAAGACGCTGAGACGGCAAGTTGCTGCTAGGGAGTCTGAGCGAGCTGAGAGGGCAACACTGGTTTCCCAGGAGAAACTTCAGCTGTCTGGGAACAAATTCAAGCCAATAAGGCTTTCTGATCTTTGGATTCGCCCTGGTCTTGGTGGTCGTGGAAGAAAACTTCCTGGTACGTTAGAGTGCCATGTGAATGGGTTCCGGTACTCCACTTCTAGGTCTGATGAGCGTGTTGATGTCCTGTTTGGAAACATTAAACATGCTTTCTTCCAGCCAGCAGAAAATGAAATGATAACTCTTCTTCACTTTCACCTGCACAACCACATTATGGTGGCCAACAAGAAGAGTAAGGATGTACAGTTCTTTGTTGAGGTGATGGAAGTGGTTCAGACTCTTGGAGGGAGCAAAAGATCTGCGTATGACCCAGATGAGATCGAGGAAGAACAGCGTGAAAGAGAAAGGAAAAACAAGATCAATATGGATTTCCAAAACTTTGTGAATCGAGTAAATGATTTATGGGGACAACCACAGATTAAATCTCTTGATTTAGAGTTTGATCAACCTCTGAGGGAGCTCGGATTCCATGGGGTACCCTACAAAGCAACAGCTTTCATTGTCCCAACTTCAAGCTGTCTGGTGGAGCTGGTTGAAAATCCTTTCCTTGTTATCAGCTTAAATGAGATTGAGATAGTGAATCTGGAGAGGGTTGGTTTTGGACAAAAGAACTTCGATATGGCAATAATTTTCAAAGATTTCAAGCGTGATGTATTCCGAATTGACTCTATACCCACTAGTTCTCTTGAGAGCATCAAGGAATGGATGGACACGACGGATATCAAGTACTACGAGAGTAGAATGAATCTGAACTGGAAGCCCATATTGAAAACCATCACTGATGACCCACAGAAGTTCATAGAAGATGGGGGCTGGGAGTTCCTGAACATGGATGCCAGCGATTCAGATTCGGATGGCTCACAGGAGTCCGACAAGGGGTATGAACCTTCAGATGTGGAGGTCGAGTCTGAATCTGAAGATGAAGCCTCAGAGAGTGAATCACTGGTGGATACTGAGGACGAGGAGGAGGAGGAAGATTCTGAGCAAGACTCTGAAGAAGAGAAAGGGAAGACATGGGACGAGCTGGAAAGAGAAGCAAGCAACGCCGATCGCGAGAGAGGAGACGAGTCTGACAGTGAGGAAGAGAGGAGGAGGAAGAAGATGAAGGGGTTCCGACCTGGACCCAGTGGCGGCGGCGGCCCGTCTAAGCGCCCTAAGATGAGGTAGGCATCTCTAAGATCCACCTCCTCATCATGACAGCCTTTTTTTCACATAGCAATTAGCCAAGTCAGAACCTCCTAGACAAGTTCCTGCTTAGTAGTTCACATAGGATTTTGATCCATCAAGATTGAAAGCTGGAAGTTTTCATTGTATAAATTCAATCATTTGGCCTCAGCTCTGTTTCCATTTGTATGCTTCATCTGTCATTTTCAGCATTTCAGGTTATCAGGAAACTGTGTTTTTTGGTTAAATCATAACCCACTTATTAGCTCATAATATCTGGTTTTCCTATCTATGATGTTGAATGTGGTTTTCACTGTCTATTTTTGAGTATTTTCTCTGCTAGTGTTAATAAATCACCAGAGACAAACTAAGATCTTTCTCACATAAAAACTAGAAATGAATTCATAAGCGATGACAGCCACTGAGGAACGAGTAGGGACTCTACTTTGCGTCGGATGAACACAAGCAACCCATCCTTGTCAATTAACCAACTAAATCAATCCAAATGAAATGGCCTTTGTATCTTAATGAGGACATGAAATGCAGAGATGGTGTATATTTTGGATTCTTCATGCTTCAGTTTCAGCTGAATATGTTCCAGTGACTGGTGCTTGTTTGTCACCAACCTATATGAACTTTCAAGGTATGGAGACCATTGGAATTCATGGTAATGGGATTTGCCCTGACTACACGTAGATTCTTAAGATTTTCGAAGGACTCTCGTGGAGGATTTTCCGCGTTATATCCTGAAATGTTGTTATAATATCCATGGTTCATTGCTTCATATTGTTATATGATATTCTGTGTTAAGACCATATGAATTATTATGATTCCCAGGACCATAATGTTGACATCCCTTTGTCCCTCCACGGGGAAGAACTGAGAAGCCAAATTTGTACTCCGAAAGAACACGAGTTCTAAGATGTTCAATTGTAAATGGGTCTTTCTCGTTGCGGACCATCTAAACCCGTCGTTTGGTTAGTTGTTTGTACGCATTCGGAAACCGGAATCAAACCTAGGGTGTTGAGGATTTGTGTAAAAAGGAGAGCTTTTCTTTTGACATTTTCTTGTTTTTTGTGTATCTTAGAAGGAGTGGTCCTTGAGGAAGTTTTGAAAGAAGCACCAAAATGGAAGGTGTTTCGTGTGAGTGAGTGAGCTCCATTTTTCTTTGTATTATTCTGAGATTGTCTGCAAGACTGTAACTACTACTCTACAATCATTAGCCTCAGTGGCAATTGTAAACTGTAATCGATATGTATAGAGATAATTTTTAGGATTACTGAAAGAGTTAAGGATGATGAATGGAAGTTAAAGACACAGATCACATGATGGTGAAGATGTGCTGCTCTCTCATGCTAAATTCACCTGCATTTTTTTCCTGCTAGGATATTCTTGAAGAGATTGGAGAAGAAAGGCAGAAACGCGCCACTCCAGATGTTAGAGCATGATGCACTGTTGGCCGCTGTGTCAAAGGTAAGATCTTTGGCCCAGAAGGATGGTATTGATGAAGATCCCTTGCCTGGTCATGTTGCACTTGGAAAGTCAAAGGGAAGGGAGAGAAATAAGAAATCATTAAAGAAGGTTGACAATGTAGTCAGCAAGGAAGAGTAGCTCTGCAGTAGGGGATTAAGGTGAAATACTTGGATCAACTGGCGAAGGCGAGAGAAACAACAATGATGTGGTTGTTGCAGATGGGTTGCATCAGGAATCAACTCGATCCCATATTTTGACTTGGGTTTCAGATATGAGCAACCATTATAGATGAACTCATGGTGTGTTGAAAACTTGAATCATCTCAAAGTTGCGTTTTGTATGTCAGGTGGCTCGGATGGCGATAATGGGCATGACAATGCTTCTAAGTTATCCTCCATTGGGGATCATTCCCATAGTTTTGCTCGTCATCGTCAACCTTTGCCCTCTGCCATCTTTATCACATACTCTTTGTTCAATTCATTGTTGGCCACTGAAAACTCAACTTTAGCTAGTGCTGGTTCTCGTTGTTGTCCTCATTGTTGCTTGTTAGGGATTTAGTGGTCATAAGACCAAGAGCGCGCAGCGGAAGAACGGAATCACGAATGGAGAGAGTAAGGCAAGATATAACACACACATTTTTACGTGAGAAACCCGAGTACTGGGATCACGAATAGAGAGAGTAAGGCGAGATCGAACACACAAATTTAACGTGGGAAACCCGAGTACCGGGAGGAAAACCCACGAGCGGCAAGAGCCAACAAATCCACTATCAAATCAGAAAGAGTACAACGAACCTTGTAGGAAATACAAGGGGTAATGGACAAAACTCTCTCTTTACAATATAGTGGAATAGAATGTGTATGTATGATGAAGGAATTGTGTGGAGGCTTGGATAGACTAATGTGAATGGAGCTTGAATAGTGTGGGATGATTCAAGGGAATGATCCACCAAGAGACTAAGCTTGAGTCTCTATTTATAGGCATCATGCTTGGGTAGGAAGGAATGGATAAGGCTTGGGAAGATTCTAGAGAAATGTGGAATGATAAGGGCAATAGAATTCTCTAGAAAGCGGTGGATGGTTTTAGAAAGGGCCACATATGTCCCAAGCAAGTGAGAAGCTTCTAGAAGCTCTCAAATAATCCATCTTAATGATAATTACTCCTTGGCCCAAATATAAACAAGCCCAATCAAGATCAACCAAGCCCGAATGAGGATTTGAATGCAAACCCAACATTGCTTAATCTTCACCTTCTTTGTTCCCGTTCTCTTCCATCTTTGTCCAAACATGTCCAACCAATTTGAATTTTTATATTCCAAAACTTACCCAATCTGTTTCCTTTCTCCATATTTGTCACTCTTCTTTTCGCTAACCTCAAGGCAATTTTTTGGAGATGTGAAGATACGAAACTTCAAAGTAGAAATGCTCTCTTTATCAGTTACGCTATATGCGTAAGGATGCCAATGAGAACGGATGTCAATGAGATCCTATCTCAATCCCCGTTTTTCAAAATATTTATCATTTTCATTTCTATTTGAGAATTTATGTTTTGATATAATCCACGAAGTTAGACAAACAAACCATAGTTGTACTTTCTCCAAGTCAAAGATATTCATCATCTTATCGACCTTGTTGGCACCACATATTTGCAATACATTTTTGTAATGAACGCATGATAATCTTACCAATAACATCTCATTTTTGCTTGAAATATTTAACCTTGCTTGCTAGTTGGTTCATAATGTGAAAGAACAAAGTTCTTCGCATCTCAAATCATCTTCTAAAAACAGGATAGGAATAAGGGGAGGAAAACTTCTAAGAAATAGAATATTTTAGTATGTAACGAATAGATGAACAATAAACCTCCCACATTTCAAAATCTTTTTTATAAATTTTTTTTAGCTTTTTCAATTGCATTAGCCCATAGGATTTACTATAAGTCCGATGTAATCACCGTCTTGGTCTAGAATCTTCTAACCTTGACTTCTTGATTTATTTTTTTGTCGATAGATACAAACATTTGGTATAATGGACAACTTGATCATCAAGCTCATCGGAGGATCAACTTGAAGAATGTGCGAGAAAGTTGTACATTTTTAGAGCATCCATTAGAGTTTTGTTTTGCAAACTTTAGACTAATAAACAGAGGACTTGAGTAAATTTTTATATAACTCTGAAGAGCATATTCACATGGCATAGTTCTAGAATCATTATACCATGTTTAATTAAATTGACATTATCCTCAAGTTTTATATTTTAAAGAACCATTCTTCCATTAAAGCATACTTGCATTTAATTTGTGCTTTATTAAAATTAGTTTTCACCATTAGACTAAAAAACTCAAGAATTCAACTTCACATGCATTTGAATTCCTTCGATTTGGAGTAAGTTCTCTTACCTAATACCTCTAGGTAAGTTCAACTTCCACCCTTTTTAATTTAGAAATGCTCAATTTCTCTATTTAATAATCTAGAATAAAAAATCAACCAAACATATTTTCACAATTCTTGTGAATTGAACTTTATGAGAATCCAATTCCCATGAAGTAAGTTCCCGGGAATTTCAATTCCCATATCAATGTCATTTCTTTGCACCATCGTTGTATGGAGATAAGGTTGCCAACGGGTAACCAAATATAAAAAAAGACGCCCCTCCGATAATACCTTTGTGTATGGAGATAAGGTTGGGGTGACACCTTGATCCACAAAGAATGGGGTTGTTACTGTCCTTAGGGTAATTATTGAGGGTGATCAATGGTTCAAACAACAGCGCACTCAATTCCCTCTTCTCTATTACATAGCTGAGCTTGTGCAAATGAAGTAAGATTGATGTATGCTTTATCATATCTTTGATGGGTGGGAAAATGTTCATAGACACTAACACAATAAAGACAACTAACCCTATCTTTATTTAGATAATCGATATAATCGTGCAAGAGAACATCATCCCTATCTTTATTTAGATAATCGATATAATCGTGCAAGAGAACATCATTTATGCTTGAAGTGCTCAAAACCGGTCTGAGCATATTGAAACTAGGAAGTGTCGGTGGTGCTTGGAATTAATTATGGAGTCAAAAAAAAAAACAGTAGCATAACGTTTAATGTTTATCAATAAACAAAAGCTCGAAATTTGTAATATCAAAAGTTTTGGTGGTAGGATTTGCTACCAAATGAAGACTTGACGCTGAATGGACGAGGAGTTGGTGTGAAATTAGAACTTATACATATTTTGTTATATTTTGGTAGGTTTCTTCAACTGAAATTATATAAAAAACCATCTAAACAAAATAAAAAGATACTAAAATAAATGAATGAAATAATTTTACTGTCAATTTATTATTATTTTATTTTTTACCGTAGATTTTAAAACAGATGAGAATAGACACAAACAACCACCAATGCCATTTCTTTGCATCATCACTATATCTCCAGTAAGTTGCCAACGGGTAACCAAATAATTAAAAAAAAAGACGCTTATTCGATAATAACTTTGCGTATGGAGATAAGGTTGGGGTGACATCTTGATCCACAAAGAATGGGTTTGTTACTGTCCCTAGGGTAATTATTGATGGTGATCAATGGTTCAAACAGCGGCGCACTCAATTCCATCTTCTCTATTAAATAGTTGAGCTTGAGAAAATGAAGTAAGATGGATATATGTTTTATCATAACTTTGATAGGTAGAAAAATGTTCATAGACACTAACACGATAAAGACAACCATGTATGTATCAAGATTATCGATATAACTTGAGCTGGCAATTCCTGATCCGACCCAAGAAATCCGACCGACTCATCCGACCCGAAACTCGATCGAACCCAAAAATTTGGCGTTATGCATAACCCGAACCCGAAACCGAGCCCAAAAATTGAAGATAATAGTTATCGTTAATGGGAAAAGGTGTCCGATTGAGTACGAAGGTCTTCAGACGATCTGTTATAGGTGCGGGAGGTATGGACATTATGCGTCGCATTGCAGCTTCGTTCAGAAACCTACCGCGTCTCAGGATGGAGGTGAAGAACTCAATGGGGCTAAAAATGTTATGCACAAGACGGGAGAGGGGACTTCAGTAGGAGAGGAGAGAATGGGGTCGCATGCGACTTATGGAAAGGTTATTGATAAGCAGTTTGGGGAGGCGAGATTTGGACATGCTATGCACCCTGGCAGAAGAACAAGTACGTTGAGGGGTAAGTTTCAAGGTAAACATCAGTCTGGGGAGCATCAAAACTGGAAGGTTGTAGGGGCTAAACAAGCGATAAACAACATCAACAAGGGGAGATATCGGGTGCGGGAAGGCCAAGGACAACATGTCCAGAATAAAAATAAGTTTGAAGTGTTAAATGGAAGGGAAGAGACAAGTGGGACAGAACAGGAGAGATAGTATGTGGAGCCGGAAGCGAACATGGAGAAGAAAAACGAAGAGATGGATAGGAAGGGGAAGCAGAGTGGGGCAGTGAATAAGGGGAAGGTTGTCCAAATGGAGGTGGTGACCATTTTCACGAGTGAAGATGACAACAAAAAGGAGGAGGAGCAGAAAGCTTTGAAAAAGAAAAGGAACAAGTTAAGAAGTCTTGCGAGGAAGAAAGCTCAGAAAGTGATGGCGGAATGTGAAGAGAAAGCTATCAGCAGCGCCTGCAAGAGAAGACGTCAAGAGGAAGGGGAGAACAGTGAGGTGGTTGAGGGGCAGGAATCAAGAGGCACAATGACTGGAGTAGGCTTCACTTGGAATACGCCGGTTACTCAATCAGTGGATGCTTCGTCTGAGCCTCCTGGCGTTGGTAACAAGAGTGGGGACATGCCCAAGTCCGGGTGGGTGAACTCACACTCCAAGTATGAGACCGGGTCTGCCAACGGACCAGATAATAGTGAAGTGGCAGCCATGGAAGAGGAAAATGCAATGGGCCACGGGACGCTAGGGAGCATTGCTCAGGAAGGTGTCGCCTGATGTTGGTAAGGTTTGTTTTCCTTTTTATGGTTATTATGAATATATTACTATGGAATTGCTTCGGAGCCGGTAAAGATGGGTTCCGGAGGGCGATGAGGTACATGTGCAGGATTCATAAAATTGATATGGCTGCTATCTTCGAAACTAAAGTCTCGGGAGACAAAGCGGACAAGGTATGTGCTAGATTAGACTTTAATAAATGCATTCGAGTTGAGGCGATTGGCAGGGCTGGTGGTATCTGGCTCCTTTGGGAGGATGAAAGTGTGAAGATTGTGGAAATCAACTCGCACAGAAACTTCATTCATGCTAGACTCACTTTCAAGGGCGCTGAGGCGGAGCTCATTGCGGTGTACGCCCCAGCTTCCTAGGAAGAGAGGAGGGACTTTTGGCAGGTGCTAGAAGGACAACTGAACGGAACTACATGCCCCTTGCTCATGGGTGGGGATTTCAACTGTATCCTTGCCCAACATGAGAGAGAGGGTAGCTCCGGGGGACTGCATAAAGACTCGAAGACATTCAGACACTTGGTTGACAGGGGAGGCCTTATCGATAGGGGGTTTCTCTGGCCCGAGCTTTACTTGGTGCAGGGGGAAGGAGTCCAAAACGCGTGTCTCTAAGAGGCTCGACAGGATTTTTATGAATGAAGATGCTAGAATCAAGTGGCCGAACGCTAGAGTGAAGCACTTGGCGAGGTATTCTTCGGACCACAGTCCGCTCCTTGTTTCTTTGTTGCCTAAAGTTACTTACAAAGAAGGAATAAGGCATTTTCGGTGTGAGGCAGCTTGGTTTACTCACCCTGTGTTCATGCCGATTGTGAAGAGTTGCTGGGACGAGAACAACGAGGTATGTACTGTTATCCCTATCCTAAAAAACACATTACTTACTTGGAATCGCAGGGTGTTCGGTAATATTCACAACAGGAAAAGAGATTTGGTCAAGGAGATTGAAAACATCCAGTCCAACCAACAACTGAACCAGTCGGATTCTCTGCTTGAGCGTGTAAGTAGACTCTTGGCCGACTTGGAGAGGGTGTTGGAGCAAGAGGAAATTCTTTGGTTCCAGAAATCCCGTGAAAATTGGTTATGTTATGGAGATCGAAACACTTCTTTTTTCCACCTCTCTACCATCATCAGGAGAAAGAAGAACATAATTGAGGGCATCTATGACGACATGAACAGGTAGACGGAAGACAATGAGAAGATGTAACAAGTGGCCCTGAATTTCTTTAGGAAGCTTTATAGACTGGAAGATATCACGCCTGTTTCGAGTTGCGAGATTAATGTTAATGGCTTCCCTGAGCTGAGTTCGAAAAGCTGGGAGGACCTGACCGCCCCGTTCACTAAGGAGGAAATTTGGAGGGCGACTAAGGAGATGGGTCCGTTCAAGTCGCCGGGTTTAGATGGGCTGCAGTCGGTGTTCTACCAAAGATGCTGGGGTATAGTGGGTCAATCTGTGACCGACGAAGTGCTTAGGTTCTTCCGCGAAAGAACCATGGCGCCTTGGCTCAACGATACTCTCATTGTGCTTTTAGCAAAAGTTGGTAAACCGGAGTACATAAAGCACTTCCGTCCTATTGTACTTTGCAATGTGCTTTACAAAATTATATCCAAGGCTCTTGTGATGAGAATGAAACGGGTGATTGGTGATTTGATAGGCCCGACGCAGGGTAGCTTTATTCCGAGGAGGTTAATTCAAGATAATATTGTCCTCGTGCAGGAGGTTGTTCACTCGATGAGAAAGAAAAGATCTGGGAAGAAGTTGATGATTATAAAGCTTGATCTTGAGAAGGCCTATGATAGGCTAAGATGGGATTGCATTGAGAGTGCGCTGAAGGATGCGGGGTTCCCTCAAGCCTGGATCGACTAGATTTGTGAATGCATTAGGACTACGACCATGCAGATTCTTTGGAATGGAGAGGTTTCGACCAGATTTCAATCGGAGAGAGGAATTTGGCAGGGAGATCCGCTCTCCCCGTATCTTTTTGTGCTTTGTGTGGAAAGACTTAGCCATATCATTAATCACATGGTTGAGAATGGCTATTGGAAGTCGATTCATATATCTAGGGGAGGGCCTCCGATCTCGCACATGTTCTTCGCGGATGACATAATCTTATGTGTGGAGGCTTCGGTTGAGCAAATGAAGGTTATTATGAGTGCTCTCCATCTGTTTTGTGAGGCGTCGGGCCAGAGAATAAGCTGTTAGGTTTAGGAAATTCCCCCTTGGGTTTGCCTTTCATTAGATAGAATATATATAGAATACAAAGGACTTGGGCCTTGGGCTCCAAGGAAACTAAAGATATGTACATAACAATCTAGGATTCTATCTATATCTATTAACAGACCCCCGCAGTCGGAGCGGGAGGAGAACGTACGTCAGACTGTCCCGAAAGTCAAGAAACAACTGACGTGGCAAACCCTTTGTGAAGATATCAGCGTACTGATAGGCGGAGGGAACATGAAGGACCCGAATAGCACCAATGGCCACCTTTTCTCGGACAAAGTGGATGTCCATCTCGATGTGCTTGGTCCGTTGATGCTGCACCGGACTGCTGGCTAAATACATGGCGCTGACATTGTCGGTGTAGACAATAGAGGCACGCGGCAAAGGACAATGCAGTTCCAGGAGGAGATTGCGCAAGAAGCAACACTCAGAAACGGCGTTAGCGACTCCCCGATACTCTGCCTCCGCACTGGAGCGAGACAACGTAGGCTGACGTTTGGAAGACCAAGCGACGAGAGAGTCATTGAAGAACACACAATACCCGGACGTTGAACGGCGGGTGTCAGGGGGCGGCGGGCTGGGCAGGGAGGCGGCGGCGGCGGCTGGGAGAGCGGAAGCTAGGGTTAGGAAAGAAATTATCTTTAAAAGATAATTAGGCTCTGATACCATGTTAGGTTTAGGAAATTCCCCCTTGGGTTTGCCTTTCATTAGATAGAATATATATAGAATACAAAGGACTTGGGCCTTGGGCTCCAAGGAAACTAAAGATATGTACATAACAATCTAGGATTCTATCTATATCTATTAACACAAGCAAGGATAAATCCAGAATATTTGTTTCGGCTAATGTGTCCAGGGAGCTTAAAACTGACATCAATCGGAGTAGTGGGATCAAAGTGACGTCGAACTTGGGAAATTATTTGGGTATGCTCATCCTTCACGAGAGGGTGTCTAAGGCTACGTTCGCGCCGCTTCTTGAGAAGATCAAACGCAGACTGACGGGTTGGAAGAGTAAGACTCTCAGTTTTGCCGGTAGAGTTACCCTAACTAGATCGGTGCTCAACGCCATACCCATGTACTCTATGAGCTCGATGCTTCTTTCGAAGTAGATTTGCGAAGGGATTGATCGCGAGTGCAGACGGTTCATCTGGGGAGAGTCAGACGATATCCGGAAGCTTCACCTTGTGGCCTGGAATGAGATTTGCAAACCTAAAGAGCTTGGTGGGTTGGGGATCCGTAATGCGCATGACATGAATATGGCGTTGATTGGCAAGCTTGCGTGGAGATTTCTGATGGAAGACAACCCGCTTTGGGTCAAGACGTTGCGCAGTAAATACACGAGGGGCACGGGCGTGGCTACTGCTAATCCCTCTTATATATGGAGGAGCATACAAGCCGGTTTAAAGGAGATGGTGTCTAAAGGGATTCGGTATGTGCTTGGGGAAGAAAAAGACATTGGGTTTTGGACGGACATATGGTTAGGGGACAGACCGTTGATTCAGACAACCTTGAGCAACATATCTCAAGAGGAACAAAGCCTGCTTGTGGCGGATATGTGGATGCAGGAGGGTTGTTGGGACTGGGAGCGGTTGGAAGGGTTGTTGCCGAAAGAGGTGCTAATTGAGCTGTCGAGCTTTGAGGTCCAAGAGGGAGTGGAGAACTAGATGGCGTGACACATTGATCCACAAAGAACGGGGTTGTTACTATCCCTAGGGTAATTATTAATGGTGATCAATGGTTCAAACAACATCGCACTCAATTCCCTCTTCTCTATTACATAACTGAGTTTGTGCAAATGAAGTAAGATGGATGTATACTTTATCATATCTTTGATGGGTGGGAAAATGTTCATAGACACTAACACAATAAATAGAACCGTGTCTTTATCTAGATCATCGATATAATCGTGCAATAGAACACCATCTATGCTTGAAGTGCCCAAAACCAATCTGAACATATTGAAACTATGAAATGTTGGTGGTGCTTGAAGTTAATAGTGGAGTAGCATTTAATATTTATCAATAAACAAAAGATCAAAATTTATAACAAAAAAGTTTTAGTAGGGTTTTTACCATATCGAATGATTGAATAAAAGTTTGGTCTTTAGCGGATCATGTAGCCATGTAAAATTCATAGATCACGTATTTAACTACTTCCACTTGAACAATGGTGTCGTCTTTGAAGGCACTCAACTTTACTTCTTTTCTAATTATACCGTTTTTTTTGCATTTGAGCAATGTTGGAATCCATCAAGTTCTTTATATTATCCTCCAAAAGGAGTTTCTATCTCTTCTAACTTCCTACCACAATACATCCTAGTAATTAGTTTTCATGTAGAAGCTTCACAAAATGCATGATAGGTGAGATTATTCATTCAATCACATGTATAGATAAAATAAACATGAAAAAAATGACCCATTTTGCACGAAAGGAATATACCTATACAAAATATAGGAAATCAAATGATTATGAGAAGCAAAAAATGATTTACCTCAATATAAATTGGTACATAATCTTTATGAACTTGCAACACAACAACTTTGTTGCTAGTATCAATACAAAATGTCACCCAGGTTAAAGTTAATGACCGAACCAAAGGAACTTTATCATTAACTACTATCTTTACATCTGCACAAATACCAATAGACATAGTGAGAGATGTGTCTTTCTCTCACATACCCCGTGACGGCAACGGAGTGGCTGGGTAAGGTTGCACATCTGACAGAGGATTTTCAGTCGCCTTAAATCCTATCAAATAAATCCGACTAACCTAACTAATGTAGTTTGGCAAGTACGGGTCGATCCCACAGAGAGTCAACGATTTGTATGCAAGTCTAGTGTGTCGACAAGAACAAGAAACAAAGAGGGGGGATTTGTGATGGTTTAAACTAACTAAGAATGCGAAAGTAAGCAAAACAATAAAATAAAACAGATTGAATGAATGAATATGAGAGAATAGGTCAAGTCAATCAATCTCAGCACTCAGGTTTTTATTCATTGATCATTGAAATCAAATAGATAACTTCCTCTTGAATACTTTGTTGTGGAAAGACTAGGTCTTTTGAATCCAATTCCTTATCAAATTTAGTTAACAGGACAACCAGACCCTGAAAACCCTAATTATCAAACAATCCTGAAACTATCAAGATTCAATTCAACAATCGATGAAGTCTAAAGGAAATCAACAAAGACAATCGAAGCGCACAACCAGTTATTGCATCAATTGCAAATCAATTCTCTATACAAATCCCTAAATCAACCAGTTTCAGAGATTTATACTTTGCTACTCAAGAACATAGATAACTCAACCAGTAATTACCTATATCTAGCAATAGATTATCATGAAAAGACATCAGTTGATCAGACTAACGGAAATTCATGAAAACCCTAAATATTCAGCGCAGAGAATCAATAACATTCAAAGAGGAGTATTAAGAAATAGAAATCTCACAATAAAATTGCAAACCTGAAGCTTCGATTGATCTCCCTAAGCAAAGGAGTTTAGCGGTTCATGCTTCAAAAGAAAACCTAAAACTAATTTCAACGTGAAAACAATGTCTGATCAATTCCGTCTCTCTCCTTCCCCAAAACCCTAATTGTTCTTCCCTAATAATAATAACATGCTAATTAAACTCAGCCCAAAATATGGTCCAATCCGGCTTGGCCAAGCTAAATAACTCGGGTGGAGACCAAGAACTCGGCCAAGTTTGTTGCCCAGCCCGAGTTATATTCATCAGCCACATTTGAAGTCCCGATTTCGCTGTTTTCAAGGCTGAATTTGGAAAAGTCATAAACATGAAAGTTGTAGGTCTTTGAATCCTCTTTCCAACAAGTATAAGTATGCCCCGATCCGATAAATACAGCCTTCGTACGACTTGTTTTAGTGCAGCGTCGCCAGATTGGACAGCTTCAATCCTTTACATGTTTAGCTCCTCTCCTCGGCTCTCGTGCTCTTCTATTCTCGTTCAATCTTCCAACATTGACTCGAGCTTAGGTTCACCTCTTTACAATCACCTGAAATCATGCACAAATCTCGTAGATTCCGACTCTAATTGAAATATAATGAAAACATGAAAATTACTCTAAACTCATGCATTTTACCCTGCCTAAACACATCTAAATGTCTATATTAACACTACCTAAATGTGCATGATCAACATCTTTGTCACTCTGCCAGGGGTCTCGACATCAATAACGACATAGGTCTCCAAGACCTCATCCGTAATGATGCTATCGGGTAGGTCTTCCACCTGAACTTTTACCTAATAAAAAAAATATTGAACGTGACGTGTAACTATTTCCCAAAAATATTAAAATTTGCATTGCTCATAGGGTTGCATCATGAATCGTATTCTAAAAACAAAGGTCTTTACATCTTGAATCATCTTCTATAAATAGCATCAAGAATAAAGATACAAGAGAAGTTATAGAGGGTTTCTAAGAAATGGAGTTTTCTATTGCGGGTCCATGGACATACAACAAGACTTATAATTTTGGAATTTTTTTAAAACAATGCTTTAATTTTTTTAATTGCATTAGCACATAGGATTGACTATAAGCCCGGTGTTATCGTCGTCTTGGTCTAGACTTTCGACCTTGACTTTTTGATTTTTTTTTTCCACTCGATAGATACAACCACTTGGCATAATTAATCTTGGTCAACTCGATCATCAAGCTCATCGGAGGATTAATTTAAACAATATGTGAGAAACTTGTACATTTCTTGAGCATCCATTTGGAGTTTTGTTTTACAAACGGTATAATAATGAATGGATGACTTGAGTAAATCTTTTTATATAACTTTGAAGAGCATATTTGCAAAGCAAATTCGCATGACATAGTTTCTGAGTCATTATATTCTCATATAATATATTTGCATAGCATATTTACAAAGTCTTGGTCTTCCTCTCACATAACATCATCACATAGCTCTTCTTGCCATTTTTTTATGACCTCTATCTACTACTCACAAAGTATCTTTCGAACTCATTTATTTTGTAAATAAAAACTAACCATTAATGCAAATTTTATAGCAATACATACAACTATATAGTCTATATCCATTGTACCACAATCTAAAGTCAATGTCCACTTAGATAAATTAAACACGGAATGACAACATCCACTGTATAACAATGTGAAACCACTATTCACTTAGGGAAATTAAATACTTACTACAACAACACCAAAAATATAATCACTGTCAATCTGTCATCAAGTTTTATTTTATAAAAAAAGAAATCTTCCATTAAAGCATCATTACATTTGATTTTTGCTTCATCGAAATTAGATTGCACAATTACTATTAGACTATTAATCATTGTCATCGAGTTTTATTTTATAAAGAACAAATCTTCTGCACTTTTTTCTGTATTTATGTATTTATGTTGTTTGTTTGACGATATGCCGTATGCCAACTCGTCGGCCTCTCGAACTTCAAGCTTGTCTAAGCTCAAATTTTTACTTAATAAAAAAGCACATTATTTATTTATATGTTATATAACCACTATAATTATAGGACCCCAACTTATCTCTTAATTTTATTTTATTTTAATTATTTCATTTTAGAACATTTTTAGTTTTATTGACATGGGCATAAAAATATTTTCACATGCTTGGTTTGGTAACTATATTTTCTTATTTTAATCATTATTGAAACAAATTTTAATGTGAATAAAATAAACTATTTTAATTATGATGTTTATAGATCATCATAATTTAATATAAATTTTGCGGGCAGCCTTTTGAAAAGTATCATAAAAATAATTTTATGTAATTTACCTTAAATGTTATAAAAAAATCTAAAATTCATAACTTAAAAGATAATTAATTTTTAAAAATTAATACATAAAATTTATGATTAATAAAGTTATGAATCAGGCCTCCAAAATTGATTGGACGGCCTGCTTCTTATATTATGCTAATTTTGTTAATATTTTATTTAATTTTATACTAGTAATTTATTATATTATTAATATAGTATTTATAAAAAATGCGCCATAGGAGGGGATTTGTACTAGTAATAATTTAATAAACAAATTAATTTATAATTTAGGTTAATATGGAAAAAAATGATTAAAAATAGGTTAAGGGTTCAGGAGTAGGATACACGGACGTGAGTTTTAATGATAAAAACCTAAAGAGGGTTCTTATGTTGATGTGAAAATGAAAAAGTGGGTTAAGAAACGTAATACTCTTTCCACGACAGATAACAACATCATTTGATGTTACAAAGGGCAAAAAAAAAGCACACACCTTTACAATATTTTTGATATCTTTAATTCATAAAACCCTTTTTTAAAAAAGCATTGTGAATATGATGGTTTTTGTATAATCTGATGATGAAAAACAATAAAAATAAAAAATGGCATTTTTCTAAGATACATAAAATTAGGGCTCTTATATGAGTTGAACCGTTCGAGATCAGCTCAAAAAAAGCTCGACTCGAGCTCGTTCACTTATCTAGACAAGCCGAACCTGAACATCATTTTAAGCTCGGTTCGTTTGATTTAGGCTTGAATAACTCGAATTTTATAGAATTTTTACAATTTTCTTTAAGTTAATATGTTATGACCAAGTAAAACGACTTAGAGCTCGAAAAAAGATCGGCTCGAACTCGTTCACCTACAAAAACAAGCAAAGCATAGACGAAAAAGAAAAAGAAAGCTCGTTTAAAAATTCGACTCGACTCGAATTCATTTAACCCATCTGACGGGCGGCTGCTTTTGGCTTCGGGAGGTTTTTAGAGGGTTTTTATGGTGGCGGTGGTCGATATTCTGGTCCGTTGCTAGCAGCTGAGGGAATCCATTCGCATCTCTCATTCTCTCCGCGCGCGTTGAGAGAGAGAAACCATGGCTTCATCCGAGAGCAATCCAATGGCCGCACTTCTCTCTCCTCTACTCAAGAGCTTTCAAGCCGTTCCTCCGGCCGCAATTCCACCGATGCTTGACTGCATCTTAACTTCCTCCGGCGTATCTCCAGCTCTACTCTTTGATTCGCTTTTAAGCAGTTTTTCCGATCATATCGAGGTACGGCCAGCTGCACTTTTCGTTTTGGCTTCAATTTGGTGGTTGGATTTGTGATTGTGATTTTTGGCGGAAGAAGGTTTCAAATTGTTGTTTTTGTACAGCACATTGTTGAGGAGAATGAGAAGCTAGGGTTGGAGGAATGCAACATCCTCGTGGCTTATTTGCGCTCCCTTTCTCACCTTCTTAAGAATCCAGGTTGGTTGAAATGAATTACTCGTTCTAGTTGAAGAGTTGTCCATTCATGCGTAGAGCTTATTGTAAACCTTAAAATGTTAGTACCGGTTTTTATGTTGAGCTTGCAGTGCCAGTGCTGCTTGTGATTTTTTTCCTGTAAGAAATGAGTTTGACTTTGACTTGTTGAGTTTCTGGTAGTTATCCACAAGGTAAATTACACAAAATCACTAGTTAATTTGGTGCATTTTCACAAATTCACTGATAAAAATAGCATTGACACAGAAACTTATTTTGGAGCCTGTTTCACTCATGTGTCCTGATCACTTTTTTCGGTCTGTCCAATGAAGTTGTCCTTTAAAAATTAACTAATGGGTTTTTTAGGGGAACTTTGCTCAGCTGGTAACAACCGCAAGTCAATAAATGATTTTTCATGGAAATGTGCCATAGTTGGTGTTTTACGTGCAAACCCCAATAGCGGGGTTTTTGTATTTTTGCTGATGGTTTTGTAAAAGTGCTCCTAATTAGTGGATGCTTTTGTATAATTTACCCATTTCCAAATTTCCTTGTTACTTCCTGATTGTAGTGTGAAATATATATGCTCGTTTGGTTACTGAAGAAAATTTCAGAGAGTACTGTGTATCTGTGTCTGTATGGTCTTTCACTCTTTTGTTCTATATCAAGTTTTTATTGAAGTGGAGGAATTAGGTAAGCTGGAGATGATAAGTATCCAACAAGACAAGTTCACCCCATTATCCTAACAATTTGAGCAGTAGAATATATATTTGTCATAGACTGATTACCATTTGCCACTTCGCAACTACTGTTATCCCCTTCCTTTTTTTTTTGTCTGTTCTTTCTTTCCTTAGGGTTTTGTTGATCAATGTAATGAGCAAGCTTGTGCTAGGTAAAAAGTTATTGGGTCTACATTCAAGAAGTCTAACTGTGAAATTTCTACCCTTGTGCTCCAGGAGTTAATTATAGGGCTTTTCAATCTTTCATATCGAGAGCTTTTGTTCCATTGATGAAGATGGGACATTTGTATGGGAGAGAAATACTAACTGAGGTAAAATGGTTATCATTTTTTGATTGGTTTGTAAGAAATATGGATAACCCATTTCATATGTTGTTCATTATGTGATGTGCTCTTTTCCTTATTACTTTGTAATTTTAGATTCAAGAATCCTTCTTGGAAATTGTCAGCGTAAACAATAATTGGGGAGTTATTAAAGAAACCCTGGCGCCTTTCCTTCTGAGATCAATTGCTATTTCCATGGGTTTGCATCCCAACGATGACACAACCATTATTAGATGGTCCAGAAATTTAATTTCCTCGGATTTGGAAGCCGCAGTTCTTCCATTGAGTATATCATGCCACATATTGAGTTCTCTGTTGAGTGCTTCTATGCAATCCGATGAACCAGTGACAAGCACCTTAGGAGGTTCTCTTGTTGGTGAGTTCTGTGCAGAAAAGTTTTTTGGGACGCTGCTATCGGATTTATGTGATATGACTATCACAATGCTTTTGTACAGCTCGGAGCATCGTTCCTGTGCTGTTGGTCTTCTTTTTCCAACTATTCTTGACGCCTTTTCTTTCAAGTGCTCTTTTGGAGTATCTGTTAATGGAGAACTGCACAATATTTCCAGGTTTAGCTTCGCTATCTAGTCAATTTGTTGTTCTATAGTCTGATTAAAAACTGGTTCTTCATTTTTTCCCGTGTTGAAGGGTTTCTGTACTTCTGCAGGAATTATTTCTTCATGAAAACTTGGGAGTGTTGTAAATCTCTATTTTCTCTTGGACCTGTGGAAAGGAGGGATGCATATGGTATAATCTCTCTGTACTTATCATATTTACCCTGTGTGGATAGCCCTGAGGTTGAAGTGGTACATAGAGCAGAAGAGTTCACTATAATCACTGAAAAAGCATTCTGGGATGAAATAAAAAGAGGATTGGTATATCAACAATTTCTTTTATGGTTTCGAATTACTCCTTTGTTTGGGTTTTCTTCTCATGTGAAGTAGATTTGTTCTATCTGCATTGATATAATTTGTTTGCCCATGTTCAAATCAGTTTTTCTGTGTTTCTGTCCATTGGTTCTTTCTTCAGGTTGACAGAGAAGGTTTGGTGAGGAAGCAATCACTGCACATACTAAAGAAGACAATGCTGATCAATGAGGATGCAAAATCAAGCTCAAGTATTTATGACAAGAAATCATGCAACAAAAGTTCTATTCCCAATGGTATCAAGAAAAGGGACTTGTGGGCCGAGGAGGAGGCCCTATCGTTGGGTGTTGGGGTTGGATCACTTGATCCTTCATTAGGTAAATTGGAGAAGTGGCAGGCTTTCTTACTTTTGTATGAAATGCTCGAAGAGTATGGTACTCACTTGGTTGAAGCAGCATGGAACCACCAGGTTTGTTTACATGTTTTTTCATCACTAGTTGTTTGACTTATTTCCACTTGGTATATAGTGTTCATCTGTGTCCTCTACATTATAGGAGCTTGTTTTTTTAAATCAGTCTTTTACTAAAAAATCTCTCTGATGGGGTGAAAAGTTACCCTTCTCTGTGTTGCCAATGTTATACACCATGAAGCCTGCCATAGAACTACAGTTGGTGATGACTTGAACATAAACAAATGAAACTGGCTGGACTCGACGGTGAGATGGATTGCTCAATAGAGTGTTTCATTGAGCTGCATGAGGGCGAGAACAGTGGCCTTGGGGAGAGTGGGGAATGCAAATGGGAGTGTCACGGATGTAATTTTGTCTAAGTTTGTGTTGGGTCTTGTAAACCTGGTGGGCGAAAGTAGATACTTTGAGTCCTGCCAGTAGTAGAAAATAATTGGCCTGATAAATGGGGCATAACAAGTATGACATCTAAATTTTATGATATGTATGGGTTTGTTCGTGTTATGTGCTGGTTGCTTATAAAAGTTATAAGGAGACTATAAGAAGCATTTTTTGTGCCAATTAAGTATTTGTGCTAACAAGAAGCTGATAAGTTGCTTATAATGTACAACCTTCCCTCGCCAACTAAATCCATAGTTGGTGAAAGTGCCACTGTAGACATGGTTATAATTATTGTTTAGATTATCTTCCTTTAAAAGTTATCTTGTCTACTACTAGGTTATGATAATGAGTTTCATGCTTTATTTGTTTGTGTGAATGCAGATAGCCTTGCTTATTTCTCCCCCTCATCAAGAAGAGGAATCTTTGGACTTTATTGGAAGACTCAGTGGAAGGCAGTTGAAGAATTCAGATATGACCTTCTGTTGGTTGGCTATTTTGTGGGAACGGGGATTGTTTCATGATAATCCTCATGGTAAATGCAAATACTTTTACTCTATTAAATCACACATCTCAATTTTGTGATAGGTCATTGACCATCTTTTTTGTTGAATTGCAGTTAGATGCCTGATCATGCAGTCGTTTTTGGATATTGAGTGGCAGAAACAGGGAAACATTGCAAGCCTGTTTCCTGAGGATTTTTTGCTCGGTCCTTTCATAGAAGGAGTGAATGATCCAGTGCATCACAAAGATTTTGGTTTGTCTTTAAATTAGGTGTATACTAGATATTGGTGCATTTTTGTTGAATAAAAGATGAATTTTATTTCCAAGGTGAGATAATCAACCACAGAAGAAAGGTTATCTTGTAGAGAGAGATGAGAAAGTTATTACACCAAAATGAGGAAATTAAAGAAAGAAAGAATGAACATCACAGTACCATGTAAGCATTGTCTTATAATTACAGCCAAGATGGTCAATGCCAGTGACAAGGATGTGAGAACAAGTACAATAATGTGATCCCACATCACAGATTGGTGTAAACTTAATTTCTAAGCCCATTCTCTCAAAAATCCCAATAGCTCATTTGCAAATTGCTGACAATAGTTTGCAGACATGCTGAATTATGTCCAAGATTAACCGAAGATTATGAACTGATGTTCTGTTTCATTTTTTGTTATTTTGCAAGGCAACCAAAATGAAATTAAAGAATGCAGAAGTTAACCATTGTTCATAATGGTGTTTGAAGGGAGGAGGGAGGGAGGGATTGAAGTTGCTTTCACTATTCTGAAAATTGTCTTTCATGTTATTATAGGTCTAAAAGGGTTTTATTCATCAAAGACAATTGAAGGTGCTTCTAGCTTCTTACAGCATTATTGTTCTTTCCTTGATGAAAGGTATGCTATTATGTTTGTATTTTTGGCTATCATTTTCTATATATATATATATTAATATATCTGTCTTCATCCTTTTTTGACCGTCCAAGAATTTAACATTTGGGGATAATTTGAATCCATACCCTAATGGAAAACAATCTGTCTTGATCTTTTCAATGTGATAGACAATTTGTATTGAAATTCACAAAATGTGTCTTTAATTTTGGAAATTTTTACTTTGAAGTTACTTTAAATTCTCTAGAACCCAGTTTCCCCCATTAAATCATGCTTGTGGTTCTTAGGATCGAAGAAATTGGTGGTGCTCAGTTTTTCTAAGAGGAGACGTCAAATGAGTTGCCATCATTTTTTTATTTTTGTGGTTGAAATTCTATACTTAGAAGAAATTGTTTATTTTTTGCACCTTTGTATTTCTTGAGGCCCTTTTATCAGTGTGAAATGAAATACCCTGACCTATAGAACCGAAAACTAATTTGAGTAGATATTTTTTCAGAATCTTTCTCTAATTTAGGATTTTTTTTTGGGTCTATAGGTTAATACGACTTTTTGTACATTTGCAGGAAACGCATTTCCTTTTTGTGTAAATTAGCATCTGTTGGTAGACATCAGTCTCTTGGGCGGGCTGGTTTAATGGCTGTTGCAGAATGTATATCTTCTGCAAGCCTTTTATCAAACGTTTGTTTGGTTCAGAATCACCATCACAGGAACTGTGAAATAAATTGTGACATGGATGCAAGGCTAGATGTGCAAAGGATGGAGTCTTTGGACACTACTGAGCGGACCACTGATAAAACAAATTTAATCGACAGTTTTAGATTTCTTATGGAAAGCAGCAAACAACATTTCAATCCAAATTATCGTCTTAGAGGTATTTAATTTCCATTTTACTCAAATGTTAACTTGCATTAAAGGATTAGAATGCTGGATGTGACTATTTGAGTAATATATAGAAATTCATTGTTTAATCCTTTTCTTTGGCTTCTAGTTTTTGAGAAGGTCTTAAAGGCAGCGGTTTCAGTGGTGTGTACCCATGAACTACCACTTGAGATGCTTTTACTCTTTGTAGGAGCTTTGCCTCGTGAGTTTACTGATAATGGAGGTATGCAAATCTGTTTAAAATATCAATCACTTGTTTTATATTCTCGCTGATTTTGTCCTAGTGGTTCTTGTGGTTGTGCTGGCTTATGTTTAGTTCTTCTTTTTGTGGCCCTTTTTCAGACACTTCATTTTCATTTTTTTTTTGTTGGGGCCTGACTGCCCGAGTCTTGGCTTGCAGCTATAACTTTGTCCTAAGAGCATGATTTCATCTGCACCAGAAGTAGAGATTTGAAGTCTAGGTTTGTGGATGTCCCATTTTGGGTCTCTGGTGGGTTTTGAAAGTACAAAAGGTATAGTTAGGGGTCCTTTTCCACTTGATGTTTATTTCAGACTTCTTTTTTTGTTTGGTGTCCTTTAGAGAAACAGAGATGTCATTCGGTAGTGGAATAGGATCCTGTATCTAGAAGATATTTCATTTAGTACCTGGGTGGTGCTTTAATGGAAGCAGTGTTAAAAAAAGATGTGCTAGAAGGGAGAAGAGAACGTCCTATTTCATTTAATACCCGTTGAAGACTATGGAAATAAAGAGATGGAAGATTAGATTATAGATTTATTTGAGTATTAGATTTTATGAATTAGTCATGGCTTTTAGTATATGGAGTTTATGGAATATTATGAATTAGTATTTGTCTATATGGAATATGGGCAGGGGGTTGAAATACAAGCAAATAACCAATATCATCCTAATATGTCTACCCGCCTAGCCATCCCAAGGCGCCCCCTCACCGCCAAGCTTCTCCCTAGCATGTTTTAGAACATTGACTATGAGGGATATTTCACATTGTTAGAGCATAAGTAGAGACTTAATTCTCTCCTTAATATTGCGGGAAGTAGCATGATAGATTAACCATCAGCTTTGATACTCTTTGTTCTTTAGCATGATAATTGCCTTCATTGTCTTTTTTTCCACGAAGCAAAATCGTCAAGAAAAAGAACAAATTAGGAATGAGATAATATGCTTCTTTGTGCTTGCAAAGCCACATTTTGTACTTGGTTCCCATATGATCAACCTTGTATTCTTCTGTGCACTTTATGATGTAGGCCCTCTTAGGAATGAAGTGCATGAATGGCTTGATGGGTGTGGTACACATAGGCATATTTCTGGATGTTCTGGTAACAAGATGGAACTCCTGCAGAACCTTCTTGAGTTCCCTGTCAGATTTACAAGTCATGAGTATGTTGTTGATTCTTGTGGTCACTATGATGACGAAGACTTGGTTTCATGGGGAGCTAGCTCTGAAAGATGGGCAAGAGTGCTATTTCTTCAGATTAAGGAAGAACAACAATTGGCGCCTCTATTTACGGTATTTGTTCAAAAGATGGGGCAATAGTGCTATTTCTTAAGGCTCATTTGGAATGAGGATATCGGGCTTGGAATGAGCCAACCCAATACCTGGTGTTTGTTTTTTTCGGGAATGGGAATGAAGCTGACTCCTGGTATCAGGCTGGGAACAAAATTTCAAAGAAGTCCATACCCACTTTTTTTTTTCCGAGGCTAGTTCATTTCAAGAATCTCAGCCTCCTCGTACTTCTCTCTGTCAGCTTCTTGCCTCGTTCGTACCAGATTTGGCTTTCTCTTCCCAGCCAGTAGCCCAGAAGAAAGCAAACAGTCAATCGTTCATTGTCTTCTTTGACTGAGTTCACCAGCAACAAAACCCTCACCTGCTGCCGCCCCTTGTTCCTTGCTCAAGATTGCTAGCCATGCACTAACCTGCTACTCATCCTTATTCTTCGCTCAGCCTTTGTGCGGCCTTCTTCCTCTTCCTCGCTCAAGACTGATAGCTACCAGACCCCAACCATAAGGTTTCATGAATGACTTATTCAAGTATCATACCAAACACGAACTATAGGAATGATTTTCCAACCCGATACCTGAAGTTATACCAAATGAGCCCTTATTGACATTCAGTTCTCTTTTTTACTATGTATGGGCTTAGTTCTAGGTTTAAGATAAATGATCCTTATCCTTTTTTGTTTTCACCCGCAGTTCTTGAAGGACAAGGGAATTGCCATCTGGCAGCAGAAGAACCTTGTGGGGTGGATTCATGCAAAGTTTCTTTTGATCATTTTGAGCTTGGTTCATGAGCTGGAAATAATGCAGCAGAAAGCTGATCAAGGCTTGCTATTGAGAAATGAAATGAAAGAGCCCTTGCATGTTCAGTTGGAGGGAAAAAAGCATGGTGAAATGTTATGCCTGGTTAACAAGTTCGCCGAGACTTTTCTCCTTATTTTGGTAATAGAACGGAGCTAACTTTCAGTTTGGCTGTAATTATGGAGAAATTACAATTTTAAATTGGTACTGATCTTTTTGAAATCTGTGTTTTTTTTCCCTAATATGTAGAGAGACTTGACCTCATTTGCTGCCTCATCTTGTTCCATATTCTGGTCTGATATGGTGGTTGATAGTACGGAATTGCCAGGGGCTGTGACTGGAAGACTGGGAGGTCCTAGTCAAAGACGATTGCCATCTACTATTACAACTGCTGTGCTACAAGCTGTACTGTTCTTACCTTTGTCTTGATATTCTGGCAGGATTAACATTTTTTTTGTTATATCTCTTATAATTCTGACCGGGAGAATGCCACATTTTTTTACCTTAATATATCCTCCATAAAATCATGCAATTCACATAGCTATTTTCATTCCAAGTTGAGGAGAGCTAGCCTTTATCATCGTTCCTCTGGTCTATCCTTGTCTCGGCATTTGTTTTTATGGTGTTATGGTGTCTTTTGGATGCTTGGGGAAAGGTTGTGTACCCCTTGGCCCCCCAAACCTTGCTTTGCGCAGGATATATTGGATTTGTTGTTGTTCTTTAACCAATTCTTGTTGACATGATATGTGAAATATTTATGGAGTTTCTTTCTCTTACATTTTGCCAACAAACAGATTACATCCATGAGGACAGTTGCTTGTCTCTCATCTTGGTGTTTGCGTGCAAGAATGGATGCTGATTTGAATGTCCCTATCACTTTTCTGTGGGAATTCTTCTGGAAGGTTGTTTCCAGTTCCACTTATGAATCAGAGGTATGCTTAACTTATTTGAACATTATTGATTTAAAAAAAAAAACACTTGTTCCAACATTAAAATTTTGCTTTTCAGTTGCATCGGTAGTCTGTACTTTGTCATAATTCCTTTTTTTCCTTGATAATACTTTCTCACAATTCTTTATACTGCTCATTGCTGCATTTGAGCAGGCAGGTTCAGAGATATATGTGGCAGCATATGAAGTGCTGACTTCTATTCTCAAGACATTAGCGCCAGTGTTCTCTTCTTCAATGGTCAATATCATTCTGAAAACGACTTCTATAGTGTCAAAACCAGATAAAGATGAGGCTTTAAGCCCTATTCTTGATTTCATGATTTTGTCTTTCCTTGAGCACAGCAATAATTTCCTTGCAAGTGGAGTATTAGCACGGACACGGTTAGCAGTATTGTTAAACTGGAAGGTAATTGCTTAGATTCAAGCCAGCCATGTACAAACTTTTCTATTATTTCTTTTTTTACGAATGTAACTTAAAGTAGCATTTCCGTTTTCTATATATCTTTCTTTTCCTCCCTATTAGTTGGCACATGAGTTTCCTTCCTCTTAGGCTTCTCTTCTTCTTGCTTCTTTTCTTTTTAATGACCCTTTCTTTCTAATTAAATGGGTAATTATGAATAGTTCATAATGTTCATGAATTATGTCAGTATATATGTTTGGGTGGTGAAAGGATATATTATTCAGATCTTGACTGACTTGTATTGTCATTCAGTGGTCTTGCCTGGAATCTCTGCTGTCAATACCTTATCATTTGCATCAAAACAGAGTTCAGCTGAAGTGCAGCAACACTTTTTTCTCTAGAGATGCACTTAAATGTATTTTCCATGATCTTGTGGAGAGGTATGAACAATTCATAAAACTATCTTTCTTTCTAAAATCTTTAGCGCCAGTTTAGCTTTAGCATCATATGCTTGATTGAGAGCTCTGGTGCAAATATCTTGCTTACGTAAATATCAATGAACTTACAGCCTTGAGAATGCTGGTGAAGATTCTGTTCTGCCTATGCTGAGATCTGTCAGATATGTTTTGGATATGCTAACGGCTGGTGGTCCATCTGTTTCTGAACATGATGGGGTTGACGTTCAGGTTTGGTCTTATAACTCGAATGTCAACTCGTATAGTCAATAGTTGAAGTTTGTGAAATACTGATGAGATTAGGTGTTGTGTCATACACTTGTCTGGATGTTTGCTCAAGAGTATGTGGAGGTTATGGAATTAAAACATGTCATTTATGCACTTTTGCTCAGATGATGTGGCGATTGGTTCGTTCTTCTTGGATATTGCACGTCAGCTGCAAAAAGCGGAGGGTGGCACCTATTGCTGCTCTTCTCTCATCTATCTTGCATGCTTCTATCTTTAGAGATGAGACCATGCATGTTGATGATGATATCGCAGGGCCTCTAAAGTGGGTGAGTTTTGGTGGACAGAAAACACTGTTCATCTACTTCCTGAGCCTTAGCTATTAGCTTTTAGAATATAACTGATGTTCTGCTTCACATCTTCTCTTTAGTTCTGCGGAAAGGTTCTTGAGGAAGGCACAAAGAGTCCTCGTACGATTCGTCTTGCAGCTCTACATTTGACAGGCTTGTGGCTCTTAAATCCTAGCAATATAAAACACTATGTGAAAGAGCTAAAGCTTTTAACCTTGTATGGTTCTGGTGAGTGCGACGTTAAAACAGTTATAGTTGTAATAAACTTCCATGTTTTGCATCACTGATCTGACATCATTGATTTTCAGTTGCTTTTGATGAAGATTTTGAATCTGAGTTGACTGAAAATGGCGATGCAAGAAGTGAAGTAGCATTGTTGGCAAAAAGCCCTGATCTTGAGATGACTGAGGTATATGAGCTGACGCCTGACTCTAACTTGAAACATATGAATCCTAGATTACGTGTTTACTACATTTTACCTCTGTGACTGATCTGATTTAAATTAAACTCCATTGCTATTGGTGGGGTCTTTGGGGGAGGGATTTTACAGTAGAAGTTGAGTTTTCATCAAAGAAGCGGATCTTGTAGTATATACTTTCTTGTAGTATATATTTTGAGTTTGGGATTTTTTTTAACCTACTTAGCATAGTACTAAGTTATTTTGTTCTGCTGATGTCCAAACCTATAACTATAGGATATGAATTCATGAGGAACAGGAGATCAACTAGTTATAGCTGAGTAGTGTCAGTGATGTTGCTAAGTAAAAGCCTCTCAGGTGACTGCCTGTCGAAAAAATAGCAATTTGTAAATAATACACTACAATATATTTTAGTACAATATATTTCTTGATAAATTGAGCTTGGCAACATAAATGAACTAAATAACACAGAAAAGATATCTCAAAAACATTTAGAAGTGGTCAGTTTTGATGGTTAGAGTATTATACTTTTGGGGAGCAAATCTGCTGAATGGAAAATATAAAGAACAATAAAACTTGAGGAAGTAAATATAGGTGGATCATGAAATTTGCAGACGTTCTTATTTTTTTGCAAGGATTGTGATCCAGCTAATCTACGTCATCCAAAAACAAGCCAGTTACTTAGGCGTTTGTTACTTAGGCGTTTGTGTTTGATTTGCAAATGTGATTATGCTTAAAGTTGATTCTCACTAGTTACTACTCCCTCCGTATCGCAAATCTTGTAGTTTTAGCTTTATGCACACTTATTAATAATACCTATATTTCCTTTACTTTTATAGGATAAAATACCTAAAAGCACTAATTATTACCTATAAAAAGAGGCAATCATTACCTATAAAGATAATAACTATAGCTAAAACAACAAGTTTTTTGATACAAGTTTACTACTCTAAAACTACAAGTTTTGCGATACGGAGGGAGTACTAAATAAGTAAGCTAGATGGTACACAAATAAACTTCTCAATATAAGTATATACATATTATATCGATCTTATTTGAACTGAGTATATTTTGCCTCTTGTGTATTTATAGTTTCTTCCAACATTAAATTTTAATATTAGCTTTCGTTGCCAGATTTATATCAATACAGAGTTGTATGCACGTGTTTCTGTGGCTGTTCTGTTTTACAAACTAGCTGAAATGGTAGCAAGGAATGATAATGATGATTGCCATGCAGCACTTGAGTCTGGGAAACTATTTCTGCTGGAGCTTCTTGATTCTGCGGTATTTTACATCTTTTAACAAAATTTGAGGTTTGCTTTGGAGTTTCTGTTGGATAGGAACACCATGTGTCCTTGCTTTCAGCTCTTGTTATGAGTTTTTTTAAACCTTTTTTGTTCATTCAATCTCTACATGGGGATCAGTTTGATGCTATATATTACTTTCCATTGTATATTGAGGATATAAATAGGCATATACTTTTTTTTTTTTATGATTAATTGGTATAGACTATTATTTTATAGAAATGTAACCATCATCAAATAAAATAATAAAGTTCAGTGGTTCTTGTGGAAGGACATCCTACCACATTTTGATGTTGTTTGTTCTTCATTTCTTAACATGAAATGATATCAAGCTGTCTTGAAAATTTTGGTAGCTTTTCCCTTTGAATATCACAGTTTAGTTTAAGCTAATGTTATCTAAAACTAATCGTGAAAGCTCACTGTTGATCATCAACATCAGTGTAGTGTCTTATTTTGCCAAGTATATTGATATTTTTCTTCCTAGTTTTATCTCATCGCCTTGTTTAGATTTTATCCAAAAATTGCAACAAATATCTAGTTCTATGCAAGGGTTACTGGTAATTTTAAGTGAAACTACAAAATATTAACCATTAAAAGTGAAAAGATAATCAGTAAAGAAGGCAGGTTGACTACAATTTTACTGCAGTAGGTTAATTAAACTATCAGAAGGCTTGCTTACAGCAATTTTACCAAATAGCATTAGTCTTCAAAATGAAATACGACATGGAATTCTGTAACCTATTAGAGAAATTACCAAAAAATGCTAAAACTTACAAATCTAAAGAATCGTCATTAGTGTTTTTTTATACAGAAATGATAAAATCTACTAAAAAAATTCATATCACTAACGTTTTTGGTTATGATGATGCAGTCCATTTCACTAAACACAATGACTAAACTAATTACAATTATTATACACAATACTATTGACATTGCATAACATAGATGACTCTACAACTTGGAGACAGATCTAAAGTACAATCCATCCAAGTAATCACATCTCTTATCCATTTCATTAGACTCCCATTATTGATCACTAGACACTTGTCTCATTGAAAACATTTACTTGTTTGACCGGATTCTGGAGTCACAAACTAAGGGTCGGGGATCTTTTTTCTTATATATATAATGATCTTGCGAGAACACCCCTTAGGCTTAGAACTACCCACTGTCCACTGTTCACTTTTAGTCATAAATTGGTGCAATTTTATGCACAAACTAGTGAACTTTTTTAAAACGGATGCGCACTTTTTTTTAAAACTAGTACACAAGTTAAAAGAACATAGTGCACCTTTCTCAGCCTAAGGGGTGTTCTCATTTGAACATTCCCCTGTATATGTGTATAAATGATTATGATTTTTTTTTTGAGTTTTAAATACTATCTTGTCTTCTGTTGTAGGTTAATGATAAGGATCTTGCAAAGGAGTTGTATAAGAAGTATAGTGCGGTATGTGTTAATATCTGCATGTTGAAATAGGCCTTGATGTATGTTATGGCTGATTAGTTTGTGTAATTAATTGAACACTATGAATGGTAGTCATCGTGTACCTTCAAGCCTATTGATTGACTCTATCTTGCACAGATCCATAGGCGCAAAATTCGTGTATGGCAAATGATATGTGTGTTGGCAAGATTTGTTGATAAGGGGATTGTTCACCAAGTTACAGAAAGGCTGCATATAGCAATCCATGTACGCAACTATTTATGCAACCCCTTCAGTATGCATTTTTAAACAACGTTATTTTTGTGTATGTAGGCCCTTAATTAAGATTTATATATTAATGCATGTTATTTTCTAGAGCTATTGAGCTTTTTCTGTTTGAGTAACCGTAGGTAAAACATTTATGGAAAACTTTGGTTACTTCATTATACGGAGTAATAGTGTGTGAATTGTGATACCGAAGTCTTAATTATGTGCCTTTTGCATTTTTGCTGTAGATGAACAACTTGCCTAGTGTGCGGCAGTATATGGAGACATTTGCTATTAATCTTTTTCTGAAATTTCCTCACCTGGTAAGTGGACATATTTTTTTGTGCACCCATGGATTTTAGTTTTTTTTTTCCCCTCTATATCACAAATTTTATAGATGGATTCTCCTGTTTACAGCATATCCCCTCAGATAGCATTTTAATTCTTCATACCATTCTTGCATATTCTGTTTTCAGTATTTGCTCACCTTGATTTTGTTTAGTCATACTTCTCTATATGGAAACTCTAAAGATAGCTTTTGAGAGAAAATATGTTTGTTTATGGATGTAAGCTATGGAATATATCTTTATGAAAGAAAATTCCTGTTAACAGAAGAGAATGGTATAAACCTTTAGACAGTAAGGTCCCCCCACAAAATGTGCAAGTAGGGACATGCACAGATGACTCGCAGCACAGCTGGAATGGATTGCATCAGCAGTTATCACCATCACGATCCAACCATCCATTCTAGGGATATATTCAAATAACCAGGATTGAACTTGGGGATTATAACCATAAATAAGTGGGATTCTACCAGTTTTTGTCTAGTCGTTTCTGATATCATATATTTCTTACGCGAGGTGAATGTGAATCATATAGATTTCAGAACCATGCCTTCTTATTTGTTGTGTTTTAAACTTTTGAGTCCTATACTACTATCTTAGTTCATGTACACATGTTTTGATGAATCAATCAGTTCAGATCGTCTAATTTGTTTCATTGCAGGTTGGGCAGCAGTTAGTTCCCATATTGCGTGATTATGATACGAGGACTCAGGTTTGAATTGGCTACTCCCATTCTGTCTGCATTTTTATTACATCTGATTTATGGTAAAACAATTATAAAATCCCCTTTTAGTGGAATCTCATTGTATAATGTGTTCCATATTAACACCTTAATTTCTAATATAAGGGCGGAAGGGCCTATCAAAGAACAAGATGAAATTAGATCAGTTTAAAATCCATCTTTTGCCAAGTTGGCTCCGTCTATTTCTTGTCACCCTAACATCTATACTGCTGATTGTCCCAGTATACTCCGCTACCCACAAACAGTAAGCTTAGCCCCCCAGGCCAACTTCATAATGTAGTAAATGTCGAAGGACAAGCCATCTAAGGAAGTCATAAACAAAAATAAAAAATTCAGATTTCAGTTTATTTCTGATCAAATTGCAACTCATAAAAGGTCATAATCGATGCTCTGCAGTCTGTTAAATGCCAATCAAATTGGTACTTCTCTGGGTTTTCTTCTATTTGGATGCATTTGAGTCAATGGTGAAAGAAAAATAATGCAAAGGATTGCTGAGGAAGCATCCATCAGGGGAGAAAGAAAAAGGGCATTGGTGAGAAGTGGAGCTGTACAAGCCAAGGTTTGGTCGGGAAGAGAGACAGAGAGTCTGTGTCAGTTTGGGCGTTTCTTTATCCTTTTTCCCCAAAAAGAAGAGTAAAACCATCCAAACTTAAGCTTTACGTACTATATGGAAATGAGGTCATGGTGATGGTCTTTCACACTTGTTGGAAGGGGTTGTAGTCTTGGTGCTGTTTTAGTGTGCTGGTTGTTATTGAAAGGCTAATATATAGGGAGGGATATGAAGATGGGGAAAATTGGCACGTTGGGTCTGATGGGTTATGAAAGCTCTCTTCCTCTATAATTTGAGTTGTTGGGTCAAAAAGGGGTCTGTGAGATAAACAGTATGCATTCAGAGAGAAGTTTCTCCCATGGAGATATATAACTATGCTACAGTGTCTTCTTTTTCATCCTTATAACCCGTGTCTCGAGTCTGAGTTAATTAAAAGAATGAATTTATGTTGCCATAGCTATAATTCATAACCTTTAGAACTATCACTGAGCTAATGCTTTTTTATACAGGCACTCTCTTCCTATGTCTTTGTAGCAGCAAATCTCATTCTCCATGCAGATGAATCAGTTAAACCTCAGCATCTGGAGGAATTGCTGCCTCCTATAGTACCATTGTTAACGTCACACCACCATACACTACGTGGTTTCACCCAGGTGAAGTTCCCTTTTAGCTACTCAAAAATGAATTTGTCTGTTCCTTCAAATATTGTTCTTGTTATGCCGACACGCTACTGAGCTTGTCCTGGTTATTTATCCTTCAGTTGCTGGTACACAAAATACTCTCAAAAGAGTTTCCAACCTTAAGTGAAGAAATTGCTTCTTTGGAGAAAAAGTGCCTTTTTGATTTGAAATCATACTTGAATCTGAATCCTGACTGTGCAAGGTACTACTTTGCTTCTTTTGTTTTTTCCACATAACAATCTTCAATTGGAGGTTATTTGTCACTATCAGAAGCTGCATTTTCATTCTTCAAACGCTTTGCAAAAGATTAATAACTTCAAATCTCCCTTTATGACGCGAGCTGGGTTTGATTAATGGTTTTTGTTGCAGCTCAATTAAGTATTTCTTTTTGTTTAGACAGCCCTATAGTATTCACGACTGTGTTCTGCCTTTTCAGATTACGATCTTCAATGGAAAGGTTTCTTGACACATTTAGCCCAGAACACTCAGTTACACCAAGTGGGGTTTTCTCCAACCGGATCGAGGTTAGAGAATAATTCTCAAACTGATGGTGTCTTTAGGTAGTTCATTGCTTCTTATGGGCCTTTTTTGGCAAGAGAGAAAGGAAAGTGAATAAGCTCATTTTCATTTTTTCCTACTACTTTAATGATTCCATACCCGCTAGATACCCCTTCATTTGATTCCCTTCATTTGATGGAGGAATCAAAAGGGATAATCATTACTTGATATCTGACTTTGGTTTATTGATTTAAACCTCGATTAGCTAATGCTTTCCAAAATTGAATTATTCCCTGTCCCTTTGCCTGGCCTCTTTACCTAAAGAATCCCATACTAGATTCAGATGATATTGTGAATGGTCAAGCTTCATAGATTTGCTTGCCTGATAGGGTTTTCTTTGGTTGTTTGTCTTATTGTCTAGTATAAAATTACAAGATCTTCGTAGTATTTCTTTTCCATCATCTGTTTATCTTTTAATTCCATTTTATTTGTTTGTTGAAGGCATTGGAGTTTGAATGTGTTCCGATGTCCCTTATGGAGCAAGTAATCAGCTTTTTAAATGTAAGTGATCTGATGTAGCTTTGAATGCTTTTCCTTTTATTATTCTTGAGTCTTGATTCCGCAGTTATACAGGATGCTAGGGATGACCTTAGACATGCAATGGCAAATGATGAAGTTACAATCAAGAATGAGAGCTTGAATATTTCTCTGTCATCGAACTGTACTACAGATCAGTCAATAAATCAGAAGAATGACGGATTACTTGCATGTCCAACTAGTGACATTTCTATAGATTTTCAGAAGAAGTTTACATTGTGTAAGCATGACATGGAGACTAATAGGTCTGCATCCTTCTTGGACCGCCTGGAAATCTACAAACCTCTTGCAGGTATATGATAAAAATAGAGCAGAGTGGTGACTTGTTTATGATGATGTTTAATGCTTCATAGAAACATTTTTTTAATGTCCCATTATGCAGCAATAAGTAGTGAGAAGAGTTTATCCCAAGAAACAATAAATAAGAATGGTGGAATCTTCAAATCAGTTGTCTCTGGCTTCCCTGTGGGGTGCTTTTTAATGCTTCACGGAAACAAACCACAAGACTGTTTTAAATATATATGATGTATGTATATATTGTATTGTAGAGGGACACAAATTGTGAGAGGCATCTTGGGAGACTTCTCTTTTACTGTCGGTCTTATTAGTCAATCAGCTGCAGATTGAGTTTCGTCATTAGAAAATGCTTTTTGCATCCATGTATATAATTAGGGGGATTACCACCTATAGATGAGTTAGAAGATGAAGCAGGTTTTATTCATCAGAAGATGAAGCAGGTTTTAACATATTTTGTACAGCATACTATTTGCTAAAAGCTCTATCGTAGGATTAGAGGAATGAAGTGAAAATGAGCAACATCACATGTATCTCTCTTTACTAATCATGTATTTGTGCTTAGCAGAGTTGGAAAAGGAGGATAAGCTGCTAGTGCAAATGATGCAGTCAAGAGCTGTATCCATGGAGAAAGTGAACACGAGCAGACAGGAATTTATTGTTGTTGCATCTCTAATTGATCGGATACCTAATCTTGCTGGGCTTGCCAGGACGTGTGAGGTGGGCCGTTGAAGTTACAGTTATTTTCTGCATCATTTTTCTAGATATCCCATCTGTTTTTTCTCATCTCTTCCCTTTATTTCATACCTGGCCAGGTGTTCAATGCAACGGGCTTAGTAATTTCAGACACCACTGTGCTAAATGACAGACAGTTTCAGCTCATCAGGTTTGCCTTTCCTTGTGTTGGATAATACATTTATTCATTGAAGTGTACGGTTCAGCTTCAGAATAACTCTTGTTCGTTCTTAATAAAGTTTGCTTATTTATTTACATTTCCAATCATTTCGGTTGTCTACTTTTTTCTTATAACAATTTCTAAGATCTCGGTTATAACAAACCTGATGTTTGTCCTTTATTTTATATTGTCAGTGTGACTGCAGATAAATGGATTCCAATAATTGAAGTCCCTGCCAATAGTGTGAAAACGTATTTAGAGAAGAAGAAGCGGGAGGGTTTCTCAGTTTTAGGTTTAGAGCAAACAGCAAATAGTATACCTCTGGACAAGTATGAGTTTCCAAAGAGGACGGTAAGTCATTATCGGGAAAATAATCCTTCCATTCTATTTCATGTAGACTCAAGAGATGACCTTTTACGAATACAATAAATGTAGAAGGTAATCGAGGATAAGGCCTCTTTAATACACTATAGGACATACGGTACAATCCAATGTATTAATACCAACATTACACTTGTGTTACTGTTTCTTTGTCTTTACAGGTCCTTGTACTTGGCCGCGAAAAGGAGGGTATACCTGTAGATATAATCCACTCTCTCGACTCTTGCATTGAGATTCCACAGCTGGGAGTTGTTAGATCACTCAATGTTCATGTAAGTGGTGCCATCGCTCTTTGGGAATACACGCGGCAGCAAAGATCCAAATAAAACAACAACAATATACATGTTGAATAGGACACAAACTTACAAGATTATAGCAGATGTAACCACATATGTATTCTTCCAACATATGTAACCTTTTTCTGATGTATTTTTCTTCTTGTAATACACTTGACTCTCATTCTAAGTCCCATCCATACTTCCATGTTTTCCTCTTATTTCTGGTTTCCTTGCTGTTATGACCATCAAATATCATGGCCAAACAGCTTCATATATTCTCGTTTATTTTGACAGATGGACTTGGCAATATGGATATACTTTCCTATTACAGATGAGATCACAGGTGCCTCTACCTAACATCCATGTCGATCTTCATGGATGTTCCCAGTTCTCGTCTAGCAACGGTCCTACCCATGCCCTTTTCTTGATGTTTTGCCTTTACATCTTAGAGAGATCCGACCTTTACAAGCTTTCACAAATAAGCCTATTTCTAGCTATCCATGTGTAGTATATCAGTTTATTAGTCTTTCTTGCTGCACTGCAATGTGCAGGTTATAAGGGCAAACTTGAGCAATTTGTTCATATGCTTCATTCGCCGTTTGGGCCTATTTCCTACACTATGCTTTTTGATTCATGACCAAATTTTCACCAAATGCAGACCATTTATAGGCTTACGCTTCCGGTGTCAATAAGCCTTTTTCAAGCAAAAAAATAGGTTTGCTGACACCGAAAGTCGGTGAAACCACCGTACATTTGACAATATAGAACTGTGCATATAGTAAGCCAACCAAATGTGTAGACAAAGGCACAGGTCTATCACTGTTTTGGCCTATTACCTACACTTTGCATTAGGGGGAATGGTTTGAAAATTAGGTGAGGCACTGAGGCATGGGCATCCCTTTGCATCTCGATATAAAGATGGCCAAGAGTTATTTCCATCTTAACTATAAGCTAAATGTGGTTCGTGGATAACCAACTAGCTCTCTAGGTTTGAACCTTCAACTATGGTTCGATTCTTCACTTAGGTGTACTAAAAAAAAATTAAAAAAAAAACTATTTTGAGTATCAAAACCCAAGTCTACAAGCTAATTAGTACAGGATTTCTAAACAAAACATATTTTTCAAAATCATAATCTCAAAATCAAAGAGTTTGCTTGAATTTTTTACTTAGCCAATAAAACCTATTTCTCAATGAAGACGCATCAATCTTCCATTGGTGAAGACTGAAGACCATTCCTAATTCCTAATCTTGCACTTATGGCTCACCAGTTCTCCATACAATTGGGCAAAGTACAAGAACCAATAAGCCCTTGATGACTGATGCCCCAAAAGTAGAATAATCTTTTGTTTTCAGCATAGGAAAATATTTCAATCATAGAGTTCACATTCAGATCAGACAGACAGCACTTCATTGTAGTTTCAACAGTATTAGTCAGCGGCTTTCGGTAAGATTCAAAGTATCAGGTTGGGGAGGTATGGGCATGGAACTCCATGGATAATATTGGGTGTTTGGTATATATTTGAACAAGAACAACGTACTTGGACAAAGAAAATCATAGATAGATAAGCAATCAGCAACACTAAAATCCATTGAATGATAAAACACTGAGGGTAACTACACAAGGGATTGTCGAATCCAATACGCCAAATGATCACTAATCATCCTTTGCCAAGACAAAAACTTTAAAGAACATAGCATTTGCAAGTACAAAAGTAGGGTGCATAAGGTTTCGAATTCTAATGATGGAAACCCGGGTACTACTGACTTCTGGTCATAGCTCAATCATTCTTTGAGCCGGTGGTCGTATCTTCCTTCCATGTTGCTTGCCACTGCTTGTCGTAGAAAGTCGACTCCTCAAAAAGCTTCTTTAATGTCTCTATATCTTCGTTCTTTCGGATGAGCAGGACTCCGGAAACAGCAACAAACAGTAGAGTTTTGCAGAAGAAGTTGCCCATTTGATCAACAAGACCTACACCAGTCAAGCTGTCCACAAAGTATGCCATGAAGAAACCTACCATAGCCGCTCGCCCTGCAATCACAATACGAAGACTATCAGCATGAGAAGAAATACATAATTTCAACCTCAAAACTGTGTATCAATGACAGACCATTGAGAAGCTCAGCTTCTGGGAGATGGAACTTCTTGATCCATGCCCACCATGGAATGATTGATGTGTCGAAGACTACAGGATCAGCGTTGTCCGAGGGCTCTGGATTGCTTTGAAGCCATTTCCTCCTCCTAGCCTCTGCAACCATTGACAAGAGAGGTGTGTTTTTAGAGATCAATTAAGCTGATTATCCAACATGGGAATCAACACACAATCATAAAAGAACAGGCCAACTGTGAAAAGGGGCAACTTGGGACTTCAATTGTCTTTCAAAAATTCAACATCCAGAAAACTCCCAACAATTGATGCATTTTTTCCCCATAAATGAATGTGCTGAGCAATCAACATCCAGCAATTAAGCAGGAATCAACATCACATTTCATTTCGTCAAATCAAAACTTAGATTTATTTTGAGTCTCCTTATCAGCTACAGGTCATCAATCAGCACATTGAGCTAAACAAACCCTAGTTTGATGAAATTGAAGGATGAAATTTTAGGGGAAACCCAAGCAAGCAAATAAACAAATCTACAACTAACCCAAAAAAACAGAAAAAACTCCAAGAACCAGATGACAGAAGAGAAATTGAAGGGGGGAGAAACCAAACTAACCAGCATCAATAACAGAATCCCAATCAGTGGAGCCATCCTTGAAAAACAGGTTCAAATCCCAGGTGCCATTAGCCCATCTTGGGTCATCAAACTTCTGGACATCGGAAGGAGCTGAGCCCAGACCCTCAGAAGGAGGAGAGCTTTCTGGAACCTTGTCGACAGTAGGGGGAGTGGGAGGTGGAGAGGTAGCAACACCAGCGCCATTGTCAGAGACGGAGTGGGACAAGAAAGCCCCTTTCTTGGGCCTGCTGGAAATGGGGAGGAGATAAGGCTTGAGGTGAGGGATTGAGGTTGAGGGGGGAGGGGAGAGAGTTGGGGTTGGAGGTGATGAGAACAAAGCCATTGCCATTGCTGAGATGGAGAAGGCAATGGAGTTGATTGGAGTGTTACTTGAGGAGTTTTGGTGTGGGAGGTTGGGATGAGGATAGCCTCTCCCTCTCAACTCAGTCAGGAGGATGATGGGCCGAAGTGCTGCAGTACTAGTATACTTGCGTCACTTAGCACCGTACTAGACTACTAGACTACTAGTAGTTAAATTTACCAAAACTAATGCGGTACTGGTAGGTCACGCACGAGATTTATAAGCTCTTCTTTTTGTTAGGGATAACAAAGAATGATTCATTGACGTGGTATTTTAGGATTCCCTTGATCATCGAGAGGGGTGGGTGAGCGTAAACTTAGGCTGGATGATGAATATTGTAAGAGGAAGAAAGCTCAAGCAATCAACCTTTTTAGGAAAAAAAAATGCATCAAAATCGTGGGCCAAAACCACTAAGATATTACTACTTCCGTTCAGAAATAGATGTCGTTTGACTTTTTAGCACGCTTTTTAAGGAGCTAAAAACTATATAAAATATCAATTTTTTGTAATTTTTTAATATAATATAAATACTTATTAATAATAAGTATCATATTATTAAAAAAAAGGGCAAATTGCATAAAATAGCACGAACTTTAGGTATAGTTGCGGTCGGTGGCACGAACTTAAAAAAATACAAAAATAATCACCAACTTTGGGGTTTAGTTGCGGTCAGTGGCACGTACCACCTATCTCACTAATGTGGACTAATGTGGGTGCTTGCATGGGTTTTTTTTAATTAAAAAGACATATAGCGAGATATGGATTAGTGGGGTGCTTACATAGATTTTTTTTTTAAAATTAAAAGGCATAAAAGACGTGCTCAAATTTTGAAACTGGTTAGGTTCCATTTTTTTTATTTAATGTAATTCCAAATCAAAGATAATTGTGACAAATATATAACATTTGCAAATTAAAATAACTAGTATCAAATGTCACGTTCATGGTAAACATTTTAGTAGCAAAATGACATAAATAGAAAACCAACATTTGGTTAGCACAAACCAAAGTTGAGAAAGCCGAGCGGCCCCGGATGATTAGCATCCAGTTTGTTTTATGCTAACCAAATGTTGGTTTTCTATTTATGTTATTTTGCTACTCAAATGTTTACCATCAACGTGACTAGTTATTTTAATTCTCAAATGGTATATTTGTCACAATTATCTTTGATTTGGAATTACATGAAATAAAAAATAAAAATGAACATAACTAGTTTCACAATTTGAGCACATCTTTTATGCATTTTAATTTTTAAAAAAATCTAAGCACCCCACTAATCCATATCTCGCTATATGTCTTTTTAATTAAAAAAAAATTCCATGTAAGCACCCCCATTAGTCCACATTAGTAAGATAAGTGATACGTGCCACTTACCGCAACTAAACCCCAAAGTTGGTGATTATTTTTGTAATTTTTTAAGTTCGTGCCACCGACCGCAACTATACATAAAGTTCGTGCTATTTTATGCAATTTTCCCTTAAAAAAATTGTTTAAAAAGTTAATATTTTATATAGTTTTTAGCTCCTTAAAAAACGTATCAAAAAGTCAAACGACATCTATTTCTGAACGAATGTAGTACTATTTAACTTGTGAAATTAGTTTTGGATATCACTGAAATCAACTCAAAGCATAGATTGAATCCTTATAAAAAAATATTAGAGCATTGAATACCTTTTGAAATCAACTTTAAATACCGCAAGTTACGAATTCAGCTTTTATCTCACAAAAAAATCAGCTTTTGTCATTTGTCATAGATGAGTGTTGGAAAAAACAAAGACCTAAGATATAAAACAACTTTAACTAATAAGTGCTAGGAAAGAATGCATAAGATAGCAAATTAATCATCCATTTTAATTGAACATTAAAATGATATAACACTTGGCATAAGACCTAGACAACAAACATTGTAATTTTGTAATCTTAGAAAAGATTGAATTGTACAAATCAAACACCCTTCTCAACTTTGATGACAATTTTTTTGATGGTTGACGTTTGAAATTCATCACTATTGTAAGAATTGGAAGGAGCCCCAAGTTGAAGAGAAAGGGATGTTGAATCTTCATTCTATAATAGTCCACACAACTCATATATGTATATGACTAAAATGAGTAATAGATGAGATATAATAGCATAAAAGTATTAACTAAATATAAAGGTTCAAATATATACCTCAAAAAAAATGGGTTGATTTTCAAACTGCTCAACCAACCTTTGATCACCACTGATTATCTTTACATTGTAAGCATCATTTTGATTTATAGTATCAAATGTTTTACGTGTTGGCTATATACACCCCAAATCATGCACGTCCCATGGTTAAAAGGGGTTCATTAATTTTTTTTTAAAAGTTAATTAGTCACAGGGCTTGCACGTCCTTAAGGACGTGCATTTTCAGCCTTTGGATTTGTGGTGTATATAACCACACCCATGTTTTAACTTCAATAACAAAAACATACTTTTGAGGAAGAAGTTGATTGAAGTTAGTTGGATATGTATCCGTGGAATCTCCCAGCACGTCAGCACATATACATAGCCGATTATTACAAGTTCATTAGACCGTTAAATCGATCAAAATAATTATAGAAAACGGGTTACCGTGAAAATCACTTTCAACAATTCATTGCGTAAAGTTGAGACAAACTTCTTAAGTAGTTGGATAACTTCTCGATTAAACAATGTCATCATCACGGTCCCAGAATCATCAGCCATACAACTTGAATGAGAAATATGCATGATAAGATGAAAGTACATGTAATTAGAGCCTATAAGTTTTAACCACATTTTAACTGGAAAAAAAAAAGTATAAATTTATAGGCGAAAATGCATAAAACCACCTTTTATTCAGGGTTGTTTGCAAATAATCACCCTTTATTTAAAAATTTACAAATAACCATCCATTATATACAAATTAGTTGCAACATAAGATATTCAAACTTCATCAACTCTATGAGCAGCTATGTGCTGACAAGTAGGGCACCATGAAAAAACCTCCATAATCAATTACTCTGTTGGCCACTCCTCTTGTGCGGACAATAAATCAATTTTTGATGTTAAATCTCCAACCATCTTGTATTTTTCTATCCCACATTTCTGCATTCGGATTGTTATCTTTCCTATCCCACCTTTCACACCCTTCAATTTTCTTTCTCTCCCTCGCTTCCTCTTTCCATCTCTTCCCTCTTGATGATCATATATTCACCGAACATCAGGTTACATTACAAGTATATGTCCTAGTTTGATTCTTTACTTCGCACCAACCATTTTTTTTTTTCATTCAGCTTGGTAGACTTAGCTTTGAGGAAAGTTAAGTAGAGCTTGACCTGATCCATTTCAAATGACATAATAATATTTGAGCTTGAAGAGAGAGAGGAAGCTAGATAGAAAAGGTGGGTTGTGAAATTGAGAGGTATATAGAAAAATTGTTACGATAATCAAACTCAACTTATAAATAATCTATTCAAGCTATAACACCATCACGTGATAATAAAATTTTGAAATAAAAATTGGGTTATGAACTTGGGTTTGAAAATCAAATTTTAAAATTTTCAACTATTAAAATATTGGGTTTAAAACTTATTTATATAGTTTGGGTCATACGACAATTATGCATTATCACGTGGTCGCATACCCTTCCATTAGCCCGTGCATGAACTATAACACCATTACGTGATTTTGTTACACCTTCCACCATGCCACGTGTCATCCTCCACTTGGTTGATCTTTTGTGGCTCTCTTGAATTACACTTGAATGTGTTGAACTGGTTGCATAGTGCACTCAAGTAACACGAACTTCACCTTGTTTTTTTTATAAAAAAAAAAACAATTTTGGCTAAAGTACACCCCAAATATACAACGGAAAAAAAATTGATTTTGGCTACAGTACACCCTAAATACACAATGGTTTGCATCTGGTGAAGTTTAAAGAGAAACTCTACCAATAGAGTTTCATAAAAATTGGGGTTGGTAGGGGTTGAGGAATAGGATGGAGAGAATTTTTACCCGTTGATTAACTTTACCCATAGAGTTATGAGATCTAAAGTGAATATACAAGGTCATGCATCCTTAAGGATCAATGAATAATGAGCTGGCAATACCCGACCCGACCTGAGAAAACTGATCCGATTAATCCGACCCAAACCCGTCCGACACCCGAATAATTGGAAAAAAAGTTTTGATCCGAGAGACCGAGACCGATCGACACGATCCGAGTTAAGCCCGAACCCGAAAGCAATCCGAACCCAGTAATAACCCGAACCCGATTATATCCGAATAGACTTACCCGAAATCAACCCGAAACCCAAAATTGCCCGACCCGAATATACCGAAACCAAAAATTACCCAAACCCGATTATACCCAAAACCCGAAATAACCCAAACCCGATTATATCCAAAACAAACAAAAATCCCATCACTTTCCTTAAATACTCAAAACAACCTAAGTATTTGATTACTTAATAATAAATGTTAATATTATCATGCATATAGTATAATTAAATATAATTTTGTACCCTCTCCATTAAAAAAGTCATTTTTTAGCATTTTTTAAGACAACAAAACTATATAAATATCAACTTTTGATTATTTTTATAATTTTGTAGTTATGAATAATAAATATGAAATTAATTTTGAAAAAATAATATTTTATATAGTTTTGAGTTTTTTAAAAAATGTTCTAAAAAGTGAGAAAACTTACATTTTCTTTAACGAATGCAGTATAGTAGTATTGATTAAGAATTGATAAACATTGACTTAATCTATATAGAATGATAAATATCTCATAGGAAAAAAAATATTAATTTATTTTATCCAATATAATTCTTGCGGGTTCGATTTGACTGAACCCAATTCGACCAAAACCCTTGTGACTGAAACCCGATTCACCCGAACCCGTTTGGACCGAAACCCGATTCACTCGAACCCGTTTATACCGAAATTCGATTTGCCTGAACTGAATAAGACCCGAAAACTCGATTGTATCCGATAAAATAATGTCCAAATAAACCCGATCCGAACCCGATCAGACCCGAATTGTCATCACACCCGATATCAATTCGAATCCGATATGACCCAAAACCGAATAACCCGACCTGACTCGCCCGATTGCTACCTCGTACAAAAACCATTTCAAATCTCATTAATTTACACTAAAAACTACAAAATTTTAACACTAGACTTAGTATAAAAATCACTAATACATCAAAATTCATTATTCACCTATTTCCTCTAATTTTAAAATCTTGACTGAACAATTTTAGTTGATATTGTTTCAAATGAGAGGCATGGATAATTAAAGTGTTTGGACTCCAAAATATATTAATTATAATGCAAAAATTTCACCTAGTTTATGTGCGTGTTTGGTTGGGTTATTTTAATTACAATACTTTATACTTAGGGTGTGTTTGGATTATCATTTTTTTTACTTATAATACACAATATTGCATTATAATATATTATAATGCAATATTATTATAATGTAATATTGTGCATTAACGTTATAGAGTAACCAAGACGATCCAAACACACCCTTAGCTAATCTGCCAAAGCTACAATTCCTCTATCCCCTTCCCTCCCTCCTCCGTCTCCATTCCTCTCACACCCCCTTCCAGGCTTCCACCAATGGACGGCGTAGCCATGGCTTCCCGCTCTTTCCTCCCCACTCGCCTCGTTTCTACTCCAATGTTCTCGCCCCGGCCCGTCTCCTTTTCCCCGACCTCATCTCTCAAAACATATCCCCTTTGCACCAACTTCCTCCCCGCTTTCACCGGCGGTAGCGTCTCCGGGGACTTCTCCGGCCTCAGATTCCGCCCTCAGGTTCTCAACCCGGCGCCGAACTCTCGTCCCAAGAGAGGTGTCGTCACCATGGTACTTCTCTTCACCCCCCTGAACTCCTCCTTTTCTGTTGGTTTCGGAACATTTTCGCTTTCTAGGGTTTTGGGATTGCGATTACCTCATGGCAGTATTTGAGATGCTTTGCGCTAATTGAGTCCGCGGATGGTTTAGGTTGGCGTAGTTGCACCAATCAATCAAAATGATGATGGTTTTTGCACATGGATTTAGAATTTCTTGAGACTAAAATGTTTGCAGTAGCATCAGTTACAGTGTAAACTGCAATGAGATTCGTTGACTGTTCATCAATGAACAAACGTATGTGCGGGGGCATTATTTGGTCCTTGGAGTAATCTATCTCATTTCTATTGAAGACTGTGCGTGAGAATGATTTTCTTTTGTTTCTTATTGGAAATGGTTCCTTGATGAGTCGATTAAGGTTTTAAAGTAAAGGGAAAGGGGGAAAGAGATGGTACAATTATTAGATGAGGATTTATATATCATTAGATATCTACATTAAGCCAAAGACTAACTTGGAGTATTGAATCTCATATTGGTAAGGAAATGAATCTTAAGGAATGATAATCAAAGATTCAAAATAATGAAGAAAATAAGAAGGTTAGTCATGCAAGTGATGATTTACTGGTACTCTAACATCAGTTCCAATTTATTGCAATATTTTTTTATCTTGCACGTTCTCAGAGTGGTTTCTGAACTTGTGGGCGCTGCTTTTAGTGTCAACTAAACTGCTACCATTTCTGTTCTTCAAAAAGCTGATCCTGATTTCGGGGCAATGCGATAAAATCTTTTCTGGTAGAAAGGATGAAAACTTAAGAATATATGGGGATATAGATGTGTCCACCCAGGCACACAGTGCATAATAGGAGCACAAGATTGCGCAGACCAACTCATCAATTCTACAGGGAAAATTTTAAATATATAAAAATCATAAAGGCTGCTTGGGATATTTGATGAAATGGCTGCATGATTTTCCAGAAGCTATGTTTCACTACCTAGCATCTCCATTTTATCGGGCTTCAGATTGAGCAGAGAAGGCTGTCTTTTTAAATATGCTCAATTAATTGTGAGAATATCTTTTGCGTCTTTTATTTTTTATGAATGTTTTAAGCAACTTCAGTAATTATTTTAATGGCAGGTTATACCATTTCAAAGAGGAAGTGCTTGGGAACAACCTCCTCCAGATTTAGCAACATACTTATTTAAGAATCGGATTGTATATTTGGGAATGTGTCTTGTGCCATCTGTCACAGAGTTGCTGGTTGCAGAATTTATGTATCTCCAGTTTGATGATGATAAGAAGCCTATATATTTCTATATAAATTCTACTGGTACAACAAAGGTTAGTGTTGCTGTATGAAGACTGCTTCATCTGGTTATTGCCATTGGTTGACCTAATAATTAACTGTTCACTCTTCTCCTGTGACATATGCTGATGGAATATAATGTTATTGCTTGGAAAATATGTTTTGAAGTGATACACCTTGAAGCAATCTATATTATATGTTTTGAGAGGCTGGGAACTTGATGAAACTTTTGAGTTATAGAGAATATAGAAAACTTCAATGTATTTTTAGGTTTTCTGGATGATAACGTTTGTTTTTTCTGGTTCTAGGTATTAGTTGTTCCTTATTTTGAATCTCCTTCCAAGATTTTTTAAAATTGGTTTCACCTATGTATCTGTTAGGAAATTTTCGTTTTTCAGAAGTTGATTTTATGTTGTGAGCGGGCTTTTTGGCTGGTCTGACTATTCTTGCACGATAGATGAATGTAGAAAATTATATGTTTTGGGACTAGGTTATATGGGAAACACAGGTTTCCTAAAAATGTCTTATTTTGGAAGTGTTTATGACTAGATATTGTCTAATTTCATTTTTGATATAGTACCAAGTCCAGAAGTTGTGAAGATTTCTTACTTGTGATTTGTCTTATTCCTCCCTAGTTTGCCTATCTCCATATCTATTATCTAAAACTTGCTTGCACCTTTCAAATATCTTTGAAAGGAAGTTGAATGTGATGGTTGCTAGACAAACAGACCTAGTTGTGGTTCTTTATTGACTTTGGAATATGGTTAACCACCTGATGTCAATAAAAAGAACATAGGGTTAGTGCTCAAAAGCATGTTATTCTTTTGTTTGGAAGAACTCATAGACATGTTAGATGCCTATTCTGTAACACATGCCCTCTTTGCACTGTTGAGGGCAGTTGAGTAACCTTGCAGTCACTTGTTAGGCGGTTAGAGGAAATTATAAAAGTTTTATTTCTTCGTAATATTTACCTATTGGCATTCAGTTTTCATTGTATACATTGAATTGAGTGTTTTGTCACAGATTGTTTCTCACAATGCCCCAGATTCAGAGATTTTAGGAATTTTAAGGCCCAGTAGTAAACATCGTGGATTTTCTTCTTTTAATCCTTGCATTCCTCTATAGTATGAAACGTGCGTTTTTTTCTTATATTTATCATTTCTGTTATCTTTTTTGCAGGGTGGTGAGAAATTGGGTTATGAGACGGAGGCATTTGCTGTATATGATGCCATGGGGTTATAATCTGCTTGCTTTTCATGGATCGAAACAAACTCTCTGGAATGATTTGTTATTATTGTAGTTTGCATGTTGATATGGTTTCTGGCATTATAGTGTTGACTTTACTTGAATGTGATTTACAAGCATATATTCTTTAGTAGATTGTAGTTTAGCTACATCTCTCCTTTTTCTTCTTTTGCTAATCTGGATTGTAAAAACTAATTCAGAAACCTGGGTTAGCATCTTGATTTTGAAATTCTCATCAGCTCATTGTTGCTGCTATCGTACCAATAATTTTGGAACTCTGCTAAACACCTTACTATATGGTATCACAATAGGGGTCTTCTAATTGGCGTTAATAAACACCATATATTCTTTAGTAGATTGTAGTTTAGCTACATCTCTCCTTTTTCTTCTTTTGCTAATCTGGATTGTAAAAACTAATTCAGAAACCTGGGTTAGCATCTTGATTTTGAAATTCTCATCAGCTCATTGTTGCTGCTATCGTACCAATAATTTTGGAACTCTGCTAAACACCTTACTATATGGTATCACAATAGGGTCTTCTAATTGGTGTTAATAATCTTTAGTTCAATGGCTATGAATTTGGATTTTTTGCTTCAAATTGTTAGATGTGCCAACTTCAATTTTCAAATTTTGAGGTGCAGTACTGCAGTTGATGTTTGGTTCCTCCTAAGATTTAAACTGTTTGTTTTAATTCAGTTTTGTAAGGCCACCAATATTTACACTTTGTGTTGGCAATGCCTGGGGAGAGGCAGCCTTACTTTTGGCTGCTGGGGCAAGGGGAAACCGTTCTGCTTTGCCATCATCTACAATCATGATGAGACAGGTAATATTTGATACTTGAATGTGTGTAATCTTTTTGTTCTCTCTTTCATCAGTTTCACGGTAGCAATTTTTTGTTTGGAATGCTCTAGTGATCTATAGACATAGATGAACCCTGAAATCCATTTGGGCATTGACTTATTTTGCATACTGAAGCCAATTGCAAGGTTTCAAGGTCAGGCAACTGATGTCGAGATCGCAAGAAAAGAAATCACACATGTGAAGGCAGAACTGGTAAGAATACTACCGAAATGCCAAGCCACTCAAATCTTATGTTTTTCACTTTTTGCATGTGGTGGATAACCCTTGGTAGAAATGTAGAGTCATCTGTTTTGGTTTCACAAATTTTGTGCCTCATGAATCATGACATAATGAAGCCATTGTATTTTCACCACAATTATTGTGCTTTTAGATAAATATACTAGGTGTTTTGGACTGCATTCAAGCGGGGTGGAGGCATTTTGGCACTCCTAGCCTTCCATTAGCTGGATGTATTAAATTAATTTAACATTTACCCATGAAATTTTGCAAAATGAGATATGAGCTTCTGATAATGTTAAAACTGCCCTTTAATTGACTGCGGTTAGAAGTGTAGAATCATGGGTATCCTCTTCAACAAGAGACATCTTAATAATTTCTGAATTAGCTGATATTTAGTTGTACTTTTGCATGTATTAACTTTTTTCATTTCTATTTTGAAGGTCAAGCTTTATGCCAGGCACACTGGAAAAACACATGAGCAGATTGAAGAGGATATCAGGCGCCCAAAGTATTTTAGTCCAAGTGAAGCAGTTGAATATGGTATCATTGACAAGGTACGTGCACTCTGGATTCAGTAGTTATATACCTTTTTTCTTTTTCCCTGCTTTATGTTATTATGCAATCTAATGCACTATTATACAGGTCGTTTATAATGAAAGAAGTAAAGAAGATAGAGGAGTTGTTGCTGATCTGAAAAGGGCACAGCTTATCTGAGAATTGAGGCGATTTTTTACCTTTTGGAGGTAATTCTAAAGAAAATTTCCAGTTTTGGTACTCGTATGTACTTTTATAGAATTCAAAATTCATCTCCTGCCATGTAACATCAGGAAGGGAAGCCTATGTTACCTTGGGGATCAATCTTTTCAAACCTCAAAATAAATGCACTTAAAGAAAGGGAAGCCAGCCTTCCAATAATCATATTGCTCTCATCAGTTTGGACGCAATTCACATGTTACATCTAATTGAACTTTTTGTTGTTTTGAGACGTATGAAGAATTTAGATAGGGATTAAATCCTCATAGATTGGTAGAGGAAACCCCATATTAGAGAAGGCTAACTCACATCTAGAATGTTATTATTGAACCTTTTATACAGGGAGATTACAAATTAATATTCTTGAGGAATAAGAAAGATAAAGAAATAAACTAAACTCACCAAAGATCTAATTATATGATTCTATCCTAATACGACAATATTAAATAGTATATTGTAAAATAAATCTATCCTAATATAAGTAGGCAAGCTGTGATGCTTTCTTTCACCCAATTGCCTGCACCATGACCAAACGAACCTGTGATTTTTTTAATGTGGTAAATGTATCAAGTCCATTAAAAGAGTTTTAAGAAAAAACCCGACCATACAAAGGGTCGAGCGAAAGATATAAAAAGCACCCATTATTAATATTATCTATATATGCCAAAATATGTCAGGGCCAGCCGTTTGATAAGTTTCTCTACAGCTTATGTCAAAGATTTACACACATTAAGTAATATCTTCTTTAGGAGGACTTTTTGTTAAACTGATGGTTTAATATGGAATAAGTAATTAACTGTGTATGTGCTCTGTCTGCTTCATCTTAGTTTTGAGAGTAGTAAAAATAATTTCTTTACATGGCTAATATCCCAATCTGGCCACCCCCAACTGTATATTCAATTGGGATCCTATATTTTGATCTTTAATCTGAAACCATGAGTTATGATCAGGTAACGGGAGTCTACTCTATTGACGTTCTTCGTACTAAACGTGCAGAAATTCAACTGTGGCTACATGAAGTCATCTGCAAATGTGTGGATTTCAGGGATGGGAAGTGCTCATTTTAGTGTTCACAGACTCACAGGCTTTTTGTATTTGATACATCTGCATCATGGTATCTACTCAAAATGTATTGTATCCAGCTACTGCATGCTCAGGCTGCAGTAATCATGAGGGTAGAATCAGATTCGGTACACATTGGCAAATCTGGGTGGCTTTTAGAAGTTCCAAGTTTTTTTTTCTTCTCCTGGTGCATGCTGTGTAGGCTGTGCTGTAATGAAGTCCTTGTTGAATTTCAGCATAGGTTAGGCATCTCAATACACAGGAACAACTTGGTTCATGAGAACTATATTCCTATCACTGAAAAAATGTATAGATCTTTGTTTTGACCAGCTGCAGAGTGATCTATTTTAATTTGTTGAGACTAAACATCTGTTTTGTAATTGATGGCTGGGATTGGTGGCTGTCGGGACTGAACGATGATATTTGGAAAATCGGAGGGTTATATGGTCGTGCAAAGTTCTGCCAAAAATCCAGCACCCTGCTTTGGAAGGCTTGTGCGAATGCCAGGCGGGGGCGGATACGACTCTTCAGACTAATGTTGAGTGCCTGGTGAGGCTGGTAGTTTGATTGAGGTAAGGGACCTTCATGGTTGTCCGTGGTTTGTACATTAGTCATGGTCATGGGCCCATGGCCCATGAGGGAGTCGAGGAGTTCCTAGTTCGTGTTTCTAGTCACCGAAATCAATGACTCTAATCATCTTAGACCATGTTTATCTATTGATGCTAGTTATACTAGAAATACCAATTCTTATTCTTTGTTCTTCGCCGCATCATCTTAGCATTTTTTTTTTACTTTATCAATAACATTATTTAGTAGCTCAAAATTCATCTTTTCCCACAAATTCAATTTACAAATATATATATCCCTCTTCAATAATTATTTTCATTCAAAGATTATATTATTATATTCGTATTTAATTAGCAAAATATTATTATTAAATTTATATTATATTTGTTTTCAAATATTAACTAATTTTTTATTCTAAAAATATAAAATACCAATTTTATAAACAAATTTTTTCAACGATTTCATAGATAATTATATTAATAAAATAATTGTATAAAGTATGAAATTATTTTATAAAATTATTAAAATATTTTATATATTTTTCATCATTAAAAAAAGCGTGTCGACGTACTAAGTTTTGCGATACGGAGAGAGCAACTTTTGGTATATCAAATCGCGTCGCAGGAGATTAAAGGGCAAAATATGGTTATAAGGCTTCGTTTGGATGACATATTTATAATGCAATTATGCATTATAGATCATTATTTTACACAAGGCATTAATGAGATTTAAAAATTTTGAATTATACTGAATTTTTTTTTTTTTTTAACTCTTCTTCCCTGATTCACCTCTCCCCAATTTCAACCATCAATCTGTCAACCTTATCCTACTTAAATCAAAACAAAAAGGGAATTTCAATTAGTTGGATCTAGAACCCTAGATCCAATTGCCATCCCCTCCAACACTAGATTTTGACCTTGCTACTTCAGATCTGAAGAAAACAAAAGCAAAAGAACCCCAAATCCTCTCAACAAAGGATATCGATCATCAATTAAAAGAGTTGGGCCACTGTGGGTGGAGATTAATAGAGGCGGTGATGTTGAGGCAGGGGCGAACGTCGGTGGGTGGGGATTTCATGGAGGCGGTGCAAATGGGAGCGAAGGAGAGGTCGGTGGAACAGAGGTGAGAGGTGGAGGCGCTGACTGATTTCAGGCGGAGGAGTGGTGAGAGAGGAGGGCGAAGGCGGGGGAGTGGTGAGGGAGGAATGGTGAGGCGGAGGCGCTGGTTGATTTCAGACGGAGGCGGAGGCGCTGGCCGTTGTTGGCTCCGAGGCGAGGCGAGGCGAGGCGAGGCGAGGCCAGTGAGAGGTTTTATGGTGAGAGTGGAGGAGGCAGAAAGGGAGAGGGGAAGGGGAAGAGTTGAGGCGCTGAGCGATCTGATAGACTAGTGGTTGCAGGCTCGATGCCCTCCTTTGCTCCATGTTCAGTCACATATTCGAGATCTGGAGGGGGGTGAAATATAAAGTATAATTTATTTTTGTTATGCCAAACGCCTTTTATAAACGGTGATTATTATAATACATAAATGACCTCTTATAATTAAATACTTAAACATGCAAACGGAGCCTAAGTGATTAATGCCAGCCGTTGGATTAAATTAATAAATCCAGTTTAGTTTTACGATCGCCCTTAGTTAGTACGACCACAACACGGCTGCGTAGCCTGTGGAATAGTTCCTCCTCTGTCTCGACTCTATCTATCAGATTTCTCCAATTTCTCCTCTTCTCTCTTTCGATCTCTCAATCTCTATCTCTGTCTGGAGTGCAGATGAACAATTAAGTTGCCATCCAACAGGTATGATTCTTCAATCATTCTCCCGTTCTTCTTCTCCTTCTTCGTTCTGGAGCACGGTTCTTTCTCCCTTTCCAGTAATTCGAAGAGGGGGTTTTGTAGGTCTTTGTTCAGGTCATATAGTGTTCTCTCCCTCCCCTTCCTCCAGATCTGCACCCGAATCGGATTTTGGTACTTTCCGGACCTCCGTTTTGGGCATAGTTCTAGGTTTTGATGCTTTAAAATTCCCATCTTTTAGCTATCATTGTTTTCGGCGTCATATTGAACTTCATTGATGGAGTAAATCGAGCTTTTCTTTCGATTCATGGTGATGAAATCAATTTGGTTGTGCTATGCTGAATCGTTTTGCCCTTTTCCCCACTTTCGTTGAGTATTGTGTTTAATTCATTGACAATTGTACAATTCACTCTACATAAGTTGATGCGTGGCTTCTGGCAACTGATCCATGTATTTCAGACTTGGTTAAAGATTTCGTAATTGTGAATTTGGGTTGAAATATTTGGCAAGCCTAGTACATATAAATATAACAATGCGACTGAGAGTTTGCTCAAGCCTATGATCATTGGATTTTGGATTGTAGACTTAGGTAGGTGATTGGTCACACTCACATAACAGGTTGGGTTTGGGTGATGCCCCTCTTGACACTCCCCTTAGCCTAAACCAACACAGGTTCTACTTACCCTTTTAGGATGCATAATTATTCTGCACTGTGTTATGTGGTCTAATTGTTGTAAGTTTTTGCATTCAATGTATTACAATTTTTTATATATATATAAATATATTTTGGAACAATTACTCTAGTTATAATTGACTTTGCACTAGTTGATATCACACATAGTACAGTATTATTTATTTAAATTGTAGCTTACTTCTCTGAGTCAGCACGATTCACTTGCAATTTGTGGGTGGTTTTGTCTTAGATATCATGGGTAGGAGTGTGATTATACATGTGTGATAGTTGTGGGCAATAAGCACCCCATCCTCGAAACACATTAGCAGCAGCCCTAGCTTTCTGTACTATCATCCAAGCATAATATCTTTAATGGGGAGAAGATGTTGATTTTATTCAACATTGTATACGGTAGTGAATTACACGTATTTTTTGGAGGGATGGATGGTTCCGATCTGATCTTTTGTGGTACTATCGTATTGATTTTCTGTCATGAGGCGATGTTGTTATTCATTGCTTGTTTTGTTTCAGGTGCATGGCCTAATCTAATCTAGTTTTCCGTTGTTATGAATAATGCAGGTTATCATTTAATTTAAAACAATAACATATTACGAACATAAAGATTATGGGTGTGAAGCAGGCTATTAAGAGACTCGATGCCTTCCCTCGTGCTGAAGAGCACTTGTTGCAGAAGACACAATCCGGAGCAATTGGTGTGACACTCTTGCATTCTTTGATTTATTTCCTTTTACTTCTAGATATTTTTTATGTTGTAATATGGGTTCCATAAATATGTAGGATTGGTTTGGATGAAAGTTATCAATCTTAATACCCTTGTGGTTTTGCCGTGGGGTTTCAGCTTGTTTCAAAACTATTTTCAATTTTCTTTACTGTCAGTCTGAACCTATATACATTGCAGATATCAAGATTTTAGGGATTTCTCTTTTCTGATACTTGATTGTGTTCTTTAGTTGATACTAGTTATCATAAAAGGATCTTTAATAGGAAGAAAATGTTTAGAAGGGATTCATCAAAGCAAAATATGAAAAAAGGGGAATCCTTGAGTGATAAAAAGAAAGTTACTCTTGGTTGTTTTGGGGCAAAACATTGGAAAAGCATGCAAATTCATTTAATATTCTTTTATACAAGACATTTCGATCAAATTTTGCTCTGGCATGGCATTTGTTGCTCATGATCTTAAACAGTGTAGCAGTAATCTCACTTCAAAATTACTGAAGTCCCTCCTAATTTATTTCTAACCGTAAACCATATCAATCTTCATGGTTCTGAAATGATTCGCAATATAATGCTTTGACATGACATTTGTTGCTCATGATCTTAAATAGTGTAGCAGTAATCTCACTTCAAAACTACTGAAGTCCCTCCTAATTTATTTCTATCCGGAAACCATATCAATCATCATGGTTCTGAAATGAATCGATATATATGCTTTCATGGTTTAGAGCCAAAAAATTATATTAAAATCATAATTTAATTGGACTGATTTGGCTATGTAGGCCTTATGCTAATTTTGAAGTGAGATCAATGCTTGTATCAACAAATAAAAAACAAATTTTACAAATATTAAGTAAAATGGCATCCCTTAGAAAATTTTCTATGAGGCGTATTATATTGTTTTCTAAAAATTGTTTCCATTTCATAGACTAGTCAGACGTTGGAGCTATAGTGGAACTATATAGAATTCCCAATATATTTTTCTTCCCATTAACCTGTTTACTAGATTTTGACCATATATTTACATTGTCTTTTTATTTCTTGCAGTGTCAATCATTGGCCTGGTCATCATGACATCCCTTTTCATCCATGAGCTTAGATATTACCTCAGCACACATACTGTTCATCAGGTGTGGCCAGTCAGTTCTGAATGGGAAAATTTTCTATTTATACTTTATTCGACTAAAATTCTGTTTTGATTGTTCTTGTATATGCTGCATCTATGGCTATGCTTTTTTATTTTCTTTCTAATTTGAATCTGGTTCCTTTCTCTTCTCCATTTTAGATGTCTGTGGATCTGAAGCGTGGAGAAACTCTTCCAATACACATCAATGTGTCATTCCCATCTTTACCCTGTGATGGTTAGAATTGTTCACAATTCATGTCAAACTCCCCAAATTTTTAAAATTGATTTTCCTAAATCTATCATTTTTTGCGTCCTTTCATTTCCTTTCTACCAGTCACTTTCTAATAGCTAACATATCTACAGTTCTTAGTGTGGATGCCATTGATATGTCTGGAAAGCATGAAGTGGATCTTGACACCAACATCTGGAAAGTAAGACGTCTTTATCCTCTTTTTCATGTTTGATTATTAATGTTGGTGCTATTTACAATGTCTGCTTTCTTGTTGATATGTTTTTCTGTGAAGGGAAATATCTCCATGCTAGTATCCTAGAAACTAATTGCTGTACACATAGGGAATGGGGTTCTCTGTGTCCAAATTTGTTAATCTGAATTAGTGAGTAGTATTCTATCCTGACATACAAACATAGAGGCAGTGCCTAAATATTGCATTCACATGTCGATATTGTGTACATTTCTTGTTACCTTTTGTCCCCCCTCACCCACTGTATCATTTCTTTGCTTTTCTTTGTTCAAATATTGAATTAAGGTGTTAATAGATTTTTTACTTTATGGAATCTTTACAGCTTCGCTTGAGTCGTGATGGTCATATAATTGGAACTGAGTATTTGTCAGATCTTGTGGAGAAGGAGCACTCGCATAATCATGGTAATACTTTGAATAACTATATTCTTATTTCAATTGTTAAGAAGAAAAAAACTATTGCAGTTTTGCAGAATTTGCCAGAAGCTATTATGTGGTTCTGATTTGCATTAGGTTTTAAATGTTTACCCCAAACATATTTTTTTTTTTGGGGGGGGGGGGGGGGTTTGTTTGGAAATATACTATGACGACAATGCAATTGTAAAAAGTAAAGTATGGGCAAGTAGGAAATGCGATTAGTTCAAGCGTTTTGGTAGTGTCGTGCCCAACACAACTTCCGTCAATAATATTTGAAGTGCATCTTTCACTTGCTCTTTTTTTTAATAGTTTGATTGAGATTGTATTTCAAAGTGTAGGTTATATTGGGTCTTTTCCATCTTTTCTCCAAAAAAAGCACCTTGCTGTACAAGTGGGGTTTCTTTACCATTCATCTCTTTTAATGCCCCTAATTGTCTTTTTTACACTAGTTGATTATAATATCATAATTTTACACTGTAAATATCATGTGAAACGTTATGGTAATCTGCTAAAAGTGCACGGTTGTGATTTTTAGCTAGGAGAAAATGAATATGTGCACATCTTTAGCATTTTATAATATTTGATGCATTAGGATAAGTCTTCTGTTAATTAAAAGTTGATAGACAAATGAGCAGATCATGACACACTAAACCACGAAGATTCCAAAAACAAGACTCATCTGCAAGGATTTGATGAGGAGACTGAAAACACAATAAAGAAGGTGAAGCAGGCATTGACAAATGGGGAAGGCTGCCGGGTAAGTTTTTACAATTTTCTTTTTTGAACCTTGTGGACATTTGAACCTGCTGTTCTAAGATAATGTCTTATTATGGGTCTGTTACAGGTTTATGGTGTTTTGGATGTACAAAGAGTTGCAGGAAATTTCCACGTTTCGGTTCATGGTTTGAACATGTTTGTTGCACAAATGGTCAGTTGCCTTAACTATTATTGAACAAACTGGAATTTGCATTTCGTAGAATGTAGAACATTGATTATACCATTAGGGGCTATTTGCCAATCAGAAACACAATAATTGATTAATTAAGTTGACTGATGTTGTATAGGAGTGAAAGTGATGTAGCAACCAGGGGCTTTACAGTGGGCATGATAAAATTATAATGATTTTTTAGAAGAATCTAACTGCAATCATTCTTATTGAAAGTTCTAAGAAATAACTGCCTTGTATTGACAAATTCTCTCTGAAACTGCTAGGGTCTGTTTGATGCATATACTTATGCCTTATGCAATAACTTTGGTTGACTTGAACGGGTTCAGTGCCTTATCTTGTATTGACACCTTATGCCATATAGCATAAGGCATGTGTGCCAAACAACCCATATATCTGAGAGGGAGTTATGTTCTGTACTATGTGTATTTAGTGTCAAGTGTTAATTATTCATGGCATTAAGATGTAGAATGAATACATCATGTTAGCAAGATTGCTTTACTGAGGTAGAATATGGATTAAGCAGTTTGGGCGTCTTGTTGAAATAGTATAATTGTCAATTGTTTCCTGATCTGATAAGAGGAGTTTTATATAATTGGGAATCTTTTCAGATATTTCTCGAGTTCTTATTTACAGATTTTGGGGATGAGGTGGTTAGTCAAGGGATGCCAATGTTGTTTCAAGCTTCTGCAGATTTTATATGCAATGTATTTTCTCTCTGAAAGGGATATATATCATATTAATCAATAGTGTTCTAAAAGATGCCCTAGGAGGCCGCCTAGGTGGTCGACTGCCATCACCTTGGATGTTAGTGGCCTGGGCAGGTAGCTAGGTGGGATTGGGTGGCAGCATGCTAAGCTGGTTTATTTGCTTTTTAGTCGGTCAGGGACCATGATTTTGAGTTTATGGATGATATTATGAATTATTATTAGCCTATATGGATTATGGGCATGGGCTAGGGTTTGAAATACAAGGAAATAATCAATGTTGTTCTAAGTCCTGCCTAGATGCTAGCCCCTCACCCCGCTGCCTAGAGGCCGCCTAGCATTCTTTAGGACATGTTTACATAGGTTGATTGGTACTTACATAGTCCTTCAACATATCTTACTATTTTTTATGGTGTAAACATCAGATTTTAATATGAAAGTTTAAATAATTTGTACTGGTCAATCAGCGATATACTATTGACTGCCTTTGTGAACTTATTTCAGATAAATTACTAATTCCATATGCCATTGAGCCTTTGAAGTGTTTTTTTTGAAGAGGTAAATCTATAGCATAAGTAATAGATACAGAAGAGAGGGAGAGCCAAACCGTCTCCCTCAAGTATGGTGCTAAGACAACCAACCACCTTAGCCCATAAACCCAAAACCCCACTCTACAAAAACTGTCAACCGTGTGTTTCCCTATACACCTCCACTACTCTCTCATCTATTCCCCCATCTACTCCTAATTAGTATGTTTTCTAATCCATTCTCTCTCCCACAGTGTTTTGCCTTTACACTTGCCGGAGATGCGGAATTTACATTGTTCTATTACTCGATCAGCCTTTGAAGTGTTTGATTGAGGGGACTAAACATAATTTTTTTTATTGATTCTGTATATGTAGCTGCTGCATGGATTTCACTTCATGTCTTGCTTATTGTTGAAAGGATTCTTTGATCTCTATCATTGAGCCTTTGAAGTGTTCTTTGATCTCTATCACTTTACTGCTATTTCACATCCAATTGAATATGAACTTTACTGCTATTCTTTTATCTTGTCTCGTCTTAGCCTACATGGCATTTCAGTTTACAGTTCATTTCCTAACAAAACTGCATCACCTATTGCATATAATGAAGCTTATTTTGGCATTGACTATCTTTTGATTTTTTTGTAGATATTTGAAGGATCTAGTCATGTTAATGTCAGCCACGTTATCCATGATTTGTCATTTGGACCAAAGTATCCTGGAATTCATAATCCCCTTGACGGGACAGACCGTATCTTGCATGACACAAGTGGAACCTTCAAATATTACATTAAGGTAATGTTCACGTTTTGTTCATATAGAAGACATATCTCTTCTCACGTTGTACAACTGTTTTCTCCGTGCCCTGGGCCTAAGATGCACGGATTAGAAGTGTATGTAATGGGCTGCATATGTTTGCTATATGCATATTGGGTTCACAAATCTCTATGAGACTGCCGCCTTAATTCTTTCTGGGTACATTTATCCAATTGTTTTGCGAGTCCAAGTCATGAAGTAGGAACTCCACTAATGCCTGTTCCTTCTCTGCCACCTTTCCCACTACTTGAACCAGTTCTTAGTAGCTTTTAGGGCTCTGCTGGAACGGAGCGGTTCTTGGGGCTGGTGAAAACTTGCACCCTGCTAGGTGGAGTGACCGAGAGAGATCATGCTAGTAAAGGAGATTAGAATTCGGATACAGGGATTTTATTTAAATGGAGCACAAGTGCACAGTTCATATGATCACAAATTATTGTGTTGCATTGCATCTGTCCTCTTTGTCTTCGACTTCAAGCCATTTGAAACATATGTTTGATACTGTAAACAAATATAACACAACTCTTAAGGAATCATGAAGGCAAACTTCAGTATGAAAATGCGACTGTTTCATGAAGGTTTTTTTTTTTGGCGCTGGATCAGTTACATGTACTGTTGTACCATTATAGGTAGAACCTCTTTGGAAATTAAATCCCCTTCAAATTGAATCCAATCGTTATTGCACCAGTATCATAGGACATAGGTGGTTGTGTATTGATTATTGAGCTCTAGCAGTGCCTTTGGTTACCGATAAATAGCCTTAAAAAATTTGCAAGCTCCAATGTTGCTCTTGCAAAAGCATGCTTACATGATAGATAGTCTTATAAAAATTTTCTCATGAATCTTCTTTTTATCATACAGATTGTACCCACAGAATACAGATACATCTCGAAAGAAATTTTAGCCACAAATCAGTTCTCTGTGACAGAGTATTTCTCTCCCATGCGCGAGGTTGACAGATCATGGCCAGGTTAGTGTTCATACTGAATCTACAAGTTACTTTATCCTTCCGGAGATCTCTGTATGTTTTTTGAGCATTCTATTTCCTCTATTCCAGCTGTGTACTTCTTGTATGATCTGTCACCAATTACGGTGACAATCAAAGAGCAGCGTCGCAATTTCCTTCATTTCCTCACCCGTCTGTGTGCAGTATTAGGTGGTACCTTTGCATTAACAGGTACGCCCTTGTGTAATCTTTGCTCTTTCAGTTGCTAAAGAAATCAATTGGCTTCAGGTCATGCATCTATGTTTTTCGGCTGTTCATTTTCCTTCAATATTGTCTCTGCAGGGATGCTGGATCGCTGGATGTTTAGGATTGTAGAGGCTGTGATGAAACCAAACAACCGAAGACTCATATGATATGGCATGCCAGTTAAGTAGAATCATAGTTGTTGTTCAAATCCCCTATTCACGTACCCACTGATTTTTGTCGTTCTCTAGTCTTGCTCACGGTTGGATTGTAACAGTCGGGGAGGAAAAAAAAAACGAGAGAAAAGAGGAAGAAAAAGTTGAAAACAGAGCCGCTGCCTAAGAGATATTGGAGTCATTTGATACTAATGAATTGATTCACATGATCTGGCTGTATAAATTCGACTATAATTTTGGGAAGCCAATTTCTCCCCAGCTTAAAATCGAAAGTACTCAACCTGAATATTAAGTTTGCAACATTGCAAGTTTGCATTCTTACTGTGTTATATCCGTTTAGTTTTCTGTGACAAAAGCTTCTCTCATCAGTTTAATTTGCTTTGACCTCACTTGATTCCATCAATCTGTCCCCTCGACAGTGTTGGAAGGTTAATTTTGCAAATTTGACCCTCCCAACAGATAGGGATAGCTAATGAACACCATCGAATCCAGCCTTGGTTTGGAGACTCTGAAGTATGGCTTTCAACTGATGGAAAATCGCCAATGTTAGTTTTCTGCAGTTGAATGAGGTTATCAGTAGAGAAGTTTCGGAGACTGTAGCTGGAAGAAGCTTGTCACTTTAAGGGTGAGTTTATATGGATTTTGCCCATTTTGGAAATAGAATTGCAATCTCTGTTGTTTATTAATTCACGGATGTGCTTGCTTACTGTAATGTGCTTGCGACGGGTAGTCCTGATCCGTCGCAATGAGATGTACATCGATGGTAAACCGAGAGTTGGGTTTGATGGAGAGGCGTGGTGGTTGGATATGTGCAATATCCAAACTAAGCCGAACCAACACCAAGGTTGAACGAGCACCAACCCAAGCCGCGGCGTGCCCTATGTTTTGTATACGTAAAACACCGCGCCGTGCAATATTCATGCCGTTCAGACGAGCATATCTATGCTTATAATGCTCTCAACCCGAGCAACAAAACCATTCTCCGACCTAGTCGAGAAAGTGTTTCCAATAGACCCAAAAATAACAAAACAGATGTATAGAATGGAGACATGAAGAACAATAAATAAATTACGAGTCTAAAAAAGCAGCATAGATGCATCGATAAAATAGACACCACGCAACAGCCTAGGTCACTAGACTCGTGCAAAATAAGTAACGAAAACACTCCCACGCCCGCTAGGCGCTAGCTAGCTCTAGAACCATTTCTCCTAGTCGAGTTGAAAACCGACGAAAACACTTGCAAAATCACCAAGAACAAGAACAAAACAGCAGCTAGAAGCGTCAGAACTTGCCATGAACTCGACACATGCTGCGCCTTCATGAACTTGCCAATGTTAGCCGTCCAGCTCCGATTATAGTATGCGTTCACATCTTCGATAGCTCGGTCCAAGAACAAGACTTTGGTTAGCCTAAGTGACTTGGACATGCCATTCCACATGGTTGCTACCTCTTCGTCGCTCTTTAGATAGTTTAAGATGATCCCTTTCTCCCTTAGCAGTCTTGCATCCTCCTTACAATCAATGATGCCATTCATTAGTTCGGTGTATCGGGCCAGCACAAGGGGCCCGGATGAGCTCGATGCCTCATAAGCGACGAGGTTTCTCAAGATCACCTCCGAGTTAGCGTCTAAGGTAACTGTCGGAAGGCATAACTCGTTAGTGCTCGGGTTGAAATTTATGGTGTCGATGCCACCCTTTGTGGCCATGAAGGTGATCCCGGAGTTGGATAGCTCAACAACCGAGGGGATCGAGATTTCCTCGACCAACGGAACTGCATTGTAGCCATCTTTCGACCTAGGAGCTTCTGCTTCGAGGTTTTGCTCGTGGCCATTTTCGGAGAAGAGGTTTTCGACAGGGTCTTTGAGGATCATGAGTGCAGGAACGTTGCAAAAGACGATCAAAGGCAATGCAAGTACGATCTTCATCGGTCTGGAAAGCAACAGCCTTCTCAGGAACCAAGCCAGGCCTTTGTTTAATCTCAAAAGAAGTCGAACAAGCTTCGAAGGTCTCTCATTTCCGTCCTTGTTTCTTCCGCGATCATCTTGGAATTCGACGCTAACCTCTAGCACAGCCTGTTCTATCTTTGGCACCACAATGCGGTACAAGAAATCGAGTACATGAGCACACTCGGAAGCCTGAATTCGAGGTGTCGGATCTGCCATTTGAAAAGGAGAAAGATAGTTGCACAGACTCACCAACATCCGTTGAAGTGAATCATCCACTACTTGTATTGTTTCGAGCTCGAGTTCCAGCATCTTTCTCAATACTAGCATTGGAATTTGGTTCTCAAGCATCCCTATATCCCTTAGGATCGCATTGTCCAGTGATTTCCGATCAAACGAATGCAACAGCCTCAACGAATCGAGCAAGAAGGCTGCGTCAATTGCCATCATCCACGACAACATCTCGCTGCTGAAACCCAAGTGCTTGTGATAGGATGCTCGTATATTCGAATCAAGCATCCTGAGCTGCTCGACAAGCGTTTCAAACTTGATGGTTTTGAGGCTTCTCTTCGTTGAGAGAAGCTTGTATCTCTCCATCTCGACTAGGTGCGGGCGATTGCAGTGATAAGGCCCAATGGCAACTAGCTGAGGAGTATACGAGTCTGGATCGATAGCCCTTAGAGTCCTTGGAACGCTGAATATGGACACTGGGATATCGTCGTCTACATCCTCAACTTCTTCAAGCATTCGATGGATTCGACAGATCCACTGTTGCTCGTCAATCTCTGCACTTGAACAAGAGTTTGAGATCATCTTTTAGTAGACACTTGATATTATCTTGCATTCCAAAGGAACCTTTTAATTCATTCCTTGACAGTGAATGACTCAGCAGTTAAAGAAGAGATTGAAGGTTCCTAAGGTAACATTTTCTTAACATTAATATTCAATTAATGTTAAAGATGCCATTTTCAACAATTCATCAACTAAGAGTCTAAAACCGATGGGCAAGTAATGATCAAAATCTTTTATTTTCTAGATCTGAACTTCTGTTCACAAAGAAATCTAAATCAAGATCAATGGACTCATTAATCACCAACAAGATCTCTCTTATTTTCCTAGACTCCGAATGCGACCAATCACCCATCACAAACTCGTGAACGAAGCCATCAACTTCAATGGAGCTACAGCCCGGCACCTCCACATCGATCTTCATCTCCTTCATCCTCCGCCTTACGCTTCTCAACTTCTCCCACTGCATAGTGGAGGCAAACATGTTGCAGAGTAGGACATAATTCCCAGCATTCTGTGGCTCCATCTCAAGAAGTCTCTCAGCAACAATCTCACCTTTTTGGATGTCCTTACTTTCCTTGCAGCCCATGAGTAATGTTCGTAGGATCACTGGATTTGGGCTGAGAGGCATGGCTTCCACAAAGGCGAATGCTTCTTCAACATGGTTGCCTCGACACAGGACATCAACCATGCACCCGAAGAGCTCTACTGATGGTTCAATGCCGTATTCTAGTATACTCAGCCAGTGCTTTCGGCCTGCTTCTACTAGGCCAGCGTGAGCACATGCTGATAGAACTCCAATGAATGTGACATGATTGGGTCTCACCTGAATATAAATTTCAACATCAAAAATGGCTGAGCTATCATTTCGGGCATGTTTAAAATATGATCTAGTTTCTTTGAATCAAACAATGAGCCACCCTCATACAAGAGGTTTTGCCTGATTACAATTTCAGTTTAAGGCCCCATTCGGCGCTACATACTTCTAAGTATTATCATGAATTCATGATGTTGCTATATAGACTAAAACTGTTCCTCATTTATATAGGATCTAACAACAAGATTGTTAGGCATAATTGATAAAACAAGAGTTGAAAATCAAAATGATCCTCACCTTGGTGGCAACCATTTCAGAAAAAAGGTCGAGTGCTTCCTTAGCAAGCCCATGAATTGCCAACCCGATGATCATTGAGCTCCAAGCTTTTGTATCCTTCACAGGAATAGCATCAAACACCTCTTTAGCCCTCTCAATGGACCCGCACTTTGCATACATATTCACCAGAGCAGTACGAAGCTCAATATCGCCTCCATTCCCACACTTATCTACATAAGCATGGACCCAAGCCCCAGTGTCCAGCGCGCCAGAAGCAGCACAAGCCGAGATCACACTGACCATAGTCACCTCATCCGGAACAACACCCAAAAGCTGCATCTCCCTAAACAAATCCAGCGCTTCACATACCCTCCCTGCTCTAACATAACCGTTAATCAACGCACTCCAAGCAACCACATTTCTCTCAGGCATTTCATCAAACACCTTGTGAGCACACCCAATCGCCCCACATTTTGCATACAAATTCAACAACGAGGTCTGCACAAAGGGATCACACACCAACCCTGATCTAACCGACTGCGCGTGCACCTGCTCGCCTTCAGGCAACGCCGAAACCCCCGAGCACGCCTTCAGCACGAATGCGAGGGTGTAGCTGTTGGGCCGCGGCCGGGCCCTCGAAATCAGGCATTTAAAGAGAGGGAAAGAGGGGTTTTCCGCGCTCTGGGCCTCCGAGAAGCCCTTCAACGTGCAATTGATGGAGAAGAGTTTGGGGGCTGTTGGGAGATGGCGGAAGATCTTTGCAGCGTAGAAGGTGTCGCCGGCGGCAAGGAAGGAGAAAAGGACTCTGTAGAGGAGAGAGGCGCGGGAAGATGATGGGAAGCAAGTGATGACACGCGCGTGGATTTGGCAGAGGACTCGCCGGGAGCGGCATTTCCGGAGGATTGAAAGCAGGTGTTGGCCGCCTCCTCGTTCCAGATTTGCGAACGGAGTGCGAAATGCAGTAAAAGGGGGTTAAAGGAGGTTTTTCAATATTTGAATTTCTTGGTCGGATTCTTGTTTATATAACGGTCAACTGCGGTTGAGATAAGGGCTGAAAGGCAATTGGTAGTAATTGATGATGAGAAAATTTTGTACCCTGATCGGTCATCGAATCATGTACTAACTTTCGATTCATTTCATAGGTACGAGTTTATTGGGTAACAAATGAGTTGTTTATAGTTTTAGTAATTAAAAAAAAATGTACTCAAAGGTTATAGAGAGAAACTCTCAAGGAAGGAAACCTTTCTTATAGGACTGATCGACTACTTTCTCAGACTATCCACAATAGTTAGGTGTGCAAATGTGCACATTTGCACAAGATGTGTATTTTTGCACACCACTTTTTAGCATTTTACTCCATTGGTTAAAGTATCTCTTTTAATAACCAAGTAATCTATTTACCTTCACATTTTATTTGTGATTAATATCTATTAAAAATTAAATATGTAATTTGTATTATAAATTTTTATTACGCACATTTTGATATAAAAAATATAATTTTCACCACAATTTGAAAAATCAAAATTTCAATATTGTTCACAAAATTGGATGGTTATTTCTTAAAAAATGTATATCAATAATCCAACTCAATTTTTTTTGTTAGATTTAAACTTAAATATTTAAATGAATTTCTTAGTCATTAGATGTGACTTTTTAAATGAAATTTATTAGATTAATTTAATTTATATTAAATAAAATTTAGTTATAAAAAAATGATAAAAATTTCTTTATGAAACCATGTCTTCTCTCTTCTCATTGGATAAAGCTTTTATCCACTTTCTCAAAAAATGGGAAAGTTTTTGCACATAAGGGGGATTTTGTGCTCAAATATACACACTTCATGCTCAAATGTACACATTTGAGCACTCACAAAACAACCATTGGAGCTCATAATTGTGTAAAATATACACATTTACACAATTGCACACCACCATTAGAGTTAGTCTCATAAATCTTCCATGAAATCCGGTGACCACTTCCCTCTTTGGTGATCGGTATTGCCATCCTCAACGTACTACATTTTTTTTCACTTATTGAGTTGTACGTCCAACAATCAAATTGACCCACCCTCTCCTAACCTTTGTCTGATACACATATCGGCTACCTGCTCACACAGATCTAAAATTTCCATTTTAGTATCGAGCTCCTCTTCCCTCCCTTCCTCGCTTACATCATCCGTTCTCAAATTTACACTAACTTCTCCTCTAAGAACAAGTGCAATGGTGAGCCTTACGAAAAAAAAATGTGGGTTCGGGGGACAAATCACCTTATTTGCTGGCATGGAAGAAAGAGAAAATGAAGAGTCGCATGGGAGGCGCAAATGGAAGTGTCGGATCAATTGTATGTATGTGTATGTTTTCATTTTAATTTTTTTTTGTTTTTTTTTTTCGATATAGAACTACTCGTTTTGGGAGAAAAAAAAAGCCCTAAAACACCGTCGTTTTGACTTTTGATTGCTAGATGCGCAACTTCCAATTGGGTGAAACACGCCATGTGTCAGAGATTTTAATTTAATTAAAACCCTATTTCAACCATAAATAAAATTGTAAAAAAAAAATTATTATTTTTGAAGATGATTTATTTTTATCTATCCAACGACACCTATCTTCCATATATTTGGGAATTTTTCGTTGTTGCTGAGTTTAACATATACTCCATATGAAAGATTTAGACTTATATAAACACTAACATTATCTTATAATTCCACATCAAATTACACCATAAAATATACATAAACTTAAATTTGAAATTACACTAGCAACTACACCCTAAACATAAAATTACACATAAGCGTGAACTTTTTCATCACTATTTAGTTAATTGTCGTATTTTATGTGTTGTTGTTTCATTTGGTAAAATGTTTGTTAACTTGTATTTTAAGTTTATGTGTTGTCTTTGGTGTAATGTCTTTTTAATTAATCAATGAAGTTCGATTTAAAAAAAAAATTAAGTATTGGGTTACATATAGTTAGCCTTATTTAGTTTATAATAATAATAATATTTTAAAAATGTTATCATTAACAAAAAATGAATAAAATAAACTATTATTTAGTTTAATACTAAATAAAAAATCTGAAAAGTGAAACAAGAGTTGCGTGATTCTCTGTTGTAACTTGTAAATGAGAAAGATAAAAAGCTGAAAAGTAATTCTTAAGCCGACGTAGCAGGAATATATGTTAATATGACGGAAATGAGTTAAGAGTCGCGTGACTCTCTGTTGTACATTGTCTAAGTGATCCCAACTATGTTAAACCACACTCATAATCAACTTTATAAGAGATAAGATAAAAGTGAAATCCCATTGATGTGTATACTCTTAGATCAATGACCAAGGAGCATATTTCACCACCATCTTTGTTTGTTTGTTTTTTTTAAAAAAAAAGTCATCCTATCCAATACATGTTTGATCATAACTCTAGCTCATCATCATATTACATATAATGCAATACTCCCTCGATCTAAAATGTAAGATACTTGACTTTATAGCACATTTTTAATAAGAAACTAAAAACTATATAAACTATTATTACTAATAAGTATTATGTTTTTAGCCCCCTCAAAGTGTATGCCAGAAAGTAAAAAGTCTTATATCGAATGGAGTATTATACATTATAATTCATAATTCAAAGCAATCAAAACATAACTTTGTGCTTTGAAGAAAGCCAAAAAAATCCAAATTATGTATTACTCCGCATAATAATTCATAATTGAAGGTAATTAAAGGATTCCATGCGAACGGCCCATTCCTCTCAACAGGCCTCGGCCCATAATAAACAACGGCCTACGATCAAACCCGCACAAGCCCACAAGAAAACCCTAAACTCCATTTTCCATTACTTCCCCATAAAACCCTAGCTTCCGCTGCAGTCCCCATCGCTGTGATTTCTCCAAGCATCTAACAGGATCTCCAGCCACCACTCAATCTCAATCATGGCGGAGAGAGGAGGAGAAAGAGGCGGAGAAAGGGGAGGCGAGAGGGGTGGGTTCGGCCGCGGATTCGGCAGAGGCCGTGGTGATCGTGGGCGCGGAAGGCGCCGCGGAGGGCGCCGCGATGAGGAGGAGGCCTGGGTGCCAGTCACCAAGCTCGGCCGTCTCGTGAAGGAAGGCAAGATCAAGAGCATGGAGCAGATCTACCTCCACTCCCTCCCGATCAAGGAGCACCAGATCGTCGACGCTCTCATTGGCCCCTCCCTCAAGGACGAGGTCATGAAGATCATGCCGGTCCAGAAGCAGACCCGCGCCGGTCAGCGAACCCGGTTCAAGGCTTTCGTTGTCGTCGGCGACAACAACGGCCACGTTGGACTTGGCGTGAAGTGCTCCAAGGAGGTGGCGACCGCCATTCGTGGCTCGATTATACTGGCTAAGCTCTCCGTGATTCCGGTCAGGAGAGGCTACTGGGGGAACAAGATCGGGCAGCCACATACGGTTCCTTGCAAGGTGACCGGGAAGTGTGGTTCTGTTACGGTCAGGATGGTTCCGGCTCCTCGTGGTTCGGGGATTGTGGCTGCTCGTGTGCCGAAGAAGGTTTTGCAATTTGCCGGTATCGAGGATGTATTCACCTCTTCCCGTGGCTCCACCAAAACCCTCGGAAACTTTGTCAAGGTCGGTTTTTTATTTACTAATTTGATCATTTATTTGCTCAAATAATTGCTTTGCATTAAGGAGGTATTGCTGTTTATATGAATACTTTTGTTTGTGTATAGGTTGTTAGGGTCTCGTTGATTACTTCCATGATTGAGTGATTGAATATAATTTAGTTAATTTCATATCTCTAAATTTGAATAGAATTGAATTTCATATCAGATGTTGTTTTCTGTATTGAGGGGGGATTATAATTTATATGTTAATAACAAGTTTGAATCCAATGTGTTTGATTTCAGCTCATTATTCGGCATTTTAACTATTTAGTGTCACTAAAAAAATTGCTGATTTGTTAAATGATCCTTTTTTCCCTTTTAAGTATTTGTTAGAATAACATGTTTTAGCTATCAATTGTTGACTATGTTGAGAATGGAAAGTTGTTTCCATGGAGGTAGATGAATGGTGTTTTAATTATACCAATGAGAGGTGGAATATTATGTGAGCAAGGATATTTGTAAATTAGAAGGTTAAGTTTTTATTCAACGATATCTAATTTGAGACAATTAGAAGAGGCTAAAACAACCTGCGTTTGATATGGAGGGTGTATAATTGTAACTTGAAGAGTGGTCTCTTGTGAAGCATTTCATCATTCACAGTATTTGTTTAGTATTGTTTTTGTGTCTTGTGTTATTTGACCCTTTTACGATGGATGGTGCTGATTGAGATTATTCATTTGGTATTTGTTTGCTACGTATTTCCTCAGAAGATTGATGAAACAATTTGAAAAATTACTACTACCTGTCCAAAAAAACATGTCAATTAACTTTCACACACTTTTTGTTTAGGATGATGAAAAGCATATATATTTTACATGCATTTCTTAATGTGGGTTATATCTATCTAAATTTCTCTAATGAATTCGGATCATAAAATTAGATTTAAACTTTACCTGTGAATGAAATTAACTATAAGAGACAATGGATTGAAAATGGTCTATGGTTTGATTTAATTTGATGAAAAATGTACATCTGGTGCTTTTCAGGCAACTTTTGACTGTCTGTTGAAGACCTATGGTTTCCTTACCCCTGACCTCTGGAGGGAGACCCGCTTCACAAAATCTCCAATGCAAGAGTATTTTGACATCTTGGCGAAGCCCGTTAGCAAGGCTATCCTTCTTGAGGATGTTGAGAAGGTTGAGGCATAAGAGCTGCTATTGGAAGGCAATTTTGGCCAAGTTTTCTCTGCAAACTCGACTCACGATAGAGTTTTGATGTCAGTTTTATTAGAAAGACAATTTAGCATTTTTTGTGATGGATTATTTTTGCTATTTTGGTGCCTTGAGAAATGCTTGTATTTTCTTTCCAGACCTATAGTATTCCAAAATACTCAGTTATGAAATCTACTTGTCCACTTTTCTTGTGTCCTCCCCAGGGTTTCAGATTCAGATTTCAATAAATTGTTGCTGATATGATATGGTATGTAGTTGTTTGGGTTAAGGTAAAATTAAAGGTGGGTCGCGTATCAACTTGCTTTGTAGTTTAGGTATCATTTTGCACATTCTTGTTTGTTATGTAGTTTAGGTATCATTTTGCACATTCTTATCACGTAGAATGCATTAGAGCATGTTTATCGGGAGTACTAGGAGAGATACTTGGGGTTTTTTAATAATAAAAAATGGTTTGGATGCCAAGATCCAGGCTTTCCGATACCAGAGTTAGTATCACGGCTAGTATCGGTGCAATAAATGCTGTGTCAGTGTCTTTCTTTAATTTCGGAAAAGTAAGCCAAAAACGACATTGTTTCGGGCGGTATTGGTGAGAAATGGCGCACTTCACTGGAAGCATATGCAACAAGGTGCAGCACATTAGAGGACACGTGTCAGGACAAGAGAGGCTGGCAAAGGGAGGGTTGTGATCTTCCGAATGTGGACGGCTGAGATTGAAAGTTCCGGTTGTTGTTTTTACAATTAGAAAATGTAATTTTTAACAATGAAAATGTAAAAATAAAAAATAAAAAATTATACCAAAATACTAGATTTATTTTTCTCTACAGATAGACATCCACTTTGAATATGTTTGATTAAATTTCGAAATAAAACATTTTTGTTCGAATACTATTATATGTAATAATATTTAAAAAATTATTTTTAATTATATTTCATTAACTTTGAATATTAGTAATAATTATGATTTGAAGAATTTATAATGTTTTTTAAATAATAATAATTTATGAATAATATTTTTTAACGGGAGATTAATATTATAAATTAATCTATATTGGAAAAAATTATTCTAGAGGGGTATAATCGTAAATTGATTTGGTAGGAAAGGATGAAAATAATTATGGGAGAGGGGTATAATTGTAAATTGAATTGAAAAGAAAAGATGGTTTTTAGAATGTTAGGGATACTATTGATAAAGTGGAAAAAGTGAGAATGAGATGCTAGGATGATGTGGCGGAAAGAGAAAAATAAAATATTAGTATTTCTAGTATCTCTAGTATCCCTTGATAAACATGGCCTTAAAGATTATTGTGGAACACTTGGTTTATTGATCTCAAGGAAGATTGCTTAGTTTCTTGAAACTCTGTAGCAAGTAGCAGTAGTTTATAGTTTTCAAGATGAAAAGCTGTCTAAAGAATTCAAGCATTGTTATTTCGAATGCAGTCTTGTCCAGTTGTCCCTGCCTCCTCGGGTGTCTGCATTAGTAAGATTAATTTAAATCACTTTGTGTTTTTTTTTAATCCATTTGATTTTCAAAAGGTTCTGTGGTCTGGAAAACCCCAGGACCGTAATCTACGGTCTCGGTTTGATCCACAGTTGGACAACCTTAAGTTGAGCTCAAGTCGAGTTTCAATTTAAATCGATCTTTAAAATGTGATCAAGCTTTTTTTTTTTTTTTTAAATCTTGCGCTCTATTATACCCTAGGAAAGCAATGCCTTAAAGCATACGTTAAACAAACCATATTGGAATTTGGAATAGGTTTTCTAAATTTGAATGCTTAAACCATATTGGGATAGATTTCCTAGATTGAAGAGCAATGGTTTCATTCAAGCACAAAGAATCGCGGGAAGTCAGTGACTACTGACTACTGAACTTTCATCCTCGTGCTATATACCTCAATTTAAGTCAAGATGACTTTGTTGAGGTTAAGAGAAGCAAGATATCCATGATAAAAGCTACATCACCCCGACTCAATCGGCTAACACCAAACGGGTGTATGACACAGAGCCATGGAGACAAAGTTGGTTTAGCTTCTAGAGTTCTAGAGGCATCTTTCTTGACTTGATCTTAGTCAAGAATTAGTACAAGAGATCCCAATACCAACATACAGGTGAGAAACTAGAAATCAAAATGCGAGTGAGCTGAATTTGCCTTATACAACAAATAAAATTGTAACGGTATAAAAAAATTTGAAAAAAAAATGGTAAAAATAGAAATACAATCAAGCATTTTTTGGAGTGGAAGCCTTGTTTTAGTGTGTTTTTGGATTGTACACGGAAATAGAATGCATTGTTTTTGGAGAGGAGGCCTTGTTTTAATTTAAGTGAGAAAATACAATCAAGTATTTTTTTTTTGAGAGAAAGCCTTGTTTTTTCAATATAAATAAAACAGAAAAAGGTAAAAATATATAAATGTAAACAAGTGATGTGTATGAAATAGTTTTAAATACATAGGACTTTGCCCCGACCTTTTCTATAGTCTTTGTTTGCTTGTTTCTAGCCAGGGTTTCTATTTGAGCTTTGTGGTGTTTCTTTTGCCGCCGTGCGAGAGGTCGTGGACGTGTTCGAGATCTGATGGCTCGCTAGTCGCTACCGACCGAGTCTATATATGAGGTCTCCACTTTTGCTCCCCAGGATTCCCTGCGTTACCCCTACTATCTGACAGAAGAAATGTCTCGCATTGTCCCGATTCCAAATTCGTCCGCCTTCGCTAGTTTCGACATCTATTCTCTAGTTGTTCATGGTAGTCTTGTCTTTGTTGATTTGGTTGTATTTCGGTCATCTCATTACGGTTCGTCCGTTGCCGTTCTTTCGGCCTCTCGTCCCACCGGGTATAATCGGTGAGTCAAATTATTTCCGGTTAAAAATAAAAATAAAAATAGAAGTAGAATAAAATGAGGGGTTGATATGAAAATTTAACAAATAATGCAAATGAGATTGGGGAGTATCGAACTCAGGTCTCTTGGGAATCCCAGAAATTTTAGTGCACTGCTTCCCCATTAGGGCAAAAAAGACAAGAGGTACATTCTTCTTGCTTTGGTTCGCCCCTGCCAAAATATTTTAAGTATAACTTGCGAATTACTTCGTACTATATAATTTCGACTACTTGTATATATTTAGGCATGAAATCTCTCATCGGTCCTAAATAGAGATGTGTATGGCAATTGTAGAAAACATTTGGCTTATGCCCTTGAAATAGAGATGTGTATACACTATGGGAATGATATGCCTATGAAATCCAAACATGCTGAAAATGTTGTTCAAAGGTTTCACTTTACCCCTTCGATTGACTTGTAATCGACCCAATTCATTGCAAATAAACTATGATTAACTTCATTTTTCTAAAATAAGCCCAAAGAAATCAACAAATGAAAGTGAAATTTGTAGATGTGAAACAAAAGCCTCATGTTTATGTGTAGTTTATAACAGGAAATCAAATAACACCTAATTTACTTCCTTCCCTGCAAAAAAATATCCTTATATAATAAACCCCCAATTCCAATGATCAAATTAATCGACCATTTCACCAAACTCAATTTCGATCCCATTCAACAACCCCACCAAATCGCGAGACTAATCATATCGGAGTCGAATCGAAATCTTTTGTCTCGCAGCCGTAGAATCGTAGCAACGGCGCCTCTTTTTAGGCGCCGGCGGGCATTCACGGAACCTCGGCTCCGGGATCCTATGATCCTCCGATGTCGGCGTTGTGTATCCATCGTCTTCTTCCTCCAGGGAATGAAACTCCAATTGATCGACCTTGATTTCATCCAGAAACCAAGAGTTTGAGTTGCGGTTTACCAACTCAAAATCCGTAGATTTACGACTGTTGATCTCAATCCCGATCGCCATCGGAGAGAGAGGAATTAAATTGGGATGAAGTTTCTGTGTTTGTGGGAGACGATCCATCGCTTTCATTTGTGTATTTGATTCTTAAATTCATCAACATCAAGCTAGCTGTTTATATAAGATAGAAAACGCTTGGATTTGGATTTTGGAGGTAGCTAGCTCTATGTTTTCAATTTCGCGCCAAATTATTTATGGCATTATTTTGTAATTTGTAAAATCTCCATAGAAAGAAAGAAACACATTTGGAGGGAAAATCACAGATCGAGTTTGCTCGTTATAAACACTTTAATTTACTTGCTTATGGTAATTGGCTATTAGTTAAAAACAAGTACGATTTTTTAAAACTAAAATATAATAATAAATATAATAAATATTAATAAAAGTTAAGATAAAAAATCATAAAAAAGTTTACTATGTAACTTATAATTCTCTTATAAAATTATTTTAAAATTTTTTTTATGTAAAGTATAATATATAAATATAGATATTATATTATAAATCACCCAGTAATAATAATATCAATATCATTGTAACTTTGTTTAAATGTGATGTGTCATAACCGATAGTTATATTTATGTTTTGAATTAAGTCAAATAGTTAGTAAATAAATTTGAGTTGAACCCATTAGTTATATAAATATTGGATTGAATTCAATGTGTTAAATTAAGAAGAAAATTTGGTAAAATGGGTGTTGTTATATACACCGCAAATCCAACGGTAAAAAATGCACGTCCTTAAGGACGTGCAACCCTTCTGACTAATTACCGTTTTAAAAAATTAATTAACCCCTTTTAACCATGCACGTTCTTAAGGACGTGCATGATTTGGGGTGTATATATCCGCAACGGGTAAAATATACCTTTTAGAAAAGGTAATTAGGTATTTGTTTCCCTTCACAAATTAATTAGTAGTGTTGTACCCTCTTGAAAATTCATTGCAATTTGGCAAACGCTTGCAAACGCTATAATTGATAGAGGGGAGATAAATAGACTAGGGGTGTGCAGAAAAATCCGACACGGTTGATACGACACGAAAATACGACGACACGATACGAAAAAAAATGAAACTGAAAAGACACGACACGAAAATGACACGAACCGCTAAAACACGACATTAAACGATTCGGGTATATCCCCTTGTCGGATACCCGACACGAACCGTTTAATTTTTTTAATTTATAGGTACGGTAATATAGGACTAGTAGTCTAGTATATTTAGAATCCCTAAAATATCAATATAGCCTGCTAGCTCAGTTGGTATTGAACTTAGGCGTGTCTCCTACCCAAGTTGATTGTCCTCGGTTCGAATCGTCTGGCGCTGTCAAATTTTCTACATTCTCACCCTTTCGATCATCTAGTTTCCCTGGAAGCATTAATCACCTTTCTTCTTCTATTCTCTTCTTCTCTTGCTCCAAGTCCGACCCGCTCTCAATCTCTTCTTCTCGATCTTCTCCAGTGCTCTGCACCCGATCCCGAAATCGCACATCCCTCCCTCAGACCCCCCCTCGTTCCTCTATTCTCACCCTTTGGAACATCTAGTTTCCTTGGAAGCATTAATCGCCCTTCTTCTTCGATTCTATGCTCTTCCATGGCGGATGAAGCAACAATCACCTTTCTTCTTCTATTCGATCTATTCTCTTCTCCAGTTCTCCTCTTGCTTCAAGTCCGACCCCCTCTCAATCTCTTCTTCTCTTCTCCAGTGCTCTGCGCCCGATCCCGAAATCGCACATCTCTCCCTCAGACCCGCCCTCAACCCTCTATTCGATTCCAGCTCACGGTTCGTATCGGATAACCCGGAATCCGACACGGATCCGGATACCTTTACCGTGTCGGATACCCGATTCATAGCAGTTTGTGCACGGTTCGGCCTATTAATGTTAAACGGTTTCGGGTATCCGACACAGTTAACCGTGTCGTGTCGGATACTCGGTAACGCACACCCCAGAAACGAGTGGTGATACAAATATAGAGAGATTTCAGAGGGGATCAGACTTGGAGGTAGCAATTCGATGGAACGGGAGATGAGATGCAACTAAGCGTGAAAATGCAAACTTGGCCTGGTTTAGTCTTGCTAGCATATATGAGTTTTGTATGTGTTAAATGTAGTGTATTGATCAACTTGTGTAGGCACATATCACTCTATAAATAGAGTATCCTATAACTAACTACACAACTATTACATTGTATTGTTGAATAACAGAAATTGTTCAAGTTGTTTCCTCTCTCTCTCTCTCTCTCTCTCTCTCTCTCTCTCTCTCATTTCTTGTTCTCTCTCCATTGATGATCAGTTTGATCATCTTCATGGTATCAGAGCTAGCAGGAGCGATCTAATTTCTCTCAGCTTGCTGCACTTCACTAGCTTCGATCGGAATCAATGGCGTCATCAACACCAGAGCAACCAGAAAGGGAGCGGCGCCAGAATGAGTTTGTGACGATCGCCGATCTGCAGAATCCGTTCTTCATACATCCATCAGAGAACTCCGGTATGACTCTTACTATGATTCAACTGACTGGAGACAATTATAGAAGATGGAGAAAATCAGTGATGAAAGCACTTTCCGTCAAGAACAAAATAGGATTCGTAGATGGTACCTTGTCAGAAACTACGGAAAATTCAGCGATGTGGCATAGATACAATGATATGGTGTGCTCTTGGATTCTCAACACCGTATCTAAGGAAATCTATGCCACACTCGACGAATTTAACACAGCAAAGCAAATGATTGACGATCTTGATGAATGTTTCGGCCAACGAAATGGCCCTCTGGTGTTTCAGACACGGAAAGAGATTCAAGACTGTGTCCAGAATGGTGATACCTCTATCACTGATTACTTCACCAAATTGAAGGGACTGTGGCAACGACTGTCAAGGATGACAACTCCCATTCGTTGCAGATGTGGAAAATGCGAATGCGATTTGAATTTTCAGATCGAGAAAGCAGAACATGAGGAGAAGCTAATGACCTTCCTAATGGGACTCGGAGACAAGTTTTCTGCTGCTCGGCGTCAACTTCTCTTGACCACACCGTTACCATCGGCGAGCACGTCACATGCTCTTCTAGTTCAAGATGAACTGAGCAACAAGATGTCCTCTACAAGGGGTGTCAAGCAAGAATCAACTCCTCTAATGGCCAATCATGAGAAGAACTCTGATAAGAACCAGGATAGAAGCCGATCAGATCGTCCAAGAAAGGAAAAATGTGGTCATTGTGATGGGAATCACAAGATGGATCGTTGTTGGGAGATCATAGGCTATCCAAGTTGGCACTACAAGAGTAAGTACAAACCTCAGAAACCTGAGACTGAGGAACGGAAGAGGGATGGTTAGCAAAAGAAGGAATTTGGGAATCAACGCTACAAAGCAAATGCAGCAGATACACCTGGTGACATTCATCCAAACTTCTTGTAGAACCTGACCTCTGAGCAACAACAATTGATGAGCTCTTTGTTCAATCTTATGGAGCAGCAAAAAGATAAGTTTGCTCAGGTGAACGTGGCAGGTAAGCTCATGCTTTAGTTCTTTCAATAATAGGGTGTGGATTTTAGATAGCGGAGCTACGGATCATATGGTGTGTGATAAACTTCTCTTGGACCAACCCTCTTCTATTACGCATCATAAACATACTGTCATTCATCTCCCTGATGGAACTACTAATTCCATTACTCATGTTGGCATTTCAAATCTGTCTACTTATCTCACTCTCAAAGATGCTCTCTATGTTCCAAATTTCAAATTCAATTTGATTTCTATTACCCGGCTGATTCATGATCTCAACTACAATGTTCACTTTCTTGACAATCAATGTCTTATTCAGGACCTTGCAACGAGGAAGGTGGTTGCAGCTGGTAAAGAGGTGGGAGGACTATATCATCTGCTCTTGGATTCAAGTGGCCGAGCTGTGTGTCCCTCAAGCCATTCACATATACCAGATTTTGTAACAGTAAAGCTACATTCTCTATGCTCTTCAATGCCTTACATACCGAATTTTCTTTCCAAACATGAGACAGATAAGAATGTTATCTGGCATATGAGACTTGGGCATGCCCCTTTTGCAAAGCTACATCATCTATCTTACATTGATACAGTTGGTAACCCTGATTTTGTATGTTCCGTTTGCCCACAAGCTAGACAAACCCGAAATGTTTTTCATACTAGTACATCTCTGGCTAAATGTGTGTTTGAATTGTTGCATTGTGATCTTTGGGGGCCTTTTGATACTCCTACTTACAATGGCCATCGGTTCTTTCTTACCGTGGTTGATGACAAGAGTCGTAGTGTCTGGGCATTTCTTATGAATTCTAAAACTGAAACCTTCCCTATTCTTCAATCCTTCATTACCATGATTGAAAAGCAATTTGCTGTGTCTGTCAAAACCTTGAGATCAGATCAAGGGACCGAGTTTCTCAATTCCTCCCTATCTCAGTTTCTTAAAGGGAAGGGTATTGTCCATGAAACATCTTGCACTGCCACTCCTCAACAAAACGACCGAGTGGAGCGCAAACACAGATACATCTTAGAGGTGGCTAGAGCTTTGAGACTCCAAACATCTTTTCCTTTAAAATTCTGGGGGGATTTTATTCTCACGTCCACCTACATAATCAACAGGCTTCCTACCCCCTTATTAAACCACAAAACTCCCTATGAAATACTATTTCACAAACCCTCTGACTACTTCAGGATTCGTGTTTTTGGATGCCTGTGTTTCATGTCAACTGCAACATCTCAAAGAAAGAAATTTGATGCTCGGGCAGATCCCTGTGTCTTCTTGAGGTATCCTTTTGGGTATAAAGGGTACAAGCTCTACAACTTGAAAACACGGAAATGTTGTGTTAGCAGAGATGTACTTTTCCATGAAAACATTTTTCCCTTTGCTTTGCCCAACCCACAGATACTTCCAAATGTGCAGTCCTCACCTGCATCACCTGTTACCTACCCTTCTTTTGTTGATGATCTGATCATCTCTAATCCTATCCCCTCCACTGAAAACAACTTACCAACTTTTACCCAGTGCCTATTGTTGACCAACCAAATATGGATTCCACTTTCTTAAATCCAGTTGACAACTTGGATAACTTTGCCACATATAGCCCTTCTCCTGTACCACCCACCTTTGATGTTGTACCTTCTTTACCAGTTCCCAACCCCACCAGGCATTCTACAAGGACACATATACCACCATCTTGGCTTCAAGACTATGTCTGTTCTTCCACTTCTTCACCATCTGCGGTCATCTCTTCTCCAAGTAAGGTCACTACACCTTACTCTCTCTCTTCTGTTTTGTCCTATGCCTCATGCTCTTCATCTTATCACACATTCATAAATAATGTAGCTTCACTTACTGAACCACATTCTGTTAAGGAAGCATTGCAGCATCATGAGTGGTGCCAAGCTATGGTCACTGAACTCTCTGCTCTTGAAAGAAATAATACTTGGGAGATAGTTCCCAGGTCCAATGGTGAGTCAGTGATTAGTTGCAAATGGCTCTTCAAGCTTAAATTCAAAGTTGATGGCTCATTGGAAAGGCACAAGGCCAGGCTAGTGGCTCGAGGTTGCACTAGTAGCAAAGATGATCACTGTCAGGACTATCTTAGCCATTGCTGCAGTAAGAGATTGTCATATCTCTCAATTGGACGTCACCAATGCCTTTTTTCATGGAGATCTTGAAGAAGAAGTGTTCATGGAGCTTCCACCAGCTTATACTCAGTTAAAACGTACACATTCTTTGTCCTCAGGGGGAGAGTAATGGTGAGTACAAAGGCATGATGTGCAGATTACAAAAGTCTCTCTATGGACTGAAGCAAGCCCCAAGACAGTGGTTTGCAAAGTTTTCTCAAGCAGTAAAGCTAGCTGGGTATGTGCAGTCTAAGGCAGATTACTCATTATTTACAAGAAAGGAAAAGGGATCCATTACAATGTTACTTGTATATGTGGATGATATGATAATTGCAGGTGATGATAAGCAAGAAATTGCTCGACTAAAAATGCATTTAAATCAACACTTCTAGATGAAGGATTTAGGGGAGTTGAGGTATTTCCTTGGAATAGAAGTGGATAGAAGACAAGAAGGAATCTTCTTGAATCAGAGGAAGTACACTATAGAGTTGATTCAAGAAGCTGGAATGACAAGTGCCAAGCCAGCTGCAACTCCTATGGATGTAAAGATGAAATTGTCTTTGGAAGGTGATAAAGATGAAGTAGAGCCAAATGCTTAGAGGAGACTGGTAGGCAAGCTAATCTACTTAACTATCACCAGACCTGACATTTGCTATGTTGTGCAAATGTTAAGTCAGTTTATGCATGATCCAAGGAATGACCATTGGAAGGCTGCTAAACATCTACTGAGTTATCTCAAGAATGCCCCTGGTCAAGGATTGCTCTTGTCAAGTAAATCTGAACTGAGATTGAATGCCTTCTGTGATGCTGACTGGCAAAGCTGTCCGATGACAAGAAAGTCGCTCATTGGATTCACTATACTACTGGGGAACTCACTAATCTCATGGAGAACCAAGAAGCAAACCTATGTGGCCATGTCTTCAGCTGAATCTGAGTACAGGTCGATGGCCACTACATGTTGTGAGGTAACTTGTTTGATCAAACTGTTAACTGATCTAGGAATGAATCGGCAAGAGCCTGTTAGATTGTTCTGTGATAATGTGTCAGCTATACACATTGCAAGGAATCCCGTATTCCACGAAAGAACCAAGCATATAGAAGCAGATTGCCATCTTGTGAGAGACAAAGTGCTGCAAAAAGAGGTTCAACTGGGTTACATAGCTACTGGAGATCAACCAGCTGATATATTCACTAAGATTGTTGCTCAAGATCAATACACTAAGTTGCTGAGCAAGCTTGGAGTTACAAATATGTTTTCACATTCCAAGCTTAAGGGGGAGTGTTAAATGTAGTGTATTGATCAACTTGTGTAGGCACATATCACTCTATAAATAGAGTATCCTGTAACTAACTACACAAATATTACATTGTATTGTTGAATAACATAAATTGTTCAAGCTGTTTTCTCTCTCTCTCTCTCTCTCTCTCTCTCTCTCTCTCTCTCTCTCTCTCTCTCTCTCCATTGATGATCAGTTTGATCATCTTCAGTATGACCTGTTTCTTCTACCTTGGTGATTTTTATCTGATTCATGAAAATCATGGCTCATTTGGAGCAGATAAGGCATTGTTTTAGAAGGAAATTCTCATATGTAAACTGAAGTTATTATATAACTTTAGGTCATAAAATAATGTCCCTTAGAAAACCAGAAATTAATAGATAAGAAAGGCTTTCTCACAGTAGTTTCTAAGCATGATCACGAATTCACAATAGTACACCCCTTCTAATTATCTTTGGTACTATTGGATCTCATAGAATTGGATAAATTCCCCTTTAGGGTTTGCCTTTCTCATTAATTGACTTATATAGAGATTACATATCTTCTATGGTGAGTTTAGAATTCAAAGTTTCTCTAAAAGTAAATATGCATACTTCCTTAATTCAAGGTTTAGAATTCAGATGGTGAGTAGAGAAGGTGTGTATGAGTTGTGTGTAGACATATCAATCAGGTCTTTCGGGTCGGGTTACTTTGGGTTTCAGGTAAACGGGCATCGGGTAGATCCAGATTAACTCAAGACCGAGTTTGACCCATTTTCGGGTCAATTTTGAATTCGAGTTTGTCATTTTTTTTAATAAAAATTCGTAGTTTGATGACTTTATGATAACTTCAAAATGTAAATTTAAAGATGTAATTGGTAAGTTGTTCTTTATATAAGATATACTTCAAAGTTTCTGTGAGTAAACAATTCAGATAGATTGCATTCCACAAACTCGTCCATTTATTATGATTCCTAGCTTAATTTTACAATACAGATAGAACAAATTACAAGGAGCTTTCTGCATGAAAGCCTTTATTTACCCTATTTTGTCTCTCTGATTAGAAGAAAGCACACTCATACACATAACATAAGAGTATATGTATATCTAGTATATATCAAGTAGAAGAAAGCACACTAATTAAACATAGCATCGCATTTGAAACCCTGAGTACACCGAAACCATCCTCTATATACATATATATTCTTCAGCTAGCAAATGTCTTGCATGCCGGAAGTTTTTGAGTAATCAGCTTTAAAGCTAGGCATCCTCTTCTGTACTTTTCTTGAATAGTTTAACATGAAAACCATCTGGGAACTGTATGACAGGAATTCGAAGAGTGTTTCCTCCCTTAATTGCCTTCCACCTGAGAAATTTGATTTTGTAGAATATGTTATACAAAAAAATTTGATGTAACTGATGCTTCTTGCCTTGGAAATGAAACATCATGCAATCGCTTACTTGTATTTCGTCACTAAGCAATGCAAAAATACAGCCATCTGCAGTTTAGTGAAATCTGACCCAATACAAAATCTCATGCCTCCGCCAAAAGCCATGAAATTTTTGGATCTACCATTTTTTTCTCCTCCCTGTTACAGAAATAGTTATGGCATAACTAATACATTAATGGGATCGATCTCGTACATGATCAACGAATTGAAAAGATCGATAAACCAGATCGAGTAGACTTAATTACCGTCCATCTCCATGGATTGAATTGCAGGGGGTTTTCATATTTGGAAGGGTCTAAATGTACAGCTGGAGGGTAGACCATGATACCCCAACCTTCGGGAATGGTGTAACCTGCATCTCCAAATTGTGCCAAGGAGGTAATTAAGCTTTCATCTCTAAATTCTTGGATTAGGATGAAAACCATATATGTAATTTGTAATCTGTATTTACCCTTGAAATTGATATCGGTAAGAGTTTTTCTGAAAATTACAGGAACTATATTTGCCAGCCTCACTGTTTCATTCATGAACTGCAGTCATTTTGACTGGTGTTAGCCTGTCTTCTTGATGATTATATATGCTAGTCAAATTCTTGTTCAAACTGTACCTCAAAGCATGCAATATATATACCTGAAAAGTAAATGTCATGGATTTGTATTCTTCCCAAGTAAACCCTGAATCGATATTACCTCGCTGCCTCAATATTGTCTCATGCTCTTCCTATAAAATAAAAAAAAATTGAAATTTGTCAATTTTGCACTTTTTAAATGCGCGAAAGCTTATTAGACAATTTTGAAGATCGAAACCGTTAGTGTTTGCAAGACTGATGGGTGGTCTGTCAAAAACTTGATGGCCAAGGTTAGAGCTATGGATGATGTCTCAAAGCTAGCGAAGAGAAGAATAAACATTAAGTCCAAAGCAATTGTTTCTGTGAGGACTGCCCCTTCCTTTGTTAGTTCTTCAACCACGTAGTCAAAGAAATCTTCATTCTGCTTTCGTGGAGCCATTCTTCTCTCATGTAGCAGATTCTTTAGCATTTCCATTGCTTTCTTTTTTCCCTGATGTCAAAACAATTACAGTCTCAATAAGGTTAGTTAGACGGTTTTGAACCAATCCGAGGAGAGGATAAAAATATATATATAGAGAGGATAGATCATATGTACTCAGTCTCATCCCTTAACGTGTATCATGGGAACAAATCTGGGCCATTGAATTAAGAATATCAACGGATGAGATTAAAAGTAACTTCTGATTATTCGATGGTATTGAGAGATTATTCGGTGGTCATTGGACTATTATTCATTAGAATAAAATTTACATTTTTACACTCTTTTTACAGATGAATAATTATGTGAAAACCGACGAATAATCATGAACAAATAGATTAATAATTTCTATATATATATATATTTTCTTTTTCTTTTTCTTTTTCTTTTTTAAGTACCTGTAAGCACTTATGGTAGGCTGTGCCTGGAAAGTCCAATGGGAAAGAGATCACTCCTGTTATAAAAGCATCAAAACTCTCCCTCAGTTTCTTTAAATCCTCTTCATGATCAATGCTTAATAGCTTTTTTGCTGTGAGGCTGAAGATCATCTGCGCCGACGATAAGAATATGATACAGGTAGTCTTGTTAGTTAGTAATACTTAATTTGTCCAAAAATGCAAGATTTCAGGTATAGGAATTGATGGACTTAATTAGGTTAGTCTTACACTGGCAGTTGCATCTTTAAGTTCAACTATATCGAGATTTGACCAACGTTGCAACTGCTTACGCACTACCACTTCCACTTCTGGTACCATCTTCTTTAAGCTTTCAGAACCAAAGACAGAAAGCACCATGTTTTTGAGGTATTTGTACATGAATCCATGCAAGGAACCCACTTGTCCGGTAACTTCCATGAAACTGTCAGGATAAGAGCTCTGGAATAATTTCCCTTCTTCTTGGAAGATCCGCATCTGTAGACACCACTATTGGCTTTCCCAGCAAACTGGTTCGGAATATCGGCCCATATCTGAAAGGAGTAAACATATATATATATAAAGATTAGATGAATATTGTTTGAAAGGATGCATGTTTGAATAGGAGCTATATATACTTGCCTCTTCATTCTCTTCTTGATGAACGGAGGAATGTCAATGGTAGTGTTAGGAGCAAAGAATTGAAGGGATTCGCCGACTAGTGGCCAACCCATGGAACCCGGTGGGAGCTTGCCCTTGGATTTAGGTTGCCACCATCTGTAAAGCCAATATGTAATGCATATGGTAAGCAAAGTAAATATTGCTAATGAGGCGATTGACATGTTATCTTTCATGTGGAGAAATGCAGAAAGAGTAGGGAAAGTGTGTTTCAGTTGTGTGTATACTTCCTTAGTTGGGGAAGTTATTTATAGGTAGGCAAGAGGAGAATTTTCAACTCTTAGAAAATATGCCATTTTTGGTAGGGTTGTTATATGAGCTGAACAGCTCGAGCTTGGCTCGAAAAAGCTCGACTCGAGCTCGTTCACTTACCTAAACAAGCCAAACCTGAACATGATTTGAAGCTCGGTTGAAAGCTCAGCTTGTTCGATTTAGGCTCGAATAGCTCGAATAATATGAAATTTATAAAATTTTCTTTAAGTTAATATGTTATGACCAAGTAAAACTAGTTAAAGCTCGAAAAAAGCTCGGCTCAAGCTCGTTCATTTACTAAAACAAGCCGAGCTTGAACAAAAAAGAAAACTCGTTTAAAAATTAGGCTCGAACTCGTTTAACAAATGAACAAGCTTGAACATGCCAAACTCGGCTCATTCGACTTGTGTAATTTTTAGCATTTTTCCAAAGGAGTTATCTATGAGTAGGTTATGGACATCCTTCCCCTTAGATTTTAAGGAAGTTGTCTTCCTCACCCTTATATTTGGTTGTACTTTTATCGCCCACATGCCACAACCGATGTCGTAGCCCATTTCATGTCGTAGTGTTTCTCAAGCCAACTCGAACCCACAATAGTGTTATACTAACACCGTTTCTTTTTTAGTAGAGAAAGACAATGATTACCCTTATGAATATAATTTATATTTAAGTTAAGATTCATTTATCACTATTCTAATCATTCCATTTCCTCTCTCATTTTTCACACAAAATTTGTTATATTTTACCACATTCTATTCCCTAATTTTAAGGAGGTAAATAATACATCTAGGATGGTATGATAATCCCCCACCCTCTTCTCTAAGCTCACAAAAAAATGACGTTCATATACATTTTATGTGTAATATCTTTCATTTACATTCCCCTCTTATATTAAGCAAACGACCCCTAAGGTATTATTAGACCTGAGCATGGGCCGAGCCAGGTGGGCTTGGGCAAATTTTCAGCCCAATACACCGGGCCGGGCTTGGGCCAGGTCCGGTTTTTGGGCCTAGTGCATTGTCCAAGCCCGTCCTCATTGCTGGGCTGGACCGTCCTGCGGGCCAAACGAACCTAGCATGTCAAATTCGTTTTTTTATCCGAAATTGAATTAATTTTTTTTTAAAAAGAGGTAAATGACAACATTATACCAATACTTTCAAATGTGAGACATTATGGACAATATTAGCTTACTAACAAATGTAAATCAACGTTATATTGTACCAATACTTTCAGGCGACATGCGGGGCAAAGAATCATCGTCCCGCAAATCCCGTCCCATCCCGCATATATATAATATTTTTATTTAAATGAAAAAAATAATAATAACACATCAAAGAATATATATATATATATATATATATATATATATATATATATATATATATATATTAAGTTGAACTACTGTAATACGGAGTACTTACAATTACATACACAATTGTAATCAAGTTGATCAATTAGTTGATTATGCTACTGTAATTGTAGACTTTTTTTTTTGGAGAACTAATTGTAATAAGTAAGTCTAATTGTCATACTATATGTACTTTACTTATAATTGTAGTATATACTTGCTAATATATATGAGAATATTTATGCAAATTGAATTTGTAATATAAATCTATTGCTACTATATTTATATTATATTAATAATATATAATACTATATATAACTTATATAATTATAATTATATATAATATTAATATAATTAAAATCGGGTCGGGCCTGTCGGCCCGTTTGGGCTTCACCCGACCTTCTGCCCAAGCCCTGCCATTTGAGCCTACCGGGCCGGGTCCGTCGGCCCGCTTGGGCCAACTACTATGTCCAAACCCGCATATTTTTCCGGGCGAGTTGGCCCATATTTGCTCAGGTCTAAGTATTACCCAAACAAAAGTTACTAAACCCAAAAAATGAAAAATAGTTTAAATTTTGAATTGTTAAATTTGGTTGGAAAAATAACCGAAAATAATACGAACTATTCACGACGAACCAAAAATAATACGAAATTTAAAAATTACAATTCAATATACAAACTATAACATATTAAACCAATATTGATACAAGGACTAGAATTCAAAAACATAAAACTAATTTGGCCTCAAAATATAATATTAATTATAAAGTTTGGTTCAACTTTGTAAAATTAACAAATTCATCATCTTCCCCCCATTAACCCTCGTTGTTGAAGGGCAGTGCAAGCGCCGCCCGATCTGGTTGGGAGAGACCATCCGTCGCCTAGGTTGTCAATATTCTCACCGTCAGTGAGCACGCGATAGTGAGCTCGTACTGCCACCGATTACCGAGATTTGGTGGAGGTTTGGTGGACGGTGTGTTTGGAGTTGGAGATGCCAAAGCTGACTAGAGTTATCAGAGACTGGGCCAGGTGGACGAAGGTTGGAATGTCGGGGCTAATGGGGCTTTCATGACGTCGGTGAGGGAGACGGTAGGGGACAGGGGGAGTACTAGTCGATGGTCATGCCATGTTCGGATTGTTCAGCTCCCCCGCTCTAAAGGATTGTCATCACGCCATTGTTGAAACTTGGGAAGATGGGGGAGATGGCCTTTAATTTTATCAAGTTTTACCAAACTTTAATTTCTAGTTAATTATATTTTGAGACACAATTAATTTTTTTTTTTCGAATTCTAGCCCTCATATTAATATTGGTTTAATATGTTATAGTTTGTATATGAAATTATAATTTTTAAATTTCTAAATTTCGTATTATTTTTGATTCACCGTTGATAATTTGTATTATTTTGGATCATTTTTTCAATTTGGTTTGGGTATGAAATCTTTTAGTAGGTTTATTCACAACCCCACTTGAAATGTGGAACTCAGTAAAAGATCCTCTATTGAATTGGCAGATTTGATGCAATAGTTATCTTGATCATTAGAGCATCCGCAACCCTCATCCCCATCCAAAGTTTCTTATACCACTTTTTATCTTTCTCTCTCTGCCACATCAGCTTTACATACTCCTTTTAATTTTTCCATACATCCCACATACTCAATTAAAGTTTCTTTAACTTTCATGCTTACATCATTCAATACAACCTATTTATAGTATTTATATAAAAAAAACAAAAAGAAAACAAAAACAAAAACAAGTGTACAGTTGCAAAAAAAAAAGTGCAGTGTGTCAGTGGCTTCTTCAATTTTTGGGTGAATTGGCCCACCACTTTGTTAGAACCGAGAAACATAAGAGTTTCTTCTTCGGTATACTTTTCTCCTCCCAAGGTGAGTTTCTCTGAAATTATACTGACTTTTCTATTTTTTTTTAATTCTAAATGGCAGGGAAGACACTAGCCATGTAAACGTTGTGGATGCTCTTAAGTCATAATTAAATGGTTATGATCATTAAGTCAAATCATGGAGTTTTTTTCCTTGTAACTATTTTTTGAGAAAATTTGTGCCGAATACGCAAATTTTTGACCAAATTAAGAGAGTGTTCATAATTTAGAAATATTTAGCAAACTGTCCATTTTTTTAACCATATTCTCAAATCCAAATTACCCCCAAATCTCAAATTTCTCTCCCGGTGCTGCTCCTCCTCTCGATCTCTCTCCCATGGGGCTCCTCCTCATCCCTTTCCAGATTTCTGTCCCTCTCGAGAGGTGGCGGATAATGGCAGGCGCGGTGGCGAATGATCGGATCTCGGAGGAGGAGAAGATCGAGAGGTTCTTCGAGACCAGATCGGGAGCAATCGCTAGAGCATCGTCCGACAACGATCGTCCGCGGCGGAGGATTCCGAATGCGTTGAAGAGCGAGGATGATAGCAGGAAGAGGAGGATGATGATAAAATTACTAGACTGGGGAGCAATCGACTTGGATTTCGTCGGCGGCGATGCGGCGACAGAGGAAGGAGGTCCGATCTGATGGTGCAATTTTCGACCTCATCATGGTTGCGTGCTCTTCGTTTCCAGATTTCAATGGAGGGAGCCAGATCACGGTTCGATCTGATGCCTTTTACTATTTACTTCGGATTGAGATCCTTTGAGTAAGGTTCTGATTTTGGATTTGGAGAGAGATGTGAGCATCGACACATTTTCATGGCGGATTCCGGAGGTATTAGCATCACTCTCATGGAGGTCTGTTCCTCTTCCTTTTTCCGCTTTCCCGTCTGCTGTTTTTGTTCAATTTTGTTCCTAAATCCTAATGCTCCATTGCTGACAGCATCTGGATCCGCCACTGTGACTGGATTCCCGTTCACAGTTGTAGCATGTCAGTCTCAAACTAAAGATGCAAACGCATTACTCTTACTGTTCAACAGGTTAATCCTTGAGTTAATGATGCCTCTGTCTACTTTAGATAACCTGCTTGAGCATCTGCTGTCATGCTCTTCAAGGCCACTGAGAGAGCAAAACTAAGCGAGCCCACTAAAGCCTAAGGGCATTATTGTCTTTCCTACGGTAAAACCCTCAAACCCTAATTTTGATTATAAAACATGAGATACGCCTCCATATGGAGGAGGAATCAGAACAACACTGACTTGAGCGTCGGAGTCTCCTCCGGGGGAGACAAGCTCCGCCCCGACCTCGTTTGTTCTTGTTTCATAGGCTAGGGTTCGTGTGGAGATCATCATCAAGATTGGTCTCCATCAATGATTATTGAGAGCAGATTTATGCACTCACAATTGGCGTCGTCCGTGGGGACTTCGATCAAAAAGCCATAAGATCGGATCTCCCAATCAACAAAGCAATAAAGAAATATATGAGAAACAAGGATCAAACTGAATAAGCGATTGAATCCAAGCATTGCTACACACAATCTTCCGCAAAGCACATTTAATTTGCAATACACAAGGAGGAGAGGGACATGAGAGAGTGTACGAGGTGTTGCTGGCACTACAAAAGGCCAGGACATCGAAGAATCCAGATCCTGAAGCCGACTACGAAGATGAAGAAGAAGAAAGGCTCGGTGGTAGAGGCGGTGCTGGGGCTTCGGCTGATTGTCCATTTGTTTTTTGGATAGGAGATTTTGCTCGGCGTAATTTCCTCGGGCAAGAGAGATGTCGACAGATCTGAAGATGCAATCCACTGATCCGACGGCCTCCGACTACACCCTCCCTTCTGCCGACTGCAACCAAAAGATTTTCTCTTTCCTCGATTATATCCCCATCGAGCGACCACTGTCTGCCCATGATCGGATAATTAGGACACCACCGAAGTCTCGAGCCCGGACAACATCAGGCCCTACGCGCCTCCTTCCTCGTCGCCTGTGTCGCCTACGAATGGCCGGCGCCACCGCATTTACCTCGCGCGCACCCACGACTCCCGCGATCGACGACGCCTTGGCACCAGGGGCATAGAGGAGTCCTTTCGCACCACCGCCTCACACCAAAAACACACCCCAATCCGCCGTTAAGGATCCTTCTCCGCCGTCGAGATCGAGACCAGAGGCGGGACGATGGCCGAGGATGCAACTTCGAGATTAGCTCTCGCCCGCCATTGATGCCTGCCATTGAAGTGAAGATGGAGTTGTTTGCCTTCGGATCTGGAGAGAAGACTCGAGGTTAGTGCCATCGAAACATCGAACCCACATCACCACCACCACCACAGACCCGTGTCGCCCTGCGGATCAGCAAGGTCGTCGCACAACAAGGGCATGTGCTTCAGGAGGTGGTGCAAGAAGGCGCTGCACTCGAAGCTGTGCAGATCGATAGTAAAGGCTGACCACCGAGAGTACTGGAAGATGAGCCCCGAGGGGGTTGCCTTTATCCTTATCAAGGCGGCCAAGGCCTACTAGAATAGGACGGTCACCTTCATTAGAAGGAACCTCAAGAACGCCACTGATGTCGGAGTCAGGCAGGGCTTGGAGAATTGCTTGTTCGGGTATGATACTGTGGGGAAGTCGCTTGATATCAGCATCTGTGATCTCAGTGACCCTGAGTCGGCTTCGAGATCCAGCGCCGCCGCCCTCCGCGAAACCTAATGAAGAAGACGATCTGATTTGATGAAGATTTTAATATAATTATAAATCTGGCCTGGAACTCTCACAAATTGCAAAATTAGCCCGATCTTTCCAAGTAATTACAACGAGCGGTCCAGACTTTCAAGGTTGCAGATTTTTGTCCCTGCAACCTCCTATCTCCGATGGATTCAAAAAAGGATTACAAGGGGCAAGACCGCATAGCATTAAAGCCCCAAGTCAAGATCAGAAAGTGCTCAAAGACCTTTTTCTTTCTCCTTAACAAGCCACTGATGTCGGGGTTAGGCAGGACTTGGAGAATTGCTTGTTCGGGTATGGTACTGTGGGGAAGTCGCTTGATATCAACATCTGTGATCTCAGTGACCCTGAGTCAGCTTCGAGATCCAGCGTCTCCGCCCTCCGCGAAACCTAGCGAAGAAAACGATCTGATTTGATGAAGATTTTGGCGTAATTACAAATCCAACCCGGAACTCTCAAAAATTGCGAAACCGGCATGATCTTTCCAAGTAATTACAGCGAGCGGTCCAGACTTTCAAGGTTGCATATTTTTGTCCCTGCAGCCTCCTATCTCCGATGGATTCAAAAAAGGATTACAAGGGGCAAGACCGCATAGCATTAAAGCCCTAAGCCAAGATCAGGAAGTGCTCAAAGACCTTTGTCTTTCTCCTTAACAAATATGGCTTTATTTTTCATTTATTTACTTAATAACTTTTGTTAAAGTATAACGCTTTCATATGGCACAAACTGGCAAGGAGGTGCGAGGCATAAGGACCGCCGAGGCCAAGTACAACGGTCATGTTCATAGTGGCCACAACAACAAGATCGCATTAGATTCATAATCGGATAAGTTCTTCTCCCTTTTGATATCATGTAGCCTACAATTAATACTTATATCTACGGTTCGACTAGCACCTTAGAATTGATTTCTAAAAAGAAATTGTATGAAATTTCCATCAAAGTTGCCAAAGTATAACAACAAGGGATTCACTTAAAGGTCAACAACAAAGCGTCAAGCTCATAGAGCTAGCCATGCAAGGGGCAAAAAGTTCCCTAACTACTGTCAGCTTGGAAGTCAAAATCGACATCAAAGCTATAGAAATTATTCAAGAATGACGTTGGAAAAAAAGAAAATAAAAGGAAAGTAAACAATAGCCAATTACGGCCAATAGATAGCCAATTACGGCCAGCAGTAGCCAATTACAGCCAATAGATAGCCAATCAAGGCCAACAGATCGCCATTCAAGGCTAAAAAGTAGCCAATCAAGGTCAACAGATCGCCATTCAAGGCCAAAAAGTAGCCAATCAAGGCCAACATATCGCCATTCAAGGCCAAAAAATAGCCAATCAAGGCCAACCGTTCGCCACTTAAGGCCAAAAGTCGCCAATCACAGGCCATCAAGATGGACGCCATTTAAGGTCAATAGTCGCCACTTACAGGCCAACTAGTGGACACCAATTAAGGTCAATAGTTGCCATTTGCATGCCAAAATCTCGGCACCTATCACAATCAATATTAAGCAATTATTGGCAATCAAGAGAGTTTACGCAACTCGTTATCCAAGTACCCATCAGTGAGATTAAGGACTAACTGAGTAATAAAGGGGAAGGTCCATGAAAAAGCATAAAGATTCCCAAGGATAGGAAAATATCGGCCTCCTTCACCACTGATAAGTGCTAAAGAAGCCCGATGGGCAATTGAGAGAGCAAAACTAAGCGAGCCCACTAAAGCCCAAGGGCATTATTGTCTTTCATACGGTAAAGCCCTCAAACCCTAATTTTGATTAAAAAACATGAGATACGCCTCCATAGGGAGGAGAAATCAGAACAACACTGACTTGAGCGTCGGAGTCTCCTCCGGGGGAGACAAGCCCCGCCCCGACCTCCTTTGTTCTTGTTTCACATGCTAGGGTTCGTGTGGAGATCATCATCAAGATCGGTCTCCATCAACGATTATTGAGAGGAGATTTATGCACTCACAGCCACAAAGCATCGATAGCTTATAAAACCCGAGACAAGTGCACAACTTACTTCCAATCCTTTTGAGAGAGCATTCAAATTCCGGTAAAAATTAAACTAGCTAATATGAATGGAATTGAACGATGAGATACAGGAAGCAATTAAAGTTGCTGATACAAGGATGATATTGCAATTAGGCTTTGTTTTGTTTTTTTTATCTTTATTATTTATTTATTATTTATTAGCATGCTATTAAGAGTTGCTATTGCTAAAATTCGGAAGCATAATTATGTTGGCAAGTATCTCATTCAATTTTAAACAACTTGAGGAATGGTATTAAAATTCGGAAGCATATTCAAGTTAGGTTTAGTTGAAGATTTGTGAGTAATGTAATTTGTCTCCAGTTTATTGTAGTGCTGACATCGTTTTTAGTTATATATTACATGTATACTTGAGTCCTTAAAAAATTGGTTTATTTTGTGTGTTGACATCTTTTTTATGGGTATTTTTATGCGCTGATATCGTTTTTATGCGTAATTTTTAGTGTTGACATCGTTTTTAGTTGTATATTATATATGTAGGTATATATGTATGATTGAGTCCTTAAAAAATTTTTTTTGGTGTTGACATCATTTTATGTGTATTTTTATGTGTTGATATCGTTTTTATGCGTATATTTTAGTGCTGACATCGTTTTTATGCATATTTTTTAGTGCTGACATCGTTTTTATTGCGCTTGAGTCCTTAAAAATTGGTTTGTTTTTTAGTGTTGACATCGTTTTTTATGCCTATTTTTTTAGTGCTGGCATCGTTTTTATGCATATTTTTATGTAGGTATATATTTGCCGACATCGTTTTTGCAATATAAGATATGGAGGAGGAAGGACGTCAGCATCGTCGGCAAATTCGGCGTATCCGATGTCGACGTCAGCAAACTGCTTTTGAGAAGACTGAGAAGAGGATTAGGACTTCAATAGCTTCAATGTTTTTGTCAAGACCGGACTCGATCCGGATGAATTAGGGTTGAGATTCGGGATGAAGGTGAAAGGAAGGGGATCGAGAGATAAAGCTGAGAGTTTAGACAGGTGAAGAAGATGATTAGGGAGATAGAACAAGAGAGAGTAAGTGATTGATTATTCATTATTTGGATGCCCCAATTACAAGAGCTAAGGATATTTATACCCTAATCTCTAATATAATCCCTAATATTGACTATCCTTACATTTCCTTTCCTTTCAAAAGCTTTGTCCTCAAAGGTCAAAGCTTGTACTAAGTAAAAATATACTAATCGGGTGATAAAAAACCTCATGTACAATTATATGGTCAATGCCTTTCATTCATTTGAAGTCTTGTTGCTGATGCAGCTATACTCCTTAAACCGTAGCATATACCCACTAGCAAGTCTATGATGTGCTACCTCGAAATAAAAGTAAAAACTAGTAGCAACTGCATATCCCCTTATCAGCAAAAATCAGTGACAATAGTCAATAACTATCATTTGTGATCACTTTGAAAAGCCTTCCTTTGCTGCTTGTTCCAAGACCACTTAAGAACCACTTCCTCTGTTGGTGTCCCAAGAATCATTAATGACAGCTCACGTACCCTACAACACCACATGCCATGCTCCATAGTCCATCCTATAAGCTATCTATGACAGAACCTATGTACTTGCAATCAAACACTACACAACTCGATCAATTTCCTTACTCCGCTCTCGTCCTGAACCTGCAACAGCTTCCTAGGGCAATTGACAGCAGCAAAAAATCAGCAACAATGTACACCACACTCCTCCTGCAATTGGCAAGTAGCCCATCTCAGCCATGTTTCCCGGTGCGCCCCGTCTCCCATATGCATCAACCGGTCATGAACATCATCAATTTCAGCACACCCCTAGCATTTCTTCCCACTAACAGTAGCCAAAACCCACCCGGATCAAAAAAAAATTTCATAGTCCGTACATCAATTTGCACCTCCTTAAACTTGAGCATTAGGAGCTTCTTTCCCCTATCATAAGGTAATGAGATTAATTCCTTCCCTTCAGACCCAAAATGGTACCCAGATTCATCATTCAACTTCGGCAAAATGGTACCCAGATTAATTCCTTCCCTTTGAGCACCCATGTTTAGCAAGCACTTCGGCATACCCGTTCTAATAACAAAACTAGCAATTCCTGGATCGCAAATGGTATTTTCTTCAGCAAAAGAGGTGTGTCCATGGCTACCGCAATACCAATGGGTTGTTCTACCCAAACCCCTCTCATTTGTTGCCACTAGAACCACAATCTGCTTAGTCATTTCCACAAAAACCTCATGGGCATCCTTAGACACAAGATTTTCAGAAAATTGAAGAACAATACCCCTGTTCTTGAGCTCTATTTCCCAATTATCAAACTTGCTATCCCAATTCAAAAACTTACCATCAAGTGGGCTAAAAATCATGGAATAATTCGAGACCTCACCATCTGAGGAGGGCTTGTTGCTACCTTCAACTGAATCGAACTCCGAAATATTACTTTCTTGGCTTGTGATCTTCATCGATGATTTGATTTCCCGAACTGTATCTTCGTACGGAGCGGCTTCGCATGCCTCTTGCCACTGTCGCAACCCTTCTACGAACTCTCGCATAGAGGCTTTCATCTGTCCTGGAATGCCCATTGCATTGTGACAAGCATCTTCAATTGGCTTATAGTGATCTTGCCGGTCGATTTGCGATGCCTCCGGTAATGTAAACTCCGTCGAATTTGAATCTTCGTTATACTTCGGATCCTCATCGACTCTCAGACTGCAGTCGATACTTTCTTGATCCAATGGTGAAGGTGACTCCATTGAGCTCAACAAGAATAACTCCATTTGACAGCATCCATCAAATATATTCCTATGATTGAAAGATTCGACTGCTTTCACCACTGATTCTTTTGTTTAGAACCGAATCTTTGAATGATAATCCCCTCCAAGACATAAAATTTCCATGTACTCGATCGTCCCAAACCTAGCGAAAACTCGATCCAACTGCTCCCACGAAATTGAGTACTCGTGCAGGTGAATCTTGATGAGGATTGAGGAGCGTTCGATCATCTGACTCTTTTCGCAATTCAGACACCTGCGAACTGAAATCGATCGATTGATTCTGATGTCGATTTCTCCTTCGACCGCAGATTCCTCATCATTTCCTCGATCTCCTGCAAACGCAAGTTCCATTCATCGCTTTTTGAAATGTTCGGTTGCAAAGAACCCACCAACGCCATTGTTGCTCTTCGCTGCTGTCACTTTTCGGTCACAAATAAAAAATTGTAGACAAAATTCTGGGATGTAGGTCAGATGGTCGACTACTCTTATACCAAATTGTCAAGACCGTACTCAATTTGGGATGAATTAGGGTTGAGATTTGGGATGAAGGTGAAAGGAAGGGGATCGAGAGAGAGAGAGAGAGAGAGAGAGAGAGAGAGAGAGAGAGAGAGAGAGAGAGAGCTGAGAATTTAGACAGGTGAAGAAGATGATTAGGGAGATAGAACAAGAGAGAGAGTAAGTGATTGATTATTCATTACTTGAAGATGCCCCAATTCAGGCCCATGAATAAGCATGTGCATATGGATCAACGGAACAAGGCCCCCAAATTTTTAGAGCTCATTATCACACAAAATCGCGGTATTTGATTATAAAAAAAGTTCTCAAAATAATTAATAAAAACGTCTCAAAAATGTTAATATTTTATATGGTTTTTAGTTCTTTAAAAACGTCTCAAAAAGTCGCACGACCTATATTTTGAGACGGAGATCGTAGTATTTTAATTTAATTGATATAATTATAAATTTAAAAAATTAAAAGTACATAATTATTTATCAATATAATCAATTACGTAGTATAATTTTGCACAGGGCCCTCAAAATGATTGGCACGACCCTACCCCAATTACAAGAGCTAAGGATATTTATATCCTAATCTCTAATATAATCCCTAATATTGACTATCCTTACAACTTTCTATATTGAATTTGTTTTAATTGCTCACCGATATTCTTTATTTCTCACTACCAAAACTAAAATAAATTATTCATTTGTTTCTTTTTTTGGTAGAACATCCCTTTTGTTTCTTTGCTTTCCCCCTTTTATATTTTATATAAAATTTCTAATGTTATTTGATTTGTGAAATCCAAATAATTGGTAATGACTTAATACGTCAAATATATTGATCTCCGATGTCATCACCGTCGACATCAACATCTTCGTAGACAGTGTCAGCAATGCTGATGTCAACATTTTCGATGTTGGTGTCAGCATACTCGTAGACAGTGTCAGCAATGCCGATGTCAACATTTTCGATGTTGGTGTCAGCATCCTCGTAGACAGCGTCAGCATCCCTGTAAACGGCGTCAGCAATGCTGGCGTCAACATTCCCGACGTCGGCGTCAACACTGGCGAGCGAAAAAAAAAAAAAAAAAAACTAACGCGGAGGGGGGCACAAGGGGAAGGAGGGCACGCATGGAGGGGCACAAGGGATGGATACTTTGCTAATTATTTCAAGAGATGGACGCTTTACTAATTTGACCAACATTTTTGGACATTTAGCAAACTGTCCCTTATTTTTTTTATGGTTCTTTTTTTTTTCTTTTTTTGGTGGGATTAGGGTTCATTTATTCCTGAGAGGTTTTCTAACTTGTAGAGTTGTCGTCAAATCTACAAGAATAAGACTGCAAATTGTTTTGCTTATATAACACATCTTAAGTTTTTATAATATTTCCATGAGTCGTTCTATATGTCCATTTTTTATTTATTTTTATTTGGGAGTGCATTTATTTGCCCATTCATCAACCCTACTCGAGTTTAAGTTAAAACAGCAAGAGTAGACATTTCAAAACTGGATAACCCGACATATCACATAGTAAGCCTAATTGGCACTAGACTATGAAGTAGCATTGGAGCAACCAATATCATATGAAGGAATTTTATGCCATGAAGAAGGTCACGTGATTCCGCTGCAGAAATCTAAGTTATCTAACGGTAAAATTTAAGAGAATTTTCCAAATTTAAATATTTAATAGTATTAAGATCAATCTCCAACACTAACAATATCCCTAAAATTTCATGATTTACGTCAGCTATTAGTCTATATAATATTGTCTCTAGCTTGGTTGGACTTGGTTTGCTTGTTCGACTGCACTTGCGTACCTCCCTCCACTTATACTGTACTTTTTTTTTTCCAAGTATTAAGTTGTAAAAAAAATATAAAAATATATGATATTTTATACATTTTCGACTCTTTTAAATGGATATTGAGAAGACAAATGACATATAATTTTGAATTGGAGGGAGTATGATTTACTATTCAACTAGTTGACATCCACAATAAACTTATCTCTAGCTATATTCTAGGATTAAAGAAGTTAATATGGTAGGTAGGAGTTGTAACGGCCCGAGTCACAACTCCTATAGACATTTAAACAAATTTATACAATTTTATAAATTAAGAAAAATTAATATGGTAGGTAGAAGTTAATATGGGCGGTAGGAGTTGTAATAGTAAAAAAAAATTAAGAAAAATATTATATTTTATACAATTTTCAACTCTTTTAAGACAAATGACATATATATTTTGAATGGGAGGGAGGGAGGGAGTATGATTTACCATTCAACTAATTTCCATCCACAGTAAACTTATCTCTAGCTATGTTCTAGGATTAAAGAAGTTAATACGAGAAAATGACTTGCGGGCCGTTGTGGTAGGTACTAGGTAGGCGCACAGTGGTAAAAAATGCGTGAAGCGAGAACAAGCGACAAGTGGACAAGGTGCCTATCACTTAAGTGTGAAGCGAGCGCCACGAAATACCCGCTTCATGGACGAAGCACCCAGTACTATAAAATGTGTTTTCAGAATATACAACCATATACTATAACATAAACTAGTAATGATTTATAATACAAAATTAATACATATCATCATCTTATATGAAAAACTTATATAGATGCTGAGCTGATGTCCTCCATGCAAAGCACCATCACCACTATTAGCTTGATATCAATTCGCTCATCAATCTCTTCTTTATTTAGTGAAAAAATACAATCATGGCAGTTAACACGGATCTTTATTTAAAAAATTACTCTAAATAATATCAAACAATGCTAAAAATGTGTTTTTGTCCACAAAGCGCTCGCTTCATCGCTTTGTCGCTTCAACACTTAAGCAGGGGAAGCGGGCGCTTTGTGAACACCACTCGCTTCAAGCATGCTCAAGCGTTTTGAGTAGCGTTTCATTGCTTAAGTGTGAAGCGCTCGCTTTTTTATTCACTTACATTTGGCACCCCATTCAGTTTGAATTAAGATCATGTTTTGGGCCCGGTCAAAAATAACTTGTTCAAAATTCAAACACATAAATTTAAGCTAGAGTTCAATTTGAGTTATGTTTGAATACGAATTCAGTTGAGATATTCTTAATATTTTGGTTGGTTATTTTAGATATTCACATGATAAGATTAAAATAAAATGATATTCATCATTTACTATATATGATTATATAGTCACCCTTCTTCTCACTTCCTTTCCATTTTTCTTCTTCTTATCTCTACCTCAAGTTTGTTGTATCCGTTGAAGTATAAATTCGTACAATGATACTAATCAACAATTGCGAAAATGATTGGCAAGGCTCAATTTGATTTCCCACTCTCTTTTATTTTTGTATTTTTTTAATTTCAATAACACATTCTCAATGTGAGATTTTTTTGTATGCATATAGTACTTCTTAATTTGTGTTCATAACTCTATATTGTAATTTATTTGGTTGAATATATAAGTTATTATTTCATCCCTTTAATTTTACACTAGTACAAAAAAGGTTTTAAACAATGGTTATTTATCAACATAGACAATGGTTATTGCACTGTTGTCTATATCAGTGCGTTTTTAGGTAAAACAACGGTTGGACCTATGACAACGGTTCATTAAGACAACGGTTATAACCATTGTCAAAGATGCTCCATAACTGTTGTCGATGCGACTCCAAAATTTGGAACAAACAATATTAAACGGTTTTGACCGTTGTTTATGTGTCATATAATCGTTGCTTATGTGTCATATAACCATTGTTTATGTATCATATAACCGTTGTTTATGTACAATCTAATTGTTGTCTAGGTACACCATAACCGTTGTCTATGTGCCATATAACCGTTGTTGATGACCTATATCCTTGCTGTCTAAATTATGTTTTAACCGTTGTCTAAATACAATTGAACTGTTGTCTATATACAATCTCATTGTTGTCTAGGTACACCATAACCGTTGTCTAAATTCCATTTTAGCCGTTGTATAAAAACAATTGAACCGTTGTCTATATACAATATAATTGTTGTCTTAGTACACTAAAACCGTTGTCTAAAAAAAATTCCCTAAATTCACATTTTGCCTAGTTCGATACATGTATAGATAAATAAAATCACTTAAATAGATATATAAGTACAATATAATGGCTGCTTCATGGAAGTCTCTGGGTATCCAGGATTTGGATGATGGAACTCAACACATCGGATTGTGCAAGCTTGGCTCTGATCCACGGCTTCTTTCATCAGACAACTCGTTCAAGCATATATATACATGTCCTCATTCATGCATCCTATTGCATTTCTGTGAGAAAAGAAGACGTGTTAATAGACGAAATCTAACTTGTAATTGAATAAGCCCTGATGTGTTCCAATTCATGTTCAAAGACACATATTTCAATAAAAGGAGTCAGAAAAGGTGAAGAAAAACCCCGAATGAGTTCTAAATTATGTTGAGAGATCTAGATTTCAATAAAAAGAAGTCAAAAAATGTGAGGAAAAAAGAACTAATAGAGAGAGCCACTATTACTACTCCTCGGTACTCAAATAACAAAGATAAATGAGCACTTTAAAGCTTATCAACAACCTCAATGGACTTCTATTCCATCAGTGATGTTAACTTCCCCGGATTTACGATAAATTTTCAGGAATCTGTCAAGTGTAATCCTAGTAGAAAGTTTTCTGATGTTAACTGTAGAAGGCATTCACAATCGTTGTAGAAAACATTTAAACAACAAATAACACTGCAAGTTGTCGCCATTCGTTACCGAAAACAACTGTAATTGGGAATCACTTACTTCACTAAAATTGAAGGTCAAAGCAATCAACAAGAGTCTCTTGGCATTTTGCAGGCGAACACAAGGTCCAAAAATGAAGGAGACAACAAGGAAGACATTCCTAATCAAAATTTCACAAATTTGATTCTCAAAATCTAAAAATAAAAAATACTAATCAAAATTTCACAAAATTGATTCTCACAAACCCTAATTTCACAAAATTAGTTTCCAAGATCCAAAACTTAATCGAATTCTCATACCCTACATATAAATTAAATCTCAAATCAAAATTTAGAGCATAAATTGACAAAGTAAAAGCTATAAGGTAAAAAAAAACTAACCTTTTCAATTCAAATACGAATCAGGAATGGGGAGGAATAATTGGGAATTCACTTAAAGGCTGCGGCGGCTAGCGGAGAGGACCGAGGAGCTGGCAACAGCCACTAGGGGTCGCCGTCGCTGCCACACCGAAGAGGAGCCAACAATGTTGGAGCGGGGTGTGGTCCGGGGCCTTATCTTCGGCTTCGCCAATGGCCCTTGTGGCCTGTGGGTTGTGTGACTGTGTCGGCAGTGCGGGACTGAGGAGCCAGCAGCATCCCAAGGGTCGCCGTCGCTGCCACGCCGGAGAGGCAACAACGTCGGAGCGGGGTGCGGAGCGAGGTCTTCTCTTTGGCTTTGCCAATCGCCCTTGTGGCCTGTGTGAACTTTGTCGGCTAGGTATAAAACCCTGGTATATAAGTTAAGCGTGTAAACATTTTTATAAAAAAAAAAATTTTAAAGGGGCACGAACACAAAACTAATGGACTTTTGTTGATTTCCTTCTCTACCTGATTACCAAGTACGCAAGGTAGTTTTACTGATTTTTATTCATTTTAATTATATATATAAAATCCTTTTAAATACTTATACATTTTAGTTTTAATTATAACAAAGGATGATAATTTTTTTATAACATTTAATTTTCGAGGTTAATAATTACAAAGACAATGGTTTCAGTTGGGCATAGACAACGGTTTATATTCGTTGTATTTATAACTACAAAGACAACGATTTCAAATTGGCATAGACAACAGTCTTGTCAATCGTATTCTTTGAGATGTCTTCTATATCTATGACAACGGTTCTTTATATATTCTTTGTCTTTGCAATTTATAAAGACAACGGTTTTAATTAGGCATAGACAACAGTTATGTCAACTGTATTATTTGAGATGTCTACTATATCTATGACAACGGTTCTTTATATATTCGTTGTCTTTGTAATTACAAAGACACCGGTTTCAGTTGGGCATGGACAACGGTCCTATCAATTGTATTCTTTGAGATATCCTCTATATCTATGACAACGGTTCTTTATATATTCGTTGTCTTTGCAATTATAAAGACAACGGTTTTAATTAGGCATAGACAACGGTTCTGTCAACCGTATTCTTTGAGATGTCTTCTATATATATGACAACGGTTCTTTATATATTCGTTGTCTTTGCTATTACAAAGACAACGGTTATAGTTAATAACCGTTGTGCGTCCCCAAAAACTCTAATTTTGCCTATATAGACAACATTATTTTTGAAACCGTTGTTTATGAGGCGTTGTCTAAGACCTTTTTTGTACTAGTGTAGTTGGCACTCATGCTTTATCATTTCATGAGTAATTGATTCTGTTTTATTTCAACGGTTCAACCAATCCATTGTACGTTTGATCAAATCTATGAGATGAAATTGCTCCACAAATATAGTACTAAAATATCTTAATTTTCAACGATGAAGACGGAATATGTAACGGCCTAGAAATATGATTTCCAGGTTACGCTTCAAGAGATAAAACCCCTTGTTCGAATCTTGCAATTCAAGTACGGGTCGAGGTTTCAATCCTCAAAAGACTATTCTTTTAAAGCGGGGATTCCGAACCCCAAAGAAATCGGAGGGCCGTTGGGTACCCTCAGCCTGTCCTATAGACTAAGTCGCGAAAATTCATTTAAGAGTAACTGCAAAAACGAAAAGAAGGTACAACTTGCCACGGTGAACCCAGGTCAAAACCAAAAACATGGTAAATACGAGTATCCAAATTATCTAAGTTTATAAGTATGGAAGTCGGTCTTTCAGTCCAATAATCGCCAAAAGAGAACCCCTTCATATAGACATTGAGCACTCAAAATCTGCATAAAATACCTTTAAAAGAAGAACGGGGAAAGGAGTCAGATCGAGCCACGCATGCGGGACCGGTAGTCCTCGCTGAGGCCACATAGTATGTGCTATACCTAATAAAGATGCTCTAATGCAGTACAGTAATGAAATCACATAAGCATGCTTTAACAGTTATAATATGTGGAAAAACTGTAAAGGGCCCAAGGCAATGCCAAGTGGCATATCCCTCTCCTACCTTTGCACCCCTTCCTGTTAGTGCAGAGACTGGCCAGCTCGATTCCCTTTTCCTCGTGGTGGTGCAAGGACCACGAAATAACCATAAAGTAACCAAGTTTGCCCGATGGTGCTGGGCTATAATATCATTGACTCGATTGACTCAGGGTACCCGATGAGATTGGGCTACCCTATGACCCTAGCAAAGACTCTAGGACTATCACAGATAACGATCGTTCTGTTTCAAACACACATAGTAACCACATGCTCAGTTCAATGCAATCCTAGCATGATACTACATGGCATGCTTTTATGCATATGCAACACCTAACATAAAATGCAACAACAGGCATGAGTGTCCAATCTGAGTAAGCCCCCTAGGGAACTTACTTGAAGATGCAGAACAGCGAGATAATACAAGCAAGGGCCCAAATGCAAGTCCAAAGCAATCCAAAAGCAATACACACCTATCAACAAGCCAATGCCATAAGCTACCGAACCAACATTCATACGCACGAAACCCAAGTTCTCAACATACTAAAAACCAACCGATAGGAAAACCGTTTTCCAAAACCTTTTCTGATATGATCAACATCAACCAAAATTATTCTTCCAATTTCCTTATCAAAACCAACATCATCAAGCCAAGACAAAATCCCGACATTTGAAATGACACTTTTAACATAACTTCAAGCTCAAGATCAAATAGTTCAAGTTCCGTCAAATCCCTTCTTTAATATTGAATATTAAAATAATATTTCAAAACTCATTTCCCAAAGTTTTCCAAACTCTTAAATAGCAAGTTAAATCAACTCATTCAAAACAATCTCTCAAATCATACTTGGCCAAATTCCAACATTAATCATTCAAATCCTTAACCAATTTCCCAAAATCATATTATTAAAACGATCCCGACATTTTATTTTCAAAACCTCGACTTTAATGTTTCAAGTAATTTAGGACAATGATAAACATTTCCAAAATAAATCCATCTTCATAACCTTATTTATAACACATATTCAAATAATATCATTTTTCTAAATAACTTTATAGGATATAAAATTCCCAAAAAAAAATATTTTCCAGAATTTATAATTTACCAAATCTAAGACTAATATAATCATAATGGTAATAATTCAAATCATATATTATAACATAATAATTATATAACATGTATAATAAAAGCACAACTACTCATAACTCAACACCCAACAAGCCCAATCAACATAACTCGAAACCAAGCCCAAGGGAGAGCCCAACCCGGACTGATGTCTGAACCAAAAGGAAAGGATTTGACCCGGACATTATAACCCGACCCAAGCCAAAATAGAAAGAAGGAGGATAGGATTCGGATGTGAGCCCAGAACCCGGAAAAATTAGGCCCACGACCCGCCAAATGAAAAGAAAGAAAAGCCCGGAGTCGGCCTTCTTCAACAACGAACAGGCTCCTTCAATGACGACTGAAATCGGAAGAAAGAAGAAAGGAACCAGGCCTCCGACGGCCATTGTTTCCGACCCGAGACTCACTCAATCTGAGAGAAATGGGTGTAACGGCCCAGAATTATGATTTCCGGGTTACGTTTCAAGGGATGAAACCCCTTGTTCGGATCTTGCAATCCAAGTACGGGTCGAGGTTTCAAACTCATTTTTAAGGTCAGTAATAAAGAGGGATTTCGAACCCTAAAAGTGTCGTAGGGTCGTTGGGCACCCTTAACCTCTCCTAGGGACTATGTCGCGAAAATCAAATCAAACGGAAGTAAGGTGGAAACAAAATTAAGATACAAGGTGCCACGACAGAGCCGGGTCAAAACCAAATCATAAGTGGGTGATTACCATTTATAACGAGTTAGAGAATTAGCCAGGTTCTTCGATTCGCAAAAAGAAAGCCCCGTCATATAGACATCGAGCACTCAAAATCTGCAGAAAATACCTTTAAAAGAAGAACGGGGAAAGGAGTCAGATCGAGCCACTCATGCGGGACCGACAGTCCTCGCTGAGGCCACATAGTATGTGCTATACCTAATAAAGATGATCTAATGCAGTACGAAAGTCAAACACACTAGCATGCTCCTAGTTATAATAATGTGTAAAAATATTGTAAAGGGCCCAAGACAATGTCAAGTGGCATATCCCTCTCCTACCTCTGCACCCCTTCCCGTTAGTGCAGAGACTGGCCAGTTCGGTGCTATAGCATAGCAATTTCCTCGTGGTGGTGCACAAACCACGACATCATCATATCATATCATCTCATCGCTTGCCCGATGGTGCTGGGTTATCATATCATGCTCATATAGACTTGATTGACTCAGGGTACCCGATGAGGCTGGGCTACCCTATGACCCTAGCAAAGACTCTAGGACTATCACAGATAACGGTCGTTTTGTTTCAAACACACATAGTAACCACATGCTCAGTTCAATGCAATCCTAGCATGATACTACATGGCATGCTTTTATGCATATGCAACACCTAACATAAAATGCAACAACAGGCATATAGTAAAAGTTCAGATTATGAGTTATTTAAGGTGTGGGTATACAATGTCATAATTGTATTATTCATTAATCTTAATTTAATATTTGATTGATTACTAATTTTAAAATGGTAAAAAATTCATCTAAAATTAGCAAAAATGATTTTGTGTGAAATATAACCTTCATAAACCATCTAAAATTATTAAGAAGATAATCTCTTTTTTATTGTTCAACATTCCAAATAATTAAGTATCTATATATAACCTTAATTTAGAAGACTTTGCTTACGTGTCAATCTTAGAGGAGTTTTAGGAATATTGACAAATTATGTTTTTTTCCTTGATTTTTTTATTTCTCCTTTTCTCTTTTTTTTCCATTAATTTTTTTTAATCCTCCATTCTCTTTTATTCTTAACATATTTACTAAAAATCTATATATAACCTTAATTTAGAAGACTTTGCTTACGTGTCAATCTTAGAGGAGTTTTAGAAATATTGACCAATTATGTTTTTTTCCTTGATTTTTTTATTTCTCCTTTTCTCTTTTTTTCCATTAATTTTTTTTAATCCTCCATTCTCTTTTATTCTTAACATATTTACTAACAATCTATATATAACTTTAATTTAGAAGACTTTGCTTACGTGTCAATCTTATAGGAGTTTTATGAATATTGATTAATTATGTTTTTTTCCTTGATTTTTTTATTTCTCCTTTTCTCTTTTTTCCATTAATTTTTTTAATCCTCAATTCTCTTTTATTCTTGACATATTTACTAACAATTGGGCTTAATTCAAAACATTGAATTCAATTTAATATAACCATCTATATATAACTTTAATTTAGAAGACTTTGCTTACGTGTCAATCTTATAGGAGTTTTATGAATATTGACCAATTATGTTTTTTCCTTGATTTTTTTATTTCTCCTTTTCTCTTTTTTTCCATTAATTTTTTTAATCATTCATTCTCTTTTATTCTTAACATATTTACTAACAATTGGGCTTAATTCAAAACATTGAATTCAATTTAATATAACCATTAGGTTTAACTCATATTTATGTACTAACTATCTATATATCTATATATAACCTTAATTTAGAAGACTTTGCTTACGTGTCAATCTTAGAGGAGTTTTAGGAATATTGACCAATTATGTTTTTTTCCTTGATTTTTTTATTTCTCCTTTTCTCTTTTTTTCCATTAATTTTTTTAAATCCTCCATTCTCTTTTATTCTTAACATATTTACTAACAATTGGGCTTAATTCAAAACATTGAATTCAATCTAATATAATCATTAGGCTTAACTCACATTTATGTACTAACTATTGAGCGTAATTCAAAACATTGAATATAATGATTAGTTGTGACACATCACATTTAAATGCATGATTCAGATTTCAAAATTTCTAAAAAAGTTACAATGATATTGATAATATTATTACTGGGTGATTTAAAATATCTACATTATGTATTATACTTTAGACGAGATATAAAAAAATTATTTCAGAATTATAAGATACATTTATGGTATAAAAATTTTTTTATCTTAACTTTTATTAGTATTTTATAATATATTTATATATATTATTATTATTTTAGTTTTAAATTCCCGCGCCATGGCGCGGGAATTGTACTAGTTTATTTTTAAAAAAAATTGTTGAATATATAGAACTAACCAATTTTTTCGGGCTAACAAAACTCTATAAATCAATTAAAATAACAAATCTAAAAATCTAAAGTTGGATTATGTTAATTAATAAAATTAGATTTATCAAATTAAAGAGGGACCCACTAGTAAGTATAAACCAGTGAAATTATAAAAGTCTATGGGGATGTGACATTAGTCTTTGGCCGCGATGTGACGTTTTTAACGTATGACTATCATGTATTATCTTAAGAAGCTAGTTTAGTATCCGCACGTTGGGCGGGGTATTGATATAAAAAGGCAAAATTGCAGAAAACCGCTCTTTAAATGGAGTGTTTTACGGGAAATCACCCCTTAAAAATGAAATTGCAGAAAACCACCCATCAAAACCATTTTCTTTGCAAAGTCACACGCATCACTAAATTTCCGTTAATTGAATGTTAAAGTGTGTGAAAATTAAATTATATCCCTTGTTTTTATTATTATTATTTTACTTCATTCAATTGGTATTAATTAATTTTTACCTTTTAACATGTTTTTCAAAAGTAAAAAACTGTATAAAATATTTTTTTAATGTATAATTTCATACCTATTAGCGGGTGATTGGTATGACTTTGCTAAGAAAATGGTTTTAACGGGTGGTTTTCTATAATTTTAGTTTTAAGGAGTGTTTTTTTGCAAAATACCCTATTTAAAGGGTGGTTTTCTACAATTTTGCCATATAAAAATTGGTTTTATATACATGTAGCACATTACTTATAATACAAAATTTGAAGTATTAATTATTTAGTTAAAATATAAGTATGAATTATATAGTAAAGACTTATAATTTTAAGTTATCTAGGCTAAATTTTAAAATATAATATAATATACATAGAAAAATATTTAGGGAAATTTACAGAAAACCACCCTTTAAATATGGGTATTTTCACTTAACCACAACTTAAATTTAAAATTACATAAAATCACCCTATAAATGATATTGTTTACAACTCACCAGCCCTTTATCTATTTTTGTTAATTTATCATTAAATATATTATATTTTAATATTTTTAAACTCAAATTTGATTATAAATATATTCAAATTTTGAATTTAAGAGTTCGACTATATTTTAGGGATTATTTTATTTATTTTAAAAAATAATAAAAATATAGCCTAGAATTATTATCTTAATTTATGTTTGAAAAAGTTTGAAAATAGTAATTTATATAATGCTTTACAAATTATAAATATTTTCAAGCATAAATTAATATAATATTTCTAGGCTTTATTTATTATTATTTTTTAAAATAATTAAAATGATTCCTAAAATATAATAGAGCCCTTAAATTCAAATTTTGAATATATTTTCAATCAAATTTGAGTTTACAAATACTAAAAATATAATATATTTAATGATAAATTAACGAAAATGGATGAATGAGTGGTGAGTTGTAAACAAATATCATTTAAATGGTGGTTTTCTGTAATTTTCAATTTAAGGGGTGGTTAAGTGAAAACACCCATATTTAAATGGTGGTTTTTTGTAAGTTTTATGAATAATCATTGTATTTTATAAATATTTTAACAAATATCCAAATTTTATAAATAATAATTGTATTTTAATTTTTCCTTAATAAATAAGTTAGATTGGAAAAAAATAGATAAATATATGGAAAAAATGCATAAAACCACCCACTATTTATTGTTGTTTGCAAATAACCACCCCTTATTAAAAAATTGTCAAATAAACACCCACTATTCAGTGTTGTTTGCAAATAACCACCCCTTATTAAAAAATTATCAAATAACCACCCATTAAATATAGGTTGTTTGCAACTAACCACCCATACCCCTTTTCTTGTTAAACCTCACTTAATTTAATATGAAAAGACAATTATACCCCTATTCTTTAATGTTTCATTTTTAGTAAAAAGACAATTATACTTCTCTTTGTTGCTTGATTTTTCAGGTATTACAATTAAACCTGTCAAATGAGTCATTCGGGTCGGGTCACTTCGCGGGTCCCGAGTAAAACGGGTTCTGAGTACATCCAGGTTGTCTCGAACCCGAGTTTGGTTTGTCAATTTTTAAATAAATTTTTAATCTGGGTTTCGGGACATTTGATTTACCCGATTACTCGGAAAACATTTGATTTACCCGATTACTCGGAAAACATTTCGGGACATTTAATACATTTTATTAAAAAGAAAAAATTTGATATTTTATATATTATTGCATTTTATCAAAAATCACGTGAAATAATAAAAATCAAATGTTTTTAATAAGATGTAATAATATATAAAATATCAATTTTAAAAAAAAATTGTTTAAAATTTTGATATTTATATATTATTACATTTTATTAAAAATTATGAGAAATAATAAAAAAAATATTTTAGATCAGATATAGTATATAATTACAAGCACTATGATTTATGAACAACGTCTTTAATTGTATTTGTACAATTTTAAAATTATCCAAAATTATCAAATCATGATTTTTTTAATTTAAAAAAGAAAAAAATTGACAAATCCAAAATCGACCCAAAATGACCCGAAACTCGGTCAAACCCGAGTTCGAGACAACCTGGATGTACCCGGAACCCGTTTTCCTCGGGACTCGAAGTGACCCGACTTGAATGACCCATTTGACAGGTCTAATTGTAATACCTGAAAAATCAAGCAACAAAGAGAAGTATGTCTTTTTAATAAAAATGAAAAATTAAAGAATAGGGGTATAATTGTCTTTTCATATTAAATTAAGTGAGGTTTAACAAGAAAAGGGGTATGGGTGGTTAGTTGCAAACACCCTATATTTAATGGGTGGTTATTTGACAGTTTTTTAATAAGGGGTGGTTATTTGCAAACAACAATGAATAGTGGGTGGTTATTTGACAGTTTTTGAATAAGGGGTGGTTATTTGCAAACAATAATGAATAGTGGGTGGTTTTATGCATTTTTGCCTAAATATATTAATGGAAACAAAACATTTCAAAATTATAAAGGAATGGTGCCAAAAAAAAAACACTTAACCACTTATTATGGGATTGTTGCTCAAGTTATTAGCTAGGTCAGTCATCCTCTTTCTTTCTCAATATTGGCTGGCACGGTACGATATCATGGTAAATTTTTTATTACCACGTATCGTACTGATACTATTCGGTATGGAATTTTTTGTACCACGTACTAACTGTTAGTACAGGTAACCGAAATTGTTGGTACCAAAACTATCGGTTACCGAATATCGGTACCATGGTAACAAATGACACAATTTTCATTCATCAATATACGGTTTATGCTCTGTGGTACCGATGACATATTTTCAAGATAACGAACAGCGGTACCGATGGTATCGATGACATATTCATCAATTTACCGGTGCTACTTGCTATTTGTTAAACATGTTTTATTTTATTTTTTTAAAAAAATACATATATTCAGTACCAACGGTACCACGATATTTGGGTTTACCATACCGTGTACCATACCGACTAATATCGGTACCAAGATTTCGGTTACCGACTACTTGGTACCAAAGTCTTGTTGGTACGGTTGGTAATCGATTGGTACGGTAATTTTTCTACCACCGCCCAACCCTACTCAGTATCACCATTTTGTTAGGCAAGCCATGCACCATCACCACCCACCTTGTCCCCTGTTGAACTCGCCTCCACCACACTTCCTCCGAGCACCACCTCCTTCACCTTCTCTTCCTCCTTCCTTGTCGTCGAGCACCACACCTCCACCCCTCCTGTTCTGAGCTTTGCCACTTAGAAAATCAATATTAATAAAAAACTAAAATAATTAAATTAAGGGAAATCATTCCTAATTAAGCTTCTTAATCAATATCCTATGCTCTAAAGATATAGGATATATATTTTAAATTAGTTTTTGTTTGAACCCTAACCATTTTCTCATTTCGAAGATTTGGATAATCATTTAGTTTTGAAAAATGCTGCAAATTTAGAAAAGTCTCTATTTTTTCTATTGTTTTCCCATTTTTTAGAATGAGTTAGGGAATTTGTTGCACCATAAACAAGTCTTCAAAATCCCAAAAATAGGAAATCTTTTATAGATGTTTTAAGAGTCTTGATTTTTGTTTAAATTAATCCTAATAATTCACATGGTCAATTTTTCACTAAGCATACAATTATGATACAATTATGATATTGGTTGGAGTTGATAGGTTTTTTTCCCTTGAAAACAGTATGTTAACATCGACTTCACAAGTTGTTAGAATGATATTTTTGTCGTGTATATACTAGTTGATTACTCCGTATATATCTTTTCAAACTTTCAGGTCTAACTTTGGTTTGAATTTTATTTTACTAGTACTCTAAAATATGTCATTTGACTTTTTAGTTTTCATCATTCATTTTAAAAAGTTAAAAACTATATAGACATTTTTTTTTTTAAATTACAACTTAATATTTGGTAGTAATAAGTATTAAGTTGTAAAAAAATGAAGAAAAAATATGATATTTTATACAATTTTCGACTCTTTTAAATGGATATTGAGAAGGCAAATGACATATATTTTGAATTGGAGCGAGTATGATTTACTATTCAACTAGTTTACGTCCACAATAAACTTATCTCTAGATATATTCTAGGATTAAAGAAGTTAATACGAGAAAATTTTCGACTCTTTTATTTAAAGAGATTATGCACATGGTGCTGGTTATATACTAGTTAAGTATCTAAACTAGACTGTGAAAACTCAAATTGAACTCTTAAATTTATGGGTTTGAAGTTTGAACAAGTTATTTTTGACTGGGACCGAAAATGATCTTAATCCAACGGCCCAATACTTACAACGGCCCACAGGCCACAAGTCATTTTCTCGTATTAAAAAAAAATGGAAATTTCGCGAGGTGCCTGATGTATTATAATTTTCGCGAAGTACACAACTCTTTTGCATATTTCGCGTGATACTCATGAGGTTTTGATTTTTTTCGCGTCGTGCCCTCAGGGTTAAATTTTAACGGATGGATAGTTACTAGTTAGTCCGTCACTTTTGTAATTAAAAAAGAAAAAGAAAAAGAAAGAAAGAAGACTTGAAAGAAAGCAGAGAGAGAAAGCGGAGAGAGAACGACGCGAAGAAGAAGCCCTTCCAATCCTCGCATTATCCGACCTGATTCACTGTTCCTTTCATCAATCCACTTTGTTTTCTGATCTGGATATCGATTAGTCTTCGTTACTAAACACCAACTATGGCTGCTTCTGGGACTGCGAGGATGAGGGAGAGATAGAATCCTTGCGGGGTTTATGGTGACTACCATAAGTACAGGGAGGGCGAGGTTTGCGGCCACCGTATGCCGGCGGCTTCCGATCCTCCTCGATCCAAGTCAGTGCCTTTGCGACGGAGATTTTGCCGGACTTTCTCTTCCTTCGATTGAATTGGACGACAATTTGACCAAGGAGAATGAGATGGGGGGAGAAAGGAGCCTTTGGAGTTCCGATTAAGGACAAGAGAAACCCAGAGGAACGCATCCAAAATCTACTCCCTCTCCCTAATCTCCTTCCTCCCCCAATTTTAATTCTCCGAATCCTCTCTTTTTCCCCCAATTTTAATTCTCTGAATCATTTTGACTCCGCCGATGATGTCGCCCTTGCCTATGACGCTACTGCTGCCTCGCTCCATGGTCCCAAGGCCAAGATCAATTTTCCCCAATTTCAGCTTCAAAACCCTAGCCATTTCCAATCGCATCCACATGCCATTTTCCCTCATGATTATCATCACCACTGATTCAACAATGACAATCACGGCGGATTTCATCCTCGGCATCCCCAAGTCCCGGAGGGAGGGGAAGGCGGCGCCGCCGAGGGAGTAGCGCCAACCTCCCGGCGGCGAGCAGCTTGAGTAGCACCGTGTCAGTGATGAGGAGGCTGCCGAGGAGGAGGAGGAGGAGAGAGGGGAAGGCGGCGCCGCCGAGGGAGTAGCGCCAACCGTTGGGGTGGATGGTGGAGGCTAAGTAGTTGACCCAATGGGCGATCAGGATTCCGATCCTCACCAACAGTTGGAAGAAGATGTTCACCGCTCCTTGTACTCGATCGGCGCTATCTCTCTTCGCTTCCTTTCTGAGCCTTCTTTGTTTCTTTTTCTTTTTCTTTTAATTCCAAAAGTGACGGACTAACTATCGATCTGTTAAAATTTAACCCCGAGGGCGCGACCCGAAAAAAATCAAAACCTCATGGGTACCACGCGAAATATGCAAAGAGTTGTATACCTCGCGAAAATTGCAATACCTTAGGAACACCTCGCGAAATTTCTGTAAAAAAAAAAATTGACCTGAATTTTAAAGTTGTCGATTTAAGTATTTAACTAGTCCTATACTCGCGCCAATGGCGCGCAATCTATCTATTACTAACTATTAAAACAAAAGTCTTACCGATGACGTGGCGCCCTCCCCTTAATCACATGCCTTTTAACCAATCACCTTAACCTAAATTACAATTTTAGTAGTTTAAAAAAAAACAATGGGATTAATTCAAAACATAAAATTAATAATAAGGAAATATAAAATTAATAAAAGTAATATGTATCTATATATATCTATATATACTACTTTAATTGCTTTTTCAACCAATGAGTTTAATTCAAAATATTTAATTATCTAAACTTTTACTATTATTTTATAATATTAATTTAATATATCACTAAGCTTTTATTTATAAAAAATCACTACATGGCGTGGGAATATAATATCATTTCTTTTTTTATGATAATTAACATATGCTTTTGGTAAGTCAACTATCGCCTAAAATAGCTTAATTGATTTGATAATTATCTATCTATCTATCTATATCTATATACATATACTAAAACCGATGCATTGGTGCCTGCGTGGCGGCACGTGAGTGAATCTGCCTACGTGGCGGCGCGTGAGTGCGTCTCGCAAAGCTTTCTCCCGTCAAAAAGGAAATCTAATAAAAATAATTATTTTATTTACCATTAACACATATAATTGGATAGATGGAATATCTTATAAAAGAGTAAATATTATATAAGGAAAAAACTATATCAATATAATTAAACGTAGTAGTAGTAATAATAAAAATAATTAATAAAACTAATTTTTATAGTCATACTTACCAAAAATATTAATAGATAAATATTGAATATTTGATAGGTGCTATTTTATTTATATTTAGACTATTTTTGGTGGAAAGAATTATTTATATCAAAATCAATCATTTAATAATTGTTATTTTATATCTATCTATATTATTTTTTGAGGCCAAAATAAATAATTAAAATATTATATAACCATATATGTAGCCACAATCCATCCTTACTTAGATATTTTAGTAAACTAATGTAATAACTATATACTACATATTTAATAAAAAAATAATATTAAAATATTTTTCAAAATCAACTATCTAATTAAATTACATGAGATTTAATTAACCATAGATTAGGAAAAAAAACTTTTACGTAATATCTTATAAATGTGAATTTTATTTATATATTTGAGAGAATCTAATTAAAATATATTTAGATTATATATAACCTGTCGAACTAATTTTATTTAAATTTATATTATTTTTTGAAGGAAAAAATAATTTAGATTTAGATTTACGCATTCGTACACGGGACGGGATCTACACTAGTTATAATTATAATTCATATTCATATTCTTTTTAGGATAACATGTACGTACACACTTTCAATATTACCTAAATGTATAAATATCTACTTTGCTATCCAATATCTAATGTAATATATACTTTTTATTTCTTTTTCACTCATCTACCCATTTTTTAATGCACGAAAATTCAAATGGTTAGTTTAATTTGTAATGTATATCCGCTTATGAAATATTTCAATATGATTACATCTTTATAACAAGAGTAGTTGTCTTGGCTAAACAGTTTGTAGGCGTTTACGAAATCATCCCAACCGTTTACATACTACGTATTACACACTTTACTTTATTATTTTCTAACCGCTAATATACATGTGTATTTTTGTCGGTAAATTTTTGGTATTATTTAATATTCACAACTTTACTATTCAATTGCGCGTCAATGGCGCGGGTATATGACTAGTTTAAGGTTTGTACTCTGTACGTAGGCTGCAAAGCATTACGTAAGTGGGCAAGTCGCCATTGAAACTGCACACATGCTTCTTCATGATAAGGTGCAATGTGGCTATAGCTGCTGTTGGTTAAACCCTAACATTGAAAAGCAACAAGCTACTATAAAGTAACAATCATTCAGATGATTATGAACATTGAACCTCCCTGTACTTCTTGTAGACATTCTTTCCGATTGGATGTTGCTTGAGATCTTCAAGGATCCGAGATAAAACCTGTCGAAGCTGCCTATCAAGGTTTTGAACATCTAGTGACTCCTTATGTTATTCAAAGGTTTCACTTTACCCCTTCGATTTCGATTGACTTGTAATCGACCCAATTTGTTGCAAATAAACTATGATTAAGTTTAGTTTTCTGAAATAAGCCCAAAGAACTCAACAAAATGAAAGTAGGAATTTGTTGATGTGAAATAGAAGCCTCATGTAGTCATGTTTATGTTTATGTGTAGTTCATAAGTCATAACAGGAAATCAAATAACACCTAATTTACTTCCTTCCCTACAAAAAAATATCCTTATATAATAAACCCCCAATTCCAATGATCAAATTAATCGACCATTTCACCAAACTCAATTTCGATCCCATTCAACAACCCCACCAAATCGCGAGACTAGTCATATCGGAGTCGAATCGAAATCTTTTGTCTCGCAGCCGTAGAATCATAGCGACGGCGACTCTTTTTAGGCGCCGGCGGGCATTCACGGAACCTCGGCTCCGGGATCCTATGATCCTCCGATGTCGGCGTTGTGTATCCATCGTCTTCTTCCTCCACGGAATGAAACTCCAATTGATCGACCTTGATTTCATCCAGAAACCAAGAGTTTGAGTTGCGGTTTGCCAACTCAAAATCCGTAGATCTACGGCCGTTGATCTCAATCCCGATCGCCATCGGAGAGAGAGGAATTAAATTGGGAAGATGAAGTTTCTGTGTTTGTGGGAGACGATCCATCGCTTTCATTTGTGTATTTGATTCTTAAATTCATCAACATCAAGCTAGCTGTTTATATAAGATAGAAAACGCTTGGATTTGGATTTTGGAGGTAGCTAGCTCTATGTTTTCAATTTCGCGCCAAATTATTTATGGCATTATTTTGTAATTTGTAAAATCTCCATAGAAAGAAAGAAACACATTTGGAGGGAAAATCACAGATCGAGTTTGCTCGTTATAAACACTTTAATTTACTTGCTTATGTTAATTGGCTATTAGTTAAAAACAAGTACGATTTCCGCGCCATGACGAGGTTTTTTAAAACTAAAATATAATAATAAATATAAAAAATATTAATAAAAGTTAAGATATAAAAACCATAAAAAAGTTTACTATTTAACTTATAATTCTCTTATAATTATTTTTTAAAAAATCTTATGTAAAGCATCTATATACATATACTAAAACCGATGCATTGGTGCCTGCGTGGCGGCGCGTGAGTGAATCTGCCTACGTGGCAGCGCGTGAGTGCGTCTCGCAAAACTTTCTCCCGTCAAGAAAGGAAATCTAATAAAAATAATTATTTTGTTTTACCATTAACACATATAATTGGATAGATGAAATATCTTATAAAAGATTAAATATTATATAAGGAAAAAACTATATCAATATAATTAAACGTAGTAGTAGTAATAATAAAACTATGTTTCATAGTCATATTTACCAAAAATATTAATGGTTAAATATGTAATATTTGGTAGGTGCTATTTTATTTATATTTAGGTTATTTTTTGGTGGAAAGAATTATTTATATCAAAATCAATCATTTAATAATCATCATTTTATATCTATCTATATTATTTTTTGAGGCCAAAATAAATAAACATATATAGTAACCTTATCGAAGACAAATATTAATTTATTAATGGATTTTTTTTTGGGATATAAGGAAAGATTTAGAGCACATGCATTGGGGTTCTTTAACCCATAATTTAAGAAACTTAATAATAAAATAATAGAAGAGAGATAAAAAAAAGCTTCAGGAACGATTTGACGGGTTGCTAAGCAAGCAACCCTTAAAAATCGGGAGAGAGAAAAAAAATACAAGGGAGTGGACCATTCGGGAGAGAGAATGTGAGAGAAAAAGATATAGGTGGGTCCCAATAAAATAAATAAATAGGGTTTTTAAGGGTTGTAGGGATGTGAATGAAAATTTATATTGAGTTGTTTAAGGAAAGTGAAATATAAAAAGTTGAGTTAAGGAACCCCGACTGGGTTTCAGGGATGCGGATGCTTTTAGAACTAAGCTAGAAAGTTAAAACCGATGCATTGATGCTTACGTGGCAGCGCGTGAGTGCATCTTGAAAAGCTTTCTCCCGTCAAAAAAGAAATCTAACAAAAATAATTAGTTTATTTTACCATTAACACATATAATTGGATAGATGAAATATCTTATAAAAGAGTAAATATTATATAAGGAAAAAACTATATCAATATAATTAAACGTAGTAGTAGTAATAATAACAATAATTAATAAAACTAATTTTCATAGTCATACTTACCAAAAATATTAATAGATAAATATGCAATATTTGATAGGTGTTATTTTATTTATATTTAGATTATTTTTTGGTGGAAACAATGATTTATATCAAAATCAATCATTTAATAATTGTTATTTTATATCTATCTATATTATTTTTTTAGGCCAAAATAAATAATTAAAATATTATATAGCCATATATGTAGCCACAATCCATCCGTACACAGATATTTTAGTAAACTAATGTAATAAATATATACTACATATTTAATAAAAAAGAATACTAAAATATTTTGAAAAATCAACTATCTAATTGAATTACATGAGATTTAATTAACCATAGATTAGAAAAAAAAAACTTTTACGTAGTACCTTATAAATGTGAATTTTATTTATATTTTGAGAGAATCTAATTAAAATATATTTAGATTATATATAACCCGTCAAACTAATTTTATTTATATTTATATTATTTTTTGGAGGAAAAAAATAATTTATATTTAGATTAACGCATTCCCCGTACACGGGACGGGATTTACACTAGTAATACATAAATATCTATTATCTATCTATTTATCTATCTATCTATCTATTAATATTACTAATTCTGCTAGCATTTTGCTGACGTGTCACGCCCACAATTAAAGTTGAATTTTTTTATTCAAATGATATTTTCTCATTGGTCAATATTATTGTTGAAATTTAAAATACCTGTTTCCAATTTTAAATATATTTATTTCCTATTTTAAATATATTTTTTTAACATTTTTTTCCTTTGTCACCCCTTTTTTGGTAGTTTGTCTTTGATTGAGGAAGAAAATGTGGATTAAAGTTTATTAATTAATATAGTTTAATAATTTACTCTTCAAATAATAATAAAATGAATATATATTACATGTATGTCAATATGATTTCTTATATATTATTTTATTTCTTTTATATAATTACCCACTCTTTACCTCACTATCTCATACATATTTCATTTATGATATCTTAAAATTTTTTAATACAAAAAATTTGTATGAAAAAATATATACTTTATTAAAAAAATTATTTACCATAGTTATTAAAAAGAGTGAAATGTGAAAGCGAAAAAAAAAAGAAAGAAATCAAATGGAAAAAAAAACTTACGCTTCAAAAATAACTAAATTTTAACGAGTCCTTCAAGAAAAACAAAAAATGTGCAATTGATTTTGTGATACGAGATTATGAAATAAAGTAGGTATGGATGAAGGGCATTGTAACGGCCCAGGATTATGATTCCCGGGTTACGTTTCGAGGGATGAAACCCCTCGTTAGGATCTTGCGCCCCGAGTACAGGTTGAAGGTTTGAAATTCTATCCTAATCTTTTGAAGTGGGATTTCATACCCAAAATTCGAAGGGATCGTTGGAATCCCCGGGGAAGTCCCCTGTACCTGTCGTAAGTCTAAGCGTGAAAAACCAATAGTCATACAAATAGTAGAATCAAGGTGTAATATACAAGAGGGTGCCACGGCAGAGCCGAGTCAAAACAAATCAATAAGCATATTTATCAAAATCTAATAGACGATGTTAATGAGGTTAGACCATTTCTTTGCAATCGCCCAAGAGAGTTCCCACGTCACGGAAGCAATGAACAATCATGCTACAAAACAAACCTAAAAAAAAATATGTATGCGGGGCGTTGTCAGATCGAAGCCCTACGCAATATAATCTCAAACAAGCAGACACATACACACGCTAGCTAGTCCTAATAAAGATGTTTCTAGATGCAAGGCGGAATATTAACACACTAACATGCTCCTAAGATCAAGTGCGTAAATATAATAAGGCCTTAGCACCGAATACCAAGTGGTATATCCCTCTCATACCTCCACCCCCTTCCGATAGGGCGGAGACTAGTCATCTCGTGAATGCACTCCATTATAATCGGGTGGCACGCATGCCCAAACCGCTCCACAATAAAGCCCGCATGCATCTCATAATATAAGGAAGTTTCATGACTCGATTAACTCAGGACGGGACCCGATGGGACTAGGTCGTCCTATAACCCTAGCAATGACTCTAGTTACTTCACAGATAACGATCGTTCTGTTTACAAAAGCAATGAGTAAACGAATGCTCAATCATGAGTGCAATCCTAACAGGATACTACATGTCATGCTTTATTATGAATGCAAGCACCTAGTATACACATGGCTACAAGTAGGGAGATCTCTTTTCGAATCTGAGTGAGCTCATATAGGAACTCACCTGGAAGTGCAGAACAGCAAAATGCAACAACTAGGTATATAGAAAGCCAACATGTCACAGATGATCACCTAACACATATATAAGTAATATAAATAAGTCTACTTCTAATGTTACTTAAAACATATACAAGTCATCAAATTTATTCAACAAGTTAGGCAAGGTAAGGCATTTTCTCAAGATTTTCCAAAACTCTTTTAAAACCTCAGGTTAGATCAAATCACCATTCGAAACGCTTTCTCAAATCATCCAAGAAAATCCATTTATAAACATTACCCTTTCATCAACTTATTTCATTATTATTTCAAGACAAATCCGTCAATGTTAGTATATTTCCAAAATCCTCTTTTAAATTTATTAAATTAATTTCCACTTACCAAAACAATTCCCAACCTTTAAAACCTTTTTCGAATTCTTTTCCTTTTTTTTTAATCCAAGTCCAATAATGTTATATTTTTAAATCTCAATAATAATGTAATACTATAATTTATATGTCATTTATTACACATTTTATATCAAAAATACAATAGTCTTAAAAATCCTCTTTAAATACATTTTAGGCCCAATAGACAAGAAGGTCCAAAACCCTTTGTAAACATCAGATCCGGCCCACAACACAAGATCCATTCCCATTTAAATGAACCGAACCGGTTTTAGTTAAACAAATAGCTGAACCGAACCCTCAAAATAAGAAAGTAAGAAGCCGGACCCGGGTACTGTTCATCTCCTTCACAAGGCTGTGCGAGAACTGGAAAAGGAAGGGGGAGGGAGGAGGTTGGCCGGCGGCGACCCAGCTCCGACCGTCTACCCCGACACCAAAGACACTAAACGGCAAGAAGAAAAGAGAGAAAAGGAATCCTCACCGAGGGCTTCTGATTCGGATGCGAGGGCTCGCCGGAACGGAGCTCGATTGGGTCAGCCGGAGTCGGGATCAGGGTTCGCCGATGGCTCGGGGGAGGCTTCTCAGAGCTGGGTTGAAGATTCGGTCAAGAAAGGTGGAACTTTTGAGTTTTTTGGGGAGAAAAAGGAAGAGAACCCTTACCGGCGATTTCAGAAGAAAACAGGAGAAGAAGAGGAGAGGAATGGCGGCGCCGGCGGTCGGTGTCTTCTTCCGGCTTGACGGGGGAGGCCCTCGGAGATACTGCTTCTGCTGGTTGGAAGGAGGTGGGCGCGCTGGGTTCCCTTCTCGGCAGAACAGGGGTGTGGGGATGGAGCTATTGTTTTGGCGGAGGTGGGAGGCTGGTGATGGCGGCGATGGGTGGTGGCTGCCGGCAGAACAGGAGGTGGAGTGGTGTGGTTGCTTGGCTCTCGGCAAAACCCAGGGGAAAGAGAGGGGGTTTGATTTCTTTTGGGGTTGAAATTGAAATGTGGTGAATGATTTACCGTGTCTCTGATTTTTGAAGGGTAAAGAGTCCAGCTCATACATCACTGAAATCAGGAGAGGATGAATACATTTTTGTTGGTTTTCCAAAAAGGGGAGTAATAAAAGAAAGGAGGTAGGGATGAAGAGGATAAGATTTAACCCAAGGGAGGAGAAGATGAGTTGAATAGGAAAATTGGTCAAACATGGGATCAATCGTAGAGATTTGGGTAAGAATTGGTGATATGAGATGGAAGAATTTTCGAATCCCAAGGAGAAATACAGATTCAATCGTTAAAGTTAAAAATTGAGTCGGAATTCGCTTTAAGGATTTCAATTTCGATTTAGTAAATTAAATGCGAGTTTTCCTTGAAATATCCGAATTAAATCCGATTTAAATTCATTTTTCTAAAAATTAAGATTTGAAAATCCGAGCCTTTACAGGTGTTGATATTTATTAGTAAGAAGTATTAAATTGACATACATATAAACTATATATGTAAAGAAGTATTAAATTGACATACATGTGTTGATATTTATTAGGTAATTGTTTCCCTTAAAAAATTAATTAGTAGTGCTGTACCCTCTTGAAAATTCATTGCAATTTGGCAAACGCTATAATTGAGAGAGGGGAGATACAGAGACGAGTGGTGAGACAAAGATAGAGAGATTTCAGAGGGGATCAGGCTAGCTTGGAGGTAGCGATTCGATGGAACGGGAGATGAGATGCAACTAAGCGTGATAATGCAAACTTGGCCTGGTTTTAGGCTGTGTTTGGCTGTCGGGTTTATAAGGTTTGGTGGATGGGGTTTCTGCCTCGGGAATCCCACCGCGTTGTTTGGGTGCTGGTGTTTATGGTGTTTGCAGTGTTTGAATCATGAGGTTTGCTGGATGGAAGGGGATGCGGTTTCCCCCCTCCTCCACCAAGGTTTGGTGGATGGGAAATCCGAAACCCCCCAAAATGCCCTTTCGTCTTCCTTTCCTATGCATTAATAAATACGTTCACTCTCTTCACTCTTCTCGCATACGATTTCTGGAGAGCGAAAACCCGACGATTCCCGCGAAACCCTAATCACCGATGCCATCCACACCACCAGTCCGCCTCCACCGTCATCATCAGGTATCGGAAAATGCCCTCCACCATTGTTGTCTTCGACTGTGTGTACAGATGTTTTGTTTGTTCTCTTGCACTTGTCGATTTAGGGTTTGTTCTACTGATTTTGGGGATTTTGATTTTCTTCATACATTTTAGGGTTTGTTCATATGATATTGTGGGGATTTTGATTTTAGGGTTTCTGCATTTGCTTATTCGGGTTTGTTCATATTCGCAATTTTGGGGATTTTCGATGGCCCAATGATGTTTTTAGGGTTTGTTGATATGATGTTTGGGGATTTCATATTTGCTTCCGCTATTTTCGAAAGCTGTTCGTTTGTTCATATGTATGTTTTTTATTTAGGGTTTGTTCATATATACGAGATTTGGGGATTTTTAATTAAGCCATTTCTTCAGTGTTCTCCTAACTGTGGATTGTTCGGTTTTTGGGGTCATTCATGGGGAACATGTACTTGTTTCTCGTACCCATGCTCGTGTCCTCCATTTTCTTTTTTTAATACTTTGCCTGAAGTTTTGTCTTTTACCCAAAAAGCACAACTGAATGCACACCATCCCCCACTGTCACTTGTTGTCGCTTACCCCTTTGGCTGTGTTCATGAATGTGCAAAGAATTTGTTGCATTTACTGAACTGCTTTCTAACAGAAATGCAGGTTGTGGTTTCATATATATGTATACAGTGAGGGCCCTATGATGTCTGTGGCTTACCCCTTTGCCTGTTCACATGTGTACAGGAGTTGTATATGGAAGTGAGGGCCCAATGATGATTTAATGTTGCTTTGTGACATTGCTTATTGCACTGGCTGTGAGTTGAGGGCCCTATGATGTGGTCCATGCCCTCCTCTTTCGTTTCCCTGACTCTCAGTTTTGAATTGACACATGAAGTTGGCAGTCATTGCCTCTTCCATCTGTGTTGATCAACTGATATTGGGAAGGTCACCAGTGCCATTACTTATGCGTATTCTGCTTGCATGTTGTATTGTTTTCATCCATATCCCTGACTGGTTGATCTGCCGTGTAAATTGAGGGCCCAATGATGCTGTGATTTCATATTTCCTTTCCCTTTCCCTGTCTCAGTTTTGTATTGACATGTGAAGTTGGCCTGAAAGCCCCTTCCCCTAATGTTCATCAACTGATTTAAAGGTATATGAATTGAGGGCCCAATGATTTTTTCATGAAGCCTATTCTTATTGCATTTCAACTATTGCGTGCTGGATGGAATGTGATGAGGGCTCAATGATGTTTTCATGACTTGTATATGCAGCTAGGGTGAACTGTTGTTGCCCTGTCTCAGTTTTGCATTGACATGAGAAGCTGGCATTCACTGCCAACCTCTCTTGTTGATCAACTGATGGCAAGGTCACTTACTTTGTAGCTTGAGGGCCCAATGATGCTACCCACCTGTGGGGCTGCCTGAGGGCCCAATGATGCTAAGCACATTTCCCAGCTGCCTGAGGGCCCAATGATGCTAAGCACATTTCCCAGCTGCCTGAGGGCCCAATGATGTAATGATCATCTTGTTTTATCTGCTATTGTTGGACGAACTCGTTCATTGCAGGTCTGTACATGAAATTGGGGGCCCTATGATGTTGGAAGACAACTTATTTCCGCTTCAGGGTCTATTCAAGTCACCTGTCATATTATTTTTTTCATGTGAATTGCACTTGTTCATTTTGAGTAACTGTTTGGTCATTGCCACTTCACCTCCTGTGTGTGGGACGACAGCTGCCTCAAAGGTAACCTGTGCATTTCAACTGTTTGGTCATTGACATGTGAAGTAGAACTTCCTTGCCTCTTCACCTTGTGTTGATCAACTGATTTTCAAGAGATTTGAAGTGAGGGCCCTATGTTGTTGTCTATTATGCCTGTTATGATTGTTGTGATTTTATTTGGTCATGTCAACTGCTCTTATTAGTTGAGTTGTATATGAGCTGAGGGCCTTATGATTCCTGTGATTTCATTTTGCCTTTTCCTATCCCTGTATCAGTTTTGTGTTGATCAACTGATTTTCAAGAGCTATGCCTATTATGATTGCTGTGATTTTATTTGGTCATGTCAACTGCTCTTATCCCTGTATCAGTTGTATATGACCTGAGGGCCTTATGATGCTGTGATTTCATTTTGCCTTTTCCTATCCCTGTAACAGTTTTGTGTTGATCAACTGATTTTCAAGAGCTATGCCTATTATGATTGCTGTGATTTTATTTGGTCATGTCAACTGCTCTTATCCCTGTATCAGTTGTATATGAGCTGAGGGCCTTATGATGCTGTGATTTCATTTTGCCTTTTCCTATCCCTGTAACAGTTTTATGTTGATCAACTGATTTTCAATGTTTATGGTTTTGTAACTAGTTGAGTTGTATATGAGCTGAGGGCCTTATGATGCTGTGATTTCATTTTGCCTTTTCTTATCCCTGTATCGGTTTTGTATTTTCCTATCCCTTTTGACGTAATTTGTCATTTTCTTTTAGGATGTATCCATACTCTGACACCGACACCGACTCGGACGCCTCCTACCAGAGTGGCGACCCAAGGAAGTACTTCTGGCTTCATAGCGACTATGACTATGGGCGTTCGCGCGACGAGAGGGACCTGCAGGACGACGCGACTTCGTCTCAGCGCAGAGAGGACGCCGAGGAGAACAACGCCCTCGTGGACTTCGCCCAGTTCGAGCTTGCTGTTGTGAGGGAGCGCAACAAGACCCTCATAGCCCGGGATGCTACCCGGGTCATCGAGCTCCAGGCGACTAGGGGTCAGCTCAACAACACGAGGGTGGAACTCCAGACGGAGAGGGCCCAGAGCTCCAGCCTTGCCGCTCGCCTAGTCGCGTCGGAGGCCAGCAACAAACAGATGGTGCAGAGGATTGCAGAGCTATGCGCCTACTTGTGCGCAAGGTGGGTCGATCACGCTGGGGAGCAACTCCGGGGCGCTGAGCTTGCCCGTGTGGCGAGGATCCGAGGGTGGCTCCTTGTCATGGCGATTGCGGTGATCGTCGTCCTCTGGTTTATGGCGTAGCCAGTCCTCCCCGTCTTCAAGACCTTTTTGGAAGATCTGTTTGGCATCCTACCCGTTTCTCTTCCATTCAGATACAATGTTTATGGTTATTTGCCCCTCATTTTGTGCATGTAGTTGGGGTTAGATGATGTAAGAACAACTTATTTCTCCGTCTCTGTAGCTTGCCTGCGAGCATTGGTGCAGGTTGTTGTGTTAGAACAAACATATCCCTCGTCCTGCTTGCCTGCGACCTTTTGTGCAGGTTGTTGTTTCCGTCTTCGCAGCCAAGCAGGGCCGGCATGTTAATGCTATAATGATTATGTAAATTTGTTATCTCAGTGTCTTCGTGCAGTCGTTGTCATTTTGCCGTTTGTATGAGCTTGCCGTTGGGAGGGACGCAATATGGCTTGGCATTGGTACCAACCCATATTGCAAAATGGGGATGGCCTAAAAACCATATTGCAAAACGGTTGAAATTACACAACCAGCACTTCCATTGTATTCTAACTTCTAATTTTTCAAAATGACATTACTACACATGGGATACGTACACAGCTGCAAAATGCCATGAAGGACATTCGTCACAGATCGAACGAGTGCGACGAGAGGGTCTGCCATGGTCGTGATTACTTGTAGTTACACAAAAAGTTGCATATGAAGCCTTAGGGGAGTTCCTGGATCATGGCATGCGCCTGTCATTCCAAATCTGGCGAGCGATTTCGTCCCTCAACCCCTTCATACCTGTGACAGGGCCTCCATCCGCGTCCGAGTCATACAGGGGATCGTCGTCCTCGTGACCAATTTCCTCTTCGTCGTCGTAGGGGTCATCGTCATCCTCCCCGTCTGACGTCGAAACATGCATGGTGAACTCCGTGAACCGCGGTAGCCATTGCACCTCGCCCCACACACTGCGTCTAGAACTTGTCCAATGCTTTCAGATATAGTGTACGAGGATCGTTGGAACCTTTCACAGGCATTCCGATGGCTGGCCCCCCAAGACATGGTGTTGACGAAGATTGCAACCTTCTCTATAACAGACATCTGAGAGGATGGTCGAAGACCATATTGATGCTCCAGAATCCCACATAGGCGCACGAAAGCGCCCTTTTCCATCCTGAACGAGTTGACGCTCCGAGTCTGCGACGAATGCCTCACAATGTCATCGACCCAACGCGCACCTGTGTACGGACCGATGTATTGGGGGACTTTATGCACATGCAGAAAGTAGTGCTGAAGAATGGGGATGGACTGTTGTTGGATGAGGAGGCAAGCGATTACAAGGCGTCACCGTCGTCGACGCCTACGACGACGGCGCTCGTACCCCTTGGGTTGCAGCCTGCAATATCAAGGTAACCATAACAATCAAGCGTCATATATAATAGCATTGCAAATACAATCTGCACAACTACTCATGCAACGAAACACATAATTCGCAAACACACACGTTGCAAATCCCAACAACACACACATTATTCACGGTATGGGACTTATAACGCAAACAATTTGACAATTTTCACAAACTCAAATGATGGAAACGAAAGCCGAACGCAAAGTATTCTAATTTCAAACTAACAAGTTCAAGGAACGAAAATTTTGAAGTTGCAGAGGACGCGCTCTTATTGGCAGTCATGGGGGACAAGCGCCCAAATGCTGGCCATCGTTGGTGGAGTACAGCCACTTCAGCCACGCAAGACGGGACTCATTCGTATCAATCTGTATGAACACCTCCCGCCTTTCGGGTGTGGGAAGGGCCAAGCTGAAGCACCACATGGGATTCCCTGTCTTCATGAGCCCATCCGCCACCATGGTTTTGACAATGTCCATTACCTCCCGGGTGGTCCCATGAGGTTTGTTGGATAACACCTCCTCCCTCTCCTCCCTATCCTCTATCGCCTCCCTCGCATCCCTCTCCAGCATGGCCTTCAGTAAACTGTTGGTGTCTTCCACCAAATCAAAATGTCGCGAAGCAAGCTTGGAGCCCTCCGACTTCCGAATGTTGCGTTTTGGAGCAACGGTTGATGCACCAGACCCGGAACTTGATAAACCCCGCTTTTTGCTCCCGGATGGACATGCAGCTGCCACATGAGATGGACCCTTGGGAGGGCCAGTTGAAGGACGAGACCTTGCCCCATTTGAAGCGTCGGAGGCAGGGAACTTGTCAGGTGAGCTCCCGTCCTTCGGCTCTTCGTCGCAGATGTCGTTCATTGCTTGAGACATAGATGGAGTCCGGGTCTGACTAAGGAACAGCTCATCAAACTCCTCCTCTACCCCATCATGTTGGCAACCCTTTGGGTCACTTGCATTGTCTCGGCCATTCCCATGACAACCATCTTCGTCATCGATGGAGATGCACTCGGGCTGTCCTTCATCGCGGGGGGGCTTCTGAGATGCCCGGGCCGATGGGTCCATGGATGGGGCCATGCAGTACTCTCCGGTAGCGACGGTGCCACCGTATACTTGGTCAAACAAGTCCTCCAACTCGGGAGGGATGCCCTTCTTTCGGAACTTCCTGAAGTTATGGTCGACCTGCTCAAGAGGAAATGAAGGCAATGTTGTGGGACGTTTTGACAATGGCGGTGTGCACTATGAAGACATCATTTCAAACACAAAAGGAGAACGTACCGCAATTTTCTTCTCCCACCATTCGTCAGACGCCATGATTGTTCCTCTAACGGGATCCCAACCCAACCCCGTCTCATCCTTCTTAAGCTCTTTCCAACAATTGTAATAAGCTTTCATATCGCGAGTGCGATTCTTAAGAGTGTTGGTGTTGCACTTTTTCCCCGTCAAATCCTCGAACTGAGCAGTTAGGGGAGCCCAAAGGAAGGCCTGCTCCCTTCCATTTTTTTTCTGGTAAGCTAAGAGAACATGCATCAGCTTGATCGTGAGGTCGTAGGACCAGTAGAAGGCGGCTGGAACGGGGACCTTGTCGTCACCACTGGCGGGTGTCTTAGCTTTTCCCCTTCGGTTAGTCGTCGCCTTTCGCTTACCTTTGTCATTGGGAACGGGCGTGGAATCCATGGCAATCTGGATTGGATAGCTGGCAAGGTATGGTACGGGGACGATGGACGGCGATGCACAACAACAGTCGAAATATCGAGGCCAAATTAATATTCAATTCAACTTCAATCGAAACGAAACAGTGGACACAAAACCAACAAATTGAGAAATCATAACTCAACAAAGCCCATATGAACAGCCCTCAACAATCATGCCCCTCAATTTCAGGATGTCTCAATTCAATTCATGAGGTGGGTTGTGGTTTCAATTCCCGCCCTCAGCTATAATCGCCTCATGAACAATCGACTCAGATTTCCCCCAATCAATTCACACAAACACATGCAAACCCCCACAAAATCAGACACAAATTTCCCCCATTTCAATTCCGACCTATCCCTAACCATATTCCCCCATTTCGATTCGAGCTCCTACAGTGGAAAAAGGGGACAACTTACATGGAAGGAGACCAGTGGGGGCGACGTCGTCGGCTGCCGTCGCAGCTGTCGGCTCACCGGCGCCGGTGGTGGGGTGCAAGACTTCGTCGGTTGTGGAAGGCTCTTCTATCGCCAAGGAGGAGGTGGGACTCGGACGGCTGGTGGGTCGCAATGTTCTTCCTACAATGGCTGTCGGCATGATTGAAATCAAAATCAAGAGGGGTATGTTTTGGGGGCAATTTAGTCATTTCATATGGATAAGTGGGGGTAATTCGGTCTTTGCCCGTCACTCCATCCACCAAAAAATAAAAATACAACCAAACACAAAACCCAAAATTTTGGGTGTTGAGTTTTCATCTTTTACATCCCAAAAATCCATCTCCATCTACTACATCCCCTAAAATCCCACAAATCCCCAAAAATCCATCCAGTTCCCAAACACAGCCTTAGTCTTGCTAGCATATATGAGTTTTGTATGACCTGTTTCTTCTACCTTGGTGATTTTATCTGATTCCTGAAAATCATGGCTCATTTGGAGCAGATAAGGCATTGTTTTAGAAGGAAATTCTCATCTATAAACTGAAGTTATTATATAACTTTAGGTCATAAAATAATATTGTCCCTTAGAAAACCAGAAATTAATACATAAGAAAAGGCTTTCTCATAGCGGTGAAAATCGTCTAGTCCAACGTCGTAGTCCATTTTTATGGTCCTTTAATTTAATTGGTCGATAAGCATTAAAATAAATTATAAGGTACAAACACTTATTTAAGAAAATGATTAGAAATTTCAATTTAGCCAATGAGATAATTTCAACTACGGTATGGACTACAATTGTGGACTAGACGATCCTCGTTGTTCTCCTAGTAGTTTCTTAGCAATGATCACGAATTCACAATAGTACACCCCTTCTGGTTATCTTTGGTACCACTCAAGATGGTGAGTTTAGAATTCAAAGTTTCTCTAAAAGTAAATATGCATACTTCCTTAATTCAAGGTTTAGAATTCAGATGTTGAGTAGAGAAGGTGTGTATGAGTTGTGTGTAGACATATCAATTAAGTCTTTCGGGCCGGGTTATTTCGGGTTTTAGGTAAACGGGCCTCGGATAGTTCCAGACTAACTCAAGACCGGGTTTGACCCATTTTCGGGTCAATTTTGAATTCGAGTTTGTCATTTTTTAAATAAAAATTCGTATTTTGATGACTTTATGATAACTTTAAAATGTAAATTTAAAGATGTAATTGGTAAGTTGTTCTTTATATAAGATAACTTCAAAGTTTCTTTAAATTTCTGTGAATAAACAATTCAGATAGATTGCATTCCACAAACTCGTCCATTTATTATGATTCCTAGCTTAATTTTACAATACAGATAGAACAAATTACAAGGAGCCTTCTGCATGAAAGCCTTTATTTACCCTATTTTGTCTCTCTGATTAGAAGAAAGCACACTCATACACATAACATAAGAGTATATGTATATCTAGTATATATCAAGTAGAAGAAAGCACACTCAGCAAGTTCATATCTTAATAATGCTGAGATTCACACACTATCAAATCACACTACAGAAAGCCAAATATATATATTCTTGAGCTAGCAAATGTCTTGCATGCTGGAAGTTATTGAGTATTCAGCTTTAAAGCTAGGCATCCTCTTCTGTGCTTTTCTTGAATAGTTTAACATGAAAACCATCTGGGAACTGTAAGCCAGGAATTCGAAGAGTGTTTCCTCCCTTAATTAGCTTCCACCTGAGAAATTTGATTTTGTAGAATATATGTTATACAAAAAAAATTTGATGTAACTGATGCTTCTTGCCTTGAAAATGAAACATCGATCATGCAACCGCTTACTTGTATTTCGTCACTAAGCAATGCAAAAATACAGCCATCTGCAGTTTAGCGAAATCTGCCCCAATACAAAATCTCATGCCTCCGCCAAAAGCCATGAAATTTTTGGATCTACCATTTTTTTCTCCTCCCTGTTACAGAAATATAGTTATGGCATAACTAATACATTAATGGGATCTCGTACAGGATCAACGAAAAGATCGATAAACCAGATCGAGTAGACTTAATTACCGTCCATCTCCATGGATTGAATTGCAGGGGGTTTTCATATTTGGAAGGGTCTAAATGTACAGCTGGAGGGTAGACCATGATACCCCAACTTTCGGGAATGGTGTAACCTGCATCTCCAAATTGTGCCAATTAAGGAGGTAATTAAGCTTTCATCTCTAAATTCTTGGATTAGGATGAAAACCATACATGTAATTTGTATTTTGTATTTACCCTTGAAATTGATATCGGTAAGAGCTTTTCTGAAAATTACAGGAGCTATATTTGCCAGCCTCACTGTTTCGTTGATGAACTGCAGTCATTTTGATTGGTGTTAGCTAAGCTTGCTGATATACTGTCTTCTTGAATTGATGATTATATATGCTAGTCAAATTCTTGTTCAAACTGTCAAAGCATGCAAAATAAATATATACCTGAAAAGTAAATGTCAATGATTTGTATTCTTGCCAAGTAAACCCTGAATCGATATTCCCTCGCTGCCTCAATATTGTCTCATGCTCTTCCTATAAAAAAAAAAAAAATTGAAATTTGTCAATTTTGAACTTTTTAAATGCGGGAAAGCTTATTAGACAAATTTGGAGATCGAAACCGTTAGTGTTTGCAAGACTGATGGGTGGTCTGTCAAAAACTTGATGGCCAAGGTTAGAGCTATGGATGATGTCTCAAAGCTAGCGAAGAGAAGCATAAACATTAAGTCCAAAGCAATTGTTTCTGTGAGGACTGCCCCTTCCTTTGATACTTCTTCAACCACGTAGTCAAAGAAATCTTCATTCTGCTTTCGTGGAGCCATTCTTCTCTCATGTAGCAGATTCTTTAGCATTTCCATTGCTTTCTTTTTTCCCTGATGTCAAAACAATTACAGTCTCAATAAGGTTAGTTAGGCGGTTTTGAACCAATCCGAGGAGAGGATAAAAAATAGATATATAGAGAGAGGATAGATCATATGTACTCAGTCTCAGCCTACGTGTATCATGTGAATAAATCTGGGTCATTTAATTAATAAGATCAACGGATCGATGAGATTAAAAGTAACTTCTGATTATTCGATGGTATTGGGAGATTATTCGGTGGTATTGGACGATTATTCATTAGAATAAAATTTACATTTTTACACTTTTTTACAAATGAATAATTATGTGAAAACCGACGAATAATGAACAAATAGATTAATAATTTCTATATATATATTTTCTTTTTCTTTTTCTTTTTTAAGTACCTGTAAGCACTTATGGTAGGCTGTGCCTGGAATGTCCAATGGGAAAGAGATCAATCCTGATATAAAAGCAGCAAAACTCTCCCTCAGTTTCTTTGAATCCTCTTCATGATCAAGGCTTATTAGCTTTTTTGCTGTGAGGCTGAAGATCATCTGCGCCGACGATATGACACAGGTAGTCTTGTTAGTTAGTAATACTTTGTCCAAAAAATGCAAGATTTCAGGTACAGGAAGATGGACTTAGGTTAGTCTTACACTGGCAGTTGCATCTTTAAGTTCAACTGTATCGACATTTGACCAACGTTGCAACTGCTTACGCACTACCACTTCCACTTCTGGTACCATCTTCTTTAAGCTTTCAGGACCAAAGACAGAAAGCACCATGTTTTTGAGGTACTTGTACATGAATCCATGCAAGGAACCCATGTTCTCTTGTCCGGCAACTTCCATGAAACTGTCAGGATAAGAGCTCTGGAATAATTTCCCTTCTTCTTGGAAGATGTAGTTGTTTAGATCCGCATCTGTAGACACCACTATTGGCTTTCCCAGCAAACTGGTTGGGAATATCGGCCCATATCTGAAAGGAGTAAACATATATAAAGATTAGATGAATGTTTGAAACGATATATGAATGTTTGAATAGGAGCTATATAAGCTCATTACTTGCCTCTTCATTCTCTTCTTGATGAACGGAGGAATGTCAAAGGTAGTGTTAGGAGCAAAGAATTGAAGGGATTCTCCGAGTAGTGGCCAACCCATGGAACCCGGTGGGAGCTTGCCATTGGATTTAGGTTGCCACCATCTGTAAACCCAATATGTAATGCATATGGTAAGCAAAGTAAATATTGTTAATGAGGCGATTGACATGTTATCTTTCATGTGGAGAAATGCAGAAAGAGAAGAGAGAGTGTGTTTGAGTTGTGTGTATACTTCCTTAGTTGGGGAAGTTACTTATAGGTAGGCAAGGGGAGAATTTTCAACTCTTAGAAAATATGCAATTTTTGGTAGGGCTGTTATATGAGTTGAACAGTTCGGGATCGGCTCGAAAAAGCTCGACTCGAGCTCGTTCACTTACCTAAACAAGCCGAGCCTGAACATAATTTGAAGCTCGGTTGAAAGCTCGGCTCGTTCGATTTAGGCTCGAATAATATGGAATTTCTAAAATTTTCTTTAAGTTAATACAGTATGTTATAACCAAGTAAAACTACTTAAACCTCGAAAAAAGCTCGGCTCGAGCTCGTTCATTTACTAAAATAAGCCGAGCTTGAACAAAAAAAAAAGCTCATTTAAAAATTAGGCTCGGCTCGGCTCGAGCTCGATTAACAAATAAACAAACTTGAACATGTCAAATTCGGCTCGTTCGGCTCGAATAACACCCCTAATTTTTGGTATTAATTGAGGAATGTGTAATTTTTAGCATTTTTCAAAAGGAGTTATCTACGAGTAGGTTATGGACATCCTTCCCCTTAGATTTTATGGAAGTTGTCTTCCTCACCCTTATATTTTGTTGTACTTTTATCGCCCACATGCCACAACCGATGTCGTAGCCCATTTCATGTCGTAGTGATTCGTTTCCATGATTCGAACACTGATCTCTGATTATGGGAGTCTCAAGCCAACTCGAACCCACAATAGTGTTATACTAACCCGGTCCGTTTGTTTTTTAGTAGAGAAAGATAATGATTACCCTTATGAATATAGTTCATATTTAAGTTAAGATTCATTAATCACTATTCTAATTATTCCCTTTCTTCTCCCATTTTTCACACAAAATTTGTTATATTTTCCCACATTATATTCCCTAATTTTAAGGAGGTAACTAATACATCTAGTATAGTATAATAATCCCCCCACCCTCTTCTCTAAGCTCACAAAAAAAATGACGTTCATATACATTTTATGTGTAATATCTTTCATTTACATTCCCCTCTTATATAAGCAAACGACTCCGGCCCTAAGGTATTACTAGACCTGAGCATGGACCGGGCCGGGTGGGCTTGGGCAAATTTTCAGCCCAATGCATCGGGCCGGGCCTGTCAGCCCGTTTGGGCTTCACCCTCTGCCCAAGCCCGGCTCTTTAGGTCTACCGGTCGGGTCCATCGGCCCGCTTGAGCCAACTACTATGTCCAAGCCCGTATATTTTTCAGGACGGGTTGGCCCATATTTGATCAGGTCTAGGTATTAACCAAACAAAAGTTACTAAACCCAAAAAAAGAAAAATAGTTTAAATTTTGAATTGTTAAATTTGGTTGGAAAAATAACCGAAAATAATACGAACTATTCACGACGAATCAAAAATAATACGAACTTTAAAAATTACAATTCCATATACAAACATATTAAACCAATATTGATACGAGGGCTAGAATTCAAAAACATAAAACTAATTTGGTCTCAAAATATAATTAATTATAAAGCTTGGTTAAACTTAGTAAAATTAACAAATTCATCATCTTCCCCCGTTAATCCTCGTTGTTGAAACTTGAAAGGCAGTGCACGCGCCGCCAGATCTGGTTGGGAGAGACCATCCGTCGCCTAGGTTGTTAATATTGTCACCGTCGGTGAGCATGCTACCGGGATTTAGTGGAGGTTTGGTGGACGGTGTGCTTGGAGTTGGAGATGCCAAAGCTGACTAGAGTTATCAGAGATTGGGGGTGGAGAAAGGTTGGAATGTCGGGGCTAATGGGGCTTTCATAACGTCGGTGATTGAGACGGTAGGGGACAGGAGGAGTCGATGGTCAAGCCATGTCCGGATTGTTCAGCTCTGCCGCTCTAAAGAACTGTCACCACGCCATTGTTGAAGCTTGGGAAGATGGGGGAGATGGCCTTCAATTTTATCAAGTTTTACCAAACTTTAATTTCTAGTTAATTATATTTTGAGACAATTAATTTTTTTTTTCGAATTCTAGCCCTCATATTAATATTGGTTTAATATGTTATAGTTTGTAAATGAAATTATAATTTTTAAATTTCGTATTATTTTTGGTTCAACGTTGATAATCTATATAAACTCTTAATTTAGAAGAGTTTAGGATGATGTGTCAAGGTTAGAGGAATTTTATGAGTCTTGTCCAATCATTTTTTTTGCCATTTTTCTTTGATTTTCTTTAATTCTATTTTTTCTTCTTTTTCCTTTAATTCTCTTTTTGATTTAATTTTACTAACTATTGGGCTTAATTCAAAACAATTATCTTAGCATAAATTATAATTTTAGTAGTTTTTTTTCTAAAAAAACAATGGGATTAATTCAAAACATAAAATTAATAATAAGAAAACATAAAATGAATATTAGGAATCTATATCTATATCTATATATCTATATATACTACTTTAATCATTTTCTCAACCCATCAGTTTAATTCCAAATATTTAATTATCTGAACTTTTACAATTATGTTATAATATTAATTTAATATATTAGTAAGATTTTTAGGGCTGGCAAATGGTACGGAAATTATCATACCAAGCACATACCAACCACAAACCAACTATGTTGGTAACCACACTTGTGGTAACCAACATTGTGGTAACCATCGTGGTGGTAACCATATGAAGGTGGTACGATAATGGTAATGAAATCTGAATACCATGGTTACCGAGTATATTTATATATTTAATTTTTTATAATTTAATGTTTTATTATTTTTACCTTTAAGTTTTAATTTTTTAATTTTAAGTTTTTACTTTGTATTTTGTGTTTTGATTTTGACCTAAAATGGTCTTTTCTATTGTTTTTAGTAAAAACTGTAGGAACGTTTTGAATCTTTGAACAATTGAACTTGGTTTGTTTGAAGACTTTGAACTTGATTTGTTTGAATTGGTTTGCACTTTATATTGTGAACATGGTTTATTTAAAATTTTAACATGTGGTAACCATATTTTTTCATTGGATAACTTTGATGGCTATCGGACGGTAGCCAAAGAGTTTTAAAAAAATACAAACAAAATTATAACATGGTAACCATGGTAATACACCGATGGTAACCATAAGTCGTGGTTACCACATAGGTGGTAACCACGACTTGTGGTTGGTACGTGGTATGAAAATTTGCGTACCACCAATTAGTGGTTGGTACGTGGTAATCATCATTTTTTGGTGGTTACCGTACCATGCATGCCAACCCTAAAGATTTTACTTATAAAAAATCGCGCCATGGCGCGAGGATCATACTAGTTTGTATTATTTCGGATCATATTTTCAATTTGGTTTGGGTATGAAATCTTTTACTAGTAGGTTTATTCACAACCCCACTTGAAATGTGGAACTCAGTCAAGTAAAAGATCCTCTATTGAATTGGCAGATTTGATGCAATAGTTATCTTGATCATTAAGTCATAATTAAATGGTTATGATCATTAAGTCAAATCGTGGAGTTTTTTTCTTTATAATTATTTTTTGAGAAAATTTGCGCCGAATACGCAAATTTTTGATCAAATTAAGAGAGTGTTCATAATTTAGAAATATTTAGCAAACTGTCCATTTTTTTTAACCATATTCTCAAATCCAAATTACCCCCAAATCTCAAATTGTAACGGCCCGGAATTATGATTTCCGGGTTACGTTTCAAGGGATGAAAACCCTTATTTGGATCTTGCAATCCAGGTACGGGTCGAGGTTTCAAACTCATTTAAGATTAGTATAAAGAGGGATTTCAAACCCTAAAAATCACGAAGGGCCATTGGGTACCCCTTTACCTGTCCTAAGACTATATCGAAAAATCCAATTCAACCGAAAGTAATGCGGAAGCAAAACTAGGATACAAATGCCACGGCAAAGCCGCGTCAACCAAATCATAAACAAGTGATTACCATTTTACCAAGTTAGAATATAGCTAGGTTTTTCGATTCGCCAAAGGGTTTCCCGTCACGGAAGCAAGGAGCAAACAAGATCTGCGGAAATACCTTTAAAAGAAGAACGGGGAAAGGAGTCAGATCGAGCCACTCATGCGGGACCGGCAGTCCTCGCTGAGGCCACATAGTATGTGCTATACCTAATAAAGATGCTCTAATGCAATACGAAAGTCAAACACACTAGCATGCTCCTAATTCATAAAATGTGCAGAAATACCGTAAAGGGCCCAAGACAATGCCAACGGCATATCCCTCTCCTACCTCCACCCCTTCCGATAGGTGGAGACTGGCCAGCTCGTGAATGCATTCATTCATAATAGGGCGGCACGCATGCCTAACCCGCTCCACAATAAAGCCCGCAGGCATATCATAATATAAGGAAGTCATGACTCGATTGACTCAGAGTACCCGATGAGGCTGGGCTACCCTATGACCCTAGCAAAGACTCTAGGACTATCACAGATAACGGCCGTTCTGTTTCAAACGCATAAAGTAAACAGATGCTCAATCAATTAGTGCAACCTAAACATGATACTACATGGCATGCTTTTATGCATATGCAACACCTAACATAAAATGCAACAACAGGCATGAATGTCCAATCTGAGTAAGCCCCCTAGGGAACTTACCTAAAGATGCAGAACAGCAAGATAACACAAGCAAGGGCCCAAATTGTAAGTCCAAAGCAATCCAAAAGCAATACACACCTATCATCAAGACATTTCCATAAGCTACCGAACCAACATCCTTACACACCTGAATCCAAGTTCTCCATATACTCAAACCAATCGACGATAAAACCATTTTCCAAGACCCTTTCTGATTTGATCAACATCAACCAAAAACATTCTTCCAATCAAAACCATTGATAAAACATACCAACCATATTTTCCAAACTCTTAAATTCCAAATTAAGTCAACTCATATTCAAAATAATTTCCCAACTCTTACTTGGCCAAATTCCGACATTTAACATTTAAACTTTAAAACCAATACCTCAAAATCATATTATAGAATTAATTCCGGCATTTTAGTTTCCAAGACAATAATTCCTTCAAGAGGTAATTCCGGGAAACTTAAAAACCCCTCTTAAATAAGTTTCCAAATAATACTTAACCAAAATGCAATACCATAGTTAAATCCTCTTTTCAATTCATATTAATAAACTAAACCCAATAAATCACCTTAAAATTCTTAAATCACCTATTAAACATCGTAAAAATACATATTCCAAATAATATCACTTTCAAAATAAGCTCATAGTTTATAAAATTTCATAATTCATTTTCCCCCAAATCCGACTAATTTTGTAGTGACCATAAATCATATCACATAACCATAATATATAATATAGCCTAAAACCAATAATATACATTAACAATAACTCACAAAAGCCCAATTCTCAATTCTGAAAAGAAAGACAATGGAACCCAGCCCAACATGAAAGGAAGAAGACCCGGACAGTGAACCCGACCCAAGATCAGACCCGGCCCAAATCTGATGGTGAGAATTAATGAACCGGTTTTCTATAAAAAAAAAAAAGGGTGAACCGGACCAATTAAAATAAGAAATCAGGAAACAAGTGAACCGAACCGGTCAGCCACTGTTCATCGTCTCCCTCGCGTATCTCTCCGCTCGCCTGGCTCTCGCTCCCGTTTCTTCTCCAAAAATCGGTTCAAGCAACAAGGGCAAAAGCAACAAGGAATTGAAAGGGAATGAACCAGGGGAGGAAGAGAGGCTCACCGAGAGCTCGAAGATTCGCCGGGGACGTCGTCGGGCTCGATTGGATTCGCCGAAAAGTGTTCAATCGGTGTTCCTTCAGCCCCGTCGGAGATGGAATCGAAGTATTCCCGGCCTAGGTCGATGTGAGGAGTGTTAAAGGTGAACTTTTAGGTTGTTTTTGGAACGGGAAACAGAGGACGGAGTCTTACCGACCAAAAGGAGGGGAACCAGAGGAAGGAAGGGAGGACAGCGGCGCCGGCGGTCGGTGAATGCTACTGGCTCGACGGAGGTGGCTCTCGGGGATACTCTACGGCTAGGACGGAACAGAGAAAGGAGGATAAGGCGGGCTGTTGCTGGCTCCGGCTCTCCTGGGCGGTCTCCGTGAGTTCGTCGGCGTCGGAGGAAAGGGAGGACGACACTGCTGCTGGGCGGTCGGAACCGAAAGAAAACGGAGGATATGGTGCTGAATGAATTGAAAAGGAGGGAGTTTGTGGATAGGATTGAAGGAAAGAAAGGGGAAATGGGTTGCTGGGAAAACAAAATGGACAGGGGAGGCGTGCTCTCTAAAAACAACAAGAGGGGTGTGTACAGAGATGCAGGCAAGAAGACAAGGAGAGGAGAATCAAAGTGGTCAAAAGCAAATTTCAAATACCCAAATAAAATATCTCAAAACCCGACTTCTCGACCTTATCCCGAATCAAAATTCCTATTAAATTTTCAAAACCGAATTAATTAGTCCGATAAAATCTCGCTCGTATTTAAAATCTTCATTCAAAGTAGTAGAGTTGAAATCCGTCGGAAAACCCGTTAAAATCATGCCGGAACTCATTTTAAGAGATTTTAAATAATCTGATAGCTCGAGGACGGAAATTTTCAAATTGAATTTGTAAATCATTACCGGAATTAAATTAATCTATCAAGACTCGCAACTCGAAAGTGGAATCAAATTCCGTCAAAATCAAAATTTTAAAACGATGCCGGAAGGATTTTAAAAAAATACGATTTTTAAGGCGAATATGAGGTTTTTCAAATATCCGAATTTTTGACATAAATCCCTTTTATTTTATTAATTATTAAAGTTTATTATTTAAAAATCCGAGCCTTTACATCATCCACCTCTAAAAATAAGTCTTGTCCCCGAGACTAAAACCAAAATAAAGTAGGGGATGAAGTTGAAATTGACGAGTCCAAGGACCATGTCCAAGGATCTTGTAATCATCTCGGTTGCGTCTTCCGGGATTCTCACAACATCCTAGTCATGCTCGTGACATCTCCAATTGGCCTTGACAAGTATGCAATAAGCGCCCCTATCACATCCTCGCTTCGACTTTTCGGAAGTACCACAACTCTAAAAGTTCTACAAGGTCATCATTAGGTCTTAGCAAGCACCCTACAAGCGCCCTCATAAAATGCTTGTATCCACTTCGTGAAGTATCATAGAGTTGCCCGGGTTTGAAAAGCTTCTGAAGGGATTCCGTAATTGAAAATAAAGATTAGCCTCAAAATTCTCGATATCGTTCATTCTTTTCAACCAAAGTTGGTCCTTTTTCAAAACCGTTCAAAACCTTCAAATATGACGTTTAACCAAGCAACTTTACACCAGAACAAGTCAAATCCTTTCAAGCAAAATTTTGTCAAAATTCTCCAAAACCAAATCAGTTTCACGCATAACAATCAATCAAAATCAGAATCTCGGAGGTGGAATCATCCACCTCTAAGGGCTAATCCCATATTCTCTTCCTAGTTTCCAAATCATGCAACATCATTCACAACTCAACAAGTACCATAACCAAAGTCTCATCAACTCTTGCATAAGCATAATACCATAAGCCATCTCACACATGGCAAATCCCACATCATATCATAGTCACAAACCATCACATAACCGTCTAGTTAACGCAAACATAACATGCTAACAAGTCTCAAGTACCAAAGAACAACAAACCTCAACATACTACCAATCATAAGGTATATCTACATCACACTGAAGGCATCACAAGTGTATAATCGAATGTTCATCACTCATCACGTAAGCACACATGTCCAGAAATCAACGGGTTGGATGTTATGGGGTTAGTACGTCAGTACACATCAAATCTCATTACCGCATCTCGATATTGCAACACAAGTAGAGCAGATTCATCACGTTAACATCTCAACACAACAAAGTCATGCTATTTAGATTCAGAAAAGGGAAGATCAAGCAGTATATAAATCACCAAAATGTCAGCATGCTCTGAAAGACATCACCTTAACTCATCACAATATCGAATGACAATCATTTAGAAATCATACACCATTATCTCATATATAACAGTCATGATCATACTTCAAGTCATATTCATCATTTACATAACCAATAATCATGCTTGTCAACCATATAGTACATATCATGCTTACTACCACATAATAAACATCATGCTTTTACATAACAGCACATCATTATCCCACGGTTCATACTCATCATTACTTCATATATCACATCACAGCACGTCCTAACATGCTTCTAACCCAATATAACAGGATAATAATATATCATGGTAACACTTGTCACTACCAACTAGATTTTAATATTGCATATCAACATGTAATTCCATATCAGGTTCATCATGGTCGTCATCTAATATCATGCAGCAGATATAAATAATCACACAATCAAGAAAACCCTCACATCATACCAGTCAAAATAAAACACAATCTCCACTCGCTCATCTCCACTCTTAAACCAAGACAAATCCGCTTCTAGACCCGTCAACCTCATCTTAGACAAAATTTCCCAAAGAACTCCCAATTCATCCCGATGCTCAAATCTCGCCCTCATTCCACCAAACTCTCACACACGCCATCCACCTCTAAGAATCCAACTCCTATCTCTAACTCCACACCCGAGTACCCTCTCATACTATATCCTCACTTCTCTTAAGGCCATTTCTTACACTTCCCACACTTCACAAGGCATCTCAACATCATGCCCTACTAACCATACCCCCACCGAAGATTCACCCAAAAGCTTAATAGAATCACCTAAGCATTGCCTCTCATAAATCCCAAAATTCACTCAGTCTCACCTAAGCCTACATCCCTCTCTTGCGACTCATCCCCTAATACCATCGATCATCCCAACCGCCTAGAAGTCTTTTACCACTCATCAACCACTCCACAAGATAACCCTCACCCACAAGTTCAAAGAAGAAGCAATCATGGACATTATTACACATAAGGACCACATCATATCAACTAGCATTTATATCAATAGCATCACTAGTTCAGCATTAACATTGCAACTGCATCGATAAATCTCAATTTACCGTTATGCTCAATCATCATTACAAATAATCATATATGCACATAATCAAGTCAAGCTAGCAAGTTTCATTATAACCTTATCTAATAGACAGTGCAGGTTTCTCAGCATTTGCAGTTCACATTTTATAGGTAACGAATCCAGGTCATGTTTAGCAACTCAAGCATCTACGCATCAAGACATCATTTACATTAGAACTGTAAGGCACCGAATCATATCATCGTAAACAACAGACAATTAGACAACAATTATTACCAAGTCAGCACATGAACACATAAATGTCACCATCAAAGCAGTGCAACATAGTCATCAACATATTCAAAAGGGTTAGCAATTCAAACGGAGGATACTCCCGCCTGCAAGTCATATCGTACTCGATAGCCGAAATCCTTAAAACATACTTGTCCCACCAACACCGTCGATCATGAGGCTTGTGGGTTATGGGCCCACGCTTCTGCCACACAGCTCTATCGTTATGCAACTTCCTTTCTCTTTCAAGCAGTCGCTCACCAAATATCGCAGAGGAGTCTAAGTTAGCAGAGATAGGGGAGTGACGGGAGAAGACAACCCAAATTCCTTTCGGGGACAAACACGGACCACAACTAAAGACGACAATACTAGAGACAAGACTCTAACCCGAGAATAGCAACAACGCCCTTATGGAGGTCTATTTGGTTGCAATGGTGACAAGCAGACACAATTTCATCATAAGGGCATATCAATCATTTTAATCCACACTAACATGTACCTATCTCGAGGAGCACGACATACGTATTCATTTCAAAAAGACATATTCATATGCTACACGGATGCATGCGAGACAAGATAGTAGTCTATCATCCCATGAAAGCAGATAGGCCTAGCAACTTAAGCAAGATATGCAGGATTAAATAGGCATCACAATTATCACATATGTGAACAATGCACGAGCGTAGTGTATGGCATCATAAAAGGACATGTAAGAGCAACATAGTAACTATCTTATCTGACACAATGATCGTATAATAGGTCAAGCATGGCACGTAATCATATGACGAGATACATTTAGAAAGCATGGGTCCTACATGGTACTAGTGATACATGATGTGATACAAGCATAGTCAAGAGTCATTAAGAGGAGTTCAGCATAATATTTACGAAACATGAGACATCGTCAAAAGTAACAAGAATACACCATGGGCGATACATTATAATCATACTAAGAACGAACCATCATAGAGCACATTCACGATACAATAATCATCACATCATAGAACAAGTACAACACGTGATCATTTGGCGAATCATATTGGGAATCATAAGCCCTACATGACACTACTGGCACATATCGAACATGCACACAATCAAGATAACTCGACTAGATTCGTTCTAACATTCAGGTGTCATGCGTATGCGGAATCACGGTGTAGCGTGGTGTGTGATCATGCGAGGTGTCAAGTCATACATCTATGCAAGCACGAGAGGATGTCATAGAACGATAGGGTAACACTACCGAGCGATAACATGTAAGCATGCTAGGATTACCCAATTACGGAGAGCAAGTCAATCATCGAACTCAACATTAATCTAATCAGGGTGAGTAAAACAATCTAAGATGATAGGAAAAGAGAAGGATCACACTATCAGGGACCTAGCTCAGAGAAAATCAAAAGTAATGTAGGCAAGATGTAAATTCGCACAAGTTACAATCAAGGGTCCTACATGACACCAATGACGCAATACAACATTTGATACATACATGTGCTTGATTGGCTAACACAACGATACAAACGAGACCACATTAACATAGTCCAGCGACACAAGGCGTGGGAGGAATGTAGCAGTGCATAATATAAGCCTACATAACATGGCAATATAAGTAGAATACAGGGGCATGTGTTCCAGTTTAATAATACTAAATGAGGCACGCATATATCAAGATATTACTTCGATAACATTGTCACAGATGGAACTACTAATTTAATCAAGCAAGGCCAAGGGCAACACTAACTAAAATGCCGAGGAGATCATCTTACGGGGCATTCGTACAAGGAAGAGCTTACCACACTATCATGGACCTAATTCCGGAAAAGCTACATCCATATAGACTCATATCATGCCATTTATGTTTCTAACCCATCAGTAGTACGATCATTACAATAGGTCAATTGGACACGCGAGACCAAACATAATCATGACAGAAAGCGAGATGCAACACGAGACCTCTAAACAATGTGACTAGCATGGATACGGAATGTTATACAATCACGAATTTTCATTAAGGATCATCACAATAACATGTATGGGAAATTACATATCATATAAGGCAAGTTGACATCAGGTTGTAGCACGTATCAAATAAGGAACTTGCTTCTTCAGGGTGTCAAAATTTAACGATCACACTATCATGAACCTAGTAGAGAAAAATCATGCAGATTCATTTCATGCAGCTCACACTTCCATTCAATCCTACGATCAGTAGGCCAAGTAAACATGCTATGACAACATATAATCATGGTAGAAGCCAAAACATAACACAAGACCTAAGCAATGTAACCAATCATAGATGCAACAACATGAGTAGCTTTTTACCAATGGTCATTCGCAGGGTACATGCCAAAGATTACAAAGTTATAACATGCAATTCAGAGAGAGTCACAATTACAACCGGACAGGGATCCCTAAAGGCAACCATTGACTTTTCCCAACCGACTCATCACCCCTTTTTCCCGTGGGACTCCGGTACGAATCTTTATGGCAAGAAGACACTGGTTGATCATCATAAGAATGAGGAAACACAGCCCCAGAAACACTCTACTTCTGACTCAAAGTGACATCCAAACTTCCAATACTCACTTAGACAAACTTAATATCCAACCATGATTCCCGACACAGTGTGTTTACCAACCCTATTACCCGTGGGAGACATTGACATCCAGGAAAAGGCTAGATAGAACCGTCAGGGGGTTAACATAGTGGAAGGGGTTGTTCCACACAAGCTGGGTTTGACCACACAGAAACAAGGGTACTCCCACTATCCCGTTTACACAGATCAGTCAATACACATATCATAGTTAAGGCATCCAAATCAGATCTCTAGCATAGCAAGCACTCAACACAGAATCAGTTAGTGACACTCATAATGACCTCCTTGGAGTCTTCCAGATCCATCTGTAAAGAACAAGCTAATATTTCGCCTACCCATTTCCAACTACATCCAATAGGGATGGTCTAACGTCTTTCTACCAACTCGATCCCCTCTTTAGTCGGTTTTCCTCTTTTATTACAAGTCAAGTTCATTATTTAGTCCAATTTCAATTAGTCATCTTAAGTTCATTTTGCCCTTCTTAAAATCCTTTGAAATCCTTTGAAATTCATGGGCGGTTTTCCAAAACATACACTCGACCCTTGCGTACCCGAATTGCACAACCTCAGATCTGATACCATCTTTGTAACGGCCCGGAATTATGATTTCCGGGTTACGTTTCAAGGGATGAAAACCCTTGTTCGGATCTTGCAATCCAGGTACGGGTCGAGGTTTCAAACTCATTTAAGATTAGTATAAAGAGGGATTTCAAACCCTAAAAATCACGAAGGGCCATTGGGTACCCCTTTACCTGTCCTAAGACTATATCGAAAAATCCAATTCAACCGAAAGTAATGCGGAAGCAAAACTAGGATACAAATGCCACGGCAAAGCCGGGTCAACCAAATCATAAACAAGTGATTACCATTTTACCAAGTTAGAATATAGCTAGGTTTTTCGATTCGCCAAAGGGTTTCCCGTCACGGAAGCAAGGAGCAAACAAGATCTGCGGAAATACCTTTAAAAGAAGAACGGGGAAAGGAGTCAGATCGAGCCACTCATGCGGGACCGGCAGTCCTCGCTGAGGCCACATAGTATGTGCTATACCTAATAAAGACGCTCTAATGCAATACGAAAGTCAAACACACTAGCATGCTCCTAATTCATAAAATGTGCAGAAATACTGTAAAGGGCCCAAGAAAATGCCAACGGCATATCCCTCTCCTACCTCCACCCCTTCCGATAGGTGGAGACTGGCCAGCTCGTGAATGCATTCATTCATAATAGGGCGGCACGCATGCCTAACATGCTCCACAATAAAGCCCGCAGGCATATCATAATATAAGGAAGTCATGACTCGATTGACTCAGGGTACCCGATGAGGCTGGGCTACCCTATGACCCTAGCAAAGACTCTAGGACTATCACAGATAACGGCCGTTCTGTTTCAAACGCATAAAGTAAACAGATGCTCAATCAATTAGTGCAACCTAAACATGATACTACATGGCATGCTTTTATGCATATGCAACACCTAACATAAAATGCAACAACAGGCATGAATGTCCAATCTGAGTAAGCCCCCTAGGGAACTTACCTAAAGATGCAGAACAGCAAGATAACACAAGCAAGGGCCCAAATTGTAAGTCCAAAGCAATCCAAAAGCAATACACACCTATCATCAAGACATTTCCATAAGCTACCGAACCAACATCCTTACACACCTGAATCCAAGTTCTCCATATACTCAAACCAATCGACGATAAAACCATTTTCCAAGACCCTTTCTGATTTGATCAACATCAACCAAAAACATTCTTCCAATCAAAACCATTGATAAAACATACCAACCATATTTTCCAAACTCTTAAATTCCAAATTAAGTCAACTCATATTCAAAATAATTTCTCAACTATTACTTGGCCAAATTCCGACATTTAACATTTAAACTTTAAAACCAATACCTCAAAATCATATTATAGAATTAATTCCGGCATTTTAGTTTCCAAGACAATAATTCCTTCAAGAGGTAATTCCGGGAAACTTAAAAACCCCTCTTAAATAAGTTTCCAAATAATACTTAACCAAAATGCAATACCATAGTTAAATCCTCTTTTCAATTCATATTAATAAACTAAACCCAATAAATCACCTTAAAATTCTTAAATCACCTATTAAACATCGTAAAAATACATATTCCAAATAATATCACTTTCAAAATAAGCCCATAGTTTATAAAATTTCATAATTCATTTTCCCCCAAATCCGACTAATTTTGTAGTGACCATAAATCATATCACATAACCATAATATATAATATAGCCTAAAACCAATAATATACATTAACAATAACTCACAAAAGCCCAATTCTCAATTCTGAAAAGAAAGACAATGGAACCCAGCCCAACATGAAAGGAAGAAGACCCGGACAGTGAACCCGACCCAAGATCAGACCCGGCCCAAATCTGATGGTGAGAATTAATGAACCGGTTTTCTATATAAAAAAAAAGGGTGAACCGGACCAATTAAAATAAGAAATCAGGAAACAAGTGAACCGAACCGGTCAGCCACTGTTCATCGTCTCCCTCGCGTATCTCTCCGCTCGCCTGGCTCTCGCTCCCGTTTCTTCTCCAAAAATCGGTTCAAGCAACAAGGGCAAAAGCAACAAGGAATTGAAAGGGAATGAACCAGGGGAGGAAGAGAGGCTCACCGAGAGCTCGAAGATTCGCCGGGGACGTCGTCGGGCTCGATTGGATTCGCCGAAAAGTGTTCAATCGGTGTTCCTTCAGCCCCGTCGGAGATGGAATCGAAGTATTCCCGGCCTAGGTCGATGTGAGGAGTGTTAAAGGTGAACTTTTAGGTTGTTTTTGGAACGGGAAACAGAGGACGGAGTCTTACCGACCAAAAGGAGGGGAACCAGAGGAAGGAAGGGAGGACAGCGGTGCCGGCGGTCGGTGAATGCTACTGGCTCGACGGAGGTGGCTCTCGGGGATACTCTACGGCTAGGACGGAACAGAGAAAGGAGGATAAGGTGGGCTGTTGCTGGCTCCGGCTCTCCTGGGCGGTCTCCGTGAGTTCGTCGGCGTCGGAGGAAAGGGAGGACGACACTGCTGCTGGGCGGTCGGAACCGAAAGAAAACGGAGGATATGGTGCTGAATGAATTGAAAAGGAGGGAGTTTGTGGCTAGGATTGAAGGAAAGAAAGGGGAAATGGGTTGCTGGGAAAACAAAATGGACAGGGGAGGCGTGCTCTCTAAAAACAACAAGAGGGGTGTGTACAGAGATGCAGGCAAGAAGACAAGGAGAGGAGAATCAAAGTGGTCAAAAGCAAATTTCAAATACCCAAATAAAATATCTCAAAACCCGACTTCTCGACCTTATCCCGAATCAAAATTCCTATTAAATTTTCAAAACCGAATTAATTAGTCCGATAAAATCTCGCTCGTATTTAAAATCTTCATTCAAAGTAGTAGAGTTGAAATCCGTCGGAAAACCCGTTAAAATCATGCCGGAACTCATTTTAAGAGATTTTAAATAATCTGATAGCTCGAGGACGGAAATTTTCAAATTGAATTTATAAATCATTACCGGAATTAAATTAATCTATCAAGACTCGCAACTCGAAAGTGGAATCAAATTCCATCAAAATCAAAATTTTAAAACGATGCCGGAAGGATTTTAAAAAAATACGATTTTTAAGGCGAATATGAGGTTTTTCAAATATCCGAATTTTTGACATAAATCCCTTTTATTTTATTAATTATTAAAGTTTATTATTTAAAAATCCGAGCCTTTACACAAATTTCTCTCCCGGTGCTGCTCCTCTTCTCGATCTCTCTCCCATGGGGCTCCTCCTCGTCCCTTTCCAGATTTCTGTCCCTCTCGAGAGGTGGCGGATGGCAGACGCGGTGGCAAATGATCGGATCTCGGAGGAGGAGGAGATCGAGAGGTTCTTCGAGACCAGATCGGGAGCAATCGCTAGAGCATCGTCCGACAACGATCGCCCGCGGAGGAGGATTCCGAATGCGTTGAAGAGTGAGGATGACAGTAGGAAGAGGAGGAAGATGATAAAATTACTAGACCGGTGAGCAATCGACTTGGATTTCGTCGGCGGCGATGCGGCGACGGAGGAAGGAGGTCCGATCTGATGGCGCAATTTTTGACCTCGTCATGGTTGCGTGCTCTTCGTTTCCAGATTTCAATGGAGGGAGCCGGCCAGATCACGGTCCGATCTGATGCCTTTTACTGTTTACTTCGGATTGAGATCCTTCGAGTAAGGTTCTGATTTTGGATTTGGAGAGAGATGTGAGCATCGGCACATTTTCATGGCGGATTCCGGAGGTATTAGCGTCACTCTCATGGAGGTCTGTTCCTCTTCCTTCTTCCACTTTCCCATCTGCTGTTTTTGTTCAATTTTGTTCCTAAATCCTAATGCTCCATTGCTGACAGCATCTGGATCCGCCAATGTGACTGGATTCCCGTTCACAGTTGTAGCATGTCAGTCTCAAACTAAAGATGCAAACACATTACTCTTACTGTTCAACAAGTTAATCCTTGAGTTAATGATGCCTCTGTCTACTTTAGATAACCTGCTTGAGCATCTGCTGTCATGCTCTTCAAGGCCACTGAGAGAGCAAATCTAAGCGAGCCCACTAAAGCCCAAGGGCATTATTGTCATTCCTACGGTAAAACCCTGAAACCCTAATTTTGATTATAAAACATGAGATACACCTCCATAGGGAGGAGAAATCAGAACAACACTGACTTGAGCGTCGGAGTCTCCTCCGGGGGAGACAAGCCCCGCCCCGACCTCGTTTGTTCTTATTTCACAGGCTAGGGTTCGTGTGGAGATCATCATCAAGATTGGTCTCCATCAACGATTATTGAGAGCAGATTTATGCACTCACAATTGGCGCCGTCCGTGGGGACTTCGATCAAAAAGCCATAAGATTGGATCTCCCAATCAACAAAGCAATGAAGAAATATATGAGAAACAAGGATCAAACTGAAGAAGTGACTAAATCCAAGCATTGCTACACACAATCTTCCACAAAGCACATTTAATTTGCAATACACAAGGAGGCGAGGGACATGAGAGGGTGTACGAGGTGTTGCTGGCACTACAAAAGGACAGGACATCGGAGAATCCAGATCCTGAAGCCGACTACGAAGAAGAAGAAGAAGAAGAAGAAGAAAGGCTCGTTGGTGGAGGCGGCGCTGGGGCTTCGGTTGATTGTACATTTGTTTTTTGGATCGGAGATTTTGCTCGGCGTAATTTCCTCGGGCAGGAGAGATGTCGACAGATCTGAAGATGTAATCCACGGATCTGGCAGCCTCCGACTACACCCTCCCTTCTGCCGACTACAACCAAAAGATTTTCTCTTTCCTCGATTATATCCCCGTCGAGCGACCACTGTCTGCCCACGATCGGATAATCAGGACACCGCTGAAGTCTCGAGCCAAGACCACATCAAGCCCTACGCGCCTCATTCATCGTCGCCTGTGTCACCTACGAATGCCCGGCGCCACCGCATTACCTCGCGCGCACCCACGACTCTCGCGATCGGCGACGCCTTGGCACCAGAGGCATAGAGGAGTCCTCCCGCACCACCGCCTCACACCAAAAACACACCCCAATCCGCTGTTAAGGATCATTCTCCGCTGTCGAGATTGAGACTAGAGGCGGGACGATGGCCGAGGATGCAGCTTCGAGATCAGCTCTCGCCCGCCATTGAAGTGAAGATGGAGTTGTTTGCCTTCGGATCTAGAGAGAAGACTCGAGGTTAGTGCCATCGAAACATCGAACCCACATCACCACCACCACCACAGACCCGTGTCGCCCTGCGGTTCAGCAAGGTCGTCGCAAAACAAGGGCATGTGCTTCAGGAGGTGGTGCAAGAAGGCGCTGCACTCGAAGCTTTGCAGGTCGATAGTAAAGGCTGACCACCGAGAGTGTTGGAAGATGAGCCCCGAGGGGGTCGCCTTGATCCTTATCAAGGCGGCCAAGGCCTACTAGAATAGGACGGTCACCTTCATTAGGAGGAACCTCAAGAATGCCACTGATGTCGGGGTCAGGAAGGGCTTGGAGAATTGCTTGTTCGGGTATGGTACTATGGGGAAGTCGCTTGATATCAGCATCTGTGATCTTAGTGACCCTGAGTCAGCTTCGAGATCCAGCGCCGCCGCCCTTCGCGAAACCTAAGGAAGAAGAGGATCATATTTGATGAAGATTTTAACATAAATATAAATCCGGCATGGAACTCTCACAAATGACAAAATTGGCCCGATCTTTCCAAGTAATTACAGCGAGCGGTCCAAACTTTCAAGGTTGCAGATTTTTGTCCCTACAGCCTCCTATCTCCGATTGATTCAAAAAAGGATTACAAGGGGCAAGACCGCATAGCATTAATGCCCCAAGTCAAGATCAGGAAGTGCTCAAAGACCTTTGGTCTTTCTCCTTAAAAAGCCACTGATGTCGGGGTTAGGCAGGGCTTGGAGAATTGCTTGTTCGGGTATGGTACTGTGGGGAAGTCGCTTGATATCAGCATCTATGATCTCAGTGACCCTCAGTCAGCTTCGAGATCCAGCGTCACCGCCCTCCGCGAAACCTAGCGAAGAAGACGATCTGATTTGATGAAGATTTTGGCATAATTACAAATCCAGCCCGGAACTCTCACAAATTGCGAAACTGGCCCGATCTTTCCAAGCAATTACAGCAAGCGGTCCAGACTTTCAAGGTTGCAGATTTTTGTCCCTGCAACCTCCTATCTCCGATGGATTCAAAAAAGGATTACAAGGGGCAAGACCGCATATCATTAAAGCCCCAAGTCAAGATCAGGAAGTGCTCAAAGACCTTTGTCTTTCTCCTTAACAAATATGGCTTTATTTTTCATTTATTTACTTAATAACTTTTGTTAAAGTATAACGCTTTCATATGGCACAAACTGGCAAGGAGGTGCGAGGCATAAGGACCGTCGAGGCCAAGTATAGCGGTAATGTTCATAGTGGCCACAACAACAGGATCACATTAGATTCATAATCGGATAAGTTCTTCTCCCTTTTGATATCATGTAGCCTACAATTAATACTTATATCTACGGTTCGACTAGCACCTTAGAATTGATTTCTAAAAAGAAATTGTATGAAATTTCCATCAAAGTTGCCAAAGTATAACAGCAAGGGATTCACTTAAAGGTCAACAACAAAGCGTCAAGCTCATAGAGCTAGCCATGCAAGGGGCAAAAAGTTCCCTAACTACTGTCAGCTTGGAAGTCAAGATCGACATCAAAGCTATAGAAATTATTCAAGAATGTCAAGAATGATGTTGGAAAAAAAAAAGAAAATAAAAGGAAAGTAAGCAATAGCCAATTACGGCCAACAGTAGCCAATTACGACCAATAGATAGCCAATCAAGGCCAACAGATCGCCATTCAAGGCCAAAAAGTAGCCAATCAAGGCCAACATATCGCCATTCAAGGCCAAAAAATAGTCAATCAAGGCCAACAGTTCGCCACTTAAGGCCAAAAGTCGCCAATCACAGGCCATCAAGATGGACGCCATTTAGGGTCAATAGTCGCCACTTACAGGCCAACTAGTGGACACCAATTAAGGTCAATAGTCGCCATTTGCAGGCCAAAATCTTGGCACCTATCACGGTCAATATTAAGCAACGATTGGCAATCAAGAGAGTTTACGCAACTCGTTATCCAAATACCCATCAGCGAGATCAATGACTAACCGAGTAATAAAGGGGAAGGTCCATGTAAAAGCATAAAAATTCCCAATGATCGGAAATTATCGGCCTTCTTCACCACTGATAAGTGCTAAGGAAGCCCGAGGAGCAGTTGAGAGAGCAAAACTAAGCGAGCCCACTAAAGCCCAGGGGCATTATTGACTTTCCTACGGTAAAACCCTCAAACCCTAATTTTGATTAAAAAACATGAGATACGCCTCCATAGGGAGGAGAAATCAGAACAACACTGACTTGAGCGTCGGAGTCTCCTTCGGGGGAGACAAGCCCCGCCCCGACCTCGTTTGTTCTTGTTTCACAGGCTAGGGTTCGTGTGGAAATCACCATCAAGATCGGTCTCCATCAACGATTATTGAGAGCAGATTTATGCACTCACAGCCACAGAGCATCAATAGCTTATAAAACCCGAGACAAGTGCACAACTTACTTCCAATCCTTTTGAGAGAGCATTCAAATTCCGGTAAAAATTAAGCTAGCTAATATGAATGGAATTGAACGATGAGATACAGGAAGCAATTAAAGTTGCTGATACAAGGATGAGATTGCAATTAGGCTTTGTTTTGTTTTTTTATCTTTATTTTTTATTTATTATTTATTAGCATGCTATTAAGAGTTGCTATTGCTAAAATTCAGAAGCATAATTATGTTGGCAAGTATCTCATTCAATTTTAAACAACTCGAGGAATGGTATTAAAATTCGGAAGCATATTCAAGTTAGGTTTGGTTGAAGATTTGTGAGTAATGTAATTTGTCTCCAATTTATTGTAGGGCTGACATCGTTTTTAGTTATATATTATATGTATGCTTGAATCCTTAAAAAATTGGTTTATTTTGTGTGGTGACATCGTTTTTATGGGTATTTTTATGCACTGACATTGTTTTTATGCGTATTTTTTAGTGCTGACATCGTTTTTAGTTGTATATTATATATGTAGGTATATATGTATGATTGAGTCCTTAAAAATTGTTTTTTTTGGTGTTGACATCATTTTATGTGTATTTTTATGTGATGATATCGTTTTTATGCGTATATTTGAGCGTTGATATCGTTTTTATGCATATTTTTTAGTGCTGACATCGTTTTTAGTGTGCTTGAGTCCTTAAAAATTGGTTTGTTTTTTAGTGTTGACATCGTTTTTATGCATATTTTTATGTAGGTATATATTTGCCGACATCGTTTTTGCAATATAAGAGATGGAGGAGAAAGGATGTAAGCATCGTCGGCAAATTCGGCGTATCCGGCTTCGACGTCAGCAAACTGCTTTTGAGAAGACTGAGAAGAGGATTAGGACTTCAATAGCTTCAATGCTTTTGTCAAGACCAGACTCGATCCGGATAAATTAGGATTGAGATTTGGGATGAAGGTGAAAGGAAGGGGATCAAGAGATAGAGCTGAGAGTTTAGACAGGTGAAGAAGCTAATTAGGGAGATAGAACAAGAGAGAGTAAGTGATTGATTATTCATTATTTGGATCCCCTAATTACAAGAGCTAAAGATATTTATACCCTAATCTCTAATATAATCCCTAATATTGACTATCCTTACATTGCCTTTCCCTTCAAAAGCTTTGTCCTCAAAGCTTGTACTAAGTAAAAATATACTAATCGGGTGATAAAAAATCCCATGTACGGTTATATGGTCAATGCCTTTCATTCATTTGAAGTCTTGTTGATGATGCAGCTATACTCCTTAAACTGTAGCATATACCCACTAGCAAGTCTATGATGTGCTACCTCCAAATAAAAGTAAAAACTAGTTGCAACTGCATATCCCCTTATCAGCAAAAATCAGTGACAATAGTCAATAGCTATCATTTGTGATCACTTTGAAGAGCCTTCCTTTGCTGCTTGTTCCCAGACCACTTAAGAACCACTTCCTCTGTTGGTGTCCCAAGAATCATTAATGACAGCTCACGTACCCTACAACACCACATGCCATGCTCCATCCTATAAGCTATCTATGACAGAACCTATGTACTTGCAATCAAACACTACACAGCTCGATCAATTTCCTTACTCCGCTCTCGTCCTGAACCTGCAACAACTTCCTAAGGCAACTGACAGCAGCAAAAAAATTAGCAACAATGTACACCACACTCCTCCTGCAATTGGCAAGTAGCCTATCTCAGCCATGTTTCCCGGTGCGCCCCGTCTCCCATATGCATCAACCGGTCATGAACATCATCAATTTCAGCACACCCCTAGCATTTCTTCCGACTAACAGTAGCCAAAACCCACCAGGATCAAAAACAAATTTCATAGCCTAGACATCAATTTGCACCTCCTTAAACTTGAGCATTAGGAGCTTCTTTCCCCTATCACAAGGTAATGTGATTAATTCCTTCCCTTCAGACCCAAAATGGTACCCAGATTCATCATTCAACTTCGGAAAAATGGTACCCAGATTAATTCCTTCCCTTTGAGCACCCATGTTTAGCAAGCACTTCGGCAAACCCGTTCCAATAACAAAACTAGCAATTCCCGAATTGAAAATGGTATTTTCTTCAGCAAAAGAGGTGTGTCCATGGCTACTGCAATACAAATGGGTTGTTCTACCCAAACCCCTCTCATTTATTGCCACTAGAACCACAATCTGCTTAGTCATTTCCACAAACACCTCATGGGCATCCTTAGACACAAAATTTTCAGAAAAATGAAGAACAATACCCTTGTTCTTGAGCTCTATTTCCCAATTATCAAACTTGCTATCCCAATTCAAAAATCATGGAATAATTCGAGAACTCACCATCTAAGGAGGGCTTGTCGCTACCTTCAACTGAATCGACCTCCGAAATATTACTTCATTGGCTTATGATCTTTAGCGATGATTTGATTTCCCGAACTGTGTCTTTGTACGGAGCAGCTTCGCATGCCTCTTGCCACTGTCGCAACCCTTCTACGAACTCTCGCATAATGGCTCTCATCTGTCCTGGAATGCCCATTGCATTGTGACAAGCATCTTCAATGGCCTTATAGGGATCTTGCCGGTCGATTTGCGACGCCTCCGGTAATGTAAACTCGGTCGAATTTGAATCTTCGGTATACTTCGGATCTTCGTCGACTCTTAGACTGCAGTCGATACTTTCTTGATCCAATGGTGAAGGTGACTCCATTGAGTTCAACAAGAATAACTCCATTCGACAGCATCCATCAAAGATATTCCTATGATTGAAAGATTTGACTGCTTTCACCACCGATTCTTTTGTTTGGAACCGAATCTTTGAATGATAATCTCCTCCGGGACATAAAATTTCCATGTACTCGATCGTCCCAAACCTAGCGAAAACTCGATCCAACTGCTCCCACGAAATTGAGTACTCTTGCAGGTGAATCTTGATGAGGAGCGTTCGATCATCTGACTCTTTTCGCAATTCAGACACCTGCGAACTGAAATCGATTGATTCTGATGTCGATTTTTCTTTTGACCGCAGATTCCTCATCATTTCCTCGATCTCCTGCCAACGCAAGTTCCATTCATCGCTTTTTGAAACGTTCGGTTGCGAAGAACCCACCAACGCCATTGTTGCTCTTCACTGCTGTCACTTTTCGGTCACAAATCAAAAATTGAAGACAAAATTTTGGGATGTAGGTCAGACGGTCGACCGCTCTTATACCAAATTGTCAAGACCGGACTCGATCTGTGATGAATGAGGGTTGAGATTTAGGATGAAGGTGAAAGGAAGGGGATAGAGAGAGAGAGAGAGAGAGAGAGAGAGAGAGAGAGAGAGAGAGAGAGAGATCGGAGAATTTAGACAGGTGAAGAAGATGATTAGGGAGATAGAACAAGAGAGAGAGAGAGAGAGAGAGAGAGAGAGAGAGAGTAAGTGATTGATTATTCATTACTTGGATGCCCCAATTCAGGCCCATGAATAAGCATGTGCATATGGATCAACAGAACAAGGCTCCCAAATTTTTAGAGCTCATTATCACACAGAATCGCGGTATTTGATTATAAAAAAAGTTCTCAAAATAATTAATAAAAACGTCTCAAAAACGTTAATATTTTATATGGTTTTTAGTTCTTTAAAAATGTCTCAAAAAGTCACACGACCTATATTTTGAGACGGAGGTCGTAGTATTTTAATTTAATTGATATAATTATAAATTTAAAAAATTAAAAGTACATAATTATTTATCGATACAATCAATTACGTAGTATAATTTTGCACAGGGCCCTCAAAATGATTGGCACGGCCCTGCCCCAATTACAATAGCTAAGGATATTTATACCCTAATCTCTAATATAATCCCTAATATTGACTATCCTTACAACTTTCTATACTGAATTTGTTTTATTTGCTCACCGATATTCTTTGTTTCTCACTACCAAAACTAAAATAAAATATTCCTTTGTTTCTTTTTTTGGTAGAACATTCCTTTGTTTCTTTGCTTTCCCCCTTTTATATTTTATATAAAATTTCTAATGTTATTTGATTTGTGAAATCCAAATAATTGGTAATGACTTATTACATCAAGTATATTGATCTCCGATGTCATCACCGTCGGCATCAGCATCTTCGTAGACAGCGTCAGCAATGTTGATGTCAACATTTTCGATGTTGGTGTCAGCATCCTCGTACACAGCGTCAACATCCCTGTAAACGGCGTCAACAATGCTGGCGTCAACATTCCCGACGTCGGCGTCAACACTGACGAGCGAAAAAAAAAAACTGACGCGGAAGGGGGCACGCCTAGAGGGGGCACAAGGGATGGACACTTTGCTAATTATTTCAAAAAGATGGACACTTTGCTAATTTGACCAATATTTTTGGACATTTAGCAACCTGTCCCTTATTTTATTAGGGTTCATTTATTATTTATTTTTTTTTGGTGGGATTAGGGTTCATTTATTCCTAAGAGGTTTTCTAACTTGTAGAGTTTTCGTCAAATCTACAAGAATAAGACTGCAAATTATTTTGCTTATATAATACATCTTAAGTTTTTATAATATCTCCATGAGTCGTTCTATATGTCCATTTTTTTATTTTTTTTATTTGGGAGTACATTTATTTGCCCATTCATCAACCCTACTTGACTTTAAGTGAAGTAGCATTGGAGCAACCAATATCATATGAAGGAATTTTATGCCATGAAGAAGGTCACATGATTCCGCTGCAGAAATCGAAGTTATCTAACGGTCAAATTTAAGAGAATTTTCTAAATTTAAATATTTAATAGTATTAAGATCAATCTCCAACACTAACAATATCTCTAAAATTTCATGTTTGGCGTCGGCTCTGAGTCTACGTTGTCTCCAGCTTGGTTAGGCTTGGTTTGCTTGTTCGACTGTATTTGCGTGCCTCCCTCCACGTGTACTATACCTTTTTTTCCATGTTTCTATGTTGTATATTTAGACGACTGTCGGCCTAGCTCTCGAGGTTCCGGGCATGTCCGACCTCGAATTATTTCCTAATAAAAAAAAATATCCCTAAAATTTATTCAAAATGGGAAACTTGTGTGTGTGTATTTTAACTTATATATAAGGGGCATATGTTAGAAAGACCGTGTACCTTAAGGGCATATGTTAAGAAGCCTATTTGAGAAAGATTTCATACCAAATAAAGCATCGACCCTAAAAAATCAATACCATTAAAAAACTAAAATAATTAAATTAAGGGGAATCATTCCTAATTAAACTTCTTTTTTTTAGCAAACCTAATTAAACTTCTTAATCAATATCCTATGCTCTAAAGAGGGATTGACTCCAGTGAAAACCTCAAATTGTGGTAAAAACCGTGAGGACTACTTTATAGTTTGGTTTATTTGAAATCTGTGTTAAAAACCTCAATCACACGGTGACTTTACAACTCAGTTCAACCTAAAAACCATGCTAAAAACTCCATTTTTAAAATAACACATGACTTTATAGTTCGGTCAAGCCTAAAAATCGTACTAAAAAACTCATGTTTTAAAATTACATAGTGACTTTATAACTTGGTTTTATTCAGAACCGGACTGAAATTTGTGACTTTATAGATCGGTTCTATTCATAATCGGGCTATAAAGCAAGTGAACCGGACTAAAAAACCGGTCCTCACAGGTTTTTTACCGTAATTTTAGTTTTCACCGGAGCGCACCCCCTCTAAAGATATAGGATATATATTTTAACTTATTTTTGTTTCAACTCCAACCGCTTTCTAATTTCCAAGATTTGAAAAATGCTGCAAACTTCGGAAAATTTCTCTATTTTTTTTTCCATTTTTTTCTAGAATGAGTTAGAGACTTAGGGAATTTGTTGCACCAAAATAATGTCTTCAAAATCCCCAAAATAGGAAATCTTTTATAGATGTTTTAAGAGTCCTGATTTTTGTTTAAATTAATCCTAATAATTTTGAACTATAATTTATCCGATTTGATATTTACATGGTCAATTTTTCAGTAAGCATACAGTTATGATACTGCTTGGAGTCAATAGGTTTTTTCCCTGAAAACAGTATGTTAACATCGACTTCACAAGTTGTTAGGATGATATCTTTTCAAACTTCCATGTCTAACTTTGGTTTGAATTTTATTTTTCTAGTACTCTAAAATATGACATTTGACTTTTTAGTTTTCATCATTCATTTTAAAGAGTTAAAAACTATACAGACATTTTTAAAAAAAAATTACAACCTAATATTTATTAGTAATAAGTATTGAGTTGTAAAAAAATTAAGAAAAAATATGATATTTCATACAATTTTCGACTCTTTTAAATGGATATTGAGAAGACAAATGACATATATTTTGAATTTGAGGAAGTATGATTTACTATTCAACTAGTTTACGTCCACAATAAACTTAGAGGATTGTTAAATACACCGCTAATTTTTACTGGATACACCGCTAATCTCCGCAACTCCTTGCGGAGTTAATTCCGCACCCTGTTGCGGAATACTTTTGACGTTGTGCCAAACAACCTTTACGCCGACTTAACTCCGCAACTCCTTACGGAGTTAAGTCGGCACCCGGTTGCGACTCTGTGACCGATTCTCCTTCCAATGAGCAAATTCAAGGAGCAAAAAAAAAAAAAAAAAAAAAATACTACGCAGCTCCCTGCATCTTTGATAAAAAAAAAAAAATTTAACATATAGGTTAGGGAACTCCGCATCCTAATGCAGACCTCTCTCCGCAACGTCTTGCGGACCTTTTGTCGATGGACTGTTAGGGCGTGTTTGGCACGATGTCTGGGGAGATCCGCAAGGGGTTGCGGAGCTCGGTCCGCAGGGGGTTGCGGAGCTCGGTCCGCAGGGGGTTGCGGAGATTAACGGTGTATCCAGTAAAAATTAGCGGTGTATTTAGAAAACCCGTAAACTTATCTCTAGCTATATTCTAGGATTAAAGAAGTTAATACGAGAAAATGACTTGTGGGCCGTTGTGTATGGTAGGTAGGATTGTAACGGCCCGAGTCACAACTCCTATACACATTTAAATAGATTTCAATCTAATATTTATTAGTAATAAGTGTTAAGTTGTAAAAAAAATTTAGAAAAATATTATATTTTATACAATTTTCAACTCTTTTAAGACAAATGACATATATTTTGAATGGGAGGGAGGGAGGGAGTATGATTTACTATTCAACTAATTTCCATTTTTCTTCTTCTTATCTCTACCTCAAGTTTGTTGTATCCGTTGAAGTATAAATTCGTACAATGATACTAATCAACAATTGCGGAAATGATTGGCGAGGCTCAATGTGATTTCCCACTCTCTTTTATTTTTGTATTTTTTTTAATTTCAATTACACATTCTCAATGTGAGATTTGTTTGTATGCATATAGTACTTCTTAATTTGTATTCATAATATATTGTAATTTATTTGGTTGAATATATAAGTTATTATTTCATCCCTTTAATTTTAGTTGACACTCATGCTTTATCATTTCATGAGTAATTGATTCTGTTTTATTTCAACGGTTCAACCAATCCATTGTACGTTTGATCAACTCTATGAGATGAAATTGCTCCACAAATATAGTACTGAAATATCTTCATTTTCAACGATGAAGACGGAATAGTTAAGCGATGTACATTTGGTTACGATCTCACATGAGAATCAAAATTTCATGTTCAAGTGTGGATGTAATAAGAGAATCAAAATTTCAAAACCTACTATAACCGGTGATAGAGAGTTAAAACAACACTTTTATTTTAAAAAATTCCGTACAAGGTGTTGGTTCCTATACTAGTTGAGTATCTAAACTAGATTGTGAAAACTGAAATTGAGCTCTTAAATTTATGGGTTTGAAGTTTGAACAAGTTATTTTTGACCGGGCCGAAAACGATCTTAATCCAAACTGAATGGGGTGCCGTATGTACTGGTGCGCCTACCTACCAGTACCACAACAGTCCACAAGTCATTTTCTCGTATGTTAAAAAAAAGAGAAAATTTGGTGAAAAATCACCTTTCCCTAATCTAATTAGGTTATTAGCACCTTAAGTTTATTTATTGTCCGTTCTAGCACTCGTTCAATTTTTTTTAATTGACTAGCATCATTTATATCTCAGTCTCTCCTCGCGTGTCCTCGTTCATCGCTTTCAGGTGGCGAGTTCGGCATAGGATGAAGAAATGGAGAAGAGAGCGAAACCCTAATAGCCGAACCATCGCCACTCCCCTCTCCACACTCCTTATTACGCCCAAATTCCCTGAAATTGCACGCAGGTTTAGAGCGAAGGTGGGAGATGCAGCGACGGTGGAATCCGAACTCGTCCAGCGACGAAGACGACGACCGTTGGCCGTGCCAAACCGAGCCGATGCTTAAGCGGCGGAGGAAGCTTCTAGTGGTAGATGAGGAGGAAGCGGACGATAGCGGCGGCGAGGAAGTGGCGGATGAGGATATGGAGGTGCTGAAGCCCATTGGGGAGGTCGTTAGGGTTTCCGGTTCGGGAGGACGGAAGATCAACCACTACAAGGCTTTTGATTTTGCAGGCAACATCTATAAATTGGTGAGCTTTGCCGCTTTGTTTTCCATCCAATTTTGGTTATATTGCTGTTCTTGCTGTTACTAACTTTCGAACTGGAATTGGTTGTGAGTGTCTACGGAATTTGTTGAAAGGTCATCTGTGTTCGTACACATTAGGAATTTTGGCTTGTGGTTGCAAATCCTGGACTCTTTGTATGCTTTGCTTTGGCTCTTAGGTTGCTTTTTGGATATATGATAGAAATTACCATACACTCAAGCTTTAGAACTTTGAAAACCATCTTGATTGCTAAGTTCCATTAGATGATATCCTATTTATTCTGATGTCATTTTCTGCAGGGAGATTCTGTATTAATGAGCCCCGAGAATGAAACACAGAAGCCTTATGTGGCAATTATCAAGGTAAATTCGTTTTAACCGTTCTTCACATGGAAATTCCTTTTAGTTGTATGATTTAAGCTGGATCTGACATTGCAGTTTCTTGGATAAGTGATATGAAAAAGATGCAACCCACATGTTTTCATATTAGCACTTTCATAAGTTAATAAAGAGAATAGATGAGAATGGATGATAAAACAATCTGAATACCTAGTTTACTTGTGAATAAAAGGACTATACAGCAATGGATGATAAAGCAATATGAGTACCCCACATGAAGTTTTATCGGTAAAGTTGTTACATTAGTTGTTTTCTTCAGTTTAATATTACTTTGTTGGAATTTTCTTATTTGCTTTTGCTTTTTGCTTGATAACCCAATAAAATTTGAGAGTTTATAATTTTTCCCATAGCAGAACTTGAATATGACTTTTTCTCCTCCATGTACCTCTAATGTTATTAGAGGTGTCTCATTTCTTCCTGCTTTTAGTTTAACAACTAATTGGAAAATGGTCAGTCATCATAACATCTGCTTTTAACTTCTTAGTTAGCAGCTTGTGGATTGCCTCTTACACCAGAAGCACTGGCTGCACTTCCCACCTTTAGTTCAATTACATTTAATGACGTAAATGATGAAAACTGTAAGCCTGAGGTTGCCAAAACTGGGTTAGGTTCATCTGCAGCAATGACAAGTGCTGTAGTTGCGGCATTGCTTCACTACCTTGGTGCTGTTAATCTTTTGTCATCAACTAGAAGTCCATGCAACAAAAGCAATAGCAACAAAGACCTGGACTTGGTGCATATTATAGCTCAAACTTCTCACTGCATTGCCCAAGGGAAAGTTGGCAGTGGCTTTGATGTTAGCTCTGCAGTTTATGGGAGTCAACATTATGTACGATTTTCACCTGATGTGATATCTTCAGCTCAGGTATTATATCGGATGCATGTTCAGTAACTTCTTTGATGTTTGTTCTTGGCTTATTGCTGTCTTATGAAGAGGCTATGGATTATCATGTTAACTCATGCTTCAACTTCTCTGGCTTTGAATGTTACAGGATAGTTTCCTTGCTAGTTTGAATGTTACAGGCTGTGTATTACCATTGGTGTTGGGCTTGCTTCCTACCCAATCGACACCGTTTGTCGTAGAATGATGATGACCTCCGGCGAAGCTGTCAAGTACAAGAGCTCCTTGGATGCCTTCAACCAGATCCTCAAGAGCGAGGGCGCCAAGTCACTCTTCAAGGGTGCTGGTGCCAACATCCTTCGTGTTGTTGCAGGCACTGGAGTCCTTGCCGGGTACGACAAGCTTCAGGTTATCGTCTTGGGCAAGAAGTACGGATCTGGCGGCGGCTAATTCTCATTAGATGATGATGACAAAGTCGAGAGGGGGCTGTCTTTTTACTATTTGATAATAATTTCTTTGGAACAATCTGAGCCTTTGCTTTTTGCCAAGGGTTTCGATACTCTCAAATTTCCTTGGAACAATTTCCTTGTAACTGTCATTCAGATCGAAGGAATCTGAAATTTTTGGATTGTTATTCCTCAAAGGGCTTTGAGTTTTATATATTTCATTTAGTGTACAGAGACCATTTTCATGTGCGCCATAATAATTTGAACACAATTTTTAGTTGCTTAGTGCTGTTGATTTCTTGGTATTAATTGATGTTTTCCTCTACATGTTTATAATTCTTTTGCCATCTTTCATAGGCCATACACATTACATCCAATCTACCATACAGTCAAAAATCTTTGATGTCACCACAAGTGATTGCATCAATGAAGTGTAATCACAAATGTGTCATCAGTGAATAAAAGTAGAATCGATGAAAATATATCGATATACAATTGATTAAATTAAAAAAAAATGGCATTAACCCATAAATATGAAAAAGTTGCATTACATTAAAGAAAAAATTGCATTACATTAAAGAAAAAATATTGCATTACATTGAAAAAGTTGCATTACATTAAAGAAAAAATTGTCATCAAAACGTTACCTTGAAAAAATATGGCATCACGAAAACATTACATTGAAAAAATATGGCATCACGAAAAAAAAAATATCATCAAAAAATTGATATCAAAAAAGTGTCATCAGTAGTCAACGGTAAAAAAAATGGCATCAATGGTCAATGTGGCATCACAGTAAACAAAAAAATATCAGCAAGATTTGAAAAAAGTGGCATTAAAAAAGTGTCATCAATCCATTTTATTATAAAATCAAACGATTTGATTAAAAAAATATCATCAAATAATTACACTAGAAAAATGGCATCAAAACACTGCTTTGAAAAAGTTGCATCACATTAAATAAAAAAATGTCATCTAAACATTACCTTGAAAAAATATGGCACCACGAATCAGTACCTTGAAAAAAAATATGGCATCAAACGATTTGATTAAAAAAAGTGAGATAAAATAATTACATTAGAAAAATGGTATCAAAACACTAATTTGAAAAACTTGCATCACATTAAAGAAAAAAAATGTCATCAAAATACCACTTTGAAAAAATATGGCATCATGGTAAAAAAACATATCATCAAAACATTGACATAAAAAAGTGTCATCAATAGTCAATAGTAAAAAAAAGGCATCAATGGTCCACATGACATCACAGTAAACAAAAATGTCATCAAAGTTTGAAAAAAGTGGCATCACATAACATAAAAAACGCTACTTTAAAAAGTGGCATCATATTAAAGAAAAAAAAAGTGGCATCAAAATTTGGCATCAAAACACTATGAAAAATGGCATCAATTGGTATTATTAAAAAAAAAAAAACGAAAAAGTCAACGGTCAACGAAAAAGTCAACGGTCAATGTTGACCGATTGGGAAGGGTGTTAGCCTACCTAATAAAATTAATTTGGGTGCTAATTATTTAATTAAAGGTTCAAAATAAGTTATTTAGTAAAAACACCCAAAAAAAAATTGAACTGAATTTTGAAGTTGTCAATTTAAATATCTATCTATCTATCTATCTATCTATCTATCTATCTATCTATCTATCTATATATATATATATATATATAAAAGAGGCTTTTTTGCCCATTTAATGTCCAATTGAAAGTCAAACCACATTTGTTAAAAAAAAGGATAAACCACCTAATTTATAATAATAATAATAATAATAACATATAAAAGAGGTTTTTTTGCCCATTTAATGCCCAATTGAAAGTCAAAACACATTTGTTAAAAAAAAAAAGATAAACCACCTATTTATAATAATAATAATTTATTTTTATTAATTTCAATATAACATAGTAATAAGTTTAGAATCTATCTATCTATATAACATATAAAAGAGGTTTTTTTGCCCATTCAATGCCCAATTGAAAGCCAAACTACCTTTGTTAAAAAAAAAAATAAACCACCTAATTTATAATAATAATAATAATATATTTTTATTAATTTCAATATTTTTCAAACATAATTAAGGATATTATTTATTTATTACGTAGAAATAAGTTTAGAATCTATCCTAATGAGAGTAGATGAAAATATAAACAAAAAAATTAGAAAATATTTAAGATTAAAAATAATTAAAATGTATTTATTCAGAATAGCCATTTTCATTAAAAACAATATTATGAATCATAATAGTTCATATAAATTTGCATAAACATCGATAATTTATTTTATTAAAAAAGATCTCAAATTGTAAGAATTAACTTATAAAAGAAGTTTTTTGCTTGATAAATTTATTAACTAAATGTCTCATCGACAATTAGAGAAAAAAAAATAGATTAACAACAACGACAACTACACATCTGTTTAGATTAACCATTTTAAAATTAATATATAGCACACAACATAATATATCATAAAATTTACAATTTTGCACAAATATTGTCTTTCTTTATTTAAAAAATCAATATCTTAAATTTTAATAATGAATAGAAACAAGGAAAATGTTAAATTGCATAATATTTGTGATATTAAATATAAATATGAGTATAAAATCAGAAAAACTATACATACATTTTATAATAATTTAGCGGTTAATGTTAACTATAAAAAAATCTTAATATATTTGTATAAAAACTTTTCAATTGTAATATATTATAAAAATCAATCATATAATATGAAATATTATTATATATAATTTATATATAAAAAATTAGTCTCGTGCGTAGGACGGGCTAAAACCCTAGTTTAATTATGCATGTTGCAATGCATGAGTATTTAATTATGCATGTTGCAAATTAAGATTAATGAATAATACAAGGGAAAACTAGTTAAAATACCCCCACCTTTGGGGGTATGGTAAAAATATATCCTCAACTTTAAAATGTAATAAAAATATCCCGACCTTTGCGGGTAGTGGTAATATATTACCACAAGTTTTTTCATGAGTCAATAATGCTTACAAGGCAGCCTACGCGCATTTTTTACAAGAGTTTTCTTGAACAGTGTCCTTAGGAAAAAATAAAGAGTTGGACCAGGTTCATACCCAACGCCTTTTTCCTCCCTCATATTTTCTTCCGTGGACCGTGATCGCATCTTGAATTGTCTTCCAGGTCGTCCAGGTAGCTCATGGTTCCTCTTCAATGTCAGTCTTCATCCCTCATGGTCGACTATCTTGAGTTGTCTAGCTCACATCTTCTTCCCCTTTGATTCGTTCACGGATTTGGGTGGGTAAGTTTTTTTCCCCCTCTTCGTTGTTGTTGTTGGTTTAGTTTGTTGTCGGTTTGGTGCTATGAATAGTCGTGTTGTGTTAATTTGAGGCAATTTTGACTAGATTAGTTGCTTGGTTGAATCAATGTCGTTTTTCGGGTTTAATTTGTTATCGTTTTATTTTTTTCTTAAGGAAATCGATCAAGAAAACCCAATTTTAGTGTTAATTTGTAAAACAAAGGCTTCCACGTATGTTGTTTTGTCAAAATAAATCCACGTAGGCTGTCTTGTCAGCATTTTTTACCCGTGAGAAAACACAAGGTAATATATTACCACCACCCACAAAGGTCGGGATATTTTTATTACATTTGAAAGTTGAAGATATATTTTTGCCATACCCCTAAAGGTGGGGGTATTTTAATTAGTTTTCCCATAATACAATTATGATAGTCCATATCCACACCTTAAACAACTCATAATTAATATATAGTTGGTCGTTAGAATATATGAATGTTTGAATTGGCTTAAGAAATAGAGGATGTTTACATTAGAGGTATTCATTTAATGTTTGAATTGAACTCTTATCAATACCTCTAATGCTAACATTCTTGATTTTTTTAAGCCAATTCAAACATTCATATATTCTAACTATATACTTCATCCGTTAATTAAAACATGTCGTTTTAGAAAGTAAATCTTGTTAAGAAAAAATTATAATTTTAGGTATTTTTTCCTCCACTTTTCGAAATTGTCCTTGTAATGATTAGATAGTTGTTAGTTATAGTTTTTTAGAAAGTAAAAAAATAGAGTAATAAATACGGGCATAAGTGTATTTTTGTTTGTTTTCTTAATAGGTGTGTAGATTTTTAAAATGATAAATTTTAATTAACGGATGAAGTATTAATTATGAGTTATTGAAGGTGTGGGTATACAGTGTCATAATTGTATTATTCATTAATCTTAATTGAATATTTGATTGATTACTAATTTTAAAATGGTAAAAAATTCATCTAAAATTAGCAAAAATGATTTTGTGTAAAATATAACCTTCATAAACCATCTAAAATTATTAAGAAGATAATCTCTTTTTTATTGTTCAACATTCCAAATAATTAAGTATTTATTTTTAAAAAAAAATTGTTGAATATATAGAACTAACCAATTTTTTCGGGCTAACAAAACTATGTAAATCAATTAAACTAACAAATCTAAAAATCTAAAGTTGGATTATGTTAATTAATAAAATTCGATTTATCAAATTAAAGAGGGACCCACCAGTAAGTATAAACCAGTGAAATTATAGAAGTCTATGGGGATGTGACATTAGTCTTTGGCCGCGATGTGACGTTTTTAACATATGACTATCATGTATTATCTTAAGAAGCTATTGTAGTTTATTATTCGCACGTTGGGCGGGGTATTGATATAAAAAGGCAAAATTGCAGAAAACCACCCTTTAAATAGAGTGTTTTACGGGAAATCACCCCTTAAAAATGAAATTGCAGAAAACCACCCATTAAAACCATTTTCTTTGCAAAGTCACACTCATCACTAAATTTCCGTTAATTGAATGTTAAAGTGTGTGAAAATTAAATTATACCCCTTGTTTTTATTATTATTATTTTACTTCATTCAATTGGTATTAATTAATTTTTACCTTTTAATATGTTTTTCAAAATTAAAAAACTGTATAAAATATCTTTTTTATGTATAATTTCATACCTATTAGCGGGTGACTGGTATGACTTTGCTAAGAAAATGGTTTTAACGGGTGGTTTTCTACAATTTTAGTTTTAAGGGGTGTTTTTTCGCAAAACACCCTATTTAAAGGGTGGTTTTCTACAATTTTGCCATATAAAAATTGGTTTTATATACATGTAGCCCATTACTTATTATACAAAATTTGAAGTATTAATTATTTAGTTAAAATATAAGTATGAATTATATAGTAAAGAATTATAATTTTAAGTTATCTAGATCTACATTTTAAAATATAATATAATATACATAGAAAAATATTTAGGGAAATTTACATAAAACCACCCTTTAAATATGGGTATTTTCACTTAATCACCCCTTGAATTTAAAATTATATAAAACCACCCTTTAAATGGTATTGTTTACAACTCACCAGCCCTTTATCTATTTTTGTTAATTTATCATTAAATATATTATATTTTAATATTTTTAAACTCAAATTTGATTATAAATATATTCAAAATTTTAATTTAAGAGTTCGACTATATTTTAGGGATTATTTAATTTATTTTAAAAAATAATAATAAATATAGCCTAGAATTATTATCTTAATTTATGTTTGAAAAAGTTTGAAAATAGTAATTTATATAATGCTTTACAAATTTATAAATATTTTCAAGCATAAATTAAGATAATATTTCTAGTCTTTATTTATTATTATTTTTTAAAATAATTAAAATGATTCCTAAAATATAATCGAGCCCTTAAATTCAAATTTTGAATATATTTTCAATCAAATTTGAGTTTACAAATACTAAAAATATAATATATTTAATGATAAATTAGAAAATGGATGAATGGGTGGTGAGTTGTAAACAAATACTATCATTTAAAGGGTGGTTTTCTGTTATTTTGAATTTAAGGAGTGGTTAAGTGAAAACACCCATATTTAAAGGGTGGTTTTCTGTAAGTTTTATAAATAATCATTGTATTTTATAAATATTTTTAAAAATATCCAAATTTTATAAATAATAATTGTATTTTAATTTTTCCTTAATAAATAAGTTAGATTGGACAAAATAGATAAATATATTAATGGAAACAAAACATTTCAAAATTATAAAGGAATGGTGCAAAAAAAACACTTAACCACACTTATTATGGGATTGTTGCTCAAGTTATTAGCTAGGTCAGTCATCCTCTTTCTTTCTCAGTATTGGCTGGCACGGTACGGTACCATGGTAAATTTTGTATTACCACGTATCCGCGTACCGTACCGATACTATTCGGTATGGAATTTTTTGTACCACGTACCAAACGTTAGTACATGTAACCGAAATTGTTGGTACCGAAACTATCGGTTACCGAATATCGATATCGTGGTAACCAATGACACAATTTTCATTCATCAATATACGGTTTATGCTTTGTGGTACCGATGACATATTTTCAAGATAACGAACAGCGGTACCGATGGTATCGATGACATATTCATCAATTTACCGGTGCTACTTGCTATTTGTTAAACATGTTTTATTTTATTTAAAAAAAAATACATATATTCGGCAGTGTTCTAAAAATCGCGCCTAGGCACCGCCTAGGCGCCGCCTGGGCGCTAGGCGGGAGGGCACCTAGGAATTTTTAAGCCTAGGCGGCCTTCTAGGCGGAAATCCGCCTATGCACCGCCTAGTCCCACCTAGACTCCGCCTAGTCCCGTCTAGGCGCCGCCTAGCCTAATGATTATTCAATTTTAGCTTCTAGGCACGTGATTAGTCGACTTAAGGATTTTTTATCCCCTAAGTCAGGATTTATTTGTCATTGAGTCGAACCTTTTGTTTTAGATTTTAGGAGGTTTAGAGTTACTGGTCGGATGCGTACTTTTTGCGTTTATTTACTTTAGTGTTAGTTAAGCATCGTAAATTTGGGTTTATGAGTGATATTATGAATTATTATTACATTATATGAGTTATTGACATGTGGTATGTGTTAAAATATAAGGAAATAAGCTAGTTTGTTCTAAGTCCGCCTAGGCGCCGCCTAGGCACCCGCCTTACCGCCTAGGCGCTAGGCGGCCACCCACCGCCTAGCGGCCGCCTAGCGCCTTTTAGAACATTGATATTCGGTACCGACGGTACCACGATATTTGGGTTTACCATACCGTGTACCATACCGACTAATATCGGTACCAAGATTTCAGTTACCGACTTAGTCGGTTACCGACTACTTGGTACCAAAGTCTTGTTGATACGGTTGGTAATCGATTGGTACGGTAATTTTTCTACCACCGTCCAACCCTACAGTATCACCATTTTGTTAGGCAAGCCATGCACCAACATCACCACCCACCTTGACCCCTGTTGAAGTCGCCTCCACCACACTTCCTCCGAGCACCACCTCCTTCACCTTCTCTTCCTCCTTCCTTGTTGCCGAGCACCACACCTCCACCCCTCCTGTTCTGAGCTAGCTTTGCCGCTTAGAAAATCAATATTAATAAAAAACTGAAATAATTAAATTAAGAGAAATCATTCATAATTAAGCTTCTTAATCAATATCCTATGCTCTAAAGATATAGGATATATATTTTAATTTATTTTTATTTCAACCCTAATCACTTTCTCATTTAGAAGATTCGGATAATCATTTAGTTTTGGAAAATGTTACAAATTTAGGAAAGTCTCTATTTTTTCTATTGTTTTCCCATTTTTTAGAGTGAGTTAGGGAATTTGTTGCACCAAATAAACAAGTCTTCAAAATCCCAAAAATAGGAAATCTTTTATAGATGTTTTAAGAGTCTTAATTTTTGTTTAAATTAATCCTAATAATTCACATGGTCAATTTTTCACTAAGCATACAATTATGATATTGGTTGGAGTCGATAGGTTTTTTCCCCTTGAAAACAGTATGTTAACATCGACTTGTAACTATAGTATATCTTTTCAAACTTTCAGGTCTAACTTTGGTTTGAATTTTATTTTACTAGTACTCTAAAATATGTCATTTGACTTTTTAGTTTTCATCCTTCATTTTAAAAAGTTAAAAACTATATAGTCATTTTTGAAAAAAAAATTACAACCTAATATTTATTAGTAATAAGTATTGAGTTGTAAAAAAATTAAGAAAAAATATGATATTTCATACAATTTTCGACTCTTTTAAATGGATATTGAGAAGACAAATGACATATATTTTGAATTTGAGGAAGTATGATTTACTATTCAACTAGTTTACGTCCACAATAAACTTATCTCTAGCTATATTCTATGATTAAAGAAGTTAATACGAGAAAATTTTCGACTCTTTTATTTAAAGAAATTATGCACAAGGTGCTGGTTATATACTAGTTAAGTATCTAAACTAGACTGTGAAAACTCAAATTGAACTCTTAAAGTTATGGGTTTGAAGTTTGAACAAGTTATTTTTGACCGGGGCTGAAAATGATCTTAATCCAACGGCCCAATACCTACAACAACGGCCCACAAGTCACGTATTAAAAAAAATGGAAATTTCGCGAGGTGTCCTGATGTATTATAATTTTCGCGAAGTATACAACTCTTTTGTATATTTCGCGTGATACCCCTAAGGTTTTGATTTTTTTCGTGTCGTGCCCTCGGGGTTAAATTTTAACGGATGGATAGTTAGTCCGTCACTTTTGTAATTAAAAAAGAAAAAGAAAGAAAGAAGACTTGAAAGAAAGCAGAGAGAGAAAGCGGAGAGAGAACGACGCGAGGAAGAAGCCCTTCCAATCCTCGCATTATCCGACCCGATTCACTGTTCCTTTCATCAATCCACTCTGTTTTCTGATCTGGGTATCGATTAGTCTTCGTTACTAAACACCAGCTATGGCCGCTTCTGGGACTGCAAGGAAGAGGGAGAGATAGAATCCTTGCAGGGTTTGCGGCCACTACCATAAGTATGGGGAGGCCGAGGTTTGCGGCCACCGTATGCCGGCGGCTTCCGATCGCTCCTCGATCCAAGAAAGTAGGGGTGGGCACGGGACGGGACGGGACGGGATTGAGCCGGGACGGGACTCGTCCCGCAAAATTTTTACGGGACGGGATTGACACTTTTTTTTCGGGACGGGATGATGTCTGGACGGGACGGGATCGGGACGGGACGGGCCTTGTCCCGCAAATAAAAATAATAAAATATTATATAAATTTGCAAAGTGAAAAATGCTTTCATAATTCATTAATTTGTATAATATGTTGAATACGGTATTCTTCTCAACTATATTATTCAATAATAATAGTATTATTATTATTAATATTAATATTATAATACTATTATTAATTAATACAATGATTGTATAATTAATTATAATGTTCAACATATTTGGCTACATTATATTACTAGATCGGGACGGAAAGGGATTGAGATGAGATTCACCAGATACTGTCTCATTATCGATTGATAGTTGGGAAGAATACCGTATTTAGCTATTTGCCTCTTGTAGCTCTAAATGGGTATAATAATAATAATAATAATAGTAATAATAATAGTAATAATAGTAGTAGTAGTAGTAGTAGTAATAATAATAATAATAATAATAATAATAATAATAATAATAATAATAATAATAATAATAATAATAATAATAATAATAATGCCACGTTATAATTAAAAAAAATATTACTTATTTTTATTGTTATTATTATAAAATAATTATAATTTACAAGAAAAAAATATAATATGGTATAATAATAATAATAATAATAATAATTTTATTATAAAGTAATATTATTATTAAATTATATTATAATATTATATAATAATAATATTATTATTATAATCAATTATTATTATAAATTGAAAATCATCATTATAATTATAAATAATATTTGCTCAAATAATATTATTATTATAAACAAATATTATTATTATTATAAATGGAAGATTATGATTATGATTATAATTATAATTATAATATTTGCTCAAAATAATAATACTAATAATATATTATTATTATTCTATAATATTGTTATTATTATAATAATATTATTATTGTTATTATTAATAATAATATATTATAATAATATTATTATTATTATAAAAATTATTATTATTATTATTATTATTATTATTATTATTATTATTATTATTATATGCGGGACGGGACGGGATTTGCGGGATCCCACCGGGACCGTCCCGCGTTTCGTCCCGCATAATTTTTGCGGGACGGGATCGGGACGGAATTCGCTATTTTGTCCTAAATCCCACCGGGATCGGGACGGGATCGGGATTTGCGGGATTTGTGCCCACCCCTACAAGAAAGTGTCTTTGGGACGGAGATTCTGCCAGACGAAACCTTCCTATGATTGAATTGGACGACAATTTGACCAAGGAGAATGAGATGGGGAGAGAAGGGAGCCTTTGGAGTTCCGATTAAGGACAAGGAAATATAAAATTAATATTAGTAATATGTATCTATATATATCTATATATAAACTACTTTAATTGCTTTTTCAACCAATGAGTTTAATTCAAAACATTTAATTATCTAAACTTTTACTATTATTTTATAATATTAATTTAATATATCACTAAGCTTTTATTTATAAAAAATCACTACATGGCGTGGGGATATAATATCATGGGTGTTGATAGATACACCCCAAATCCAAAGGTAAAAAATGCACGTCCTTAACGACGTGCAACCCTTCTGACTAATTAGCGTTTTAAAAAAATTAATTAACCCCTTTTAACCATGCACGTCCTTAAGGACGTGCATGATTTGGGGTGTACGTATATAGCGAACACGAATATCATTTCCTTTTTTTATGATAATTAACATATGCTTTTGGTAAGTCAACTATCGCCTAAAATAGCTTAATTGATTTGATAATTATTATAATTATAATTCATATTCATATTGTTTTTAGGATAACATGTACACACTTTCAATATTACCTAAATATATAAATATCTACTTTGCTATCCAATATCTAATGTAATATATACTTTTTATTTCTTTTTCACTCATTTACCCATTTTTTAATGCACGATAATTCAAATGGTTAGTTTAATTTGTAATGTATATCCGCTTATGAAATATTTCAATATGATTACATCTTTATGACAAGAGCAGTTGCCTTGGCTAAACAGTTTGTAGGCGTTTATGAAATCATCCCAACCGTTTACATACTACGTATTATACACTTTACTTTATTATTTTCTAACCGCTAATATACATGTGTATTTTTGTCAGTAAATTTTTGGTATTATTTAATATTCACAACTTTACTATTCAATTGTGCGCCATTGACGCGGGTATATGACTAGTTTAAGGTTTGTACTCTGTAGGCTGCAAAGCATTACGTAAGTGGGCAAGTCTCCATTGAAACTGCACACATGGTTCTTCATGATAAGGTGCAATGTGACTAGTTGCTGTTGGTTTCTGCTAGTAGGGTGCATATCATGAAAAGTGCTGATTGAGAATGGCGGTATCACTATCAATAGTACTCAAATAGGGTGATTAGTGCATTAAGTGTAGATTGGGATTACAAGATTTAGGTGTTTTAGATTAGCATGTGGTCCAAGATGGCTTTAAATGGTTATACAAAACTTAGTCTTTTGTGACAGTTGATCTTGTATGAAATTTGAATGTGCCATTTTTGGTGAACCTTGTGTTTGACTTCTTGAACATCAATTTGTTTCGTCGTTGATAAGCTTACCCGATATTTTACTTGAGGCGACCACTGGTGAGTAGGGCTGTTATATGAACTGAACAGCTCGAGCTCGGCTCGGGATCAGCTCGAAAAAGCTCGACTCGATCTCGCTCATTTATTTAAACAAACCGAGCTTGAACAAGATTTTAAGCTCGGTTGAAAGCTCGGCTCGTTCGAATAAAGCTCGAATTCTATGGAATTTCTAAAATTTCCTTTAAGTTAACATGTCAATGGCCGGACCTGAGATTTTTAATGTCCGAGGCGAGATTTTAAAATAGGGCCCTCTACTATTTTCAATACTAACAATGCGAAATCTGGTTTTTTACCAAACATGACGTGTGTAGGAGCTTCGAGAAATAACTGGCGAGAATGACCTTTAATAGGGAAAAAAAATTGAGAGACTTGATGGATGCCAAGCAGTTCTTGTAATTAAGTGCACTTTCTTTGTTGATCTGGTTTCTACCTTCTATGGGTAGTTTTGTAAGGATCTCTTTTCTTCGTACGTGCGTAGTCTCAGACTCTTACACGGAAGAGCTCTCTTTGAGTTTTACAGCTTACAAACTTATTTTTGCACTTTGAATCTTTCATGAATATTGCTATTTCTTCAAGTGACTTATGGTACGGGGAAGGGAAACAATGTATTGGATGTAAATGATGGAAGACTAAATAATTATTAAATACCTGCATTTGTGATTGTCAATTTGAATCTAATGCAGCACACCACAAAAGTTATATTTTGACTGCATCGAGTTTCAAAGAACAAGAAAAACAGTGTCTTTTTATTTTTTGAACAAATAATGAAAAAACAATGAAAAAACATTGTCTTTTTATTTTTTGAACTAATAATAAAAAGAATGTCTTTTTATTTTTTGAAATAATAATGAAGATAAACATAAACCCGAAATTGGAGGCAAAGAGCTTACAAAAAAAAAGGCGTTAAACAGGGGTGTTCAAAATTCGAACCTGGGTTTGGTCTGCAAAAACAACTGAAATTAATCCATCCCGTTACCACTGAGCCGAATCATCCTTTTGTGTCAAAATCCACTTCACTTTTATGTATTATAAACAAACAAGTACTATGGCCCCTTGAGCTGATTGGGCCCGAGGCGAGCGCCTGTTGGGCCTCGCCTCAGGTCCGGCTCTGCATGTCATAACCAAGTAGAACTACTTAAAGCTCGAAAAAAGCTTGAACATGCCAAGCTCGGCTCGAATAACACCCCTACTTGTGAGTTGTGTATATAACGTTATTTGCAAAGGATGAATACAAACTGACACAAAATTGAGGTGCAAAGAAATAACTTCCACATTACGTTGAGTAAAACTCTAAAAATTCATTACATAATACTGTGTGAATTAGGAATAATAAAAACAAACTAACACTACTATCTTGCATCGATTAAACCCTAACAATGAGAACAACAAGATACTATTATAAGGATTCAAATCTTTACTAATAATCATTCGGATGATTATGAACACTGAATTGAACCTCCCTGTACTTCTTGTAGACATTCTTTCCGATTGGATGTTGCTTGAGATCTTCAAGGATCCGAGATAAAACCTGTCGAAGCTGCCTATCAAGGTTTTGAACATCTAGTGACTCCTGACACTAAAGAAAGACGAAAAGGATAATCATTTAGCGAGGGGTCAAGGAAGAGATGATGCATCAGTATTGAGAAACTAAGTGCTTACCCATGTTGATGAGAGCGCGCTTTGTAGGACAAAGTTACCGAATTTGTGGCAGGCGAGTTCAAGCATGCCTTGACTGCTCAATCTAAGAAGCTCCTCCATAACAATCTTCTTGGTTGATGACATACCGAAGCACATCTCCACCAGATGCGAACCTTGTTTCTGCATCGCCAGGCTCAAGATAGCACACCTTAGCCGCTCTACTATCTGAGGGGTGTAAGCCGGATGCTTCCTTGAGATTGCGTATTGCACCACATAACTCCTACAACAAATTCACGGAGATCTGAGGCATTGTTGCTGAGAGAGAGAATGAACTAATGTGAAGAGACCAAAAGTGTCCCACATACCCATAGTTGTCATGAGCTAGACCTGAACAATTCACAGCGATACTCGCGAGTACTTGGTCCTTGAAGCAGCTCTCCATGAGGGGAATGCAGTCATTCAGGCAAATGCAACTGTGTTCATTCGCGGCCAGTGTCACGCAGTGCTCAATCATCTTAGTACTTAGAACCGCATTTTGGGCAAAGCTCAGTTTCTTGAAGCACTCTTTGATGACACGCCTGCCTGATGCGTCGCAAGCCACTTGAGGAAACCCGCAAGCCAGCGTGCTTGTTAGTTCATCCATGGTGAGGCATGAAGACTGCATCGTCCGAATGAATTTCTGGAGTGTCAATTGTTAAAGAAATAGTAATTCTCTAATATTAGATTAGTGAAAGAAAACAAACAATCACCTATTATAAGAAAACTAAAATGGGAGGAGAGATTGTTACAACCCTCCAATATTAGATTGTTGCAAGCCTATATAAATGAGAAAGTTTTCATTTGTAAAATATCCAATCCAAAAACACAGAGAGAGAAAAGCTTAGTTTAAAGCATTAAACAGAGAGAAGCTTTCGGGGGAATTTTCTGCGTAAAATTCCAGAGTGTAGATTTGGGTGTGGGTGTCAAGTAATTTAGTTGTAATCAGGTTATCATTCTATTAAAGTTTTGCGGCAGATTAGAAACATCTTGTGTGTGTGTTTTCTATCATTGTCATTCTCATTATTCTGATTTTCGGGAAAGTTGAGCGTATTTTTCCCAACAAATGACCTGTTGAAACACCAATTCTTGACTATAGTCTATAAACATTATAGTATCATAGTACTAATCTTTATCTTACCCATCTTTATTGCAGGCATAGCGCAAAAGGGACGCGGGATCCGACTTAAAAGCTTCGAGCATGGCAAGACATCTGGCGTAGTTCTCCGGTGTCAACGACGAAGACGGGTTGTCATTGTCAGTCATCGGAGTCTTACCCTCCCGCTGCATTCTGAATCTCAACTTTGGCTGTTTTTTTTTTTTTCTAATTGGGAAGAACAAGTAACGGCCGGTTTTAGAAATTAAGGATTGAGAGAGGTAAGTTATGAATTTATATATTATGGAAATACAACACTGATTCTATTAAAACTAAGCGTAATTTTTGTTTTATATTTAATCAAAATAAGATAAAATTATATCTTGAAAATATATCACAGATACTCGTATAGATAAAATTTTCCTTCTACCCGAAATCTTACCTAATAATAAAAAAAAAAGTATAGAAAAGATTTTTCTTTCCCTTTCATCGACCTTGCTCTCTATCTCTCCCACTTGCCCCTTTTTCGCTCTCTCCGTTCATGCTCCTCCCTCGGATGTTGGTGCTTGGTATGGGCTACATCGGTCAGTTCTTCGCCAATTAGGAAAAAAAAAAAAGTCAAAGTTGAGATAGAGTGGTTTTTGGCAAACAAAAACTATAAAATGTGGTTTTTTTGCAATATTGAATTTAAGAGGTTTAAACATTTTCTAAAATAGAAAAGGACTGGCTATGTAATTTAGCGGATTTTATCTTGTCATTAGTCCTCTTGTGATCTAGCCAATAGCCTCACTCAATAAACTATGATTAACTTTAAGTTTTCTCAATAAGCCCATTTGCACCAAAACCCCACAATGAAAGAAGTTGAAGAGTCCAATGAAACTCAACCAAAATTTTCAGGTCGTATTTATTATTGACAAAAATCAGAAACCTCAAGTTTATGTGTAGTTGATGACCGAAAATAAAAAAAACATCTAATTTACTTCCTTCCCTGAAAAAACCAAGGGAATTTGCAATTTACTCTCTCATCAGCTTTGGGTTGTTATTCAAGCTCGGCTCAAGTCGAACAGGCGAGTATTGGTTGCTCATGTTCAGCTCGTATAAACACATAGGCAAGCCTTAGATTCAAGTTTAAAACTATATTCAGAACTAGCTTGTTTAGTTAAGTAAATGTGTTAAAATAGACTTGAAATAACACAAACCTAACATGGTTATCTAGGAGAAAATTTGTAAATTCCGCAAAATTTGAGCTATTCGAGTTGAGCTCAAGCCGAGTTTCCATTTAAATAGCCGTTGAAGACAGCTACTTGAGCATGAAAAACAATGCACCAAGATTTGTTACATATATAGTTAGCTATTGAAGACTTCATTGCAGGTAATGTAATAGCTGAAAGAAAATATAATTTCTGTGAGCTATGTACTGTGATCTTCTAACCTATACAAACAGGAAAACAAGAGGGCCAAGCTACAACAGTCCTCAGTATCCCAAATCCAAAACGAGGCGCTCCAAACCGAAAACTGAAAGTGATGGAAGCTATATAGTTGCGAAATTGCCTCTACTTGCTACAAAATACGTATGCTTTTGTCCTTCGGCAAGGAATCATGGCAGAGGTGACCTATTGGAGGTAGCTCATGGATGGGTTTAGAGAGCTACTTTTAGCACTCGTCTGAAGCGATGCGAAACTCGAAAGTGGAAGAAGCTCAGCCTGTGGGAAGAACCCATTCGACGGCACATCAAGTAGGAGATCCTGCTCACTGCTCTCATCATCAGCATACTGAAAGGTATCAACCATGAGTTGTTGACCCTCAGTGGGTGGAGCAAACTGGCTTCTGGGACTTAAGTATGAGCCATTGCTGTTCGATGTTTCCTTGGTTGCAGACCCGGCTTTCATGAGAACCTTTTTAGGGATTTTTATTGTTGTTCGGATCTCTGCCATAAAGAGATTATTTAGTATATATCATTAAATAATTGTTCTAAATAATTGCTCAAGAAAACAATTTTTATTTAAGTGTAAACAAGTCTAATGCTAATAACTTGAATACAAGCACCAGCTACTGCCGAAGGCCATATATGTCCTATTGCCCAAGGTTCAAGTGTGTAAGACTAAGAGCTACAAGCTGAACAAGCAAATTTGGTTTCGACTCTCAGCATAAGAAACTAGAAAAATCTTATGCAATGATGGTTGTTTTTGAATAAAAGAAAAAGGAAAGAGTAGTGATAAATAACCTGTCTTGTTCTGGTTCAGTAATCTCTTGGTGCTTCCTAGATTTTCTGATAAGCTAGACTTGGCTTCTGATGCGACTAGATGCTCGCTATCATCATTAATCAATTTGCTATCCTGTAAATGCACAAAAACACCAATGCTTTTGTGTTATTTCTGTTAAAGGAAGCACGGAAGGATTTATGGAATGCTGTAAAGAACGCAAGTTCTAAATACAACCTTAAGTTTACTATATAGTTCCAACCATTTGGACTTGGGCAGATTGGGCACTGTAAGCTTCTTCAAAGTTCTGAAGTCTTCAGCTTTAATGCTTGAACTGAAGCTACTAACGACACCGTCTGAAAGTAACTTCTGGAATGAAGAGATGTTCTCCTTGAAGGAGGAGCTACCAAACATGCTTCTAAGACTGCACGTGCAACAATGATATGAAGTAAGAAAATAAAATGTACTCATTTGATATGGCTGTACTTTTTATACGATTGGTTGTGATGAAAGTATTCAATAGTTTAGATCAGTTTCAAGTGCATAAAAAACAAAATCTTAGCAGACTTCTTTACTTGAAACAGAAATATTTGCACACCATTGTCTCAATTGCCATGAAAAATCTTAAGAACACATGAATTATATAGAGCACCTTCCAGGAAGCTGGGATGTATCAGATGAAGGAAGGTATTTGAACAACTGTTGTTGCTCCTCGCTTGTCAAATGCCCCAATAGTACCTCAAAGTTAATAACATCCTGTACAAATAGAGAAGATTGCACTAAGTTTGAGGCCAAAAATTTCTTCCTGATAAAAAAGAACAGGAATAGCTTGAATTATAGGCAAAAATGTCTCTCTGTGACAATTTAGCTATATTTGGAAGGAATTTCATGATCACAAGTTTCAACATATCACATTATTGATCGTATGTCATATAATATTTTTGTACGTCCAAGGGACAAAGCTAAAGGTAACATCTGTACACAACTAGGCATGTCTTGATGTCAATGAATGAAGAACTTATTGTTGTAAAAAAAGAAGGGCCTTTTGAATTTCTCTGGCACAATCATGGAAGTTGAAACTCACATTCAAGTCTATATCACATAGTGGGGAGTTGCGATTCCAAAAGTGCTGCATTTTGTCATGGATGGATCTATCCCTGCAATTTGAACAGGGTTACTATTTGCAGCAAACTCTTATTTTCAAACTTGAAGGAAACTGAAGCACTAATGGACACAAAAGATTGTTTAAATAACTGACGGTGTGAAGGCAAAAGTCATCAAAATTTTCATTCCTACTACCAGGATTGCAGGATAGCATATGAGATCCTGATGAAACTGGCGATTTCACGCAGAAAGAACAATGCTTTAGGAGGAATACCTCTTTGCCGGTTCCTGCTGCAGTATTTGGCGGCTAGGATTCTTAAAACTCTCACTTCCATGATAATGAATGGTGTCACCCTTCAAGTCCTTACGCCCAAAGAGAGGGGCAGACTTTGAGTAGGCTTCATTTACCACATAAGATTTATTTTCAACCGAAAGAGAACTTGATTCAGATTCTTCTTCCCGAACCAAGGAACTTGGATGTTTCATTAGAACACTCCCATGGCCTATTTCAACGGACACCATAGGTGTATCACTCTCAAAAAGCAACTCTTCCTCGTAAGTCCCAGGCAAGTTAGAAGATTGTTGTTCATACAAAATAGCACACAAATCCTGGGTGAGCTTCTCAACTGAGGATGGCTTCTGACGAGATACAAGGGTCCTCTTCTTTGATGGTACTTGTGCCTCCCATACGATTGATTGAGCTGGACCTGGAGCATCAACCAACTAAAGAAGTTAGTACAAAGTAAACAGGTTTGAAAGTGTAGCAGTGCACAATTTACAGCAAATTGAACCAGTGATCCATATTGGTGATGCACAACTATCTCTATAATCCTAAAACAAGTAACTAGTTCAGCAAGATGCCAGTTGTTAATATTGTTCTTTGTAGACATATTCCTTTGTATAAGAATTTTCTATTTATAACATAGGGGCAGTAAATGCAAAAAAAATTGGAAGGTGGTACAGGCCCTAGATTGAAGAGTTGCCCAAAAGATTATTCTACAGCATGAAGCATAAAATGCAAACAAAAGGGTAGTTGCAATAGCAAAGATAACTGCTTTCTACTGTATTATCCAAGGAAAGGAACAAGTGTCTTGAACTGAGTACCAATTCTTCTACTACTGCTAAAATGTTTGTTGGGGGCCTTGAGGCATGTGACTTTCTGAATCACATCCCCAAATCCCAAAAATGGCATTCATATTCTTCCACCTGACTAGAATATCCTATCCTTTTGGTGAGAAACAACATTGTGATCTGTCAGTGTCGTTCTTCACTCTAATACAAAAAACATATTAGAGTGCAATGGAAAGCCCAACCTGTCAAATCACTGGCATCTGCACTAAACTGAGCACAGCTCTCAGAGTTTGATACAGCTGAACCAGAACTTGATCTGTTGCTGGTGTCTTCATCTATGCTCTTTTGAAATCCCTGATTGTAGTCCAAAGTGCTCCTTCCGACAACAATCTTCTCATGACTTAGCTTTCTTTTGTTCAGCTTTTCGTCTCTCTTTTTCAGAGATATAGTCCTCACTTTTGAAACCCTGTGATCCTCATAATCATCCCCTTCGGCTCTGGCATGTATAGGGATATAATTAGCCAGTGTTCCCTTGGTTCTCCACCGTGATCCACATGCATTGCAAAGTACAGGTTTTTCTGTAGGCCCGTTGCGCCAGAGTGGGGTACCTGTGACAGCACTCAATATCAGCAAGCGATCATAGGACATCAGCTTCAAACAAAAAGGTAGTGAGGATCAAAGTAAGAGCATACAAACATGGGGAACTTATCCAATGTTCAAACATGCTTTGAAAAGCCCATACAGGAATAAATTGAAATATTGGAAGTTTCTGGATCATATGCTATTCAGACCTAAGAAGATGGCTGACCTTGTATTTACGAGTAATAAGTAAACATCTGTCAAACATTACAATGTTATATCTACTTGTTGAGATCAACATAATCCATATTCTATGAGAAGTTAATGAGAAAGGATTACAAATTTACAATGGTATCCGGACAATCAGACACAACAACAACAACAAAAATAACCTCTACTAAGCTCAGCTCAGCTCACACCTTCTAAAGCTTTTGTTATACAATTTGAGCACTTGAGTACACTACAAATTATAAAAGACACTGCCTTTTAGTTTATAAATTTAGTAGCCAGCTTTAGAGAAAAAGGAAAGGAGAGAAACTATTAAACTTGTTTACAACCATTAACTCAAGATGCCAAATAAGGACCTCAAAATTGACAAAGTTCCATATAAAACACAAGCCCCATCGAAAGATTGGAGATGAATGTGAGGGATTTGATGACATTGCTGACAGAAGCTTTAAAATATTATAGTACAACTACAAGGTTTTACTTCACACGTCATAATTGGAATTCAAGAAACAAGGTCAATGTAACTCTCCAAGAGTTAGTCGTTCAACAACAGGACATCTAAGTTGTAAGCATGAAAGAGAAGATAAAAAGTAAGGGTGGGCCTGTTTATTGAATTAAACAAGAAAGTCCCAAGCAAATTCTACAGTAAGATGCTCAATCAGATGTTAAATGAATGACTTAAGTGTCAAGGGAGCAAGTAAACAACATGTACGCCGGCAATGTAGTTCTTGCCAATGAGACAGTATACTTATGGAAACAAGGTTTCACTGATTAGATAAGAAAATGAGGCACGGGAACTTTCAATGTGCGAGTTGTGATTGGGAAGAAAGGAAATAAAAATTAAATTCGAGCTTGAGCGCACGCCTATTATAAATGATTTGCCGCTACTCAGACTCGAACCTGCCCCTCAGGCATTTGCACATTTAGAATTAGCAACTTAATAACAAAGCTCAGGTTAGCCATCAACAATGAAACTCCTTCATTTACTGCTAATAAAGTCGATTAATATAGAATGTCATTTCAGGAGTGAAGGGTCCAGTTTATACATTCAAAGCATATTATCACTTATCAGCGCTAATAAGCAACTTAGAATCGCCTTATATAAGCACGAAGCCTAAACCTAATACAACTCAGATCATCAAGAAAACACAAAGTTAACATGCATATGTTGAAGGCTATTTCCAACATTTCACAATGAGTACCACAATCCATGAATTCTCTTTAATTCTTCTTACAACAAGTAAAGGAAAACAATCCATTAATTCTTAATGGAAGAAGAAGTGAATTTCTTAATCAGGTGCACTATCCCAGAAGAGTCAATGGTCAAGGCAATGGGGTTATTGAAAATGATATGATTCCATAATTGTGTAAGCAAATCCTAATTTGAGATGGGGTTTGACATTTCAAGATCAAAGAACAAACAGAAAAGTTCTAAGAAACCTATCAAGAAACCCTACTCTTCAAAACATTTCATAGAGTACAGGAAACCATTAAGGACCCCATGCTCTTGATTTCATTGGTCTGCCCAGCAAGTTCAAAATCAATCAGAAAAACTCTCAAAAGGCAGGAAGGCGAAAATTGAAATCAAAACACTTCATTTGGGTGGTCAAAATTTCTAGATGATGCAAAGAAGAACTGAAGAGACCAATAACTCACTTGTAACACCGCAGTGACAGCAAGGCCCTTGCTTTCCCATTTTCTTCTTCTCCTTCCTCAATTAGAGATTGAAGGAAAAACTCAATTGCTATTAAAATTTTTTTGACAAAGCAAGAAGATTAAGCAACAATAATACACAAACTGCTCCTGTAAATCCAAAATTTGCAAAATATAATAGCTATGAAAAGAGGAAGAAACCCCAAAACAAATGAAAATAAAAATAGACCGTCAAAACCCCAGTTTAAGCCTTAAAAGTCCAATCAAAATAGAGAGAAAATTGACTGGAATTTGGCGAGGATTAAGATGGGTTTTGAAGCTGATAACCTATTGAATCCAATGGAAGGGGTTACAGACAAGTTGAGGAATCTTCAATAAAATGGTGGAAGGGGAAAGATAGGTAGAAAGCCATAAAATAAGAAGAAGAAATTGAATGGGATGTGTTAATTTGTATCTCTCTCGCTTTGTCTTTCTCTCTTTTGCTGATTGTCTTTGTCTGAGTTGTATTGTATACGAAGCAAATGCTTAATGCCTCCCAACTTCTTCCCCATTAAAATTTCCTTCTTTGATTTTCTTGTTTAATTTTGATAATTATTATTGTATATATAAATATTGTAAAACTACCTCCGATCTAAAATATAAAGTGTTCAGGCATAGTAGGTGACGCCTCCAAAATTATTGCTTTTTTAATAATAATAATAATAATAATAATAATAATAGTGTTTAAGCGGAGTTAAAAATTATATAAATTATTATTTTGAACAATTAATAACTATTCGTAAGTACGTAGTATTAAATTGTAAAAAATTTTAATAAAAAAAATATGTTAAAAAGTCAATATAAAAGATATTGATAATATTTCAAAATAATTATTGACAACATAAATTTCACTAAATTGCATCACATGTCCTTCTTATTTGTATAAAAAAATACAAATTGGACGACAAAGCCTAATAAAGAGGATTATATATTGGTTCTCCACATCTTTCACATCTCTCTCGTTCATATGTTGCGAGTCCTCATTTGGTATAGAGATTTAAAAAAATCAGTCCGGTTTTGATTTAGATATATATGATTTAAATTTGGGAGTTTCAGGGTTTTCAAAATTACAATTGAAATTGGTAGGTATTTGTGATTTTTATTTGATTGTTGTTAGTTTGTTTGTTATGGATGTTGAATGATAAGTAAAAATAGGAATTCAAATGGAGAAAATGGCTTGATCTTTGTGTCTTTGTGATAAGGGTAGGCATGTCCACGGGTCGGACCCGGCGGGTCACAGGTGAGGAGCTCATGACCCGAACTTGAACTCGTGGGAACTATGAAGGCGGGTCGACGGGTCCAGGGGATCCGGCAGGTCACGGATTGACCTGTTAGGTCGTCGGGTCGGATGATTTGTTTAAAAAAATCATTTTAAAAAAAAAATTCCCCCCAAAATGGCCTTTTAAAAAAAAATATCGACCCGACATATCATTTTCTGAAAACCCTCGACTCTAATCTGAACCCATGCCCCGCGACGTACCTGACCCGGACCCGCCGGGGCACGGGTTGACCCGTGACCCGTGGACAGGCCTAGATAAGGGTTGTTATTCGAAGCTAACTGCCGGGAAGGGAGGCTTAATGTGGACTCATGAGGAGACCAAATCTAACCTAGGTGATTCTTATTACATTTGTAATTTCCAAACCCTAGTACGATCTAATTATTTAAACTCGGCTATATCAGCCAAACCTACATCTTAACTTCAACATCATTAGTCGAGGTTACTCATTTAGCCCATTCTATTGAGCTAAGCTTACTGATTTAGCTCAACGCAGTAATTTGACATTAGTTTTGATAGATCTAGCAATCGAAAATCATATTAAAGTTGTCAAAAACTATTCGAAAATATCAAAAACTACCAGAATAATAAAGTAATCATGTTGATTTAATCTTCAATATTAAAGTTGAACGAGTTGAGTATTTGGATGAACGTAGATAGGAAATAATCATTCTTATGTATTTTCATAATTACCGGAAATTATTAAAACAATTATGTTTGCAAATAGCCACCCTCTAACCTATTCAGTTTGGGTTCCATTAAAAAATAACCAAAATGAATAATTGTACCCTCCTTTTCTTATTTATTTTGTTGTATATTTGGATTTAGTGAAATACTAAGTATAACTTAAAAATATTATTTAAAGTAATCAAGCAACAAGTTGCACCACTAACCTCGTATAAATAGTAAAATTAATTCTTTTATATCTATTTAAATAATATTTTTAATTAAAAATATTCATTTGTTGAAAATAAAAAAAATTGATGTTATCTTCCTTATCTGATTATCTCTTGTTTTATGCCTCTCTCACCTTAAATATCCATCCCACTAGTTAAAAAAAATTGATGGCTTCAGTCCAAATATTCTGTTCGATTCACATGATCCTTTATTTTCCCATTCACAAAAACTATATACAAATTTTTGTACCAGATCTAAAATTAACAAAAATTTGATGAAAATCGGTCAATGCAAGAGGAAAACAAAGGAAAAATGATCTTTTTTTCAAGATGTTGTAATCTTAGATTTTATATAATTGTAATTTTAGATGTTTTTTTTTTTCTTTTGACTGGTGACCCTATGCGTATGGTCTTTCAAACTACCTGTTGATGACATCATAATCGCTTTGTCGATCTAATTATTGCCTACTGTAAAAAAAATTGATCTTTTTGGCTATTTTTAATGGAACCCAAGCGAAATAGGTGGTTTGATAGTTCTTTGCAAATGGAATTGTTTTAATGGATGATTTTAAGTAGTTATGAATATAAGAGGTGATTTAGGGTAATATGACATATGTAAGGGGGGTTTATGCCCTTTAAATTTAAAGAAAATGGCAATTTTTGCAATTAAACAAGAGTTTCGGACAAATGCTGGAATATAAACAAAATAAAATGGCAATTTTTGTAATTAAACAAATGAAGGGTCAAATATTGTGAACGTAATTATAAAGAGAGAGTGCTTGAACTTTGAATTATGTGCAAACTCCACGACCGACTCTTCTTCCTAATCCTCACCGATCGCGAACGTATTAGACATATTAGATAGATGTATTAGATAGAATTGGGCCTATTTCAACTATGGGCTGGAGGCCCAATTATAGTTATATAAATAGTTTGTAAAACTGAATACAAACTACAACTTTTCATTCTCAATTGGCAATCGTCTTCAACCTAGAAATTTTGCTACGTGAACTTACAGTTATTGTAACTGCTTCAAGTTTAAATATTGATTTTCAGAACGGAACAGGTTCTGGCGGAGATACGGTGGGGCTGCGACGACGACTTGTGGCCGAGACAGCGACGGCGAGACAAGGCGGATCGACGGCGGTGCTGTGGAGGTTTTGCAGTGACGGATTCGACGACGGCGAGGCCTGGAAATTGGATTCGAGAGATTGAAAGGGCGACACAAAGTTTATGAGTGTGGCAGCGGTGCTTGCGATTCTCTAAGGTCTACATCATCGTCGATCGTTATATCGCCGCCGACGGCAAGGACTGCTGGAGTTTCGACAACGACGAGGCGCTTCTCTCAAATCTTCTCCGCTACGATACACGGTCCATAGCTTCAGGTGCGCCTTCCCCTTTCCTTCCTCTCTAACCCTAACCTTTGAATTTCGCCTTTGAGGGCTTACATTGGACGATTGATTCGGTGATGAGAAATTGTTCAATTTGGTTGATATGATCATTGTTATAAATTCGTGAGTGTGGACATCTGATCCGAGTTGATTTGCAGTAATTTCGAATCCTCCGCAGATACTGCCAAATCCATCACACCTTCAGCCATGGCAAATGTCCCAATCAGCACGACCACAAACAACGATCTACTCAACCGCATCATTGATCGTATCTGGGATCTGGACTACCAGCAGAATCTCATTCGCCAAGCTGAGGAAACTCTCTCTTCCGGTAAATTCCTGAACAAGAAACAAAAAGAGGCCCTCCGCTCCAAGGCTGTTGTTGCACATCACATGAACTTGCTTGAGAACCTCTACTACCAGTTGTTGTTCAATGCGAAACCGATCACTGCTAATCTATCCATCAAGGAGGCGGATGAGACTGATCCATCTGCCAGCCCCACGGATCGACCAAGTGTACAACCAAGCGAACCCGTTGGGCAGTCCAAGGCCGAGGTATTGCCTTGGACTCTTGACTCTTTTCTATTATACTTTGCTCTAACCTCGACTCCAATCTTCTTGAATTGTGCAGTTAGAAGAAAGAGTTTGTCATCTGTAGGTAGCTACTAGCTAGTGTAGGTGAAATGTCTTATATACCATTAACATCTACAAGAAAATGATCAGAATTTTTGCATCAGTTTAGTTTAATACCTATTTTAGTTATCAACTTGTTGGCAAAGTTTGATTTTGACTATGTATTTTAATACTTTAGGAATTCAGGTCAAGCATGGATGAACATGAGACTAGGGAGGTTGCAAGCCTGGATGAGCCACACTCACTTGACAAGCCAAAGTTTCTGTGTGTTTCGGATGGCCTTGTCATCTGTTGCTTGGAACTCAAACAGAGCAACCACCAGTACGAGGATGCTGCTAGCGTACCGGCCCTTCCTAAAGCCTCTACCCTCAAGATGGTGGAGGAGGGACGTCTTATCTCAGCAGGCTTGTTCAAATTGGGTTCTGATGCATACCTCATTGGTGGACAGGTCATTCCAGAGCACCCAAATCTCGCGGATGTCAGGGCGGCCCGCTATCCCTGGGGATTGGGTCATTACGAGTTCCTCTTGAAAAAACATGGTCTCGATGGCATATACCGTTCCATCCAGGGCTTGTCTGTGGATGGCAACGGTATTCTCTCTGTGCGTGGGTGCAGTATTCCCTATCTGCAGGATCCCAAAGTCTGGCCTATAGTCGAGAAGATTGATGGCATAATACATGTGATATCTTCCTTTCCTCGCGCGATTCTTCACTGCTATAGTGGTGAGGAAAGTTCCCATGAGTTTCTCAACTTGGATGACAGTAAGGGTTGGACCAAAATTCCATCTATCACCCATGGAAGAATGAAAGGCATATACTCTCACTTGGTGGTGGGCAGCCGCATCTATGCACTGGGTTTGAGAGGTTTTATGATGTTTGACTCCAAGACAGAGCAATGGCAAGAAATCGAACACAATATTAAGCGTAAGCATCCCTCCATGATCAGAAGAGTGTGGCAACTTCTTCATGATGGAAAAGGAAGGTGTGCAGGAGAATTTCCGATTCCACCCGGAGAATCAAGTGATGACTCCCTCTTTGTGGTAATTGCAATAGTGGGTAATGTTGAGACTATAGATATTGTAGCTACTACCGCATGGATGGTAGCCTACCTTGTCACCTCGACGGGGGTGGTTCTTTGCTATCAGCGTTTGCGTGACTTATTTTTGGGAGAGCTGCAGCCTACGCTGATCAGGGCGAGTACGGTGATTAATGTTGATGAGCAGGGAAAGACGATGTGTGTTGTGGTTAATGGAAAATCATTTACCAAATTCGGCGAAATGGAAAATCATCTTTTCATTACTACGTTTAGTGTGGAGGTGATTCCTGAGGCCTACGCCAAGGTGCGAGGAATCTGGAAAAAAATAAAGATTGGAGACCCTCCTATTGAGCTGGAGTTTGTGAGGGTCCATGTGGAGGACAGGTATGTATACAAGATGGAGACAAGTGATTTAGTCGAGATTAAATTTATGCAAGCTTGCTTCCCGTAGTATGTTGCAAACTGTTGTTTAACTTGCAGGTTGGTGTTTAGTTTACTTTTGTTGAATTGAATTTCTAAAAATATATGGTTGTGTTAGAGAGAAGCATACATTATATATGTTGATTTGATGGAATACTCTTGTGCATTGTGCTTCAGACTCACAAGTTGAAGTAACATTACTAAGAGTTTATGCTCTATATAATGATGAAACATGATCTGTATGCGATTTTACAGTTTTTGTCTTTGCGATAAGGGTTGTTTTTTGAAGCTAACTGCCGAGAAGGGGGCTCAGTGTGGATATATTGATGGGGAGAGGAAGTGACTTCAATCATAACCAAATCTGGTCGAGGTGAAAATTTAGCCTTACCAAATCTAATCCAGGTACATGGATGTAGCCTCATCGGATCTATCGAGGTGATCATGAATTAGCCTTACCAAATCTAATCGAAGGTAGCCTCATCGATTCTAATCAAGATGACTAATTGACTATATAATCTTCTCGAATCTGGTTGAGGTGATGATGGAACCCTGGTACATTTGTAATTTCAAAACCTTGGTTGAGGTGATGAATTTCAAAACCTTGGTTGAGGTGATGATGGAAACAAGGAAAAATGGTCTTTTTGGCTATTTTTAATGGAACCCAAACGAAATAGTTGGGTAGGTAGTTCTTTGCAAACGCAATTTGTTTTAATGGATGGTTTCTGGTAATCATGAATATAAGAGGTGATTTAGGGCAATATGGAATATATAAGGGGTGGTTTTAAGGATTTACATTTAAACAAAATGCCAAATTTTGCAATTAAACAAAATTTTCGGCCAAATGCTGAAATATAAACAAAATGGCAATTTTTGTAATTAAACAAAATGAAGGGTCGACGGTATTCTGTGTGTGTGAGTGCAGTATTCCCAATATGGAGGATCCCAAAATCTGGCCTATAGTCGAGAAGATTGATGGCAAAGTACATGTGATCTCTTCCTTTCCTCAGAGGATGCCTCGTGTCAGCTGTTTTGGTCAGAAAAGTTCCCATGAGTTTCTCAACTTGGATGACAGTAAGGGTTGGACTTGAATTCCATCTATCACCCATGAAAGAATGCACGGCATATACTCTCACTTGGTGGTGGGCAGCCGCATCTATACACTGGGTTTGGGAGGTTATATCATGTTTGACTCCAAGAAAGAGCAATGTGAAGAAATTGGACACAACGATAAGTATATGCATCCCTTCTTCATCAAAGGAGTACAGGAGAATTTCCAATTCCACCTGGAGAATCAAGTGATGACCGTCTGTTTGTGGTAATTACAATAGTGCAAGATAATACTCTGGCATGGATTGTAGCCTACCTTGTCACCTCGACGGGGTTGGTTATTTGCTATCAGCATCTGCGTGACTTCTTTCCGGGAGAGCTGCATCCTGTGATTACCATGTCGGGTACAGTGATTAATGTTGATGATCGAGGAGGGAAAGACGATGTGTGTTGTGATTAACGGAACATCAGTTGTCAAATCTGGCGAATGGAATCATCTTTTCATTAATACATTTAGTGTGGAGGGGATTCCTGAGGGCCTGAGGCCTACGCTAAGGTGCGAGGAATCTGGAAAGAAGTAAAGAAGGGTAGTTCCCCTAGTGAGCTGGAGTTTGTTCGGGTCCATGTGAAGGACAGGTATGTATACAAAATGGATGAAGAGTTGGCGACAAGTGATTTAGTCGATATTCAGTTTATGCAAGCTTGGTTCCCGTAGTTGCAAACTGTTTAACTTGGTTATGGCCTGAACTCTCAAGAGAGGGATTGGTGTATTAGAGTCTGAACTGAACACTTTATGGAAGGTTGATTATGTTTTCTGCTTCAGTAGCTTTGCATTTAGGTAAGAAGGTGAATATACATTCATTGATGGATCATCTCTGCACACTGAAAGAAATTCAAGATGTTCAGATAGCACTGTATCCTTTTAGTTTGGTATCAAATGTAAGTATATTAAATCAAGATTTGCCACTGGATTCAACTCCCATTGTATATTAGCAACATAAAACACTTATTTCATAAAATATTAGTATTAAAAATAAAAAGACTTAACTGGCTTTTTGAATAAATGCTTAGGTTGCTTATTTGAATAAATGCTTAGGTTGCTTATAAAATTTTGTTAACCATATTGGTTATAGGATGATTATGCAAAGCTATTGATACTTTTGCCTCTTAACACTGCAGAAAAGGTTGTATTTGAGTACTGACATGTTTTAAAGATGTAATTTACTTCCACTTGAGAGTTTACATAGAGAGAACAAACACTTCCACCCGTACCTATCCCAATCAACGAGCTCGGACACACGCATATCCTCAGCAGCCCTGTATTGTTTGCGATTGGCCTGAATTGGATCAATCTCGGCCAGAGCTGGCAGAACCCGACCCGAACCCGAAAATTCGACCCGGTCAACTCGAAACCGATTATTATGAACACCGACACAACCCGTTCATTTTGGACCCGAAACCCGAAATAACCCGAACTTTAAGCTACAATCTAGTAAATTTTTTAAAAATTAATATTGAAATAATGAAAACCCGAGACAATCGAAACCCGAATAACCGAAACCCAATACAACCGAAACCCGAACCCGACCCAACCGATTGACCAAATTATTAGACATTACCCGAAACCCGACTAACCGAACCCAAACCAGAACCGACCCACCCGATTGCCACCTCTCTCGGGAGCCATCTGTCCTTCCTTACACAAATATCCGCTCCATTCCCCACAACGCACCTCACCCCGACCTCCAACATCTCCCTTCCTTGAATTGGTAAATAAAGAGCGGTCATTCCGGGGTTACAACATCTCCCTTCCCCTTACGAGACTTCTCCAAGCATAGCTCGGTTTATATCCCAATCGTGCCTCCATAAAATTACTCGATGGAAAGTATCGAGCTCAAAGCAGGCAGCCCAACAAAGACTCCGGCTCCTAAATAAGCCTCCATCCATGTCGTGCTAGTAGCGCCAAATTGAATACCCCAGATCCTTGATTCCAAGCCCTCCTTTATACTCTTAGGTTTGCACATTCTTTTAATTTTCAACTCATCAAATGTACCCGCCTTCTCCCGTTGACGGAGAAGGCCTAAGAGCTCTCTCAACTTGGGAAAATATTAGTAATTATCCCTTCCGTTCGGTAAAACATGTCGTTTACTATTCACGCATGCTTCTTTAGAATGATAAAAAATATATAAAATATTCATTTTTTTTACAATTTTTTTAACAAGTTTCTACTTATTAATAATAATTACGAAATTGTTAAAAAAATCATTTAAAAAACTAAATATTTTATATAGTTTTTATCTCTAAAAAAACGTGCATGAATAGTAGGGTGATATGTTTTGCCCAACGAAGAGAGTATAAAATTGTTTAATTTTTTTTATAAAAAATAAATATTCTATATAGTTTTTATAGTTATAAGAAAAATGTGCGTAAATAGTAAATAATACGGAGTACTCCAAGGTGGTTCACTGGTGGGGAATAAGGGGATGTCAGGAGGTCTAGGTTCGATCCCTACCTCCGTCTGGCCGAATCCGGATCCTCTCCTTATATTAGGAGGCCTAATAGGTTAATCTCCACCGTTCAAGAAATTTAATGGTCAAGATTATCCAACTATTGATTAACAAAAAAATTAAAAAAAAAAAATTGCCCACCATCTTCTTCCCCATCTGCAGTTCCCAACCAACCACCACCATTCCTGTCGCCGCTGCTCAGACTAACTCCAATGGTGGTGTGCAAATGTGTATTTTTTAGACATTTTTTAGCTCCATTGGTTACTTTTGGGGTGTGCAAATGTGCACATTTGAGCATGTAATGTGCAAATTTGAGCATATCACCTCTCCCATGTGCAAAAACTTTTTCAAAAAGCAAGACAATTTTGTTGGTGTATATTTTATGAATTTTTTTTTCTTTTTTATTTTAAATTAATTGTATTTGAATGATGTGTAAAAAATACACATTTTTTACACATCTTGTGCAAATGTATACATTATAGGCAAAACCATTGTGGATAGTCTCACCCGTCCATCTCCTTGCTGCACCACCCTCGACGCCACCCTTCTGCCCCTCACTCGTCACAAACGATTCTCTTCCCTCAATCCCACCTTCCTCCTTCGACCCCTCTCTGATTGAATCACAACTTGTTCTGCGGCGGCGGCTGAGGCCAGTCCAGTTGATAAATCAAAATTGGGAAACTAGTAATTAGTAATCATGGATAGTATTTTACGATCTTTGTTATTGAGTTCCTAGTCCTAAATCAAAATTCAGGATACATGAGTACTCCGATGTGTTGAGTTTTGTGTGTTGATTGAATTTGAAAATTGAACAATGGGCTTAAACGCTCTAAATCCGTAAACCTCTTTGGAACTGACTTTAGGGATGTCATTGAAGCTCCTGGTATTGCATTCAAGTGTCAGTTCCAGTTTCGGATCGATTTACTGTGGGTTTGTTTTAATAAAATTTATGGTTTGATACACTGATTTTTGTCGCCAATTTACATTTTGATTCATGGCGCTTTTACAAATTTGAAGCTGGATCTTTGCTTCTATTTGAGTACAGAACATGATAACTTGATAAGGAGGCCGGTGGACGGGAGAGCGGCTGCGGATGGGGAAGAAGATGGTGGGATGTAATTGTTTTTTTTTTTAATAAATCAAAGAGGTTAGATAATCTTGGCCATTAAATTTTTACTTGTACCACCCACAAGTCATTTTAAGTGAGCCATTCCGAAATGGTTAAAAATAATTGTTAAACTTTCATTCCGGCTATATACACCGCAAATCATGCACGTCCTTAAGGACGTGCATGATTAAAAGGCTTGCACGTCCTTAAGGACGTGCAATATTAGACACAAGGCCTGCACGTCCTTAAGGACGTGCAATATTAACCTTGTGATTTGCGGTGTATATAGCAACACCTGAACTTTACTTAGATTTTACCATAAAACGTGGATTGCACATATTGGAAATAGAAATACTGGAAACCTACCAAATTAAATGCCTGGGGCCACCAGTTGTATCTTTCCCCCCATTATATAATGCTGATATCTTTACCAAATATCATAACCCTAAAAAGAAAAAAGGGGATTCTGATTCCAAAATATAAAGAGGGGATTCGTCTGTTTCCGGTGGATCGATTTTGGTGTCTTTACCGAATATCAGTCGTCAATGGAGATCGAGGATCCCACGAAAGCCAGGCTCCGTAGAAGACGAAGAAAGACTTGCGCTTTGGTAACGGCCGCCTCCTTGATTGCGATCTTGCTCCTGATCGTCATCCTCGCCCTCACCGTCTTCAAGGCCCGACGCCCTGTCACCACCGTCAACTCCGTCTCCCTCTCCGACCTCGACGTCTCCCTCCGCGGCCTCTCCCTCCACCTGAACGTCAGCCTGGACGTCGATGTGTCCATCCGAAACCCTAACAAGGTCGGATTCAAGTACGGCGGCAGCTCCCTCTTGCTGGACTACAGAGGCGATGATGTCGGCGAGGCTCCAATCCCCGCCGGCGACATCTCCCCCGGCGAGACTATGCCTCTGAATCTCACTCTCACCGTCATGGCCGACCGATTCCTCTCCAACTCCAACGCTTTCTCCGACGTCGTCTCTGGTACGCTGCCCCTCTCCGCCCACACCTCCCTCTCCGGCAAGGTCTCCATCCTAGGGTTCATTCACATCCGCGTCGTTTCTCACACCACCTGCAATTTCTCTGTTAGCATCACCAATCGGAACGTCTCCGAGTCAGACTGTACCTACAAGACTAAATTATAGCATCTCTTTCTTCAATTCCTAGTCCTCTTACTTACAGATTCCCACTCCTTAATGGACATGAATTTGAGATCCAGTTTACTCGCGGATTACGACTATGATATCTGTTGCAAATCTATAGATCCAATTTCTTGATTGATTGATTGTTCTGAATTCAAATTGGGGATCCAAGATGGAAGAAAAGCCCTTCGATTGCCACAGAAGTACCAATAGTTGGAGTGTGGAATGAAGCAAGATTTCAATTTTGAGTGAGCTTCACTTCAAATCGGAGTGGAAAGGTGTCTCTCTCGTTGATCTCTCATTTAAACAAGTTAGTTTTTTGTCTCTTTCAATCCGTGTGTTGTTTGAAATTTGCGTACTTTGGGGAAAAATTGAAGGTTCCTACATCCTACCTGCCCTGAAAGTCAAAGATTACACTTAAAAATTAATACCCGGAGATTGGTTAGATCGAGGTTAGTCATTTAATTTAAGTCGAATCGTGTGAACCCAATAAAGAAATTTGGTGTATAGGTAGCAGTTATAACTCACAACAAACACCATTCATTTATTTTGGGTTGCTCTGTCCTGTTTTTGCGTTTTCCGTATAGTACCAAACCTTTTGAAAAAGTCTGTGATAGCCGAGGTTTTGACAAGTATCACTCCGCAACAAAACTTAGTTTTCGTTTGGCACTAGCATCTTTTTGTTGTAAGATACACCGTAGATTTATATTAAGCAAATGCACGTCCTTATTCGATATGGTGTTCTAAATCTTGATTTGTTGTGTATTTAGTTTTCGCGTTTTTTTTAGAAGATCAACTAGTCTTTTGGATCTTTAAGTTTTTAATTTTGATATTATATACTACGTATAGTATTTAATGAAATTCATATAAGACTTTAGTTCGATTAGTTTTTGAAATAAAAAACTTTTCAACTACCAAAACATTACTGAGCTTTTGATTGTCTATTCACGAGTTTACATCAAGGCATCAACTATCCCATCAATTTCACATATCGAATCAATTACCATTTTACCAAACAAAGCTTTAGCATCCTTTGGTCCATTATGCAGCTTTTATAGGTGTAATCAAGCCTACTAAAGATAGTATATCTCTCTTAGATACATACATATTCTAAAACCAATTTCATATACATTTCAAAAGGAGTATATTGTCGAATCAATCTCTTTGGAATGAAAGGATAATAGATTTGTCCTATACTTTTATCGATTGATTGAAACTAGTCCATACCAATGAAGAAATTATTGCAGTGCTAATTGATCCCCATAAATTTTATTTGAAATTGGTAAATGAAGCTACCATTGTAGAGAAGACAATCAATCACTTCATCATCCATAATCTATGTTCAATAGAAATCCAGAAATAGGTCATTTTCAACGCATCATGTTAGCCACATATATGTATATACCACGTAAAACACAGTTTTTAACAAGCTTGAATGCAAACACCACGGAAAACGGACGTGCAGTTGCGAGTGTTTAAGTCGACCCACAGCCTCAAACAACAATGTAAACACAACAAGCACACCAATGGTCTTATCAAACTACATCTTTATGATTATCCTGTTAGGTTTGCAAATGAAGGTACTTGACATTGTCTCTGGTGTGAACTAAAAGGCTACTGGTTTGCTTTGCAGAAGTGTCAAGCTTAGTTCCTCTTCTTTCTCTTCTTCTCCTCCTTTTCAGCTGAGTTCTTCAACTGCACAAACCAAAAGCGTACCCCAATCAGTCACACATTTACGGTTGAGATGTCAAGATTTGTTTAACAACATTCAAAGGGTCACTTTGTGAAGAGAGTAATTTTGTTTTTAGTGTAAGATTGATGTGCAAAGTGAATTAAAGAATACTACCAAGTTAACTAGACTAGACTTGAACAATGAAACAGAAAGAAGTTTAACGCCACATACCATAATGATGAGGATCCTCACAAACACAGCAATAAAGTCGGTGAAAAGAGTCAGGGCATGCTTGACATAGTCGAAGTCTCCTGCGTGCGCTCTCTCAATGATATCTTGGGTGTCAAAGACAATGTATCCCACAAAGACCAGGAGACCAAAGTACAGCTGCAAAAATAAAGATGCAAAAGTAGAATGTTAAATCTATGACTCGAGACTCGAAAGCCAAAAAAGGGGCATCACACTAGCTGGAACTGGAACATACCTCAAACATAAAGACAGTGGAGGAGCCTCCAAAGAGAGTGGAAGCAATGTTCAGCCAGATGAGGATAGAGATGCCAGACGACAACAGAGCACCCAAGTAAAGGAACTCCCTCCGCCTTGCGTAGAGAGCAGCTGCTGAGAAACAGCCAAATGCTATGGCACATCCCACAAATGCGCTCACCAGAATACTGCATTAACCAAATGGTCAATATATAAACCAATTTATATCCAATCCAAAAGAAAACAGCAGAGAAACCTATTCTCAAACCAAATATGCATTATGGCACTCTACCAATCATGAAACAAAGATTTTATCATCCACATGTAGTAGAGAAGTGTAACTTGAAGGCCTTACATCCATCTCCAGAAGGGTTCAAATGGATCGGAAATAAGAAAAGAAGTTCGTCCCTTATGTGCCATTTTTGAGGGATAAATTCCATTTTTGATCCTTGACCATTTAACATGTTTCATTTATTTTAGTGTTGAAGAACTCCAATGAACAACGAAAAAATAAGGTTATGGACTAATTTGAAACAATTCAAAGAAGAGCATTTCTTTTCTTGGCCATTTCCCAAGGGAAGAAATTTCACAACGAAAAGCACTACTCCCTTTTCTTGACCCCACTATAAACTCCTTAACAAGCAATATCACTATTTGGATCACCAACAAAGACCTCATATGAACTATCAATGAAGCCAGTGAAAATCCTAATGCCTTCTCAATTAAGAGAGCAAGCACAAGCATAAAGCATAAAATATAAGGTCTCTCCAAACTGAGTGAAAATACTAATTCCTTCTAACCCAAAGCATCAATTATGAGAGCAAGCAGAAGCATAAAGCATAAAATATTTACAAGGTTTCTCCAAACAGGATGATAAGCATAACACATCTCAAAACTGCATACCTTGAGTCAATTTGAATAGCCAAATCTATCAGAGGACCAATGGAAGCACCTTGGAGTACAGCACAACCCATCAAAATTCCAAGCCTCTTGCGCTGCAAAGAGATTCACAACATCAGAATCAAAATACAGGAAAATTCACAATCCATAATATATGTGCGCAATGGAGACGGCGAGACATCTTTTTATATTACCTCTTCATAAGATGGCGTTGAGAGAACCCAAAAAACGCATCCAACGCTCGCAAGGGTAGTCAGCATACCGCCAATGTTCAAAAGGAGGTGCAGATATGCTCCCACAGCCGACGCGGCCAGAGCACAGCATAGCGTCAAATAAACCTTTCCAGTTTCAATAGCAGAACAACAGGTCAACGGAAAAATCAACGATCAAGATGAAAAACGGTTCAATTAGGGAAACATTTTGTCGGAGAAATTGAACCTCGCTAACAGAAATTCACTCGAATTGTAATATATTCCGATCCAATTCGACGAGTGATTAAACCTAGAAAGCAAGAAACGGCGATTCGATAGGAGAGAGAAGAGGCGAACCTGTTTCAGATGCGATTGAACGGTAGGGGAGATCTGCGAGAGGTTCTTGAAATCAAAGCCGGGGCGGGGTTGTCCGGGACGGGATTGGAAGTAGGAATCCATTGTTCGTTCAGCTTCTTCCGAGAGTGAGAAATTGAGAGATCGTAGAGAAATTTTGATTAGGGGTTCTTCGATTGAAAATGCAACAGCAATCGATCGACGAAGATTGTGAACGTGAAATTTGGAACAATTTGGGGGAGATTTTTGCTTTAAATAGCGAAGGCTTTTTTCTCCTTCCGCGAAACTTCTGGACATTTATTTTTCTTGGTGAGAAATACTAAAAATTGTCTAGCGAGTTCTAGAATGACCGATTTGCCCCCTCAAAAATCTTATCCACTTTAATGTTTTCTTAATAAAATGTGTTTTTTTTTTTTGTATCTCTACAATTATTTAAATAAAAAAAATTTATACCAAGGAATATTTAAAAGAATTTTTAGGTTGTAAAAATAATAAAAATGTTAGGTTTAGGTTTAGAGGATGAAAATATAAAGTTGTCAACTATAATTAAATTAGTTTAAATTTTCTGTTTTCTATGATAAAATGTTATACTATGTTTTGAACAATGCTACACGATTTAATTTTAAAATACGATAAATTAATCATTATATCATATTATTATAAAATATTGATGAATTACTCTGAATAAAATAAATAAATTTGATTAATTATCATCTTAAATTTTTAGCAAACTTACTTTAAAAATCCATTCCATCTCATAACATGAAATAGATAATATAATATATTCATATTTAATAAAATCAGATAAAATATTGTGAAAATTATTCAAGTTGCGGATATTAAAATTTGTTCCCTTTAAATTGTTTTAAACCATTGGTATAGTCCAAAATTCGTCCATTGAAGCCCCGTCTATGCCAAACTTTGTCAGTTGTAGAAATCGGTGTTGATTGGTCATTTTCCGATATTGAAAGTTAGAGAATGTACCGTGTATTTGGTTATCGTTTCGATAGCAATCCAGTTATAAAATTTTAAACGATGAAAATGTAGGTTTTTATATTGAAAACTAACTATTTCGTTTTTGACATAATCTGGAATTTTCATCATATGAGGAAGGGGCGTTACTGTAATTGCAGAAATATCCATAAATAAATTAATTAATTAATTAAGGAATTTGTTCCAGAAACCAATTGGAGAATACTCAAACGAAGCAAGGAATTTTGCATTAGCTATGGGCTAACCCACCTGACTAAGCAAGTACATGCCCCCGTAGCCACGTCAGCGACTGTTACGCGAAACACATCACTGGAGCCAGATAAATCTCGCCACGTGGCTTATAAATCTGTTCGCTTGAATAAAAATTAAAACGGAATTTTCGCCAAATACCCCTGAGGTTAAGGCTAATTCGCGTGGTGTACAAAAGTTTGACATATTTCGTCAGGTACCCCTGAGGTTTTCATTTTTTTCGCCAAATACCCCTGAGGTTTATATTTTTTCGCCAAATGCCCCTCTGTCGAATTTGTTAACGTTTTTTATTGAAAAATAGTACAATTCCCCCAACATGGCGCATATTTTTAATAAAAATAATTTTTTCTAAGTATAAAAAATTACTATGATAAATTTAAATAAGATATTATCAAACGTTAACATAAAATACAAAAGAATAGATTTGATAATTAAGTAAAAAATAATTAAAATATTTATGAAAAATGTGTAAAAATTACACGAGTTTAAGATTTAAGTAAAATATGTTGATAAGGTTAAAATCCTAAAATAATAAATGTGTTTATAACACCTAATAAAAAATATTTATTAATTAATATTTAGATATAACTAGATTGATTAAAGAAACGTGTACAAATTTCATTAGTTTGATTTTTTTTTCAAGGTTCAGTTGATTGGGAGGAAATTGTGAAATTAAAATGATTATGTCATCTAAGCAAAAATATTTCTCATTTAACAATTAGAATAGATAAATCTCATTGGTTAAAAAATTTATTATTTGAAAATTTATGTAGATTAGGTTGATTGTGTGAAATTCCAAAAATGAAGATTATTATATAAAAAATAGTTTTCATTATACACACACAAAAAGAGAGATTAATTGCTTTGGAAAAAAAAAAAGAATTCATATATTTGGAACTATGTATTTAAAAAAAACGTTTTGAATTACTCTCATTGTTTAAATAAATAACATGAAATGATATTGTGTAATTAATACATAATGAAATAATACTGTATAGTTAATTTTAGCTTTATCAAAAAAAAAGTTTTGAATTAATTCCATTGATTAAAAAATGTAATATGATATCGTATTGTATTGTGTATATAATATTAGATAATTTAATTACCATAATTAAATAATATTGTTCAAATAATACCTTACAAAAATAACAATGAAATAATATTTTCTATTCTTTTTATTTTCAATAAAAAAACGTTACCAAATTCGACAAAGGGGCATTTGGCGAAAAAATAAAAACATCAGGGGTATTTGGCGAAAAAAATGTAAACCTCAGGGGCACCTGGCGAAATATGTCAAACTTTTGCACCCCACGCGAATTAGCCTTAACCTCAGGGGTATTTGGCGAAAATTCCGAAATTAAAATCACGAAAAACTTTACTCCGGCCGTATGAAAGGAAATTGCGAAGAAGCAAGACGAGAGGCCACAAGCTAAGGCCGCACATGGTGGAGTCGAAAAGTAAGATGCACCGAGGGTGTAACCATACACGAGCACGAGTCCTCACCAGCTTGAAACGCCAAAACAAACCTGCAACAAGTGATTACCATCGGTTTCGACGCTTTCGCCTTGTTTTCAGCTTCACCGGCTTCGACCTGGTTCCGCTGATGGCTTCGTCTACTGGGGCTTGGTTTACCATGTTGGCGAACCAATCTCAATTCGTTTTTCCATCTCGATGCCTTTTTATTGTTGTTCCTTTTTTCTGCTTTGGTCCATTTTCATTCGCCTATGTTTTGACTACCTAGTAGTCGCTTGCGATCTTGTTATCGTTCTTGAGGGTTTGCCGATTTGGGATGAGTTTGAGTGTTTTTAAGGGGCAATGGTTTGACTTGGAGTAGGGTTTGCGGGTTGATGTGCAGTGTTATTCTTGTTGTGTTGCAGGCTTCTTTGAGCGGTGTTTGATTTATTAGGTTCGATGACGTCGTGGATGTGCGTTGACATCTGATGACTCTTTTGAGTCCATAATCTGAGGTGCCCGCTGATGAGTAATAATATTTCCACCCATAAAATTTACTATATACACTACAGCTGTGACTCACACCCCTGCTTCTCTTGAATCTCTTGAATCACAGACGTGTGAATCAAGATGCGCAGAGTATTTTATACTAGTGCATGTCCCGTCCCCTGCACGGGAATATGCTAACACAATATTATAAAATTACATTTATTAACTATAAAAAAAATACTATTTTAAATATGAAAATAAATAAATAAATAAATATGAATTACATTATGATAATTAAAATAATAACTGAAAATATAAGATTAAAATTAATCTAGATCTAAATAACTCATTCTCCTAAAAAATAATATAGATATAAATAAAATAACTATGAAATAATTAATTTTGATATAAATAATTCTTTCCACAAAAAATAATCGATAACATCTATCAAATATTTACTACTATGTATCTATTAATATTTTTGGTAATTATGATCACTGTTCTAAAAAAACCCTTCAAGGCCCGTCTAGATTCCCACCTAAACCCCTTACCTCACCCCTCCACCAAGGCCTTCAAGATCACCAAGACTCGCCTAGACCCCAAAGACCCGCCATAAAATTCGTCTATATGGCAATTGGGTGAACCTAATGTCTTTTTTAGGTCCCGTCCATATGGTGTAATTTATATATAAATTGTCCATTGGATAGATTATTTATGATCCAGATGGAGATACACTTATATGACAATTTGTATATCTGTATATGCCAAATTTATTACAATTATTCCGTTTAATTATATTGATATAGTTATTTCCTTATATAATATTTACTCTTTTATAAGATATTCCATCTATTCAATTATATATGAGTTAATGGTAAAATAAAATAATTATTTTTAATTATATAGATTAGAACTATCTTATTATTTTTATTAGATTTCATTTTTGACGGGAGAAAGTTTTGCGAGATGCATTCACGTGCCGCCACGTAAGCAGATTCACTCACAGGCCGCCACGCATGCAACAATGCATCGGTTTTAGTATATGTATATAGATAGATAATACTCCATGCGCCTTTTGAGTCACACCATGTGACTCAAGAGGGGTAGGGTCTATTTAAAATAAATAAATAAAACAGGATGTGTGGTGTAGATAGTAAAATTTTGGGTGTATAAATCACTCCCTATGGTATAGTATAATTATTTTACCTCTATGAGTGTTTGATTTCACAACAACAAAATCACTAAAAAAATCAAGATAAAATAATAGTGTAAATCAAACAATCATAAACACTTTTGGTGGCAACCTTGCTATAGAGAATGTCCGTCGTGGTAGGGGACAACCTAAAAAGACGTGGACAAAGGTGATCAAACAAGACTTGTCCTCCTTAAACCTCAAGGAAAGTATGGTATGCGATAGGACACTATGGAGGAGGCCTATTCGGATTAGAGAGGGTTAGTTAGAGCAGAGAGATCAAGCGAGGAGAGGCGTGGAGGCACTATTCTGTCTTTGCCCCTCCATTGCTGTTATGGAGTTTGTTTTGCACTTGGTTGCATTGTCAATTTTTCAATCTACTCCATCTATTATATTCTAATGTTGTTGTACATAAACTTCAGTGTCATTGTTTTTTTTTTTTTTAACACGGTCACAAACCAAGAGGAAAAGGAGATCAAAATCGACTCATCTAGGAATAGACATATGAACTTCCTGAGCACCAGGGGAAAAAACACATTGTTACACACGCAGCGTCCGTATCAAAACACATTGGGAGCAACGAAGCAATTTTACTTAAATGAACTTCCCAGACACTGAAAACAGTCAAACTTTCTTGCTCTTGTGTCGTCTCTCAGCCTCCGCCTCAGCAGCCAGAACTAAGAACTCGGGTGCAAGCATGTCATGTACTTCAATACTGCGATCAGTGCTCAAACCAACAAGGTTCATTATCACTTCATTTGTGATACTGAAGCCCAGCTTGGACAACACCCGAATGGCATTTGCTATCCTGCATATGGTCAGTCTAGTTTCCAAGAGGGTTTGGGCGCCTTCTTCGTGACCCAGAGAATTAGTTGGGTTAGAGACTTCGTCTTCCTCCGTCATCATGGTGTCAATGGCTCCAATGCGTTCCCCAACCCAGATGAATCCATTACACCCAAGCACTAGGGTAACTGCGTGTTCCTCAAGGTTGTAGAAATGATGCTTGCGTCTTCTTACCAAATAAGAGGGTACTTTAAGCAGTTGGCCCCTTTCAAGCTTCAAGATGAGAATTACAGAAGCTGGTAAATTAATTGTGATCTTAGAGGTTACATTGTAATTTTAGACAACTATAAGAACATACCTTGCCATACTTCTCACTTCTCGCTTGAAGCTGGATCGTGCCATCATGCTGCAGATTACGAACTTCAGCCTGAGAGGAACACACTGATGTTAAAAATGAGGCCATATGTAAATGGAATAATGGACCCTTCGAATTATAGGTACAAATAATAGACAAGCATGCATGAGATGAAGGAATACAGACAAGATATTTTGACTTACACATATCACATCATTCTCGACAAAAATGTTTCGCATGTTTAGCTCATCTAAAGCCGTTCTCCTCCTCTAACAACCACAAAGGTTCCAAAGTTAGTCCTTGTCAGCTTAGTTGAAAACAAGCTAATGGAGATATGAACTTGAAAGAAGTTGCAAGTAAGAAGCCTGCGCTTACAGATCTTCAATTATGCAATTATAATTACAACCCAGATAAATAAGCAATATACATCAGAATACAACAAGCTGAAATCAATAACATAGAACCACTAGAAAGTGCTCATGGATTGATTCTTGGCAGGATCAGGTGGAAATTGAATAATCCGCTTTAATCAGAAAAATATATCAGCAAAAACAAAGAAAAAAAGGTACCTGGATCCCATCAGGCATGTTGATTGAAGAAAGCAGCAAAACAGCATCTTGGTTTGCAATGATCTCAATTCTCCAACTCTTCTGAGTGACCTGAATATAAGATAAAAACTTAAAACTCAGCCATTTAAGCAGCACAAAGAGTGAAGACCCCCCTAGCAGCAAATGTTGGCAACTAGACCAATCTTCACAAATCCTTGATTGAAGCTCAAAGTATCAACAATTCCCAAGTCCTTTTGCTCTAGCCTAATTGCTATTTTATCTTTAAAGAGTCTCGGATTTCAAACACCAATACTCTTCAAATGGGGTTGCCACAGTCCTCATTTGTTCAGTTGGAAAAAAAAAGGCATAATAAGATCTTCTCAAGTGAAAATCAACAAGTTCTGCCGAAAACAAGGTCAATCCAAGGATACAAAACACAGAAACCAGCAAACGAACTCCAGCCTCTTAATCACGACAAGAGATTACCTCAATGACACGCCCTACCACGATATCTCCGGTCTCTGGCTTGTACCTGCAATCAATTATCTAGGCTCAACAATTCATAACAAGTGGAACAAATTGTTGAAAATTTGATAACAATATGAACCGTAGATGTACCTGGACCTCAACGATCGAACATATACGAGCTTGTTAACGCGTTCTATAACTCCACAAGTCGTGGCCACCAGTTGGCCGTCGAGCTCGGAGGTCCCATGGCCCCTACACAATTGCAGAAAAGAAAAGCCACCGATAAGGAAAAGTTAGGGTTTCGGAAGGTGGGAGAAAAGGGGTTAAAAAGCAGTACTTGAGAATGGCGTCTTCGAGATTGACGGGTATGTCATCGCCGACGGCGACAACAGCGTTGGGATTGGCTTTGGTGGAAAGTGAATCGAGCTTATCGAGAGCTCTTTGCAGCCGTAGCTTCTGCGTTTGGTTCAACGGCAGCTTGATTTCTCTCATTTCTCTACCTGGTTCAATCGATTCAATTCCTCCGGAGAAAAACCCTAAACCCTAGGCTGTTGCTTCAAGCCGTGGCGGCAACTTCTGACCAAACCAAAATTTTACAGCCCAATTTTTGCCGTAAAACGCTCGTCGTTAATTATTTACAATTTGAGTACGGACTAAAATTTAACCCATAAATTAAGGTAAAGGTTTTTAAATTTGCATAAACCTACCCGCATCAGATTTGCAGCGTGCGAAAACTAAATACATCACAAATCAGAGTTTAGGGGTGCACGTCTCATCGAACGTGGTGCCCTAAACCCTAATTTGACTTCGATTTCCAGTGTATACGTGCACGACTGCACGCAACATGTTGATTCGAACGTGGCATCACGTCAATAAGAACGTGCATTTGCTTAATCAAGATTTACGATGTACATAACAACAACATTCGTAGTGCCCGCTTTTGCCTTTGACATCGTGTCTTGTGTCATGCCCAGACTTGTTCAAGCTCGTTTTACCCTTGGGTGTTGGGACTATGCAAGGTCACTTTGTTTGACAATTGGATTGTTTTAGGGAAAGGAAGAGTTGAGAAATTAAAAAAGAAAAGTGAAGGGAAGAGAAAATTAAAATTTTATTTTTTCATCAAATTTCACTATTTTGATGGGTTATGAAATCATATCAAATTCAACAATAACAAAAACTTTTAAAATACGGCAATAAAAAGATATAATCCTTTTTCATTTTTATTATACGGCCAATAAACATGTGTTTAAGTGTTTAACCAATCAATTTAATGAATTTATAAGTTCAATTTAACACAAGACACACAAATACACATGCAATCAATTACAGTATTTAGGATAAAATTGCACTAAACCACCCCTTGGGCGCTGTGCAAAATGGCTTAAATAAGTGGCGGTTTTCTGCAATTTACCCTAAATTTGAAGCCAGTGCGTGCGACTGTGCGAGAAACAAAAGCTACCAAAACGCTCGAACAGATAAGGTTCTGGTCTTCGTATTCTCTACACCCTCTCTGTCTCCTCTCTCTCCGTTTCCCTCCATGGGCTCCAAGCTTCTTCCTCAGGTACTCCACTTTCTATCCTTCACCATTAACGCTTCTTCAACGGTTCTTCTACAGCTCTGATAATTGACCGTGTGTTTATGCTCTTCTTGTTTCTTCAGGCTCTGATTACAGTACCTAGAAATCACCATCCATTGCGATGTGGTTTCCCGACGAATCTGTCCTTCTCAGTTGGCTCATCTCGCCGCTTATCCGCCATCACCACCTCAAATTCGTTTGGATTGAAGTCCTCTGAGAAGAGAAGTGAGCACAACCCCTTCGTTGTAAGGGCAGAGGCCGACGGCGAGGCGGCGGAGCCTGAAATCGTCGAGGAATCCGATGCTCCGGCGGAATTGGAAGCCGTTGAGGAATCTTCCGAGGCTGAGGCGGAGCCTAAGCCCCCAAGGAAGGCTAGGGCTAGGTTGGGAGAGATAATGGGGGTAATTGATCTTCTCACTGCTGCTTCCGAACATTTGATTTGGTTTTGTTGAAGTTAAATTTAATTTTCTTGTTTGAATTGTTTCTGGTTCGAGTAGATTCTGAACAAGAGAGCAATTGAGGCTTCCCTGTCGGAGAGGCCACTGCCTGATATTAGGACCGGTGACGTTGTGGAGATCAAACTGGTTAGTTGAGAAAAAAGAAAAATTGTGTTCTTTTGTATGGTGTGGATCTGTATTGAGGTTTTGGTTGATTTCTTATTGGTTTTCTGATTGGTGGTTTTGGACTTTGGTTACAAACAGGAAGTTCCAGAGAATAGGCGGAGGCTGTCTGTGTACAAAGGTATTGTGATTTCAAGACAAAATGCCGGGGTTCACACTACCATTCGGATTCGTAGGATCATTGCGGGTATCGGTGTCGAAATCGTCTTCCCTTTGTAAGCATTACACTCATCATCTCCAAATTGACTGTTCTATTCTACGGTGTTTTGCATATGCTTTGCAAAGTATTATTTGCAGTTTCAGATGGAAAATGTATCCTAGTACATTTCTTACTCCCTTAATTTGTCTCTTATTGGTTACTTTGAAACTGTTTAAATTTCTGAAGAGTTTACTTATAATGGTCCAAGTACTTGATGAATTAGTCAGGGGAAAGTTAGGATTTTACTTTTGGTTGTGTCCATGTGGAATTAGGGCAGTTGGATATAAGCTACTCCGTAAAATTTATGGCGAGGTAAAAGTGACTTAAGAATGGTATTGAACTATGTGGTGAACTGTGCTATCTCGACTAGCGATTAAGGAGAGCCTACATTGTGCCGGTGCCTTGACGCCCCCAAATGGCATCTAGATGTCATGTTTGTACTTTGTTATTTTCCTTGAACGCCTTGAAGTTTTAAAAGACTAAATTTGTTAGACATTTATTTTCATTTAGATCTTTTGATGAAAGTATTGGAAGAAAGAAATATTGAGCTTATGGTTGCTTCATTGCTTTCTTTTATCGTTATATTGGCTGCAAATCTGATCTGATACTCATCTTTTGTGTTATGAGATTTATCATTTATGCATCAAAATTCTCACAAAAAGGTTGCTGATCACTCTGTAATACTTTATACATGTGTTTTACAAGCCGTTGTTGAGATTTCATTTTAAATGTTGAATATATTCTGAGGAGTGAAAACTAGAAAATGTTCATGATTTCCCTTCTTAAAAATAGAATAAAATCTGTACATGCCTAGAACACAAGTTTATTTGGGTCTAGTTTCTCTTTTAATTTTCTTGGATGTTCTTACTAGAACATAGTCATTCATGGCTGAGTGAACAATTACTCAAAGTCCACGAGGACTATGTTCATTGAAAATATTCTGATAAACGGTATAGAAATGTTTTCCTTGTATATAAAATGTTCTAGCATTTGCAATGTAGAACCTGGATGTAGTTCATGTATTAGTATATCACTATGTCTACGAGTTGGTTTCTCCGGCTTTATTAGTCCGTTTGCCATTCCTTGGCCAAGTCTCAGTCATTTTGAACCTACTATTAGACTCTACATACCGTTTCAGCGATTTAATGAACTGCATTGTTCTACTGGTGATTTCATTGTTTTTTTATTGCACTTGCCAAGTGCTAGTTCTTTGATCATTTATGCTAACTAGAAAACATACTAAAACGAGATGGGTTTCTGTAGGTACTCTCCGAACATCAAAGAGCTAAAAGTACTGTCCCACAGGAAGGTAAGAAAAGCAAGGTTGTACTACCTGAGAGAGAAGCTTCCCAGGCTCTCCACCTTCAAATGAGAATTCACAAAACTTCATCAGGAGGCAATTTCATCTCACTTTTCAGAAGGGTTCCAGAATCCAGAATTCCAGATCAATGTCAGTTTTTATGTTGCTGATTCACAATTTCTATCTTCTTCTGTTCTTGTCTCTAAAGGTGGCTTCCCTTTTCCAGTGTAGAGAAAGAGAAGGCAAAAAACATCTACTTTCAGTTTTGTATCTATGTTCATAGCTGATTGCCAATGGATGCTTAGATTCCACAATCTGTCCTTTGGGAATGCTTGATTTGATTGTCATTGAATTGAGTTACTGTTTAAACTAAGATTAATGACATCCAAGTAAATGGTACTTTCTCCGTTCGGTAAAATATGTTATTTTAGGGTATTAGTTTTGCTAAAAAACATCTCATTATAGGTATTTTGAGTTTTATTTAACAAAAATGCCTTGTAATGATTATGAGATTGTTAATTGTAGTTTTCAATGAACTATAAAATAGTGTAATAAATTATTGTGAAATAGGAGTATACAGTAGTACTATTTGTTAATTTTCTTAAAAATTGTGTACGGCTTTGTACGCAATGTTTTGGCGAAAATAGGGAGTAATGAATAAGGTTTGCAAAAGAGTAATTTGCAGCACCTTTTAAATATGCGAGGAAGTGCTTCTGCTTCACTCACAGCCTAGGACTTACTACTACGTATTGTTCAACCAAAAATGCAGATGGGATCCTCTATCACTAATACTACTGTCTCCTCCCTCTACCTCCTCTCAACTCGTGTTTTGAAAAAAAAAAAATTCAAAACTAATTAGAATTTACAAAATTAAGGAAAAAAGGCGGAGAGGAGACAAAGATGTGAAACAATAAAAAAAGTAAATGGAGTTCGTGAGGGGGCAATAGAAAATGATAAATTTTGGGACAGACGATTGACACCCATTTTATGCGTTAAAACATGACAATTTGGTTCCCTATTAAACAACTAGATAATAAAAATTATATAAACATTTTTTTAAATAATACAAATTATATAAAATATCAACTTTTTTATATTCCCTATGTTTGATAAAATATGTCATTTATTATTTACGTATGATTTTTTTTATAAAAATTAATAAGTACAAAATTGCTAACATTTTTTTATTAAAAAATATTAGTTTTTATCACCATTGCAAATGTATATGAATGATAAATGATATGTTTTTGTTAAACGAGTCTTTATCTCATTTTTGCATGAATAGATAACTGCCATATTTTTCAAAACATATACTATAGTATTATGCATAACAGGCTATCCAAACATACCTAAACTATCCACACAAAATGCATATCATTTGGTGTAATCAGTATTACAAATCATATCAACATCAACCTAATTACTGTGTTATTTTCAGGCATTTCAACTGATGTGATTTTTAAGCACATGATTCTTGGAAATGGAAGAGCGAAATAAGCAAGAAGATGGGCCGGCCCAAATCATGAAAGCCCATTAAGACGTAAACGTCACGATTTTATTTCCCCTCCATTAAACAAACACCAGGTAAGAGAGTTCGGGAGGGATTACAGCACAAAACGGCGGGAAAATCCATTTCCTGCAAATTCCAATGCATATCTTTCCCGCTCCCCTCCCCACCCCCTCTCTCACCTTCTTCTCCTCACCGGATCTCTCCTGAGTCCTGACCTCTCTCTCTGTTCGCCATTGCTCACTTCAACAAGCAACTCTAGCATTTATCGTTCCGTAATAGTATCCTTCACATCGAAACCCTAAAAAAAGCCCTATATCAATCTCCCTCCGCTCCAAACCCCATCGCTACTCCATGGAAGGGCAAAGTTCGAGCTCCCATTCACAGATCTCTGCCTATGAGCGCAAAGCTTGGCATATCGCATCGGTTATCCTCTCCCTCGGCAGGCCGGCTCTTCCTGCCGAGCTCGCCGAGAAATTCGCGTTTCTCAGCTGGTCGCCGGAATTCGTTGTATTCCTGTGCTGGATCCCTAATTCGCCGCTTGTACTGACTGATACCGGTCTTGTCACGCTTGACCCCCTTGTGCTGGTCGCCTTAGGGCGGTTTGTGGCGAGTTCGGTGCTTAGAGTTGAAAATGGAGCCTGGAACGCGTCGAAGAGTTTGGCAGATAATACGTTCCGGACTTATTACAGGAAGAGGAAGAGGTCCGGGACAGTGGTGGTTCCGTCGATGAAAAAAAATAGATCTGATTCGAGGCTTCTAGGAGGTAACGTAATGCGATTTTTTCGTCGGTTTGAGTGTTTCAGGAATGTTTTTTCGATTTACTGATTTAATTGATTGAATTGCAGAAGGAGAAGTTAAAGATGCAGTTCAAGACTTTGACTGGATGATTAAAAGAAAAGTTTTCCAGGTATTGATTTGATTAATTTATGCCACTCTTGGCGCATTTTTTTTGTCCTTCTCTTATCCGCACTACTTTATATGATATTTTTGGTTCTGAAATATTTCCTCCCCATAATTTGTAGTGATTTTCGGAAATGCTTAAAAATTTTGGAAAATGTCAGGATATTTAGCTTGGCTACTGTGACCTAGCCTTGTCTAGACAAAGTGACGATCGGGTTGATAGTGCACATCTTAATTGACGGTTACTCCTGAAAACCTATATAAGACAGAACTATTGTGATACAATCCAGGAGAAAAAGAGGAAAAAATATTAGTCTAGTAATAATTATTACATTTGATGAGCATTTTACTTGCCTTGCACCCAGTGAAAATCTCACTGGATTTCGTAAGTGGGGCTTTTGCTATATTTTGCGTCCTCAAGGGACTTGTCATTCATTCATTCATCAGTATTTGATTCTTGTTAGATTTTACAATGACTAGTGATGAATACCATTGTGAATGTACATATATGGGAACATTCATTTGTTCTCTTTCATTCTCTTTACATGAACTATATGGGAAAATTTTATCATCCACTGAAAAGTTCAATGTAAATATCATTTCATTCTCTTTACGAGGACCCAGTAATGATTGATTCAGGAGTATCTGTATCCTCTTACATTAAGTAAATGTATGGGAACATTTTATCATTGTCACAGATATTTGTTAATTATATTCTATTCATGCAGGCATATGCTGATATATGTACTCCAATAGATGACATTGGGAATGTACCAACATTTCCTGCTGAAGCAGCAACCCTTCACTGGGGAAGTTTCAGCGATAAGATGTCCTTGAATCTTTTGAGACTCAACTACAGGCACCCCACTATGAGTATTAAAGATAAAAAAGACAAGATAGAGCAGAAAGCACCCAGTGTGGAACAACTACAGGAAACTGCACATTTGTATTTGGATAACTTGATGCATCAAATCAGAAGGATGGTGCAATGCAAAATGCATCCATTCCTTGTGCAACCACCTTCTCCATCATCCCCACAAGCAGATTCACTTTTATTGGAAGGTATTTCCATGAAAGAATTTATTAGCAACCTGGACAATTATGCCCTACCTTGTGTGAGAATAGATGAATCATGCCACCCAGATATGGCAAAGTCTCCAAAAGCAATAAAGGCTGTTGAAGATTATGGTTGTGTTGGTATGGAATTAGAGATATGTTATGATGCTCCAGAAAGAAGCATAAATGATCCCAGCTCCTCGTCTGCTATTCATGAAAAGGTTGCATCTTTAAAAAATGATCTCCACAAGGAAAGCATGAATAGTTCCAAGAACAAGATGGTTGCTGAAGCAGCCGTGACAAAAACAAACTGTTCCTTATCAGCATATGAACTGCCCGTTTCTCAGGATCAACAGAGAAACTCTCCTTTCAAGGCCATACAAAGACAACAGGATGTATTAGCTCAAGGACCTGGGGGCCTGTTTAAGGTGACAGAGAAAATAGAGGTTTTGCCTGTTGGGGAGCATTCGAAGGGTCCAAACGAAAGCCGTATTAAGAATAAAATCAAGCACACACCCAAGAACAACAGATGTAATCAAGAGACAAGTGTAAGTTTTTGCTTCAGTGTTTCTAAGATTATCTCTTGTCCTCAATTATAGATAATCATAATAATGCTTGTTCTTCATACTGTTGGTGTTCTGCTTCCATTGTTTATCCAGAATGCGCAGAGAAAATCTCTTTGCAAGACCATCACATATCAGCAGGATTTTTTAGCACAACCACTTGAGGAACCATCTATGGAGCAAGCAGACGGTGTTGTTCTTAAAGGGAAATGCCTGACAGGTGCAACTGCATCCCCTATTAAGAATAAAACCAAGCAGACACCTACTAGTAACATGTCCATTCAAGAGAAAAATGTAAGTTCCCACTTGAGCTCTCACAAGGTTAGCTCTTATATTCTAGCATGTATACTGCATCTTAGTATCTTACTCATGTTTTCTATGCAATGCTTCAAATGACCCCTTTAAAAATTTGTTTGTTTTGGTGAGTAATATCATTAGAAAATTTCTGTCTATCTTACAGAAGTTTCGGTGATTTATAGCAAAAATACCTTTTTATAACTCTTTCAGATTTCTCATGAACCACACACAACTTTAAACAAAAGCCTTGCTTCATTAATGTTTTGCTTTTAGCAGCTGAAAAATTGCTTTTGTTTCTTCTTATGGACTCTGAGAAGATTGGCTTAGATCTTGGGCACAACCACAACACAAAATGTGTAAAATTTAGATTAAGGATGTTGGTACTCAGATGGGATATATGTGTGATGACTGATGACTGCATTTACTTTGATCAATTGTATAATGAAGTGTTGCTCTGTTTTGTAGATGTGATAAATAGATGCAAATTCTATCTTACACTAACATCATATAGAGTGGTTATTAGTCGCCTACTTCATGTCCTGTCTATAAATTCTTCTCACCATCCTAATATACGATTTTGAAATGGTTCTTACAGGATCATTTAGACTCTAAAGCAATGCCGGAATTTGACCTGTATATTGTAGAGGATGAAGAAGGCTCAGGTAATTCAGGTTTTGATCTCTATTAATTTGGGCGAGGAGCATTAGAAGGTTCTCACTGTTAATCAAAATGTGCAGGTGGTTATGGCACAGTTTACCGAGCACGAAGAAAAAGCGATGGCATTAAATTTGCAATCAAATGTATGTCACAGCACACACACTCTCTCTCTCTATAAATTTGCAATCAAATGTATGTCACAGCACTCTCTCTCTCTCAAGAAGTTATAAGGAGAGTGAAAGAAAGTGACTGCCCATTTTAGATATGCATGTAGCCATGTACATTTTGGAAGGATTTCACCCATTTTCTCCCATATGATCAATTTGATGTTTCTTGGTCTAGCAGATCACATCACCTAGGGTGGGTAACTGGGTATTGATGACATTGTGACACGTGCAGTTTCATCAATGAAATAGTTCTATTCCCCCCCTGACCTGCTTAGTTCCCCTCTGTTGTGCAGATCCTCATCCAAATGCTAACAAACACCATATTGTCAATGAGCGCAAAATGCTGGAACGGTTTGGGTATGTATCATATTACTGATTCTGTTGGTGATATAATTTTATCAGCTGCATAAGAATTTGTTCATCAATTTTTTTGCAGGGGAAAGGATTTCGTAATAAAATATGAAGGCTCATGTAAGAGTGAAAATTCAGATTGTTTTGTTCTTAAGCATGTTGAGCATGACAGGCCTGATGTAAGTGTTCATACTAATGTATTCTACATCTCTACCGTTTCCCCTTCTGTTTGGTTAGTTTCCTCATTAAATTTGCATTGTCATTTTCTAGGTATTAAAGAAGGAAATAAATATTTCTGAACTTCAGTGGTATGGCTATTGCATGTTCAGCGCATTGAGAAGTCTTCATAAGCAGGTAGCGAAGTGCTTCTATTATGCGTATTTTACTTTCTTTTTACTTTTTCATCTCATGTTTTGTTTCTTGATTCACATGTTGGAACTTTTTGTGATTGGTTCTGTAGGGAGTAGTTCATAGGGATGTGAAGCCAGGAAACTTCCTCTTTTCTCGAAAAACTTGCATAGGCTGTATAATTGACTTCAATCTTGCAAAGGTGATTACTTGTTATAAGTTATTCTCTTCTTTAATATTTTCTGATATAACCTTTTGTTTTATTTTTACTTGTCTGATTCATTTTAGCCCGGCTTTGTCTACTTGATCTTCTTTTTCAGGATCTACAGCTGAAGCAAGCTAATACAGGTGAGAAATGATAGTATTTGTACTGCAATTAGAAAGATGTGATATATGTTTCCTTGCTAGTTGAGATGGTACTGTTTCTCATCTCATGCATTGTGGTAACTGGTAACTTACCAAGTCCTTAGTTTATCGCTAAATAGACTCAATACATCATATATCTGTAGCTGGAATTCAAGGCCACTGCCACTGCATAGTACTCAGTATTAATAATCTCATAAATGAAATAACTGTTTATGGGCATGTCTTTCCCTTGATAAGAAAACGCTATGAGAAAATTTTGTTGATGGTTTTCTCCTGACCTAGTTACAGCAGTTTGAATGACTTGCATTTATGATATGTCGCAGCTATGCGCTTTCTTCTTTTCTTTCCCCTTTGCCAATAGTCGTACTCATTTTTTTAAAACTGAATTATATGATGTGGTAGGCAACTATCTAAATCCACATCATAAGACTATTTCTCCAAGCAAACGGAGGAAGATCCTGGACACTAAAGCTCCTGAACTTGCCCCTGGGGAATTGAAAAGAGGGCTCAAGCCACGTGAGCTCAAGATGTTAAGAAATAAGGTTCTAGATGTAAGCCACAGGAATTCCATAGCTAGTCAAGGTGCTGATGGCTCTGGGTTAACTTCTGCAAAGGATTTAACAAGCACTAAAACTCCTTCAGCAGAGAGGTTGAGAGAACCGATTCCTTGTCAAGGTCGTAAGGAGTTGATTAACATGGCACAAGAAGCAATCCAAATCCCAGACCAGGAAGTAACTGGTGTTCCATCATACAAGCGTAAGAGAATAGCTGCCCCATCTGCAGCTATGTGCAGAAAACCGATTTACTGCACACCTATGCCTATTCGCTCTTCTGGTATTGCTGTCCCTGGTTCAGGCTTCTTGAAGGAAGGAGGTATTTGTCTCATACGGCTGTAATTGTACATTTTATTTTTTTTGTATTCATTTTTATTAATGACATGTAATTTATTCTAAGAAGGGAAAAGGCAAAAGGAAGGATCCTGCTCTGGAACAAAAGGTTTTCGGGCTCCTGAGGTACGTTTGATGATTCTTTTTCTTCTAATATTGTTTTTCTCTTATCATCCCATGATCCCTTGTGTTTCATAAATCTCCCAACTCTATATAGCGTCTTATGATTCCTGTGTTTCATTAATATGCCACTCTGTCATGTTCAGCTATGTTCGTATGGCTGTTTCTGGTAGTTTTGACATTTAGGAGATTTGGTGAGCAAAGGTTTTGGACTATCCATATATTGATTCAAAGTATAGTTGCTTGACAAGGATTTCACCTTTTATTATTATATTTGGCAGTTTGGCAATATGTTGAGATATATACTATTGTAGCTTGTTGTTTCCCTTATCTCAAACAAACTTGGAAATGTTACCATAATGTGCCAAAGCTTATGTTATTGTGCAAACTTCCTATGCCTGCTATATTACATGCATATACTTTACCTATTTTGTGTTAGAAATGCTTAACTTGAGATTTTGCAGGTTTTGCTTCGATCAATGCACCAAGGCCCCAAGCTTGATGTTTGGTCAGCTGGTGTTACCTTACTCTATCTAATGACTGGAAGAATGGCTTTCACTGGTGAACCTGAACAGTAAGAACACCCGTTTTCTCGAAATCAACAAAGCATTTATGATTTCCATAGAACTTTATTATCTAATGATAATCATGAAATTGTTTTCTAACTAATTGCAGAAATATGAGAGACATAGTAAAACTCAGAGGAAGTGAAGCACTGTGGGAAATAGCCAAGCTACATGATCGCGAAGCCTCTTTTCCGAAGGTACTCGCACAATATTTTCATATTAGAGTTCTGAGTTTTGAGCACATGTAGAACAACTATATTAGAAATCTAGTGTTCAACCCAGATGAATCAAACAGAGGCACTTTATATTAGAAATCTAGTGTTCTGAGAGGCAATGCAAGACCTTGAGCAAAAGCCTTGATAATGACGCAATTGAGCCCTTGCCTTAGGCTTGAGGCGAGTGCCCAAATAATTTGAGTCAACTTGGTACTTTTTTGATGAAAAATATAATCATATTCGTGGAGAAAAACTACAGTTAAAACTATCATTCCTGATCATCAACTCCTCCTGGCTCTCTGTTTTCTTTATGGCATTAGAGCTTGCGAGTGTATATTGCTGGCCATTTGGTTGTTAGGCAATAGATTTGTTTCTTTTTTGTTGTCCTTCACAACGTACAATTAATCGGTTGGTGTGTGTAGGACCTTTACGATGCACACTATCTGCAATCCATGGATTTAAGGAGCTGGTGCAAGGGAAACACAAAGAGGCCAGAATTCCTCAAGGCGATTCCAAGCTCACTCTTCGATCTCGTTGATAGATGTTTGGCTGTGAATCCAAGAGCGAGGATTAGCGCAGAAGAAGCTCTTAGACACGAGTTTTTTGCTCCATGCGTCGATGCCATGCGAAGAAAGAGGTTGCTCAAACAACACGCGTCATGACTGGACTGCCAAGATCACACAGAACTTGTAGCTCGTACGGTGTTTGTAGTAGTTTCAAGTCCTATCGTAACTTCCACATACAAGGAAAAAACCTTACGTACATTCCCCTGTTGCTGCAGGAATGATTTTTTTTTTTTTTTGGCTGTGCATAGGTACAATTCCATAGCATGTTATGGACTTTATTGTAGGTAGATAGGTCATAGGTGGGAAATGAAGTTGCATTGAACAAATTCAATTTACGAGCTCTTTTGCGACTAAGAGGTTAAAAATCTTCTCTAATCATTTTTCCTATATTAATTTTCCAGTGACACTTGAAAATGTTTCCCCCCTTTTTCAAATGGCCATTTACATTGCAACAATATAAATGAGTACAAATGTGCAATGTCGAAAACATGGGCCTTGAAAAAGGGCAAGGGACTTAAAAAATGGATAGGAAGTAGGAACCAACACCTGTCCAAAAGTCACTCTAATGATGCAAAATCCACCACATTATTCATGTGATTGTTGTGTTTTGGTGAGTTTGCCATATTTTGTAACTTATAAAGCACAATATTACATTGTACATTATATGTTACATTATATATGTATTGTAATGTAATATTGGGTATTATAAGTCATAAAACATCGCTATCTAAATATAGGACGTATGTCAAATTTCCCTATAGAGTTGACATATTTGGATTGAGTTCCAATAGAGTTGACATAATAATTTGGCTTCAATAAAAAACAAATCTCCCAAAAATATTCCTTGATAAAATAATAAGGAAAAAAAATATATAATAGAAATTATTTCCAAAAATGCATTTTAAATCAAAACAACTTATCATACATTAGGAAACTAACTTGATAGTTTTTTTTTAATTAACATGGAAATAGATTTTAAAAATCAACTATCTATTCTAAATCAAAAAATCAAAGTTAATATTTTTTGCCTAAAGTTTACCATATTAATTATTATATATTACTGTACTATATAACAACCAATCTAGAAAATATAAAGTTTAATACATAATTAAAAAATCGAATTATACCAAATACATACTAATTTATAATTTATATAACATCTATACATTTTAATAATAAAATTATAAATCAATGGAATATGAAATATGATAAAATCAACCCAAAACACCTTACTCGGTCAATGATTCTCGTGTATTTCACTTACTGTCATGAAATCAAACGAAGGAATATATTCTTATTTAAATTTGATTCTCTAGCCCCTCTTATTTTGATTTTTATCATCATAGATATTAGATAAATTAAATAAATAAAAATAACGACAAGGCACCGAAAATGTCTCCTACCTTAATGAGTTGATCCACACGCGTCTTATGATGGGTACGGCCGCATTCTAACATTACCCAGTTGGCTTATAAGATTAGGTTCACTCTTTCACTGTCCAGTTTTCTAGGGGTGTTATGTGAGCCGAACAGCTCGAGCTCGGCTCGAGCTCGTTCGTAGAGGAAAATGAGCCGAGCTTGAACATAGTTTTGGGTTCGAACCGAGCGCGAGCCGAGCTCGGAGGCTCGGTATACGAAATTACCTAAATACCCCTAGGGTTAAGAGATAGGAGGGAGCGAGGGGTTGAGGGTTTCATTTTCGCACTTTCGCTCACATCTCACTCCGCCGCTTCTCCTCTTCCTGAGTTCCTGCCTCCTGGGTTTCTCAGATCTCCTCACTCCGTCACTCGCTCGCTTCTCCTCTTTCCTGGGTTTCGCTTACTCTGTCACACGGCCATCCTTTCGAGCTCGGCTCAGGCAGCGCCGGTGAACAGTAGCAGCGCCGACGGTTTCAGATCTGCTTCCTTTCGTCCGTCCTTCGTTCGTCATTCATCTTCGTTGCCTTGAGGAGAAGCGAGCGTTGTCTTCCTTCCTCAGATCTACCTTTTTTGGGCTGTTTAGCCTGTCTTCCTTCCTCAGATCTGCCTTCCTTCAGCGGTACAGGTGAGGCTGTGAGCGTTGTTCCTCATATCTGTCTTCCTTCCTCATTCATCTTCTTGTTACTTCGTTGGCTTCTTTCCTCGTTCCCTTTTCTGAAATCTGAAATCTGAAATCTGGTAGTTACTGTTTGAGAAATCTGAGATCTGTCTTCCTTCCTCATTGAATTTCAATGTTCTGTTTCTTTTATTGAATTTCAATGTTCTGTTTCTTTTATTGAATTTCAATGTTCTGTTTCTTTTATTGTATTTCAATGTTCATTGCCATTTGAGAAATGATGAAAGGTGATATAAATGAACAAATTCCTTCATACACATCTGAAATGAGAAATGAGTTGAACGAATTTAAAATATTCCTTTTTTGTACACATAACACATCTACTGAATTCATGCAAACTCTCGTCTTAAAATTATCAAGCAAACTCATGTGAAATGAATTCATGTGAAATGTTATTTCAAAGCCGAGAGCTCGAACGAGTCGAACGAGCTCAGATGACGAGCTCGAACGAGCCGAACGAGCTTGAGCTCGTTCGTTCAGCTTGTTCGAGCCGAAACAAGCCGAGCTCGAGTTTTATCCTAGGCTCGCGAGCCGAGCTTGAACGCCAAAAAAAACTCGAATAAATTTTAGGCTCGAGCTCAACTCGGCTCGTTTTCCGTTCGAGCCAAGCTTGAACATGTCAAGCTCGGCTCCTTCGGCTCGTATATCACCCCTACTGTCCACTCTCCAATTTGCTCTGCCGCTTTGGTTAGGGTTTCTCTCCCTCTCACCTTCTCCTCCTCCTTCCTGCTTACTGTTTCCCTCTCTCTATCCAATTCACATCCATGGCGTTAATTTCACGCTTCTAGGGTTTATTGGTTGCTGTTGGTAATCTATTTGGGGGTTCTTTGAGGTCTGGTCTTGTATCTGTTAGAACAAAGGGGAAATGGCAACCACAAACCCTTTCGATTTGTTGGGCGACGATGACAACGACGGTGATCTTCGACCTAATCTGCAGGTTCGTGTTCATATGTTGCAAGCCTCGTAGGTACGTAGTACCTAAATGATGGAAGGTTAAGGGAGTTTAAAAACTCACTCCTTTACTATTTCTTTTTTTTTTTACAAATTTTAATCATTTTTCTTTTTCTTTTTGATATTGTGACCGGTTGTTGCACCCAGCTGACCTTAGACCTGCAGGCTGCAGCAAAGTCGAACCGGCGCCGAACCCTTGCAACCCACAACGTACGTCCGTCCTGTTAATTGTCAATCGATATCAAATACTCAGTAAGATGTTTAAGTCTTTGGCACACTAATTTAAGATAAGTAGTACTCCGTAATGACTGGAGTGTTGGATGAATTTTTGTATATGTATAAAATTTAAAAAATCATAATATCTAATTTAAGATAAATATATGTTAAAATTATGTTTTAAAATTTTTAAAAATTGTATTTTGTAAAATATTTCCTTTTTAATTTTAAAAAATTGTAAAACATGATTTTTCAAAATAAAATTTTATAAATATATAAGAATAGAGGTTAGAAATATAAATATAATTTGTATATTTATTTTTAAGATTAAATAAATGTTAAAAAAAATTTAGTGTAGTAGGGAGAGTTGTAGGGAAGGGAGTAGAAGATCCCACTTGGAAGATTTTCCGATTAGGACATTTGAATACTGAGTACTCCCTCCGGTCAAGTATATAGGATGTTTTAGGGATATTAATTTGATTCCAAATATAAGACTTTTTAACCTATTTGATTTATCATAATTTTTTTCAATGACATATTTAATGAATTGTCAGATGAATAGATTATTACAACCCCAAATCCGCAGTGTGGATCTTCTACATCACCTCATACTCTCCTCCCTACATCACAAAAATATTTTAACATATATTTTATCCTAAAAAAAATTATATTTATATTACTAACATCTATTTGTATATATTTATAAAATTTTATTTTGAAAAATCATGTTTTACCATTTTTAAAAATTAAAAAGGCAATATTTAACAAAATACAATTATTAAAAATTTTAAAACATATTTTTTCAAAATAAAATTTTATACATATATAAAAATAGATATTATGAATATAAATATAATTTTTTAAATTTTTTTAAGATAAAATATATGTTAAAATATATTTGTGAAGTACTACTTATCTTAAATTAGATATTATGATTTTTTAAATTTTATACATATACAAAAATTAATCCAACACTCCACTCATTACGGAGTACTACTACTTATTTTAAATTAATGTGTCAAAGACTTAAACATCTTACTGAGTATTTGATATCGATTGACAATTGACATGACGGACGTACGTTGTGGGTTGCAAGAGTTTGGCGCCGGTTCGCCTTTCCTGCAGCCTGCAGGTCTATGGTAGGGTCAGCTGGGTGCAACAACCGGCCACAATATCAAAAAGAAAAGGAAAAATGATTAAAATTTGTAAAAAAAAAAATAGTAAAGGAGTGAGTTTTTAAACTCCCTTAACATTTCCATCATTTGGGTACTACGTACCTGCGAGGTTTGCGACAGATGAACACGAACTTGCAGCTGGGGTCGAAGATCATCGAGGATATGGAGCAAGGGATGAACCCATGGGCCACGAAGGAAAGAGGTGGATTCGAGCATGAGCTTGACTAATTAATTCTGCATACGGATCGAGTCAAGCAAGGTTCAACCTTTGGTACGTACCGGTGATCGACCTTGAGGATCGGTTCCTTACTTCTGCAATATATACTTGTGTCAATTGGCTGTTTCATGATAAAGCACTCAAATATTGGATGTGCTTGTTCAAAAAAAATAGTAAAATGGGTTAGTTCTAGAAATGTAGTTGAATCTTCTTTGTTTATTCCTTTTCCTTTTTAAAATGCTATGATATGATTGAACTATATATATTTTGGCTTCATCTCAGTGTTACTTAAGCCTTAATTTTTAATATTTCCTTTTTAACATTGGGAAATTTCGCCAGGTATCCCTGAGGTATGGCCTTTTTCGCGAGGTGTAAGAAAGTTTGCATAATTTCGCCTGGTACCCCTCTCATTTGGGTGAAATACACAGCGTGCCATTGGAAGTTAAAGTTAACAGAGTTCCTTTCCTTTTCAGTTAACAACGTTAAAAAATTAAGAGAATACAAAGAAGAGTACAGAGATTACATGGAGAGAAGAAGGGCTCGATGATGGAAGGGCTCGATGATGGAAGGAGGGTCGACTGAGGATTTCGATTGAGAGAGGAGAAGCCCCAACCGACACACCCTTCTTCAATTTCGGTCCTTATTTTCTACAATTTGGATGATGGAAGGAGGCTCGACTGAGAGTTTTGCAGAACCCAAACAAACAGCCCCGATTCAGAGCAAAGCCGACAGTAACCGAAGGGGTAGGCCGACGACCATGACTCCGAACTTGAATAGCTCGCCAACTGCTGGTCGTTCCAGGTTAGTGTCTTCAATTTCTCCCCTTTTCACACATTTAGGGTTTAGGTTAAAAATTGAACATCTATTCAATAGTTCTTAGGGGTTATGCAGTTTTTTAAATTTGTGTGTTTCAACAGGTAAATTGGTGTAAAATTTGATGTTAATGTAGTTTGTAAATACACATTTTCTAATAATCTGTTATAAATTAAGGTATATGCATTTTGTTAAATTTGTTTTTTTCAATTATGTTTTGTAGGATGGGATATAAGAGATAGTATTCCAAATGCTGTTTTTTATGTTCAAATGGCTTTTATAAGTTGTTTTTGCTGTTACAAGCTGATTATACAAGCTGTTTTTGGTGTTAGACTTTATTTTTGTTGTTATAATGTGTTTTTAGGGGCTGTATTTTCTATTAAGTTGATTGAACAAGCAGCAGCTGCTGTTTTTTCGGTTCAAATGGCTTTTATAATCTGTTTTTGCTGTTACAAGTTGATTATATAAGTTGTTTTGGTGTTGACTCTATTTTTGCTCTTAAAATGTGTTTTTGGAAGCTGTTTTTTCTATTATAAGTTGATTGAACAAGATGTAGCTGTTGGTTTTGCTGATAAAATGGATTTGTCTCAGGTTTTCAAAGCATCACCCACTGAGTATGAGGTGATGGAAGATAAGTCCGCATTGGCTGTCAACATTGAAGATATGACGTGTGGGTGTGGGGAATGGCAAATTCGAGGGATCCCATGTCGACATGTAAAGGTCACAACCACGGATGAACAAGGCATACGAGTACAACGAAGACCGAAGAAGATTAAGACAACGGTGATAACCACGGATGAACAACCGCAATCAGTTGATGAAGTGATGTCCTTTGCTCCGTGGAGGGTGGGAACTCAGTAGAAGAAAGATTGTCCTTTTGAGTTGAAATAGATTGTCCTTTTGAGTTGAAATATATATATACTGATATGAACAATATGTGCTCGACCATGTAGAACCACGGGATAATGCTCCTTTAAGGTGCTGTAAACTTTGGAATTGAGATTTTATGTTTGTTTTTGGCTCTCGCAGCTCCTTCATTTTAATCTAAAAACATGGTATTTGAAAGCCAGTGATGTCTTTATCTACAAACATCTATTCAGTGTAACTCATCCTTGCTAGATAAGCTAAAAAAACTTGCTAGCAGCCCAAACAATGCCAATTCATTCACATATCACAAATATTGCAGATTCAACAATGAAAATTCCTTGCCTTAAAACCATATTCGATTAAGCTAATTGAGTTGTTAGAATATGTTTTTACAATTCCATACACCGAATCGCTCTTACTTGTCAGAATCTAATTGAGCTTTAAAATAGCGACAAAACATACTATCAATACAACAACTAGAACCCAAGAATATATTGCGTATTTCAACTCTCCATCGATCTAGCACTGCTAGTGTGGCATGATGCACATTTCCAAAGTATTGATCAAACTCTTCCCCTTTATTTTTGAGAAATCTCCTCCCCATTCCAAAACCCTTGACAAATCATTTCCTATGCCTAAAGGAAGAACTGCTACAGGTGGAGGCAACTCAAACTCAAACTTGTCAATTGTATCAAGGACCCATGCAACAGTACCATCTCCACCACAGACCAGAACTCTAAAGTTTTGTATATCGCTGAAGAACTTCAAACCATCTTCGGGGCCCTGAGTTGAACTCAACTCAAATACCTATCAAGGAAATGGGCAAATTCATTTTAATTCCTCAAACAAGTGTAAAGGACAGACAAAAGCACCATCACTATAATTTCAACTTGCAAACAAAAGGCAATAGCGGATTTGAAACATAAGAGTCATCATTTGCAGTTCCATCTAAAGAGTCCATAATTTCCTGAATCATCCTAAGCATGTAGTAGCATGTGCTAGAACAATACACAATCAAGAAAACACTTGGCAGTAGTGTTCTAATAATAGATACACCTGATGCAAAGAGGTATGCAAATTTTCATGAACCCAAGGATTAGCAGTTGAGATTAACAAGCTTATGCCTATCCATAGACAATCTCCAAAACAAATTGAGACTCAATTACACACATGAAAATTCGATTGCTGCTCTAAACGAATCGAAACTCCAAAGTCGAAACCCTAATATTCAGTTGGAGTCTCGATTACTCCTATAACACTCCAAAATCGATTGTTGCTATATTCAGAACCTAATTACACACCCTCAAAACAGAAACACCCAAACTCGAAACCCCAATATTCAGAACCCTAATTTTCGAAAACTCAAATACAAACCTGGATTTGACTTCTACACTCTCCAATAGGTGCACCGAAATTGAAGAGAATCGCTGGTGTGTCGGTTGTGGCTTCTCCTATCTCAATCGAAACTCTCAATCGAGCCTCCTTCCATCGTCCAAATTGTAGAAAATAAGGACCGAAATTGAAGAAGGGTGTGTCGGTTGGGGCTTCTCCTCTCTCAATCGAAATCCTCAGTCGACCCTCCTTCCATCATCGAGCCCTTCCATCATCGAGCCCTTCTTCTCTCCATGTAATCTCTGTACTCTTCTTTGTATTCTCTTAATTTTTTAACGTTGTTAACTGAAAAGGAAAGGAACTCTGTTAACTTTAACTTCCAATGGCACGCTGTGTATTTCACCCAAATGAGAGGGGTACCAGGCGAAATTATGCAAACTTTCTTACACCTCGCGAAAAAGGCCATACCTCAGGGGTACCTGGCGAAATTTCCCTTTAACATTTTACGATTTTTGTTGCATTTACTATTTGGATGGATCTTTCTCCAAGATCGTAACACTTAATGTTGTTTACAAGGTGCATAGCAGACATTGCATTCAAGTTGAATTTTGTAGTTAACACAAAAGTTTCTCAAATAATGAGTAGCATACTTTGAATAGCCATAGAAGATTCTATTTTTGTTTGATATTGTATTGATCATTCACTTCCTAATTCTTTTTAAGTATACAAGAAGATGTCAAAACACTTCACTTAGATGCAGACTTTACAATAACAGGTTTGCCTGTCCATTTAGTCTTTTTGTTTTGATTTTGTTAAGACCATCTTTAATAGATTATTGTATCACCAAGACATAAACATACCAAGAATCTATTCTCCATATACTAATAAAAGAGCTCCATTTTTGTTAACATTCATGTTGTGTACAAAAAGAAAACAATGCTTCAATATTATTTTATTTTTTGGAGTAAAGATTTAGGTTTTACCTATATTAACTTCCGTTTAAATCCAAAAAAATTAGGCAAATAATCAGAAATAAACATAGGAGAGATTCAATATAATCTATATAGTCGGCCAAAATAAACAAAGGTTTAAAATTGTAACGGCCCGGGATTATGATTCCCGGGTTACGTTTCGAGGGATGAAACCCCTCGTTAGGATCTTGCGCCCCGAGTACAGGTTAAAGGTTTAAAATTCTATCCTAACATTTTAAAGTGGGATTTCATACCCAATATTCGAAGGGATCGTTGGAATCCCCGGGGAAGTCCCCTGTACCTGTCATAAGTCTAAGCGTGGAAAACCAAAGGTCACACAAATAGCGGAAATAAAGCATAATACAAGGGGGTGCCACGGCAGAGCCGGGTCAAAATATGATCAACCATTCATATTCAAGCCGTAATTAAATTGGTGAAGTCGGAATCTCAACTCTCTCTTTCCGCCATGTCAGACCCAGCGGTCATGGACTCAAATCAGCATCAACAGTAGTAAGCATAACGGATACCTACAAAATTTGATATGGGGCGGGATCAGATCGATGCCCACTTTAGCTCTGCATCCCAACCCTAAGCACACATATACGCTATACCTAATAAAGATGCTTCTAGATGCAAGGCGGAATATTAACACACTAGCATGCTCCTAAGATCAAGTGCATATTAATAATAATAAGGCCTTAGCACAGAATACCAAGTGGTATATCCCTCTCCTACCTCCACCCCCTTCCGATAGGGCGGAGACTGGCCAGCTCGTGAATGCATTCCATCATAATCGGGCGGCACGCATGCCTAACCCGCTCCACAATAAAGCCCGCAGGCATCTCATAATATAAGGAAGTTCATGACTCGATTGACTCAGGACGGGACCCGATGAGACTAGGTCGTCCTATAACCCTAGCAATGACTCTAGTTACTTCACAGATAACGGCCGTTCTGTTTACATACACATAAAGAAATAGAATGCTCAACAATCGATGCAACCTAGCATGGTACTACATGACATGCTGATCATGAATGCAAGCACCTAGTATATCATGCACCTAAAGCAGGGAATAGCTCTATTCAATCTGAGTAAGCTCCGAAGAGACTTACCTGGCAGTGCAGAACAGCAGGGTAGCAATCATACAGTTTAAGATCACCTAGTAACCACAATGAGAACATAAGTCTATCTATTCAAACATACAAGCACACACATTTCCATATAAGTTCACGAAATGAATATTCCATCATCATGCTTTCAACTCATCCCATATTTCATCGCAAGGTCTCAATATAACTCATCAAGTACCATCTCACCTCATCATCTCAACATCTCAACATACTTTAACTTATCGTCATATCATACAACAACATATAGTAACATGTATCATCACTACATATATAGATCGTATTCCCACCTTTATATTTAAGAAGATATCATAATTCATACTTCACAAACATATTGATATCATAAAATCATGCCATTAGTCAATCAATCAAGTCATTAGTCCACACCATTCATGACATTAGTCAACCAGTCATATCAACATGCTAGTTAGTCACCGATCACATAATTCTCGTGTTAGTTCAAACCCGTTTAAAATTGAGACAATTAGTTGGAAATCCCGACCTTTTGAAAGCGCTTCATCAAATTCCTTTTTCGAGATAAATCCGATAATATCTTTTTAGATCTCCAAGTCTCATAATATTTTATATTTTAAAACTCAACTAGTAATATTTAATATCTTGAATACCAATTTATTTTAAACATTTCATAAAATATTTCCAAATCTGTTAAAAATACCAACCATTTTGTTTAATAAAATCAACCCTTTTTACTCTATTAAAACCGAGTCTCCTTATGTTAAATACCAAAACCGAACCCTTTGTTTTCTATCCTTCAAAAACTGAACACGTTTTAGTAGGAATGACCCAACTTCATTCTCTTTTAAAACAATGGAGCCAGCCCACAATTGTTCCTTTAAAACTCAATTCCGGCCCATAAATTAGGCCCACCAAGCAAACCAAATTTCACTCTCCCATTCTCTTCTGAATTGGAAAGAAGATGTTTTAAAAAAAAAAGGGGGAGGGCCCAGCCGAGTTGGCATCTGAGGTGGCGAGAGATGGGACCCGCAAGCTCCTTCCTTCTCTTTCTTTTATTCGACAAAAAAAAGGAAAGAAAGCAAGACAGAGGGGGGGAAATTCTGGGCTTCGGCAAACAATGGAGGGAGAGGGGAGGGGAGGCCGGCGGCGGCGGAGATGGGCTCCGGCCACCCGGGATCCGACCACGAAGCACGCACATACACACGGAATCTGAAAGGAAAAGAAAAAGGAGAGGATAGGAGCTCACTGAGAGGTTTCGAAACTTCGTCGGAGAACTCGTCGAGGGCTCGATTTGACTCCGTCGGAACCAGATTCATGCCGGAGGTGACCTGGGAAGAGGGGAAGGGATCAAAGGCGAATCTTTGTGCTGTTGGGAGATGAGAGAGGCCGAGAGGAGGAAAGGAAGATGAACGAGGCTTCATACCGTGACAATTCGGGGAAACAGAGGCGGGGAGGTCGGGGATGCGCATCTGTCGGCCTTAGTTCCCGAATACTTGCTGCCTCCGTCTTCGTTCGTCAGAGGAGATGGTGAAGGTGTTGCGGCTGCTGCTCTAGCCGAGGAGGAAGATGGGAGGAGCTGGTGGTGCTCAGGGTCCTCGGCGATGCAGAGGCAGGGTAGAGCGCTCTGGGGTTGCTGCTTGGCGTCCGGGTGTGGTGGACTGGTGGCGCTGCAAGGGAGGTGATGGTGGCTGGTGTTCGGCGGCACACAGAGGAGGAAGAAGAGGCAAGGCTCGGGCCTTGCAAAGCCGAAAGAGAGACTGAGGAGGGGAGAAAGAAATAAAAGAGGGAGAGAGAGATGTTTGTGGTTCAATGAACAAGAGAGGGGGGGGTGGTTTCCTACAAATGGGTTCTGAATGTGGTCAAGGGACAGATTTGGCGTGGGTTGCAGGGCTAGAAGGGTTGCTTGTTTAGCTGCAATGTCGACAGGTCTGGGAAAAGGAGGGGAGCTGGGATGTCTGATCCAAAAGAACAAAAAGGGGGGAAGGGGATGAAGACAAAGGTGTGTTCTCCCCATAAATATATCCAATTTTTCAAGTTACCCGAAAAATAAAACCCGAAACCTACTTTCTCGACCTTATTCCGAATCGAAATGTCAAATAATGTTTCAATCAATAGGATATCGGCATCCTGAATTAATTTCAAATCCCGAGGTGAAAAGACGGAGTCGATCTTCAAAATTTCGAAATTAGGCCGAAATTCGCTTTAAGGAATTTAATTTAGGTTTATTTTATTTCAAAATATTCGAATTTTCCGACTTTATATTATTTACTTTTAAATTTTTTTATTTTAAAACTCGAGGCCTTTACAAAAATTTCCAACTGAAAATAAACGTTAATAAATAAACTCTAACTAAAGCAACTAATTAGCCACTTATCCCAAATCCAAAAATTCTACCCTTTGACCCAGTATAAGTTCTAGAACTTGAAAGATAATTTTTTTTTTATTAATGAAAGAAAAATCTAGGGTTTTAGATTTCCCTTTTCATTTCCTAATCCTATTATCTTCTCTTTTCATTGCTTTAGTCGGATGGTCCATTCAACCAAAGAGTAGCTCTGCACTTGAAACTGTTAGAACCAGTTCCTCCGGCACATTGTGATCATCAACTTTAGCTGATTGGAGTGGTGAACTGGTGATGCCTCAAAGAAGTTAAAGTTTCTGAAATGCTGGATGAATCAGGTGAGCCAAATTAGTTATCCTCGCCATTGTACACCTGATCAACAAAAGCAACACTAAGACAAGATAGAAATGCCTAGAGATAGAGTAAGGGTAATGCATGAAGAAAGTGAACAACCACTCCTTTCATCTTTTCCACAAGCAGAAGAACCAAATCCTGATAATTCCCACACGCAGCAGGGTACTTATGTTTAATTATCTAAATCTACAGAAACATTTTTTAGCAATCTCTTTGAGAGAATTGAACATGTTCTCAAACCTGGAGTTGATCTAGCAGCTTTTGCACAAAGGATTGTGAAATCATCCATTTATTTATTGAATCAGAAGCTAGAACTGCCCGGTAAGAAAGAGGTTCTTGGTTTGGCTGAAGTATCAGATGGTAACCATTTCCCACAAACCTAGCCTAACTGTAATTTTTCCAGCATGTAAAAAAATACATAAATTTGAACTCTTTTTGACATATTTATATATGTTCTTCTTGACATATTTATATATGAAGTTTCAACATCTCTATTCATTTTGACAGAAACATAGACATCTGTACTCATCCTTGATCGAAACATAGAAAAGTTGAGTTCCCACGTGCGAAGCACGTGGGGATACAATTATTAAATTTAAAAATGCGACATCGTTTCACCTGCCTTCATCCGAAAATTTCAAATGGTCTGAACACCACCTGACACCCAATTAATTACTTTTGTCCAAGCATCGATACTAGACTGTATCATTCTAGTATCGCATACACCCCTCTTTCAATTTTATAATATTTTTTCCCCTAGTATCCCTCTACCGTAAATGCCCGATAAACTTGCTCTTAGAAAACGGATAAGAACCAATCTCCTATCCAAAAGTCATTCAAATGATGCAAAATCCACCACATTATTCATGTGATTGTTGTGTTTTGGTGAGTTTTTTCTTTTTTTGATTGGATTACCATGTTTTATTACTTTGCACAGTATTGCATTATATATATATATGTATTATAATGTAATATTGGGCATTATAAGTCATAAAACATCATTATCTAATATAGGACGCATGTCAAATTCCTGTGTATGAGTGTATCCGCACTTTTTATCCTAGAACTTATATACATGATGTTATGACATAAATAAAAAAACAAATCTCCCAAAAATATTCCATGATAAAATGATAATAAAAAAACATATAATAGAAATTATTTCCAAGAATACTTGTTAAATAAAAGAAATAATTTGGCCCAAAGGCCAATTAGAAAATGTCCTGAGATTTTGCCTTTGCTAGTAAATATCCAAAAATATTTCATAATACCAAGTTTGCCCCTACCTATTACACCCTCCTCTTATGTAGGTCTATCCGCTTTTTTTTCTAGATCTGAGAACCACCATAGCTCTGTTCTCCCTCTCGAGCTCTCGGAATCCTCTCCCATGGCGCCTCCATGTCCAGAGCCTCGCGCGGCCTTCCAGGTGACGCTTTGAGGAGATTCAGAGAGAGATCGATCCGAAACTTTGAGGAGTTGCGACGCTTTCGTAGGCTTCCATGGCCAGAGCCTCAATCTGATAGAGATTCAGAGAGAGATCGATCCGAAACTTTGAGGAGCTGCGACGCTTTCGTAGGCTTCCATGGCCAGAGCCTCGCGCGGCCTTCCTGGTGACTGAAATTGGGGCTCGATCTGATGCCTGAAACAGTAAGTTTTTGTTTTCCAAGTCCAAGCAGTAAGTTGTTATTGAGTAAAATTTTCAATTGAAGTTCAACGATGATGCCATCGACGAAACAGATCTGCTGGAAGCAGCGATAAGGCCTCGAATTGAGTCCATTGGTAGACGACTGGAGAAGATGAAGTGTTACTGATTACATCGCTAATTCTCGTCTTCCCGTGGCTCTACTTCCAGATGAAATTACAGTGTATTAGTGATTAATTTGCGAAGTAGAGTGGATTAGAGATTATAGTGTATTAGTGATTAATTTGCGAAGTATAGTGGATGTGTCATGTGTGCATAGATTAAACTTGGATTACAGTGATTAAACTTGCAAATGTGAAGTTGATTACAGTGAGGGAGATGGAGTGTATTAACACTGGACTTTTTCCTTCAACTTAGATTCACAGTGATTGAATTTTAATTTGTTTTCTCAAAGATTACTATTTTATGTTTGATTGCCGTGAAAGTGGCCTAATTGATGGGTTGTGAGACATTGAATGGAAGGAGGAAGAAGTGATTTTTAGAGGGGGTGAGTTTTAAAAATGAAAATTTAGGGGTTTAGATTAGTGATTACAGAATTATTGGATGAGATAAAGTTGTGGAAAAGGGGGAGTAGTCACATATAAGTGTCATACCTAATAAGTCACTTATAAATTGTGATTTTTTGTCAAAAAAGCTACACGCTATCACTGCTCATAGATCTTGGAAAATAAAAGTCAATATTGATGTATAGAAAGAGATTTTACTCCGAAGAATAATTAAAAAAAATGGAAAAAAATGTTGTCATCATATGTTCATCCATAATAAGGGTGTTGACACTGTCATCGTGAAAAAAAAGTTGTCATCAAGGGTGATGACACCACTAATAAGGGTTTCTGTTTTTATTTTGGTTATAGCATCTGTGACCCTCATACTCATTCATAAATTAGAGGAGAACTGTCACAACGTGTATTTTGGCTTCTTATTAGCCCTTATAGGGTTTGTGCTCCTCTTGTCCTAGGTTTTTTTTATTACAGTGTCTATGACCTTATTTTTATAGTGGTGACAATGTCTATGACCTTATTTTTATAGTGATGACTATGTCTATGACCATGTTTTTATAGTGATGACAGTGTCTATGACTCTGTTTTTATTTTGGTTACAACATTTATAGGGTTTTCCTTTGATTACAGTGCATACACCCCTTTTTTTCATAGTGGTGACAGTATCTATGACCTTGTTTTAATAGTGGTGAGAGTGTGTAAGTCTCTCTTATCCATTCATATATTGAAGGAGAATTGTCCACCTAATGTCTTTTTGCTTCTCATTAGCCCCTTTAGGGTTTGTGCTTACCTTGTTCTAGGGTTTTCCATTTGGTGACAACAATCATCTCTTAATTATGACGTACTGTACTTAACATTTTAGGGTTTAGGATTTAGGGTTTAGGGCCTTAGCCCTAAACCTTAAAGACTTAACCTTAAACCCTAAACCATATTGTACATCACATGTTCTTTTGGCTTCTCATTAGCCCATTTAGGGTTTATGCTTCCTTTTTCCTAGGGTTTTCCTTTGATTACAGTGTCTATGAACCTTTTTCATAGTGGTGACAGTGTCTATAAAGCTGTTTTTATTTTTGTTACAACGTCTATATGGTTTTCCTTTTGATTGCAGTGTCTATGACTTTGTTTTTATAGTGGTGACAGTGGTTATGACATTGTTTTATTTTGATTACAGTGTCTATGACCCTCTTACCCATTCATGTATTAGAGGAGAACCGTCATCACATTTATTTTGGCTTCTCATTAGTCCCTATAGGGTTTGTTCTTCCTTTATGATATGATTTCCCTTTGATTACAGTGTCTATGACCATGTTTTTATAGTGGTGATAGTATCTATGACTTTATTTTTTTATAGTGGTTACAATAGTAGTTACATTTTTATTTTTATTTTATTGTGGTGACACTACTTTCAAAAAATCTAAAAAACTAGAAATTAGAAATTAGAGAAGAACTATCACCACATGTACTTTGGCTTCTCATTATCCCCTATAGGGTTTGTGCTTCCCTTTTCATAGGATTTTCCTTTGATTACAGTGTATATGAACCTTTTTTCATAGTGGTGACAGTGTCTATAAAGCTATTTTTATTTTGGTCAATGTCTATAGGGTTTTTCTTTTTATTACAGTGTCTATGACTTTATTTTTATAGTGGTGACAGTGGCTATGATCCTATTTTTATTTTGCTTACAACATCTATGACCCTCTTAAACATTCATATGTCATAGGAGAACTGTCACCACATGTATTTTGGTTTCTCATTAGCCCCTATAAAGTTTATACTTCCCTCGTTCTAGTGTTTTCCTTTGGTTACAGTGTCTATGATCCTATTTTTATTTTGCTTACAACGTTTATGACCCTCTTACTCATTCATATATTAGAGAAGAACCGTCACCATATTTATTTTGCCTTCTCATTAGCCCCTATATGGGTTGTGCTTCCCTTGTCCTAGAGTTTTTTTTTGGTTACAATGTCTAATACCTTGTTTTTATAGTGGTGACATTGTTTATAACCCTTTTTGATTTTGGTTACAACTTTTATGACCTTGTTTTTATTTTGATTATAGTGTCTATGACCCTCTTATACTCATTCATAGAGAAGAACTGTCACCACATGTATTTTGGCTTCCCATTAGCCCCGACCTATAGGGTTTGTGCTTTCTTTGTCCTAGAATTTCCTTTGGTTACAGTGTTAATGACCCTGTTTTTATAGTGGTGACAATGTCTATCATCATGTTTTTATTTTGATTACAACGTCTATGGCATTGTTTTTATTTTGGTTACAACATCTTTGACTGTCATCACATGTATTTTGGATTTACTCCATCCGTCAAATAATACATGGGCTTTTACTATTCATGCACGCTTTTTTAGGAATCAATAAGTTTGTAATTATTAAAAAAAAAAGTTAATATTTTATATAGTTTTTACATCCTTAAAAAAGCGTGCGTGAATAGTAAAGCCCGTGTATTTTTGGACGGAGGTAGTATATAACAAAAAGTGACATAATTAATTAAACAACCGTCAAATACTTCTTCTCACAAGTTGTAAGATTTAATTCTGGATTGTGTTAATTTTTAAGGAAAAATGGACAAAAATAATACTACTAATTATCAACTTTTGGCCAAAAATAATACGAACTTTCAAACTGACCGTTTCATATACAACCGATCGCCCTATTAACCAAAAATAATACATATGTGTATTCCGGTGAACTTTTCGACCAAATACGCCACGTGGACGCCGGAAAACACACATGACATAAATTTTTGCCACGTCACCAAACTTGTAAGTTATGCCATGTCATAAATTTATTTTTTATTTTTTTTTAAAAAGAAAAATTAAACAAATAGGCAAATAGCTACAGTATCTTTCGAAACAATGGAGGAGAGAACGAGCAGATAACCTAGAGGAGAAAGTGAAGACACCCACCCTCGATTCCATTATTTCGAAAGGTACTGTATCTATTTGCCTATTTGTTTATTTTTTTAAAAAAAAATAAAAAATAAAAAATAAATTTATGACATGGCATAACTTACAAGTTTGGTGACGTGGCAAAAATTTATGTCATGTGTGTTTTCCGGCGTCTACATGGCGTATTTGGTCGGAAAGTTCACCGGAATACACATATGTATTATTTTCGGTTAATAGGGTGATAGTTCGTATATGAAACGGTCAATTTCAAAGTGCGTATTATTTTTAGCCAAAAGTTGATACTTGGTATTATTTTTGTCCATTTTTCCTTTTTTTAATCAAATTGAGAAATTCATTTAATTTCTAGTAATCATAAATTTAAATGATGCTGACAGACCCCATTGGACATTGAATTTGAGAAGGAAAGGAGTAAGCTTGAACAAGGCAAATACAATTAAGTGCTTTGGTACGTAGCAGCTCGAAAAATTACAAATGAAAGCATATGCAGGTCTCAGCCCTGTCAAATAGTGCGCCACCTTGTTAGCTTGCCGACAGGTGCAACTCCACTCCACCTTCTCAAAGGTCACGACAACAGCAGTATCCGATCTAGCAGCGAGCAGCCTCCTTCACCCGCTCCACCCGCATTTTTTTTGCGGGTGAAAACCTGCAAAAAGCGGGTGACAGATGATGCGGGTGACGGGTGAAGTGGGTGGCGGGGCGGGTATGGATGATGATTTTTCACCCAATACCCGCTCCAATAACCCGCTCCATTTACCTGCACCAATAATTCCCCAATAAGAATCCAATAACCCAATTAAACCTATCATTTTACTTTTCTACTCCTTAAAAACCCTAAATTTCTTTATTTTGATATCACTTCCTCACATTATTTTTATATTGTGCTTTTATAGTTGTGTTTATAATGTTAGAAAATTCCGTAGTTAATTTAAAAATTAGATTACGTAGTTAATCCAAAAATGTTTCTATGTTGTGATCTTATTGAGAATAGTCTCATTGTTTTTTTTATAAGTTTTATATTTTCCAAGTATATTGTTAAGTTAGAAACCGAAATATTTTCTATTTTATTAGTTATGTATACTTCACGTATTTTTAAATTCGAACTTGATATGTTAGTATGTTTTTTTTATAAGGAAAAAATTCATATAATGTTTTTAAATAAAAATAATTAGTCTTCTTATCGGATATCCAATCATCACCCGCACCACCCGCTCACCCGCACGGGTTGGATGCGGGTGAAAGATTTGCGGGTGATGGAGCGAGGCTGGTGAAGATCTATACCCGCGGGGCGGGTGATGGAATGAGGATTTCCACCCATAACCCGCCCCATTTCCACCCCTACAGCCTACGCTTACGTTGTAGACTCGTGATGACAGTGAACAATCAGACAAAGCAAACATGGGATAACCCATTATCAATACACACCTCCACCACCCACAATAGAGCCTCGGCTTCCAGCAAAGCCACCTCCGATGCTCGTTGTACCGCCCTCGACGCCACAAAGTAAACATCCCCGCTCTCATCTCGAGATGCAAACCCGATGCCACACCCAAGTTGGTCGCTTACTACGACATCGCAATTGACCTTCTATTTGGATATCCAACATAAGAAGCCGCAAGCATTTCGAAAGCAACGGAAACTGAATATGAACACTCAAACTAGTCAATTCAGATACAAACCAACCAAGCAAGTTCCTCAATTCATTAATAAACAAAGTACCTTGTGCAACAAATATCTGTTTCCTTTCACTTGAATTAGGAGATCACTGGCCACCTCAGAGGAAACTAACCTGCACCCATATTTATTAAAAAAAAAACCCAAAACCATGGTTAGTAGGAGTTCACAAACTGCAAGAAATTGATCCATTGGAGACAATCTGAGAGAGTGTTTTTGTTCATTACCTAACAGCTTCAACTGTGTAGAAAGTGTCTGGCTTAGATCCCAGTTTCATGAACTTCATGGTCCTGCAAGAACCCTTTTTATTTTATTTTAAATTGATTTTACCTACCTCGAAGCAGAGCTAGACAGGAGCGCTTGTTTTGTTCTCAGTCAGACATTTCATCAAACAGGAGGAAGACAGAGAATATCAGCAAGTGGAAAGAGGAGAATCAGAAGAGGAGGTTAACAGAAGCTTTTTGTCAATCTTGCTATAGAGGATGGAGAAAGCTGGCAAATACAGGGAATTATACATAAGCGAGTCCAATTAACAACAAACCTTCGAATTGACTGAATTGAGAGACCGAAAAGCGGAGGGAGGAAGAGAGACTCACAGTGTCGGGTGTGGGTTCGACCTCAGACGCGACCTCGTAGTTTTACTCTCGGGAGCGAGGCTCCGCTCTTCATCCTCAACAATCGCAGCTCTGGTGTCGGTGGTGAGGCTGCGGCTGGAATCCAGGCGGCGGTGAGTCGGACTCGCCTGGAATCGGCCTCAAGGAGTACAACTCTAGGCGATAGGTTTCCTGAGTCGGCATCGGCTTCGGCCATAAGGAGGAGAAAGCGCCAGATGGAGCCCTTCTTCTTCGACCGCAAGAACGAGGTCGCGACGGATGCCGGAGGAGAGGCCGAGAGGGAGAGCGTGATGAGGGGATATGTGGAGGCAAATCCGAGGGAAGGAGAAGGAGCCATGGGAGCGGATCGATCGATCGTTCAAATCGGTGAATTAGGAGAAGCCATGGGAGCGAGAGTGCCGGGATCTAATGGGAAAGAATCAGTGAATTAGGGAGAGGCAGGGGTAAAACTGTCAATTGTAGACACTCACCTAATTTTTTTTTTTTGTCTTATGGCTTAAATTTTGACAAAAAAATTGACACATACCAAATTGACCCTAAATAAAAACAACTTTTTTTTTTGGTCAAAATAAAAACAACTTATTATACATTAGGAACCTAACTTGATAGAAATATATTATTGTAAAAAATCACATGGAAATGGATTTGAACAATCAACAATCTATTCTAACCCAAAAAATTAAAGTTAATATTTTTTCCCCGGAGTTTACCGTATTATATAGCAAAAATCTAGAAAATATAAAGTTTAATACAAAAATAATAATAAAAAAAAGAGTTATAACAAATTGATATACTAATTTATAATTTATATAAATATCTATAAATTTTAATAATTAATAATCTATATAAAATACTAAAACAGAGGCCGCTGGCGCAACCTCGCGGTCACGGAATTTTCTGGATTAAACGGGATTATTTTTTCCTATGTGGCATTTTCTGGATTAAAGTAGTATTAAATTTTTGGGTCACATCAATTATATTTGAATAAATATTGCATGGGTAAAGTGGTATTATATTTTTGACAACACTAATTAATAAACGAATATAGTTAGCTAAACACTTATTTTTTATATAATCTATTTAATATAACGTTATAACTTATATTTCTTCTAAAAACATATTTTATCTATTCAATTCAATATGTTGGTTGAGGGGGACGAAGTAGTAGTCAAGACTATCAAGGGAGTCGGGACAAGGAGTCGAGGAATTCAAGAATGAGGTTAAACATAACCACAAGATTTGAATATATGATTAAGATATGTAGAGTATAATATAGTTAGCCGATATAGATTTTATCTATTCAATTCAATATAACTCTAAAAAGTGGTTGGGTACGTAGTAATATAGAGTAAAAAATATATAGGTAAAATATGTAGTTTATCTATTCAATATAACCTTAACCATATTAAAAATAATTTATCTATTCAATATAACCCTAAAGTGGTTGGAATTAGTTATAACTTATATTTTATCCTTTTTAGATGAGATTGAATATATTTGTATAAATATTCAACATAAATCTAATATCTGGGTCATATCAATTAATAAATCAATATAATTAGGTAAAAATTAAATTGATATTATATACAATAATTTTAATAATAAGAAAACAATTATTGTTATTGAAAAGATATATTTTTCACGCCTTTTACATGGATAGAATTGATTTACATTGTCAACCAATTATTAAATATAGAGGGAGATTACATATCATGATATCTTATTTCATTATGCATTGTTAGTTTGTTACATCTCCGTATTAACGGCTTCTATCAATTATAAAAGGATGAAATAATAGATAATAAGATCTAAGGAAAGGGTAAACCTTTTAAAATATATATCGTTAGGTAAAAAACTTATCTTTTTAGATCAAATAATATATCCAATATTTGGTTAAATTAAATATTCTGGATTAAAATGATGTTAATATCGTATACGTGTCATATTATGGATTAAAACGATGTTATCTTTTTTATTATTTGATCAACCTTATATCAATCCAATATTTGGTTAATTATTAATAATCCAATATAATTTTATCATCTCAATTAATGGTCCCACTTATTTTTATAAATATTCAACTTCATGTTTTAATTAGTTAGAAAACTTATTTCACCTTGTGGGACATTTAATCACTAACATTACACAATTATATAATAATAATACAAATAATATAATAATACAAATTAATACGAATATACAAATTAAAAATAAGTGGAAATTAAAAATAAGTTCGAAACAATGATATAGATTTACTGAAGCATCAAGATGTTGTATATTCTCTTCTTTAATCTATTTGTTATTATTTAAATTAATACGAATTATAACAACACTAATGCTACGTAAAATATATATACCATGTCGTAAAATTTTGTTCAATTATTTTACCTTTTACCATCAAATTTTGGTCAATATATTGTTCTACCTTTTACATCAAATTGACAAAGTGAATCTGATATATTTAAATATAAATATGCACCATCTTAATTTGATGATAAAATTTGAGAAGATAAATCTGTATATACTTCTGTATAAAATATACCATGCCGTAAAATTTTAGTCAATTATTTTACCTTTTAAATTAAATTAAATATAATATATTTAGATATAAATACGTCATTAAATTTGGTGATGTAGTTAAATATTATTTAATTTGTTTATTAAGAAACCGCACAACGGACGGGTACCGATTACTAGTAAAACTATAAATCAATGGAATATGAAATATGATAAAACCAACCCAAAACAGTGAAAAACCTTACTCGGTGAATGATTCTTATTTAAATTTGATTCTCTAGCCCCTCTTATTTTGATTTTTATCATCATAGATAATTAGATAGAAATAACGACAAGGCACCGAAAATGTCTCCTACCTTAATGAGTTGATCCACACGCGTCTTACGATGGGTACGGCCGCATTCTAACATTACCCAGTTGGCTTATAAGATTAGGTTCACTCTTTCACTGTCCACTGTCCAATTTGCTCTGCCGCTTTGGTTAGGGTTTCTCTCCCTCTCACCTTCTCCTCCTCCTTCCTGCTTACTGTTTCCCTCTCTCTATCCAATTCACCTCCATGGCGTTAATTTCACGCTTCTAGGGTTTATTGGTTGCTGTTGGTAATCTATTTGGGGTTCTTTGAGGTCTGGTCTTGTATCTGTGAGAACAAAGGAGGGAAATGGCAACCACAAACCCTTTCGATTTGTTGGGCGACGATGACAACGACGATCCCAGCCTCCTCCTCGCTGCTCAGCAGCACAAGGTTGCCGCCGTTGCCGCCACCTTGAAGTCGACCCCGGCCGCCGCCAATCAGGCGGCTAAGCCTGCTAAGCTACCTACCAAACCTCTTCCTCCTTCGCAAGCTGGTATATTTCGCTTTCTTTTGTCTGTTTGTGTTGTTACTCGATGGAAATTAGTCAGATTTGCTGCTTGATTGGTTGTTGTGTTGTGTTCGAAATGGAACTTTGTGTTGATTTTCCGATGATCTTCAAGTTTTAGGTTTTTCTGGTTTTCGGATTCGCTGACCGATTTGAGAGCCAAAGGGACGGAGTCTGATTTCCGGACGTGTTTTATACTCTTGGAATATGAAGATTGTGTGTTTCAAGCTGTGAAATGTTTATTGTTTTCACCCTTGTGATTTTGACTTCCAGCGGGAGCAGAGCATTTCATTGGTTTTGCTATTGCCTGTTTCTAAATTAATGAGCCAACTGATTTGTTAAATATCAGTTGACCTTATACCTGTGTTTTAGTTAGGTTTGGTTTTGTGATCAGCATGAGTTTCTTGTCATGCATTCCGTTTAAATGGTGTATTTTTAAATACTAGAGAGCCCGTTTACTTGCCAGTGGTATTCATTTGAATGCTATTGTCCACTTTTCTTATGTTATTTTATCTTGAATATACAAGATAGGCATTTGTTGTGCATTCTAACATTCAGTTTCATGCTCTATGATGATTGACATCTGTGTGTTCATACATAATATTCTGATTTGAAACATGTTGCTTTCCCCCCTTTTGTTTGCTTTGGTTTTTGTAGACATGTCTGGTTTTGTAATTGTTCTGTCTAATCAGTTAGGGAATTTGATCCTTCATATATATAAAACCTTATTACTTAAAAACCTTCCTGATGGTTTATAGTGTTGCTCATATGCTTCTTTTCTTGAAATGGATATTGTTATATCATAAATGTTGGCTATGGAATGTAACATGCTGTTTCATCTGTCTACTTCCTTGCCTGGTCTGTTTATTCTCTCCTATTAAAATGGAACTTAATTTTATCATACAGTCAAGGAAGGTAGAAATGATGGTGGACGTGGTGGAGGGCGTGGTGGTGGACGTGGATTTGGGCGCGGTGGGCGCGGGAGTCCAGGTGGATTTAATCGAGAGCCATACAACATTGAAAACACTTCTGGCAATGATAATGGAGTTCCTTACAAACCTTCTGAGGATAGAGAACATCGCCCATACCATGCGTCACGTGGTGGTTACCGTGGAGGTAGACGTGGTGGCTTCAGCAATGGTGAAGCTGGGGAAGGTGAAAGACCTAGGAGAACATATGATCGTCACAGTGGCACTGGGCGCGGGTTGGCATCTATGTCATATTGTTTTAATTCATTCCCGATAATCTTGTTCTCCTATTATTTTTCTGTATTATTAATTGCTGATGAGCATCTGTAATATTTAGGATGGAGAATAAACGGGATGGTTCTGGTCGTGGCAACTGGGGCTCGCCTACAGATGAGATTCCTCAGTTAGTGTCGATTATGTTTGTTGCATGGAAGGCTTTTTAAAGATTTATTAGTTTTTTTGCTCTTACTATGATTCTACTGATGACAATTTAGGGAGACTGAAGAGCCTACAGCAGAGAATGAGACAAATGTTGCTGTTGAGAAGCAACAGAATGTGGAAGAAAATGTTGATGCAAACAAGGAGAATCCTGCAAATGAGTCTGAGGAGAAGGAACAGGAAGAGTTGGTAATATACTATCTGTTTTTTTCCAAAGAATTTATTTATTTATTTATTTTTTGCATGCATCTTTATCTTATCAGATGAATTTAAAAGAAATATTTGTGATGAATTAATGGACCAAGTGACTAATTGGAACAAGACTACATACCTTTCAATAGAGGAGCTCATTATTTATTAAGAGTATTAATCAGTCATAAGAATTTAAGAGATAGCTCTGTCCTGAATTAATGGATCAGCTTGAAGGGCCTCACACAATTTGGACGTTTCAGTTTCTGCTTTATGAATTTCCGGTGGAATGTTAGACGGGCATTTTTGAAATGGGAGTACACATTGCCTTCTGGTAGAGCTCATTTTGATAATATATACAAGGGAATGCATCCTAGAATTTAATGGGGTTGAGGTTGATTGTTCTAAGTGATTTCTTAGTTCAAGACAAGCATAAGAATAAAGAACCATGAAAGGGCTAGTTTACAGTGCTTTTCAATCATCTGACAAATCCTGCTATCTTCATTAGCAAATGACTCTCGAGGAATATGAGAAAGTGCTCGAGGAGAAGAGGAAAGCCTTAAATATTCTGAAGGTGGATGAGAGGAAGGTTGATACTAAGGAATTTGAATCTATGCAAGTGATTTCAAAGAAGAAGGATAACAATGAAATATTCATTAAACTGGTAAGTCCTTTTTTTTTGCTTCAAATGTATGCTTTATGTACAAGTTTGCTGTGTTCTTAATTTTCATCTTTTGTTAGGGTTCCGACAAGGATAAGCGCAAGGAGATAGCAGATAAGGAAGAGAGAGCCAAGAAGGTATGCATTTATAGGTTTTCAGCATTAAAATTGGGACAATGTTTGTTGCAGTTGGCTTTTACACATCTGTGAAATCCTTTTATCTTATCGGGTACTACTTTTTCTGTAGTCCGTGAGCATAAATGAGTTCCTGAAGCCTGCTGAGGGCGAGTCATACTACAGACCAGGAGGTCGTGGTAGAGGCCGTGGCCGTGGGCCAAGAGGAGGATACAGTGGAGGTCGCACTTTTGATGCACCTGCTCCACCAATTGCAGATCCCGGGCATTTCCCTTCCTTGGGCGCCAAGTGATGTCTCCCAACCAGGTTTTTCCTGCAGACAGTGTCTTTGCTCGACATTTTTCTCTCCTTTTTAGTTCTGTTTTAAGACCTCTGTGTTTCGGTTGTACTGAGATTTGTAAACCTTTACATGTTTCTCACTGTCTTACAATTCTGTTGTGCCCCATCTTGATCCAATTTTGATTCGTCAAGAAGTTGGGGAATTTGGTGGGCATTGCAGTCTCAAAATAGTTAAGAACAAAGCAAACTTCATTTATGCTGAACATTGAAGGAATTTGAAGCCCTGGTGTGAGCTTTAGATTGCCTTGTCTTTCAAATTTACCACAATGAATGTAAAGGGAGAAATTGAGTGAATCGGCAGGAATTTTCGCATTCGTTTCTCAGAAACACCCTGTTGAATCTGAGATTTTTCATTTCTCATCAGTTGCTATCTAATATGGAAGGGAATGCATCATTATCTGGATACTGAAAGAACATGGGGCAAACTTGGAGAAGCTCGCACGGTAGGTGTTTGATAAAATGCCTGAACCAGATACCTCCAATATGCAATGTTGGATTGTTGGCTTGTTATTCAAACAATGCCAGTTTGGAAGCCGTTGAGAAGTTCACTGATCAAAAACCCCCTTCCAGGAAGTTTCTTCTTGCAATTGCAGCCACTGAGGTAGGTGCCAGTGGCAAACAATGTGGCCCAGATGACATGGGAATATGGTGGGAGCTTAGGCTCGATGATGCAAGGCATCTGTTCAGTGAGATGCGATGAAATTGATCAAGAGAAGCCATTGAAATTTGAAACACATTCTTGATGATGGGACTGGGAAATCTCGGTTGCCTGATACTGGGTACTCGATCACTCGTACCAGTGTTGATTATTTCGTTTGTTTGTTTGCGTCATTGTTATGGAGAAATCACAAGCAAAGCACGAACCCAGATCATTAAAAAACACTCGCCTAGTTCACCGATTACCTATTTGGTACAACATATATTCAGTTTCGTAGCTGCAAACTTGCATTAAAGAGCTCCAAAAACAACTGAGAAACAAAACACAAAGCATGGCCTCTTCACCAAGATGACCCAAAGAATGAGATGGGAAACAACTAGTTTTACATGATGTGTTTCTTTTTCCCTATGAGGAACAACACCCTGATTTCTGGTTGATGGGTTTTCCTCGGATTTGAACTGTCGAACCCTTGTTATTCGTCGCTGGTTGGTTAGCCATTCTGCGCCATCATACAAACCGCACCACATTGTTTTATAACCGATTCAAGTCTTTCGTCTAAGACAAGCACATATATTCCAATATAACACCGAAGAAATTCATCACTTGCCTGCTCTTAACCGAAGAAGTCATGGCCATGAACGCCTGCTCGACGTTTATGGAATTCTTGGCACTCGTTTCCAGAAACGCAATTCCCATCTCATCCGCAAAAGCCTGAACGAACGTACGAAGAACACCAAATTTACCTTAAAATGTAAATACTCTCAAAGCCAAACTCTCCATTGGTTTGGAGCTAGTGTTGTTACCTTGGCTACCTCAGAGGACACAACCTTGTTTTCGGTAAGATCACACTTGTTTCCGACTAGAAGCTTGTTTACGTTCTCACTAGCATAGCGGTCTACTTCATTTAGCCATTGCTTGACATTGTTGAAGCTTTCTTCATCGGTGACATCATAAACCACCTGCGAACAAAGAGTTGCTCCTTACTACAAAGAACGCGTTTTGAGTCATAGTAAAAAGTTGGATCCATGAAGAACGATTGTCGCTCACTATGATTCCATGAGCTCCTCGGTAGTAGCTGCTCGTGATGGTCCTAAATCGCTCTTGCCCTGCAGTATCCCACTAAGATACACACAAGATAACACAATAAGGATCACGAATGTAACATTCGTGTTACAAGTTGAACCTCTGGACTCGAACTAGTGACCTCAGATACCCATCTATCTACAGTGCTTTTTGCTATGAACAAAACTTACAATTTGGAGTTTGATAGTCTTCCCATCTTGTTCAACGGTACAAATTTTCTGCACACGAAACATTACGTTGAGCATTGCGTGTTATAGACAAAGAACGCGTTGTAGCTAGGTAAAAAACACTTACGAAATCAACTCCAATGGTACTTATGTAGCTATCTAGATATGAATCATCCTGGAGGAAGAAAAGAAGCAGTTGATGAGATGAAGAAAACATGTTCACATAATGTAAGATTAAGCAAAAGGTATAGAGAGAAACTCACAGCAAACCTCAACAGGAGACATGATTTGCCAACACCAGAGTCTCCAATAAGCAAGAGCTTAAACAGATAGTCACTGCAACCAAATTGTGAAAAGATTCTCAAAATTTTAAGGTTTTTGCAAAAGAACAATTCATGTGTTGAGATTGTGGAAATATCTCATATCGATTATTCAGAAAGAAAATTAACAATATATATGGAATCGTTAAAACCCCAACACAATGGTGTAAGCTTTTGTACAGAAGGTGGACATAAATTTAATATATAGGTCCATCCGACTTTGATAGTTTTGTATATGATAGTCATTTTATATGCATAGTTGCTATTTTGCAAACACCAAGAAATGAATAAATCACTCCTTTTCCTAAACAATGAAAAATTGAAACTATGAATAATTTGTGGAAATCCTGATTCTGAAACCTAACATGATTGATTCTTAATCTTTCAACACATAAATCCAACAAGCATAAATACAATAAAGATGAAACTTTTGAATTTTGATGTAGCAATTCTTTTAATTTTTAATATTTTTATATATAATTTAGAGACCAAATTAAAAGGGCATTCAAATTAAAGCATAAACTTGATAAAAAAAAATAAAAAAGCACTTCAAAAAGACATCCTAAAGATCAAATTGAAAAAAAGTTTAGGGGTAAAAACATATTATGACAAAAACAATTCAACCAAAGGAGATGAACAACAAGTTGCATCTTTGATAATCGGAAACTAAATTACGAGATTCATTTAATTGGTAACAAAATTGAAAAGAAATCAGAATGAATGCATAAAGTTTAATTGACAAACTCACTATTCGGGATTCATTAGAAGAACAAGCAATGGGTTCCTTTCTGTTGCCTGATCTTTCTGATAAAAATTAAAATTAAAAAAATTGTAATGTTAAGGTTGTGAGGGCAACGAGGAAAGGAAAATAGAAAATAGAAAATGGGGAGTTTTTGATTTGTAATGATTTAAAATTTGAAGAGCAACCCAAAATTGTCGGATTTAGAGAGATTAAGAGCTGTTCTGAATTCAATTCGCCAAGTGTTAATCCCTTTCAATTTTTTCAGGGACGATAGTAAATTTCAATGCTGGGGCGAATTGGATAAAGAAAATTTATTTTATTATAAAATAATCCGTAATTAATAAATGTATACTGATTTTTGGTGGAACTTAACCCTCTTTTAAGTTTCGTTTGGTTGAATGCGAAAAGTTGAGGTCAATATAAATTTAGTTTTCTATAGGATAAATAAATAATACTCTATCAGCTTGTAAATAAGTGAATTTTTTAATTTATGTGTTTTTTATTACTAAATATCAAAATTTTAATTAATTTTTTAAAATAATATCATACTTATTAGTAACGAGTATGGTATTGCTTTTAAAAAATTAATTAAAATTTTATATTGTATTTACCATTTATTGTATTTACCATTTTATAAAAAACGTGCACGCTTTCAAGACATGTATTCTATCGAACCTGTCTTGTTTCATAGATAGATTTTGGTGTTTAGAGCGACAGAAGGATCATAAAGTGAAGATTTGATTATAGAAATCATCACTCTATAATCATTTTATTTCTTTGAAAACCAAAATGTATCTACGGAACAAGATAGATTCGATGGTTGAAATTTGGTCTACACACATCCTGGAGGCGTGTAGAGCTGTAGACCTAATATTCAAATCTTCTGCTTTATAGTCGAGTTTCTTCTTCTGCTTTATAGTCGAGTTTCTTTTGGGTTTTTCGATCCCTATACACATTCAGGATGTGTGAAAGGTACGGTGCTCATTGACGAGTCGTATATTAATTACTATTAACTTATATTCCTAAATCTATTAACATGTTCAACCCAAATGACTAATACTATCTAAAATCACATATGAAATGAAGAGTACAAATTATTTTCGTTCTTCTAGTTTTTCGTTGAAACAAACGACATTAAATATTGTATTTGTGATTTTAAAGGTGTGTAACTTTGTGTTGTATGGAATTTCAAACTTATGAGATTCTTAATACTCCCTCCGTCCTAAAACAGTAAAACACATGGTATTTTAGACCCTTACACGTTAATTAAGGAAATCTATTTATAATTAAATCTCATTATTATTATAGAGATGAGAACTCTTTAATTTTACTTACTATTGTATTTTTAGGGGTAATAATTATCCTATAAACCTAAAAATCCATGTATTTTTAATAAAAGTTCAAAATATAAAAGACCATATATTTTTATACGGAGGGAGTATGTTTTATATACTTTTATAAGATCCAACATAATAACAGGATAACAAAGTAGATGAGATTATATTGGGTGGCCCACTGGACTACTTATTGTGGGTAGTCCATGGTGGATCCACGAATTTGTTTAGGGGAACCTTCTTTTTTTTTTTTGAGATTTTTTTTTTGTGTGTATTGAAAATAATGATTTTTAGTGATTTGTTTTAATTCTTTTGATAGAAAACATTGCTAAAAGAGTTTTAACTTAACCCAAAATATAGTTATTTCTTTTTCTCATTTTTTCTATTGAGTTAAAGAGGAATCAGTCACCTCGAATTTTAAGATCCGCCTTTGCTTGAAACCCTCTACCAATAAAGTGTTAGGTGGTTTAAAAGAACTTATAATCAATAAAATTTCAATATTAATATTACGGAATAACAAGGAACAGAACCTATATCTGATCCTTGCAACACCAGCTGAAGCTCAGCAGCTTCCGTAAACCTCCATCAACGGAGTCCGAAAAGAGAGAGTGTTTTGGAGGGATTTTCTGATTTCATTATGAGGAAAATGTAAAGTGTACAACTCAAGCCACTAACAACTTTCTGTACTTATACTGCCAAAACTGCAATAGGCCTAACCACCTATTGTAACAACCTCCTAACCATATGTTAAACAAGTGTTAACCCAAGTTAGTAAAACGCATATGTACTCCCAATATCCCCCCCCCCCCTCAAGGTGGACGAGGACCAAACACGAGACCAAGCTTGGAGCAAAGGAAGAAGGGCTGCTGTGAGCCTAAGGCTTTAGTGAACAGATCAACAATTTGCTAAGCGGATTGCACATGAACGGTGCTAACCAAGCCCTCATGAACAAGCTTTCGTATGAAGTGGCAATCAATTCGAAGGTGTTTCGTCCTCTCATGGAAGATGGGGTTGACAGCTAGGTGCATAGCAGATTTGTTGTCACAACAAAGGGGAATTGGAGATTGCATAGGAATATGCAAGTCCTGAAGAACTCCAGTGAGCCAGACTAACTCACTCCCAGTAGTCGACATACTTCGGTACTCGCTCTACGTCGATGACTTGGACACGGTCTTTTGTTTCTTCGATTTCCAAGAGACAAGAGAGTCCCCAAGGAAAATTCAATAACCAGTCAAGCTCCTACTAGTATCCTTGCAATTCCCCAAATTGGCATCACAATAGGCTCGTAGCTGCAAGGGGCTTGAGGAGGGGTAAAATAAGGATGAATTGATCGTCCCTTTGAGGTATCTGAGTAGAAAAGTGGCAGCATTCAAATGAGGAGCACTAGGAGCCGACATAAATTGCGTCAATTGTTGTACAGTGAATGAGATGTCCGGCCTGGTGAGGGTGAGATACAGCAAACGACCGATTAGCCGGCGATACGACTCAGGATCGACTAAAAGCTCACCTTCATGAGCACTCAGGTTAAGATTACGCTGCATAGGGAACTTGGCGACTTTGCAATTAGCCATAGCTGCATTTGAGAGAAGATCAAGTACATACTTCCGCTGATTGATCAGAATACCATCCGGAGAACGAGAGATCTCCATACCGAGGAAATAGCGAGCCATGCCGAGATCCTTGATAGTGAATGCTTTGTCCAGAGACCTTTTAATAGCAGCAATAGACTGGCAATCATCCCCAGTGATGAGCATATCATCGGCGTAGAGTAAGATGATAGTAAACAGCCCATCCTTGTGGCGAACGAACAAGGAATAATCATGGAGAGATTGAACAAATCCTGTTGTAACTAAGTGTTTTGTGATCTCAACATTCCATTGGCGGCTCGCTTGTTTGAGAGCATACAAGGACCTACGGAGGAGACAAACTTGACCAGGTTCAGCTTGATTGTAACCTGGAGGAGGTGTCATGAAAATTTCCTCATCCAAATAACCGTGCAGAAACGCATTATTCACGTCAAGCTGATGCAAATCCCATCTTTTAGTGGAAGCCAAAGCTAATAATAGACGAACAGTAGTAAGTTTGGCTACCGGGGAGAAGGTCTCCTTATAGCCGCAGTCTTTAACCTGATTGAATCCCTTAGCCACCAACCGAGCCTTGAAGCGCTCAACCTCACCATTAGGTTTGAACTTGATCTTGAACACCCACTTACACCCAATGGCTTTCTTGCCTGTAGGTAAGTCTGTCACAACCCAGGTGTTGTTGTGTTCAAGAGCATCCAATTCTCGTTGCATAGCACTCACCCATTCAGGATCCTTGCGAGCTTGAGCATACGAATGAGGTTCAACAATGGACAGGACATTGTACAGGGAATGTACATAGTTTGAGGAGTAAGCAGCAAGATCAGCTGGCCGAATAATGCTAAAGGCCAACGAGGATGAATCGTCATGGGAGGTGGCAATATGCCTGTCAGGCAGGTGACCACAGACAAAATCCTGCAACTTGGTAGGACGAACCACTCGACGGGGGAGAGTGATAGCTGGAGGGATCGGAAGATCACTATGATCAGAAGCCTGACTGAGAGAGGTATCAGCTGCTAATTGGTTACTGTTAACCGAATCAGACACATAACCGGTGTCTGGAGAAGCATGAGGAGATGATTGGTGATGTGAAGGAGACTGATGAGGGGTGTGAAAGGACTGAGCAGGTGAGCCAGAAGTAGAGGAGCCAGGGTGCTCATGACAACAAGAAGGATCTTCCCCAAAACTTACCAAAGGAAGAGAAGAAGAAATTGAAAGAGGATCAGAAGGAGAAGTCTTGAAGGGAAACTCATTCTCCTGGAACACAACATCTCGACAGACAAACACCTTGTGTGTAGTGAGATCATAAAACTTGTACGCCTTCTGGCCGGGCGGGTATCCAAGTAAGATACAACGTCTGCTTGTAGCATCAAATTTGGATCTGTGATTCTTGAGTACCAAACCATAGCACAGACAACCCACAACTCGCAAATGCTGATAATCAGGCTTGGTGTGATGTAAGAGTTCAAAGGGTGTCTGTTGGGCAAGGACAGAAGAAGGAAGAATGTTGATTAGGTGTGTAGCCGCCAATACACATTCCCCCCAAAATCGAAAAGGAAGCCCAGCATACAAGCGGATAGCTCGAGCCATTTCAATGAGGTGACGGTGTTTTCGTTCAACCCGGGCATTCTGTTCAGGCACCCCTGGCACAGATCGTTGATGAACAATCCCATAGTCCATCAACAAGGCAGACATTCGGGAATTAAGAAATTCCGTTCCATTGTCTGTTCGAAGAGTTTTCATCTTCGCATCAAACTGAGTACCAATGTACTTTAGAAAACCTGCAAAAATTCCAAACACTTGCTCCTTGGACCTGATAAAAAATGTCCAAGTGTTCCTCGAGCAATCATCCACAATCGTGAGGAAGTACTTACCTCCAAAAATAGACGGTTCCCTATACGGACGCCAGAGATCCATATGAACCAGGTCGAACACATTCTTAGCCAAAGAAGTACTAGCAGAAAACGGGAGTTTGTGCAGTTTAGACATGAAACAAGTATCACAAGAAAGAGAAGTTTGGGTAATCCCCTTCCCACAACCCATGTGCTTCATCTTGGACCAGGAAGCGTGGCCAAGCCGAGCATGAAGCACACTTATTGAATCAGACCCCATAGGAAAAACATTGGAAGTAAACGAAGTCTTACAAATTCCATGAGATAAAACCTCAGGGATAGAAACCCTGTGAATCTTAGTAGTCTTCGGAAAGCAGCTGAAACTAATGAACCGATAGAGCCCCACACTTCTATGTCCCACAGTAAAGATCTCTCTAGCTGAAAGGGCCTGCAACACACACATCCTTTTAAAGAACATAAACACAAAACCATCATCATCAAGGAGTTTGGAGACAGATAGCAGATTGTGATGGAACTGTGGCATGAACAAAACATCCTTCAGTTGGATCTTGTTGTTCAGTTGCACAGACCCAGTATGCTTCACAATTTATGTTACTCCATCAGGAAACCCAACCACAATAGGCTTAACAAGGTCATGCATCTCAATGAACAAACCTTTGTCAAACACTATGTGGTCCGTCGCCCCTGAGTCAATAATCCAAGTGATTGGCCGATCAAGACAATCACTGTCACAGTGTTGGGAAGAAATGTTACCTGCAAAACTCATGTGGCTGTAGTGATCAGTGTCCTGACCCTCTTCAGCTGGAGCCTTCCCTTTCATGACTCGAAGGACCTCAGCAACCACTGAATTGACAAGATGAGAGTCATCCTTCCCTGATTGAGGAACACCAGAAAACTTTCTTTCAGAATCACGAGAACTCTGGCCATCACACACCTCCTGTGTATTCCCTGCGAATTTCTGATCAACCTTCAGCTTAGGTCCAGTGTACCAGTCCGGGAATCCAACCAATTTGAAGCAAGAGTCCTTAAGGTGGCCCTTCTCCTTGCAGTAATTGCAAAACCTTTCCATCTTAGCCTTTTTAAACTCCTTTTTCTGGTCATCAAATTTCTTCTGGTTAGAGGAACTAGCACCAGCAGAAGAATTGCCACTGTATCCACCATTTCCATTGAATCCTCCACTGGTGCCTTGACCTCTACTGTTGGCATTGAAGCTTGAAGTGCGACCAGTGGCCAACACCTCATGAGATGCAGAAGCTCCAGTAATACCTTTCTGCCTCTCGATCTGCAAGGTCATATGAAAAGCTCTGCTAACGGAAGGTAAGGGATCCATGGCGAGGATGTTATTACGAAGGTTCTCGTAGGCATCGGACAACCCCATCAGGAACTGCATAAGTTGCGTAGTAGCATCACGCTCCACAAGTTGCTTGAGAATAGCGCACGAACAGGCCTTCAAACCTCCACACTTGCAGACAGGAATACTCTCAATTTCCAGCAACTCATCCCACGCCTTCTTCCTTTTTCCATAGTACTCAGCCACACTACAGTTTTCTTGCTTGATCTCGCTGATGCGCTTCTTAATTTGATACACAAGAGGAGCATTTGATTCGGCGAATCGCTCCTGAATTTCGTCCCAAAGCTCCTTAGCCGAGCTAATATACATGAATCCCTCAGCAATTTTTGGTTTCATTGAGTTAATCAACCAACTCATGACCATAAAATCACAGCGCAACCAGCGATCGTAGTCATCATCAATCTCGCACGGCTTCTCACAAGTGCCATTGATAAATCCGAGCTTCATTTTAGCTCCCAGTGCCATGCGAATCCCCCGCTTCCAACTGTGAAAGTTCAGTCCATTGAACTGTGATGCAACGAGCTGCATCCCTGGGTGGTCAGAGTTGGATAGGTACATCGGATCCACATGATTCGCACCAACCACTCGATGATTGACAGAATTATCATTCAGAATTACTTCATCCACATGTTCATTGTTCAGATTTCCATCGTTCGCATCCATGATATCAGATTATAACGCAAACGAGCAGTAATACAAGAGAAGAGAAAGGAAAAACTCAATTGCACAGATCGCAAGCCACACACAGCAAACAAGCTCAAATCACAGTAATCGCGGATCACGAAGCTCTCGGATCCACAACAATCACCAGAAACAGACAGAATTCCACGAAGGAATGAGAAACGACCGAGCGCTAGAACAGGAAATCAGAAAGAACCAAAACACACTCACCGAGCAATCACGAATCCAGATCTGACTGGCTCTGATACCATAACAAGGAACAAAACCTAGATCTGATCCTTGCAACACCAGCTGAAGCTCAGCAGCTTCCCTAAACCTCCATCAATGGAGTCCAAAAAGAGAGAGTGTTTTGGAGGGATTTTCTGATTTCATTATGAGGAAAATGTAAAATGTACAACTCAAACCACTAACAACTTTCTGTACTTATACTGCCAAAACTGCAATAGGCCTAACCACCTATTGTAACAACCTCCTAACCATATGTTAAACAAGTGTTAACCCAAGTTAGTAAAACGCATATGTACTCTCAATACGGAAATATAAATATATACTTATATAGTCAATCAATATATAATACTAAAACAGAGGCGTGGAAATCTTATGTGGCGGCTTCTGGTGCGATTCGCTTATGTGTCATTTTCCGGTGCATTTTGACCGAGTTTTTTTGACACGTCAATTAATGAGTATCCAATCAATTTAATCCATGTATTTTGGCTCAATCTGGTCCCGTTTAGTTTAGCCACGTCAATTAATGAAATCTTATCTTTTAGCCACATCATTTAATATGACTCATCTTCATTAACAATTAAAATAAATTTAAATAATAAAATGTTATCATATCTTGGTTGGTTATATATTGATAACATATTTTTTTAACAAAATTAAATGTCTGTTTTTAGATATATTTTCAACGAATTTTAAGAATTTATCAATTTTAGTAAAGTATAATATCCACGAACATTTTCAGTTGGCAACTACAATTTGATTTAAATTGATATGGCTGTTGAGAATCTAAATTTTTTTCATATCATATATTTTTATATTGACAAATGTACAATTCAATTATTAATAGTTTTAAGTTAAAACAATTATTAAAATAATTAAGAGAGATGGTAGATATAATATAGATCAACAATGATTAAAATATATATTAGCATCTATCGACACAGTATAATATTAGAATCTATTAAAAAAAACAAAACCAAAACAATATAACCACATTTTTTGCAAGGATGAAAAAATATATAGATAGATTAATTTATATTAAATAATACGTATATATATAAATTTATATTTTTATTAACTAAAGTATATATAGACAGATACTACATATTATTTTAATTTTTTTAATAGGAGAGATAAATTTTTTTATATAAAATATCAAAAAAATATTAATTTTTATAAAAACTAAAATTAATTTCATACTTATTAGTAATAAAAATATATTTATTTTTTAAAAATTAATAAAAAAAAATTAACACAATTTGATATAATATATAAATTAATTATGTTAAATCAATATAAATAGATAAACAAAACATCATAATTCTATGTTAAATTTATAAATAAAACAGCATAATTCATTTCATTCAATTTAAGGCTAAAAAATTCACGTTAAAAATTAGAATATTTTGTTTATCTTTAAACAATCACATTAAACAATAGAAATAATTCAAATCAATAGGCGTTTATCTTTAACAAACAATTAATTTATAAACCAACTTTATGTAAATATTGCTAATGTACCAATTAATTTATAAACCAAATTTATACAAATAATATTTATATAATTTTTATGATTTATTCTATTGTTAAAAACCAAATTTATGTAAATATTGCTAATGTAAATAATGCTCATGAATTACAATTTAACCGCAAATCTTTATGTAAGATATATATTAATCGAACACTGATCGGATAATTGATCGACATATATGAATGATGAAAGGAAGAAGCGGTTATCAAACTCATAAATAGTTTACATATATATGTGCAAGCTATCCAGGGATTATATGCTGATTTCATGGGTCATTATGATTTATTAAGATCGATTTTTACAAGGTATAAATATTGAAATGAAATTTAAATTTTTTATTTTTTATTTTTTTTACAGTAGGCAATAAATTGAATGTACTAACGACATCCATGATCATCTCGCAAGATGATGTTCTGGAACTCACACCTACAGGAACTCACAATAAAATTACGACTCAAAATAAAATTTAAAATATATTGTTTAACAGTCTTTTCTAGACTATACCACATATCAACCATTAAATATTTAAGTAAATTTCCTTAAAACTATAAGCAATTAGATTTATTCTATTTATTCACCTTAATTAATTATAAAATCTATTATTTTTAATATAAATATTTAATCTCATATCTTAATTGGTTACAAACTTTATCATTTTAATATAAATATTCAACCTCAAATCTTAATTAGTTATAAAATCTATCTTTTTTAAGCACAAAATAATATTTTATACAATTTTTATAATCTTACACAATTTGTGCGTAAATAATAAAAGTCATATAAAAAAAGCCGCAAGTTCGCGGGTAATAAGACTAGTTATTATATCAAAAGTAGAGTTTTATTTATCCACGATAGCTTTTTGAATCTATAGAATATTCTCATAGATGGAAATTTGTAACAATGATTATATATATGTATATATATTTTGAGAAGCTATATTATAATTGAAATTCGGAGTAAATATAATGTTTGTTGGTAGTTATGAAATGATGGAGGGTGTCACACATGAAATAAAGGAGGGAAGTGTTTAATGGGAAGACCACATGGGGTTCTCGTGTTGTCGGATTACCATAAGGATACAAATTACCAAACATGAAAGTGCACATCGCACCCTTAAATGGTTAGACCATTCACATTTACGCTACCTCTTTCTTTTCTCCCTTTTCTACCCCAACTATTAGGTACCTTTCCTCATATTACTCTCTTATTAATTCATCCATCAAATGCAATTCCAATATTGATGAGAATATCTTATATTGGAAGTATGTTAGATTACGTGTCACTGTTTGTTTTGCACCTTTTTTTATTTTAAGTTGAATGTGTGACGGTTTGTTGTCTGTCGATTTCGCCAGCCTCTCAATTAGCTAGATTTATCGGACTTTCGGATGCATGTTTTCCTTATATATATAAAAAAAAAACCTCAAAATTTAAGAATCCTAGCATTGAAAAAAAATCATAAATAGTACTCAATCCGTTTATTAATAAGTGTCGTTTAACTTTTTATCACGTTTTTTTAAGGAGCTAACAACTATATAAAATATTAACCTTATTATTATTATTTTTAAATAATATTATACTTATAACTATTAACTATAAAATTATATATAAAAAATCAACATTTTCTATATATAGTTTTTAGCTCCTAAAAAACATGCCGATCACGTAGTTTTAGAACAATTAAAACTATATTTAAAATTAAATTTGTAATAATTTTTTAAAAATAATATTATAGGTATCACAAATTATTATGAGATTATTAAAAAAAATATTTAAAAAATTATTATTTTATATAATTTTTTACATCTTAAAAAACATGTATGAATAGTAAGAAGTTGTAATTAAAAGGAAACGGAGGGAGGGAGCAGTAAATTCTAGAGGAAATGGTAGTAAATACAAAAAAAAAAAGTTTACAAAAATACCACATGTGCTTGAAAATTTGCACAACTACCAACTTTTTCCCAAATTTGCACAAAAGTGCAGGTCACAAGCTCCCCCCTTAACCGGATTTTGCCCTTATTTACATACAAAAAAAAGGAAAATAAAAGGATGAGAGAGGAGGCTTTATGGGCAGAAAAGGGAGCAGTTTTCAAAGGAGGAGAAGCGATGGTTTGTGGAGAGAAGAAGGAGACCAGTCCGGCGAATCGGAAAACGCAAGAAGTTGGGGACGAAGTTGTCGCCGGAGAGGAGAGAAGAAGACCACGCCGGCGTCTAAGTGAAGAGGTAAGCCCCCCTTTCCATCTCCTTAAAACCCTCGTTCCTTTTCTCTTTTTTCTGCGATGAACGACGAGGGTGAAATCACCGGTTAGGGTTTGGGATGAACGACGAGAGTGGCAATGGTTGGACTGGAAATTGGGATGAACGACGAGGGTGACAATGGTTGGACTGGAAATTGGGATATGGGAGAGGTAGAAGATGATTGATTGAGGTTTGGGTCGTGTTTGATTTGGTATTTGATTGTTTGAAAGAGAAATTGGGCGACAGGGGTTTCGAATTAAGTGACAGTGGTTTCGAATTGGGTGACAAGGGTGTCGATTTATGTTTTTGTGCTCTTGGCCTTGCACGAGTGTGGAATGTGAAATTGTCGGTTAGGGTTTGGGATGAACGACGAGGGTGGCAATGTTTGGACTAGAAATTGGGATATGGGAGAGGTAGAAGACGATTGATTAAGGTTTGGGTCATGTTTGATTTGGTATTTGATTGTTTGAAAGTGAAATTAGGTGACAGGGGTTTCGAATTGAGTGACAGTGGTTTTGAATTGGGTGACAAGGGTGTCGATTTATGTTTTTATGCTCTTGGCCTTGTGATGATGGTTTATGGCAATGGCGAGGGTGGTTTTGGGGATTGGGGTTGTGTGGCCGATCCATTGAAAGATAAAGGGGCTGGGGACATGGGTGTGAGTGAGGCAAGGCCGGACTGAGTTCGGGAAAATGTGATAGGACTAGAGAAGCCTGGGAAGATAAGGTGAGGAAGACACTTGAACTGATGTTGGAGAGGTTGAGAACTATATCAACATGGATGCGGAGCATGGATGACAAGGTAAGTGTTTCGCCTAAAATTTTTTGTCCCAATTATGAACACCATTGATGACAAGAGGAAATAAACTAGCGACACGGTATATTTAATAAGTGACATGGGTAAATTTTCCCCAAATTACGAATAACATTGGTGAACCACCCCTCATTTATGTACTGTGTGGTTCAGACGAAGGTCATGGAAGGTGTTGTGAATGGGATGCGAGATGCCCATTGGAATGCAGGAGGTGTGCAGACACCAATGAGAGATGTCCGTCGAGAGGATGAGGGGAAAATTGGGGAGGCTGAGAAGAACCACCAAAAGGTCGAAGGGACGGAGGGACCAACTAAGGTGAATGATCAGCCACCAGAAGGACAGGAAGAGGAGGTAAATCGGCTTTTAGTTACATGGTATTTTCACCTAAGAGTCACGTGTTAATACAAACTGGGATTGTCATATTTGAATCTGTAGTAGTCAAGTGACAAGGCTGTTTACGTCAAGCGACACGATTTATTTAGTTGGGTGACACGGGATTGCAAAATTTATCGAAATGACAGTTGAAACATCTTAACCAATTGCCAGATCTCAGAGGCTGCAAAAGCGGAGCCCGTTCAAGGCAAGAAGAGTAAGAGAGGTCGAGGAGGTGATGGAGAAGTAAAGTCCCCCCCTCCAAAGAAATTGTGGGGCCGAAAAGGAAAGGACGTTGTCGAAGGCGCGGACGTGATTGAGCTGAGACTTGTATCCGTGTCCGACAACGATGGGTTCCTCCGCTAGATGGCCATTGTTATGAACTTTGTTGTTATTGTAGTAGGTTGTTATGAACTTCGTTGTTATTGTCGTAGGTTGCTATGAACTTTGTTGCTCCAAACATATAGCTGTCGACGGTAGTTGACTAGGTTGTTATTGTAGTACGTTGCTATAACTTTGTTGCTTTCTTTATAATGTTCGTTGGCCATAAGTTGTAGAATGTTGTGATATTTTTATGATATTTGTTGGTTGGTAGTTGACTATGTTGTTATGCTCGAAATTTTAGTCATCGATGTACCATCAGATTCAAATAAGTGACACGATAAATAATTCAGGTGACACGGGATTCAAAACAAGTGCAATGGTGATTTCCTTATTGAAGTAGCAGAAACGCTCATAAATGTAATCATCAAATTCACACAAGTGTCAAGGGTGATTTCCTTATGTGACTAGCACAAACACTCAGAAATGTAAACATCAATTGAAACAAGTGCCAAAGCAAGTCTGCACATCAGCCTTCGATGCGAATAATGGTCCTTCCGAAAGTTCTGTCATGTAATCATCAAATTCACAAAAGTGCCAAGGATTGTCTTCAATGGTCGACCTCTTCACAACAAACTCGAAGCACTTCTCCATCGCATTCCACTTAAGGCGAGTCTGCACATCAGCCTTCGATGCGAATAATTGTCCCTCCGAAAATTCTGTCATGGTGCGTCGTGGATCCTGGGTGCGAGGCGTTGCTCTCTCCACCATAGCTTGAACGTTCACCATAGCTTGACAGTTTACCGTGTCATTTGAGTAGTAGTCCGTGTCACCCAAATTCCCAATTGGATCACATCAAGACCCCTACCCTTGTCACCTTTATACATATGATTGTCACTAGTTCCAAAACCTCCGTCAGTAATGTGTACCGCACCCAGCTCCTTACTCTTCCCTATGGCCTCCATCACTTACCCAAGTGGATCACCTCCGGACCCTTACCCTTGTCACCTTTATACATATGATTGTCACTAGTTCCAAAACCTCCGTCAGTAATGTGTACCGCACCCAGCTCCTTACTCTTCCCTATGGCCTCCATCACTTACCCAAGTGGATCACCTCCGGACCCTTACCCTTTTCAGTTGTCACCTACATACATATGCATGTCACCAGTTCCAACGACCGTTGAAGACGAGAGTGACGCATACTTTGGCGTTTTCCCCTGAAAATGAAAAGTGTGATCATCACCATTGTTAATGGGTATCTACTTTTCGCAAAACATGAGGAGAAACAGGAGAGACGCCTACCCATTGCAAGTGAGAATTAGGGTTTCTTAGAAACCGAGGTGACACGGACGTTTATGAACACTGACACGAACAAAGAACGAGGCCGACGAGTGCTCTGCAACTGGACCTTGAGGCCGATGGATTTTCTTCAATGGTGGTCTTCTTCTCCAGCACTTTTGTCCATAGGAGGAAGAAACTGAGTGTCATCTTCCCTCATCTCTTTTTATATTTTGCAAATTGGAGGGAAAACCCCTATCACATCACCCTTTTCCCTTGTCATCATTATGGTCATATCACCTCTTCTCTCTCCTATTTTTGGCGCCAAATTTCCCCCACCAAAACATCCTCTCTCTCTCCCGGTCAATCCTCTCTCCTTTCCTCTTATCTTCAACCAGCTATTCCCTTCCAAATTTTTATTTGCACAAATGACATCCATCCTAGTTTTGCAATTTTCACAAAAAAATAACATTTTTGCAAAGTCAAAAAAAAAACTGCTAGTTTTGCAAATTGTCCTGAATTCTACCCTTACAAAAACATCCAATTTGATACGTCAGTTGCCAATTTACCTCACCGTATGTGAATCCGATTTAATTGGGCAATTGATGTGATATATCATGACATCTAAATAAGGGCCGTCTCCCGAATGATTGAACCAAAGACTAGACGTGTGACACATTATATTATCCCATCTCCAAAACGTCCTTATCTTAATTAGATTTAAATACTCCTTTTAAAACAAAAGTTGCTTGATTTTTTTCACGTTTTTGTAATGATGTAAAAATTCTATAAAATATTAATTTTTTAATTAATTTTTTTTTCCATAATTTGATACTTGTTACTAATAAGTATCAATTTATAAAAAAAAAATTTAATTAAAAAAATAATATTTTATAGAATTTTTACCTCCTAAAAAACGTGGAAAAAGTCAAGCAACTTTTATTTTAAAACGGATGGAGTACTTCGTAGTAAATAGCAAGAGATATAAAAAAAAGCAACAAATACAAAAAAGAGACCAAATCACATGGCTTAACAAGAACAACCATAATCAATCACACAAATAATGCATGGGTTGTCCCCCCCACACTATTAGTCTATTACGATCACGATAGACCCTCCTCAACTATCACTTCCATCAACGTATCATCTTCAACTCTCTCTCTCTTGTGTACTCTTTCTATTTCCCCTTCTTGACCGTTTCCTACCTTCATATCTTTCACCTAAAATGAGTTCATGTATCATTTGTGAATACTACGTTGTCTTGCTATTTATATACACACACACTAATTAAGCGGAATTGAATGTGTCAAGTGGAGAGTGTTCTAAATATCGGATATATCGATTGGAATTCAATATGATAATAGTATCGCGGTTAAAACTTATTGGTTAATACATGAGAAATGATCAACAATGATATTTAGTATATTTTGTAACGTAAACATTATTTTCTTAAATTTATTTCAAAGTGTCAACAAAGGAATAATAAAAATAAAAATAGGAAAAACAAGGATCGTCGTCATGTAGAAGAAAAAAGAAGAAGCAAATGATGACAAAGAAAAACCTCAAACTAGAGATCGAGCTATCTAACCAGACTCATTGAGACATGGAACCAACATTTAAAGTACAAAGTATTTGTTGCTTTATTTTTATTTTATTTTCATTATTTAATGCATTTCTGCAAGTGAATGCCAAATTCCAAAGTGAAAAAAGGATCCAATTTACACACCCATTATCGATCATGAAAGGCATAACTACTGTCATGTCATTTTCCCTCACTTAGAACATGATCTTTTAACCATTTCGGAATGGTTTAGCAAAGGTCTTGATTTGAACTCTGGATAATTGCTCTCTATTTATCAAAACCAAAGATTATGATCATTCTCCAACAAGCATCCATGTCGGTCCAGCCTAAATCGAACCGGAGAACACAATCGACGAGGACCAATCTCGAACCATCCGATCGATCACCCTTGAAACGGACCAATCCCAAACCATCCGAGGTGCTTTGGATCGTAGTCTCGTATCGCATGTAATCATAGATGTTTTATATATATGCTTCATGTAATCATATACAATAACATATATAGATCGATGAACTAACAAAGGGCACATCATACCTCACAATTAGTAAGCCTAAAATGGATCACTTGACCTGAAAACATGCTCCGCAACCCACCCAATTTAACTCGCTACTATCATTAGAAACTAACTAAAATTATATGCCTATAATTTTATCCCTAAAATACCCCTGCACTTGGCGGGTAATTACGCTTCATATCAAGGGCCGATCGGAACCCCCCAGGGGCTTACCGGCAACCGCCGCTGTGCGAGGGAGGAGGACGGGGGCGCCACGCGCTCGCAGGAGGGGCACAGGGTGAGCGTCGTGGGCGGCGACATCTGCATATAAAACTGCGGGGACAGCTTCAGTGATCGGAGCTCCTGTACCTCCTTCTGCAGCCTCCGGTTCTCCTCCGTTAGCTGCTCGCAGCACTTCCTCATGAACTCGCAGTCGAACTCCGTTTGCTTCAGCTTCGTTCTGTAATCAAGGAAATGGTACAAATCGTAAATAAAACTCATCTCCAAGGGCATGAAAGGGAATATAGGAATTCAAGGCCGTTACGGCGTTACGGACCTCGCCCTTCGGTTCTGGAACCACACCTCGACCTGGCGGGGGCGAAGCCCCAGCCGCCTTGCCAACGCCAGCTTCTGCTTCTGCAGCGGCGAAAGCGAGTTTTTCGATCAGATAAAAAATTACTACAGTAAAATATATCATCGATCTTTTGAATGGAGGTTAAATTGCCGTCGGAGCGCTTACGGGATTGAGAGTGTGGTTCTCTTTGAAGCTCTCTTCGAGGACGGCGGATTGGTCCTTCGACAGCCGGAGCTTCTTCCGAGAGGTGTCGCCGTCCTCCTCGTCGCTGTTACCCCGCGAGAAAGTCCGATCAGCGTCCTGGTCGTCGGCGGCGGCGCCGGTGGCCTCGCGCTCGCTCCGCTTCCCGCTCACGGAGGAGATCGTGCTGTTCGGTGACGATACGCCGGCATCTTCGTCCTCGGCGGCCGCGGCGGCGCTTTCGGGGAGCCTGTTAACGTCGATCCTGTTCAGGAACGATCTCGCCTCCCCTGCGGCTGTCCGATCTGCTGCACGGAGCGCACAAAAATTAGACGAACAATAGCGAAATTTCTCTTCAATTTCATGGAAAGACAACCAGATCCGGAAACTGAAAGCACAATCACAATCGATCTCGTATGCGAAAATTACCGTTCCAGGGAGTCCTTTGAGGAGCGGCGAAGGCCTCGAAGGAGGAAGAAGACCGCAAAGAAGGCATGAGATTCAACTGGATCGGAGAAAGATTCGGATTGAGAGGGGAAGTGTTAGTAGTAGTAGTAGGTTTAGAGCAGGTCAAGCTCAAACTCAACCTCAAATCCTCCTTGTCGACCACCATCATCGATCTTGAAGGAAACTCGGAGCGAAGAGTTTGTGAGGGGAGATTGGGGAAGGGAGAAGGTAGAGGTAGAGGGAGGATCGGAGGTGTTGTGGGGTTTTATAGAAACAGAGGAAGATGGAGGGTGTACTCTGTAGTCTGTAGTTTAACAGTTCAATCATAGCCTGTTGTCACATGAAGATTAGGAAAGATGAATAATTTTTAATTTTAAAAGGAAAATACTATAAATTTTGCCACACGTACGATGGCAATTTTGAAGATCAATAATTAAACAAATACTCCGTATTTCTTTCAAGAAAAAATTTGCGAAACAGGCACATTATTTGGACGTTTTTGCGAAATGGTCGCGTGTTTGGATAATTTTGCAAAATGGCCCATATATACCTAATTCTCAATTTTTTTTTTTCTAATCGCCCCCAATCCCGTCTCTTCAATCTCTCTCTCCCCGCGCGCCCATGGCGATGGAGCTCTTGATCCGGCCAGATGCGCCACCGGTGGCTCTTCCTCCCCCCGCTCTTCCTCTGGCGCCACCGGTTAGTGGCCAGATGCGCCACTGCTAGATGCGCCACTGCCGGCGTCGATTTCATCAAAAGCAACAACGCCACCGGAGATGCTATTTGACTTCAGATCTGGATCTGTACTTCAATCGACTTCAGATCTAATTCAATCGGAAATTGAATTCGACCTCGGATTGGAGGAGGAGCTGCGGCGGAGGAGCGGCGGCGGCGGCAATCGATAAGGAGAAGATGAGGAAGATGGAAGACGTCGAGCGAGCAAGGCGAGCAACCGGAGCGAGCGAGGGAGCGAGGCAGCACCGAGGTGGATGCGGAGGTCGGAACGAGCGAGCGAGGGAGGGAGGCGGTGGCGAGCGAGCGACGGAGGGAGGGTGGCGGTGGCGACCGAGCGAGCGACGGAGGGAGACTCCGAGATGGCGATGAACAACGTTCCATCAATTAGGATAATTTAGAGAAATTACAAAAATTGTCCATTATTTTTATATTGTAAAATTTTTACCCCAATATTACATTTGCACTACATAAAATTATACCATTTGCATAACAAAGTGTTATATGAGCACAACATACCATTATGTTTTAAAAAAAAATATTTGAAAAAAGTGCTGACACAAATAGAATAAAAAGTGCACAAAATTAGAATAAAATGCGCACGAATAATATTATAAAGTAAAAAAAAAATTGTTATCCATGTAGAAAAAAATAAAAAAAAGTTAAAAAAATAAAATAAATAAAAACTAGACTATGGTCATATTTGCACAACTTATGATTAAATTTGCACAACGTCCTCTTATATTTGCACGACAAAATGTTAAAAAAAATATTAAAAAAATAGAATGGGGTCATATTTGCACAACTTACTCTTATTTTTGCTCAACAATAGGTTATTTTTTGCAAAACGATCGAGATTTGTGAAATTGGTCTCGACATGATTCTATTTTCTCTCAATATTATTTTAAGAATTGCACGACTCTGTTGTAAGAGTTGCACGACTCTGTTGTAAGAGTTGCACGACTATGTTGGAAGAGTTGCACGACTATGTTGCAAGAGTGCACGACTATGTTTTAAGAGTTGCATGACTATGTTTAAGAGTTGCACGACTCTGTTTTAATAGTTGCACGACTCTGGTGTAAGAGTTGCACGACTCTGTTTTAAGAGTTGCACGACTCTGTTTAAGAGTTGCACGACTCTTGTTGTAAGAGTTGCACGACTGTTGTTTTAAGAGTTGCACGACTCTCTTGCAAGATTTGCATGACTCTGATTTAATAGTTGCACGACTCTGTTGTAAGAGTTGCACGACTCTGTTGTAAGAGTTGCATGACTCTGTTTTGAGAGTTGCACGACTCTGCTTTAAGAGTTGCACGACTCTAGTTTAAGAGTTGCACGACAATCGAGACTTGTGAAATTATTCTCAACATGATCTTATTTTATGCAAATATGACTCGAGTTTAGTTTTTTTTAATTTATTTTACATTTTGTTGTGCAAATATAACCGTAAATTGTGTAAATATAATTGTATATTGTGCAAATATAACATTTTGTTGTGCAAAAATAAAAACAAAAATATAAATTATGGATCACATAATAAAATATAGCTAGTTTTTTTAATTTCTCATATTTGTAGGGTAATTTTTGTAATTTCATCAAAATATCTTCTTCTTCCTCCCGATTCTGCGAAGAAGAGATCGCGCACGCCGGCCCTTCCTCGCTCCGGCGTCGCTCAGGCGTCGCTCGCTCACCACCGCATCCCTCCCTCGCTCCGTCGGTTGCTCACCACCGCATCCCTCCCTCGCTTGCTCGCTCCGCCTCGCTCGACCTCGGCTCAGATCTGAGATCCGCCCTCGCTCGACCTTCCTCGATTGCCATGGATCCAGCTCCGCCTTCCAACTGCTCGGTCGATGCAGATCTGGCCGGCTCCGGCTCCGCCGGTGCAGATCTGGAAATCAGATGGAGAGAAAGAAGATAGAGGCGCGTAGGAGGCGGTGCAGATCTGGAAATCAGATGGCTATTTCGCTAAATTGTCCCAGCGCGCGACTATTTCACAAAATAGGACGATTTTCGTGGCTATTTCGCAAAATGCCCCTTCTTTCAATTGAAAGAAATACTCCGTATTGTTTATGGTAGGTGTTTTTAGTGTGAACTTATTTTTTGGGTAGAATTTAAAAAACAAATTTAAGCGTACTCTGTATTTGTTAAAAATATAATTTCTTAATTTATATCTTAAGGACATACTCCGTATAAAATATGGTTAATTGGGTTTATTGACTGACATTAATTCACGATAATTAATGATATCCCTGTAACTAAAATGCTCCCGGAATATCGATTTGCTACAATTTGACATTCATTTAGATATTTCGTCTTTTTCTTACATAGCTATTCGTCATATTTTCAGGAAATCGAATCCTGTGGTTGACTATCTCGCTCGCAGTGCACATTCTTCCCCTGCCGACGACAACTACGACGACGGCAGACCCGACCTAATCTTTATTCTGTGTAAAAAAAAAAGAAGTAAGTTCGCACTAAAAACACCAATTGATTAGAAATATTTTTCACTAAAAAATGCGTAAATTTTACTAATAAACAATACTCCGTAAAAAATCAATAAATCGTAAACGTTTTTCAAATTAAATTTATTAATCTAAATCATTAAATCATTTGCCCTAAACCCTAAGAAAATCAAAGTATAAAATCACATGAAATAAAAAATAAAAAAGATCAAAATATGAAATCTAGGACTAGTGATCAGTTCCACGTGTGCTAATATTCTAGCAAATAAGCTGAGTGAAGTTCTATTAAAAAAATTCTATGGAGTATATACTAAGACCAATTGACTATTGAAAGAGTAATTTCATGATTTATACACTAGGTTTGTTTCTACTCATATTTTCAATATGAGACTATTTTTTAATAATCTCCACATCTCAACAACCTTTAAATTTTTTTTTGATACAAGGCAAGGATTTGGGGGCGGTTAACCCACCACCCAATGGCGTCCCAACGAACGAGATCAGCGATCTCTGTTGGAACACTGTCAGTAACAAAATGCGAGGACAAACCCAGATGCAACAATCGATCAGCCACATGATTACCCTCCTTGATTCCCATGTTGACTGAAATGAAAGAAATTAACTTTATTTTTTAAATAAAATACTGGGAAAGTAACATTAATTTTGTTGATTTTTAATTCATACTCACATCCTACAACAAAACTTGTCATTGCGAGTGTTAATTTTGTTAAAAAAAACATGTTATTTTTGATATTTTGAGTTTTACTTTACAAAAATATCCTTGTAATGATTAGTGAATTGTTAGTTATAGTTTTCTACAAAGTAAAAAAGTACTAGTATTATAAATAAATATAAAATAATATATTTATTGTCACTCCTATTGTCTATGTTTTTTTAGGAAGTGTTATATACACCCAATTTTTTACTATCTACACCACATACTCTATTTTTTTCATTTTTTAAAATAAAAAACTCCCGCCTACGTGGCTTCACGAGGAGGCTCTGTTCCACATGTCACCATATCAAGGATTTCACATCTTCCACTCCTTTTTCTATGCCAAGTGGACCACTAATTTTCATCCACTTAATTAATTTTTGCCACATGTTCATGGTAACCGCCACACTTCTAATAACTACCCCACTAAGTCACTAACCACCCCACTAACCCCACTAATATATTTTTAAATATTCATGAAATTGAACTAATTTCACACTACAAAGCTATTTGGTTTATTAATAAAATCAGAGAAAATGATATAATTAAAGAAAATGCTATATGATATATTTTATTATAAAAGAAATAGTTTTTTTTAATATAACCACTATTATTAAGCATTTTTTTTTAAAAATAGCTATCTAATAAAGTTTATTATATATGTATAATCAATTGCCATCTTACATTGTGATAATACTTCTCTTTATATTATTGTTTTGAAATTATTCGGTTAAGGATTTATAAAGAAATTTCTAACGAACCATTATTTTTGTTTTTATTATTTCATCGTCTTAATAGATTATTAAATTTTTTTGCGTAATTTTTTTAACATATTCCTACCATTGTACTCGCGAAATTACTTATATAAGTTATATTATTATTAGATTGCAAAATATAAAAAAATCAATCAAATATAAAAATACCCGTGTCTTAGACACGGGACTTACACTAGTATAGTAAATAAAGTGGGTGTAAACTAGGGTTGGCATGGTACGGTAACCACAAAAAAATGATGATTACCACATACCAACCACAAACTGGTGGTACGCAAATTTTCATAGCACGTACCAACCACAAGTCGTGGTTACCGCATATGTGGTAACCACGACTTGTGGTTACCATCGGTACATTACCATGGTTACCAAGCTGTAATTTTATTTGTATTTTTTTGAAACCCCTTGGCTACCTTTTGGTAGTCATTAAAGTTATCGAACGAAAAAATATGGTTATCAAAAATAATATGGTTACCAGCTATTAAAAAATTTAAATAAAGCAAGTTCACAACCTAAATTACAAACCAATTCAAACCAACCAAGTTCAAAGTCTTGAAACAAACCAAGTTCAATTGTTCAAACATTCAAAATGTTCCTACAAGTTCAAACAAAAAAAGTTCAAAGTTTTCAAACATTCAAAATGTTCCTATTGTTTCTAGTAGAAAACGTAGAAAGGACCAATTTAGGTCAAAATCAAAACACAAAATATAAATTAAAAACTTAAAACTTCAAGGTAATAACAATCAAACATTAAATAAAAAAAATAATATATATACTTGGTAACCCTGGTAACCATGGGATTCAGATTTCATTACCATTACCGTACCACCTTCACGTGGTTACCAACAAGATGGTTACCACTATGTTGGTTACCACAAGTGTGGTTACCAACATAGTCGGTTTGTGGTTGATACGTGAGGTATGGTAATTTTCGTACCATTTGCCAGCCCTAGTGTAAACCGTGTCATCATCTAACAGTAAACCGTGTCATCAGCGAAATAAATTAAATCCTGAAATGAAATATTGTGTCACCAAAAAGAGGGTACATGTAGAACCCAATGAAATGGATATTCCTTTAAATATGTTTGTTAGTTTTGGTTTTGATTTCTACACAAAAAATGTGTATTATTATTACAGTATTATCTCAATGTTCGAGGATGTAAATTTATAAATCTTAACCTAGATCTGTTCACGGGTTGAATCTGTCAGGTCGACGAGTTCAGGTGACCTGGTGGGTCACGGGCTGATGAATCGAATGTGTATTATTATTACAGTATTATCTTAATGTTCGAGGATGTAAATTTATAAATCTTAACCTAGGTCTGTTCACGGGTTGAATCCGTCAGGTCGACGGGTCCAGGTGACCTGGCGGTTCACGGGCTGACGGATCGAATGTTTTTAAAAAAAATTAATTTTTTTTTAAATTCCCCCCAAAACAACCTTTTTTTTTAAAAAAATTATCAACCCGGCAGGTCATTTTCTCAAAACCCTCAACCTAATATGAACCCGTGACCCGTCTAACCCGGACTCGTTGGGTCCATGATCCACCAAACCCGTCGGGTCACGGGTTGACCCGTGACCTGTAGACATGCCTACTCGCAGATAACAATAACATCAATATTTGTATTTAAAACCTGTAAAAAGTGATTGACGGATAATGAGGCTAATGTATGAAATGGGCTATGAGACGGGTATGGGTGAAGATTTTTCATCCAATACATACACCAAATAACCCACCATATAACCTCCTTGAATTTGGTAAATAAAAAGTGGTCATCCGGAGTTTGAACCGGGAACCTTTCAGTACTACCCGCAAGTCCTTTCTGATTGAGTCATTCCCAAATGGTTACCATATAACCTCCTCCGTTAACCAACATGACAACATCAATAACCGTCCAATAATAATCCAATAACTTAATTAAAGTTGTAATTGACCCACAAAATGCTCTTAGCTTGAGGATGTATTGTGAATGTTCCAACATATATTTACTTACTCCACAATATTTTATATTAGTCTCATAGATATACATTTTTTTTGTATGCGCGCAATATACATTTTATTTAATAGATGTATAATTTATTTCATCGTGTTATTGTTTATACGAGTATATAGATCCCATCTCAATCTCACTTATTAAGATATATTTCATTGGTTAACTTTTTTAGTTTATAAGTTATGTATTATTTGTGTATTGTTGAATTAGAACCCAAAATATGTTTTAGACGACACTAATTAAAATAAACCATACCGGTAATCAAACCCTTAATCACACGATTACATGAATCTCGTTAGACCTATGTTTACCTAACCTAATGATTCCGTACAACTAGACACATCATCCAATTAGTAAACCCCACCATCTTCCCATCTCAACCGTCCATTCCGATCATCCTCTATACCCTCTCAACATCGGAGGGTCGCCATCACTCGAGAACACCAAGGGACATAACCACGAGCAACACATTATTAAACACTAAGCTATATGGTAAGAGTATCGACAACGAGTACGTGGTGGTTTAGATGAATTTATCAAAACATTGGACCATCAAATCATGAGGAAATTGGATGGGGCATGATTGCTGAAAAAAGAAACAATTATATATTGCTTCCATCGTCATTACTCATTATCATCCAATACAATATAAGGATAAAAAGGAAAAAAGAGAAAAAGAAGTGTCCATTTTGTGAAAAACACAAAAGAAGAGGAGATGAAATAAGCTTAGTGGAAGAGGAGGCACGGGGGAGGCGACATGGCTGAATCCCGACAAACCAAAGAGTCAATGTCTCCTCCTTTTCTTCTTCCGGGATTAAGGAGAAGTTGTTTGCTTTTTGAGACATTTTTTACACTATGCTATCATTGCATTTATATATATATAATGTATATAAAAGACTGATGAGACTGATGATTGGGTGTCGTGTGAGTGTAAAAGTGCACATACTCTGTTTTGAGAGTGAGTATCTAGTCACAATAGTAGTTGATGAAGGCTGATGGTCGAGCGGAGATAGAAACCGTCTATGCGAATCTATGAGTGAGCTTACACTCGAGATCGAGTAGGAGAGTGTTAAGTAGTCGAGATCGAGTTCTGGGTTCTGGGATGATAGAAGGACCAGTTTAGGTGGGAAAGGTGAGACATGTGGGTGGCTGAGATCGGTTTGGTTGTTACTATAGGGAGCTATATGTAGGATTGAGGTCCCTCTCTGTAAACTGATTTTTCCCAATTGTGAATAACAGAAATCATCATCTTCTCCATGTCTCTTTCTTGATTTTGCTCTCAATTTCAATCTCTGTTTGTTCTTAGAATCCTACTACACAAAGAGAAATAAGGTCGAATCAGATCTTGTCTTATTAATTTGATCACAATATTAGGGTTGTGAAGCTTTTGGGATAGCTGAAGCGAATTGAGTAGTTGAAGTTGTAGCGGTTGAGGTTATTTAATAAGCTTGACATCTGTTTGGTAAAACTAGCTGATACAGTAGATGAATGTGATAAAAAATTATCGAAATGGATATTAGTATTATAAATGAAAATCAAAGGAGTATATTAAAAATGTGATAGAAAAAGAAAGGGTAGCGGATGTGAGGTTGATAAGCTTCATAAAGCTTTGTGTGAGGGATCTTATCAAAATCCATCCGCAAACTCTCTTAAACACTAATCAGATTCCATTCGCTTTTCATTGCCAAACTCAGGTAAAGTCTATCCCCATATACGGGATATATATGTATGTATGTATATATATGTATATGAGTACATTATTTTAAATTAATATATGTATTATTTGTGGAGTCAAATGTAATAATGGAAGCACTTGCACGGGTATGACAACGACCATCCCTATCTTCTTCTCGATCATCATTCACATTGCATACTTTTTTTTTTTTTTTTTGGACGTGGGGGGTTCCGAGGTCATCGACTAATCTCCCACGAGTCCGGGCCCTAGCCTGCAAAGGACGCGAACCGGTTTAGCCAGGCGGCAAGCCACCAGACAGGCTCACCCAAGCCAATGAAGGCTTGAGCACCCACTAATACACAAATTATGTAAGAAGTGGGATTTGAACCCTTGACCTCTTGCAAGGGCCACCTCTCCCTAACCACTAGGACAAGGGGTCATTGGTATTCACATTGCATACTTATTGAGATCGAACTCGCAAGATTTTTTATTATAGTGGCCGGGCACTTGCCCTTCTTCATTCTTTATTTTAAACTATTGTGTATCTTGTATCATCACCAAAATATATTAACATACTTTCACTATCTCAAAAAATTTATTGTTTAATTTTTTAACACGTTTTTTTAAATAACTAAAATTTTTATAAAATTTTAAATAATTCATAATAATTATATTAAGTATGAAATTATTTTAAAATTTTAATAAAATAATTTATAATTTATATATTTTTTTATTGTTCTTAAAAAACATGTCAAAAGTAAAACACAACAACTATTTTGAGACGGAAGGCCGACCCTGATGACGTCTCTTGAAACCTCAGGTCCGAAATTAGAATCCTCTCTCCAATCTAAAATATAAGACTTTTTTACTTCTCATGACGTACTTTGAGCAGCCAAAAACTATATAAAATATTAATTTGAAATACTTTCTTAAAAATAAATTTAATATTTATTATCAATAAGTATTGAGTTTTTGAAAATATTAATATTTTATATAATTTTTATCTATAAAGTTAAACATATTGTATTTTCAATTAGAGGGAGTGTGCATTATTATTATGCAAGATGTATTGTTTTGTTTTTTTCCCCTCAAGATGCATTGTTATGTTGTAAAGCATGTGATGCATTGATGATCTTTCAATCTTCATGATCCAATTGTAATCGACGAGGCGGCTTCAAAAGAGGACACCGGAGAGTGGATTTAACGTGGGTGAGAGCGTAAGCGGGCCATTCAGCCGTGTGGACCCATCTCTCTTATTTGGGATCTCGGCTCTTCCTTGGCGGTCGCTGTTGTCGCTTTCAGTTATCCTTCGCCTGCTTCGTCTTCTATCTAGGCTCTCCGGTCTTGGGACTGGTCCGTTCGACTTATTTCCGATGACTTTGTTTAGTGTGTCTTCGCGCTGGGTCCCTCGATGTTTCCTTCCCGTGCCACTGTAAAACTCTATTGTAGGTCTTACACTGTGTCCCCGCTCAATCTTGCATGTCATCCTTCATTTCCGGCCTTGCTTTCCAGCATGACCTGTTGTTCAAGACCCACAACTCTACTGTGGGTCTTGAACAAACCTCCTTCACTTCCTAATAAATATTATACTAGTAATTAATAATTTTGTATTAATAATATATAATATCTTGGTGCGGGTTACTCGAGCATTGTCGGGCCTAGTTTGGATCGTGGTAATGTATACCGTACACATTACCACGATCCAAACAAGGCCCGACGACGCTCGAGTAAACCGCACCAAGATATTATATATTATTAAATACAAAGATTATTACTGCCTACAGGTCGGGACTCCTGATGTATCGCTGGACAACGGTGCTATTTCGCGGTGGCACTTGACTTCGTCCTTATTCTACATCCTCATCTTACTAGTTGTAGGTCTGCTTAGATTTCTCTTTGTTTGGTGTGTATATTGCCTGCTTTACTGTACCCTTTTCCTGTGATTTATTGTATGTTTGACGGTCTTCCGTTTGCTTACTTGTCGGCAACTCCAGTTTTAGGCTTGTCTAATCTCGATTTTTTCCTCATAAAAAATATATATAAATATACTTTTTAAAAAAATATTATTTTTGTTATATCTTTATAAAAAAATAATTTACTTTTCCAAAATTTTAAACTCCTCTTCAAGAAATTTAGTTGATATTGGGGGTGAATTACTGAATTTCATGAACAAACATGGACTATTTAAGGGCTCTAAATCACCTGTCACCCAAATATGTCCCCCCTTCTATCCTCCAACCCCATCCATAGCTCATAAGTTTTGGCCAAAAAGAAAAAGAAAAACTTGTTCCAATGAGCTCTGCAAAATCGTCTCTATGTGTACGATTTCAAGGTTCATTCCTTCCCGATTACTTTGCTATGGCGGATTTGAATGTTAACTCTAAGCCAATCTAAATTGTTGACTCGCCCGATTTATTTGATGGGTCTAATTTTCTATTTTCAATTTTTCATAATCGTTTCAACACAATTACATCACATTTTAGCAGTATATGCTAATAATTTCTACATTTAAATAGTATACTAGTTTAGTACCCGCACCTTATGCGGTTATTTTTAAATATTAATATATTTGATATTAAAATTGTATAAAAACTATTTACCCATATACATACACTGAGTTTTAAAGTTTTGATTCATCAATGATAGGAATGGTGAGACAACCATAGGATGATCTGATCCTGTTCCTGCGACTTCTCCTTCCAACATCTTCCTCGTTGTTGCCTGATACTTGATGCTTGCAGTGGTAAGGCTCGATCATTGCAAAGGTTCCAGGCCGTTTGTTGATTTTCTGCCTTCAACAGACATGTTTCTTTGCCTTTTTGAACATCTCTTCATGTGTCGCAATTGAAGCTATAATTAATGCCTGTATAGATATCATGAAGTTGAAGGAATTGTGTCCTTTAATTTAATGTGCAATGACTAATTATGGAATAGGACAATTGATAAAGATATTCAATCCGATTATTTTAGGAGTCGTAGTGCTTTGCTAGAAGCCAACTACGATTAATGGGCTTAAACGGGTTAAACCCATGGCTATTATGAACGGGTCCTATGCGGTCACACACTTAGAGTTGACGGGCTTGATCAAAAGATAGATGATTTTATTATTAATGTATATTAGATATATATTAATAATAATGGGATAAGATTTATTTGTGAAATAAATAATTAATCAAGTAAGGTATAAATATAAGCTTATAAAGATGGGCTTAGGGTGACTTGACCTAATTAACACATCCCAAAAGAGAGCGTGAGTTTTGCCGTTCAACAGACGTGAGGGCTGAATTCCACCATCATCAATCAAGAGCAATTTGATTGTTCACCTTTCGATCTTCGTCCTAGCTTCGAAGGCAAAGGAGATCTAGACCGGACTCTTGTGGACCAAGTAGAGGAGCAACGTGTGGGGCTCTAGTTCTCTTCCGAATCCTCCCCGTTCAGATCCGGTTCACGCATCAAGAGGTATCTCCTATGAACAATGATTTGATCTATCGATTTTATGCATGAAGATCCTTGCGATTAGATGATAGAAAATAGTTTCTAAAACTTCCGTTGCGCATCTAATTTCCATCAGTGGCATCAGAGCAAAGTTGCATAATTTGATATGATCGATTGATTTTCTTGTTAGTTTTGATTCAATTTAGCAATATATTTGATAGATGGAATAATTTGTATAATTAAAATTACGATTTTGATTGATTGGATATATAAAATTTGATACATGAAATTAGTTCACGATAGGAATTTAATTCCGATGCAAAGCGGTAAACTTTGTATTGCTGGGCAATAAATTAGTTTGATCGTGATCGGAGTTGAATTAATTTATACGTGAACTTATAAAAATCCAAGGTCAATTGGGAATCACTTACGTACATGTTCAATTAGTTGATCATGATAGGTTTGATCTCACGATCAATTAGTTGATCGAAATTTGATATATTTGACTTAATCAATCGGATTACAGTGGAATATGCATCATAATTTTTCCTTTCAAAATTGTGAAACGGCGTTCACTTTGTATTTTGATTTCAAAAAAAAAAAAAGTTTTTTTTTATATGATATTACGTACCTTCAATCGATTTGTATAATTTATACAATAGATATGATTTCTTGTATAAATCATGAAATATTTGATTTCATAAGAGTATAAATTGATTTGAATCTAAGAAATTAGGAATTTCATAATTTTGATGCATAAAGTTGATAAATTTTATGTAAATTTGATTCATATATTAATTTTTCAAAAGTTTAAGTCTTATGAAAACTTACCATCTTAATCCTACAATTGTTAAAGTTTGTAATTGTTACAAAATTTAAGTGGGAGTTGATGGAGGTGGAATTAGGGTTATGGAAGATATTTATGATTTTAGTGTAAAATCTTAAATTACCTTAATTAGATTTGGTAGATATCTTATCCCTAATAAAAAATTTTCTATCCAATTATACAAGGTAATAGTTACCATAAAATTTATTCCATATATATTATTGCTAGTTTTTGAATTAAAGTATCAAGAATGTTCATGGATTTATTATGCTTGTTTTATATTATGATATATTGCTTGCATACATAAGGTGACTAGTATGGCCCATAAATACGATCTGCGTATCGTTATGTTTTTTTGTACACGGTCTGCGTATCGTTATGTATTTTTGTAATTTATTTTCAGTAATTAGATTATTAGAAAATATTGTAATTGATACAAGAAGACAAGAAGACATAAGAAGTTCAAGGATGGAGATCCATGAAGGGCGCGAGGGTGGAGACCCATGAAGATTAGATCTTTATTTTATGCATCGTAGAGGCCATACTAGGATCACAATTTCATTGCATTTTGAATGCCTTATTTTAAGTTTTATGTTGTTTTTATTTATGATATTTTTTTCACTTATAAATAAAGACAAATAAAAGACTTAAGTTCCTAAGGTAAATTGGGGCAATGCCTTTTCATATCATAACCCATTAAGTTCTGGATTTTTGGTTGGATGGGCTTCACAAAAGTGAGGGTGTCTTTCCATAATCTTGGGCTAATGAGGGTGAATCTATACAAGGGGTTCATAAGCTTTGATATGGTTGTACCCAACGAGAGACCAAAAGGCAAAGTTTTGGATCTTGAGGCATAGGATGATTTTACATTGGATGTGGATCATCAACCAAGAATTATAAGGAGTTATAATTAGTAATTGTTACTTACCTTGAGCATACAAGACTCAAGGCAGTGCAAAAGTACGTTGGGTCTTGTGTGTAATGGGATCTTGGAATCATTTTATTCATTAGGAACAATAACAATTTGAATAAAATGCGCATTTACTTATTTTAAAGGTGTTTAATCCTAAGTAATTTGCATTTCGAACATAAACTGATTTGTATGTCATTTCCTTTTTTTATATAGGCATTATGTCGAACGATAACTTGAAATTCACTCTGCGCTCAATAGTTGAGAAAAACAAATTGAATGGAATGAATTTTCTCGATTGGGAAAGGAATCTGAGAATCGTCCTCAGGTCTGAAGGGCATGAAGATGTCCTATCAACCCCTATCCCTGACATTACTGATACCTCATCAGATGAGGAGAAGGCTAATGAAAAAAAGCTTAGGAGTGAGTCTTTGCTTGTCACTTGTCTGATGCTAGCAGGCATGGAACCTGATCTTCAAAAGAGGTTTGAACATCAGGATGCTTACACAATCATCACCAACCTGAAAGTGTTGTTTCAGGAACAAGCAAGGATTGAACGATATGAAACTCACAAGGCTATACTGGATAGCAAGCTTATGAAGGGGAAGCCAGTAGGTCCTCATGTGTTTAACATGATTGGGCTTTTTAGCCGTATGGAGACACTAGGCACCCCATATGACCAAGAGTTGGCCACATATATCGTGTTGCACTCATTGCATGATGGATTTGCCTCATTCAGGATGAACTATCATATGCATGGTCTCAAGAAGAACCTGAATGAACTCCATGGTATGCTCAAAGCTGCTGAGCAGAATACTCCTACTGACAACAAGAAAGAAGTTCTTAATGTCAATAAAGGGAAAGGGTTTAAGAAGGTAGCCAAGAATAGGAACAATCCCCAAGAGAAAGGCAAGAAAGTTGCAAAACCTAAGGGAGGTGAGAAGCCAAGAGTGGCTGCAGACCATGATTGTTTCCATTGCAAGGCGAAGGGACACTGGAAAAGAAACTGTCCCAAGTACCTGGAAGACAAGAAGAATGGGACTTTGAGTTCCAACACTTCAGGTATTTATGTTATTGAATTACTGTCAACCAATGTTTGCACATTAGATAATGGTCCTACTTGGGTATTAGATACCGCATGTGGTGCTCACATTATTTCAAATGTGCAGGGACTAAGAAATAGGAGACAAGTGAAGAAAGGGGAGATAGAGCTACGCGTTGGAAATGGAGCAAGCGTTGCTGCACTTGTCGTAGGAGATTTTAGTTTATCTCTTCCTTCTGGTTTAATCTTAGAACTAAATAATTGTTATTTTGTTCCTAGCATTACAAAGAACCTTGTTTCGGCTGCAGTAATTTATTCTGAAGGTTTTAATTTTAGCACTACAGATGAAGGTATAATTATTCACAAGAATGATATCTTCTATGCTCGTGCTCAAGATATTAATGGAATATTTGTATTCGACCTTACAACAGAATCATATAACATAAATACAAAAAGGCAAAAATCAAGTAAGTTGAGTGAAGCCTACCTATGGCACTGTCGTTTGGGTCACATCAGTTTAGACCGCATGAAGAAGCTCCATAGAGATGGACTTCTAAAAGACGTGGATTGTGAATCCATTGATACATGTGAGTCATGTTTGATGGGCAAGATGACAAGGTCACCTTTCAAAGGAACAAATGAAAGGGCTACTGAGCTATTGGGCATTATACATACTGATGTATGTGGGCCAATGAGTACAGAAGCTAGAGTTGGTTATAAATACTTCATCACATTTACTGATGACATGAGTAGATATGGATATATTTACCTTATGTCACATAAATCGGAATCCTTTGAAAAGTTCAAGGAATTTTAAAATGAGGTAGAGACTCAAACTGGCAAGAAAATAAAACCACTTCGATCAGATCGTGGGGGTGAGTACTTGAGCCATGAATTTGATCATCATTTGAAAAATTGTGGGATAGTAACACAGTTGTCTACTCCAGGAACACCACAGCTTAACGGTGTATCTGAAAGGAGAAACAGGACCCTGTTAGACATGGTCCGATCTATGATGAGTTTTGCTGACCTTCCGGTATCCTTCTGGGGATATGCCCTCACAACTGCCGTACTTACACTAAATAGGACTCCGTCTAGAGCTGTAGACAAAACTCCATATGAGATATGGACTGGAAAGGTTCCAAAATTGTCTTTTATGAAGATATGGGGATGTGAAGCTTATGTAAAGCGTTTACAAACGGATAAGCTTGCCCCTAAATCAGATAAATGCTATTTTATAGGGTATCCAAAAGGTAGTTTTGGATATTACTTCTACAATCCCGCTGAGCAAAAGGTGTTTGTTGCAAGGGATAATGTCTTTTTGGAAAGAGAGTTCATTTCCAATAAGTCAAGTGGGAGAAATATTCATCTTGAACCAGTTCATGATGAAGAGCAACAAACTCAACAACGAGATGACATAGATGATGTCGATGACGAGTTGATGGTTTTGGAAGGCCAAGGGCCTCAAGAACCGGAACAAGAGGATCCACAAATAGTTGTGGAAATTGTTCCAGCTCCAGTTGTTGAACCAGTTGAACCCACCTGTAGATCAGATAGGCCAAGGGTACAACCAAGACGTTATGATGATTTCATCTTGAATGTAAACCTTGATGTTCTTCTGCTAGAACATGAGGAGCCTAATACCTATAAGCAAGCAACGACGGGTTCAGACTCCAAGAAATGGCTTGAGGCCATGAGATCCAAAATAGATTCAATGTTTGAAAATCAAGTATGGGACTTGATAGATTTGCCAGATGGGGTAAAACCCATAGGGAGCAAATGGGTTTTCAAACTTAAGACAGATAAGGATGGAAAGGTATTTGTATACAAGGCAAGATTAGTTGCCAAATGTTTTAAACAGATTCATGGTATAGACTATGATGAAACCTTTTCACCAGTTGTCATGATAAGATCCATTAGGATAATCCTTGCTATTGCCGCTTATTATGATTATGAGATTTGGCAAATGGATGTCAAAACCGCCTTCCTGAATGGATTCTTGGAAGAGGATGTGTATATGACACAGCCAGAGGGTTTTGAAGATCCAAGTGATGCTAGGAAGGTATGCAAGCTTAAGAGGTCTATATATATATGGACTTAAGCAAGCATCCAGGAGTTGGAACTTTTGGTTTGATGAAAAGATCAAAGAGTTTGATTTCGTCAGATGCGAAGAGGACCCTTGTGTATACAAGAAGTTTAGTGGGAGTAAATTGGTCTTCCTAGTCTTGTATGTAGATGACGTACTACTTGTGGGGAATGACATTGCGATGTTAGAGTCCATTAAGGAATGACTAAAGAAATGTTTCTCAATGAAAGACTTTAGGGAGCCAATGTACATACTTGGAATAAGGATCTATAGAGATAGATCTAAGAGATTGCTTAGATAGAATCAAGGAACTTATATATAGATAAGATTCTTAACGGATTCAATATGCAAGATTCCAAGAAAGGATTTTACCTATGTCATGGTGTGTACATGACATAATTTTGCATTTGCTTTGAGCAGGTGTAGCAAATACCAATCGATTCCATAAGAGGCACATGAGTGTGCAACTAAGAACATCTTGAAGTTCTTAAGAAGAACCAAGGATGATTTCTTAAGGGTGATGATAAGTTGATCGTACATCTTAAGAGGATGTATCACCTTATTTGACATTAAGATGTGTAAGGTGCATACATATGACAATATTGCAAATCCATTGACGAAGCTTATGCCTAGCCCAAGCATGATGGTCACACTAGGGCTAAGGGTCTCAAACACATTGGAGAATGGCTTTTGAAATTGCTTTCTATTACATTTTATGTTGAGAGTGTTACACACTAAGTTTATGTTCGACTTGATATATGTGATATTTCATCCTTATTTATATATTGTCTTGAACAATGATAAATAAAATGTCCAAATAATTCCTAGTTCGCAAATGGGCTTATCTTAAGTGTTCTGGTAAATGAAACCCCATTAGGTGAAATGCAGTTACGAATTATCGCAAGTCCGTAGTCTGAAATCATCAAATTGGACATATGTGATTTTATTAAATGACTATATTGTAAGTTGACTGATAGCGCCAGGTTTCATGGGCTATAGGGACATGGAGATGTCTAGTCAATTACATATATATGTATGGATGATACATATAGGACAGACCCACCTTAAGACTCTACAAAAGGGATTGCAGAGTTGTAAGTTAAACCATGATTAGTAGATTCCTCATACATGAGTGTGTTATGGTCTCTCTTGATGATTGGTATTTCTTTGACACGGCTAAACGCTTTCCGTAACAGGGAGTTATAAAGGTCGTAGTTGGGATTGCCAAAAGTTGAGTGGGAGCCATAGTCATACAAGACTGTAGATGTCCTCCTTCTTCATGCATACTGTGATGCATTGAAAAGGAATGGTGTCTAGGCCACTTGAAGAGCAAGAACTGAAAATGCATGGCCATGCTCGGATGAATTATTTGTAATCATCCGCTTAATTGACAGTTCAAACTCGGAGTTCAAGGAATATATTTGATAAAAGATATGAATGTCATCATATCATCAAATATGACATTAAGAGACACGGGTATCTGAAATTGCGCACTTGTTTAAGGACAAGTGGGAGATTGAAGGAATTGTGTCCTTTAATTTAATGTGCAATGACTAATTATGGAATAGGACAATTGATAGAGATATTCAATCCGATTATTTTAGGAGTCGTAGTGCTTTGCTAGAAGCCAACTACGATTAATGGGCTTAAACGGGTTAAACCCATGGCTATTATGAACGGGTCCTATGCGGTCACACACTTAGAGTTGACGGGCTTGATCAAAAGATAGATGATTTTATTATTAATGTATATTAGATATATATTAATAATAATGGGATAAGATTTATTTGTGAAATAAATAATTAATCAAGTAAGGTATAAATATAAGCTTATAAAGATGGGCTTAGGGTGACTTGACCTAATTAACACATCCCAAAAGAGAGCGTGAGTTTTGCCGTTCAATAGACGTGAGGGCTGAATTCCACCATCATCAATCAAGAGCAATTTGATTGTTCACCTTTCGATCTTCGTCCTAGCTTCGAAGGCAAAGGAGATCTAGACCGGACTCTTGTGGCCGGTCCAAGTAGAGGAGCAACGTGTGGGGCTCTAGTTCTCTTCCGAATCCTCCCCGTTCAGATCCGGTTCACGCATCAAGAGGTATCTCCTATGAACAATGATTTGATCTATCGATTTTATGCATGAAGATCCTTGCGATTAGATGATAGAAAATAGTTTCTAAAACTTCCGCTGCGCATCTAATTTCCATCAGTGTCGAATAAGGGGTCGGTCCGAACAAACATTTAGATAATACTATGAAATGAGTGTTCAATTGATAAGAGCTTGATGGACGGTTTTTAGTCGCGTTAACCGTATCAAAATAATTTCGAACCTACCTAACTAATGTAGCGTGGTAAGCACGAGTCGATCCCACAGAGAATCAAGTTATTTCTAAGTTAAGTTTATTTACCAATTAGGAAACGGGGGGTTTTGGGTGGTGAAAATAAGAAAGAAAAGAAAATAAACTATAAACAAATTAATGCAAAGGAATTTAGAGAAAATCGTTCTACCTACAACTATCCACTTTATTTGGTCGAATTGATATTGTAACTTCCTCCTGTCCTTTTATGATTCCTATGAATGCCCTTGTCCCGACCTAATATAGTTAATAGTCCAATCAGTCCTAGAAACCCTTATCAATCGAACAATCCCTAAAGAAGGATTTAACCCAATTGATAGCTTTAAGACCAAAGATTAACCAAGGTATTTGCAGTCCCTAAAAAAGGATTTAACAACACATCCAACTTCTTACCCATCCAATTAGTTCAATCAGCCCTAAAAGGATAAGTTTGCCACTTGGGTTAAGGTTCACAATCAGAAATCTACAAAACCCTAGCAATTGAATTGATTCTACCAAGTTGATCAGTCGAGATAGAATAAAACAATAAACATTCAAGCACAAAGAAGTCGAAACATTCAATATAGGAGATAAGGAACAAGATTTAGAAACTCACAATCGATCCAAATAAAGCTTCAAATTACAAGTAAAACGGGAGAATTTAGGTCTCCATAAAAATAAACCAAAACATAATTAGGGTTTAGGTGGAACAATGTTAATCGGCCGTCTCACGTATGTTCACCTTCGGCCCTCTCCCACCGTAAGAAAGAATATATAGTAGTATGTTCTATCCTAATTCTTATATATGGTAATTTATATATTTGTATATAATATTAATATATTAAGCTGTCTATCTACGTACTAAATACGGAGTACTAATGACTAATCTATCTAAAGTCTAAACTAATTAAATAAAATAAAGCCCGCCACGTATGTTCCTCTTGTCATTGTAGCACTTCATGCGGTCGGCCCAACACGATCCGAACTCCAATTTCACACCCAGCAAGAAAGCTTTTGACGTTGCAATCAACCCATGTTTCGATCCGAGCCGACCTCTTTACTTCCAATTTGCGAAATAATCCCATAAATTACGATCGATCTCCGAATTCATACGATCCAGCCCAAAAATGCCTGAAATATATAAAAACACTAGTGTAGACTCTGAAAACCAAATAATATAAATTAAGCTATAAAATATGTAAAAATGATCTAAACTAATATGCAATTCCACACTAAAAACATGACTATAATATACTCTATCAGAGCTGAACCGAAAACACATGATCTTGTGAACTTACTGCTCTATCAAATTCCAACATGAAGTTCATCTCTTGAAATCATCCTTGGTGGGTTTGCAGGCACCCCTATCGCGTCTTGAAGTCAAGACAGAATATTTTGAGTACGTGAATTAATGCAGAACGGATGCCTCATCCAATTTGACCTACCTGTTAAATAAGATCGATGTCAAAACACAAATATGCTTTTAATATATCTTCCAATCAAAGAGAATCCAAATTGTTACATTGGGATAGAGAATCCGATTTACTTAGGCGTCTTCACATAGGTGTGCCATGTATTGGTGAGCATCATTGGGACGCAAATGATTAGGGTTGGCATGGTACGGTAACCACCAAAAAATGGTGATTACCACGTACCAACCACCAATGGGTGGTACGCAAATTTTCATACCACGTACCAACCACAAGTCGTGGTTACCGCATATGTGGTAACCGCGATTTATGGTTACTATCGGTATATTACCATGGTTACCATGTTGTAATTCTGTTTGTATTTTTTTTGAAACCCTTTGGCTTTCGTCCGGTAGTCATCAAAGCTATCGAACAAAAAAATATGGTTACAAAAAATAATAATATGGTTACTGCTTGTTAAGAGTTCAAATAAACCAAGAGCACAACCTAAAGTACAAACCAATTCAAACTAACCAAGTTCAAAGTCTTCAAACTAATCAAGTTCAATTGTTCAAACATTCAAAATGTTCCTGCAAGCTAGCTCAAACAAAACAAGTTCAAAGTCTTCAAACATCAAAATGTTCCTACTGCTTCTAGTAAAAAAGTAGAAGGGACCAATTTAAGTCAAAATCAAAACACAAAATATAAAGTAAAAACTTAAAAATTAAAGTTAAAAACAACAAAACATTAAATAAAAAAATTAACATACACACATACTCGGTAACCATGGTAACCATGGTATTCAGATTTCATTACCATTACCGTACCATCTTCACGTGGCTACCACCACGATGGTTACCACAATGTTGGTTACCACAAGTGTGGTTACCAACATAGTCGGTTTGTGGTTGGTACGTGGTTGGTATGGTAATTTCCATACAATTTGCCAACCCTACAAATGATATTGAATCCTATCATCCAATTTCCCATTTCCGTAATTGAGGAAGTAGTTTGGATTGCCACGGGTGACTTCTTTGTAGTGCCCAAAGTATGTCTTTGGTTGATCAAACTTCTTTTTGAACAACGAAACCTAACCGGTTTAATTTCCGGTAACCAAAGAAACCACGTACAAGCCCTCCACTGCAGGATTAGTTCTCAACTCTAAAGCTCAAGAAATTACCTCGCTAATTAAGGGCTCCTTAACACAGCACGCTCAAAACAACTCTCCCTGTGCGATAATTAATCTTTAAACAGAGATGTATCTATTTTCATACGGCAGTCACAAATCAAAATGGCTCTTACAATCTCCGTTAGATCGGAGACGAGGTCGTCGGGTGAGCGATTTCAATTTTTTTTTTTGTAGCATGATTGTTTTTTAACTTGAAAAAACGTTCTGATTTTGGGGGTTTGAATTGCCACGTGGATCAACCAAGATTGTTGCTGTAGACACGTGGGGATTACTGTGTGGCTATGGTGGCCCCCACCGCCATGGGAATCTTGAATCGAAAGGGCCAATCGTGCGGCTGAGCTTGCCCTGTATGTATGAGGAATTGAGGATTGAGGATGCATTCTTCACACCATCATCAATTCATCATCCACACTATCATCAATTCATCATCCACACTAATTGTAGAGGATCGGATCGGTTTGGATTCAAATACATTTTAATTATAATCCAATTGTAATTATACTATTTGTTAAATTATGTTTAAAATTTTATAAATTTTAAATAAAATGTATTGTTAATTATATCAATGGATTATATCAAGTTTATAATTATATTATACGGAGTAAATTTAACATAATAATAGATCAATCAGATGACTATATATGCAGTTAATTTTTTTAAAATGTGTTTAATAAAGCATCCATGTTAGAGTTTAAATTAATCATTTTCACCTACAAGGACAGCTCTATGTGCCCTGATAATGTACAAATTGTCACCTTTAATAAGCCTTATATGGAGAATATCATGTTCTTATTCTTCATACATTTCCTTGTTATTTCTTATGTCACATTCCTCTTATGTCATTTTACCTTATGTTGTGTTTGTTTTGTAATAATGTGACAAGTTTCTCATGAGACTAGCACATGACTTGCCACCTATATAATGAGTGGCGGCATTGATGACCTCCCTTAGAGCATCTTCCCCATAGGCTAGAATAGCTAAGAGAAATAGCTTACCAAAAGAGAATATTCTATAGAATATTTTCTTTTGGCCTATTAAATGGTTTTGTTGTTCCCACCATAGGCCAAATTTGGCAGGCAAATTTTATTTTTAATTGGAAATCATAACTATATAATATATAGATTTATAATTGTATTATTTATAAATTTACATCATATTATGGTTTTGATGTGTTTTGGGATTTTTTTATTATTATTTTCAAATATAGTAATTTATGCAACTCGATATTTATTTATGAGATATGATTTTGATGAAGATGTAATAATATAAAATGAATATGTTTTTCTAAAGATATTAATTATTTATGCAAATATAATCCAAACATATTAAATATTATAGTCATATCAAAGAACTCATCAATATCTTTACAAACTATAACTTTTAGTTTTGATAAAAATTATAATTAGATAGTTTATATACAATTAATTGTGTGATTTATAAATTTATATTAATAATGAACAATTAAAAATAAATAAAAAATGGTGGAATTCACATTTGGCCTTCTAAAATTTCAAGCCAAATTTGGCCTTCATTTTAGAAATAGGCCAATTTTTTTTGGCCAAAATGGGTTTTGGCCTATGATGGGAGAAAAAAAAGGCTAAAACCCATTTTATAGCCTATGGTGGGAGATGCCCTTACATATCCTATTTTGCCTAATCAAGAACACTGATTGTTCTTGCTGCTATTGCTGTCTTGCTTGATGTTTAGCTGATAATTCAGCAACTGTTACATTGCTTTTCATGGTATCAGAGCTTGCAGGTCGATCCTGGAGTAAACGCCTCACTTAGCCCGTCGGGAAGGATTTATGTTCAGTACTGGAAATAGCATTGAATCTGCAGGAAGATTAGCTGAAGAAATGGCAGATCAAGGTAACCTTAGTGACCCTCTTTTCTTGTCAAACTCTGATCACCCTGGAGCATAGCTTGTGGTTACTCCTTTTGATGGATCTAATTACATGACTTGGAGTCGTGGTGTTATGATGGCTCTTGGAGCTAAATGTAAACTTGGTTTTATTAATGGTTCATGTGCTAAGCCTGCAACAGGGTCTGTTGATTTGGAGAGATGGATTAGAGCCGATTTCATGGTCAGGTACTGGTTACTAAATTCCATGACTAAAACTGTTGCAGAGGGTTTCGTGTTTGTTGACTCATCTAAAGCTTTATGGGATGAGATTGTGGAACATTTTGGGCAAACTAATGCTCCTCTCATATTTCAGATTAAGAAAAGATTAGCCAATATTGTGCAGTGATCCATGAATCTAGGTGATCTGTACAATGTTTTCAAGAGAGGACGGGATGAATTGCAAGTACTGGAGAGCTTACCAGAATGCAGTTGTGGAGCATTGAGTTCTTGCACATGTGATCTTAAGAGGAAGTTTGTGGAAATTGAATCTAGAAATAAAGTTATGCAGTTTCTTGTGAGCTTGAATGATGATTTTGATGCAGCTAGGAACTTTATTCTAGCTACTGATCTCTTACCTTCTATAGGCAAGGCTTATTACATCATGCAGCAAGTAGAGAGAGGTAATGAGGCCTCTAATGGGACATCTGGGTCACTGACCATTTCTACATATTCAAGTGCTATGGCAACAAATAGAGGTGGTAATTCTTATGACAGTTCCTCTGGTAATTCCTACAATCGCAGCAATGTTTCGAGCTCAAACAGTCAACCATTCAAGAAAGAATGGAAGGGCTGGAGGGAGATCAAAAGGATAAAGCATAACTCCACATGTACTCATTGCAATCTAAAGGGTCATACAACTGATCAATGTTTTAAGCTTCATGGAGTGCCTGACTAGTTTAGAGAATTAAAGGAGAAAGAAAGAAAGAATGCAGGGACTAGAAGTTCTGCAAATGCTGCAGAGTCCATGAACTCTTCTATGCAGGGATCTCCTTTGGATGATGAGATAGCTGAAAGGCTGTTAGACTCTGCTATGGTTAATGTTGTATACCAAGAGATTTTGAAGAAAATGAGAGGCAAAGGATCAATTGAGAGCAATTCTGGGTCCTATGCCAATTTTGCAGGTAATCTCCTTCTTACTAATGCTAATGTTGTCTTAAAGAAAGAAGTATCAGCTGAGTGGATTGTAGATACAGGAGCTACAGACCACATGATGGCTGAATCTCATGGGGTATTGAATAGAAGGAGAATGCCAAAGCCTGTGCATATTGGCCTACCTGATGGCTCAATCAAAACTGTAAATGAAATTGGTAGCTTGCAGCTAACAGACTCAGTTATTCTTAATGATGTCTTACTTGTTCCTGACTTTAAGCATAGATTATTGTCAGTTGGAAAGATGCTTGATGACACTGATCTTGTAGCTTTATTCACGAGAACACATTGTTATTTTCAGGACCCTGGGTCTAAGAAAGTGGTGCTGACTGGAATCAGAAGTCATGGCCAGGCTGGCCTATACAAGGTGTTTTCAGAGAAGCCAAAGTCCAGTGAAGATGTCCAAAGTTATTTCAAAAGTTGTAATAAAGCTAGCTTGAGCTTAGATGTTGTTCATGCCAGACTTGGACATGGTTCAGTTTCTAAGTTGAGACATTTGCATATGTTTGATTCTTCTGTTTTAGAAGATTTCCACTGTGAGTCATGTTCTTTATCCAAACATCACAGGCTTCCTTTTCAAAGGAGTCTTAGTATGGCAAAAGGCCTTTTGATTTAATACATATGAATCTTTGGGGACCCTATAAGCATGCTACTTATAATGGTTGTTCATACTTCCTCACTGTGCTTGATGATTACTCTAGAGTCACCTGGACATTTCTTCTTAGAAATAAATTGCAGGTGTTTAAAGTTGTGAGTGATTTTTTGGCCTATGTGAAGAATCAGTTTGATTGCTCAGTGAGAAGCATTATGACAGATAATGGAACAAGATTTGTTCAAGGGCAGTGTCTTGATCGATCTATTTGCATCATCAGGCATAGTACATCAAAGGTCTGTTCCTTATACACCTCAACAGAATGGTAGGGTGGAAAGGAAACATAGACACTTGGTTGAAACTGCTAGGTGCTTGAGAATTCATGTTGGGTTACCTATCATGTTTTGGGGAGAGTGCTTGCTAGCAACAACTCACCTGATCAACAAACTCCCTACTGAAGTCTTGAACCGGAGTACTACTTTTGAAAGGTTATTCAACAGGCCTGCTGATTATGATGATTTGCGTGTGATTGGTTCTCTATGTTATGCTCCAATGGCCCACACAAATAGAGACAATATGGGTCCTAAAGCCAGAAAGTGCATAATGATGGGATATCCCTTTGGACAAAAGGGTTATAAGTTGTGGGACTTAGCAGAGAAGAAGATGTTTGTAAGTAGAGATGTTATTTGCAAGGAGGATATATTCCCCTTTAAATCCACCTCATACTTGGTGGATAATGAGAAGTCTGAAGAAATTACACATCACCTGCCTCTAGTAAATCCAGCTGATGATCATGATCCTTTGCCACAACACCACCAACCATTGCAAGGATACTTTATTCTTACACCTGAACATCATGGCTCACAGGGTGGTGAAGTTTCTAGCCCACAGTCACAAATCCCAGATTCTCTCCTTTCAGATGGTCATAATAGTCCCATGACAGCTGAGATTTTGCAAGATATGAATGAGTTTCCATCTCTCAGAAGATCTATTAGAGAACATACCAGGCCTAGAAGATTACAAGATTATGTTTGTCAAGGTAACAGGCGTAGAGAGTCTATTTCTCAGTCCTTTTTGGCAAATTGCTTAGACAGTGAAGCCATTATTGATGCAACAGTAGTTGATTCTTTTGCTCTTAGGGTGAGTGAACCAAAGCCATACAACTACAAGCAAGCCATTCAAAATCCTTATTGGATTGAGGCTATGAATCTAGAGCTAGATGCTCTGAAAAGGAATCATACTTGAGAACTGGTTGATGTTCCTCATGGTGTAAAGTCCATTGGTAGTAAATGGGTTTACAAGATTAAAGATAGACCTGATGGGTCCATTGAAAGATATAAAGCCAGGCTAGTGGCGAAGGGATACAATCAGATCAAGGGGAAGAATTACAAGCATACTTTCTCTCATGTAGCAAAGTTTGCTACTGTCAGAATTTTGATTGTTGTTGCTACTGTAAGAGAATGGCCTCTTTATCAGTTAGATGTCAACAATATGCATTCTTGCATGGAACTTTAGAAGAAGAGGTATATATGCAACCTCCTTAAGGTTTTATTACAGCTAAGCCAGGGCAGGTTTGTAAATTGAAGAGATCAATTTATGGCTTGAAGCAGGCTTCAAGACAATGGAATGTTGAGTTATGTAAGTTTTTGATCAATCTTGGCTATGTCCAATCTGCCCAGGATTACTCTCTCTTCACAAAAATTGTGCCTAAAGGCATGGTAGTGGCATTGGTCTATGTTGATGACCTCTTACTGACAGGAGATGATGGTGATGAAATACAGTCTACCAAGGCTGCATTGCGTAAAGCCTTCACCATCAAAGACATTGGTGAAGCCAGATATTTTCTGGGATTATAAATTCTTCACAATAAAGATGGGACTTCTTTGCATCAGAGAAAATATGTTCTAGACATATTAGAAGACTGTAAGATGATTGATTGTAAAGCAGCCGCTTTTCCTCTTCCAAGAGGATTAAAGTTGTCTATTGACAAAGGGGAGATCCTTGATGAGCCAGAGTTATACAGAAGGTTGGTTGGCAGACTATTATTCCTTAACCTTTCAAGGCCTGACATATCATATGTTGTCCAACATTTAAGCCAATTCATGGTTAAGCCTAGACAACCACACTTTGATGCTGGTTTAAATGTTGTGAGGTATCTTAAAGGTACCATATCTGTAGGACTGCACTACTCTAAACATTCTCATGTGAATGTCAATGCCTTCTGTGATGCAGACTGGGCATCTTGCCAATTCAGTGCACGTTCTCTCACTGGTTATTGTGTGTTTTTTGGGAAGAATCTAGTATCTTGGAAGAAAAAGAAGCAAGTTACAGTGTCAAATCTTCTGCTGAAGCAGAATATAAAAGCATGTCTATGACAAACAGTGAGCTAGTCTGGGTGGATGGTGTTTTATAGACATTACAAATACAGGTTCATATGCCTATTCCTTTGTTTTGTGACAACAAAGTTGCAATCCATATTGCTGAGAATCCAGTTTTTCATGAACGTACAAAGCACTTGAAGATAGATTGCCATTTTGTTAGAGAGAAATTGCAAGATGATTTCATTTTGCCTCAACATGTGAGAACTGGGATTCAACTTGCTGATGTCCTCACTAAGCCTCTTGGTGAGAGACAACACATCTATCTTTCGTCCAAGTTGGGACTTGTTGGTCTTCACCCAAGTCCAACTTTAAGGGGGGATATGGAGAATATCATGTTCTTATTCTTCATACCTTTCCTTGCTATTTCTTATGTCACATTCCTCTTATGTCATTTTACCTTATGTTGTGCTTGTTTTGTAATAATGTGACAAGTTTCTCATGTGACTAGCACATGACTTGCCGCCTATATAAACCTTGATGGAACATTCCTAAAGTAGGGTTTTTAGGATTGATGATAAATGATGAGTGGCGACATTGATGGCCTCCCTTACATATCCTATTTTACCTAATCAAGAACACTGATTGTTCTTGCTGCTATTGTTGTCTTGCTTGATGTTTAGTTGATAAATCAGCAACTGTTACATTGCTTTTCACCTTAGCTCCATAACCTAATTAAGAGGGTTTTTACCCACATTAAGATATAAGTCTTCATGTGGGCGATTACAATCTAGAAATAGATGGTGATGAACGGATGAAATATATGAGCGATTAGATCGATAGGATAAATACACCATCCTTCTATTAATTACCACTTTCTTGTAGCATTGCTAGCTGGACAAGGATGGAGATTGATCAAGATCCTAGCTCCTAACTTCTTGCTTATTAGATTACTTAAGGCGAAATACTACTCTATTACTACTTTCTTGTAAGCCAAGATCCTAGCTCCTTAACTGGAGAAGTTTAATGAGTGCGTGGTTAAAGGGTTTTGCAAGAGGGGTTGATCGAAATGGGTGATTGGCAACGGTGAATCGGTGATATCGATAGTGTCAATGTTTGAGAAGATAGATGGATCCCTAGGCCAATTACGTACCTTTTGGGTTACGTGAAATTTATATGGAAGTTAGGGCTCATGAGTTTGGGGCTAGCGATCTTATTAAATGGAGATTGGAATAGGGGATGTTGGGATATAAGTCGCATATTTGACAATTATTGTTGTCTTGTGAAGCCGAGATGGTACTATGAGGTTAGGGGATCCTCTATCTCATATGAATTGATTTGGTATGAAATTATTTTTAAAAATTAATCAAAAATTGATATTTTATTCTATATAGTTTTTACAATTCTAAAAAAGTAGGTGTAAATAATAAACAACATGTTTTTTCAAACAAATTACGTAAAAAAGAGTTGATATTTGATAATATTTTTAGCTTTTTAAAAACATATAAATAAAATAAAATTTTAAATAGAGGTATTACTCATTTACTCTGTATTAAACTATTAATGAAACGAGTATTATGGTCTATCCACAATATCTGGATAGGAATACATTATAAATTTATAAATGATAATGCATAATATTACATTATAAGTATATATTATGCAGTATTATGTATTATAAATCATAATGCATGACCACATAAACACATCCTTATTTATCAGAATTTATTTTATAAACAATCATTTATTTTGGATAAGATGGAGAGCACTGGTGTCCCCACATGAGTAAATGCTTGCTCTCCCACGTGTAAAACTTTTTTTAAAATTGACGTTCATAATCCATCTTTTGGTATCCAATAAACTATAGGCAATGAAGATGATGATGAGCATGTTTAATACAATTGCATTAATAATTAATGATGATAATGATATATGAGCATACTTATGGTAGGGTCATCAACTCATCATGTTTATGGGGCCGTACACGATTCACCTTGGCTAGCTGTTTGTCTAATGCCCATGTGACATGCACGTGATCTTGCCCCACCATGGCCACAATATATCTTCAATATATGATGGGATGTCCATCCATTTTTTTGCTATGAATTTTAGCATGTCCTTCTATTTTTACCATTTTGATTTTACCATTGAAAATTACAAAAACATATGATCCGCTTTTTATAAATGGTTAGAATAATGTTTCGTGATTTTCGAAGATCTCAGTGGAGAAATAATCATATCATCGCACTTCTTTTAGAAATGTCATCTTCCTCATGTAGTTTAGTTATCATGAGTTTTCATGTACTACCTCCGTTCAATAATACATGAGTTTTTTCTTTTTGACACGTTTTTTAAGGAGCGAAAAACTCTATGAAATATTATTTTTTTAATCAAATTTTTTATATCATTTGATACTTATTACTAATAAGTATCAAATGATATAAAAAATTTGATTAAAAAATAATATTTCATAGAGTTTTTCGCTCCTTAAAAAGCGTGCCGAAAACTAAAAACCCATGTATTTTGGAACAGAGGGAGTATGTTTTAGTTCTTTTTATATTATGATAATTGTCCTTCTGTTAATTTTGGGGAGTTTAGCAAAATAGCCACGAAATCAGGCTGAATTTGCGAAATGTCCATGTTTTGGGACAAATGAGTGAATTAGCCGCTATATATATATATATATATATATATATATATATATATATATATATATATATATATATATATATATATATATATATATATATATATATATATATATATATATATATATATATATATATATATATATATATACTAATTCCAGATCGGAGGCGGATGCGAGCGAAGGAGGCGGACAAATGAGTGAATTCCGGATCTCGATTGCAATCGGAGGCGGATGCGAGCGAAGGAGCGAGATCGGAGCCGGAGGCGGCGAGATCGAAGGAGGCCGAAGCGAGCAAGCGATGCCGGAGTGAGCCGGAGGCGGAGCCGGATCCAATTCCAGATCTGCGCGAGGATTCCGGATCTCGATTGCAATCAGAGGCGGAGCCGAGCGAAGGAGCGAGATCGGAGTCGGAGGCGGCGAGATCGAAGGAGGCCGGAGCGAGCGAGCGACGCCGGAGTGAGCCGGAGGCGGAGCCGGATTTCCAGATCTGCGCGAGGAAGGAGAAAGACTTTTTGTTAAATTACAAAAATGACCCAATAAATATGGGAATTGTAAAAAATATCTATATTCTATTACAAAAATCACCCTATGAATATGAGAAATTAAAAAAACTATTTATATTTTATTATGTGACCCATAATCTATATTTTTAGTTTTGCACAACAAAATGTCATATTTTCACAACTTACATTTATATTTGGATTATTTGCACATTGTACTTTTATATTTGCACGAAAGAATGTTAAAAAAAGATTTAAAATAAAAAGCTAGACTTGAGTCATATTTGCTCAACATACGGTTACATTTATATTTGGATGATGCTAAGCAAAAATAACATATAGTTGAGAAAGTATGAAAATATATTGAGATAAAATAAGATCATGGTGAGTATAAATTCACAAGTCTCGATTGTTGTGCAAAAATAATATATAGTTGAGTAAAAATAAGATGATGTTGAGCAAAATTTCACCAATCCCCCATGTTGTGCAATTATTGTCTATTGATGAGCAACTCTTACAACAGAGTCGTGCAACTCTTAGAACAGAGTCGTGCAACTCTTAGAACAGAGTCGTGCACCTTTAAAACAGAGTCGTGTAACTCTTAAAACAGAGTCGTGCAACTCTTACAACAGAGTCGTGCACCTTTTAAAACAGAGTCGTGCAACTCTTACAACAGAGTCGTGCAACTCTTACAACAGAGTCGTGCAACTCTTAAAACAAGAGTCGTGCAACTCTTAAAACAAGAGTCGTGCAACTCTTAAAACATAGTCGTGCAACTCTTAAAACATAGTCGTGCAACTCTTACAAGCGAGTCGTGCAACTCTTAAAACAAGAGTCGTGCACCTCTTACAACAGAGTTGTGCAACTCTTACAACAGAGCCGTGCAACTCTTAAAACAGAGTCGTGCAACTCTTACAATTTGTTGTGCAAAATATAATATATTTTTTTCCGCTTTTTTTTTCGTTTCAGAACTTTTTGTTGTGCAAAAATAACTTTACGTTGTGCACATATAACATTTTTTTGTGCAAAAATAAAAATAAAAATATAGATTATGGATAACATAATAAAATATAGATAGTATTTTTAATTTCTCATAGTTATAGGGTGATTTTTGTAATAAAATATAGAATTTTTTATAATTTCCATATTTATGGGGTCAGTTTTGTAATTTAATAAAAGTTCCATCCTCAACCTCCCTCCCGCGAATCAGATTCGGCGTCCGGCGGCCTCCTTCGCTCCGGCCTCCGCCGCTCGCTCCCTCCCTCGTTCGCTCGGACTCCGCCGCTCGCTCCCTCCCTCGCTCGCTCGGACTCCGCCGCTCGCTCCCTCCCTCGCTCGCTCGGCCTCCGCCCCCACCTCGCCGCTGCCTCAACCGGAGGAGCGATCGGATGATTTCAGATCTGAACTACTCGCTCGCTCCTCGCTCGCTCACTCCGCCGCTCGCCACCCCCTCCGGCTAGCTCTGGCCTCGCTCGCTCGCTCCCTCTGCCGCTCGCTCCCTCCCTCGCTCTCTCGGCCTCCGCCTCGCCGCTTCCTCGATCGGAGGAGTGATTGAATATTTCAAATCTGACCTAATCCTCGACGGGAGGAGCGATCGGAGTTGAATTGGAACTTGAATTCGGCCGATCTGATGTCGAAGAAGGAGCAATCGGCCGATGCCCTGACGATTCAACGATCTGGTCTCTCCTGGCGAGAATTGGAATTCCCCGATTTGGTCTCGAGAAAACTGGAAAGAGAGGAGAGGGGCAGGATAGAGATATTAGGGTTATATAGCGGCTATTTTCCTAAATTGTCCAAATACGCGACCGTTTTGCAAAAACGTCCAAATAAAGTGCTTGTTTTGCAAAATTTTTCGTTAATTTTTCGATCTATCCGTTTGGGATGAGGATCCTCTCCTAATAAAAATCTCCTAATATTTACCTAATGATGTAATCTCATGCATTCAAATAATTCAATGGTTAAGATCTAATCTCTCTAACATAACCCTAATCGTTTACTAATTTCCCCATCTCCTTCGCTGCAATCGTTGTTCCTCCACAACCCGTTGCCATCATTCTTGCCCCTCACAACCCATTCGTACCTTTTCTTAATTTGGATCTTCTCCGACCGCCGTCAACCTCCCGCAGGCCATGGGATGGCAAATCTTCGTCCTCCCGCATCCCATTGGATCAAGGAACGACCCATTGTAGTCATCAAATGTCATAGCTCTTTCCTCCTTCACATCGATTAAAACATTAAAACTTGCTTTAATTTTCAATTTCCATAATCTCCGGTAGTTAGGGATGAAGTTTTGCAGTTAAATAATGGTATGATTTGTGCATAATGGGTTGCCTATCATTTGAGATTACGCTTGTACCAATATATTTTTGCATAATGGGTTACTCATAATGTCAATTCAAATAGTATTGAAGAATCTTCTTCTTAAATCTGAGGGCAAGTGATATATATCGGATGGGAGAGGTCCTCAGATGGGTTGCGGGGGGACGATATTGGTTTGCCACCCGATGGCTTGCAGGAGGTTGATGACGATCGAATGGAGAGGATCTGGATTAAGAGAACGCGGGGATGGGTTTTGAAGGACGACGAGAATGGCGCCGGGATGAACGATTACAGTGAGGGAGATAGGGAAATTAGTAGAGGATTAAGTTTAAGTTAAAAGAAGATTAGATCTCGACCCTTTAATTGTTTGGATGGATGAGATTACATTATTAGGTAAATATTAGGAGAGTTGTATTAGGAGAGGATCCTGATCCATCAGTTTGTATAATATTTCAGTTATTTTCTTAAAAAAGGGTTTGTATGCTATTAACCGGGTCAATATTTATTAAACTAAACATGATTACAAGATTAGTAACCAACTAACCCTGGTTAATTACGTAAACAAGTAATAAACTTGTCTGGTTTGGACAACAACAATTTCGGTCGTGAGGAGGGAATTGATAAACACATCAACCAATTTATGAACATGTATTATTGGAAATGTATGACAAGTGCAATAAACCTTACTTGGTTTTGTCACAATTGCAATGGCAATTGATCGACGACGATGTTTTTGGTGTTCTTGACAAGATTCCTTGGAAACCGAAAAAAAAACTTGTTGTCATAATACACATTAATTTGTTGAATACGAGTGATACCCATATCCTAAAGGAGACGAACTAATCATGTGAGCTTCTAGAAACCGCATCCAAACACATATCAGCTGATTATCGAGTAACCCTCTTGAAATTTTTAGAGTAAGCCATCAAAATTGATGTCGCGCAACAATTAAGAACAATACCACGAACAAACCGATTTGAACATACTTAAAAGTGTATAGGGTTGATATATATATATATATATATATATATATATATGATGAGAAACACATGTCTTTACATAAAACTACTTATAATGTCTGAACAACAAAACCAACTTATGATCGTATACGTGTTAGAAAATTCAAACGTCATGGCAATGGATGAGAAAAAGAGAAAGAAAACGATTTGTAGAAGATGAAGATGAAAGAGAAAATCTAAGGTGATAATAAGTGAAAGTGAAAATGATAAAAAGTGTTTCTTTAGATTATTTTCATCCTTTGAAAAAGTTTGAAGAATCTATAAACTCAAAAAATTGCATCTCGTCTACAACATTAACTATTGACTTTCAATCTTAAGAAAAAATTATATTAATGAAAATTACAATGCATGGTCTCTCGATGGATTTTCCCGAAGACAAAAAAGTGCACGACACAACTGAAAATTTGCAAAAATTCCTAAAAATGTATTTATCCCTAAACATAAAATTCAAGTATTGGTCAACTTGGGCTAGAGATTAGCCCAAGTTGCTTCTACAATATTGGGCCTAAAAAGGTTTCATCCAACACTTATGGTTACTAATTATTATCTCATCAACCATTTTATTTTATATAAATTACATATGTTATTGGAAATAATATTATTGTCACTTTGTCAGTTGGCCACTTGTATAATAATAATAATAATAATAATAATAATAATAATAATAATAATAATAATAATAATAATAATATAATGATTTTGAATATTGACAAGTAGATGCAAGTGTGATGACTAGGCGACTATCGCTACATTACATGCATGAGTTGTTAAGATAATAGATGAAGTGTCCTATATCAAATGTACATAAGACAAATAGCTTAGGATATTAACTTGGTTAGTTAATGTACATTAATCCTATATATAGATGACAATGAAACGGAGAATCTCGTGGATAAAGAAATTAAATGAGGATGGAGACAAAGCTAAAGAGATTCTCTGCGCACAAACCAGGATGAAGATGGGATAATAGTCTCCACCCCGTTCTCTGACCCATTTTCTTAAGAGAATCCCGTGGGGATCCCTAATGGCGAGTACAAAATTCCTATTTTTTTAGATCTTACATTATTTTATGATTTTTTTAACTTTTAAATTTGTACCTTATAATTGTACATTTATCAAATGTTATATGTAATATTTATATTATATATTTTACTTAAATTTAATAATATCATATAGTTTTCTATTATGGGAAAACACGTGAGTTTTAAATAGGGAACTCGGTGAAAAACTCGGAGAAAATTGAGTGGGGTTTGGGATTCCTCGATGGAGACGGGGATGAGGTTTTTTTATTTTTATTTTTCCCCGAATGGAAATGATCGAGAACGTGGAACTTTTGGTAAATAGAGATAGGAACGAGGACGATACTAGTTAATCCATTAATATAATCTTAGATAGATTTATTTGATGATTTTTCTAATGCTATATTTTGTTAGTTTCCTTAAGAAAAATAAAATAAAATATTGTTTTCAAATTAAATGCTAACCAAATTGCTAACTTTGTTAATTAACTACAAGTTGATTATGCCGTGCATGAACTAGGCCTTTGAATAGCATCACCTATACGTTGCATATATTAATTGGTGGAATTAAATCTCAATAAATTAAGTACAAAGTAGTACTATAATCTTAAAACTAAAATAAAATAAAACACATAACTAGAAATATATTGACACACAAGTATCTCAACCTCAAGCATTATATTACCTTAAATTTAAAACTGTTATTTAAAATACTAAAATACCCCTTTCAAATAATTAAGTCAATTAGGTTGGCCACCACAATGTTACCGGACCATATATACTATTCAAATTAAAATAAACGTTCTGATCAAAAAAAAAATTAAAATAAACGTGCTAAAATCATACTATATTCTCACAAAGGTTAGACCCAAAAATATGTGAATTAGTGCTCAAACATTCAATATGCCGATAATTTAAAAGCAGATCATATATGCAAATATACCTATAAAGTATAAATTAACTATATATGGAGAAGTAAATACATATGTAATTATGTATATATAAACACGAATATATAGCTCCCTAAAAAAAACATGTATAGCAATTACACGGTATTAGTCATTTAGTCATATTCATCAAGATCGGTACATTTTGCTTTAGATATTTTTTGATGAATTGCTTTAGATATTTATGTTGGAATGTGGTTGTCCCACATCGGTAATCTAGAGAATGATTGAACAACATATAATGTTAAAGGGCTAATCCTCTCATTGCCAATTAGTTTTGAGATGAAACTCCGTTCGGGTTTATATATTGTTCGTATCTTCCGTATGTGGGTCCGCACACACGATCTCCCCCTCCAACGTCTTGACTCCACCGAACCCAGCCGAGTTAACAATTTAAGCTTCACACACTTGTAAATGGATCCGATTCCTTTGCATATTTAAATTTAAGCTTATATAATATAAGATGGAATTCAATTTTTGTAATTAAAATATGGAACACATATAATCTATGTATTTTTATGGGTTTATTTATATTACTAGAAAAACACTTGTACTATGTAATATTTTTTTTAATTATCATTTTTTCAATCATGGGTAAACCTCCTAAATCACAACCTCTTCGGCTCTTCATTTGTCTGGTATGTAGTTGTCATGTATAGAGGTTTAGGAGGGTATTAGTATAAATACTATACATATTGTAATACTTAGGTTATGATGAATGTTAATCCAATTACTTTATTTACTACTCTATCTCTCTGTCTCTCCCTCTTATCTCCTTCTCACCTCCTTCCTCTCTCTCCCCTTCTTATTACAATAACCACCGGTCCACAACCACCTGTAAGGACCCGAAGGTCGGATAGGTCGAAAGCTAAGCTTCCATGGAGATTTGTGAGAGATTGAGAAAGAGAGAAGAGAGTGAATAGAGATTCAGAAGGAGAGAGAGGTAGAAGAAGATACGAGGAATAAGGTCTTTGTCATTCATCGATGATCTCTCCCATACAATTTGGGGTATTTATAACCTAATAGGCTAATACCCAACTTTCTAGTAATTACACTTATTATCCCTATATTATACTAATTCCTAACCGGACATTAAAAGTACCTTTGTTTGCGCAGGACTTGAATTTTTATGTTTTAGCTAGTTTGTATCATAACAGTTGTCTGTCGTGTGTTTTGACCTTTTGATTTATTCGACCCTGGTGTATCGAGTATTTTAAATATTTTCTATTATTTTTCTGTGTATAAAAAAGGGGGTATGATATGTACACCGCTAATTTTTACTATTTACACCGCTAATCCACCGCATCCCTATGCGGTGGATTAAGAAAATTTTAGCCCGATATACCGCATGTACATGCGGTATGTCGTTTGACTGTATAAAAACACCGCATGTACGTGCGGTGGGTTAGGTTAAAACGGAGTCCGTAATACGATAATCCGGTTGGGTCGAAGTTATCCGAAACCACCGCATGGGTATGCGGTGGTTTTTAAAATATGGAAAATTTGAGTATGAACATACCGCGTGGGTATGCGGTATGTTTTTGAATTTTGGGTAAAAAAATACCGCATCTCCATGCGGTATTTTTTTACCGTTGTGGCAACAGTAAAAAGCTTACCGCATGGAGAAGCGGTATATTTTTTACCGTTGCCACAACGGTAAAATCAAACCGCATGGAGATGCGGTATGATTTGTTACCGTTGGGGGCCCATTATAAATAGGCGTGGGGGGCCCAGTTCTCCGACACACCGAATCTTCTCCGATTCCTTTGTTTCCGAGCCCGAATCGAATCTTCTCCTATTCCTTTGTTTCCGAGCCCGACTTTTGATTCCGTCCATTCCCCGTCCCCATATCTACCACCACTTTGTACCCGGGTTTTAAGATGGTGAAAGACAATCGTGGGAAAGCCGCAGCTGATGATGTCGGTCCTTTTCGGAGACATCCGTTACAGGTAACATTTAATGTTTATAATAATCAATTTGCTTTATTTTTTAATTTGAAGGAAATAGTGTTAACGTTTCATTGTTATATATAATGTAGCCGGAACCCACTATACAGAGGCGGAGGACGACAGATGTACCGCCTCCGCTGGAGACACAGCCTCACCCTACGGTATGTTAAAATTGTTACTAGGTGTAGGGAAATTGATATCGAATAAGTATATATTTCTGTTTTCTTAGGAATTGATAGTATGAGGTTGAAATTATTTATAAACCTTTGGAAAATCTTGCACCATTTAGTCAGTCATACGATATAGTATCGTATTCGAGCCATAGGATTCTGACAAATACTAGGTGTAGGGAAATTGAAATCGAATAAGTATATATTTATGTTTTATTATGAATTGTTAGTATTAAGATGATATCATTAATAAACCTTACGAAAATGTTGTCACATTTAGACAGTCATACGATATAGTATTGTAATTGAGCGATAGGATTCTGACAAATATATTTTAAATTACACAGTCTGTGTTGTCGAGAAATTTGGGAGAGAGGGTAGTATTACAATCTGCTAGGAGAGCTGCCATTAGGGAGAGGCAGACGTTGGAGGGTGTATCAGTTCCGATGGAGACGGATAGCGACGCGGTAGATGATGATACCGAGGCTGCCGTCAGGGAGACCCAGACGTTGGAGGATGTAGTGGATCCTCCGGAGAGGGATACTGAGACGGTAGGAGCTGATACTGGGCACACGTCCCAGTCATCTATAGAGACCTATCAGAGTCTGGTGCAGATTGAGCAGCACTTGATGTCTGACCACACGGATGACCCAGTGGTGCAGTCGACCGGAGAGTCTGGTCAAGGCGACCAGGGTATTGAGATGCTTGAGATGCTGGAGGAGTACCTACGAGGGGACCGAGCACGTCAGACGGGTGAGCACTTGCAGACTGGAGCTGAGAGAGTGGTAGAGCAGGTGCAGACTTATCCTGACAGTTATCGGGACTACTTTGGGACTCAGTTTGCGAGCGAACAATTGAACTCGTATGACGACACGGCACCTCTGCTCGGAGATGTGGGTGTTGGGACGAGTCATGCTCGAGGTGGCGACCAGGAGCCATGGGCCGTTGCGCAGATAGATTTTGCGTCGTTCACCCCGGTAGGTTCTACGGGTGTAGGGAGGACGCCTGGGAGTCAGCATGCGGCGCCATCGTCGACGCCGAGGACCGCCGAGCCTGAGCCGATCATCGGGAGTCAGCAGGCGGCGCCATCAGTCGGGGGGCATGAGAGGCATGAGGCGGCGCCATCAGCAGGCGGCGCCATCGTCGACACCTAGGAACTTGGAGGGTGTGCCGATTGCCGGGGGGCATGAGAGGCATGTACGTGGACAGAGAAGTTCTTCGGCCCCACCTATTGAGTCAGCTGCACTTTCGAGGCATGTGTCGCTGGATATGGGAGGAGACGAACAACATGATCCGATGTATGGGCCATCTGACGATGTTCGTCAGGATATGGGAGGAGACCAGGTGGCACAGCCCCCTGTCCATGCAGTGCAGAGGAGGCGGAGACAACGTGGAGAGAGCAGTAGTGCAGGAGGTGATAGGCAGCATGGCGAGCCTAGCAGGACAGGGGTCATTCGGGCTGTTCTGCCCGAATGGCCAGGGGGGCCACATACTGTTTCCCTTCTGAGAGACTACGAGACCCACATTGCACAGGCTATTTGGAGACGGGAGGACGAAGCCTTGCGTAGGGGTGTGCGTGCGTAGAGACGAGGGCAGTCGCTGGGCCGTGTAGAGGCGTTGTTGGAGGTTGATGGACGGGAGTCCTGGTTTCCCGCAGTGCGGGAGATTGGGTTCTGGGACCTGAGAGATTTCGAGTGGGATCATGTGGATCACACTCTGATCGGGGCATTTGTTGAGCACTGGCACCCCGAGACGAACAGTTTTCACTTCGCATGGGGAGAGATCACCATCACACTGCACGATGTGCTCTTCATACTTGGCCTTGGTTTGGACGGAGAGGAGTGTATTCACTTGGATGATGTTGTCGCCTGGAGGGAAATAGTTGGGGAGTATTACGGCTTGACTCAGAACGAGCGGCAGAGCGCATGGGCCCATGGAGGACCTACTGTTCAGCTCCTCCTTCAGAAGATAGCACCGATGCGACAGCGGGTTCGAGATGGCGCCCCACTTGAGCATGATATGGAGTGCATCTTGGGTGTTGTGCTGGGGATGATTGCGACTGCGGCCTTGTTCATCGACAAGTCGGGCGGAAGATTGCGACCGGAGGTGATCCGTAGGTTTATGGATGCAGCGCAGGTGTCGCATCTTTCTCTAGCTGCAGGGGTCTTGTCGTGCTTGTACCGGGGATTGGGCGAGGCGACTCGGGAGTTGGCCAAAGACATGGACGGTTGTACAAAACTATTGGAGGTAAGACATTCGTTCTGTGATTATTTATTTTTGAAGTTCTGTAACTAGGTTATAATGACTATGTTGCTGATAGTATTGTTCCTTTGTAGGTGTGGATATGGTTGCATTTTCCGGTGTTCAAGCCCGACATGACGCTCGATCGGAGGCTAGCCCGGGATCCACGACACGGGGTGAGGTACGTCCTGGGGGCGACACCATTTTCTAGTACGGTCACCCGGGATGATAGGCCTCGCATCGAGCGACTGGATGTTTTGCGGCGGAGGCTGGATGAGATGACAGTTGACGAGGTACGAACACAATTTATATCCGCACTTACATTTGTCATACTATATATACCAGATTTTAGTCGTAATAACAATTTCTATTCCATTGCAGATCGAGTTCATGCCATTTGGTAGACACTTGGATTTTGATGGAGATCTGCGTCTTTCGAGATATAGGGGCACCATTCGGTGGTTGTTTGAGGAGGAGCCGTATATGCCGGACCGTGTGCTGCGACAGTTTGGTCGGGTTCAGCACATTCCCGCTGACCCAATCAGGCCTACCGTAGTGCTCAGACCGAAGTCCGCCAAGTGCAAGAAGGAAGCGTCGTTCCACCCAGCTGACAACCACTGGGCGCACAGGTTCGATCATCTTTTCCCCATGGAGGAGTTGCCACGGACCTCTGAAGAGTACCCATATGGCGTGGCCGATGACTATCTGGAGTGGTTTCACCGCCATAGTCATCCATACCTACTTCCTGACACTCCTCGTCACCAGCCCATCATCCCACCGCCGCCACCCCCGCCGTCGCGACCCCCGCCGCCGCCCACCACGCCGCCGCCACACCCGCCGTCGCCACCCCCTCCGACCATTATTGAGCAGCGCCATCATGCGGCTGGGTTGGAGATTCGGCGACGCATGGAACTTGGAGTTGAGTTGACTCCGGCACACCTGGCTCGCATCTATCAGAAATTTTGGGGTCCTCCCCCACCGTGACGGTGCGATCTGGGATGATGTATGTGGTTGTTCTGTTTGCGGGTAGATGACTATTTGTGGTAGTAGTTGGTAGTTTGGATTTTTTTTGTGCAGTAGTTTGGATTGTTTTTTGTGCAGTAGTTTGGATTCGATTTCGGATTACGCATGTTATGTGTTTGTGTGGATTTGATGGTTTGTTACCGTTGCAGATCGTTTTCAAATTTGAATAGTATTTCCGTACCCAACGTTCAATATCATGATTCGAAACGAACTTTATAAATTACAAGCAACGAAATACAAATGGCCCTAATATAGTCAAGTGTTACGCACAGTAACTTCATCTAGCTTCATTACAAGAGCCTTTTTTTCCTCTTCCAGAACTGCAACTTGACTTTCCAGGATATCAATCTGCCAACGGGCTTGTTGATTTTCGACCAGGAGCGACCGATTTTCATCACGTAGTCTCTTTATCATTGCCTCCACCGTCTTTGACCGCGGACTACTAGTGTATAGAACCGCCTCAAACTCTTCCATCGTGCCTTGACGTATTATGTCGTTGCTTGAGCTTTCCCCGCTGTTGTCCGACATGTTGAGGTGTGTGGTCAGTGGCCAGAGACTCCGGGTTATATAGGTTTCAGACACCGCTTGTCCATACGGTATACAATACCGTATGCACATGCGGTATACAATACCGGATGTCCATGCGGTATTGTATACCGTATGGACAAGCGGTATACAATACCGTATGCACATGCGGTATTGTATACCGTATGGACATACGGTATGTACATACCCCATGGCAATGCGGTGGGACCTAGTCTATATAAGAGGACCAACCCGGCGCCGGAAACACACCACCGCCGGAAACACACCCCCACTGACAATGTCGTCCGAACAAAGACCAATTCCCCGTGAAGACATGTTCACCAAACACTACAAGAAGGAGCCGCTTGGAGGCATCGCTTTTACTGCAACGTGTCGTCACTGCGGCCATCACTACACCGTGACCAACAACCTGCAGCACGGTCATCTTAAGAGGCACATCAACAACAAGCATGCCGACGAGATTTAGGATTCATGTGTTGGATATCCGACTTATGTGTAGTCATTCGTATGTGTCAGTCTGATGAACTTGTTCTTATTATTGATTGTGTAGTCGTTCGTTTGTGGTAGTGTGATGAAGTTGTTGTTATTGTTGGTTGTGAAGTAGTTTGTTTGTCGTCTAGTTGTAACAATGTTGTTTGAATAACAAGTCGGTTCGTACGCTATTTGTGTCATGTGTTTCCTATTTCAACGTACTTTCTATATTTCTTGCAACACTTGAAATAATATATAATGGAAATCACCGAGGCGACTCGAGAGAGAATTTAATTAAACGGTTGAACTGCTTACACATGAAAATACAACGCATACACTGATCACTACATACTTGGTAATGCATGTCTAATCACTATCTTCCTCCGATGACCTCTCATTAATGGAAATGACAATATTCATTTGGTTGAACGCGTAATACCTTTCACCTGCGTTGAACGCTCGAAGCTTGCGGATAATATGATCACATAGGGCCTCAGCCCCGATACTGTAAACGTCGTAACGACAATATCTTCTAATGTGATTCGCGATTTGCGCCTCTGCATCCAAGTAATACGATTCGGGAAATCCTCTGTCGTCATAACAATGCGCACAACAGAAGTCGATCGGATATGCTATGTCAGTGTCCGTCTCGATTTGACACTGAAATATAACGCACGAATTTCCTGGAAGGTATGCTGGATGCTTGCAGGTGCATTCCTCCGGCCACCGGGGCTCCGAGCAACGAATTAATGTGACTTTGTACTCCAGATAACCTGCCGTCCGCCGGTATGTGTCTAAGGTGTTCACCATTTTGTGATTCGCTGGACACCCGTTGTGGTGGTTCCTGTGGCAGATGGATGGCCGTCATGATTTATAGGCCATACACCGCAAGGGGAGGCGGTGTCTTACTACCGCATGGTAATGCGGTACATCGTAACCGGTCCGGTCCGGTCCGGTCCCGCTTGCCACATTTTGGAACATAGACCAGAAGGACCGCATATACATGCGGTGGTTAAAACCGCATACACATGCGGTGACAACCGCATATACATGCGGTAATAACCACCGTATAAACATGCGGTGGTCCCATTTTGGCTATAAAAAGCGGTGTTTAGTACCGCATATACACCTCATACGAATCAAAACAATCAAATCATGGTTAGAATAGCTGAGTTTGAAGGTGAGACAGAGATGGGTGTGTCATACAAAATAATACGCGATAAGTTTTCGAGGCCATACGAAGATTATTTGTGCAATTGTCAGCACAAGCGGTGGTGCCAAACGTTCCCTTGCTGTCTTGCTCACGTTGTCTGCTACAAAGGCGTTGAAGGCGACAGATACGCTTTCTCGGAGCCGGTTGAACTGGCGTGTCTGAGAGGTCACCAATTACACGTTGAGGACCCCGAGTCATACTACCGCGAGGCGGTTGAGGCAATCAAATGCGCAATCAGCGACCTATTCAGTGATGTCCGGCTACACTGCGCACTTGAGATTGCAAGGTTCACTGTCGACAACGCCGTCCGTCCAGCGAACGGCAGAGTGAAGAAGTACGCATTCAACCGCATTGAGATCCAGATTAGCCCGCGTATTCTCGAGGAGTCAGTAGGTAGTTGTACACCAGATCCTAACTTGTGGTGGGACCCTTTGCAAGGTATTGCTCCGCAGATGCAATGTCACACATCAAAGGAAATCATTGTTGTTCTATTCCTCTGATGGTGAAACATTCTCCGGCGGCACTACGACTACCCGAAACCGAGAGTTGCCTAAGTAGCTAAACATCAACCCCGCCCCTACGCGCACGTCACGAGATATCGCGAAATTATTCCATCCTTGTGCGAGCCAGAGCGCCCCGGATCTGTTGCGCTCAACCCGGATGCTGGTGCCTCTCCTCCCTACCCCATTAGTCAGCGTTATTCTTTCGACGCCGGCCAGCCCGTATTCTTCTTCGAAGTTGGAAGGCAGAGGCTGCAATTTTTAAGATGTACTTAGTGAGTTCGGAACATTGTGAATTATATGTCAGACGACAGAATGGGGCTTACCAATATTTGTGTCAGCGAGGCGTCTTCTACCCACCAGAAAAAATCCCTCGGTCCGCTCCCTGAGACTGAGTAGAAAGGTCTTGGTGTATTACCAGCCGCCATGTTGTAATAATCACGACATCGCACGGGGGTCATTTATAGTGGGAAAACAAGTCGCGTTGTATGCGAGAATTATACCGCATATACATGCGGTATAGATTACCGCATGTGTAAGCGGTGGGTCACCGCATATCTATACGGTATGCGTCACCGCATTGATATGCGGTATTCAAAAAAGTGCGGAAACATACCGGCACGGGTACATCGTGATCTTCTTCCGCCATCGGAGTTGGTCGTCCAAATTCCATCGGTCGAAGGAGAGCGAGCCTCTTATAAAAGTGCGAAGCTGAGAGATTCCGTCGTGAGTTCCGACAAAAGTTCCCAGCTTCGTCCTCTTGTAAGAGGTTCATTCTCCCTTGACAGATGTAATTTAAACGCCCACTACGATGACGGACGAAGATGACGGTGTACCCGTACCGGTACGTTTCCGAAGCATTTACAGTTTTGTTTGGATAATCAATAGTCATCCGCAGGATAACGTAAAAGATGTTATGGACGTACATGTGTACTATCACAACTTCTTTCACGTTATCCTGCCGATAACTATTGCATTTTATTAGATCGAAGCTACATAACCCCATATCGAAGCGATATAACCCGAGCAACATGCCAGCGGCCTGCGATTTCAATCAAAAGACACAAATCGCCGGCCGTGGCATGTTGCCTAGGCTATCATCACTATTGAGCCATGAAGAAAGCATACATACGGATTTTATTTAATTTATGAAACAAAACGATATAACCCGTGCAAACTAGTCAAGGGTCAAAAATTTCGATCTAAAGACACAAATTTTTGGCCCTGACTAGTTCGCACAGATTATCATCGCTTTTCCGCCACGGCAAATGTCTCTAACCGGCCATGGGGTATATATAGATACATACCGCATGGGCATGCGGTTGTTCACCGTATACCTATACGGTTGTTCACCGTATACCTATGCGGTAATATACCGCGGACCTATACGGTGTCCATTACACCGTGCACCTATGCGGTGGGCACACAAATTCAAATAATTCAACACCAACGGTCATCTGGAAACACCGCATAGGCATGCGGTGTTACTGTATAAGAAGTCACCCGCTCTCCGTTGGAATGCATCCAATCCCCTCACACCTCATCAACGGTCATTTTCTAATATGGTTAACGACGACACCAGTCGACGACCTTCAAGCCCGGGGGAGGAAGAACCTACCGCGACGCCAATGGCCGATAACTCACCACCCCCTCGTCTTCCGGTATGTGATTAATGTTTATCATTTGGAATGTCGTTGTAGGTAGAATATACGTAGTGGAATAACCAGAATATAGGTACTGGAATCATATGGAATGGAAACCAAGATATAGGTACCGGTTATGTAGGGGAATAAATTAGGTTCTGAAGTAGAGCAGACGGAAAACATGAATGGGTCACGTAATATATATGCACTGTTTGCATGCTGGCAGCTACCACTGGAGGAGCAGGCTGATCCGATGCCGGAAGACGGTCATGACGATCAGGCCCGTAACCAGGAGTACCGCGATTACACTCCCGAATTTGCTACATCCCAGACGTGGACCAATCGCGACGATCTCCTACAACACTGTCGTGGCACAGCATTAAAGCTTAATATGGTTTTGACAATCAAGCGTTCTTGGGGGAGCACTCCTACAAGGCGTGGGAGTCTATTGCTCGCATGTGAGAAGTACGGCCAGTACACTCCCCGTAAGAGACAACGAGTAGCCGGAGATGATGCAAGCGGGAACACGCGCAGAGCTGTTTCGAAGATAGAGGGGTGTCCGTTTGCATTGTCTGGCGTGGAGTTCAAACGGGGCGAATGGGGCCTGGACGTTATTCATGGCAAGCACAACCATCTACTCCCCGGTGCATTGGACGGTCACCCGTACGTCGGACGGATGGATGCAGATGAAAGAGACACTACGTTGGCCCTTACCGTCGCTGGTACCCCACCAAAACCGATTTTAGCTACATTGAAGATGACAGCTGACGCACGACAGAAGCTGAACTTCACATCGCGGCGCCAAGTGTACAATGCGAGAGCAAAGTTTAAAGCTGAAGCGAGAGGAGATCGAACAGTCTCCCAGGATGCACTCCGCATTTTGCGGGATAAGGGTTACTACTATTGTACGAGGAGATCCCCTGACGATCCCAATAGGCTTCAAGATCTATTCATCGCCCATACAGACGCTCGCCATCTTCTAGCCATGTTTCCATACGTCGTCCTCGTCGATAGTACATACCGGACGAATGCGTAAGTTTCTATATACACTTATTCTTTTACCCATTCCCACCACGGCATGCGAACTCAAATATTTCATTGTGCAGGTACGGGATCCCTTTGTGTGAGTTCGTTGGATTTACTTGCACAAACAAGAACTTCGTCATCGGGTTCTGCTTCACGTCGCACGAGAACACAGATACGTACATTTGGGCGTTGGGGCAGCTCGTTTACCTCATGCGAGGTAATCTTCCTAACGTTATTATCACTGATCGAGAGTTGGGGTTGATTGCGGCGCTACGAGAAGTTCTTCCCAATGTCAGGCATATGTTGTGCACAGTGCACGTCCTCCGACGATGCGAAGAAGCTGCTTTCCAGAAGTCAAAGAATCTTGATGTTGCTAGGCGTTTCAAGAACGCATGTGTTGGCCTGTTCCAATCCAGATCGGTTGAAACTTTCGCCGCTAGAAGGAGGGGTATGCATGCAGAGTGGGGGCATATCGAAGGCCTTATGCCGTATTTGGAGGCGACGTGGTTACGAGATTACTCGGAGCAGATAGTTCGTGCATGGACAGACGCAATCCAGCATTTTGGTACGACCACGACGAACAGGTGCGCCTACGTTTTCATTATAAAATTCATTATACACGTAATTTGTTTACATATAACGATCTTCACCTGCGAGTCTCACTTATCTTTTAGGGTTGAGGCGGCTCATTCTGTGTTGAAAAAGACCTTAAACTCTGCAGTCGGCGATTTCACTCACGTGATAAACACAATCGATCTGATGATGGCGGATCAAATATGGGAGGTGAAGAATACACTGGGGAGAGCGAACAACACCTGGCCTACAGACTCCCACGACCTATGGATTTTCGATCGAATTCGGAATATTGTGTCGAAGGAATGTTTCAACCTGTTGTTCGAAATCTACACAAAGATGGAAGCCGAGCCACCATCGCAACCATGCAGAGATGCATACTGGAGGGACGTTTACGGTCTTCCATGCACACATGACATGCAAGCTTGTCGAGACACGCAGATACCCATCAGACCATCCCAGATACACATTTTTTGGAAGCAATTGGATTTCAAGAGGCCTCATGTTGACAACGTCCAGGATAACACTCCCCTCAGCAGAGCTGATGTGGACATGTCGCGCATGATCAGTTTGTTCCAGAGCGGAGCTATGGACGAGGATACTCGTTGGAGAATCGCGTCGGCATTCAACGACGGGGATCATCCCTCCCATACACCGTTGACCACCCTTGACCCGGAGGACCGTAGACCGCCAGGGAGACCGAGGACTCGCCACCCCTGTCAAACGAACCCTCTACCTTGGGAACGTGAGCGTGCTCGGGCTCAACGTCGGGCAGATAGACAAGCGACCACTGGATCCGCACGTGGGCGAGGCCGAGGTCGGGGTCAACCGGCATCAAACGAAATAGATGACGTGGAAGGTACTGAGGAGGCCACTGGGTCCAACGACATTGCCATCGACGACCCTCCTAGGGGCCGAGGAGTAGGCAGAGGACGAGGACGGGGTCGTGGAAGGGGACGTGGACGAGGTCGATCAGCGTCGGAGCCAGCTCCGGAGATTGTAGGTGACATTCTGTTGTGAGCTGAATCTGCCATGTTTTACAGTAACTTTTATATCGATTTCTGTATACATTGCATTCATTTGGGTTTAGATAGTACAGAATCTATGTAGTTTATGTTTATTTGCCAAAATTATGGAATCTACACCAGTTTCTGTTTAATTCGCAGAAATCGAGGCATTTTACAGCAATTCTACAGAAGGTCAGAAAAGCTCGGAAAACCGCTACAGAAGTCCAAGGTCAAAGCAGCGGAACCAAGCTGAAAGTCAGGGTAACTCGATCTCGAGTTGACCCTAGTCGACATAGACGAGCATGTCCGAGCACCGCCTTGTCGACAGAGCCTGATCGAGAGCCAGACCAACCCGAGCTCCGGACCCTACTCGATCTCGAGGACCACTGGTCGAGATCGACGACACCTCAGCGCCACGCCCGGAGTTGACGAGAAGAAGAGCTGGTCGACAAGCCAAGGACGGAGCCGAGGACGACCAGGCGGCACTCGCTGCCAGCGACTCGGCTCGCTGCCGCGGAAAAACTCGCTGCCAGCGGGATGCACCAAGCCGACGGAGAAGCCAAACTCACTACAGCGGAAAGCGGAAGCGGAAAGGAAGAACCCCACTCGATCTCGACTACGCCTTGTCGAGATCGACGAGACCCTGAGTCCAGATCCGGAGCCCATCGAGCAGAGCCACCCGAGGAGACCTAGTCGACAGAGCCATCCCAACTCGAGATCGACAAGGCTTTGTCGAGATCGACTAGCGCCTGAACCAAGTCCGAGCCACATCGAGCAAGATCTAGCCGAGGAGCCCAGTCGACGAACCACCCTTGTCGAGGTCGACTAGACGTGGTCGAAGTCGAGTAGAGCCGTGTCCAGAAACTTCTCGACGAAGGCCTGTCCGATAGACTTGGGATTCCTTGAGGCCGAAGGAAGTCGATTCTATCCCAATCCGTCAAGTTCTATCCAAGGAGACAAGATCTATCAACATCATGAAGACTTACCCTATTTAGTTTTATCTTTTCCTTGTTGATTTATTTCCATTAAACAATTTATTTATCTTTTTAAGCTTTAGATATAATTTTAGATATAGATAGATATCTTCTTTCCTAGAGTAGCTAGGGAATGAAGGCTATAAATAAGGCCCTAGGGGCTGAGCATTAGGCATCCAATTCCAATTCCAATTCACAATCAATTCAAGTAAGTAGGATAGAGAGAGAGTTTGTAGCAAGCAAGGTGGAGAGGCGAAAGCGGATTTGTCTTGTCGGTTGTAAGCTTTCTTTATTTAATTTAATGCAAGTTAGTTTCTTTTATTATTTGATGTCTTTCTTGATGATGAAGAGCGAGTAGTCCACCCACTTCTGGGGCTGGGGTGAGCCCGACGGTGGCCATGTGAGATATCGCGTTAAAGGTCAGATCTTTTTGTGCAATTCATCTTCTATCCCTATGAGCATGATTCTTTTGCGAGAGTTGAAGGTGATCCTTGTTTGTGTTATTGAAGCGAAAGTGATCTTAATGCAACTTGGATTAATTATGTGAAAAAGGGTTAGTAACAATTAGGGTTTATGCGAAAGCCTCTATATGCCTATTTGTTAATGACGAAAGTTATTTGATGAAAAGCATGATCTTTTGTGCCTTTATGTATTACTTTGCATGGTTATCGTTGTGGTGTTGAAACCCTGGCCTTGGAAGTCTTTTAGCATATTGATTTATTTCTGTCGAAGATCTGAGTTTTGGTTTCGAAAATTTGCAATTTAAATTTCTGAATTTTCTGCATTCTTGTCGACATAGAGTAGAGTTAGTCGATCTCGAGTTGGTTGTACTCGATCTCGAGTACGCTTCATCTAGGTCGAGTTGAGTTCTGTTCTGTTGTCGATTTCTGAGTTTCTGTTGTCAACTGCCGTGGTCGATCTCGAGTAGGAGTTTGTCGAGATCGACGAGCCCCTTGCCTTGCTTTTCGTCTCTGCTTTGCTTTGCTTTATTTCTTGCTTTACTCTTTGCTTTTGTTTGTTTGCTTTTATTTCTGTTTCTTTTCTGTGTTTCTGTCTTTTCTGCTGCTTGCCTGTGAGAATTTACAGCTACCTAAGAACTGCTGACGTGCTTCCTCGTGGATTCGATCCTGATTTTCTCTTACTACAACGGGAGGAAGTCTTGTATTTATTTGCTGAGACAGGGAAGTCAGTCTGAACTTTATTTCATATTTATTTCATACTTGACCATCCTCCTGCAACAACACATTCCAACACCAGCACCTACGACGCTTCCACCACAGAATCTACCTCGAGTAGAATTCAATTGGGGCACTGGCAACATCGAGGAATTCATGATTACTTTCATACGAGCCGTCACAAATGTTGCAGGTGATGGTCACTGTGGGTATAGGTTTTTAGCTTGTCTTCTGAACTTGGGACAAGACGCATGGCTTCGAGTTCGACGAGAGCTGGCCGTTGAGTTGCAGGTGCATTCAGATCGGTACCATTACTATCCGGCCTTAGATGAGCTCATCATGAGGGTCAACTATTTCGGCACATGTCATGATGCTACGTATTGGATGGAGATTCCGATCATGGGCGAGGTGTTTGCCACGCTTCACCAGCGTCCTTTGGTGATTTTGTCACAGATGATGCCTATGTTGTGCCTACCTCTGTACGCCACCGGTGGCCCGTCAGTACCGACCTATGAGGAGCTAGATGGAATAGCTTTAGTCGACAACAGCAACCATTTCGTTCCGGTACGTTTCGTATTTCATAGTCATTAATTTGTTACTGTTTTGTTTCTCTTTTCTGACATCAATATTAACCTTGTATTCACAGATTTGGTTGTTGCCTGGTTCACCTCTTCCTCCAGTCTACATCACATGGACACGGCATCACGATCGCACTGTCGACGATTGGGACGAGCAGTTTGCAGCGAGGATTGCACGATATAGAGCTTACCGCCGTCGTGATGGTGGCCGTCCCCTACCGTATTAGCATTTCCCACTTTCTGATGTCATTTTTCGAACTTCATATGTTCAGTTGGGTTGTATCTTTCTCTATTCCATTTCACATCCGAACTCCATATTTTCGTCATCGCTTATATGTATCGCAGTTTCATTTTAATCATCTTTGTTTTCAATTCAACATATGATTTTTTTCAGATCACGGCGTTTATTACAAGTTAATTCCCCTGTAGTAGGATATACCATTGCAGATGTCCATGGATTATACGATACATTCGTTGTGTGGACGAATACCGCATACCCAAGCGGTGTGTATCCGTTCCTATCTGTCCCCTCAGCTCTTCCAAATAGTTATGCGCAAATTGGGTTATCCGATACCCACCGCATGGGTATGCGGTGCGGTTGAAACGGAACGGGGGTGCTCACCGCATCCTATGCGGTTTGTCTCTATACGGTGGGTAGCACCGCATATACATGCGGTGACCTACCGCATATACATGCGGTAGGTCGTTGACCGTCATTAACGGGGTCATTAACTCACCGCATAGTTATGCGGTGATTAGCGGTGGAAATAGTAAAAATTAGAGGTGTAGATATCGTTTCCGATAAAAAAGAGAGCCAAAGTATATATTGATACAGTATATATGCATATATATGATGATTCACCAAAATATTCAAAAAAATAAATTGACCTTGTCGTATCAAGCTCCGTAGTCCGTACTATAAAAATTCCATTTCGACAGTAACACAAACGTCCCACAAAATAGGGTAGGTCAAAACTCAAAGATGGACCCCCACCACCACCACCTTCATCTAGATCGTGATCATGATCAAGATCAAGATGAAGATCAACTTTCACAAGTAAATTCAGATGAAATTCAACAATGCGTTGATTCAGATAGGCTTAGCGATCTACCTGATTTCGTCCTCCACCAAATCCTCTCCCTCCTCCCCACCCTCTCCGTCGTCCAGGTCTCCGCCGTTTCCTCCCAGTGGCGCCGCCTCTCACTCGACCATCTCCGCCACGCTTCCTCCTTCGACTTCGGCGACGCCTTCTCCCGCCGCCTCCCCCGCCGCGACGAATTCTCCTCCGCTGTCTCCTCCCTCCTCCGCCGCCACTCCGGCCCCCGGATTCGCCGCTTCCGGCTCACCTTCAACCCCGGCGCCGCTGCAGGCCACAGGTCCGCCGCGTCGGGATGGATAGAGTTCGCTGCCGCGCGCGGCGTCGAGGAACTCGACCTCGACTTCTGCTGCCACATCCGCCACCACTTCCTATCCGCCGGCGATTACGTCATCGGTCGTAGCGAGGCCTTCGAGCTCCCCGCCGCCGCGCTCTCCTACTGCGCCGAGACGCTCATTCGTCTCAGCCTCAGCCGATGCATCCTCACCGTGCCGCCTGACCTCTCCGACCTCCCTCGCCTCAGATCGCTCCGCCTCCGCGACGTTCATGTAACCAATGCGATGCTCGAATCGCTGCTCTCCAGCTCCCCTGTCCTCGAGGAGCTGGTGCTGCGGGAGTGCGGATCCCTGACTCGGATCCGTGTCGACTCGCAACCGAATCTGGAGACCGTAACCGTCTACGAGTGCCCTAACGCCTCCTCCGTCGAGCTTTCAGGTCGGAGGATCCGATCTGTACTCCTCAGCGCCGGCCATCTGGAATCGTGCGTTTTCGATGATGTTGAATTGCTGGAGGCGGCGTTCATCGGAACCAGAGGAGACGAATTCGGCGGTGTTCTGTACATTTTCATGGAGGCTCTTGCTAGCGTCTCGCATGTCAATCGGCTTGCTTTGTACCTAGGTCACCTTGTGGTAAGTCAATTTTCACCAATTGCGATCTGAAATTGGATCCAATTGGATTCGATCTTGTTCTGAATTTGCTTGCGTTGAGATGTTTGTATGCTCTGCAGCCGAGTTTGGTGAAGGATTTGGGCGTGAATTTCAGCAATTTGAGGCAATTGGAGCTTGTAAACAGTCCATTGTTCGGTCTATTCAGCACTGATGTGTTCTGCTTCTTCAACCAATGCAATTGTCCAGTTCTGGAGAATGTCACTGTCGAGGTAAGTTCTATCTGAGATTTTGATTTTCATGTTGCCAATAATCATCACTGTGGAGCTCACTGACAGATCAATCCGCAAGAAGCGTTTGGATGAATCACACATTTTTCAATCCGATTTGTCTCTGCATTGGCTGACTAATTGAATGTTGCATACATCAAATTCGTAGCTTTGTACAATCTCCAACGACGACGACTCCATCTTGGAGTTCCGGACGCCAAAGGTTAAGCCACCAAAATGTGTGTTCAATTGCCTGAAGAATGTGAAGCTAATCAATTTCGGAAACAGTAAGACAGACATAGAACTCGCGGCGTATTTCATAGAGAGGGCTCCAGTTTTGGAGGAAATGACGCTGGTTGCTCTACCGAGATCGAGCCAAGAGAAGGGCATGGATGACTGCACGTCACGTCGTGTCCATAACGCGATTCTCAGGCTTCCGAAGAGCTCACCGAGTGCTAGGGTTGTAGCTCGAGAGCGCGATGAACATGACAGTTTGCTAGATTTGCTGATAAAACACCATGTTGCTGATGTTTATAACAGATGAGGTTATCAAAGATTCAAATTGATTTGGTTGAAAATTTGACCAAGCTGTACTAATATTTGTGGTTTTGGGGGTCATTTTCTGAAAATATTTGGGTGTTTGTTTACACGTAAACATAAAGGCTTTAGACAAGATGGAGAAAGGGATAATGTCAAGATAAGTTCACCTAAATTACCACAGGTCCTTTTCATTTTTTCCGAACACATTGCAAAAGGCTCAAAACTTTCTTTTCCTGAATCGAAACCTAAATCCGTCGAACGAATTGTTTTTATCGAAAACATCCTAAAATCGATGAAATTAATCAAAATATCAATTGATTGACACACGAATTGGTATACCGCTCGCTTTACATGATTATCGAATGACGATTTTTGGTCTTCGTTCGAAAAAACCGTCAAAGGAAGGAGCTCGGCAGGTAGGAACGAGGTACATGAAAGAGCTCGGCAGGTTTAGACGAGGTGAATAAGTAACCTCGGCTCCTTTGAGTGAGGTTAATGAGGGAGCTCGGTGGATATTGGCTAGGTTATGAAATAGCTTCATTGACTTAAGCCGAGTTTCATAAATTTCCTCTGCTTCTGTTGTTGAGGGTTTGTGATTTAGAAATTTGTTTTAACACATATTGCATAAATTTATTAAATTATGTAGAGATATATGTGATAGGTCTTGTTATAATGCAAACTCATATATATGCTTATGAGAATGAGACAGACTAAATGAATAAATTAGTTTAGAAAATGTTTCCGATTGTAATTTCTCAATGACTAAATCAATATCATAACTTTATCTAAAGAGCAAATTAGTTGTTCTTAAGCAGACATGAAACAGATTAATGCATATTTTAATGTTTTATCTTTCAGTAATGGTTTCAAGTGGCCACTTCCCAGTTATCCTCAAAATTAGATTTGCCATGTTCAACTAATTAATGAAGTTAAAAATAGGGTGCCACTATATACACCGCAAATCCGGATTAAGGATTTGCACGTCCTTAAGGACGTGCTTGCACGTTCTTAAGAACGTGCAAGTCTGGGACTGTGCACGTCTGGGACTGTGCACGTCCACTATTTCAGTCTTGCACGTCCTTAACAACGTGCAAGCACGTCCTTAAGGACGTGCAATACTTGCACGTTGTTAAGGACGTGCAAACCCTAGTTAGGGTTTTGCGTTTAGGGTTTAGGGTTTAGGGTTAGGGTTAGGGTTTAGGTTTTCCGACGGTTTTGTAATGTTAATAATAAAATTGAAGTGTTTAGCTAGTGGATTGGAAGTATATGTCAAAAAAATGTCTTGCAGTATGTTCCACAAAGTATGGCAAGAAGCCACTTCCTTGGAAAGGAAAACATTGGGATTCACCTTAATCTTGGCGAAGATGGAAGATCTTGGAAAGTGAAACACTTACACAATGATAACATTTATTTCAGTAATATTTTAGGGTTGCACTTGCATATTAGTTTACATTCATAAGTTTAATAAAGTGTGGAATACAATCTAGGAAAATAGTAAAGGACGGCCGGCATCGGCACGCAAGGCTCTAAATCTCTCAATCTGAGCTTGAAACGGAGCATCCCATCCTTCGACGCTCGGATGATGATGTTCGACCCATTCTAGTGGAGGCGGCGGAAGAGGAGCGTTAGGACGCAACCAGATCTATGAGAACAAAAATTTAGAGTTAGAGTATTGACATATGTATGAAAAGCAGGAATAGGTAATAAAAAAGACGTTTGAAGTCGTACCGCGGCAAAATGGTCTTGGTTTCCGATGCAGGCTACACCAAGAGTTGCTGATTGGGGAGGGTTGTTAGCAGATGTCGGCGAGATCATGGGGAGACATGTGAACGGATGATGCCAAGCTAGGACGACGAGAGGAATCTGATATACCGTCGCAAATACTAAACCCATGATGGGTAGCTCTATCCACCGTCTCCTATCACCATGTGTGGCTCCGGCCCATCTCTGGTAGTCGACGAACTGCTGAAATGGGTACTCTCCCATATAACAACCGACGTACAGATCGGTGTGATCCTCCAAGTGATTGCATAGTAACGTTTTGAGTTCCGGGAAAGCAGTCTCGCCGATCGGTGATGTCAAAGCCGCCAAAGCACGGTAGCCACAATGACCATCTCTAACAGTGTCCCTCACCGTCTCAATATGACCGAACAAGAAGGGATCAACGTTGTTTTGACCCCAGTTGAACCCTCCGAACACATCATCACGTCCACGTCGAGCTGAGGTCGCTTGTGGACGAGGCCGAGCAGCATTTCGAGCAGCACGCGCTTCTTCTCTCTCAAACCTTTCCCTTACCTCCTCGTATGGCAACGGGTTGGTTCTGCAGGCATTTCTCGACCCCCGAGGCCTCCCCTTCCTTCGGACGCTTGCTGATGAGGGTGGGTGCAGCTCATCCTCGCATACATCGTTGGAGGCCGTATATGAAGATGACAGCTCATACGGCAGTGGGGTGTCGTCGAGGTCAGTCCATGTCAAATCCATCCAGAACGGGTGGATGTCCTCGGCGGGTATCGGAGTGCCGGAGTTGACGTATGCCTGAATCTCATGGACACAAGGGATCCCGTAACAAACCCTCCAATGTTGGTCCATGCATACCGAAGGAACCTTTTGGTTCACGACGTCCTGCCACATCTTGTACAGATAATCGAAGCACTTTTTGGAGATTAAAGTCTTTACCTCATCGAAAAGGTTGACTTTATACGCCGCTGTTGGCCATTTGAATCGGTCGATCTCCAAAGCAGTTTGCAGCTCATGCAGTTGACAATCATTGACTCTATGGATTGCATCGATCACGATGCGGAAGTCACCAGTCGATGAGTGAAGTGCCTCCTTCAGAACCTTGTGTTGACCCTCAACTCTGTACACATTGAAGTGCATAGCACTAAATATTCGATATTATATCATATTGTAATGGGAGATATGAAGTAAGGTTGTACCTGTTTGTCGTACGGGTGCCGAGATGGAAGACATTATCTACGTAGCACCGAACTATGCTCCTACTGTATGGAAGCCAAACCGACTCCAAATACGCCACCACACCTGGGAATGGGTGCCATGCAGCTCGTAGCGCCCGATGACGTCGGTTGAATGATTCCTCCGACCTCGATTCGAACAGCCCCCAACAGTTGCCCTTAAAGATGCCAGCGTGGTTTAAATTCTTCGTGATCTTCAGAGCTGCTTCGTCGCATCTTCTCGTCACGTGTAACCAACAAAGGAGATGCTGGACGTCGGGGAATACAACATTCAGCGCCGCCAAGAGACCTAGCTCTCGATCAGTCATGATAGCTTGAGGCTGAACGCTCCCAAGCAAGATCTGAAGCTGTCGCAACACCCAGGCGTATGTGTCTTCGTTCTCTTGCGACATGAAGGCATAGGCGATGCAGTAAGTATTGCCTAAGGGTGTGAGCCCGACCACCTCGCACAAAGGAATTCCATATCTGCAGGTGTAAATATGTTACATATTTAATACTTTATAATTGGCTATATGTGCAATAATGTAATCGTAATTAAGTAACTTACACATTTTTTTTGTATGTGCTGTCCATTATGATGACGTAATGGAACCTTCGGAGAAGGCGTATCCCATCGGGATGCGCGAGGAAGAGGTCGCTCAAGACGTTGTCGTCATCCGGATGTCGTCTGAAGTCGTAGTAGTACCTTCTTTCCCGCAGATGGTGCAAGGTATCCTGGGTCATCGTCCGACTACCTCTTTCTTCGGCGACCATCATGGCGAGCGTGTTGGTAAGGCTCTTCCTTGACGTGACGCTGGTATCATCCAACTGCCTCAATCCGTACCCAATGGTTTTTGGAGGAGTGCCAACTTCCTTCATCCACCTCGCCATCTTCTTTTCCCCCTCTGTCATCTGTCCGGCGATGGAGTGACCCTTCAAGCTCGTGGAAAGCCCGTGGTTATGAACACCATGGGTTACCGTCATGCGCCACTGACCCGGCGGAGCTTCGTGTCCGTGTAGAGAGAATGGACAACCACTTATCTTCGACTGTGTGCTCCGGAGCTTCCTCCCGCGTGGTCGGTACTCCCCAAACTGCTCGCAAGCAAGGAGAACCCCGCCTGGACGATTCGACGCCCCCGTCCAAGACCGCTTGATTACTAAAATCATGCAGTGTCTCCGACCCAAGTCCTTGAAATGCGTAACCATTTCGTCACGGTCATTCCAAACCCTTGGGTCCGAGAACTCAGACGTAAAGTCTCGAAACTGTATTCATATAATTGAAAATATGAACAACACGGAACGAATATGAAATATGTTGACTCTACGAAACCTGTGCGTACCTGAGATACTTGGAGACGAGGATTGCTTTGCGGCTCGGCCATAACGATTCTAGATGTCCTCCTTCGCTTCAATTGTAAGAAGTCGGACTTTGTTTTGGAGTGCGGAATCAAGCTGTCCTCCATCGCTTCAAATAGGCACTGTTGCGTTAATTGTAAGCAGAACCCTAGCACGTCCTTAAGGACGTGCTAGGGTTTAGGGTTTGGCTAGGGTTAGGGTTTAGGGTTAGGGTTAGGGTTTTAGGTTAAGGAAACTGCACGTCCTTAGGGACGTGCAGTTTCCTTATCCTAAAACCCTACCCAAAACCCTTAAACCCTAGCCAATCTTGACACAATCGGGCAACCTTATCATATTAACGTTTTCGTTTTCGTTATCGGACAACCTTATCATATTAACGTTTTCGTTTTTGATGTTTACGTTCAATATGACTCTGGAGAAATGAGAAGAGTCTAATAGAAATATATAGATAGATACAAAATCCGAAATATAAATGTATAATATCAACATACAAACTGCAAAAGTACATCACTGGCCAGGTGGATGGCGTACAGCATGATCCAAAATATCCGTCACCTCGTCCAGTAGGTCCTCAATGCGAGGGTCGCCAGCCAGGGCCCTCAAATAGCCCTCGACCTCACGGATGCGGGCTAACAGCGCCGGACGGATGACGGGAGGGTGAGGGATGTCCACCCAAGGGTCCATGGCGATCGGGTGGACGGGCGCCGGCGGGTCGGGATGGGGTGGCGTGGTCGGCAGCACGTACGGACGGCTCTGCGACGCGTACCACGGCAAGTAATCTGCAGTGACACCGGCCTGGCAATCCTCGCTGGTGCGCTTGTGATCGGCCAGCCTGTAGAAGCGACCCTCGTCCTGCAGGTCCTGCCACCTGTTCTCGCCCGGGGCGAACACGGCGCTGTACTTCGAGTTCTTCAGGGTCGTGTCGCGGCAGACCTGAATCGGCGCGATGACGGCCTGCGGGATCCCCTAGACCCGTCCGAACTGCCGGAGGCACCTATCGGGCATATACGGCTCCTCCTCCCCGCATAAGGTGATGGTGCCCCGATAGGTGGACTGACGGTACTGGCCGTCGAAGTCCAGATCACGCCCAAAAGGCATCCACCGAACCTACAATTAAACAAATCAGATTTAATTCACAGCTAAGAATTAAAAAATATATATAGAGTCTCGAATACATACATCATCGACGGTAAGACTGTCCACCTCGTCCCACAGCTCCCGCATCTTCGTCAGCTTCGCGTCGTCCTTCATCCGCGGTGGCTGCTTCGGACCGATGAACTTCGCGTAGAAGCGAGGGTCATCCTTCCTAGCCGGGTCGCTGGAGAAATCACCTCGGAAGCGAGGGAAGTACGCCCATATCCAAGCCTTGACACAAAAAAGTATTTCGTTAGCATATAATTTAAATATTTGTAAACTAAAAACTCTAATTCAACGGTCTCGTACCTGTAGGATCGGCGTGCAGCTGTCTATGCCCTTCGCGCCGGAGCGGGTAGCCTCGCCTAGGCCCCTGTAGAGACATGCGAGGGCACCAGCAGCCAATGCAAGGGTGGCCGTACGTGGGATGTCCCAAACAAGGCCCAACACCTTCCATGGGATCCAGCTCTACGACTTGTCCACAAACAAAGTCGCGGCGAGAGCAATGCCCATGTAGGTCCTGTGCAGAAACAGACGTTGTGCAGGGTCATCCTGGGGCTGCCCCCCTCCCACATGCGTGCGCAGCCGAATCTGCTCAGGATCAGCCGCGGCCTCTGGATCATCGGCGGGGGCGGGGTCGACGAGCGGCCCGTGTCTCTCCTGCCACAGGCGGGTAAACCCAGTCACTGGAGGGCCGCCAGCGTGTCTGTACGACTTCAGAGTCGCAGGGGTGAGCTGGTAGTACTCCGCGATGGTGGGGACCAGAGCTCCCGCGGGCAGATGTGACGTGCAGGGCTGGCCATCAATCCGAAGTCCCATCAGACAGGCAACATCATGCAGCGTGATAGTCATCTCGCCCCATGGAAAGTGGAAGGAGCTGGTCTCCGGGTGCCAATGCTCCAAAAATGCCGTGCAGGTGAACTCGTCGACACACTGCCAGTGGAGTGACCTCAGCTGGGGGACGCCGGATGGGAGCAGATCCTGCACCCAGGTCCCCGATCCCTCAAATATGTAGGGCTCGAAAGGCACCAAGTGAGTCGCCCGGTGGTGGAACTTCAACAGCGGCAACTCCACCGTAGGATCTCTCCACACCTCGTATGCCCGGTGATGCCGGTAAGACAGTAGCAGATCTCCCGGCGGCAACAAAGGGTCGACCTGCGCAGCCGGTGCGGCAGCCTGCGCAGGGATGGGCTGGGGCTCTACCTGTGGGCCCCCCTGACCCTGAGCCTGCCCCTCCTGACCGTCGTCAGCATCCTCAACGACGTCAGGGATCACATCATCTCCAGAGGCCAAGGAGATCGTCGCTGGTGTGGCGAAGGTCGAAGGCTGAGGCTCGTGTGTGCCAGATGTAGAAGCCTCTGACACAGCTGAAGTAGAAGCCTCCGGGATGGTGGGTGGAACACGAGTAGGACGTCTACCCATGTCAGCCCGTCGCCCAGCGACGTAGTCGGTGATGCAGCTACTCAAAACCTCAGGGGGCTCTAAAGAAGGCTGCAACCCCATCATCGCATCGTCAGAAGGATCCCAACCTGACATACCCGACCAGAAGGTGTCGTTCTCGTCGGCCGGAGGGGTCCCCATCGACTGCTACAACCGCTCTGCAGACGCGAGCAGATCGTCGACTGTGGATGTCGAACTGTCGGGTACCGTGCTCCCTGGAATCTGGCTGACCGCTGCCCGGTCGGCGAACGTAACAGGCCGGAGGGTACCGTCCCCCCTCAGGAGCCTCCCTGCCTGTTATTATGAAATGTATTTTATTATAATTTATTATATTATAATTCAATATAATTTAATATATTGTAATGATTTTATTTTCTTTCCATTTATATTTATTTCTATGTATTTTATTATATTTTAATGTTTTTATTTTCTTTAAATATAAATTTATTTCTATGAATTTTATTATATTTTATTTTATTATATTTTAATTTTTTTATTTTCTTCAAATTTAAATTTATTTATATGTATTTTATTATATTTTAATTTTTTTATTTTCTTTAAATTTAAATTTATTTCTATGTATTTTATTATATTTTTATGTATTTTGAAGTATTTTAATATTTTTTTATTGTTTTTTATTATCTTTCAATATAAATTTATTTTTATGTATTTGAATATATTAAAATATATTTTAATGTAAATGAAATAATTTTGAAGTATTTTAATATTTTTTTAATGTTTTTTATTATCTTTCAATATAAATTTATTTATATTTATTTGAATATATTTTAATAGATTCAAATATATTTTAATGTTAATTAAATACTTTTGAAGTATTATAATATATTTTAATGTTTTTTATTTTCTTTCAATATATATTTATTTTTATGTATTTGAATATATTTTAATATATTCAAATATATTTTAATGTTAATTAAATACTTTTATTCACTTGTAATTATTTTCTATGTATTTGAATATATACTATCTATTATATTCTATCAAATTACAACTATATTATTTTCTATCACACTATCTATTATATTCTATCAAATTACAACTATATTCTTTTCTATCACACTATATACTATAAAAAAAACATTATAATATATAAATAAATCAAAAAATATAGTTTCAATTATATTCTATCAAACAATATATATTATCAATCATATATTCTATAAAATTCTATTATAAAACTATATTATCTATCTAATTATATTTTAAAACTCTAAAAATAAATCAAACAAAAATTAATTCAAATAACATACCGGTGGAGTCGGGATCGGGGACACCTCAATGGTCCGACGCTTCCGCGGCGGTAATAGACCGTCGTCCGCCTCCGCCACAGCTCCGCCTCCATCGCCGCCGCCAGTCGCCGCCCCACCACCACCGTCATCGCCGCCAGTCGCCGCCCCACCACCACCACCCTTCTCAGCCGCCAATGTCGCCAGCACCACTAGACCGGGAGCCACCGGCTCCACCGCCACCGCCTCCACCTCCATCGCCGTCGCCTCCGCCTCCAATGCCGCCACCGCCGCCTCGAGGTCTCCCTCTCTCTCTGTCTCCATCTCTATCGGTCTCTCTCTCTCTCTCTCTCTGGGTCGCTCTCTCTCTCTTTGCCGGCTCCGGCTCTCTCTCGCTCGATTTCAGACGATGAAGAAAGACGAAGAGGCACGTCCTCTTTCGTCTTTAAAGGACGGGCTTGCACGTCCTTAAGGACGTGCAGCACGTCTTTAAGAACGTGCCCTAATGCACGTCCTTAAGGACGTGCAAGCCCGTCCCCAAGGACGTGCAGGCACGTCCGGGTTTGGAAAAAAAAAAAAAAAGATACACCCCACTTGCACGTCCTTAAGGACGTGGGGATTTGCGGTGTATATAGCCGAAACGTAAAAATAACATAATTACAAAAATAGAGAGAAAAGAACGGGGAACAAAATCACACTATTAAGCAATGATCTGCGAAGAAAGGGTGTTCCTAGATACACCACAAATCACAAGGTTAAAATTGCACGTCCTTAAGGACGTGCAAGCCTTGTGTCCAATTAATATTTAAAAAAAAATTAACCCCTTTTAATCATGCACGTCCTTAAGGACGTGCATGATTTGGGGTGTATATAGCCGCAGCGGAAACCAAGGAGAAGTTGAGAATCTCCACAATGGGAGTGATGAAGAATCTCCACATGCCATGGTTTCACGAGTTTAAAACTACATCTTGGAAATAGTTTAGATACAATGGAACAAATTCTTCATCACTCCCATGTGGAGATTCTCAACTTCTCCTTGAGTTCTTCGCAGATCATTGCTTAATAGTGTGATTTTGTTCTCCATTCTTTTCTCTCTATTTTTGTAATTATGTTATTTTAACTTCATTAATTACCTAAACATGTCAAATCTAATTTTGAGGATAGGTGGGAAGTGGTCACTTGAAACAATTACTAGAAGATAAAACATTAAAATATGCATTAATCTGTTTCATATCTGCTTAAGAACAACTAATTTGCTCTTTAGATAAAGTTATGATATTGATTTAGTCATTGAGAGTTACAATCAGAAGTGGGGGAAACAACATTTTCTAAACTAATTTAGTAAATTAGTCTTTCTCATTCTTATAACCGTATAAGTTTGCATTATAACAAGACCCGTCACATATACCTCTACATATATTTAAAGAATTTATGCAATACGTGTGAAAACAAATTTCTAAATCACAAACCCTCAACAACAGAAGCCGAGAAAGTTTATGAAGCTCGGCTTAAGTCAATGAGTTTATTTCATAACCTCGCCAATATCCACCGAGCTCCCTCATTAACCTCACTCAAAGGAGCCGAGGTTACTTATTCACCTCGTCTAAACCTGTCGAGCTCCTTCATGTACCTCGTTCCTACCTGTCGAGCTCCTTCATTCGACAGTTTTTTCGAACGAAGACCAAAAATCGCCATTCGATAATCATGTAAAGCAAGCGATATACCAATTTATATGTCGATCAATTGATATTTTGATTAATTTCATCGATTTTAGGCTGTTTTCAATCAAAACAATTCGTTCGACAGATTTAGGTTTCGATTCGGGCCGGGAAAAGAGAGTTTTGGGCCTTTTTGCAACGTGTTCGTAAAAAATGAAAAGGACATGTGGTAATTTAGGTGAACTTATCTTGTCAATAGTCATTCGGACATCTTGCCTCTAGCCTCACTCACATGTAAATGATGGTTTTTTTTTTTTGATGACGAGGAAGGGAGCAAAGGTAAACATTGAATTTTCACCCAAGGAAAGAGGCGGAGGCAGGGATCGAGCCCGAGACCTCCTTACCTCTCCCCTTGCTCCTTACCACTGGGGCAAATGATGGTTCCTTAATCCTTGGTGATGGTTGTATTTGCACTTGTATATTTATAGTTGTATTACTATTTATATTAAACAGATGATTTGTTTGATCTCGACTGTTTTTCTACTCTTCAAAACATGGAACGACAATTGAAAGCACGTTGATCTAATACTGAGTGATATCACATTGATTTTTTTTAATAATGTAAAATAAAGCTTATGAATAATTTAAGATAAATAGTATTAATTTTTTGGTCAGCTAAGATAAATAATTGGTGGGTTTTGTTGTTGTTGTTGGGGTGTGTTGTGTGTAATTAAGTGTAATGATCCTAAAGCTCTTTATAAGTGCAAGCTTTTAGCTAGGGGTGAGCACAAATCCTGCAAATCTCGGTCCCGTTCCGGGTCCGTTCCGGTCTCATCCCAATCCCGGTGGAATTTCAAAAAAAAAATAGTGAATCCCGTCCCGTAAAAATTATGCGAGACGGGACGTGGGATGACCCGTCTCAATCCCGCAAATCTCGTCCCGTCCCGCATATATAATAATAATAATAATAATAATAATAATAATAATAATAATAATAATAATAATAATAATAATAATAATAATAATAATAAAAGATATGTTATGCATACTGTAATATATATAATCTATATATATAGATTACATACACTACTAATGCTAATGCTACTGTGTGTGTATATGCACATGAATATTCTACCCATGCCACTGCATAATGCTACTGTGTATATATGTACACGAATATTATATGGGTATGTGTATATACTAGTGTAAGACCCATCCCAAGTACGGGGATTACGGTGTAGTGAATATATGTTACTGTATATTATGTTGTTTTTGTTCGGAGGTGAAGTTGGTTGGTTGTTTCTATTAAATTTTGACTATATAATGTTAAATGCAATATGTTATATATGGTATACTGTAATTTTTTTATAAAAAATTAATTATAAAGATTCAAATAATTTGATACTGAGAGCTTTATAAAATACAATTATCTGCCATGTTTAATAATTCAAGTTTCATCTAAATTCTCGTGAATAAATTGATAAATATTCATATCAAAATGATGGAATAACTAAAGGACATTTGATCAGCTTCATCACATGAAAAAGGGAAATCTTTGTAATAAAAATATATATTTTTCTTTTTTAGTTCTTTCAAATTTTCTATTTTTTGAAAGATAAGTATCTCATAAATTTGTTTAATAAAAATAATAATTTTAAAGTATATTTAAGCTATGCCATACAATAACCTCATCTATTTTATCTATATGTAATCCAATGTGTCTACCTAGATTGCTGATTATAATAAATTTTTAATATAAATATTCAATTCCATATCTTATTGGTTATAAAATGTATTATTTTTAATATAAATATTAGAAAAGACAAATCTTGAAGAATTAAATTTTAGAGAATAATAAAAATTAAAATATTCAAGTATACATCTATCCTAACTTTTAGGTAAAAAAATATCTTAAAAAATTATTCTTATTATTTTTTCAAATTTTTTAAATAAATGTGTAAGAACTATCGTTGATAAGATTATTTTTGAAATAATTTGACATTAATTTAAAGTTAAAATATAATAAGGAGCGGTAAAAGTTTAATAAATACTCCTTCCTTTAATTATTCAAAAAAATTATATTGTGAGTATCTTTAGATAAGAGCCTAACATTATATATTTTAGGAGTAATGTAATAAGTTTAGAAGCTTATCGAAAATATATATACTTGAATAATATTTGGACTCTTTAAGAATTGATTTATCAAGGAATCGTCATCTGCCATATTTAGCATTTTATAGACTTTATACTTCTTTTCTTCTTTATGTTAAATATTCTGATTTCGATTCTAAACAAATACTTCTTATTAACTATCATCTTCATCTCCTTGGGGCATCCACTACTTTCACCACCCTGTAAAATTAATAAATCTATATCAAATTAAAATAATGTATATTGAATACCTTATATAAGTACTTTTTTTTATTAATTGCAAAATTGAAAGAATAACCTCTTCCAAACAAATTTCCTGTAATATGAAGCTGTTATTTTGAATAGGTGCAAGGCTTCGCGATCAAACAATACTAAAGTAGCCCTGTCGGTATCATCAACAACTCAAATTTGGACCATATACCTATTTTAATTGACAACAATACGTATTAGAATAGTAAATAAAGAAATTTATCTATTGTATATATTTAATATACTTTTATCATCATATACTTCTTTGTTGTTGGTTTTATTAATTAGTTTTAAATTTAATATGAATTCAAGAACGATTAATACTATATATTTAATATTTATAAATAAATTAAGGGTACAAATTCTAATCTGTCGTTGAGTGCAAGAATGGTGGAAACTGGAAACGCAGTCGTAAGTCGGGTTCGAAATAAAAGGCTGAATTGATTTTCATTGGACAAACAACAAAACGTTAGAGAGAGAACAACCACTATAAAAAACAAAATTTAGTATAAACTACATATCCTACTGAACCGTACAATACAAAAAGTAAAATCTTTTCTTCAAAGCCTAGACACCCACGAAGAACAAAAGGATTCAATGGAAGAGCTAGTAGTTTATCCCGCCCGTAGTCACATGTATTATTTGTATAGCAACTCCAAAGTTGTTAATTAGGAAAATCTATCTATCCATATGATTAGATTGGAAGTATCCCACCAAAAAAAATTAAATTGGAAGGAATGGAATTAAGGACATGAATATATTATATTACTGCTCCAGTCTATTGCTGTGTAAATAAAACATATAATCCAAATATATATATATATAATAATCTACTTAGGCCACGAAGTAAGGACATGCCCTTCCATTTATGATTAGATACAATGAAAGATTATATATAAATCATATATATTATAATAATATTCATATATAATACTGTATCTAGTCATCACCGTGTAAATAATATCTAATATATTTGTATCTAATCATGTAAATAATATATAATATTCATATGACCAAAATACATACACCGTATATAGTAATCTTTGTAGGCAATTTTTATAGTGGGTGATATACAAACAATGAAAGTAAGGACATGAATATAATAATAATAATATTATTATTATTACTACTACTATTTTTAATTATATTGATAATTGTGTTAATATATTGATATAATTTTTTCCTTATATAATTTTTAGTCTTTTGTAAGATATTCCATCTATCCAATTATAATAGTTAATGATTAAATGAAATAATTATTTAATCATTTTTAATTATATAGATTAGAACTATATAATTATTTTTATTAGATTTCCTTTTTCACGGGAGAAAGTTTTGCGAGACGCACTCTCGCGCCGCCACGTAGGCATATTCACTCACGTGCCGCCACGCAGGCACCAATGCATCGGTTTTAGTATATGTATATAGATAGATAGGAAAATCCGTAAAATATAATTTTTTTAATAGATTTATATATGTTACGTCTTTGAAAATCGCAAACTATACAAGAATTTTTTACCTTTTTATAATTTTTTTATTCGAGGGACAAGACTCGTCCCGTCCCGGTCCCGTCCCGCAAGGGACAAGACCCGTGTGGCCGTGTGGAACGAAGAAAAAAAGAGTAAATCCCGTCCCGGTCCCGTCCCGTAAAAATTATGCGGGACGGGACGCGGAACGACCTCCGTCCCGTCCCGTCCCGCGCCCACCCCTACTTTTAGCCGTTTGGACGTTTCATTGGCCACACTCTTGCTACGTGTTGTATATTACGGAGTAGTCATTGTCATTAATAGAAAAAAAGTGATGTTTGGTACTCCTATAATAGTACATAATTTATGGGATTTATCAAGGGACATTCACTTCATTTGCAGATTACTACTATAAATTACTCCTTCAAGGTCAAATTAATCTTCTTAGTTTCCGATTGTTAGCTCTTAGAAGTTAGAACCCCTAATGCCATGATCTCATCTAATTCTATGTGAACATTTGGACACTTGATTTCGTATTATATTTTATAGCGGTCTTTCTTATCTATATCGGTTAAAAAAAAATTATATTCTCTAATTTCAACCATCAAAATATCATCTATATTAGAAATTTTGTCAAATTTGATTCAGTTCACCAAAATCAGTTGAAATTATTTTCGCATTTTTTATAGTTGATGCAAAGATCATGGGTATGTATGGCTGTCAAATTCAACCGGTTAAATTTAAAGTTAATACAGCAGTAGTAGTTTAATTGGTGTATGACCACCAAGATTAGTAAAAAACCGGTTAAAAATAATGGTTTAAAAAAAAGCCGAAGATACAAGCTTATTTTGGAGCTTTTTTTTCAATAATTACTATTTTATCCCTTCTTTTTTATATTATTTGGTTTGAAAGTACCACAATATCCCTAATGAAAAACAAATAAACCCCACTTTTTACAAATAAACTGTTTTTCACCCCATACGGAGTTTATATTTTTTCATAAATTTTTAACTACTTTTACCAACAGTTTATAAATTTTACCCTGTTTATAATTTTAGTCAATTTATTAACTCCGTCCCATACGAACCCCATATGCTTTTCAGTTTGCGCTTTGAGTTACATTCCTTGCTTTTACTCCTTCTCATGTTTACTTGTGTTATTATTGGGTTGTTTGAAAATGCCCTCTTGACTTTCTTGGGAAAAAATGTACCGCACTACCACCGTGATTCTCATACCTAGGGATGGCAACGGGGCGGGTTCAGGGAGGGGAGTACCGTCCCCGTCCGGCCGTCCCATCCCCGTCCGGTCGTCCCATCCCCGTCAGGTCCCCGCTTAATTTTCCCCATTTGCATTCTCCACGGATTTTCCCGTCGGGTTCCCCAATTAAAACTCATAGTTTCCCTCATTTAATAGAAAATTATAAGATATTATTAAAGTTATGTAAAAAAATATGATATGAATATTACATATAATATCTCATAATTGTAAATTATAAGGTAAAAGTTTAAAAATAAAAGAAAATTTATTTAAAAATATGTTAGATCTAAACACAAATGGGGATTTCATACTTCCCATCGGGTATCCCCGCGGGTTTCCCCAACGGGGACGGGGCGGGGCGGGGAACGGGGTGGGGACAACTATCCCCGTCCCCATCCCCGTCCTCGCGCGGGGAATTACTTTGGCCCTCATGCCCGTCCCCGTCCCCATTTAATTTCCCCATTCTCGTCCCCGCGACGGGGATTCCCCGCAGGGATCGGGGAGTCCCCGCCCCATTTCCATCCCTACTCATACCCTACTCCGAGCACTACCACAGTATTGTTGTTGTTATGTTGTCAGGGTAAGAGTGCGCACATTATGACCCTCTAAACCCTAATTTGTTACGGGATATTGACAATATTGTTCAAATTTTGATTGATACATAAAGATATATTGCTTTTTCTTTGGTCATACAATATATGAGTAATAAAAACACACACATATATAGGAGTGTTTTTTTTCCACACCCCAACTTATATGTAAGAGATGTCACCGAAGTGATTTTTTAGAAATCAAACCTCATGAAACCTTCAAGAAAGTGTTGAAACTACATATACCTTTTAATACAATATTTCAACCATCATACATAGCACCTAAATGAAAAATTTCCGTTATGACATTTTATTTCTTCTTAGAAATGTAGTGTTCAACTCTTCATTCTGGCTGTATTCATGGAGTCCTGTATCATTCTCTGGTTCTTCGTTTTGATTTCATTTCATTCAAAACTGACATTTTCACAAAACTGTAATTTCCCCTTTAAAAGATACGACAGTCAGTACAATGGTGATCCAATACAACATGAAGTATTAGCATCTGTATTTGTTACAACAAAAATTGCAAAACACAATGCGAAAATAAACCAAGCAAATGAGGCAGCTGCTCCGTTTAGCAGCTCTCCTCGTCATATTGGCAAGTCTCCTCGTCACTCGTCGTCTGAGCTGAACAGACACACGGCGTTTGATTTAGCCGATGGGAGCTCTTTGCTGTAGTAGCTCAATCGTAAAACGATGCAGGTCATCTGCAAGTGGTAAGGGAAGACAATTTTACTGATGTCACAGTCAAGTGTCGTCCAACTCAACGAGTTGAGCTCGCCTCTCAGCAGCTTTCTTCCTGATGAAGATGCCCCACCTAAGGGCTGCTTTGAGCTTGAGCCATCCAACAACAGCTTTGCCTGATGTACTACGAGTTCGATCCTCATCAAAGCCATAGTTTATGGATGGAGATGGCATATAAGGGGATGGGTAAGGGTATCCATTAGTTGTGTTGGCAGGAGTAGGGGCATTCATGCTGAACATGCGGAGCAGATGTTGCATATCTTCGTGCTGAAGCATCTCATGGCTTCTCATGCGGATATCTTCCTCTGATACGAAGTCGTCTATCCCTCTGAATTGACTATAATCTGGTGTGGCCATTGGCTGATAAGCCAAGGACGGTTGCGATGGGCTGAGGGAGAATGTGTTATTGCTTCTGACAACCTCATTCGGATGCGATGAACTATTCAGTTGATTCTCTGGAAGTGAACCGGCATTGAACTGAATAGAGCCATTCAGGTTCATGTTCTGAGGTTGAATAGACAATTTAGTGGTCATATTACCATTATAACCTGTAAACAAACAATGCAAGTATATGATTAGAACAACAAACGGATGCTACAAAATCATGACTACTTTATGCTTTCGTGATTCTAGGTTAAGTGATTCAAGGAAGGCCTTTTAAACTGTGGCTTATACCATCAATTTTCATGCTTGAATCCACGGGAGGTTGCTGAAAAGAAGCAGCAACGGGTAAGCTTGGTAGAGAGAGTTGATGACCGTAGGAATTGAAATTTCGCTGACTAGCAGCTCCAATGTGAGAAGCACCACCATTCTTATTCTGCTTTAGACCTAAAAGAGCCTTACTGTCATACTCTACAACCTGCATCCAATTATCATATGCTTTCTTTACAAGGGTATCAGCATACACCTGAAACCAAAGTATCAGAACGTTTTAGATGAATCAGTTGTTTGCTAATTTGCACCAGTGCAATAAAAAAGTTCTCTTTGACAAAACATAGCATAAAATACTGAAATAGCAAGATAAAGCTAGGTATTTGCTAATTTACACCAGTCCAATACAAAAAGTTCTCTTAACATAGCATAAAATATTGAAATAGCAAGATAATTGTTCATCTGCAGCTTGCAATGTAAACACAAACGCCTGTGTTCAATAAAAGAGGCATCTGTATGTGTGTGTGTGTGTGTATATATATATATCATTCAAAATACAATTTAAAATAATAGATGATTCACCCTAGTTTCTTGTGAAGAGGTGGTGTTTGAATCAATGATAGTTCGCATGGAAAGGGTAAATTGATTTTGGTTCACAAGAATTTATTCAAGTTGAATGAGCTTGAGGCTTTGAGCACACTGACTTGTTCATCAACAACAAAAAAGGTTATTTGATTCACTCTTTTCTTTACCTAATGTCCCTCCAGTCGTATCTTCATAACTATTCCTCCAGATGCCTTAACTACAAAGTTACAAGATAAGTTTTTTTTTTTAATAAAAAAAATGCCTTTGATTTTGAAGAACATAAATTCTTCAGTTCTAGATTAATCCCCTTCAGTTTCCAAATTGAGGCTGAGTGATTAAATTGAACAATATATTAATAGATAGTGCTTGTTAGATATATGGACCATGGAGGTCTCAATTATGTAGCTTATGCTCAGATTCTAAAGGGAAACAGCAGATGATGACAATGTGCTTATGGAATTGCTCTGTTATCACTGTGAGAGTGCAAGCTAAGGTGGCTCAGCATAGTGTACACAATGTAATCGGAGACAGGCCATTCAGAAGAGATCATCTAATTCTCTGCTGTGGCTTAAGGTCAGCAAGAACTATTCTGGTTTTGATCTAAACTCCAGAGGATTTAACCTATTGATTTGTTTCATGTCTACATGGTTTTATTAATTTATTATCGTAGTACAAATAATGTAACAGGTCATTACTTCTCTGCATGCTTTTCGTTTTTGTTTATTAGTTTTCAACTTTCGAAATATTATTTATATCTAGATTTATTACATGGGTGTTTACTGACAAATGTTCTGTTTTGAGCAATGGACAAGTTTCTCTTGCATGATCTCATAATCTTAGATCCCATTAGTCAGCCAAAGGGTGCGTACACCCTACCCCTTAGACCCTGCTTTGTAGGATATACTGGGTTCATTGTTGTCGTTGACTTTGTTGCCCCGTTAGTAATCAGCAACAAAGATTGATTGTTATATATAAATGAGACTATATCAGGCAGCCTATTCATTCGTCTTGTAAAATAGCTGGGGAGCTTTAAGTCAAGATGACAATGGTTGGAAAATGAAAACTAAACTGACATTATGGGCAGAGAATTTAGAAGAATTCACTGACCTTCTGACTGTCAGAAAGTGTTTCAGATGAGAAGTACTGTCCTCCAGCAATCAAGCCGCTAAACTCATAGATATTGTTAAAGATAACACCAACACCTTGGCCATCATCTGGGTAATAAATATAAAGCTTCCCTCCAAGAACACAGGTCTTTGCATGCTCTATAAGTGCATCCCACATCTTATTTGACATGCCACTTCCAAGAATCTGCAAAATTTTGACAGATATATACATTAAATAGCTGATGATAGGACATGAATAACATCATCTTACTATTTGAGAAGACAGTGTGGTTCTTACATTTCTCAACTTCTGTGGGTCTCTGACTACAAACCGCAGGAAATCTTCAACTGTATTTATTCCAGCTTTATTCAATCTCTTGTGGAAAGAACCATCTTTTCCAATCTTCTCCAATCTCCAGACCTCATCACTTAAGGCAGGAGGATAGTGCTTTTTGTATACTGCAACCATTCCAAAATGCAGCCAAACCACAAGGATAGAACCATAAGTTAATACCGAAAGCACAAACATTTTGTACATTTCTCGTGCCAAAAAAGAAAGAAAAGTAACACTGAAATACAACTTCCAAACTTAGAGCATGAACTCACATTCCCCTCTATGATCCTTCACAGTGAAGGCCTCCGTCTTTCCCTCACGAATGCGAATTCCTTCACACTGGCCAGACGCAACCTTTAAACCTAGTCTGAATTTCCTGCTTCTTATCCAGCTTGAATTATCAGTAAATGATAGTTCACCAAGTGTTCCCACCCCTTCTTTCAGTTGGATTTGCAGCTCACCATTCAGAAGTGCTCCCTTTCCTTCACGCTCTTTCACCATATGACTCTCAAAGTCCTCCTGGGACCAATTCTCGTCATCCTCGTTGTTGAAATCACCCTCAAGAACAACAACATCCAACTTTACACAGGACTCTGGACCCGACGTAACAGCTTGGCCAGTGTTCGCATCAACTACAACTATGTGGATTGCAGCTCCTTGCTCACCTTCCACTTTCCCTCCAGTAAAAAGGGGTAGGGATAACCGGGTCCTGAACTGCAGTTGTAAATTTCTTCCATCAGGCCCGTCTATACGTTTCGGGGAAGCCCTGTATATAATCAAAGATTAACTTTCATAAAATTGTTCCAGGGAAAAGGTAAAATAACAGCCTTGATTACAAACATGTAGGGGGTTACATGCTGTCTAGGACATAATGGTCCCTATGGAGACCAATTTTACCTTCCAACAAATTTACCACTTCCTAACCGTGCTAGAGCACGCTCTACTTCTTCACTAACCTGTTAAACATTCAGGGGATGGAAAAACGAGATAAGTCAGAGGAAGAGAAGCACCAGGGATTGCTTCCACAGAAACTGAGACCATAAAGCATAAATGTATGCTAACATTCCTTAACCAATCTATGTCGAAAAGAGATTTACAAGCCACTGAAGAGGCATGGCAGAATCATTCATAAGTTCTTGGCTAAGAAGAAAAAGAAAAGAATCATACATAAGTTTAATTATCTTACAACTCTTCGAAGAATAGGCTCTAACGATGAGCAGAGCTTCTGCAGGCTGTCCAACTTGAGTGCTTCAACAATTACACTGCAGGAAAGAAACTTTAATTCAAACACACTTAACACTTCTACAAATAATGCAGCTCAAAACTAACCCAACCCTCCAAGCCAAACAAGTCCTCGAATTTATCAATTACCTTTGCTAACATTCCGTATGCAATATTTTTTTGTTACTTAATTTACTCATTCAATGCTCTTTTGTTGGCCACTTCGGTAACTAGCAATGTGGCAAGTGAAGACATAGCAGAAGACAAAGGTCACTATCCTAGGAAGGACTCCATACCACTAGAATCGAATTACTTTAGGTTCATCATAAATAAATAAAAAAACGCAACACTTAAGCACATCAAGAAGCATGCCTATAGTATATGGATAAGCCAGTTAAAGCCATTGTGAACCTACTTTAGGCTAATTCAACAAATGAACTTGAAAAGCAAGCTCAATGTCGATGCTTCATGTGCTTGGATCAAATTGCTTTGCAAACCGTTGGAACAGATTTTCAAAGTTGATTAGGATGACTTCCATCAAACCTAAGAAATCAATTTTATTCCCCTGAATAACTTCACGACTTAAATACGCGAGGGGAAATGGTCCCCTTCAAACCAAAAAACCTAACCCTAAAAGGATTCTAACACACTTAATGACAGAAGAGGTATCCTCCTCTCTCTCTTACACCTTCCTTCCAATCTCCACATCACCGGCAGAGACAAGACAAAGCTCTGCTTCATCACGTTCACCACAACTACCACCACTACAAAACATTTACACAATTTCTGTAAAAATCGTTACAGATCAAACCTAGAAAACTTTCCGGTTACAAGAAATTTTAAAGGCTGAAAAGTCAAAACATCAATAGTTGAACAGAAAGTGAAAGAGGGGACTAGAGAGAGACCTTGCTAGAGCAGGTCGTTTGCGATCAGGCTGAGCTTGATCTTCAGCGTCAGCGGAATCCAGAGGCCGTTTCCCTCTCGCCATGCTATTAGATCGCTCCATTAACCTCGTCTGCATTTTCGCTTCCTTTCTCCTTCACCAATCAAGCAACTCTTCAATTCCTCGCCTCGTCGCCAGATCTGAGAGGAAATCAGTTGAAATTGAGACGATTAATCCAGTAAATCCAGGCTTATCCTTATCTCGATCCAGGTGCTGCTAAAAAGCACATCAAAATCAAAGAAACGAAAACCTCTAAACAAATTTCCACCTGCTCTTAGCGAATTCGAATTTAATTCGCTCCCGTTAACCTACCTCGCAGATTCCGATCACCTGGACAAAAGGTAGGGAAGGAGAGAGAGAGAGAGAAGTGAAATGAATCTTCAACGAATTTTCGCCCTTTTCAGCGCCGACGGCTTGAACGAGCATAAACGCGCTCATTTGTACAGTTTGTTATTTTCTAATGTCCCCAAACTACCCTCGTCTAATTAATTTGTTTTCTCTCTCTTTATTTATTTATTTATTTTTCACACATAAAAGACTATTTTTAGCTATGATAATTACACTATTTTTTTAGTGCGGAATAAAAGTGTTAAACATCATATCCTAATAATCCTATAGAAACTATATGGAGGAAAAAACATTTAAAAAAAAACATGATTTGATGCCATTGGTAGTTGTTTACAAATTACAACCCATAAAGCATCGGATGGGTCACAATTTTCAATTTTCCCTAGGCCTTATCCATTCTCCACCCCTCTTCGCAATCTTTGTTTTTTTTTAAAAAAAAAAAATACTTAGGGTTCGTTTGGTTTAACACGGGAAGAACAATTCTCAGGAAGTTACTTCACGGGAATTCAATTCCCACATGTTACACTTCCCGGGAATTGAAAAAATATGTTTGGTTGGATTTTATATGGTAGGAATTAAAATTGGAAATTTGGAAATTTCTTTTTATAAAAGGTGAAATTGAAACTTACCTAGGAAAAGTAGGTAAGTTAAATTCCCTTGAAATGGAATAATTTAAATTCATGGGAATTTAATTTCATGGGTTTTCCTGTGACTAAAACTCCAACCAAACACATATATTTCATCTACTTCCTGAGTTTTTTAGTTGCTAACCAAACGAACCAGTTAAATTCCCTTGAAATGGAATAATTTAAATTCATGGGAATTTAATTTCCCGGGTTTTCCTGTGACTAAAACTCCAACCAAACACATATATTTTATCTACTTCCTGGGTTTTTCAGTTGCTAACCAAACGAACCCTTAAAAGGGAAATAAAAATTGATAGTGTAGGATGGATTGTGGGAAGAGAGAGGGAAATTGAGTACAAGTAATCTGTAATCCCATTCTATGTATTGCATTGCAGCGAGGTTTTTATTAAAGAAACTTTAATATACTCCCTCTGTATCGCAATACTTGTTGTTTTAGAGTGTTAAAGTTGTATAAAAAACTTGTTGTTTTAGTTATAATTATTGTCTTTATAGGTAATGATTGCTCTTTTTATAGGTAATAATTACTCCTTTTAGGTATTTTAAGCTATAAAAGTAAAGTAAAGATAGGTTTTATTGAAAAGTGTGCATAGAGCTAAAACAACAAGTATTGCGATACGGAGGGAGTAATATATAAGGAAACAGTAGAAGTAATTAGGAAGAAAGGCGTAGCAAACGGGGTCGTCTTCTTCCTAGAGCGTCTTTGTGAACGAGAACTGTCAGTTTTGCATCATTGTTGATGACTTTGTCAGCTGGATAAAATGTAAGTAAGATGTGTTATCCTGTCTGCAATGACATTTTACTCCTTGAAAAATATGATGAATATCATCATTAGGAATTTTAAAAATGTCTAACTTCGTATCTGATGGAAGAAGCTCTATGTTTCAGGACAGTTCCAATCAGTCACCCAGGAGTGCTTTCACTACCGCAAGTTTATCCCCTTCAATTAGTAGGTTAGAGATGCCCAATTCTTTCGCTCGTAACACACCCATCCGCAGTCGCAGACCGAGTGCCTCCGCAAAGGTGACCGAATCACCGTTACATGTACCACCGTCAAAGGAGATTACATCTCCATTTGCGTCTCGTAGGACAAAACGTAGGAGCCCACTCCTGACGACTTACATGAACCATCAAATTTTATTTTAGTGAGGTCGAGCGATGGTTTATCTCAAACATCATCACAGTTCCGTTTACATAAATCCGTCTCGGGTTTTTCTCACCAAGATTGAACCTGGACGCTTCCTCCCAAGCCTGTATTATTTACATAAATCCAATTCTTTTATTTTATTGAAAAGTATCTCTTTTTTTATAGTTATAAGATCACCTATGTATTTTTTTTATCAAAATAAATAAATAAAATCACTTATATTGTCTTGTCTTACACATAGAAGGTGTATTATTTACATAAATCCAAAATATAGATATAGTATTTGTAAATAAAACAAATAACTTAGCCCAAAAAAAAAAAGTACAGTAGTCAATTAGAGGAATAGACTAAGAAGGTGATTTTGGTAATTAAACAAGGAAGAGGTTGACTTGGAGGGAGTGGGCGGCGGCGATTGTGGTAAATGAAGTGGGAGGGGATTTATTGGCGGGGTTAATATCAGCCGTTGGATAAGTTGAAGAGCTCTGACAAGCTTCTCTGATTTCAAGGATTATCCACGTGGGGGATTGAGCTATGATCCTGTGTTGCTCCGCTCTGTGGGGGTGTAGGTGCATCTCCGCCGTTGGATTACGGACTTCAGTGTCGGTTCGATCCAATCTTAATCCTCCCCTTGATTATAAATTAAATTGAACTGCCTTTAAATAATTCAGTAAAGATACTCTCAAGTTGTTTTATTGTTTTAATTCATCGAAAAAACAGCTAATGATATTAGACCACAAATAATGCTATCAATAAAAGATGCCTTGTGGCTTGTGGTAAAGTACTATCAAAATAAATAAATAAATATCACATGGGCTCATCTTCATAGTTCATACCATCAAATGATATACAATGTACTTTGTTTCTATGCTTTTTTTTTTTTTTTGGTTTTTTCGTATTGATTAGAGATCAGAAAAGTCAGATACGGAGTACTTGTTAACTAAATTAGTCTAGTATACTTTATTTTTATAAGTAAATTATTTTTATGAATTAATTTGTTTGGTTTCTTGTTATGGTTATGTAATTAAGTTATGTTGATCGGCTTGCTATTAGGATGGTTGTATCTCGCATTCTCGCATAATGCACGATTTGTTTACCAACTTTCAGTGTTTGTAGCGGCGAAGAAAACATATCTAGCAAATATTGCAGGGAATCAAAGCACACTGACTCAGAGACATGACAAATTTGTATGTCGGTGGCAGTAAAGAAGGCAAAACAACTTGGTTGGACATGAAAAGCATGCCGACTTCGGATGCCATCACCAACTTTAGATTTTTTTTTATGTAACGCTACATTATGCTACTTATTCCAATAATTAACTCCCTAAGTTCTCTCTCCCCGGACTTCTCAAGCAAGATAGAATCCACATAAACAGTGAGACTAGAGCTTGGCCCGTCCGATATCCATAAATCCTCTTTTTTCTTTCAAGATGTACAACCTATTCCGCGAGATCAAAAACTTCGCCATTGCTGCTAGCTACAGCCACGACGACTTTCTTGATTAAGAACGATAAAACTATATACTCCTTAATAATACGTATCAACTTTTCATTTTAGAAGGTTTTTCTTGCTCCGTGGGTCATCTAGCCTTGTCTCAACCCCTCCATTTATAGACATTAATCATAAGATGCATTAGTATGAGTAGCTACAATTAAGTAGTAGCTAGGCATGATTATTCCATAAGGGAACTCTTACTACTTAATTAGTATAGTCTATTAAAGCGAGGGGGCATTCACTTTAGGCTAAAGGCGAACGCATACACACACCACAACACATGAAGCCCCAAACACCATTTCTACGGAAAGCCGTATGAGTGAGAATCTCCTAGGCCTCAAAAACACTCACTTTTGTTTTTAATAAAGGATGCGTTTGATGATGACCCCGCTCGCGTAGGCACACTCGTATCGTATCATATCATATCATCCCTGTAGAAAAAAAAACATTAAACTTGTTTGTGTAGGTTGATGAGTATTGTTTGCAGGAACTTCTAAGCGCATCATACATAGATCGACATGAATCTCAATCTCATAAGGACTATGTGTCATGTAGTTTATGGTATATAAGCAATTATCAATAATATTGTCTTTTCGAAGGGTCAAGTTACTAATCCTGTCATTTTTTTTCAATATATATGTGTGTGTAAATTCTGACATAATCTATATTTCATCTATTCGCCAAAATATGTCATTTTAACCCCATGTACCATCTTTAAGAAAATCAATAAATATAATATTTTACTCTCATTATTACACTTTTTTTTACTTTATCAAAAATTATAACTAACCATCAAATGATCCTATAGCAAACATTCTAAATTAAGCGAGTAGTGTATAAGAATATCCAATCAAATAAAATTAAAAGAAAAAAATAATCAGATTTAGGCTTTAGGTAACAGGATAGCTGATGGAATAGCTGGAGATGGATTATTTATACTAAATACTGTATATGTTAATAAATTAGTATGACATTTGGATGAAAATTGTTCTGATAAGCTAGCTGATGATGCTGGACAGAGTCTACTCAAAAGATAGGTCCATTTCATTTGGTGCCTGGATTTATGGGTACAAGTATATCAAAACAACGGTCTTTCTATTTGCACGACAAAATATCGCCAAACGCGCAGTGCCAATACCGACTTCTGGATTCGGCAGGCTGAGAGCCGACCTCATCAGTCGGTGTCGGTGGTACGAGGTCATATTGGAGTTTGAAGATGAAGGAGGAATAGTGTGGGTTGTATTGAATACAGGCTTACACGCCTTTTATACGCCAATATTGAGTTTTCATCTTTTATAAAAATAAGCCCAATTTAGTGACTTGACCCAACAATCATTCAGCTTTTAAATGCAAAATATATCCCTAAAAGTTTTATAACAGGTTGGAATTCAAGGCCACCATGGATACTAACTTAGAAAGTCAGTTTCGGCTTTCAGCTTTTTGTCTTCGGCCGATAAAAGTTTTGCCGACTCCGAATGTCGATATTGACACCGTGCGGATAGCGAAAAAATGGCCTTGTGTATAACAGGCCCCCAAAACAAAGATAACCTACTTGAATTATAGGGTCGTGCTGAATGGGCCTTGCGTTTTTGGGCCGAAGCTTCTTGGCTTTGGCCGTTAATATTAATTAGTTGGAGGGATTAATTTGAACATTTGGTACTTGTTGGAAACCAACCAACTTCTAAACTGTCTTAACAAGTAACTACCTCAATCCATCCTCTCTAAATAGAGGCTTTGAGTAACTGAGTGCGAGTGATGGGCGACGATAAGTAATCGGGTCATCCGGAGGAGAACGTGTACACGAGGAACATAGAATGTCACGGGGGACGGGTGCACGCCACACTTGTGGTGGGTTGTGCAAGATGGCGTGTCGCGGTTGTGCTATTGTGCTATTCTATTGAGTTTTCATCGCTCTCTTCGATTCTTTGGGAGTGATTCTTATCCCAAGCCTTACATCGCGAGAATCCTTAGGTGGAAATACACTTATATAGTTCTAGAATAGTGTCAAAACACACATACACATTAATCTTTACCCAGTGAGAATCCTCTAATCCGCAATTATGATCTATTTTATAGTCCGACTTCTCTTATTAGTTGAAAATATATATAACTCATTTATTTTGAGAAAAATCTATAAATCTAACTCCATATAAGGAATTAGTACATTGATCCAAATGAATCTAAAAATTAATTATTGGGATTCCTACTTCACTTGTGTTCTCTTACGTGCATTTCTTGAAATGACAATTTTATGGGAATTAAATGAAAAGAGGGAAAAACAGGGTAGTATGTAGGAAGTGCATGATTGATTGATTGATGCAGCAGGATCAAAGGGACAAGTCATAATAATGAAGGTTGATATGGAAACAAAGGTGCACACATCGTCAATGTCTATGTTCACAGTCTCTTCTACTACTATTAGAAAATAATTCTCAAAATGATTTAGATGGATCTCTAGGTCCATCTACACCCGTGTACACTTCTTTATGTACTCTACTCACTTTTTTCCTGCCACATCAGTATAAGAACACTCATTCAACTATTTTATGAATTTCACACACATTCGTGTACTCCACCCTCAAATTGTACACTAATTATTTAATCATTTATTTTAGTCTTATACTCTTATTATATGAAATTATAAATTTATTTGTTTATTAAATTATTATTTAATATTATTTTGGATTATGATATTATTTTTATTTAAATATTATTTAATTATACTCATTTTTTGTTTTTACTTAAATATAGTCAAAATGGGTTTCTATGGAAAGGTAAAAATATTGTCTATTCAAATACTCCGTATAAATTTATTTATTTATTTTAATATTTTTAAACATTTGAAAAGTGGATTTGAAATAAATAAAACCTTCTTAACAAGTGGATTTGTTGTACTCCAGCATGTTCTTATATAAAGTGTACTTGAGTATTTACCTTTTTATTTAATTGCTTTTGGCCTTAGTACACCCCAAATGTGCAAGGGTGTACATGCATTACGGTTGTGAATCATCTGTCCCCATATTAATCCCCTCCCACTGTCCTTTATTTTTTATTGGTCCATCTGTCTCTTTTAACTTACTCTTATGAACCCGGTTTATTAAATATTAAACCAACCCGTTTTTACATTTTTAATTAACTCTTCAAACCTATTCTTCTAATCACCATACAAAACAAAAGAGAGCTGCCAGAGAGGTGTCGATGGTGGTCAGGAAGTTCTCTTATCACTCGGTCCAGTGCACTGGGCTCCTTCCATGGAGTTGTGTTGTTGTTGTTCGATGCCTCGACGCTTTCCCTTCTCTCCCGGCATCGTTGCACGTAGAAAGAAAGAGCGCAGACCGGGGCGGTGGACCTCTCTTCCCATTCGCGTTGTGAACTGAATCAAACCCCTTTGTGTTTCTGCCTCCATACGAAGATACAGAATGAAAGGGATGGTGGCGGACACGATGAATCCTCTCCAACGATGCCTTTTTCAAGTATGTTAACCCTAATATATCAGGCCCTAATTTCTCCGATTAATCTTCTTTCTATGATGAAATTGAGTTGTTCGAAACCTCTAAATTGGGTTGTTTGTGGGGACTATTGATGCCCTTGGGTTAGCTTGGCAATTTTGGTTGCATTGATAGTTTCAGTACCGATTTTGAACTCCAACTTTGAACTCGAATGAGTTGGCTTGGTAATACATAAATGCCGGAATGGAGAATAGTATGACAAGATTGTATGACAGACAGGGCAATTAGGGAAAACTAAACTAAATTATGCAATTTTGTCAATGGAGAATAGTATGACAGATAGTGAATTAGGGAAAATTTTGACAATCAATTAGGGAAAACTAAACTAAACTATGCAATTTTGTCGATGGAGAATAGTATGACAGACAGCGAATGAAGAATAGTATGACTGACAGTGAATTAGGGAAAATTTTATCAATCAATTAGAGAAAACTAAACTAAACTATTCAATTTTGTGAATGAATTTAAGAGGTGTGACGAACAGACAATTTTTTCAATGAATTAGGGAAAACTAAACTATGCATTTGTTTTTTGGAGAATAGTATGAAGGAATCATTATGTGATGGACAATAAGTGTATTGCGACTTGTGGTGTAAATATAAGAGATATTGTTCCCTTGATCTTTTGTGATTTGTGATGGACAATTTTGTCAACGAATTAAATATAAGAGCTATTGTAGCCTTGATCTAGTGTGACTTGTGATGTAAGTTTTTAGCCTATTAGCTCAAATGGTAGAGCTATGTGTTTTTACACATCGGTGTGAGTTCGAATCTCACATAGGCTTCAAAAACTTATCATTACATTAAAGCTTGAATAAATAATCTGAAGCACCAATTGAAATAGAACATTAGCAAAAACTTTCTTCCAAATGTTGTGCAGAACTTAGTTTAGCGAAAATCACTTTAAGAATACTGATCTAATACATGTAAATTACTTAACACCATGTTTTACTAGGCCTACAATATAGCAAAAATAGAAATCTTGGACACCAACATATATAGTAGAACTTGACCGGAAATCAGCAACATCTCCAAAATCTTTGACACCAGCACACCTCAATTGGTACTTCATCTTACTTATTCAAGGTTTAACGGTAAGTTAGCCTATGTGGGATTCGAACCCACATCGATTTGTAAAATACATAGCTCTACCATTTAAGCTAATAGGCTGAAAAATTACATCACCTGTCGTAATAGATCAAGGGTATAATGTACCATACACAATCAACCATGAAATCTTACTTGAATCCCAAGATGCCCCATGCTTAGTTTTCAACTTTAGAACCCTTAAACACGAGTGTATGTATATTCTATTTATGTAAATATACTACTGCCCCATCAAAATCCAACAAGCCCACATTTCATTAACGACTTATCCAAGGCATCACAAGTTTGATTAGACAAACAATATATTGACCAAAATAGAGGGACCTCTTAAGGCAAGCAGTAACTTTGTTGTAGCCAAGTGATGAGAAGCATTTTTTTTTCATAATGCAACCATTTGCATCTTTTGCATAAACTGAATAATAAATAGAGAGAACTCTTAAAGCTAAAATGTAAAGGTTATTGACAAAATTCCCAACATAACAAGGGGTATTTCGTAATCCAAAATAGGCTCAGATTCCTCTCGTTCCATGTATAGCAAATGAATAGTATATATTTTCCTCCCATTCTTATATCTTGAGACATAGCTCTACTCCACTCGGTGCAACATTGCATCCATCAGTCTGACCAATGGGACTATCTCAAAATTGGATCCACCAGTGTAACCAAAGTGGCATCAAATCCACCAGTGCAACCAAAGTTACCGTGTGAACCTATGAAAAATTTAGTCCCGTTAATGAAACAAACAACCCAATTTCATAAAAAAAATAAGGGGTTCAATGGGAGAAATTAGGGATTTCAATTAACTCAATTTAGGGATTTCAAACAACTCAATGTCCAGACAAATAAGGAGTTCAATTGGAGAAAGTAGGGATTGACAAATTAAGGGTCACATACTCGATCGGGGCATCGTTGGGGAGGAATCGCTTGGTCCGCCGCCATCAATCCCTCTTGCTCTCTATCTTCTTCTTATGGAGGCAGAAGCTCAAATGTTCATTAGATGCAAAAGTCAGGGTAAGATAGGTCCCCCGTTGAGACTGACCAACTTTGAGCCGAGAAGAACCGATTGGCGAACACCCACTCTGGTGAGATTTTCCATCTCCGACACTCGACAAAAACCCATCTCTCTTTGCGAGATGAGAGGATTGATCTAGTCGGAGGAAACCCAAATTGAAAAGGGTTTAGTGTGTATAATTTTTTTGGACCGAGTTCAGAAGAGTTAATTTAGATGGCCAGCTGGACCAATCAAAATTGAAGGACAGGAGGGAGGGATAAATAGGAGGACAGAGGATTCACAGCCCCTTATTACTCATGCTTGATGTTTTCTTTTTCTTTATTAATGTTTTCACCTTATAATTTATATTTTTTTAGTAGGTAAAAATTCGAGATCAAGCATATCTGAATATCGAAAGCCGAAAAGTCGACAAACGAATAACCGTCGAAACAAATATAAAATACATAGACGGTGCAAAATACAGGCAAGAATAATCTACAATAACGAAACAAAACACATTTAAACCAAATGAGATGAGGGCGTAGACTACGGACGAAGTCATGCACTACCTTTAAGCAGCATTTTACACCGGCGGTACTTCAAGGGTGTGCACTTTTAATCTCATTCATTGATTGTCATTTTCTCTAAAATTCACAATATACGAACGTGTAGAAATTATGATTTCTGTCAATTTGTGATGAAGTAAAATAAATACACTATGAACACAACTCTACAAATATCACGGATCGATGTAGTCTTTTCCACTCCTCGCTCCTCTTGGCTCGGTATGTGCCACTATCGACTCGGTACTTCTTGGCATTGATTCTTCTTTTTCCATTTCGGGTGATATAATATTTTCTTAGCATCATCAAAAATCAAAATCTATGACTGAAATTGAATCAGAAAGACTTTTTTTTTTTTTTTTTTTTTTGCTATTTTGTGTGATTCTAATACCTCTATTACAAACCTTACATATGAGACTTAGAGGTAAAACACAGCTAATATTTTTTGATTGGGATATAATTAACAAATTTTTCATAAAGGTATATTTCACAAAATTTCTTCAAAAATTAAATATATAGTTATATACCAAAATAAACCTTATTCCTTCGCTATATACACCACAAATCTACGTCAATTGCGACGTGCAGGGTTAAAGTGGGTTAACTAATTTTTTAAAAGTGCTAATTAGTGATGGTGACTTGCATGTCGAAAGCAACTTGCATTTTTAAAAGTGGATTTGCGGTGTATTTAAAAACACCCCTTATTTAATTATTCAATTGCAATGAGAATAAGCTAATCGAGTAAACGACCCCCACTAAAACCCCAAAGGACTTAATAATAATGAAATCAGATCCCTTCTTGAGTGGTCTTTATTGAAATGTGACAATGACACAATTCACCGGAGTGCCTCACATTCCCTCGAGCAAAAGAAGCTCAATGACACCACAAACTCGTTCTCAGGTAACCAAAATGCAACGCAAAGCAAATTGCTTTGGATTTATGGCGATTAGTAAAGAAAGCAGGTCCGGTTACAGCTAAAGATACAACTTCAATTGCGAGCACAATTCTCGATCAAATAACCCTTGAAGCAAACAATAAGCACGCAAGCTGCCTTCACTGTCAGACTCATCCGTATCAACACACCTTCCATTAATCTAAGTACAAGTGTGTCGAATTTAAGTTCATAGAAGCGCATTTGATGTGCTCATGCTCCATACTTTGGTGCCTTCCAAAGCTTGAATGCAATCTCGTGCAAGAACCTGTCAGCAGGTATGGCAAGGTTTCCACTATGCTGCCAAAAAGAAACAAATATCCGTTGACCCTTTTAGAGTGTGATTCGACTGAATGGTAGCACAACATAGGCCTCTAATGTGTTAAGGGGACACATTATAATAAAGGATAGAGATGTCGTTAAGAAATAGCATACCGATGATTTGAAAAAAAGACATGTCAAAAATGATTGGCTTCAGGTTTGGTCATTTCACTATGAGTTTGGGATTGTTATAGGTTCAGATCTGAAAGATCTGTCAGTATATCAAAGTCTGGATAGCACCTTACTTGACGAAAATACCTTTGTGAACTCATCGAAAGAAAACATTTCTGCCTCATCCTTCCGAGTTACACCTTCCTGCCATTGGGCTATCAACATGGGACCTTGATGCCTATAAACGAAACAAATGTAATTGAGAATCATGTATATATACGATAATGCTAATTTGCATTGGAAAAAACCCATGAATTTGAATTTTATATACCTGATATCATTCCTCAGATTCACTCCTCTCAAGGCATAACTTTGTCGTGGAATGAGATTCATAATATTAGAGTTCTTTTGATCATGCATATATGGAAGCAATTGCTTGAGATCACCTTTAAAAGCCTGCCCATAGCTCAAAATTACGGATAAATACAGACGGGATCTAACTTCAGAACCAGGCTGAGAAATCTCCAATATCTGCCCAACCAAATTGTGGGCACAATCCACATCTTTACTTTGTCCACCTGTCTTTGAATGAGATCCAACGTGGACGATGACCAAATCAAACTGGCTGGTCTCTAATAGTTTTCCATTGTCAAAACCTAGTAACTTCAGCACGTCACAGGCTCCAACAGTTCCGTCATTTTCAAGTTTGTCAAATTCTATCAAAGTTAAGCCAAGCTTCTCTCCGAAACATCTAGCAGCATGGTTATCTGTCACTAAAGCTACTTTCATTCCCATAAACCTAAACACGCAAATGTATATGAATTGAATGTACTTGCATCATAAAAAAAATACAGATCGATTAAAAAGCAGAAAGACATCGCAGGGATATAGAAAAAAGATCATGCCTTTCCGATAGGGTTGGAACTGACTTTGTGCATTGCAAGTTGACCTTTCCGTTGTCCTGGATCGGGGTTAAAAAAACCAAACATGTCAAATGTTCTAATGCACAGCTTTAAACATAAAAGCAGCAATCTTACACTGCAGTCAGCTTCTCGAGCATCCAGCAGTAGTGCCAACTCTCTCACCAATCTCTCGTCTTCAATGTCTAAACAAAAATGAAAATTCAGAATACATTGTAAGAGAATCAAATAATAAAAGAAAAACTACTAAAAGAACTGCACCCTCTAGCAATCCAGCAAAAAGTTCAATAAGTACTTCCCAAATATAGCAGACTAAGAGCATTAATGACAAAATTATCCAAGAGGGTGGAATCATCTAACATGAGCACTCTTACATCTTTAATTTAGGTCCTAAGCCAAACGATCTAGAAAATGCAAACAGTGAATGAAACTCTACTGTCTCAGAGCAATTCTAGTCAAATTGCCACCTTCACCTTTTGTAATAGCACTATTTAGACAATCATCCAACTTATACAGTATATTCTGACATAGAGAAGGAATCACATTTGACATAAATGTTCTTCTAAACAAGAATATAAGACTTGAAAAAGAATTGCACACTCTTTGAATTTCTTCTTTGCGATTTATTGGTCAATGCATACTACTCTCTTGAGTTACCTCTATAACCTAAAACATCTTTCTTAAATGATCCAATTGTGTTTAAAGCATGCTTAAAAAATATTGCTGACTTCTACATTGATGCCTAAATCAGTAGTGTTGTTGCAAAAGATTTTGGATGTATGTGACCAACCTCCAGTGCACAAGTCTTTAAGAAAGGGTAAACTCAAAAAGCAAGACAGTGCCATGAGTAGAAAGATCCAATATGACACCTCAGGCGCGTCAGGTGACTTATAGATAATGGCAAAACTTCTGGTTTCATTAAATGATTGTAGCTAGCAATCTTCCTTCTTGTTTCATCACTCTTCTATGAATTTAAATTATTGTTTGCTTCTGGTTATGTGAGTTTTCTGGATGTGCATCATGTGCTTAATAGTAATAGTTTCAACTTCAGAGGCTTATCTGAACTTGCATAAAACAACAACAACAACAACAACAACAACAACAACAACAACAACAACAATACAACATCATCATCCCAGCTTATCAGAACTGGCATACTAATATAAATATACTCTTATGATGTGATATGAGTTTTAATTTTGCATTCTGATTATGCTTCTTTTCATTCTAATCTTGGATGAAGAACAACACAACAAGAAGCACCTGAATTAAACAACAATTGTCGATGAATATTATATATTTTTTTAAAAAAGGAACTAATCTTAGCATGTTACAAAGTTGCATGTGCTATTGACCTGATTTAGAAGCCCCGAAAACTCCAATTGCAAAGGAAAATTAAGACAAAATGGCCAATTTAACCGACTAATCAGATAGCAGACAACAAACGGCAAACGCAGCCAAAGCATGGACTAAAAAATCTGAACCGATTTAAAGTAGAGAGAATTGATCAATTGAACTGAAGGTGAGTTAATTGAGAAATTCAGTGAAAAATAGCTCCAATTCTGTGTTAAAAAATCGAACCTGAAGAAGCGAAAGTGTCGAGGGCTAAGAATCCACAACAGCCCCGAGAAGCGACGGAGTGAAGGTGGCGGTGAGATGAGGTGACAAACGGAGCCAGACCCTCTCCGTAGACAACCAGAGCCTTGCTGGGCTTGTCCGCCATGGTAGTGAAACGGGAGGAAATTGCAAGCCGACGAAGAGAAAGAGCACCGATCTTCAGAAATCAGCGAAAGAGAGGATCTGGAGATAGCAAGGAAGAAACCAAATCTGAAATGTGCCTATGTTTTTTAGGGTTTTTTTTTTTTTTTTTTGATCAAGGAAAGAACTTTTTTAGGGTTTTCGATTCTAAAGCGAATCGTCGATGATAGGGGATAAATTCGCCTTCATTTTTTTTAGTCGGCATAAATTCGCCTTTAGTTCAGAGATCGCTAACGTTGCAGCAGGTGATTTTTCCATCCTCTTGTTTTGCCTCTCTCTCGCATAGTAGGTTCATATTCAGTTTATTTAGTCTATGAATGAGCTCAAGTCGAGCCTAAATTTTGGGTTATGCTTAAAAATGTGTTCATACTCGACTCATTTAGTAACAGAATGAGCTCGAGCCGGACTTTTTTTTCGAGTTTTAAACAACTCTAATTGCTCATTATACATTAAGTCAATGGAAATTTTAGAAATCCTATAAAATTCAAGCTATTCGAGCTTAATTTGAATGAGCCAAGCTTTGAAATGAGCTTCAAAATGTGCTCATGCTCGGTTCGTTTAGAAAATGAACGAGTTCGTATTTCTGCAACGATTCCGAGTCCGAGAAGATAAACGTATTTGGATCTTTTAATCCATTACGAAAATGTCTAAACGTATTTGGATCTTTTAATCCTTTACGAAAATGTCTTAATTTTTTTTTGGGTCGACATTACAAAAACGTCTATTGGCTTAGAGCTACACATTTTGAGCCGGTTGACGATGGCAATCTATGTTTTATATGAAATTCCTTTTGTAATTATCGTTATCCTCACTTGGACCTAAAGAAAAAACTCTTGTGAGTTGTGACATGAATATGGCTTGAATCGATGTGGGATGAGGTGTTACAATATGTTATACTTTTCAGTTGAGCCTTAATTTACAAACTTGTTATACTGTTCAGTTGGGCTTGAATCACTTAGAAGTTAGAACCCACATGAAGCAGGTGGTGGTCGGCCTGTACCTGAGCCCGATCCAATGACCCGATACCCGAATGAACCCATGCTTGACTCGATCCGTCCTTTACCAGACCCGAACTCGAGTTTGACCCATATTGTGAATTACATATAATGAGATCTAATATAACTAAATAAATGATGTTTAATGGTCAATAATTAAGTTTAAATTAAAAAATAATCATCATTTTATAATAAAACTAAATGTGATCCGACTTGACCTAACTCGAAATCCATTTGATCTGAACTTACCCGACCTGACTTGAACCCGACCAAATATACAATATAACCAACATTTAACCCGATCCAACATATGACCGAATCCGAATGGATATACCCGAACCCAACTTAAACCGCTCGATAGCCACCTCTTACTCACACTAATTTTACTCGGTGTTTTCTTATTCACTAATGCTTTTTCCCCTTATATTTTATGATTATATTCACAAATCACAATAGTTTATCCATTCTTGATCTTTTGATCTCTCTACCGACTCTCAAATTCTTTTTATTTTCAAGAGTCCATGTCCATGTCCATGTCGATGGGGGGTAGGGTAGGGGCCTAGGTTTGGAGGGTCACTGGCGCCATACACACAATTACAAATACAAGCAGAAGAAGTAGTTGAGAGTTGAGATTCCTCTCATTTATTGACATCTGCACTCCTCACGCAATCTCTCTTTTCATCTTTCTTGCTGCTTTTTATATACTAAGTTTTTTTCCTTTCTGGCTTGAGTTGGAGGGGCCTAGCTCTCTCCATCGCCCCGGAGCTTGTTTGGCGTGACAAGCGTTAGCGATAACATTTTTAGAGTTCGGTTAGCGTGTTAAGCGTTAGCGATAGCATTTCCGGAATTTGGTTAGCATGTCAAGCATTAGCGATAGCATTTTCGGAGTTTGTTTGGCATGTCAAGCATAGCATTTGACTAGTGTTCTATATCACTTCATTTGATAACTAGTTCAATGCTCTGTCTCTAAGTTATTGTTTCAATACATGATTAGTTGATTGAGATAACAACTTTAACTCATTAGCCAAATCATCCCAAGTAACAAAAGATTTTCAACCCAGAGTTGAAAAATTCAAATTTCAAACCATGCTGATGATCATATGATTAAAATTTGATTAATGCTGCATCATCAAGATAGATACATTGATGTGCCAGCCAAAACCAACTACATTAAAAGCCATTGTGATTGTGAAGTCATCTAGATATATTTGCCCAACAACATCACCTACTAATGCTGACCAATACTCAATTTTTCTCTTAATCTTCTTCACAAAGGAACCCCATATAACTCACAAATAGTTCAGTCAAGGCACCCTCAAGCCTCAACTCATGTGATGGTCATATCCATATATGCAGTGGTGAAACACCAAACACAATTACCATCTACATATGAATTTCAAGATCTTCAGCCTTTAAGAGCAATATAACACAATTACTGCACCCAGCCGACTTACTTAGGCACAAAGAGATAAGCTAAACACACCTAACCTAACAAAGAGATAACTAGATTCACTAGGTTGAGGTTTCATACAGTGCTTATCACACACCCAATAGAGATTCCAAATGTTTTTGATCCTCCAAACATTAAATTTCCCATCTATCATAGATGTTAAATTGCAGGTGACACAAAATACTGATATACCAAACGCTAATATCGGATATCAATCTATTACCCGACTCCTCATTGGTGCAAAAAAAGCATACATTTTTTCATCCATGATTATCCCAAAAAAACAAAAACTAAGTCATATCATATTACATATGCAAAAGATAGATCCAAAAAAAAAAAAGTGAAAAACAAGACACAATGTATTAAGTTTCTTTGTACAATCTTACCCCCAAAAGAATGGATCAGCCACCGGCATTGGGCAAAGCCGCCATGAACGAGTTGTAAGAGGACTCGAGATCAAAGTGAAGCTGGCGAGCCTGTTGCTCGGTGAGCTCGTCGGCAGCCCCCATCTTCGAAAGCCTGCCGAGCCACTCCTTCATCTTGGTCTTCCCCTCGAAATCAGGCGGCAAGATGGTGAGCTTGTTGAGGGAGGTGGAGAGGTCCTTGAGAAGGGGGTAAACCTGATCGACGGCCACCATGTTGAGCTTGAGAGAGTCCATTGCGGTGATGAAGTGCTGCACGCACTCCGCCACAATCGATGCGGAGGCGGCGGATGATGCTCCGGCGGCCGCCCTGTGCTCAACCGTCGCCGGGACGCCGGAGACCACCAGGCGGTTCAGAGCGGCGGGGCAATCCATCTTGTAGGTGTCCGCAAACCTCTCGATGCTGGGGACGGTGTCTCTGAGACTGGAAGATAGCGTCTTGAAATGCGCGATCAGCTTCTGGCACTCGATCTCGTACTCGGCCGGGGAGATGGTGTCCCTGATGTAGGCCTTCTCGAGCTTCTCAGTGGCCTTGACAATGGCGTAGAGCTCGGCGAAATTCTCGTACATCTCTCGCTCCCGCTTGTCGTTCCAGAGCTTCACCTCCATTGCTCCAATCGGGATTCGGCGTTAGGGTTTTCGGAATTTGGGGGAAGTGGGGGAAAAAGAGGGAAACTTGGAGAAGGGAATGGGTCACGCGCAATTAGGATCACTGGAGAAACAATCACGCAACATCACAACAACAACAGCAGCAGTTAGATTGATATATACACACGACAGGACGCCGAATTTAGGGGAAAATAAACAAAAACCAAACGAATCGAAGCAAAAGAGAAACCCTAGACATGAAAATCTGAAAGATAGGGGGGGTTTAATCAATCGGAGGGTGGTAGAAACAAGAAATCGGCACCGAAAACATAGTGGAGAGAGGGATCTGGATGAAAACGCATGGGATTTGAATCGATCAAATCAGAGAGTAATAAACAAAAAAGTAGATTGAAATATTGAATTGAAGAAGTGGATGGGAGAGGGAGAGAGAGACTTACACAGGACTACAGGAGGGAGGGAGGGAGAAAATGGGGAGGGGGGCGTTTGGAAGAGAAATTGCAGGGAGGAGAGAGAAGAGTACGAAAAGGAGAGCAGGGGAGATTGCGTGTGGGGGTGCGTATAGGATACTGCCCCCACAACTGCTGACGTCATCCACCCCTCTTCGGTCTTCACCCAAACTCCGCGTTATTTTTTGGCCCCTAATTATTATATTCCACTTGCATATAGTACTCCGATATCATATACTCCTTATTTTATAGTCTAGAGAAAATATCAAATAAATGAGATTTAAATAAGTTGTATCACAGAGTTCTGATTTTTTTTTTAATCTGGTTTAGGTTTGTATCTTTGTCTAAAAGATTTTGTAGGATTTTTTAATATATGTTATTATAACATAAGTTAGTAAATTGACTCGGAAAAGATTTTGTAGGATTTAAATTGAGTAAATTTTAATAAATTATTTTTGAAAATGAGTCAAAAATATTTTTTTTCCCTTATTTGGTCTCTTATAGTTTTTTACTTTAAGGACGATTAAAAAATCCGGTTGATATTCACATGAATAAAATATTGCTAAAGATATAACTATGATACAGAGTTTCAAGTCTGTAGACATTTTTGCTTTCAACTAACATCGACTTTCTAAATAGTAAAGGACTCGTGCTAAGCTAAAATATCTACCGATTTGAAAAAATGATTATGATGTCATGGTTTGTTAACAAAAGTTGGCGTTTTGTAGTTAAAAATCATGTTTGGGAGGTATATAACATGATGTTCTTGTTATAGAAAGAGAGTAAGGTAGTAGTAAGACTCATTCTTTGTTGATTTTCGTGTTTGTGATTGTAAGAGCAACTCTAACAATTTTTTTAAAATAGCAAGTTATATTTGTAATATGAAGATCGACATTCCTTTCCAACAGGGAGCAACTAAATGTAGATGACCCAGTAAAAACCTTCGGTGTCTGTGGTATCGGAGGCATTGTTAGGGAGTGCAATGGTCGGGTTATTGATATATTTCACTTTACGGTTGAGTTAGGATCAATATTACAAACGGAAGCTATGTCTTTCTATATTGGATTAAAGATAGCACTGAGACAAAGAATTAAGCACATCATCATCGAATGGGATAGTCTATCTCTGAAATCAATGCTATTGGGGGCACAAACAAAGTACCATGGGAAATCATCATAACGATCAAAGAAATAATGAGGCTAAGAAGTCACTTCACGAGCTTCCAGGTCGGACACTGCCTTAATGAAGCAAATCAAAATATCGACTTCATGGCTAAGGCTAGTTATATTTGTAATATGAACACAATCCCTTTCAACGATGAGATTTATACCATTATCCTACGGGATGATCATTGTTTTTATCAATATCATCCTACTGTTTGTTTACGGTTTTTACGGTAATAAAAAAAAAGCATTGAAAATAGGGACCTTTCTTCTATGAGTATCTAATGTGTGAAAAATCGATGACTATAATATTACACCTCATTAGAAAAACCGATAGTTATAATTCTACACATCATATCAAGAAATTCGAACGATTAAGGGTCCGTTTAGCAAAACATGTAGCTTTTCGAAACTTTTTTTTATTAGGTAAAAATTCGAGGTCAGACATGCCTGAACTTCGATGGCTGACAAGTCGGCAAACGGAAAACCGTCTAAACAACATAAAAATACAGATATGGTGCAAAATACAGGCAAGAACTATACAACAACGAAACTAAATACAACTAAACCGAAGCTTTTAGTTTTAATATTTTATAGTTTTAAATAAGTTAAATATAAGATTTTAATTTAATTAGTTTTTGAAATTAGATTTTCGACAGCTATCCACCCCATACTTCTCAGAATTTTATTCATTTTCTCTTATCTGATAAGCTAGTTTGTATCAGTTACCCTATCAGCTGGGTTACCAAACACCTTACTAGCTTATGAAAACTCGAATTTAACATATATTTAACACACTCAATTCTTCAGCTTCATCTACCCTATCAGCTCCGTGTTACCAAACTTACCCTAAAACTGATCGAACTGTACTAAAAAAATCAATGAATTCAACACATTTTTTTTAACTTCATTACCTTGATGGTACGCCTAATCTTTAATGTCTCACATATGACCGTGGGCCTACAAAAGCTTGGGCCTGATCTTCACATGGCAGTGGGCCAATGGAAATTGATTCTTTGAATTCCCTAAAAATAACGAGGCCCAAATTTGTTAGGGACCTCTTCATGGATCTATATCAAAATTAAGGATCAACCGTAGAAACCAAACTCCCGAGCTAACATTACCTTCATCACAAATTCACAAATCACAATAGATCTCTATGTATTTCTCAAGTTTGTCTTCTTTTACAGATTACAAAAAGACAATTTAACTCGATAATAATATGTGAGATTCCCTCATTTCTAACCAATTGCAAAGACCTCGTAGCCTCAGCCTCTACAACAAAAACCAATTGTTGACAATAAAAGGAGTAGCCGATCGACTTATATGCTAAAAAAGTGACGAAAAGTGGAATCCAAACACACCCTAAAACACAAGTGACAAAAAGTAGGCAAGGCAGCAATGTACTCATATCCACAAAAGGAGAAAGTGAAGTAACAACTAATGGCCTCAACAAGAACAAGTGATGTTAGATTGTTAGAGTTGCAACTCCCAACAAACTCTCCATCCTCAGTTTCACCTAAATTTGTTAAAAATGTGATGGGTAGATGAGATACTTTTATTTTTCTACAAGATAATTAATTTAATTATAGGCAAGCACTGTGTATATATATATATATATATATATATATATATATATATATATATATATATATATATATAATCCTTCCAATTGAATTGAGTGAAAGGCAAATTAGGTGTGATTCTTCATGCTTCCTTGGAAAAGCCTCTTGCTTAAATGAGTATTCCACAAACTCTCAATGAACAATCAACGGAGATCGATGCGATTATCCGATCTCCGGCCAGTTTCTCCCAATTGGTGATCATACATGCTTCATGTTTGTGATGAAATATTCATTTAGGCAAGATGCTTTTTCAATGAAGCTATAGCTAGCTAGAGCTTTCTATTTCTTCCCAAGACATGATCAATTAATGTATGTAAGGCTCCATGGTTGATTCAATTGAAGGTATGCTTAAACTCAGATCGATCTATTCATCGAGATCAATGTCTTAGACTGCAAGACTCGCGTTATGAATATAACTGATCAATGCGATTGTCGAAGGCCGAGATGGAGAATCTTCATGAGGTCTGCATTCTTCTTTAACCATGAGGGCTATTTAGCTTAATTTCATTTGAATTGATGAACTTTTGGATGTTCAGTTGTGTTTTCTCCATAACACCAATTTTGCTTCTAATCACTATAGATCTATTTAAATTTCTTCAAGATACATATCAATTTTTTTTGCTCAGATATATTGATCCTTTTTTTGTCTTACAACCTCTGGGGCATGGGGTGTTATGTGAATACGAGTAGCTTGAATTCGACTTGTACTCACTCGATAAAAACTCGGCCCGAGCTCGTTCATTTTCTAAACGAGCCGAGTATGAGCACATTTTTAAGATCGGTCTAAAGCTCGACTCATTCGAATTAAGCTCGAACAACTCGAATTTTATGGAAATTCTAAAATTTCCTTTAAGTTACTGTAAAATGAGCAAGTAAAACTGCTTAAAACTCGATAAAAGCTCGGCTCGAGCTCGTTCATTTTCTAAACGAGTCGAGTATGAGCACATTTTTAAGGTCGAGTCAAAATTTAGGCTAAGCTCGAGATCATTCATATCCTAAATGAACTGAATATGAATAAGCAATACTCGGCTCGAATTACAGCCCTCGGCCTCTACTGATTGCAATAAGCAATGTTATTATTCGAGTCTGAGCTACATTGGATTTTAGATCTTTAGTAGAAGTCTACATTATAAATTTTGCACTTTGCGATTTCATCTATTAGGGACTATGCACGTTAAAAATTCGACAAAATCACAACAAACTCGAAACCGAATTTAGAAGATCGAACAGCTTGAAGTCTTGAACAGGCTCTAATCCGATGTAGCCAAACTACACCTTTGCTCGATGCCGGTGTTTTGAGATTGAAGATTGATGTCGGTGTTTTTTCTTAGGCTTGTCGATATGTCATCGCAGTTTCGCAAATCCAAGAAACCGATTATGAAAATCTTGGCACTACATCGAGACATATATGCTTCATAGTTACTTCATACGAAGAGAAGTACGTATATTGTGGGTCGGAAATGGCATTGGTGGTTGTCGTGTTTGCTTCAATATATTCCTTATCACCTATTCAGTATTCACTTACACTATTAGAATTTAATTTGAGTCAAGGTGACTCGAACTCGATCAACTAGTAACTCAATTACTTGACCCATGAGTCACGATTTGATCGGTTCACCACATCTCTCACTACATAAGACTAGATATTGACTGTTGTTTGATCCTTTTTAAAGTTATAGCATAAATTACAAAAGAAAAACACACCCATTTAAAATAGATAAGTTTTCACAAAACCACTCTCAAAATAAAATAAAGAAAAGAAAAGACAAGAAAAGCATCAATAATTTTTTTTCCCAAAAGACCACCCATTACCATTTTTACGTGTAAAAAGTTATAAAAAAAATGTTATGTACTTTTTATCTATTTAAATGGTCATGGGTGGTTCTTAAAGTTTTGGTTAATTTAATTAAATGGTCATGGGCGATCCATTTTTAGGGATGACAATTTCACCTGCATCCGACTTGAACTTGAAAATCCAAAATAAAACGTGGATGAAGGGTGGATGGGTGATGAGTCGGGTTGGATGTGGGTGATATTTTTTTCCACCCCCACCCGACTCATCATCCATCACCCGCTACCACCTACCACCCGACCCATCAATAACATCACCTGCTACCACCCATATTTCATCCATCTCCCTCGCTCACCTGATGGGTGATGACTGAATGGATATGGGTGAAGCGGATATGGATGGTGGGTCTGGTGGGGTGATGGTTCACCCATGGTGTATCGGGTGAAATGAGGGTTCATCTACCCACCACTTGACATATTGCCATCCCTAACTCTTCACCTTCTTTGTCCCCATTCTCTTCCATCTTTGTCCAAACCTTGTCCAACCAATTCGAGTTTCTATGTCCGAAACCTTACCCAATTCGTTTGTTTTCTCCCACTTTTTCCATATTTGTCACTCTTCTTTCACTAACCTCACCCTTAACTAGCCTCAACAAATATTCAAGGTAAATTTTTAGAGATATGAAGATATGAAACTTCAAAGTTGAAATGCTCTCTTTATCAATTACGCTATATAAATTATATGTTTTGTGTAAGGATGTCAATGAGATCCTATTCCAATCCCCATTTTTCAAAACACTTCTCATCTTGATTTTTGTTTGAGAATTTATGTTATGATATAATTCACAAAGTTAGACAAAGAAACTCTAGTTGTACTTTCTCCAAGTCAAATATATTCATCGTCTTATCGACCATGGTGGCACCGACACCATACGCCAACATGCACATATTTGCCATACATTTTTGTAATGAACATAGGATGATCTTAACAATAACATAACATTTTTGCTTGAAATATTTAACCTTGCTTGCTAGTTGGTTCATAATGTGAAAGAACAAAGTTCTTCGCATCTTCAATCACCGTCTAAAAACAAGATCGGGAATAAGGGGGAGGGGAACTTCTAAGAAATAGAGTATTTTAATGCGTATTCATAGACATACAATAAGATTCCCACATTTTAAAATAATTTTACAAATTTTTTTTTAGCTTTTTTAATTGCATTAGCCCATAGGATTCACTATAAGTCTGAGGGTCATCATCATCTGGATTAGAACTTTCTAACCTTGACTTCTTGATTTTTTTTTGTTGATATAAGCTTGGACAATGTGTGAGAAACGTGTACGTTTCTAGAGCATCTATTAGAGTTTTGTTTTGCAAACTATATAATAATTAAAGAAAGACTTGAGTAAATTTTTATATGACTCTGAAGAGCATATTTGCAAGTCATAGTTCTAGAGGCACTGTCCTTTTTTCTCGCATAATATCTTTGCAGAACATGTTTACATAGACTTAGTCTTCTTACAGGAGAATTTCTTCTTGCAATTTTTTTTGCAGGATTTTTATCTACTTCTCATAAAATACATTTGGAGTTCATTTAATTTTGATGCAGTATTTGATGCATATGAAAGTTGAGTTCAATCTAGTCTCACCTCGTGGATGCTTATACAAAAACTATTATTTATGTTTGACTATTTAATTAGCATGTGTGTTCCTCATTATATCGTAATATGTAATTAGCATGTGCCAAAGCGTCCCACTCGGTACTCCTCCTTGATGTAGCATGGAAGGTTGCAGCTCCATCATCAATCCACTCTATACAAGAATGTGAGAACAACCTGCTCATCATCACTCTCCTGCAGAACTGACGTTGTACCCTTCTGATTTTTCTATTCCTCTCTTTTCTTCTTCCACACATTGCAATTCCTCTTCATGTGCCCTTCCTTGCCACAATGATAGCAAACAAAGCTCCCCCTAGTCTGAGATCTCCTTCTAGACTTGCTCCCTGAAACTGTCACGAAAGCATGTGACGAATCCGTGCCCATATCCTTCCTCCTAGTGTCCTAGTTGTAGAGACTATCCTTTACTGCAGATAAGGACAAAATTTCACCCACGGCAGGGTTGTTAATCGACACAACTAGAGTCTCCCAACTATCAGGCAAAGAGCTCAGGAGCAACAACGCTTGCAACTCATCATCAAGGACTAACTTCATGGTGTTCAACTGATTCACCAATTCCTGAAACTTACTCAGATGCTCTGCAATAGGCTTTCCATCTCTGTACTTGAGACTCACCAGCTTTCTTATCACAAAAGCTTTACTCTGGGCTGACTTCCTTTCATACACATCATCCAATTTTTTCCACAATACCTGTGCATCTGTCTCGTTGCTTATGTGGTGATAAACACTATTATCCACCCACATTCTAATGGTTCCAACCGCCTTCCTGTACATTTTCTTCCAATCATTATCGGATGTCTCAGCTGGCTTCCTCGATCCCAAGAAACCACTTTCCAGCCGCACCCGTAAGCGAATTCGGATAATAAGAGAATCAACAACAATCAACCAGCAAACCAATGACCAACCGATAATATCCAATCCAGAAACCAAACAACCAAGCAACCACAAACACAGATAAAAGCACAAATATTGACACAAGATTTACGTGGGAAAAACCCTCTCTGACCAGAGGATCAAAAAACCCACCTTCCGCCCATCTAAATACAACCCGATCTAGAAAGAATTCCTCTCCAAAACCTATCTAAACACTTATAATAAGATTAGATTTCCAAGGAGGAGAAAATACCTATCAACAAACACCCGTTGTTGACTTGGCAGAGGAAAAAGACGGATCACCAGATCAAGAGACGAAACACCCACTCGAATCTCTTACCTTTCTCTCCTTTCTCCCTCCTCTCTCTTTTCTTTCTCTCTCCTTTTCCCCTAGTTGCTACTGGCGGCACACCCTTGAAGCTCCTGCACTCCCTCGTGCTCACCAAAGAAAGGCAAAATAATGCCTTTTAAATTGTGGAAATAAGCCCTCAAGGCTTAATTTGGGCTGAACATAACAATGGGCCAATAGGCCCAACAGAATGTTGAATATTTGGTTATATGGGTAATTTGACAAATAAGGAGCATTCGGGTAATTTTGAAAATACGAGGAATGATGGGCATTCGAGTGTGGAAATCCATCTATGTTTGATATTTCTTTCCATAAACTATAATGATTTTATGACGCATTTTGATCCATCTCAAGGAAGAAAAGGAGGAAGAATTATATAGAATGAAAGAGACGAAACTCTAGGGATCATCCCCTTAACGTCCAACTAGGACCCAAAAAAAAAAAGAGAGGTTGCAACTCTCCACTTCCCTTGTAGGCGCGACAAATAACATGGGTGGTTCTTTGAAAGAAAAAATAAATCTGTGAACAATTTTCTGTAAACTTTTATTTTAAGGGTGATTTTGTGAAAACTCGTCTATTTTAAGGATGGTTTTGTGTAATTTACCCTAAAGTTATATTACGAGAAATAAATATCATGACGGCAAAGTAGAGAAGAAAATAAGAAGAAAAAAGAATAGTACATTTAGGGATATGTTTGAGGTAAGAAAACATTTCAAAAGTGATAGCTTTACCCATCTATAATTGATAGCGAAATGCAAGAGGTGAATACATACATGTGAGGTCTAGGAATTGACTCAATTGACATATTGTAAGGGCAAACCCCTTTCATGGACCCTTTTTTGTGTGTTAAGTGAATCGAAGCATTCGCAGTCCTCTTCGTCGTCGTCGTCGTCGCTATCAATTTGTTCGGTCTCATCGGCTTTTTCGCTCCCCAGGAGCAGTGCCCTTCATCCCCCTGAATTATGATAATGCAGGGTTACATCTTTGCACAATTGAATTGATTGCAAAACATGCCAACTTCCCCCTGTTTGCTTAATTGATAAGTGGGTCGGTGTGGTGTTGTGGGACATCTTAACCACTACACACAGACACTATGAAAACCATATATATGCCTTTATCTAGTGCTGTTTTATGCAATGTTTACTTGAATCTTGTTAATTACCTTCTTATCCAATCATCATATAAGCCTAATGAGGTGGTTATGGGTTGTTTGTTATTGATATCTAAATATCGGATATCAGATATCGGATATCGGCCTCGATATATATGATATCCAGTGTTGGCTATGATTAGATATATATCTATATTAGTTGATATCTTTGATATACTAATTTGAGGGTGGTAACAATCTCTCCTTGTTTTGTTCTTCTCTTTGTGGTAATCTCTAGCTAGTAAACTCAGGTTGGCAATAATCTCCTCCGATTGATTTGGCTTGCGATATTATATGGATGATCCAGGGTTATTTGGCTGAAATCTCCAATGAAATCCAGAATTTAGGGTGTGTTTTCTCCACACTACTCCAACACCACCTCCACCTTCATTTAGGAGGTCCACCCCCTCCATATCCCCTACCTCCTCTCACAAGGGTAGAGGATTTTCCCCTACCTCCACCCCATTTCACCCACATCCACCTCTTCCACCTCTTAAAAAAGAGGTTAAGAAAACACTCCCTTAGCAAGAAGAAACTCTTAAGCTGTGCATTTGTTTTTTTTTTTTACAATAGGCAATAAATTGGATGTAATAACGACATCCATGATCATCTCGCAAGATGATATTCTGGAACTCACAACAACAGGAACTCAAAATAAAATTACAATTCAACTGAGATTTAGCAAGAAAATCAGCTGCACCATTTGCCTCTCTGTAACAGTGCTGATCGAATTGTGACGCTCTCAAACTCTTTGCTTAACGAATGGATCTCTTGGATTATTTGAGCGACCTCCCATGGTATATTGTTCACTTGATTGATGACATTGACGATGATTGCACAATCACTTTCAACTATTACTCTTCGAATCTCCATCTCCGCTGTCAGTCTTATACCTGTACAAGCTGTGCATTTGTTGAAATCTCCTTCGTCAATTGAATTTGTATAAGATTAATTGGTAGATTTAGGATTGATCTTGCTTTGGATTTTGTTTAAAATTTTCTTGTTTTGCTTTGCATTTGTTTACATGTGATATCAAGAAATTTCATGCCAAAATTGATATCAAATGTCAAGATATCAATACTAAATAGAGCCTAATTAATTATTGGATTAGAATGACACCGATTGGTTCTAATCCAAAACATATTATATTCAATATTAACATACTATAAATGGTCTTTTACGAATTCTAGTAACTTTAAAGAATACTCTACCTTAATGGAATGCTTATGTAGTATTTTAAACTCCGAATCCGTTAGTAGATTCTCGAATAATATTAATAATAACTAGGACATTATCCCACTTAGCTTTCTGATTAAAAAAAAAAATACTAGTGTGTTATTTGAGTACTTAGGCTAACACAGTGTGTTGATTATTAGGTACTTATCTGTGGATCTAGAGTACATGTATATATAATTAACATTCATTTTATATAATGTGTTAATTATTAGGTACTTATCTGGATTTAGAAAGTATGTATTTTTATACATATATTCGTGCATTTAAGAGACTTTTGCTTCTTTTTCGTATGTGTAAAGATGAGGGAATATTTTGTAGCTCACTAAATATATATGTTTGTTTCAAACCTTTTTTTTTTTTTTTTTTTTTTTGCTTTGACAGAGATATTACTCAATAAAAATGTCATTGTTTGCCATAAAAATGTTTTATAACCAATTATTTTTAAAAGAAAATTTCAAAGGTATACAAATAGAAAACATTGAAGACGACTTTGAAGTTTGACCAATAAAAAAGAAGATAATGAATACTAATCTAAACACTTTAGAGCATCTACAACAATTAGGGCTGTTATTTGAGCCGAACAGCTCGAGCTCGGCTCGGGCTCGGCTCGAAAAAGCTCGAGCTCGGCTCGTTCGAATACTTAAAACAAGCCGAGCTTGAACAAGGTTTTGGGCTCGAACCGAGCCCGAGCCGAGCTCAAGCTCAAAAGCTCGTTTTTTTTTCTTGCCGAAAATGCCCTTAGGGCAAATAAGGAAAGCGCTAGAAGGGAAGTGATTGAAGACTGAAGCAGTGAAGCGCCGTCTGTCATCTCCTACTCTCTCCAACCCTACTCCCTCTGTCTTTGCTCCTTCCCTTCAGATCTACTCTCTCTCTCTCTCTCTCTCTCTCTCTCTCTCTCTCTCTCTCTCTCCGATTCCTCCCGGTCGATTCCATCTCTCTCTCCGACTTTACTCTCTACTCCGTCTCCTAATCTCCGTCTCCGACTCTTCCCTGGCACTCCGTCTCGGCGAGTTAGTATCTCAGCGAGTTAGCATCAATCGTTCAAAGTTTGGACCTGAAATTCGTAGGTATTGCTTTTGTTTTTCTCCAATTGAAGTTATGGAAGTTGTAATTTGGTTTCTTTCTAACCTTGGTTGTTGTAATTTGTTTCTATCTACTGGGTTTCTCCGAAGATATGTCGTCGATGATCCGTCCGACCACCAGATCTGAATTAGAGTATGTCCGAACAACAGATCTGTGATCTGGCCCCTTCTCTAGTCCTCTAGTTCAGGCGGCGCCGACGAACTCAGTCCCTGTTAGTCGACAGAAAGGAGGAAACAGACTCTGAAATACAAAGCATTCCTCACCCTACCTGTAGTATCCTATTCATCATCCTACATGTATTCCTTCTCGGCTCCGGCCTCGTGGTTCCCCACTCCTCAGTCTCACTCCATCCTCTTCATCCTTGTGTTAGTCGCTCAATGTTGTTCCATGGTTCATCTTCCTGTTGTTCTGTGTATAGCTTAATTACTCCTGTTATTGTTGTTCATCTTTTATAAGAAATTTGTTCTCCTGTTGTTCTGGTAGAACTTAAAATTTGTAAAAGAAATTTGTTTATCTTTATGTTGTTCTTGTTCATCTTCTTGTGTTGCATTTAGGCTTTTGGTTACAAACCGAGCCGAACGAGCTTGAACGAGCCTAACTGACGAGCTCAAACGAGCTTAGGCTCGTTCGTTCAGCTTGTTCGAGCTCAAACAAGCCGAGCTCGAGTTTCATCCTTGGCTCGCGAGCCGAGCTTGAACGTCAAAAAAAGCTCGAATAGTTTTTGGGCTCGAGCTCGGCTCGGCTCGTTTCCCGTTCGAGCCAAGCTTGAACATGTCAAGCTCGGCTCGTTCGGCTCGAATATCACCCCTAACAACAATAAATTCTTCATTTAGGAGATTTTGAAATTTTTTAAAAATTTAAAGTATTTTTTTGTCCAACGGATTTCCACCTCATCCTCCAAATTGCAAAATTAGTAGAAAAAATAAGGCGAAATCGGGTATATACCCATGAAAACTTTATTAATTGGGTATATACCCATCAAAACTTCAAAATTGTTTATATACCCATTAAATCATTTATATTTTGTTTAATTGTCCATCATATATTAGATCAAATATATTATGGACAATCAAACAAAATTTAAATGATTTGATGGGTATATAAACAATTTTGAAGTTTTGATGGGTATATATCCAATTAATAAAGTTTCCATGGGTATATACCCGATTTCGCCAAAAAATAATTAATGAGTCTTCAATAAATTAACAACATTTAAATTTTTTTTTTTGAAATCTTCAAAGTGTGAAAATTGTTGGAATTAGAGCAAAAAATAATTTGAAAAATATGTGTTTTGTATCTCTTTTTAATTTTTTAGAGAAATATTTGGAGATGGTCTTAATGTCTTATAGTATTTCCAATTCCAATCGCTTTTTTATTTTGGACATTTTCATTTTTTTTTAAAGAATTTGAAAGTTTTTTTTATCCAATATATTTTTAATCTCATTTCCAAAATGGATCATCACAAGAAAAAATAAAGAAACTTCTCTAAATCTGTAGCATTTTGAAAAACTAAAATGATTGGAATTTAAGAAAAATAATTTAAAATATATATATATATTATTTTCCTATTTTAATTTTTTTTTAAAACAATTGTTGCACAGGTCTTAAAAAAAGAGTAAATAATTTCATAAATGCTTTTTAGAAAAAATCGTCAAGACAATAAATTAATCATAAAATGTTGTGTTTGAAAATGGGAAAACAAAAACAAAAACAAACTACAATGTCAATACTCATGGAAATATATATGAAATTATATGGAACTATACTTTTCCGGTCTATCAGATCAATCACCCTCAATTTTCTTTAACCTATAGTTTTTGTATTTATACTAACTTGATTGAATAACAAATTTCAACCCAAACATAAAAAAAATACAAGCACTTCCTTTATCTTCCACTAATGTACAAAACGAAAAAAACAAACAAAAAATTCTACAGTATTAATTTTTTTTAACTGTCCTTTTTTAAAAATATTTTAAAAAATATAATAATAATCTCAATTTGCGCGGTTAATCATATCCAAGAACTGTTGCATCGACTGCTGCCTCTGCAATTTCATGTCCTCATTGAACTTGTTGATGAACGCCTCCACCCGCCGATTCAACTCGTCCTGACTCAGCGACGGGTCTTTCCTCAGCTTCGCCACCGTCGCCGCCGCCGATGCCGCCGCCGCGGTGTAATTCGTTCGGTCGGTGAACGTGTCCGCCTTCGTCACGTGTGACGGCGTCGACGGATCCGATGAGTCAGGCTGACGGCTGTGATTCTCCCACGTGTCCGACTTCTTCAGGTGGCGCGTTAGCGGCATGTGACGGCCCTCCGTTATCGTCTTCCACGTGCTCTCCAGCGTCTCGCCCCGTTTCGACTTCGCCACTCTCAGCGCCTTCCCGCCTGTGCATTTAATAACTCGTAATTAATTGAATAATCAATTCATTAAAATTGATAATGAAGGTTTGTTTTCGTTGCTGTGTGTAGAAGAAACAGGGCCATGTGTAGAGATTCCACCATGAGTGTGACCTTCAAATCAAGTCAAGAGTCAACGTTTTCAAGCGCGCCTTGTACTCACCATACATGTTTAATTCAAATCAAACAAATTGGAATTATTCCGCCTGATTCAACTAGTTTTTGTTAGGTAGATTATCCATCCACTGCTTGGAAAAATCTCACATTCAACAGTAGATTGAAAAGAACAATTTAGACACGAAATTAATGAGTAAAAGTACCTTCGGCCGTAGATTTGGTCGGTCGCCGATTGTTGCCGAACCTCGCTGACGGCGGAGGTTTCTCGATCTGCGTCTGGAAGAACGACGACACGATCTCGGATGTATCCTGCCTTGCGAGCGGCGCCGGTGGCGGTGGAAGAGGAGCGGTGGTGTAATTTATGATCTTCTCCTCCTTATCCTCTTTGATTCCTCCAATCTGTCTCCCTGCGAACGTCACCGTTTCGTCTGACGAAGTTAGAGTGTTTCTGGACGATCTCTGGTTTTGAGCAAACCTCGCCGACGGGAGCGGCTTCTCGATTTGCGATCGAAAGAACGACGACACGATCTCAGACGTCTCTTGCCGCGCAAGCGGCGCAGGTGGAGGAGACGGCGTCTTCTTCCGCGTGGTTCTCCGCACAATCGGTTCCGGCTCCGCAGATCCATCGTCAACAGTGGCGAGATCGTAATTTCTTGGCTTCGCCTCCACTTCTTCCATAACACGCTCAGCGATCTTAGTCTCTTCCGCTCCAAACGTCGTCGTTTCAAACTCCGTTGCAGCACCGTGATTCTGATCCAAAACCGCGCGGTAAAATAAGTTAAAATCGGCGATCGGCGGATCCACGGGAGGAGAAACCTCCGGAGCGGGAACCGAGAAATCAGAGATAGGCGCCTTTGCGTCATCGAATCTGTACGCCTCAACGGAAACAGCGCTGGAAGCGCGGAAGTGGTCGTCGACGTGGCTGTGGACGTGGCGGAACTCTTCGGAGTCAGCGGCAGGGAAGGCGGCGTGAGGATGTGTGTAGCTGTGGTGGAGGCGGGAGCTAGCAGCGATGGTGATGATGATGCCGTTGATGATGAAATAGAGGTAAGGAGGACGGAGCCAGGAGCGGAAGGAGGTCCAGATCGAAGGAACCTGAGCGGCGGTGAGGTTGAAGATCTGCGGAGTGAGTAAGACAGCGATGAAGACGACGCCAGTGGACATGAGGACGAGCTTCACAGCGTGGATCAGAGCGTTTGAGCTGGTCGTCATTTTTTCCGGGGAGAGAGAGCGTGGTGTGTTTGTTGGTGGTGGGGAGTTGCCAGATGGTTGGTATAAAGTGAAGATGGAAGGAGGGAGTGAATTTATAGTCGCAGGTGGGTGTGGGGCCGGGTGGGGCCGACACGGCATTTGGATAAATTCAATAGGAGCCGTTGGATTAGATATGGAGGTTGAGAGATGGACGGACGGGATGAGAGTATGGGGGGATCGTATATATTAATACACATGTTTGCGGAAATGGGTGGCCGGAGAACCGGAGATGGGGAGGATATTTCGCTTTGATTCATAAAGGCCAAACTACCAGATTGGTATTTAAAACTGACAGTCTTGAATATATGGGTATTTAAAATAACTCCGATGCTAAATTGGTATTTAAAAAGTCACCGACGGACATATAGGTATTTAAAAAACCACCAGCGGACATATATGTATACTTTTTTACCGGATGTTCGGTTTTCGTTCTAAATTTTTAGAGAACGCAATTTAGTAAGCTTGAATTATTTTTGTTGGTAATTAAAAAAAATTAAACTAGCTTGGTTGATAATTAATTTTTAAAAACTCATCAATGTATCTTACAATACATAAAATGATAAAAATAAAGTCTTTTTTTAAAGAACTCATTAATGTATCTAAAAATATATAAAATGATAAAAATGTAGTCTTTTTTATCATTTCGCATATATTGGTATCTTTATTGGTTGAAAGTTAGATTCTCATATATTATTATTTTTTAAAACATATTTTCAAAAATAAAAATTAGTAAGTTAATTACCATAATTAATCCCATATATTTTTATTGGTTGGAATTAGATTTTTAATATACATGGTTTAATGATGATAATTAACTTGTTGAATTTTATTTGTGAAAAACTTAGGTTTTTAAAAATATTAATATGTAAGTATCTAACTTCCAACTAATTAAAATACCAATATGTGAAAACTAATTAAAAAAAGTATGGATTTAATTTTATCTTTTTTATATAACATTTATAGATATATTAATGAGAATTTTTTAAATGAATTTATCAACATAAAAAACTTCCGGCCAAAAAAAATACCTATATGTCCACCGGTGACATTTTAAATACCAATTTGGCACCAGAGTTTTTTAAAATACCCATATGTCCAAAGGTGTCAGTTTTAAATACCAATTTGGTAGTTTATATTTACATAGCCCATGCTTTGAATATATTGGGAAAATAATATATTTTGTGATTAAAGTTGGTGAAATTAGAGCTAATTTTGAAAGCATATGGCATTTTCAGTGATTTGTTGATGCATTTATGACATAAATAGATAAATATTTAATCCTTAGATAAAATAATTTTTAAAATGAGTATATTACCATTCTTTTTTATTATTATAGATTTTTACACAATTTTTAAAAAGATTAATAGCGTTATAATCTCATTTATTATTTTTCTTTTAAATTTTATTAATAATGATAACTAAATATTTAATAATTCTAATAAAATTATGTAACAAGAATTGTACCACCTAAAAATGATACAAAGTATAAATACATTTTCTCCATCTCATAATAATAATTGATGTTTTTAAAACTTTACACAATTTAATTTTAAGAAAGAAAATGAAATAGATATCTATTTTTAGTCAAATAATAAAATATTTATAAATTTAAATGTGATATGATTGTATGATTACAAAATTAGTTAAGTGGTTTTTTTTTGGGGAAATGGAAATTATACATTAAAATTTGCTCATAAATTGTAAAGGCTAAGGTTAAAAATTTCAAAGCAAATATTTGAAGAGAATTAAATATAATGACTTAAAGTTAGAGTTCATATATATAATTACTACCATTTTATAAAAAAAAATTATATCTCTCTTTTTTTTTTTTTTTTTTTTTGCAATTTGCCCTTTGTATCTTCTAGCTAGGACCCACGTAATAGCTCAAAGAAGGTGGAGTATTTGCAATTCATTATGATTTATGGGCTCGTTTCTGGTTATTTAATATAGTTATATATTCACAATCATTTTTCTTGGAGTTTTATTAGAGTTTTAAATATTTTTTTATTTTATAGCACTGAATGGCGCCAATATTTCATGATTTGTTTGGTTGGAATATTTATTTTATCATTATATATGGATAAAAATTATTTGAATGATACATTATTAATTAGTATGTGAACGAAAGTAGGTTGCAAGTTAAGTAGATATTTCCTTATTATTTTTTTACTCCGTACGATATATTTATTTTTATAATTCAAAATTAAGTAGATTAAAAGTCGATTAGTTCCTTTGTCTTATAGATTAGAGAGTTGTTATTTTCTCAGGGTTGGTTGAGATGTTCACTTGCATTTAGTAATTATGAAATGGGGGGACCGAATTTTCTTTTCAAGCTCAGGTAATTAATTCTCCAAGATATGTTTTGTCAAATAATATGCATGATTGTATTGTACATGTAAGAATATTTTTACCCACACATATACACTAATTGTATTATTTCTAAATATTAATTATTAGTTTTTATTTATAAGATTTCTTAGGATTTATGGATTGATATTCAGATATTCTTTTTTCAATATGAGGCTTCTAAACCTATCTTCTTATAACATAGATTAGAAAGTCCATAAAATAGTTTTTCTAACCTATATGCTCCAAGAATATATATAAAAGTCAAGAATTGATTGAGTAAGACTCTAATTATTAATCATTTTAGTCCTTTAAAATAGATTTCTTAGAGTTGATCCGTTGAAACATAGAAAATCTTTTTCAATATCATTTATTAACAAATGTTTTAAGGGCATATATAGATTAGAAAAATCGATATAAAATATATATTGGCAAAGGAGTAGTCTTCTAATCTTTGAAGGTAGACCCGCTATACTATCTTTGATCCAAAATAAATGAGTTTTTAGTAAATGACACTAATTTTAAGAAAATACTTCACTTCTCCAAAGATATCACCAATCAATATATTAAGTCTGCAATCATGGGCTGCTAGAAAGCTTTCTTACGCTGGGAGACTCCAACTTAATTACTAAGTCTGTTTGTGCCAGAATTGCTAATTTCTGGTGCCATGCCCTCGTTCTTCCTAAAGGAGTGCTTGATAAGATCGATGGTATTTGTAAACACTTCTTGTGGAATGGGAATGTTGAAGGGAGAAAGCACCTAGCTTGTTGTGTGGGAGGATGCATGTTACCAAACCATTCAGTGAAGGAGGGTTGGATATTCCTGAGCTAATAGCATGAAATAGATGTGTGATTGCCAAGCTACTTGGGGACCTTGTACTTCAGCAACCGAGCATCTGGTCCCAATGGTGTGAACACAATCATTTGAAGGGTATTGACATTTGGGATCTCCACGTACCCAAAGGTAGATGATACTTGAGTTTGGAAGAGCATTGTAGTGATCAAGGAAAAGTTGAGGGTTTTAGGTTCGGTGGGTGCATCTACTGGCTACTGCTAACCTTGAGTCTCTCCTTATTCAAGATAAGGGTTTGTCATGTTCACACCTCCATGAGTTGTACGTTGCAGGATAAAGGCGATGATGTACATTGGGGTGAGATGATTTGGGGGCGATTGCAATGTAAGAAATGGATCTTTGTTGTGTGGTTGGCTCCTAGAAAACACTTTCCCATGGGGAGGCGGGTAAAGCATTGGAAAGGCGAAGCTGCTGTTAGAGATGTGAATGAGACCAAAGTGTCCCACATCGAAAAGTTGAACATATCAAGCCCTAGTATATGAGTCGGTGGGTTACTCCTTTTACTGCCAATTGGTTTTAGAATGGTACCTCACTCGGCTTGTGTGTTAGGCTACTAGCGCATGTGCGCCCGTGCACACGACCCCCAGTCATCGGTCCGAGTCGGACTTTGATATGATATCAGAGCGGTTAGCCTAACGGCCCGTGTCGATCCTAGTCTGGGTTACCCAGTTGTCCAAGTCTCAACTAGATGATCATTCCTATTTGGACTTGCGGGGGCGTGTTAGAGATGTGAATGAGACCAAAGTGTCCCACATCGAAAAGTTGAACATATCAAGCCCTAGTATATGAGTCGGTGGGCTACTCCTTCTACTGCCAATTGGTTTTAGAATGGAACCCCACTCGGCTTGTGTGTTAGGCTATTAGCGCATGTGCGTCCGTGCACACGACCCCCAGTCATCGGTCCGAGTCGGACTTTGATACAGCGGAGTGCAAATTCTTTGAATTCAATGAGGAGAGTGAAGACCACTTGTGGTTTAGCTGCTTGGTTATTCAAGAAGTTCGGCACATTGCTTTCACCTAGATTGGCATATCCCGACGCGATACAACAATTGGAGAATATGGCTATTATGGTTCTGGAAACTCAGCTTTTCCAGAGGCTAAACTTCTGGCCTTTAAAGCGGTAATTTATTTCACTTGAATATATGGAAACAAATTAGTATTTTGTAACGAGTCTTTTCATCCTAAGGAGTGTGCAACACATATCATTGCTACATATCATTCTCGTACGTCTATCCGCGAAGTGGAAGTGCAAAACACTCGTGGATAGCTTGGAATGTATGGGTAACAATGTGGGTTAAGGGTTGTTAGATTCGGTTGTCTTACAGGATTAGGGTGGTGTAGAGGGGATTGAAAGTCCTCATTTTGGATGTATTGTTGGTGAGTATACAGGGAACCCTTTTGAATATAAGTTTTCCTAGAATAAGATCATTGATTTGATCTTATCTTTTATAAATTGGTTTAACCACACCTTTATATTTACTTGTTCAGGGGTTTATAAGAAATTTTAATGTTAATTTGTGTTTGAATTTCTGGTCGCACAACTGGTAAAAGTTTGTGTCACAAAATAGGGTGGAAATTTGAGTGGGTGGAGGCAATCAAGGCTATTTTAGATTCTAGTCACAAGTACAATGATGAAAGAGATTCCTCTCATTAACACATGCATATGTTTGAACATTACTTTATTCTTTTTTTTTTACTAATTGGATTAAATTGATATTAAAAATAATTTTCATCAGCAGCTTGATTATCTTATAATCATTGCAATTAAGTATATATACAACCTTAGTTTATGGTATTGAAAGTATATACTTATACTACAAGGGATAGCAATATTATAAGATTTATAACCATGTGCATTATTGTGTTTGACATAATACTAATAATATTATACTCCACTATTTGACATATTACTAATAATACTCTCTTCGTATTAAAATAATTGTTGTTTTGTTATTTTAGCATGGTTTTTTTTTTAATTTAAAAACTCTATAAAATATTAATTTTTAAAAATAATTTTATAGACAATTGTATTAAATATAAAATTATTTAAAAAAATTAATATTTTATATAATTTTTATTACATTTAAAAGATGTGTCGAAAGTAAAATAATAAATTTTACGTGACAGATAGAGTGGAGTATTATAATACTAGCATTTTTTTAATTAAACGCAGATCTAGCTAATTCATTAGATTTACTCAAAGTTATGTAGTCTTCCCACAAAACACAAAAGTAGCTCTTTCTTTTTGCCTTTTACGTCCATTAATTGTCAAACAAAATATGGGGAAGAAAAATAACATTGGGAAATCACAACAAATTATAAAATTTCAATGTTATTGTAGTAGGTATAGACCTGTCAAAACGTAACCTGACACGATAACCCAGTCTAGTCAGACTCGTAAAATGTGGGGTTTGACATAAATATTTCAACTTAAAATCCAAAGCAATTCGAACTCATTCAATCCGCAAATTTCTGACTAATAAAAATAAAAATAAATTATAATTTAACCTGTTTGACAGGTCTAGGTACAATCAATTTAAATTTTTTATAAGATTTTTAATATTCAAGCTAGCAAAATTTATGATGTTATTCCAGAAAGAAACAGCATAAAAGAGTCAAACATTGATGATGTTTAAGATAAACACAATCACATATTAAGAGAGTAAAAAAGGGACAATCCAAGTAAAAAAAATAGTGATTGTACACTTGTACATTCAATTTAATCATTCAAAATAGAGTGATCGAGAAGAGCTTTGGTAGAATTTATATATATATATATGAAGATGATTCTTTTTGTAAGCTAGAAATGTCAAACAGTAATTTTGTTAAGGGGATTTTAAAATCAAATCTTACTACATTCGATCCAAAAAGGATGTCGCTTGCTTTTTTAACACGTATTTTAAAAAGCTAAAAATTATATAATATATTAATTTTTTTGTTATTATTTTTTTATAATCTAATACAATACTTATTATCAACAAATATTAAGTTGTAAATTTTTTTTTTAAAAAGCTGATTTTACATCAATTAATATTTCTCTACAATTTAATCTACCTATTCTTAAAAAATTTCCTCTACAACCATAAACAAGATCTACCAAAATAACCTTTTTCATTTTACAACCAAGGTTTAATGTAGAGGGTTTTGCAATAAGATGGGAGGAAGGGAAAAAAAGAGTAAACAAGTGAGCGTTACATACGGGAGGGAGATCTGTAAAGGGATGGGATCCAGAAGCAACGGTCGGTCCCATACGGTGCGGGCCCATACACGTGGGCCCACCCACCCAACCGACCTTTTTATGTACACAGTACAGTATAACTCATTTTCACTTTTCTGACTTCCATTTTTCCTTCCACTTGCTCTTCACTTATTTTATACCCTTTCGGGCCTTTCTAAATTCTAATCAATACTCCCTCAATACATTGCCTTTTAGCATTTTGTACAAGTTTTAATAAAACACCTTTACTTTAAAAAAATACATCATCATTGCACTAACTTTTTCATAAATTTTATTATTTTTTAACACCCACTACACATTTTAACCAATCAAATTATTTTAAAAAGTCAACAACATACAAACCAATACAAATCATTACAACTTTTTATCTAGAAAACCTAAAAGTCCATCTATTATTGGACAAAAATTTACATCTAAAAGTCCATGTATTGTTGGACGGAGGGAGTATAATACTCCTTATTATATTGGAATAATTTATCGTCGTACTCTTTATTATTTTTTATATTCACTTTCACATTCGATTGATCCTTTATTAAACCGAATATTTAAAAAAAAAAATTAGCGTTGAGGAAAGGTGGTTTATGTACATAAAAAAAATATTCAGAAATATGGTAAGAAACTAAAAAATAAAGTCAAAACAATCGATTAGAGAGGTTGCAGTTCGAATCATCTTAGCCTTTGGACGAATTGTATTTTCGAGCATAAAAATAATAAGTTAATGAATTAATTTACATAGATGGATAAATAGATAGGGATTAGGGATAGTAAAAAATTGAAAAGGGACTCTTTTTACTTTTTCATATGTAAAGGCAAAAGCTACGCCCTGACGGGTTGCGGTGGATACTGCCCATCCCATCCCTTTCAATTTTAACCGTAATGTAACGGATAAAAATAAAATACTAAACTTAGCGCTTAAGCCTGTCTTCCCCCCACACACTAAACGGTCTATTTTTGACAACGCATTTTTTATTAATCAATGCCTCAATGGTATGGTGGAGCAGGTTTCCATTTTCAAATCCCTCCTTATCTTCTCCACTTCATTTTCATCTCTCTTCAACATATTTCTTACTATCATTTTGTTAGGACATAGAGTATAAATACTCTTGTATGTGATGAAAGGAGATTCATTCAATACACAAATCATATTCAGTTCTTGATCATATTCTCTCTTTCACATGAGTTTGTTAGGCAACCACCCTTAGAGTCCTAACAATTGGTATCAGTTGCTCTCGATCTTCGGCAATTCTCAACAATGGCAGACGGTACGCGCCTAAAGACCAACAAGAAGATAGATTCTCAACTTCTTCACCTTCAGCAATTCATAACGGCAACAAACGAGCGATTGATGGAGGCTATCCAGAAACAAGATGATCAACAGCAAGCCATTTTGGATCTCAAGAAGTCGACGGATGAGAGGTTGACAGAGTTCCAGATGGAGATCCAATCCCGATTGGATCAGTCGGTGGCACAGATCACGGACTGGATGAAGATTCTGGCTCAGCGGACAACGAATCAAAGCAATCTTGGTGGTGGCGAGGAAAAAACTCCACCAGGTGGCAATCGGGAATTTCATGAGGAGGCAAACACAAACGCTTATAGACCGCCGCCGATGAGAAACGAAGGTAATCTTGCAAATCAGAATCGTTTTCCGAAAATTGATTTTCCACAATTCGACGGCAAGAAGCCGCGCAACTGGGTAAGAAAGTGCGACAAGTACTTCTCGCTAATTGGGGTCCAAGAACACCAAAAAGTGGAGCTTGCGGCTATGTATATGCAGGATAGAGCCGATACTTGGGTGCAGGGATACTTGCTGCAAAGGCGAGGGGTGAGATGGAAGGAATTGAGTGATGCTGTGTGCGTAAGATTTGGAGAAAAACAGGGGGTTGAAATTGTGGAGGAGTTCAACAAACTAAATCAGGAGGATGAATTGGAGGCCTACAACGAGAGGTTTGAAGAACTGCGTGTAGGGATGCTATCCTATAACCCTCACCTCCCAGAAAACTACTTTGTGACAAGCTACATCAGCGGGCTGAAACCGGAACTCAAGCCATTGGTCAAGCTGGGGTGACCAAGGGACCTAGCTGAGAGTTTGGAGCTCGCAAGACTGCATAACGATGCAATACAAGCCTTAGTGAAATTGAGCAAGCCTTCGTGGAAACCAAGTGGGAATTGGAATCAAGAACAGGCTCGCAATGGATCCAGAAGCACAAACGAGATCAAGAGAACCCCAGGCCTTTGTTTTCGATGCGGGGACAAGTATTTTGTGGGACATCGTTGCAAGACTTCAACAGTGAAGTACCTAACATGCCAAGGGATGGACTCTGGAGAGGAAGATGAGCCTTCTGATCATCCAGTAGAGGAGATGGCAGTGACAGAGGACGAGAATGGAAGCTTTGTAAGGGCTCTCACTGGAAATGAAGGGCCGGATACATCCATTATGGTCAAAGGATATGTGGGCAAGAGACTGATAAATGTGTTGATCGATAGTGGATCCACGCATAGCTTTGTCGATCCCCAAATTGCCAAAGAGGCTGGGTTCAAACTGTCGTCGGCAAACTTGATGATTGTAGAGGGTCTGAATAAAGGGAAACTGTTTTGCATACAGGAATGCAAAGATTTCAGATGGGCAATGCAATGAGAAAGTTACTCATTCGACATACGAGCTCTTAAGGTTGGTGAGTTTGAGTTGCTATTGGGGGTTAACTGGATGAAGAACTACAGCCCAGTCCAATTCGATTACAACAAAATCACCATCGCATTCTCTAAAGAGGGAAAGAGAATTGAATTGCAGGGAATCGTGGATCACAACAAGGGCCCCATGGTAAGGCATATCACGGGAAAGGAGCTGCAAGTATTGGTAAAGGACCAGCAACTAGAGCACGCCTTAGAAGTGGTCCAGGCCTTTCAAATGTGTGGGAAAGAGGAGTATGTGATTGCAGAAGTGCAGAAAGTGTTGAATCAGTTTAGTGATGTATTTGAAGAGCCATCTCAGCTACCTCCGGAGAGGGGTTGTGAGCACAGCATACCTCTGAAAACTGGCACACAGGCCATCTGTGCTAAACCATACAGGTATCCCCACACACAAAAAGACGAGATCGAGAAACAGATCAAAGTAATGCTATGAACTGGATTGATTAGACCAAGTCAGAGCCCGTTCGCCTCTCCCACGTTACTAGTAAAGAAAAAAGATGGCACTTGGAGGTTCTGTGTGGATTATCGGAAGCTCAATGAGGCTACAATAAAAGACAAGTTTCCAATCCCCAATATTGAAGAGTTGTTGGATGAATTAAAGGGAGCTGAAGTATTCTCAAAGTTAGACTTGAGAGCAGGGTATCATCAGGTGAGGGTAGCTGAAATGGACATCCCTAAGACAGCATTTAGAACTCACAATGGGCATTATGAGTTCAACGTAATGCCCTTCGGCTTGACAAATGCCCTAACTACGTTTCAATCATTGATGAATGTAGTTTTTGCTGAGTTTTTAAGGAAGCACATGCTAGTGTTCTTTGATGATATCCTTCTCTACAGCTCAAGCTTAAAGGAGCACCTTGACCATCTGAAATCTGTGTTGATTAGTATGAGGAAGCACCAGCTGAATGCTAAACTGTCCAAGTGCAGTTTTGCAGTGTCAAGAGTGGAATACCTTGGCCATATCATTTCTGCAGAAGGGGTTGCAACAGACCCAATAAAAATTGAAGCAGTAATGAACTGGCCAGTGCCCAGGAATGAGAAGGAACTGAGAAGCTTCATGGGATTGGCTGGCTACTACAGGCGATTCATTAGAGGTTTTGGGGTTATTTGTTGTCCAATGACTGAATTGCTGAAAAAGGATAGCTTCAATTGGGGTGTAGACAGTAATAAGGCCTTCCAACAGATCAAGCAATTACTCTCCTCCCCACCAGTGCTTGCTCTTCCCGATTTTTCAATCCAATTTCAGATTGAGACTGATGCTTGTGATGTGGGTATTGGTGCAGTTTTGATGCAACAAGGACAACCATTAGCCTTCATTAGCAAGGCCCTCCATGGTCAGCACCTGCATCTATCCACTTATGAGAAGGAATTACTTGCCATATTATATGCAGTGGATAAATGGGGCCACTATTTGGAACCTTGCCACTTTATAATCATCACAGACCATCAGAGTCTTCGGTATCTGTTGGAACAACAAGTGACTACCCATTTACAAAAGAAAGCCATCAGGAAGCTATTGGGATTGAGTTATTCAATTCAGTACAGAATGGGGAAGCAGAATCCTATGGCTGATGCATTATCAAGGCGAGGAGAATCAGTACAGGAAGCAGAAAAGGGATCATGCAAGGCAATGGTGGTAATCAAGCCAAGCTGGATTCAGGAAGTAGTGGATAGCTATGTGGGGGACTCAGACATAGCCAATTTAGCACCTGCAGCAGCTATTGACCCCAATTCACCCTTCAAATGGCAAGGGGAGATTTTGAGATATAAAGGTAGAATTGTGGTGGGGCAAGGTCAAGAACTGAGAAGCAAAATTACCTTGGCCTTCCATACAGAAGCAATAGGAGGGCATTCAGACATTCGAGCTACCTATCACAGGATAAAGGCTTTGTTTTTTTGGCATAAATTGAAGGAGTTTGTCGAGCAATTTGTCAAGGAGTGTGACATATGTCAAAGGCATAAGCACGAGACTGCTGCCTACCCGGGCTTGCTGCAACCATTGCCTATCCCCGAATCTCCTTGGCATTCGGTTGGGATGGATTTTGTAGAGGGATTACCCAAATCTGGAGGGTTTGATGTAATCCTAGTGGTGGTGGACAGGTTCACCAAATATGCTCACTTCTTACTGCTTAATCATCCCTTCTCAGCAACACAGGTGGCTCATATGTTTATGGACAACATTTACAAACTCCACGGGCTTCCACATGATATTGTCTCGGACAGAGACAAGGTCTTCACCAACCATCTATGGAGGGAGTTCTTTAACAAGCTAGGATCATCTCTCAAGATGTCGACAGCTTACCACCCCCAAACAGATGGGCAAACAGAGCAAGTGAATCAGTGCTTGGAGACATATTTGAGGTGTTTCTCTTCAGCCATGCCGAAGAGATGGGCTCAGTGGATCACACTCGCGGAGTGGTGGTATAACACATCGTATCACACTGCCCTAAAAATGTCACCATTTCAGGCTATTTATGGGTACTCACCACCTCAGTTGGGGCTCTGAGAGGGCAATGTAACAACAGCATCGGTAGCAGACTGGGTACAGGAACGAGAAGTGGCTCTGCAAGCTCTAAAATCAGGGTTACAGGAGGCTCAAGAGCGCATGAATTTTTTTGCAGATGCTAGACGTTCAGAAAGAACTTTGCAAGTAGGTGATATGGTATACTTGAAGCTACAACCGTATAGACAGACATCGCTTGCCTTGAGGAAATGTTTGAAGCTCAGTGCTAAGTTCTATGGACCATTCGAGGTACTTGAGCGGATTGGGGAAACAGCATACAGACTGGCCTTGCCAGCTCCTTCAAGACTCCATCCCGTGTTTCATGTATCACAATTGAAGAAGCGAATTGGGGCCTCTGTTACAGTGCAACAAGCACTCCCAAGCACTGATGATGCAGGGTCTGTCATCATAGCACCAGAAGCAATACTGGACTCCAGGGTTCAACATTTGTCCAATGGTGAGCCGGTGGTGGAATGGCTGGTGAAGTGGGTTAACTTGCCAACAGAAGAGGCGACCGGGGAACCGGCAGGACATGTGTTGCACCAGTTTCCAGATTTTTCTTCACATTAAACCTTGTGGGCAAGGTTTTTCTCTAAAGAGGGGAGTGATGTTAGGACATAGAGTATAAATACTCTTGTATGTGATGAAAGGAGATTCATTCAATACACAAATCATATTCAGTTCTTGATCATATTCTCTCTTTCACATGAGTTTGTTAGGCAACCACCCTTAGAGTCCTAACACATTTATCTTGAATATACCTATCTTATTTCTAAGTTTGTTATACCTATCTTATTTCTAAGTTTGTTAAGACTCATAATCAAGGGTAGTGTATGTGAGTATGTAGGGGTGTTATTCGAGCCGAACGAGCCGAGCTTGACATGTTCAAGCTTGTTCATTTGTTAAACGAGCTCGAGCCGAGCCTAGCCCAAATTTTAAACGAGCTTTCTTTTTTGTTCAAGCTCGGCTTGTTTTAGTAAATGAACGAGCTCGAGCCGAGCTTTAAATACTTTTACTTAGTTATAACATATTAACCTAAAGAAAATTTTAGAAATTCCATATTATTCGAGCTATTCGGGCCTAAATTGAACGAGCCGAGCTTTCAACCGAGCTTCAAATCATGTTGAAGCTCGGCTTGTTTAGGTAAGTGAACGAGCTCGAGTCGAGCTTTTTCGAGCCGATCCCGAGCTGTTCAGCTCATATAACAACCCTATCAGTATGTGTGAATATGGTGCTATTAGTCTAATCTAACCCCCTAAGTCGAGTGAGATTTCATCATAAAATTAAATCAACTTGTAATAGGAAGAGGAATCCCGAATCCATTATCTTAAATACTAACACAGATTATTGCCTCGAGTAATTTATTTTTTTACAAAAAATTAAACTTTTTTTTACTCCCTCCGTCCAACAATACATGGGTTTTTAGAGGTAAATTTTTGTCCAACAATAGATGGACTTTTAGGTTTTCTAGGTAAAAGTTGTAATAATTTGTATTGGTTTGTGTGTTGTTGACTTTTTAAAATAATTTGATTGGTTAAAATATGTAGTGGGTGTTAAAAAATAATAAAATTTATGAAAAAGTTAGTGCAATGATGATGTTTTTTTAAAAGTAAGGTGTTTAATTAAAACTTGTGCAAAATGCTAAAAGGCAATGTATTTTAGGACGGAGGGAGTATAAGGTAAAGATTTGGATGATGTCAGACCCTAGCTACTGGACCGTACCACCCAAGGGCATCCTTGCAGATGAGTATGCGCAGAGCAGGATCAACGAGAAGGTCCCGCGTGGGCGTTGTGTGGATTAGACGCGCGATCCTGTCAGCAATCGAGCTGACCTCCCGGAAGACATGGCCGAATTGCACCCTAGCAAAGTCTTGGAGTAGAAGCAGGGTGTCAGAAATCAACATCTTGATCTCTCATGGGCAGGGTCTCGTAAACAATTGATGACGGTCAGGCTGTCGCTTTCAATCATGATGCTCGGAAGTCGAAACTCCTTTGCCTTGGCGATGCCTCATCTGATCGTCAGAGCCTCCGCAGCTAATGCTGAGATGTGTCCACATTTGAAGCCGCCACACTCGATGATTGCCCCACTGTGGTCCTTAATAATGAAACATGTAGAAGATTCACCCGAAGATAGCTTGGATTCATCGAAATTAGTTTTGAAAGATCTCTCATCTGGTTTGCTCCATCTCAAATCTCTTCTTCTATGTGGTTGAGTTGTCCGAGTTTTTTGGTGGTGGCTTGTGACCTCCTCTTCAAACGTCAATTTAGAGGCAACCCAGTTTTGTATTTGTTGTTCGGTATAATTCTCCATAGTATGGATGGATGTTGTATTGATGTTTTCAAATACTTGACGATTTCTGCTTGTCCATAAGCTCCACCATGTCGTCGCAAGTCTTCCTCGTGGTTGAGTTTAATAAAAATTTCACATACAATGTTTTTGATTGATTTGTTTCTAGTGTCAATTTCTCGAATCACTTTTTCAATGTTTGGGTCAATTTTGTGAATTAGTTGTAGGGTGTTGTGGCAAAACTAAACTATATATATATGTTGAATAGGTATAAATTATCATTTTTTTTAATAAAATACTAAAACGTTGTAAAAGATGTTAAAAGATGATTATAGAAATTCAAGCCTTGTATAAAAGTCAATAGGCCTCTTCCTAATATTTACTGGTTTTAAGATGGAAATCCACTGATTTTTAAGTTTTTTGTGTGCTCGACTTGATTAGCGAATGGTGGTTTGACGTGTGGACCCACACACGTCATACAACCCATCGAAATTTAACAAACTCACTAGCCTTGTTGGTAAAGAAAATGTAATTTTTTTTAATAACAAAGTTAAATAAATAGTAATTGCAAAAAGGTCTTAAGTTAAAATATTTTATTTTAAATTTTTTATAACTAAATTAAAAGACTAAATAATTTTTTTGCCTATCCATTTTCTAATTACAAAGCTAAATAATATTTTCCGTTCCCTGGGATTGGCAATGAATATTGATTTGCCATTGTATAGTACTACACTTGTTTTAATTCAAATTTTCGATGTGAAACTCATTTTGTTTTATTTCTTCACATCTCTTTAAACACAATATCCACTTTCAATTGTATTTAATTTACTATTTCATTTTAATATATATGTTTCTAAGAGTTGAATCTTGACCGCATGTAAAACAAAAAAACTACGCAATTAGGTACATATATGAGTTAAATTAAGATTAAATAAGGGTCATTAGCAATATACATTATGTTTTGTTGAAGGTAGGAATAATTATCGATCGATCTGTCATAGTAATATTTAATCAACCATCATAAAGTAATTGTAGATCCACAAAAACAAACATGGCGATAATCAAGTAGGAGAGACAACAAAGTCAATATATGATGCAGATAAGTGACCACATGGCAATAAACGGGTACCTTCATTTTATATATATGGTCAACGCACACTCCCTAGTTGACCCAACTCCTCTTTAAATGAATACTTCCCAAAATTATCCCAACTTTAATTGCTGATTAATTGAATAATTAAGCTATATATATTTACCTAGCCCGGATTACCCGTTACACTTTTTTATTTTACACTTCCTATTATACTTCTTAAATTGATCTGAATTATTAAATTATGATGATACGACATCTTAGGTTTAAGTTTATATATAAATCCCAAGTGATTAACCCGTAAAAAAAATTATTTTGTGTTTATATTATTGTACATTAATGTTTTAGCTTATTAGGGTTTATACATCTAGTCTTAGGGTATCTTTTTATAAGAGGTTAAAACATTATAAAAATATACATTAAAACATCATTTTTTTAACGTGTGCTTTAATTAGCTTCTAGGATTTATATATTTAAATTTAGATTATTATTTTCTCAATTTTATTTATAATTCATATCATATCTTATATAACACGAAATGTAATACAAAAAGTGTAACAAAGGATCTCACATAGACTCCAGATCTAGTTAGAGGAAGGAAGAAGAAGGAGTTCCATCCCTGTTTCGGTGAAGTTCCTCTTCTCCGGTGGCTCTCCGTTGACGATCTGATTAGTTCTTCAGATCTATGGAGTTTCCTTCCTTAATTATTTTTCCTTCTACTTTGTTTATTGTATCGATCTGTGTTTCATGGATCTTTGTTTCTTGCTTTGGATTTGTCGTGACAAAGTCGTTTGACAGTCTGTTTTATAACCAGTTTTTACCTTAGTGGATTTTTTTGACCTCGGGCCACTCGACTGAAGCTCTGTCCACGTAAAATCGCTTATTGAATTGTTTGGTTTATTTTGTTGTTCTTCTTTTAACCATCATGATCTTTACTTTTGATATGATCGAGAAGTCGAACTTCTCGATCGACTTGTATAGAATCACAATTCAAGACAATTTTAAATCCAAGTAAACTAGTTATATATTTTCATGCAACCTAACGATATATGACTTGGACCTAGATGACGATGACAAAGTCAGCAATAACACATCGTTTAAAAAACAAACTAATTGTATCTGTTAAATTACGGTGGGTAATATACGACGTGGAGGGGTCACGTACGCCCAAGCGCATCACGCGCACCAACCAAGCCGTTCCATCCTAAAATCAATTGGTGTTAGGTGGGGTAGCCCACCGGCTTATATGCAAGGTGGCACTTGACTGGCAAGCATGTTAAATTACGGTGGGTAATATACGACGTGGGGAGGTCACGCACGTCCAAGCGCATCACGCGCACCAACCAAGCCGAGCACACAAGCCGAGTGGGGTTCCATCCTAAAACCAATTGGTGTTAGGTGGAGTAGCCCACCGGCTTATATGCAAGGCTTGGATTCAATTTTTAATCAATGTGGGATCCTTATCCCACAATTCAACTTATATTCTCAACAGTATCGCCATCATATTAATTAATTAGTTAGTCCATTAATCATATGATTTGTATATGATTTAAAATATGACATTTAAACAATTAATAATTTTCAAAAAAAATATTATTATTATTATAATTATATACCATCATTTATTACTCTATTTTTTCACTTATTAAAAATTACAACTAATTACCTGCTAATATTTATAAAAATAGTTGTGTACGTTTAAAATAAACATCAAAACATTTAAAATAAAATATTTATTAATTAATAAAAATTATAACTTAAAATACGTGTGATCAAAGCATACGTGTGGTTGCTTTTTTGGTAATGTGAAATTAATTTATCAAGAAATTAATGAATACGTGCCTATTCTGGGTACAATATATAAATTAATTATAGTATGTACGTACGTACGTTACGCAAATTATAGAGGGCAAGTAGAAATATGTGGCGTATGTATTAAAATCAATTAAGTTAATTATTGTCAACATTCAATTACTCGATCTAATTGTGTTTTATTTGTCAGCGTATAATGTCAGTACTGCAACATGGTTTTGTTCCATCTAATTCTTCAATTACGGAGTAATTAATTACACAAAAATCAGTATGGTATTATTTTATTTTATTTTATGACGAGGAACCACCTTTGGCGGTAAATTCCGAACACATGATCCAGCCGGCAAGAGCCACGTACCAGGTAAACCGGCTTGCGCCGACCGGCTCGACCCATTGGTAGGAAATAAAGCAAACCTTGGATGGAAATCCCAAAGAAAGGGGTGGATGCAAAGATCGAACCTGGGACCTCCTTCCCACCCCCATCAGTATGATATTATTGATATCTGATCGTACGTGGGGCTGAGTAGCTTAAACCCATGATCCGATCCAATAACTTAACTGGCAACGAGGATCGTCTAGTCCACAATTGTAGTTATACCGGAGTTCAAATTATGTCAATGGCTAAATTAAAAAAATTAATTATTTTCTTAAATAAGTGTTTATATCTTATAATTTATTTTAATGCTTATCGACCAATGAAATTAAAGAAACCATAAAAATGGAATACGGCGTTAGACTAGGTGATTTTCACCGCTTAACTGAAGTTGGTCTAATTTAAAAGCTCGGTATTTATTTTGAGAAAAAATATAAAAAAATAATACCAAGTATCGACCTTACCAAAAATATATAATATCAACTTTAAAATTGACAATTTCATATACAAACTATCGGCCTAATGATTAAACAAAAATAATACAGATGTGTTTTCCGATCCATGAAATTAATTAAGTGGATAAATATATCCAAAATATAGTAATAATCCATTTTAAAATATAAGTTATTTTATTTTTTTAAAACGTTTTTATATGATACAGTATTATTTTTATAAATAATATGTATAAAATAATATAAAAATAATAATTTTTTATCTTTTAAAAAAATGTATGAAAAATAAAATAATTTATACTCCAGGGATTATAATTTTGACTTTCATACATTGTACTATTTGTACATTTGTACGTGTAACGTTTTCTTGTGTGACAAGTGTCAAGCCAATCTTGAACATTTGTACAAAACTACAAATGGCTTATATAAAAGTATTTGTCAAATATCGCCTCTAAAATATATTCTTTAATTTGAATAAATTATTTTCTAACAAATATTTTAATTATAAAATCATCTTATATACGTAATTTTTTCAATTGAACTACCTTTTTCTTGCATTTGTATTATAAAATCATCTTATTTTCGTTAGGTGGCGCGAAATTTCAATATTCAACTCATCTTACTGGTTTAGGTATGAACAATCTTAAAAATGTTATCTTTATTATTATTTTGAATTGGAGCTGATCGTTATGTATTAAATACTCCCGTATGTTCGATATGCATATATGTCATTCATCTATGTGTTATTGACAGGTGGAATGAACATGTATACGTGTGTGGATTTTGTTAAAGATTTTACATCTTATTCCATCAGTAATTATGATTATTTGGAATCCCTTTATTTTAAGATAAATGTCAAAGGTCCCTACCAAAAAAAATAAAATAAATGGTTGATTAGTCAATACTGTAAATAAAGTTAGTGTAAGTCCTATTTAGGGTGGCTCACGGGTGGGGAGCAGGGGGATGGCAGGGGTATCGGATTCGATCCTTATTTCCGTCCTTTTTCTTGGATGAAAATTCACGGGTTTGCCTTGCTCCTTTTCAGTGGGTCAAGCCAGTTGGCGCAAGCCGATTTACCTGTTGCGTGGCTCTTGCCGGTTGGATCACGTGCCCGAGATTTACCACCAAAGGTGGGTTCCTCCTCAAAAAAAAAAAAAAAAAAAAAAAAGTTAATGTAAGTCCTATTTAGGGTACGTTACTGTTTTTAACGGAAGTATATACGAGTATGGCAAGTTTTCACGTAAGTTGTGTGAAACGAATTTTTAAAAGATATATTTATTTTATTGATGAAAACCTAAATATACGAGTACACTTTGTAGCATTAGCTATTGACCGTTAACATAAAAAAATAACACACAAGTACACCTAGTATACAAATACTAACCTCCACTTGGACGTACAAAATTCTTCTTCTTCTCTGTGCAACTCGATAAGTAACAACAGTTGCGGATCCTGAAGCGTTTAGTTGAGGGGGCGAAAAATTAATCTTTAATTTTTTTCCGAAAAAATCATCAATATTTAAAGTTTTCGGGTTTAATTATAGTATTAAGTTATAAATTTTAACAAATGATGAGTACGATAGAAGTGTATTAATTTGGTAAATGATATGAAAAATAATTTATATCGCTTTAGTCTTGAAACGTTTATAACTTTTTACTCAGTTATCGGATTTGAGCTTATAATATATCAAATCGAAGCTATCGACGATAGGAATATGTATATTAAATTTTATTTTTGATTGGGGGGAGGCGACTGCCATCCCCGATCCTTTAAAGCATCCGCCCCTGAGTAACAAGCTCGTCTAGTGAACTGTACAAATGTTATATCCTAGGATTTTTCAATATAATATTTTTTAACTTAGATCGTATATAGGTTATAACATTTAGAACGCACGCACGCGCGCACAAAACTAAAAAAAATAGGAATTCTATGTTTGCATGAAAAATATACGTATTAAAAAAATTATTTTGATAAAAGATTTTCCCAATACTCCGTAGTTTATTTCTTTTCAATTGAGTTTTAGGTTGAAAATGATAAAAGGGTATAAATTTTGCATTGAAAAAGGACGGTCAAATGAATAAACGAGTAAGTTTAATGATAATTTGTGAAAAATCAGTCTCAAGACTCTCAACCATTAACTATTTTCAGATAAAAAAAAGTAAATGGTTTTCCTAACCTAGCCATAAAAATCTTGATTTAGAAAGACTTTCTAAAACTTAATCACTTTATTTTTTAAAAATCGCTTTATTAAGATTGATGTGCTTTTTTAATAGATAATTTTTCATAATCAAGAATTTTAAACTATACCCCTATAGTATACTATATCCGTCCGATAATACACGAGTTTGTAGAAATTTGCACAAATTTTAATAAAATACTTCACTTTTTAAAAAAATCATCAATGCACTAACTTTTTCATAAATTTTATAGTATTTTTTTGTCATGACCCAAAGGTCGGAGAGTAAGGCTTAAGCCTTTAATAGAGATTTGAGGAAGGGAGAAGAAGAAAGAGTGCAGAGAGGGAGAGAGAAGTAGGAGATAGGAAGAAGATGTTCTGCAATTTCATTGATAAGTTTTACAATACCATTTGTGGGTATTTATAACCCCAAGGCCCAACTTTCTAATAATTACATTTAATATCCCTAATATACTAATTCCTAACATTTTTAACACCCACTACACAATTTAATCAATCAAATTCTTTTAAAAAATAAAAAGCACATAAATTAATACAAAACATTACAACAATCTTCCACCTTACAAAAACATACAAACTCATCTATTAATTATCGGACGGAAACTCACCTCTAAAAATATAGATATTATTAGACGGAGGGGGTATGTAATATGATCGAACTACACATAATTCTAATCCTAATAATTTTTTTAAAAATAAAATAAAATTAAATGAAACTATTTTATACCTTAACCATTACATTTGAATTGACGAGTTAATTTTTTTTATAAAATTTGATAAAGTTGAAAAATCACCTTCATATGATGAAGCTGTTCAACTCTTAGGAAAGGTTAAGAACTACAGTAAAAAAGTTGCGGAGAAGGGTAGTGTTGGTGGGCCCGGCCCAATAAAAATGTAACAAGTATGAGCTGCAGTTAATTACAGTTAGGGGCATTAAGCAGACCAGATTAGGTTTAATCAAATTGACGTTTAATCTGCCATCTAATCTAATCTAAATCTAAGGCCTTGTTTGATGGGTTAGTGTTTGTAAGCCACTTATTTTGATCGATAACGGCAGTGGCATGTTCCGAGATCCGCCTTCGCCCCTAGGCCGCCTTTTTTGTTAGCAAAATACAATTTTAATCACTAATTTAAATGCCAAACATGCATTATCTCAGGAGTTTCGAATATTTTTTTTAGAGACATAGAATCGATTGTAAATGGGAAGGCGAAATAGCGATTTAGTTCAACTGATCAAGCTGGACTATTAAAAATAAAATTCCATCAAACACGCCTTAATTAAGTCATCATGAATGATTCCAGTTTTTAGGGTTTTTTACATCGATAATGGATTGAACAATTTCTGCGTAACCTCTATTATTTTTAGGTAATTATTTCTGTGTAACCTATATTTTTTTTAACCAGAAAAATTTTGGTTGACAAGAAGACTCTACGCCTAACCAAGTGCATTCCAATGGATTAGAACACGAAAAATACGTATCATTTGGAGGTATCGATATCTATGTAATAGTCCGTATGGTATAGTGTCTCCATATCTATGTAGTACATGATTAATATAGTTGAAGTGTCAGTAGTAGATGGAGTGCATTGCATCTGCATATTTCATCTATGGGAATGGGATCGATCGGATGATGGATCTCGCTATCATATATATCCTTTATTATTATCTTCTCTATTGTTTATCAACTATTAAATATTTCTTCAATTGGAACGGTAGTTTGAATTTCTGTAACAACTAACCACCACACTTATTTAATTAATAATAATAAAGAATCAATAAAATTAACGCAAAATTGATGGGAGGGAAGGTTCCCAAGGATATGGTCTGTGCCCTGTGGGGGTAAGTGGATCATGTTGATAAATTAAAGCTTAATTATTTTGCAATATACTTTATAAAAATCTTAAACTATAACTTTTTTGAAAAACCAATTTTCTATTAACATTGTTTACAATATCAATATGTAAGGGGAAAATACTTACAAAACATATCATCTTCTTTCCAAAATATATGGACTTTTACTAATCTATACATGTTTTAATAAAACACTTTATTTAAAAAAAATATTATCATTTCGATCACTATTTTTTTTTTTATACATTTTACTATTTTTTAATATCAACTACACATTTTAACCAATCTAAATATTTTAAAAAGTCAATAATACATAAATCTATAAAAATTATTACTAGTATAGTATATAATCCCTTACCTAGAAAATATAAAAATATATCTATTTTAAAATAAAAAAATTACCACCTACAAAACTACCCCGTATCTATTTTTTCCCTCTCAAAGTATAATTTTTTATTTTTTGAGATAATTAATTGAAGCTATATCAAATTTGTTGTTAAAAAGAAGTGTGTACACATTGATGTACAGTCAACGCTAGGTGGGCCCATATTTTATGTCGTTTAGCAAAACAGTTAAACGGAGGTTGGACCTACCTATGGGAATATATTAGATGATACACATCTTATTCATAGCATTTTATACAATGCACATTCACATTTCTGTAGAAGGGTAGATCTGTCATTTCACACCAAAACAAAATCTCCCTCTCTTGTTCAAATAGCTGTTGGCGCCATCTATTAGAGTGGCTTGATCAGTTGTAACAAACTGATCGAGATGCAGAGAGCTTGAGCTCTTCTCTCTCGATCAATACAGCTTGAAGTTTTCTTAGTTTCTCAATTGTTCAAATGGTATCAGAGCAGAGTTAGATCCAACGTTACTTGCTGTGATTTTGTAAGTGATTTTACTGGATTGAATTTGGTGTTCTTGGATCTCGCCATATCGCTTTTGTTAATTGCGATTGCCATGGCTGGAAGAGGATCGACACCACCTAATGGACAAAGCTTTGCTGATGTCGTTAATGGAGCTGGAAGAGGAACGTTTGTTAGCGTCACACCGCCGGCGCCTGGAGCTACGAATAGAGGTGTTAATGGCGGATTCTATGGAGGACTGCAATTTGGGGATCTAACACAAGGTATGAATGCTGTGCACTACAATCCTCTATTTCTATCAAATTCGGATCATCCAGGCGCTCAATTGGTGTCGACGATGTTCAATGGTTCCAATTTCATAAGTTGGAGCCGCGCTGTACGAATGGCATTAGGAGCCAAGGCAAAATTGGGGTTTATCACAGGTAGCTGTGTCAAACCTCCTCTGGAAAGCGAAGATTATGTTAAGTGGGAGCGGGCCGACTATATGGTTAGATGCTGGCTCGTCAATTCAATGACTAATGATGTGTCCGAGACGCTCATGTATGTTGAATCCGCAAGAGAGCTGTGGGATGAAATCAGGGAGCGTTTTTACGAGTCTAATGATCCACTGATCTATCAATTGCGTAGAGATTTAGGCAACATCAGGCAAGAAAACCTATCTGTTGGTGCCTACTATGGGAAAATTAAGAAAGTATGGGACGAATTGCAACTACTGGATGCAATTCCTGGATGCAGTTGTGGAGGAATCAGTGGATGTAGCTGTGGCTTGCTGAAAAAAATCATTGAGAGGGAGGAAAAGGCAAAAATAATGCAATTCCTGATGGGGTTGAATGATGTTTACGAGCCTATGCGTAGCAATATCTTATCCAAGGATCCTATGCCTGGTCTCCTTAAGGTGTTTCAAATGGCTGTACAGTTAGAAAGATCCAAGGGAGTTACTTCTGCTCTCCCTACTGATGTGAATGCCATGGCTGTTGGCAAGGTACACCAGTCTGAGATGGAAGCTAATGCTGTGAATCGATATGCTGCTAATAGGCAAACTGATAATAGATAGTTGGACAATAGATTTGCAGATCAGAGTAGATACGAACAGGCCAAAAGAGAGTTCAAGAAGGCTAAGTTGGAGCGGCTGTGCTCCTATTGTGGTGAAAGAGGGCACACAAAGGATACCTGTTTCAAGCTAGTAGGCTATCCTGAGTGGTTCAGAGGCCCTAAGGAGGAAGATAAGGGAAGACAAACTGGGAATATGGCTGCTCAGTTTGAGACACCTCAGCATGACAGTCCTCTTGATCAAGCTCATCAAGAGATGAATCCAGATCCGGCTATGGTAAATGCCATATATAATGAGGTGGTAAGAATGATGAAGGGCAAATCACACATGGATCATTCTGAGAGCTCAGTTAACCAGGCTTTTGTTCACTTTGCAGGTACTTTGAGTACCTCCTTTCTTATTGGTACTAATAAGACTGACAGTAGCACTTGGATAGTTGATTCTGGTGCTACAGATCACATAGCATTTGATACTACTATATTTTCTGAAATTGTTCCATTACACAATGCTGTCTCTTTGGGGCTACCTGATGGTTCTCATATTTCTGTGACCTCTCATGGGACAGTCATGTTACAGTCCAGGCTTATGTTGAAAAATGTTCTTTATGTACCTCAGTTTCAACACAACTTGTTATCTGTTTCTAAAGCCCTTGGTGATCAGAAATTAGTTTTCAGCTTTGATGATAAGCACTGTTGGTTACAGGACCCTATAACTAAAGAGGTTGTCACTAGAGGATGGGAGAATGCTGGCTTATACAGGATACAGAAGCAGATGAGTACCTGTCAGTATGCTCAGCCTCACTTCAATGGTAATTCTAGTTGTAATAAAGTTGACAATGTTCATATTCTTCATGCCAGATTGGGACATATGTCACTCTCCAAAATGAGACACTTAGATTTTTGTAAAACTGAGAATGTATCTCAGCTTGATTGTGATGCTTGCAACATGACTAAAATTCATAGACTCAAGTTTGATAGGAGTGAATCTATGGCAGATCATCCTTTTCAGTTGGTACACATGGATTTGTGGGGTCCATACAAGACTCTATCCATTTGTGGTGCCAAGTATTTTCTCACTATTCTGGATGATTGCTCAAGAACTACTTGGACCTATCTTCTTCAAGACAAGTTGCTTGTCTTAAGATGTGTTTCCAACTTCCTGAAATTGGTTGAGACACAGTTTATGTCGTCTGTCAAGTGTATTAGGACAGACAATGGTACAGAATTTACTCAGAAAGGATGTGTTGAGTTGTTTAGTAACCTTGGAATTATACATCAGAAATCTGCTCCTGGGGTTCATGAGCAGAATGGGAGAGTGGAAAGAAAACATAGGCACTTAGTTGAAACTGCTAGAGCCATTAGAGTTTTTGTTGGTCTTCCCATCAAATTTTGGGGTGATTGTTTGTTAAGTGCCACATACCTGATTAACAAAATGCCATCTGCTGTCCTTAAATGGAAGTCTCCTTTTGAGGTTCTATTTCATCAAGCTCCTGCTTATGATCAGCTCAGAGTTGTTGGCTGCTTGTGCTATGCATTTCAGCCTAATGATCATAGGGACAAACTTAGTAGTGTGGGTAGAAGATGTATATTTCTGGGATACCCACCAGGACAAAAAGCTTATAAGCTTTATGATCTAGACAGGCAGTGCATTATCATCAGTAGACATGTGAAATTTGTGGAATCTGTCCTTCCATTTAGAAATTGCTCCCAGTCTCAGGCTCCTATAGTGCCTGCTTTCCCATCTATTACCCTAGATGATTTCCCTGAAGCTGATCCCATCACTGCCCCTCACATACATCCTACTGAAGGGCAATCACCTGTGAGTGATAATCATGTTTCTGATCAGTCAATTGAAGTGGCTCCTGATAGTGCTAATTCACTATCCTCTCAGAATTCTGTTGCTCCTGATATTCACATGGCCAGTCCTCCTATTCTTCCTAAAAGGACTGTCAGGCCTCCTCCTCATCTTCAGGACTATGTTTGCTCAGGATTGCCATCTAGAAGCTGTAACTCAGATGAATCCATGTCCCAATCCTTTGCTGTCTTTTCCACCAACAACTTAGCTCACTTATCCCCAGCCTACATTGAGTCATTTGTGAACATGTGTGCTTCCTTTGAACCAAACAGCTATGCTCAAGCCAAGGAGGTGGCCCATTGGGAACTGGCAATGAAAAATGAACTCACTGCATTAGAGAGCAACCACACATGGTCTCTCCTTCCTCTCCCTGATGGGAAGAAAGCCATTGGGTCAAAGTGGATCTACAAAATCAAGTATAGACCTGATGGATCCATAGAAAGATATAAAGCCAGGTTAGTTGCAAAAGGGTTTAACCAAGTCAAAGACAAAGATTACAAACAAACCTTTTCTCCTGTGGCAAAACTATCAACTGTGAGAATCATCCTAGCTTTGGCTGCTGTCAGGGGTTGGGTGCTCCATCAACTTGATGTTAACAATGCATTCTTACATGGCTATTTGGAAGAGGAAGTGTACATGACCCCACCTTTGGGCTATGAGGTTCAGAAATGGTTGGTGTGCAAGCTGAACAGATCTCTTTATGGACTCAAGCAAGCTAGTAGACAATGGAACCATGAACTCACTAAGTTTCTTACCAGTCTAGGATTTACTCAGTCTAAACATGACTACTCCCTCTTTGTGAAATCTCAGGGTTCCTCTATGACAGTTGCCCTTGTTTATGTAGATGACATGTTACTTTTAGGCAACTCTTCTCAGGAAATCAGTGCTACTAAGCAAGCTCTTCACACAGCCTTTACCATCAAGGATTTGGGCATTGCTAGATATTTCTTAGGCATGGAAATATCGAGATCATCATCTGGCATCCTTCTCAACCAAAGAAAATACATCCTTGACATTTTGAAGGATGCTCACATGGAAGGGTGCAAGCCTGCATCTTTTCCTATGCAACATGGTACAAAGCTCTCAGCTTCTGATGGTGAGCCTATGGACAATCCTGAGTGTTACAGAAGGATCATTGGTAGGCTCCTCTACCTCACTCTTACAAGGCCAGACATATCTTACTCTGTCCAGCAGTTAAGTCAGTACCTCCAAAACCCTCTTAAACCTCACTGGAATGCAGCCCTGTACTTATTGAGATACCTTAAGGGAAGTTTCAATCTTGCCCTGTCATACCCCTCTACATCTTCCCTCAATCCAGTAGCATACAGTGATGCTGATTGGGGAAATTGTCGTGACACTGGCAGATCTCTAACTGGGTTTTGTGTTTTTCTGGGATCAGCTTTGGTATCCTGGAAAACTAAGAAGCAAAAGGTTGTATCGAAGTCTTCTACTGAGAATGAGTATAGGAGTATGTCAGCTGCTGCTAGTGAGCTAGTTTGGCTTCATGGTTTGCTTTCAGATTTAAAAATTCATGTCCAGCTTCCCATCACACTGAACTGTGACAATAAATCTGCCCAGGAACTAGCTGCTAATCCTATATTTCATGAGAGAACTAAGCATGTCCGCATAGATAGCCATTTTATCAGGGAAATGGTTCAAGCAAACTTCATCCACACAGCACATGTTTCCTCTGCTTTGCAAATTGCTGATGTGCTCACTAAAGCCTTAGGAGCTTCTCAGCACCAGTTCCTTACTTCCAAGCTTGGCCTAGTATTACCCATAGCTAGTCAAGCTTGAGGGGGGTATATGGGAATATATTAGATGATACACATCTTATTCATAGCATTTTATACAATGCACATTCACATTTCTGTAGAAGGGTAGATCTGTCATTTCACACCAAAACAGAATCTCCCTCTCTTGTTCAAATAGCTGTTGGCGCCATCTGTTAGAGTGGCTTGATCAGTTGTAACAAACTGAGATGCAGAGAGCTTGAGCTCTTCTCTCTCGATCAATACAGCTTGAAGTTTTCTTAGTTTCTCAATTGTTCAAACTACCTTTACACAAAATGTGATACATCGATCGCTCTCGTCATTAGTCGCTAACTATACTTCATTATCCCAAAAATTCTCGAATCTTTTTAAATAATATTCGGTAACATATATATGTGCCACATCCATAATCACTAGGTTTTCTTCAAACTTATGATAAATCAGTAGTTTTGATTGAATTATAACATTAAGGAGAGATGTTTGATATTGTAAGTATGTGAAAGGTGGAGTTTATTTTAAATCTGAGTGTTTGATGATTGTAAGATTTGTAAATAGATATTGGATTTAAAATGTCAAAAATATTCTTATTTTTGGGAGTTGACTTGCTTTACTCGGTACAATGGGGTGGGGAAAAAGTTGAATTCTACGGCAAAAAAAGTTCCAAGGTTAAATTTTTATCAAATTTAACCCTCCAAAACCTCCACTTTCCCCTCCTCCTTCCATGTCAAACCTCTTCCCAAATACAACAAGCACTATTTTTTTAACCTCGAAAACCCCCCCAAAAAGATGTTGCAATCACAGTTGGTTAATTAATTAATGTGGTTTTTTTTAAAAAAAAATTGTTATTTCAGTCAGCGAAGATTATGGGTCAATTTGGTAACATGAAGAGATAGCTAAACCTGATAAATTATTTGTGTTAAGTATTAAATTAAATTATTCATAAGTTAGTATGTTGTTTGGTAACATGATATAAACTAACTTATGACTTATGAGAGAATAGAAAAATAATAGATTTGTTAATAGATGAAAAAGGAAAAAATATGAAAAGTTAGAGGTGGAGTTGTTCAAAATCTAATTCTATTTTTTTTAATCTCATTTAAAACTATATAATATTAAAATTAAAAATTTTAAAAAACAATTTCGATTATTAAAACAGAGCCTAGCTATATGGGAATGGAAATAAATTATTTTTGAGATGGCATGAATGTTTTGGAAAGCCAGTTATTTTTTTTAAAATGAAACCCTAATGTTACTAAACAAAATAATCTAAAACGGTTGGTTGCCGCTTATAATTACAAGTATACTTCCTCCGTTCAAAATATAAGTTTTTATGCTTAAATTTTTGTTTGAATAAGTATTTTCTAGGTATTGGAATAAGATTATTATTTTTTAACTTTTTCTCAAGTTTTATTGATCATAAGAGTTGTGAATAATTAATGAGAGGTATAAATGTAATATATTTATGATTTTCTTAATTTGAATACAAATATCTTAAAAAGACTTATATTTTTTAATATAATGATAAAATATTATGTTTATTTTAAGAATTTTAAAAAAAGTTTATATACTCTTCGGTGCGAATCTTCATATGGAAAGAGTGATAGATAATTTCCAAGTGGTAGACTAATTGTGTACAAATGAAGCTTAAGGAGGAGGGTGTGACTGTGAGTGCATAAAGAGTGGCAGTTAGGATTCAGTTACGGACGGCGGGAGGAAGACAGGATTAACTACCTTTGTCAAATTTGGAACTTTGGGGTCTTTCACATGCATGATCCAAACAAGTCTCCTTCAATTACCGACCATATCCCACTTCTCTAAGTCTCTTCCACGTGTCTACTGTTCATTGGCTGATAGAGGTGGTTAGTGACGGAACTATAAATTTATCGAAGAGGAGGTGGAGTTTTGTATAAATTGTTGATGCAATATTTGAGAGATTTTTCTATAGTTTGGTGAATCAAAACTATGATATTTTAGATTAAACAATGATATTTTTGTTTAAGACAATGTTTTTTTTTTACTTCAAAATACAATGTTTTTTTGTTCAAACTGTTGGTTTTTAAATTTAAAACTGTGTCAGTAGTTGTTATATGTTTTTTCTCTTTAAACAAGAAAAACGATGTCGTTTTAATCTCTAACAACATTATTTTCGTCTAAAATATATCGTTTGAAACTTATAAAGTTAATATGTAACTTGTAGTTTTCTTAGCATGCAATAATGTGTAACAAGATCATGACACACAAATTCAAACTTGCATAATTTCTTATATAATTATCAAATTTAGTAATATAAACTCTTGTTTCGAAGCTCTTGGGTTGAATTATCTTACCAAAACATCAAATTAAGTAAAGTATAAAAACATCGTGATTTAGTAAAAGACATTTGAAATAGTTACTTTGTGTTTAACTTCAAACGTTCATAATTTTTTATTCGGCTATCGGATTGAGGCTTATAATATATCAAAACAAAGTTGTCAACAAGTAGAACAAATACAGGTGATTCATCGGATGAAAGAGGGGTGAATGCTCCCCCTTGCCCCCTAGCTCCGCCTATGGAGGTGGCAATTGTTCAAAGCAGGGTAAGAGGGTCGAGGTATGCACACCCTTTTCTCGACTACGTTGAGAGGTTCGACCGACCAAAAAAAAAAGCCAAAGAGGTTTAAACTTGTGACCTCGATCATCTCTATGAATTACTAAGCTAAGCAAACATTAATCATGCAACCCAAAAATCCACATAAGTGCAAAATACTAGTGAAGAGTAACATAAAAGCATCATCATTCTCAACTATGTAAATCATTCAATCTACTTGATCCCTAATACTAAAAACAAGATAGTTAAGAAGCTATCAAAAACGGATAAAATATTGTGCATTATAACTCATAATGAACGGACATCCAAACAAACTCGTAAGACGGTTAAGAAGCTATGAAAGACGGATAAAATATCTAGTCCAACCAAGCGACACCATTACATTACATGCTTGACATGTAGCAGCCAGATATGATAAGAACAATGGAGTGTCTCAAGTACTCAAACATACATGAAGATCAATTCATATGCAGAAAGAGACCTCAGAAATTACAATATATTCAATACCTGTCTCAGTTTCAGAAGTTGTAGAATCTTCCTTGTGTTGGGGTGCATTCAAACAATGAAAAAAAGCTTAGCCTCTGGTTTAAGATAGAACCCTAGCCTTCTTTCGATTCAGATTCCCTGACTAACCATCCTCAACCCGGATAGGACGCACATACAGATTCATGACAATCTTCCTATGCAACCAGGAAAAACATTTTTAAAATTAATTTGGAGAACTTACAGTGGCTGTTGCTACTGCTGTTTTTCTGTAATCTGCCAGCAGAAATTTGATTTAAGATCCATGTAGCAATTCCTGGGAACATGATCTGTCTGTTTGAATTTAATCTGTTGATTTTGTGTGATTTAGATCCCTCAAAGGTGTGAACTTTGATTGTTTGCCTGGAACAGTGCAATTAGATCAATGATCTAATGGTGAATTTCGTGGTTTCAGCAACAATGTTCTTCACAGCTATTAAATTGAAAATGAAGGTAATTGAGGTAGATATTGACACAAAGTTATCACAAGCCAAATCCATGGCTTTCTTTATTTCCTTGTACCAAATAAATAATGAAGCAGTTTCATACATCCAATTTACTTACACAATCATCAAATTTAAAATGGTTAAACAATGCCCGGAGATCCAACCACAGATCATGTACAATGTGGCTTCAATCAAACGAAAACCGGAGGACGTGTAATAAGCCCTAATTGATCTGCACATAACAGCTACCGTTTCGCTAAAAAGCCCTGCGTAAACAATGAGAAGTCGTAGTCATGGCCAGATACCGGCAACACTGGACGCCCCCACCTGGCTCCTCCAGGCGAGGACGAAGGAGCTGTTGTTGTGCCATTGAGTGATGTAGTTGTAGCTCCATTGTAGTTACTGTAAAACACGCAAAACAAATTGTTCACCTGTTATACATCAACTACCACAGTTTGATTGTAATTTCGTATTGATCAAGGAACTTGCAATGAGCTCAAAGGGACTTTACAAAAGCAATATGTATTTACCTGGATGTTCTATAGGGAGCAAAATTGTTTCCAGTGAAATACGTCGGTTGGAGATTCTGCATCTGCCAAACAGAAAAGAAATCAAGCATAAGTTTCTGCTCTAAAAATGTACACATTTTAGTTAGAAGCGTTTACTCTTTTTCTTAACCACCTGCATGTTTTTAGGTGTCTCTGTCGAATGTAAGTGGACATGAGGAATTTTCTGATTGATCTCCAATCCATTCTGAGATGGGGCTGCAATACCATTGAACTGATCTTTCCGTAGGTTAGCCAGTTGCTTCTCAAACCCAACATGAGGATGCGTAGCAGAAGGCGTGAAACGGGTATCAGCTTGATTAAGCATTGATAGACGCTGATGATGAATAGAATTGGAATGTGGCACAATTTCCTACAATAAAGCCAATGTCAAGACCTTTCCCACTCAAGCAATCCAGCAAAGCGATTCAAGGAGAGGAAATCAACCTTTGAAGACGGGTTCCTTTCCAAAACCTTTGAAGACGGATTCCGTTCGAAAATCTTTGAAGATGGATTCCGTTCCAAAATCTTTGAAGACAGATTCCGTTCCAAAACCTTTGAAGACGGATTCCGTTCCAAAATCTTTGAAGACGGATTCTGTTCCAAAATCTTTGAAGACCGATTCCGTTCCAAAACCTTTGAAGAAGGACTTAGCATAATATCATTCTTCACATGCTTCTGACCTAGAACAGGGTCCTTGGATGCGTCTTTGAAAGAGTTTGTTACCAAGACAAGACCATTCTTCAGAGAGAAACTTCCGGTTATAACCTCAGGACTGATCTTGCTTTCTGTCGGCTTCAGCATAGTTGTTTCCTTCAGTGCTGCTGATGCATCATCCTCAGCTGCAGTTTATTCAGAGTGGGGTAAGATATAATCCAATAAACTCATTTTAGATGAGAACTCAGAAAGTGCCTGATAACGTCACAGAACAGACGACAAAATATTCAACCACAGTATTGTGAAAGTTGGAGGAGAAAACATACATTCAAAATTAACCCATGTGTTTGTGATAGCAGTCTCCAAAGGTTTGAAGTCATCCGCGGAAAGCATTCTGAAGAGTTCAGCAGCGTAATCAACATTAGGAGTATGTGAACTCGCGATAGAGTTAGCACCGCCGTTTACTTTCGTCTCTGGTCTCTGAACAATAGTAAGTGCTTTGTCATAGGAGGCAGCCTGTTCAGCAGGTCAGCAACACACATAAGCGGGTACTGTGCAAATGTAACAGGAACATGAAAAGACAGAAACCAGCAGCATTGAAGCAAGAAATAATCAAGCAATGTTATTTCCTTTTAAAATGGCATCTTTTACACCCCAATTGTATCATTGGATACGAATCATTAGGATTCCAAATATCGCAAATCACCAGTGAATAAGCTCCATCATGCATCACAATTCACAACATAAGTTCAACTTTCAAGCATATTTTTCTAGAAAACCTGTGTGGTGGCACGATGGTAAGGCCATTGGTGTTTTTGGAAAAGAATGAAAAGGGCAGCAATTTGATCATCAACAAATAAACTGAGGAATTCAAATTTAGTTGTGTATTTACCTGCGCAGTAGGGGGGTCAGATCTTGTGTTTACCGGATAAGCCACATCAGAATCAACTGATGTCCGATGATTGCCCGTAGCATCCTGATGTAGATGCTGACTCTTACCAATATCCTTCTGTGGAATACCACTTTTCGGCATTGACCTAGAAGGTGATGCACCTGCCCCTTTATTTACCATAGAGGATGAATCACTGCTAATTCTCTCTCGATACAGATTTTGATTGATCCTATTGTCTAGCCCATCGTGGGAACCAGGTCTAGATTCATGTCGTAAATCCACACTTTCTTTAATCTTGGGGAATGCTCTTCTTTTTCCATCTCTTGGAATCCATTTTTTCTCAACATACCTAAAAAAGTTTGTTTAAAAAATTATAGAAAAACTGACGACAACAACAAAACTCCCAACACTAAACAAAGTCACATGATAAGATACCAGTTTGCTCACAAGTCCATACTTTGCACGAATAAAATTTTCAATCCCAACTCTATCATAATTCGGAGGTAACTCAGCTTCCCAGTATGCATTTGACTTTCCATTCCCCATTTCTGCAAAGATAAATATGAGCTTCACTTCAATATCTAATTTTCCATAAAGGGGCATAAATATCAAACGGATCAGCAAAGTCTTTATTGTTCTAATTAGCTTGCCTTGCATAAACGCAATCTGCTCCGGAAGCCAGGTATCCAGCATGGCAGATCGCACCTGCAACAATATTTATGTTTTAAGAACATTAGCAACTTGCGACTGCGTTAAATCTTCAGAAGATGAACATTCCACATAATGACAGTTACCAATCACAAGCTTCTAAAACACAATTTCGAAAAGAAAGAAGCCAAAACATTAGAAATAGTGGCCTAACATGATATCCTTAGCTCATACCTAATTTGTTCAGTGCTCACACATGTATTATGCAACGAGTGGTTCGAAATGACAGATGTGAAATTCCCTCATTCCCTAATTAGTAACCCAACCTTAAAAATCTCCACCACTAGGCCCACTACTTTCACCATCACAGCCACTATCAAGTATCATCCAATAAACTCATAAGTCCCAACCCCATTGCTAGAATCATGCTTTGTCTCCATACAGCACTAAAAAGAGCCCCATAAAGGCAATTCCAGCACTAACAAAACTCATCCAAGTCATCCACCACCAAATCACTATCTACATATTTTGAAAAATAAAAATCCCACTTAACAGTTCATACAACAATTTAGGAAAGAGATAAGATGCATCAAATATGCTAGTGAAGAAGCAGCTATTCATGCCTAAGAAGTAAGAACAGAAGAAACAGTAACCTTCGATATGTGAACACCAAGGCCTCGATGGATCCCTGAGCACTGTATGCATATAAATATTCCCAAATTCACACTTGCCCATCTTGGAGCTCTACAAAAACCGCAGGAAATCAATCAATACAAAGATGAGCAGAAACCCTAACATTTTAGCACAATACAAGATTACGTACTTGGTTTTGCAATCAGCACACTCCCTATTTTCTGGTAATTTCAAGAGCCTCTCCAATATCTGGATAAAACATAGGAAAAAGAAATAACTTTAAAAATTAAAATCATAGACAAAAGACATCAGTATGATTCATATGCTGTATCAGCAAACACAGGAAAAATTCATTTACTGGGGAACTGTCAAATTCCGGCTTCCAAGAACAAATTCAGCATAACCCAGATTAACAAATATCCCAAATTGAGCATAAACTAGGAGACCCTAACTATTTTCTTCAGAAAGACCAAATCTTGACAAAATAGTAACAAATTTCAGCGAAAAAACAAAGCTGGAATTTCTTAAAAGGAACCCGATTTGCATCAATCAACAAGAAACACGAAACACAGAAATGAAATCAGAGACTGAGAGGGAAACCTTGATGTGCTTGGCTTCTAGGTCCTTAGTAACGGTTGATTTCCTGTTCATGGCGGCTGAGAGAGAGAAAGAATCGGGGGAGTTGCAGTGCAATTGAAAGCTGGAGTGTATAGCAATTCGTGGAATCGTGAAATTAGCTGGGTTTTGATGGAGGGGTTTATACTTTATACTGTATTTGATTAATTATAATTGTGTTGTTGGTGCTAAATTGGAGGGAGAATCTGGAGTGATTGGAGAGAGGATGAAAAAAAAGGAGGGGTTGAAGGTGAATGAAGAGGAAGGAGGGGGTTTTGTGGGTTGTTCATCGGCTGTATCATATCCCCTCCTGCTTTTTTTCTTCTTTTTGTGGCCATTTGAGTAATGATTGGGCCACCTTCACCTCCTTCCTTGTTCAAACTTGGAGGTTGGAGACTTGGGAGTTTGAGGTGGACGTCCTATTTCGATGGTCTCAGCTCTCAAGACTAGTATTTGCTTCGGTCAACGGTAGTACAATTCAGTCTGGGAAATTTAGAGCATCTCCAAGAACCCCCTCTTCATTGAGAATATTGGGATGATTTTTGCTCCAAGATATTCCCTATTATATTTTTCAAGAGCTTTCCCATTATATTCTCTCTAAATTTAAAGCAAACTCTATATTTTTTTGGGGTGAATTCTACAATGAAAAAGCCGTTTGAATTGGGCAAAAAAATATTCAGAATATTTGATTTCTCATTTTCTATTTTGGAGATTGTTTTAGGGAAGCTCTTGGGAATGCTCTTACAAACCACTCGGTCACTCTTTACAATGTTTTCTATTTTTTTTTAATACTCCCACCTTGAATTGGTATATAAAGAGCGGTCATTCCGTCCTTTCCAGTGAGTCATTCCGGAATTAAATGACGTTTTGGGGGCTGGACACATAAATTAAGGAATAAATTAATCTATATGGACTAAAACAGGCCTCTCGCCAATGGAACATTGAGCTCACCCGGTTTCTCACTGCACTGGGATTCACTCAATCTATGGCATACTACAGCTTGTTTGTTAAACTCATTCCACAGGGTCTAATTTTTGCTCTGATCTATGTGGACGACATTATGATAACTGGTGATGATTTGGGAGAAATTGTAGCAACTAAAAATGCTCTCTATAAGGTGTTCACAATCAAAGATTTAGGTGAGGCTCGTTACTTCCTTGGTTTAGAGATTGCCAGGACTAGTGCTGGTACAATGTTGAATCATCGAAAGTACGTCCTCGATATCCTGCAGGACACTGATTTGGTGGATTGCAAGGCATTCCCCTTTCCAATGCCTCGTGGCCTCAAGCTTTCAATCGATTAGGGAGAGGTTCCAGCTGATCCAGGGAAGTACATGCGCCTAGTGGGTAGATTGTTGTTTCTGAATATGACTCAGCCATATATCTCCTTCTCCGTCCAACACCTTAGCCAATTCATGTGTGAGCCTCGTCAACCACACTGGCAAGCAGCTCTTCATGTGGTCAGGTATCTCAAAGGCACTCCAAACTTGAGTTTGTTCTATCCAGCTGATAACACACTGGCTTTGAATGCATTTTGTGATGCGGATTGGGGTGATTGCCTCTACCCTGGACGATCTCTCACAGGGTTTTGTGTATTTCTGGGCACTGCTCTAATATCATGGAAGACTAAAAAGCAATCAATCGTGTCTAAGTCATCCGCTGAGGCTGAGTACATGAGCCTTTCTAAGACCTCAAGTGAACTGGTTTAGCTCGACATTATGCTGGAAGCTTTGACTTGTCACATTCCCAAGCCAATTCCTTTACACTGTGATAACAAGATGGCGATTCACATAGTTGAGAACCCCGTCTTCCATGAGCATACTAAGCACATCCGCCTTGATTGCCACTATATGTTAGAGAGCGATTTCAGGAAGGGTTTCTCCTCCCAGTTTTCATTAAATCCCAACACCAGTTAGATGATGTTTTCACCAAACCTTTAGGAGAGGTGCAGCATCAGTACTTATGTTCCAAGTTAGGCCTAGTCGAGTCTCCTAGTCCAATTTGAGGAGGGAATATAGAGAGTATAGATACACCTGCAAGGGTATTTTGGTAATTGCCTAAAGAGGTCCTAAGTGGCCTATAAATACTGTAATCAGGTGTTGGAAACCAATGTAACAGAACAACCAAAATCAAGAATCGGTTACACAGTTTGTTCCTCCAGAAACTCCTTTCTCTCTCCATTTTCTCTCCATTTTTCTTCCTTTCTTTGATCGATCAAGGTATTGAGCTCAAACTCAATATCTTTCAAAAAAAAAAAAAAGAATTTATTTATACCGGCAACCACAAAACAATGACAAAATATAATTAATTATCTTGTATGCGCTGTCGATGGAGGACGTTGATGATACAATGATTATGATATGTATATAGGATATATATGACAAAGATTCTAATTAAATGTCGACAAATGTGAAGAATTTAAATAATAAAAAAAAAGCTAACTTTTAGACTTTTTAGTTCACCTAGCTATTTTCAAATAAATATGGGATCCACTAAAAATTAGTTAGGTAATTGTAAAATGAGGACGTTACGCTTATATTTGATACAAAAATACAATAACAAGGACCCACTAAAAATGTATATTTGTGATCCTAGCTAAACCACCTGCCCTATTTTCAATTAATATGTATAGGTGATGAATCAACAACAGCGACTTCTTATGCCTAACTTATGTATTGGCTTGCTGTTATGGTAGCATCTGTTATAATGACAGTAATGACTAATCAATTGTTAGTTGAAACTGATTTCTTTTTAAATTATAAAAGAAGTTGTAAATGTGTTTTTTTTAAGAACAAAAATAACTAGTACGATACCCGCGTCATGACGCATTTTTTTAAAATTAAAATATTATATGTAAAAATATTATGAAATATTAATAAATGTTAAGATAAAAATCATAAAAATTTTTATAGCAAATATATCTTATAATTATCTCAGAATTTTTTTTTTAAATCTTATGTAAAGTATAATACACATAAATATAGATATTTTAAATTACTCAGTTATAATAATATCAATATCATTATAACATTGCTTAAATGTGATGTTTCATAATCAAAAGTTATATTCAATGTTTTGAATTAAACCCAATGGTTAGTAAATAAATTTGAGTTAAGCTCAATAGTTATATTAGATTGAATTCAATGTTTTGAATTAAGCCCAATGGTTAGTAAAATTAAAGAAAAAAGAGAATTAAAAGAAAAAGAAGAAAAAAGGAGAATTAAAGAAAATAAAAAAAATGGCAAAAAAATATGATTGGTTAAGACCCCTACATTGACTCTAAGATTGACACATCATTCTAAACTCTTCTAAATTAAGAGTTTATATAGAATCGCAAGAAATAGGAATTACGGAGTATTGTCTTCGTACCGAGCTAATATATAAAGGATGTTGCTATTTACACCACTAAATTTTACACGTTTTTTAATAATGAAGCATAAGTTTTTTTATATATAGAAAAATGCAATTTTGAGATGTAAATAGTACTCCCTCCGATCCAAAAAGATTGTCGTTTGACTTTTTAACACGTAGTTTAAGGAGCTAAAAACTATATAAAATATCAACTTTTTTTAAATTATTTTTTTACAACTTAATATTTGTTGGTAATAAGTATTAGATTATAAAAAAATAAAAAAAAAGTTAATATATTATATAGTTTTTATTAGCTCCTTAAAATACGTGTTAAAAAACCAAACGACAATCTTTTTGGATCGGAGGTAGTACATTTTATGAACGATTGGGATATAGGATAGAAAGACCGTTTTATCAAATGTGAGAACTCTTAAAATAGTCACTTTTAAAACTTCCTAAGATTAGTGTTCCAAAAAACGCTAGACGACACCTAGGCAGTGTCTAGGCGGTCAAGGCGGACGGCTAGAGGTGTCTAGGCCCCTAGCTAGCTCTAGGCAGAAGGGGGCCGCATAGCGTCTAGGCGGGACCTAGGTGGCGCCTAGGCGGGATTTTTAAAACAGTGGCTAAGAATAGAAAATCCTAAAAAAAAAATTTGATCAGAAATTTAGTGGAAAGTTGGTCGGAGAATTGAATGGTGTAAAATGGCTCAATATGAAATATGTATAATTCCCAAGAGTTAGGAGTATTATATTTAGTTCTAATTCTAATAGTTTACGCTTCCAAATTTTTTTTTTTTCTAATAGTTTATATTTGAATTGGTTGTCACATCATCAAAATTGCTTGCAAATTTAAGTTGGATAATATTTTTCTGATGACTATAGACCTAGTTTTTATATCAATCTTTTTTTATTCAAATTTGATAATTCATATTATTTAAAGTGATTATTTATCCTTCAGTTACGAGTTACCTAAAATCCAATCCAAAATAATCTTTAATAAATTTGGTCATTTGGACTATCACATTCTTTTTCTTTCTTTGAGCTACTGGCACAATAAATCAGAAATTAAATATAAAAAGACAATTGCTCACTATCATCAAAAGTCGTTGTAGTATAGTGGTAAGTATTCCCGCCTGTCACGCGGGTGACCCGGGTTCGATCTCCGGCAACGGCGTTTCTTTTTTTATAGGTCATATTTTTGGTTCTTCAAGACGACACTGAGATGATGAGTTACACAGCTTCTGTTTTTCCCTGGCGCGATGGTGGTGATTGTTAAACATTATCTTAGCCTAATTCAAGATCTTGTTATTGCTGAAAGTTTAAGGCAATTAAAAAAAAAGTTGGTATCATGAAATGTGGAAATCAGTTGGGACTTGGGAATCAAACACTCAAGACAATCGTATAGTTCATATGCAGTCTTATCATTCCACAAGATGATTAAAACCACAGAAAACAGTTTCACGTATAGTTCATATGCAGTCTTATCATTCCACAAGATGATTAAAACCACAGAAAACAGTTTCACGTAAGCAAGACTGAGACAAAAGCCCGAGTGCAAAGGCAGTAGGCATACATCTGCATCTGTTTTGATTTCCAACTGTCCATAGCGGAAGCAGCTTCCATGATCACTCAGTCTTCCTCCGCTTGAACTTTTCCTCGACGTCTCCAGTGTAAGGGGCGACATGGTAAGCATACTGCTGGAGGACGGAAAATATGACCATCTCAAAACACACCAAGATGTTTTGGATAGCTGCCTCCAGGTGCTCTACGTCCAACCAGAAATGGTTTGCCCGAATGACCCCGCATTTGACCAAAATTTCCAGTAATATTCCCTGCAGTTGTGTGAGAAGGAGAATTATAAGTGAAATGCCAAATAGCACAAAGCCACAAACTGTCCAGGAGAACGAGAAACTGAAAGTACTGCGTATGTGATCATATTAATGCTACGGCCTGGCAGGAGGCAGCAAATAGCACATGATGAAATTGTGTGCTTTCAGAACTTCGGATTTGTCAAGTGTTTGATCATAGAATGTTTCCTAGTTTCTACTCCTATTCCTAAACTGCTAAACACGAGCACTCACTCAACACAACCCAATGTGCCGAATACTACTACAACAACAACCCAGTGTATCTGCAACGAAGCGGGGTTTGTGGGCCAGGATACATGACCCGCTACCCCGCACTAGTCAAGAGGGTTTCTGATTGATAGAGGCAACACTCTATGCAGATGAAGTTATTGAATAAGGTTTTGGCCCAAGAGAACCATTAAATGTTCTCTACACTCATGCAACAACCATAGAGATTGAATAACCTAAATTCAGCATATAATAATAATCTAGCATCCCTACATTAGGCCCAAGAACTTCCCTAATCCCTACACCTCGTAAATCAAGCTATAGTTCCAGATTTGGTGCAAACTAGATGTATGAAATTCCAAATTTGAGAGTAGGTACAGTAAAACGGTGAGCAAGAAGCTTACCTGCCAAAAGCAGAAGAACACGATCCCTTTAACGCAGAGGAACTTAGTCAGTGGCTTGTGTGGTTGCAGTTCATTGGCAAAAATGTGGTAAAATTGCACCAATGAATACAGAGCAAGTGAAACTGATATGTTGAGGATGATTGTGAAAGTCCAGCTGATCCAAGAATTGTACAGTCCAAAAAGTTGTAGTCCTATCATCAAAACTGAGCATACAGGTCGGACGACTACAAACTGCCATGTCCAGTACTTGAGCAGTTTCAAAGTACGGTGGTCTAGACGAGCAGTGCGGCCCTGCACTTGGTGATCACATTTCATTAACTCTCTAAAGTTACTTGAAAAGGGAACATAACACTGTTTATACTAGATGTGAAAAGAAAGAGCAGAGGCTTCAAAAACATTTACAACATCAAGGAAAAAGTTTCCAACAATCAAGTTTGAATTCTTATAATTTAAAGAATAAGCATAAGCACATGTAGACATATTAACAGTTGCCGGTTCATGTAAAAGACACTACTTGCTCACCATGAACAGACTGATAGGAAATGTATGGTGAAATTCTCTGCCCTTGATTTCATCAGGAACTATGTTTCTCCGGATTGATATGTTCAAGTAACTATACATCAAGGCCATGAATTTAGCAATAACCTGTAAATGTAAAAATCAACAATTCTGAAAATTAGGGCATGGATACACACATATTAGTTGGGAAAAATGACTGAAAAAGTACTCACCAACGCCTCATAACATTCTTTAATTGAATCCAGTAGCATGAAAAATGCTTCACTTCCTTGGATATCCAGCAGACCCACGAATGAGTCAATAGCATATATGGGAGCCATAAGGATGATGATTATTATAGCCTTCTGCTCCTTCGGGTTCTTCCAATAAAAGAGATGTTGCGATAGTAGTTGTACTGTAAAATGCATAGAGAGCAGAGTACAACATCCAGATCCTATAAGAGTAAGTTGCCCACGATCCATCGTTGTTATATCCATTGCTAGACAGAGGAACAGGATAGCGTGTGTCTGCAGTAGTAGTCACCGGTTTTGTTAAGAGTACGAAAATGATTAGTATGATATGCTCATCTGAGTACCTCACCTAGTCCACAATTTCTAAAGCATTTTGTAGGACAGATCAGAGATAAAAATCTAATTTCAGTTTTCACTCCCAGCCAAAAACTAAATTTAAGTTAAATAGGTGCTTTTAAGAGATAAAAATCAATAAAATACTTTGTTGGTAGAAAGTAGAAACCAATTACAGCAATCAGAGTAGTGGAGAAATGGTGTAAAACAATTAGTAGCCTAACTCTCACTCTACAAACCAAATTTGTAAACAATTCAAACAATCATATCACAGCTCAAGCTGATTATGCATATTCTAATAAAACTTGCTTATTATTGATGTACAATGGTTTTCACCGAAACGACGTTGATCCAACCAGTAGCAGGAAGGGCTCAAGGAGAATGGACATGGGGAATGTTATCACAATAACAGAATGCAGAATAGGGATCTAGAACATGAGAAAACATGTTTGAGTTATCCAATTTCATAGAAAAACTCCTATGTTCCAACCAAAATTTCAGATCCCAATTCCCACAAGAAGCAAATTCTCAGTGTTTTAAAGGAAGATGAGTGGATCCAGCAAGACCCTTATATCATCATTGCTGACTCCATGATCCATCTCGGACACCTACAACTCCATACCATTTACTGTGCACATCACCATCAATCTTCAATTTAAACCGGTTAAACAATCACATTCCAAATCCAAAACACCTAAACTCCTAAATCAACTGCAAGGTAAAGTTCTGATCTCTTATCCAAAAGTAACCAAAACAGCCCCTTTTTTTGTTCAAAGGAGACTAATGTTTATTAAAAACAGCTTAATGAACCCCCAATTCTTAAACCTATGCAACAAAATCAGAGAAAGAAGACCAAAACACATAAGCAAAACCCTAATTTGCTCAATTCTCAATTTCTCATCCCTTGACTCAAGCCATTGTAAACACAAGGACAATTGGACGAACCGCAACCAGGATTCAGGTTCGGGAATACAAACCTTATGGGAGTTCCAATCCAGCGGCGGCCGGAGAGTGAAACAGGGTATGAGGAAATTTCCGATCACCGGTGATTGGAGAAGTGGATAAGAATAGCAAGGCTATGAAGTTTTGGCCAATCAAGAGTTGTACATGGAGAGTGAAGAGTAGGAAGAAGAAACGGCCCTCCAGCGATTGAGATTCAGAAACAAGTATACAGCACCAATCAAGAATGTAAATACAAAATAGTAACGAACAGGTAATCTTGTAAATTGAAAGGTCGACAATTACAAAAGGAGAGGAAAACTGCAGAATTATTTGTTAATTCAGAGGCGGCATTCAGCATCTGAAACAGTTTGTTAACCAAATGAATGTAGATTATTTCTCCACAATAAACTGTAAATTCACCATCCCCAACAAAGGAAATCGCAGCGGCGTATCAAATAAAACAAAGATCTGAACGCAGCTCAGGTCAAATCAAATCGATTTCAAAAAGTAAACACGAACTGAGCACAAATCACTTCAATTCCCCATATTTTAATCAACTTTCAACAGCAACCAATAGATGTCAAGTTCCATAAACTTACCGAGCGAAAATTCGATGAGAATGCTACGATCCGACGGATATCAGGCGACACAGATCGCTGCTGTTTCAGAGAAGAAGCTGGCTCAAAAATGGCAAGCGACTATTCAGAAGTCGACTCACAGTTAATATTAGTCTCCAAGTGGCACGCAATCATAGAAACTGGAAGGATATTTTTTTAATTATTGTATTTATCCAAAAAAAAAAAAAAAGAAAAGATTGGTTTGGCCGTTTGGATGTGAGCTTTGCAGGAATGATCAAAGGTATTTAAGTCTGACGCCGACCCTTGATCCTCCTCCTGGGGCCACCCATTGCCTCTCATTCTCCAGATCTAGTTGTCAATTTAAGGGAATTTAAGGGCTTGTTTTCTTGGTGGAAGAGATGGAAGTGGGGAAAAGAAGGTGGAGATGGGGCAAATTTCCTTACCTTGGTGAGTGGAGGTAGGGGATGGGGAGGAGATCCACCCCTTTACACCCTGTTTCGAAGATGGGATTCAGTGAGATTTTTAGGAAAGAAAGTGAGGGGAAAATAAAATTGGTGTTTGGGTGGACAGTGAAGTAGAAAGGAAGGGATTACAAAGACAAGTAACTGCTTAATTTGGTGGGATTTCAACCCCACCAAAACGGTGGAATTTGATGGGAAAGTGAAATCCTCCCCTTCCTTTCTCTTTTCCAATTTCCCACCTCTTCCTTCCCCTTAAAAACCCAGGTGACAAACACAGTGTTAATGAAGGTGGGGGTGGTGTTGGGGAGGGAGAAGAAAACACGCCATAAAACACCACAAATCTACCGCTTGCATGCACGCCCACAAGCTGCTGCTCCACCTTAAAACCCCAAATTTCAAAATCAAACTACCTCGTCCAAGCTACAACCCCAAATCTCAAAACAAAAATGATTTTACCCCTAGATCCACAAAATCAAAGTAACCCAAATCTAATTTTATCCTCAATCTCCAAACCCAAAATAGTCGGTTGTTGGTGCTCTGATTCATGACCCTTGGGTCTGGATCTGGCATCACCACCACCTTAATTCTTTGAACAGGGATTGTGCAACTTCATATCTCAAATTTTCGAATCCGAGCCACCATATGCAACAATACGAGCGAGCTTGCTCGTTGCCGTAGTGGGATCCAGATCTGCAATCATTACCGCTTTACAAGCCAAAAGAACGGAATCAAGAATCAACGGCTCCAATTTTATGTGAAGAATCAAGGGTTTAATTTTCTAAGCATTTTTAATTTTAAATTTTTGTACTTGTAATCTTAGTTAATTTTTTCTTTTTTGACTGACTTTAAGATTGCACAGTCGATCTACTTCTTGCCCACTGTAATAAAAAAAAAGTATTAAGTCTGCAAATTTCAAATACCCTAGCTTCATTATTGATTGAAGTCCATGCATTCAGGAATCAGGATGTAATTTTAATTGGTTAATTAATTTAATAATAAAAAAAAACCAATTGCATTATATACCATCTTTTACTTGCAAAAAAATCTTGATTGCATTATATACCATTTCTTCAGAAGCCAGTCATAGATTCATGGCTTGTTAATCAAAAGAAACTTTGCTGAAAATCCAAAATTTCCAAAGCATTACACATACACACTAAACCTTCCACATAAGGGAAAAACAAGTTTTGTGAGTTATTGTTCGGGCGGAAAGCAAGGGAAGCAAAAACTCAACAAGGCTCACATCAGCAGGAAAAGAACTTGGATGACTACAGCAACTGGACTTTCTTCTAGCTTTTCACAATGTATACTGATCAAGGAAGAAGCATAATCTTGCCGATGTGTTGGCTGCTTTCCATGAGCTGGTGGGCTTCTGCTGCCTCCGACAGGCAGAACTCTTTGTAAATAACCGGCCTAACCTTGCCCATTATGATTGCAGGCCAGACGTTCTTCTCCACCTCGCTAACTATAGCTGCTTTGTTCTCAAGGGTTCTAGTGCGCAACCCAGCCGCTGCATTGAAAGAAAGTAAATTGCTTCCTGTGAGAAACTGGGTATTGGATTATAAAAGATACGATCATGACAAGCAATGCCTTTTTGTCTCCTAAAGGCTACAATATACTCCATATAACGTAAAAGTTTGTCTTTCCTCTTTCATCTTGAATCAATCAAAAAGCACACAACGCAACACGGATTGTTCAATGTCCAACACGGTACTAAAACCAGCATGGTGCAAAATATGGACTGTAGATGGAGGGGATAATGGACTCTCGCTTCCTAGAGTAGGAGAATAACCAACAGAAAACAAGATTTACATCAGAAAATTAGAAATGCAAAAATACCATGAACTGTGAGTCTCCTTGCCAACAAACTTCTGAGATCTATTTCAGTTTTTACCCCACCCATGAAACCAATGATAAAAAGCCTCCCATCGATGTTCAAGCTGTCAAGATTTTTTTGCAAGTAAGATGCACCAATGTTGTCAAGTATAACATCAACACCTGCCAGACAAAAATATTATTGCATTCCATTACTAACAATTGAAAGTCGGAATGCTTCAGAACTAGCATCAGTTTCTCAAGTTCAGAAGGCTTAGTAAACCTTTTCCGGCAGTTTCTTCTTTCACTCGTGCAACAAAGTCTTCTGTTTTATAGTTTATACCCACATCAGCACCCAGTTCCTTGCAGAAGGCCAGCTTTTCCTCGCTACCTACAATGCACACTCAACAAAATGAGAACAAAGCAACACAGAAACATACTAGAAGATCAGAGAGGATGTGCGGAGATCATCTTGGAACCTGCGGTTACGAAAACTTTTACACCATAATACTTGGCTATCTGAATAGCGAATGTCCCTATTCCACTAGACCCACCATGAACCTGGAAAATTGCAGACAATCAGACAAAGACTCCTATTACAAACCCATTCACATTAGACAAGTGCAGTAAATCAAGTTTGAGAAGTTCACCAAGAAAGTCTCTCCCGCTTTCAGCTTACTAATCATGAAAACTGTCGACCAAACCGTGCACGCCACCTCAGGGAAGCTAGCAGCATCCTTAAGAGAGATACCAGTTGGGATTGGAAGGATTTGTCCTGCAGGGACTGCTACCTTCTCAGCATATCCTCCTCCAGAAAGAAGAGCACAGACCTACAGTGTGCCAAACAAGCCGAACATTGTCATCCACCTAAGGTCACCAACTGGTTTGTCTAATTTTGCACATCCCATTTGTATAATCATTTGAATGATGACATGAAACTACTATCTGACTGATCAAGTACAGTTGATAGCTGGATAATCCGACCTAGAGAAATAAATTCACACTTGCCAAACTTCCAATCGAACTTATCAGCATACAATTTCAGCACAACTGACCAAATTTCACACAATTCCAGAAACTATCTCGCAATTACAAAACCCTAAGATGGAAACAGAAACGGTACCTGATCACCGATCTTCCAGCGGGAGACGTTCTTCCCGACTTGTTCGACGATGCCGGAACATTCGAGGCCGAGGTAAGGGCTGGCGCCCTTGGGAGGAGGATATCCGCCGACGCGCTGAAGAGTATCGGCCCTGTTGAGGGCGGTGGCGGCGACCTTGATCAGGACCTCGTCGTCGCCGATGGTGGGGTCTTCCACCTCCTGCAGCTTCAGCACCTCCGGACCGCCCGGCGAAGTGATCACCACCGCCTTCATCTTCGTTTCCTGTTGAGGATTAACACTGATGGGAAGTGAAATTGCAGAAGCTTCGGAGTGGGAAATGGAAAATTCAATTTGATTACTTTACGTTTGTTTGTCCAAATCCGACTGTGGATGGAACTGTTTCGTCAAAGTGGGGTCGGCTCCAAATCCGCTGGCGTCAGCAATGACCTGTCAGAGTCCTTTGATGAGTTTACTGGGCCAATTGGGCTTCAATCGTGGGCAGATAAGGGCATGTTGGGCTCCTTAAAAAAAAAAAAATAGTACGAGGCATAACTTCATATCCGTCATTTTGTAGTTACTTCTAGGAAACAAAATTCAACAAAAAAACATTAAAATAATATGTTAATATATATTAGTTAATTGATAAAAATATAAATAAAAATCATTTCATAGTCGTACTCATGAAAAATGTTGACCATATCAAAATTAGTTTATTATAAAATAGTTTGTATATGAATTAGTAATTTTTTAAAGATCGTATTATTTTTATCATGTGCGATAGTGAGTCACTAGATACTTCTTTTGTTTATTTGGGTAGAGTATGCTCGCCCGAAATATTTCCTAATAAAAAAAAAAATTACTTCTTTTGTTTTTGTTTTTTTTTATATATAGAAAAGGTAACACATTACCTTATCCCTTGAGAGGTTCGGCAGACGGACTAACCACAATGATACAACAACTATTTCAAATCAAAGGGCTGCAATTTTATTGTAAAGCCGCAAATTTTATTTTTTTTTCATGACGGGATCAAAGTTTTTTTTCCCCCAAATTCAACACTGCAACAGATCAAGGAAGAAGCACAATCTTGCCAATGTGTTTGCTGCTTTCCATGAGCCGGTGGGCTTCCGCTGCCTCAGACAGCGGGAACTCTTTGTGAATCACCGGCCTAACCTTGCTCGCTATGATTGCAGGCCAGACGTTCTTCTCCACCTCACTCACTATGGCCGCTTTGTTCTCAGGGCTCCTGTTGCGCAACCCAGCCGCTGCATTACAAGAAAATCCATCCGTTACAAGGTGCAACAACGTTGCTCATTGTGACCTCAAGAAGCAAAAATACCTTGCACTGTGAGCCTCTTTGCCAACAGAGTTCTGAGATCTACTTCGGCTTTTGTCCCGCCCATGAAGCCAAGGACAAAAAGCCGTCCATCGATGCTCAAGCAGTCAAGGTTTTTTTGCAAGTAAGGTGCGCCGACGTTGTCCAGTATAACATCAACACCTGCCAGACAAACAATCTTGCATTAACATCAAAACTAGCTAGCATCAGCTTTTTTTCATGTTCTTGCTTAGTAAAACCTTTTCCACCAGTTTCTTCTTTCAATCGCGCAACAAAGTCTTCTGTTTTATAGTTTATACCCACATCAGCACCCAATTCCTTGCAGAAAGCCAGCTTTTCTTCGCTACCTATGATACACGAATCAAAATCAAGAAATGCGAACAAATCACCAATAGATACTCATACTAGAAGACAATCATCTTAGAACCTGCGGTGATGAAAACCTTTGCACCATAGTACTTGGCAATCTGGATAGCGAACGTCCCAATTCCACTAGACCCACCATGAACCTGAAAAATGGCCAACCGGACTCCTATTACAATGCCGCGCAGATAAAACAAATGCAATGAATCGAGCCTGAGAAGTTTACCAAGAAAGTCTCTCCGGCTTTCAGCTCACTCATCATGAAAACTGTAGACCAAACAGTGCAAGCCACCTCGGGGAAGCTAGCAGCGTCCTTAAGAGCGATACCAGGTGGGGCGGGGAGGACTTGTCCTGCAGGCACAGCTACCTTCTCGGCATATCCTCCTCCCGAAAGAAGAGCACAAACCTACAATATGCCAAACAAACTACACATTGTAATCAACTCAAGGGCTAGGTTACCAATTGGTTTGTTAAATTTCGCACATGAATTTGGTGAATTTCATAAACCTATCATTAAATTATCATTCATAATAACTCAATCTTAGTTTTTGGGTTAAACAGATGAATTTGGTGAATTTGATAAAACTTGTGGATAAGCAAGTGGATTTTTCCCCCAAAAAGAAATTGTAACAATAATCAATTTTATCAGTTTCAAGTGGATTTTCCCCCCCAAAAGAAATTGTAACAATGATCAATTTTATCAGTTTGATTGACTGGCCTGGATCGTCCGACCTAGAGGAAGAAATTCAAACTAACTTAAAGGCGGATGAAAGGAGGACGATCTATAAGCTACAATCAGAACTTCCAATCGAACTCATCAGCATACAATTTCAGCAAAATTGAGCAAATTCCACATAATATTTTTCACCGGAAACCTAAAACGGAGAAAGAAACGGTACCTGATCGCCGATCTTCCAGCGGGAGACATTCTTCCCGACTAGTTCGACGATTCCAGAACATTCGAGGCCGAGGTACGGGCTGGCGCCTTTGGGAGGAGGGTGAGCACCTTGACGCTGGAGAGTATCGGCCCCGTTGAGGGCGGTGGCGGCAACCTTGATCAAAACGTCGTCGTCGCCGATGGTGGGGTCCTCCACCTCTTGAAGGCTGAGTACCTCTGGCCCTCCCGGCGAAGCAATCACCACCGCCTTCATTTTTGTTCGCTGCTGGGGATTTACACTGTCTGTGGTGGTGGTGGTGGTTGAGGGAGGTGGGAAACTGGCCGGGAAGCTGAAATGCACAAGTTCTTGAATGGAATTGGGAATTCAATCAGTGAGTGAGAGAGATGATTACACTTTTCGTTTAGTCGTCCAAATCCGACAAAGGAAGTGTTTGTTCAAAATGGGTCGACTTTGGAATAAATAATTAGTGAACAGAAAAAAAAAAGTTTTGCTACATCCATCTCATATAATTGAAGTAATTTAAGTAATCTTGCTTTTCAACACACTTTTTAATAAGTTACTCTATAAAATGTAAATTTTCTTTCAAAATTTAAAAAATAATTTCAAACGTCAGAGTGTTCGACCTGGAAGGATCGGGGAGAGAGGTGCGGCGAGCCGGCAACCATTGAAAGGCTATCAAAGGATGAAGAAGGGCAATGATGGAATTTACATAAGTGAGGCCGTGAGACTATCCACAATGGTTTTGTCTATAATGTATACATTTGTACAAGGTGTGTAAAAATACACCTTACTTTTTGGTATTTTGCTTCAATGGTCAAATGTGTATTTTTTACGCACCATTCAAATACAATTAATTTAAAATAAAAAAAGAAAACAAAAATCATAAAAAACACACCAATAAGATTGTCTTGCTTTTTGGAAAAAAAATGCACAGGGTGGAGGTGATGTGCTCAAATTTGCACATTACATGCTCAAATATGCACATTTGCACACCCTAAAAGCAACCAATGAAGCTAAAAAATGTGAAAAATGCACATTTAAACATTTGCACACAACCATTGGAGTTAGTCTAGGGGTAATTTTATCATTAAAAAATAGACGCCTTCTAGTTAATTTGGATTTAACAGTGGGCATTTAGGACATTTTTGTTTTCTTAAATATTGGGCTAACAAATGAATGATAAAGTCCGTTTACCTTTAGACTTTTTTGTTTATCACCCTAAAAGGTTTGATTTCTTTTTGAGGCTTAATCGGTTTACCCGACCGGTTAACCTTGAAAAAATTAGGAATTTTGATCCCAATACCCCCCTCTCTCTATCTCGAGATCCCGACGGGCGAGTCGAGCGACGCTCTTCCTTAGGCTCGCTAGACACCTTTGACCTCGCAATCCCTATTTCCAATGACGTTGCTCCCTCGTTTCTCCTAGTCATTCATCCCCTCGTATGTCTCTGTTAGGCACCGAGAGTTAGTTAGTTGGGAGAGAGGAAGAGACGAGAGGAACAACTTGGCTGTAGTGTGTGTATTATGAATAAGATGTCCAATTACAAGTCCTTCCTCCCTCTTATACCTCTTTGCCTATACAGACCAAGCCTAACATCACTCCCTTTCCCAAGACACCTTGTCCACAAGGTGTGTTAAGAAGCCAGATTAGGGAATTGATGGAGCATGTGACCAGCAGCTTCCCAAGTGGCCTCATCAGCTGGTAGGTTCGCCCACTTGATAAGCCATTCCACCACTGGGTCACCATTAGGCAAATGATGAACTCTGGTGTCTAAGATTGCCTCAGGAGCTGTGATGATGGCCCCTTCCTCTGTTGTTGCTGGTGGAGCCTGGATTGCCATTGTCCCTTCTCCAATCCTTTTCTTGAGCTGGGACACATGAAACACAGGATGCAGTCTGGAGTCCTCAGGCAATAGCAGCTTGTAGGCAGTAGCTCCAATCTTCTCTACCACTTCAAAAGGACCATAGTATTTGGCACTTAGTTTAACACATCTCCTAACTGCCACAGATGATTGCCTATAGGGTTGCAATTTCAAGTATACCCGATCTCCCACTTGCACTTCCCTGTCACTTCTATGCTTATCAGCAAAGTATTTCATTCGTTCCTTAGCCATTTCCAACCCAGCCTTCAAGGCTGTCAATGTCGAATCCCTTTCCTGCAACCAGTCCCTAATGGATGCAGTGGTTATACTGCTAGATGGTGAACCAAGCATAGGTGGAGCATACCCATAAAGGGCTTGAAAAGGAGACATTTTAAGGGATGTATGAAACGATGTGTTATACCACCACTCAGCCAAGGTTACCCACTTAGCCCATTGCTTAGGCAAACTCGAGGTCATGCACCTCAAGTACATTTCCAAGCACTGGTTAACTCTCTCTGTCTGACCATCCGTCTGAGGATGGTATGCAGTAGAAAGTTTCAATGTAGTGCCCAATGCAGTGAACAACTCCTTCCAGAAGTGGTTCGTGAAGACCTTATCCCTGTCGGATACAATGTCTTGAGGCAACCCATGAAGCTTGTAGATGGTGTCCATGAATGCTCTAGCCACTTGGCTAGCAGTGAAAGGGTGTGTCGGGAGGATGAAATGGCCATACTTCGTCAATCTATCCACCACCACCAGAATCACATCAAACCCATTGGATTTAGGCAAACCTTCTACAAAATCCATTCCAATGGAATGCCAAGGAAGCACTGGGATGGGTAATGGCTGCAGCAACCCCGGGTATGCAACATTTTCATGCTTGTGTCTTTGACACACATCACATTCTCTTATAAATTTCTCTACAAACCCCTTTATTCCTTCCCAATAGAACAGTGCTTTCAATCTCTGGTAAGTGGCTCTCATACCTGAGTGACCCCCTAGAGGTTCTGAATGGAAGACAAGGACAATCTGGTGGCGAAGCTCCTTGTCCTGGCCTACCATTAGTCTTTCTTTGTACCTCAAGAGCTCACCTTGCACTTTGAAGTTGGAGGAGCTGTCAATTGTTGCTTCTATCTTACATCTCTCCACTTCCTCATCATCCTTGTAACTCTTGATGATTTCCTGAATCCACATTGGTTGAACTGCCACCAATGCTTTGCATTTCCCAGCTACTGGCCTCCTCCTCGATAAGGCATCAGCTACTACATTAGCTTGTCCTTTCCTGTACAGTATGGAGTAAGACAGACCAAGCAATTTCCTAATAGCCTTCTTTTGCAAATGGGTTGAAACCCTCTGATCCAGCAGATACCTCAAGCTTTGATGGTTAGTTAAGATAGTAAAATGATTTGGTTCCAAGTAATGTCTCCATTTGTCCACAACAAGCAACACAGCTAGCAATTCCTTCTCATATGTCGACATCAGTAAATTGGAACCGTGTAAGGCCTTACTGATAAAAGCAATTGGCCTATGTTGCTGCATTAAGACTGCCCCTATGCCTTCTTCACATGCATTTGTCTCTACTTGGAAGGGTAAGGAGAAATCAAGTAAAGCCAAAATAGGAGGTGACGACAAGAGGGACTTGATGAGAGTGAATGCCTGGTCACTGTCACTATTCCAACAAAAAGAGTCCTTTCTCAACATGTCAGTTAGAGGTTTGCAAAGAACCCCATAGTTTCTGATGAATCTCCTATAGTACCCGGCTAGCTCAAGGAAGCTCCTCAATTCCTTGATATTTTCTGGGTTTGGCCAGCTAGCAATTGCCTATGTCTTTGCCTTATTTGTAGCTACACCCTCCTTAGAAATGATGTGGCCAAGATACTCAACCTAGTGCACTGCAAAACTACACTTAGACATTTTTGCAAATAGCTGGTGCTTTCTCAAAATCTGAAGAACCACCTCTAGATGACCCACATGCTGGTGAGTATCCTTGCTGTAAATCAAGATGTCATAAAAAAACACAGTACAAACTTCCTCAAGTGCTCAGCAAAAACTCTGTTCATCAAGGCTTGAAAGGTGGCTGGCGCATTGGTCAACCCAAATGGCATGACCTTGAACTCGAAGTGGCCACTGTGGGTTCTAAAAGCTGCCTTTTGTATGTCCTCCTCCTTGACCCTCACTTGATGATAGCCAGCCCTGAGATCCAATTTTGAAAACACTGTTGCCCCTTTTAGTTCATCAAGCAGCTCCTTAATCTGTGGAATTGGGAATTTATCCTTGATTGTGATGTCGTTGAGCCTTCTATAATCGATACAGAATCTCCAGGTTCCGTCCTTCTTCTTAACTAACAGTGTGGGTGAAGCAAATGGGCTCTGGCTGTGCCTGATTAGTCCAGCACTCAACATCTCCTTCACCTAATTCTCTATCTCATCCTTTTGTCCAAAAGGGTATCTATATGGTCTTGAGCAAACTGGCAAGGCCTCTGGTTGGAGTGGTATGCTATGCTCGAACCCCTTTTCTGGTGGTAGCTGGGAGGGAACTGCAAACACATCCTCAAAGCTTGACAACACCTTCTGTACTTCTGGATCCTTGTCATCCACTGCAGCTCTCAACTGGAATACCTGAGCCACCTGGACTAGACAGTCATGGTCTTGTGAATTCATCAATTTGCACAATTCCTTGGCTGATATATGCTTGACTGAAACATCCTTTTTATCATCCACATTGCCTTGCAGCTGCACTCTCTTCCCATCTTTCACAAAGGAAATTTGGATCTTGTTGTAATCGAACTCCACTGGGTTGTATTTCTTCATCCAGTTGACCCCCAATAACAACTTAAATTCCCCAATGCGCAGAGCCCGAATGTCGAACATGTAGTTTCCTCCTTGCATCGACCATTTAAACTCTTTGCACTCTTGTCTACAAAAGAGCTTCTCCTTGTTAATGCCTTCCACGACCATCAAATTAGATTGCTGTAATCTGAATCCGGCTTCCTTAGCTAGTTGTGGGTCCACAAAGTTGTGGGTACTCCCACTATCAATCAAGATATTAACTAATCGCTTCCCCACATAGCTTTTAACTAGGATTGATGTGTCGGATCCATTCCCGGACATAGCACGCACAAAGCATTCCTGCAAGTTGTCTTCAGGTTCTAATTGTTCCTCCAATGGAATGTTCATCTCACCTTCTTCCTCCTAGGCCGCTATGAACTTCACAGAGGACACCTTGCATTTGTGGCCGACAAAATACTTGTCTCCACACCTATAACACAGCCCTGGCGTTCTCCTGAATTCGTTGCCGACCTTCGATTCCCCAATCTTTGGATTAGATTTCCCAATTCTTGAATTGCTTTGCCAATTCGTTCCTGAAGAGCTGCTCCTCCAAGAACCCTTGCTCGCTTTCATGATTGCTGCTACTGCGTCGTCGTGCAATCTTGCGAGTTCTAATGCTTCTGCTAGATCCCTTGGGCGTCCCAACTTCACGAGAGACTTAATTTCTGGCTTGAGGCCACTGATATAACTGGATACAAAGTAGATCTCAGGTAAGTGCGGGTTGAAGGTTAGCATTCCGGCCCGGAGTTCCTCGAATTGTTCATTGTACTCCTCTAATGCCTCAACCTGGGATAGCTTGTTGAATTCCTCCACAATCTCGACCCCTTGTTTTTCCCCAAATCGATGGCACAGTGCCTCACTCATTTCCCTCCAACGAACTCCTTTCCTCTGCATTAAGTAACCTTGAATCCAAACATCCGCCCGATCTTGCATATACATGGAAGCCAACTCCACCTTTTGATTATCCGGAATGTTGAAGATCGTGAAGTACTTTTCGCACTTCGGGACCCAACTCCTTGGTTTCCATCCGTCGAATGATGGAAAATCAATCTTTGGTGATCGATTCGCTAACCACGAAGATCCTGTGTAATTCTCAGTCCGTAGTGGTGGAATCTTGTAGATTCCATGATCCTCCCCCGCGTTGTTCCCTGGCGTTGATCTCTCCTGTTGTTCGCCATTCACTGCCGGAGAACCTCTTGAACCTTGGTTCTTGAACGCCTCCAGCAACCTTGCGAAATTCTGCTCTGTCTGGATCTGGATTTGCTCGGCCATTTTTGTAAAGTTGATCTCTGTTGCTGCCTGCAATTGATCGATCCTTGACTCTATCTTGGATCGCATCTCCGATGTGGTCGCCGTCAATTCCTCCATCGCCTTCTGTTGATCATCCTGCCTATGAATCGCCTCGCTCAATTGTCCCTGTGTCGCAGCTGTGAATTGCTGTAGGTGCTGTAGCTGCGATTCAACCTTCTCCGATGCTCTGAAACGAGTGCTTTCTGCCATGAATGAGCGCGTCCTTCGCTCTGATACCAATCTGTTAGGCACCGAGAGTTAGTTAGTTGGGAGAGAGGGAGAGACGAGAGGAACAACTTTGTTGTAGTGTGTGTGTATTATGAATAAGATGTCCAATTACAAGTCCTTCCTCCCTCTTATACCTCTTTGCCTATACAGACCAAGCCTAACAGTCTCACTTGTTGTCATATCGTTTGGCTTCGATCTCTCTCAGTTGCTCTTGGTTAAATCACAGGTAATATCGCCTGTCAGTTGCTCTTGGCCGGTTTCGATCTATCTCTCTCTCAGTTGCTCTAGGCTTCGATCTCTCTCTCTCTCTCACTCAGTTGCTCTTAGTTCATCCCCTTGTTGGCTTATCGTTTTGTCTCTCAAGCTCCCTCTTCGATCGCTCTCCTCTCTCGTTGGCCAATTTATTCCTTTATTCCTTTAAATTGGCCAATGAATCCAATTTCTCATCCTTGAATTTGGTAAATAAAGAGATGTTATTTCGGGGTTCGAACCGGAGACTTATGAGTACTACCCACAAATTCTGCTCACCGGAATGGTTATCCAATTTTTCATCCAATTATACTCACATCGAGGGAGTATTAAAGGCGAAACTACTTAAAATAATCCAACCTTTAAGAGGGTGTTAAAAATATATCTCCACCTTTCAAATGTAATATCCCAAAATTTTCTCCCCCACAAAATTGATTAGTTTCGCCCCTAAACACTCAATTTAATATGTATTTAATTTAAATTATTCAATTTAATACGTATTTATCGATTATATTTAAATTTAATCAAAACAAATATAATAAACTAAGTAAATATTTAAAATATAATTTTCAATATCTTGATTGTGTAAAATATCATTCAAGTTTATTAGATTAAATTAGATTGGTTTTTAAGTTTATCTTATTTTTTTATTTTCGGATTTAAGAAAAAAATAAAAAAATTTACATTCTTTTATATATTTTTTAATAATAATAATTTACTTCTTGTGTATAAATGAACACCATTGAATAATCTAAATAATAAATTTTTCATTTCAATTTCGTAGTAACATAAAGTTTATAATTGAGAAAATATTCTTCAGTTTTGATAAGTTAAATCACTAGCTAATCATTTACTAATTGAAAATATGTTATTTTGCTTTACATTTTTTTTATTTGGCTTGTTATAGATATTATTGATTTTAAAAAAATATAAAAAGTTAGGTACAAATTAAATCCAAAACTACAAAAGTTTATTAAATAAACTTTTAAACTCATCTTATTTAATTTTATATGTTTTATTTGAATTGAAAATACATGAGTAATACAATACAAAAAATAAGAATTTTATTGGAGAAGAAATCATTAGGATATTACATTACCATCACTTATAAATGTCGGTATATTTATTTTACATTTGAAAGGTTGAGATATATTTTTAACACCCCTTAAAGGTTGGATTATTTTAATTAGTTTCGCCGGTATTAAATTGTAAAATTTAAATATTGATCTAATTGGGCACATATGTATCTAGACATAAATAATGATCTTATATCTTATAATCGCTTTTTGTACTAGAACACTTCCATAGAAAATTTTCAAATAAACCATTTTATGTTTATCATTCAATACATTTTAAAAGATATCAAAAACTATATAAAATATTAATTTTTTGTAACTTTTTTCATAACTAGTTGTTTTTTCGTGTGTGGACTCAACGTTGTATGAATCATTTTATATGATGTTGAAAGTTGAAACTGCATAAAAGCTTATATTCCTTTGAATTGGTAAATAAAAAGCGGTTATTCCGGGGTTCGAACTGGATACCTATGGGTAATACCCACAAGTCCTTTCCACTGAGCCATTCCGGAATGGTTAAAAAAGCTTATATTCCCTTCTTTCCTAGCTTGCAGTTGCAGACGAGGAATTGTGATATGCCACTTGACAGTATGGAACCTGCACTCTCTGCAAAGCTTTTCCCTGTTTAAAGAGGGCAAGTTTGTAATCGTTAGGCTCACATGTTAGTCCTAGTTCAAGTGCAAAGGATTATATTTCACAGGATATGATTATATGAAGCAGCTTGCTCTTTTTGTTCCAATCTAGCCTTGGCTTCCCTGTCAAGCAACCTCCTCACAACAGCACATCTACACTGTGTCATGTGGATTTCAGGAGATTAGTTTCTGCAACTGATTTCTGTATTTCTTGAGAAAGAAGTTATGTACACGCAAGGCTATATATATACAAACGATTAGAGATAAAGTAGCTAACTAACCAACCATTATTTCAACTAAACTAATCTCTAGCGCTATTGGGCATAAGCCCACATTTATTAGACGTCGGATCCAGGTCTAGCCCATCCACATCTTCCTTCCCTTTATTGCTCTGTGGTCCGTTGTCACTATCTGTGACCATGGTTGTTACTTGTTACTCCTGCATCTACAGTGATAACATTTGCATTTGACAAGATGGTCTGAAACAAGTAAGGCAACATACAGTACAGTAGTACATATGATACCCCCGACGAACTGTTTTTACATTGACCCATAGACAAAGCTTGGCATCATGAGCTAATCCTCTCAGCAGGACTCGTCGGATCATCCTTGGAAGCGGAAGCACTGAGTTGTTCGAGTGTGTTTAGAACATCAGCCATGGCAGGCCGACTTCTGGGGTCATGCTCCAGGCAGCGCAGGATGAGTGCAACCGTCGCCTGGACCTCTTTCTTGGGGTACTGACCGCCTAGCCTGGTATCCATGATTCTCAAGAACCGCCTTTTGTCATTCAAGTATGGTTTTGCCCAATCTACAAGTGATTCCATGCGCTCACCTGAAGAAGAGGCGTAATCGTCTTCCATCACCCGTTTTCCTGTCAGCAGCTCTAGTAGAACAACTCCAAAGCCGTACACGTCATTCTTCGTTGTCAAGTGACCTGTTTCATTAATAGTTAGTCTTAGACTCGTAGGAACCAAATGCATTTGAAATGTAGGCGGTGCAGTGTGTCAAGCTAGTTCCGGGAGTAGAGCACTACAAAGCAACACTACTTCAGCAATTGTCAAAAGGATTGAAGAGAAATATAACACTACTGCACTATCACATTCACACCAAAAGCATTCAAAATTTGAATGGGATAGCAAAATACAACAACAACAACAATAACCCACCACAAGGATTGCCAGCCCAAATACAAGAATGATTAAGATCATTCGGCGACAAACAATGTGCCATTAGTTTTGGGGTGGGTTTGTTTGGAGCAGGAGTCCTTGATTCTTATCAGCACAAATAAGCTCCCTATCAGCAATCAACAAACTACGCCAAGCAAACACTTGGTCTAAGTTGGGAATGATCCCCTCTAACATTGCAACAGCTGTAAAAAAACAATATTGCACAATCTTCCTCTATCTTCTTGGCTCAAACACCAGGGTGGTAGAAAATAGGAATCTGTGATCAAAATGCTCCAAATTTACAAGCAAAGACCAATCTAAACATTCTCCTCTGATTTCTGCTGCACTATGTATCATGCTCTTAAAAACGAAAAGATATGGCATCAACTAAAACTTGATTTCAAAAGCTTGTTCTTCTATCCAAAAGAGCAGAACTAGCGGCAATTGCAGGGAAACCACAACAACAATTTCAGTATACTGTAAAGTGCATACCAAGATAGAGCCCTCTCCAAAACTCAATACAGTAAACAATTAATTGTAATATATAATGTGGCAGACTATACTAAGTGCACAAGTGTATGTGAATGGGTGAATATGCTTGAGAAAATATAACTAAACTGAAAAAAATTAAGTGTATTTCATGATGGGAAGATGACCTGTTGCCACGTATTCAGGAGCAGCATAACCTCTAGTACCGATGATTCTGGTTGACACATGAGATTTATCTCCAGTTGGACCAGCTCGTGCTAAGCCAAAGTCAGAAAGTTTTGCATTGAAATCCTGCATCAGAAGGCATAGATAAACCGGGTGTTAAGCATGCACCACCATCCAGATCCAGCCTTGGAGAATAATTGCACTGATTCACCATTACAAAGTGATTGCTTTTGGCATACCAAATCAAGAAGTATGTTAGAAGCCTTCATATCACGGAATATCACATTGGCATCAACACTGTGCAAGAAAGACAATCCTCGAGCAACTCCAATGGCAATGTTCATTCGAGTAGTCCAAGGTATTGGTTGAATCGACTCTGCAAGAAGATCACATTTATCCCCTGATCAACACATATAAGCTCAGAAAGATGAGCACACGACTAGTGAAAAAATGACATACTTCTAAACAAGTGATTTTCCAAGCTGCCTCTTGGCATATACTCATAGACCAAAAGTCGATTATCAGACTCCAAGCAGTAGCCAATAAGTTTGACAAGATTCGGATGTCGAAGTTGACCCAAGTTATTAACTTCTGCCTGAAAATTTGATACCAAAACCAAAAGTTAAGTCTCTGAATCACGAGAGCGAAAAACTAAGCAAAGCAAGACAAAGAATAAGTTAGCCTAAACAACATACAAGCCATTCATTGTGACCTTGAAAACTCCCTGATTTAAGCTTCTTGACAGCAACCATGATGCCACTCCCTGGTTTTGTTGGGGACAAAGTATGCTCATCAATCCATCCTTTGAAGACGTATCCGAATCCACCCTCGCCAATGAGATTCTCTGATCGGAAATTCCGCGTTGCAGCCTTGAGATCAGCAAAGGTGAAGGCCTTGGCATGACTCATTGCAGATATGTTAACATTGGTAGCTAAAGAACTCTTGGCTAGATCTTTTGAAGGTGCTACACTCCTCCTAGTGCCTGAGAGAGAACAATCAAATTTAAGACCTTCTCGGTTCGATTCCAAGCCTAAAATCTCATTCCGACCTCCCACTATGGAGAATCAATGAAAATAAAGACAGAGAATGAATTCTAGGGTTTCTTACCAGAGAATTTGTCGGAAGAGGCATGGCCACACTTGGCGGATTTCCTGCAGCAATTCCCCATGTTTTCTTAACAGAAAGCGAAAATCAGCCGGCGATCGACACTGACACGAGCGATTGGAAGCCCGAGAGAATTTCCCGAGGGAAAGAAGACGCGGACGAAAGAGGATGAAGTCCATGGCAATTAAACATAGGTAGTCAACTGGACTCAAGATATTCAAAAATCATCAGCACATTTGACTAAGGAAGAAGACATGGACTTCGTCAACCGGAGGAAAGAGGACTAAGGGACCCTAGAAATCCAAGGACTTCGAATGCTTAGCGATGATGACAGATCGGAAGTGGCGTGGGTGGGGGTAGGTCCACCAACGCAATCTAGCGCGTCAAAAATGAGCTTGGGAGTGTCCATACGCAACCGGAGCCGGCACCAGTAGCACCACCGCCCTCAACGCCAGGCAAATTTGACAGTGACTGAGAGCACCCGCACCCCCAACTTAGGTAAGGCCACGTGTCAAATGTTGCAAAACATTTTAAGGCTTCATCATCTCCAACGGTTTTCCTAAAATTTTTCTTAAGTAAGAGAAATAAAATACATATTTTTGAAATTATTTTTATTTTAACTCCAGCAGTTTTTCTATTTTGAAGATTTGGAAAATTATTTAGTTTGGAGAATGTAAATTTAGGAAATCTTCTTTTTTTTTTTTTTTGATGCTTCTCCATTTTGAAGAATGTGATGAGAAATCTGTTGGACTAAAAAATACCTTAAAATTATCTAAAATCCCCAAATGGGGGGAAACTGTTGGAGATGCTCTGACCCCTCCTGCATTACTGTAGCACCTGACCACACTTTCTTTGTATTTTACCTGTTGTTTAGAGTTGTTTATGAAGCAATCTATCACATCTTTCTTTGTATTTTTTTTTACAGAGATTCTATTTATATTATTAAGTTGCTTACTTATGGGTTTTAAAAATGACGATGCAGCTGCTCTAAGAACTCGGTCGCCTTTTCATCTTTATTCTTTTTTTTTTTTTTTTTTTAAATTACAGTTTGTTTCTAGAGTGTGTGCTCCTTTTTCCTTGATGTCTTGTCATGAGTTACTAGGAAACACCCTCTCGACCTAGTCGGGGCAAAGGTGCTTACAACTCGACCCTCCAAACCCTGCTCTGAGTGGGATATACTCGATCCCCCAGACCCTGCTCTAATTTATGGTAAACAAGAAAATTATTTAAGGCTCCTTCTCTAAAAAGGCACTCGTGCTATTTTTTCTCTAAATTTGTGTTTTAGTTCTCTTAACAATCCAATAAGGGGTTGAACAACTCTTTCATAAGAAGATATTTCATTACCAAGATTCAAACATCTAAACTATGGTTAAGGATTGAGAGTCTCCGATTTAACTCACCACGCCGAGCACGCTCCTTGTGGGTCTTTTTTTTGGTATAACATTGTGGGTCTTCAACTTTTGTGGTTCTTGTTGTTGTGAAATTAGAGCAATGCATTCTTTTTTTAATTCATCTTCTAATATGAAGTACCCTTTCTAAGTAAAGGCATTTTTTTTAATCACATTATTTACACATTCTTGTATTTCCTCTAAATTAAGAAGTTCTTATGCAATTTATATGAAATGGGGTTAGCTTTTTTATATTAACCCCAATTATGTTGAGGAGTCGTGGGTAAAGCTTGAAACGGTGAGAGTTTTTTTTTTTTTTTTTTTTTTGTGACGTGGGGGCGGGGTTTTGAGGTTGTAGACTAATCCCTACGGATCCGAATCCTAGCCTGCAAAGGACACGAACCGGGTAAGCCAAACGGCAAGCCACCGGGCAGTCTCACTCAAGCCAATAAAGGCTTGAACACCCACTAATTACACAAATGTGTAGAATATAAATAATGGAATTTGAATACTTCACCTCTTCAACCGGTGAGAGTTGGTTGTTTGCCGAAAGGGAAAGATTTCTCGTATGTGAATAAGAATAAATGTTGTTGGGCTTTTAAATCCAAAAGGGAAAGCCCAAAAAAATTTCAGGTCTTGTGGTATAATATGACGGCTGTAATTCTAAACATTGGCAGGGGTAAAAATGGAACAAAAACCTATTGTTCATGTAGATCGACTCTTTTATACTCCATCCATCTGTTAAAAAATACAAGTCATTTTAGTCTTTTAATTTTTATTTGAAAATATAAGTCCTTTTACATTTTTTAGATATTAAGATATAATAATTATTACTTTTTACTTTTTTCTTCAAATTTTATCAAATGACGAGAGTTGTGAATAATTAACGAGGGATATAAATGAAATAAATTTACAATTTTATTAATTTATGTACAAATGTGTAAAAGGACTTATATTTTTGAATGGATATACTATATAGATATAGATATATAGTACAAGACAACTAACCATTCACTATTTAAATAAATAAATAAATACAAGTAGGCATAATCACTCAAATTTGTTAGGCTTAATTCCACCAACCGTCCCCTCATATCGATCCATTACCAAAATTAGGCATGAATGCATTAACTCATCAATCATCATGCAAACGCATTTATTTACCTCCGTTTTGTTTGAAAATTACAAAAGAAAAGGGGAAATGAGCTTAATTAATCTATGTTTAGATTATGATTTCTCGAGTTCGAATCTCCAATTACACTAAGGGGCGGATCTAAAAAAATTTCCGAATAATATTTATATTATTTTTATAATGGATAATTTTTAAAAAATATATATATAAAGAGAATATCTTAAATTTGTAAGAAGAGTTATTATTATTTAATTATAAAATATCAAATAAATTGTAACAATTTTAAAATAATAGAAAATGATTTGAAAAAAATAAATGAAAATATGTGTCTGATGTGATTTGAATAAGAGTTGATTGAATTCTATTTAAAATAGGGTGGATTAACCACAAAGACACTTGTATTTTATCTTTCAACTTTTTTGATATAACACATAGTATATCCTTATTTTTTTTTTCCAAGCCAGGATGGGTGAGGACCTGGTGTCGCCTACCCTTGGATCCGCCACTGATTACATATGGGGTATCACTTAATTAACTCGGATATAAATTTATATAAAAAATAAAAAATTTATACTCGATATACTTATATTAACATATTTATAAATTTTTATTATGAAAAATTATGTTTTAAAAAATAGGAAATTTATTTTGTAGAATAATCAATTTTTTAATTATTAAAAAAAATTAAAACATAATTTTTTTATGACAAAATTTTATAAACATCTCAATATAACTGTATAGAGTATAAGTATATTTTTTTATAACAACATTTTAAAGAAAATCAAAGAAAAATGGCAAAAAAAAAGATTGGTCAAAACTCCTAAAATGCATCTAAGATTGACACATCATCCTAAAAATCTTTTCCACGGCTCACCCCCATGACTTTTAACTTTTAACTTTTAACTGTTTGTGAAATTATGACACATCATCCTAAAAATCTTACATGCCATATTGACACATCATTCTAGGTATAGATTGAGACGATTTTCACTGTTTGTGAAATTATGACCACAACTCACCCCCACGACTTTTAAAGCCATAGCCAACTAAACCTTCCCCGAATTTTAAAATCGCAAACCAACAAAATCTTCCACGGTTTTCAAAACTATCACCAGACACCATCATCGTCTATTTAGCGAGATTTTTACCGTTCTAATCAGTGACGGAGCCAGAAAATTTTTGGAGGGGGGGCACCGTCAGAAATGTACGATATTGTTTTGGATTAAATTTACATGAAGAACTATATATAATACGATAATTAATGATGATATTTTAAGATAAAATATCACCGGTTTATGATAAAACGCTACAATTATTTTTTTGCGCCTAAAAAAAAGTCGAGTATGAGCTCAATTTCAAATATAGGTTCTAATCGAGCTTGACTTGTTTCTAAATGAGCTAAATATAATCAAATATTAATACTAGACTTGTTTGGCTCAAATAAAAACCCTAGTTAAGTATAATTTATTGTACTCCTAACATATATTATATGTGTAACCAGATATAAATTTTTTTAAATTTGCGTAACTTTTTATCTAATTGTCAGAATGATTAGTATAACCTCTCATTTCGAAGCTCTCGAGATAAAGTATAGTATATAAATGTTAATTTAAGTAAAATATAAAAACATTATAGCCTACTGAAATAAAATTAAAGTGATTAATATGCCCTGAATTTTTAAATATTCATAACTTTTTACTCAGATGTCGAATTAAGACGTATTATATATCAAAACGAAGCTACCGACGAGGAGAATACACCTAGGTAGTTCGTCGCGTGAGAGAGGGGGCACGTGCCCCCCTAGCCCCCCCCCTCAGCTCCGCCCCTGGTTCTAATAGCGACTTGATCCCTTGTTGTAGTATAGATCAACCATGTGTACATGGAGAAAAACAAAAGCAAGGTGCAATCATGGCATATGGCATGATTAATACACCCTCATTTGTCTCTCCTCTCAATCTCTTCCCATATGCATCCTCTCATTTCTCCTCTTATATACATATGATCCTCCCTTTCTTCAACACTATCAAATTAATCTCTAAATCACATCATTAATAATTAATTAATCACCACTCATGAAGCTCTCACCCAAGCTAATTGCCCTCCTCCCCCTCTTCATCCTCCTCACTTCCCCATCCATTTCAGCCCGATCCAACCCGGTTGCCACCGATGACCGCTCTAAGTCACCGGTGACATCGTCTAATGATGGAGGCTACTTCGGATATGGTGGAGGGTACGGCGCCGAACCTCCCCCGGAGTATGGAGGTGGGTGGTCCGGCGGCGGCGGCTATTTCCCTGGTGCACCGCCGGTCGGGTATCCGGGAGGAGGAGGCGGTGGCGGGTACGGGTGGGGATACGGGGGAGGGTCGCCGGAAGGGGGATGGTCGGAGGGCGGCGGGAGGATAGTGAGGCCTAGCGTGGTGTGCAAGGAAAAGGGACCGTGCTATATGAAGAAGCTCAAGTGTCCGGCGAGGTGCTTCCACTCCTTTCATCGGTCGGGGAAAGGGTATGGCTACGGCGGCGGTGGCGGTGGCTGCACCCTCGACTGCGCCAAGTGCACCGCTTACTGTTAAATATAATTTCGGTACCAATGCAAATATGCAATATCAATGTACAATATAACCTATAATGCACAACGCAATATTATACAATATAAATTATGTAATATATATATATAATTATCCAAACGAATATGTATAATACTACGTATTAATATATGAATAACTACTTTTTTTTATGTTTTGTTGTTGGTGTATAATATAATTTCGGTACCAAAGAGTTAGGATTAAGCAACTATACTTGATATAATACTGTAATACTCCGTATTTCTTTCTATATTTGTATGTGTTTTAAAGAGTTAAAAATATATAATATATTAATTGTTTTTTAATATTTATTATTAATAAATATAAGTTATATAAAAAAAGGTTATTTTTTTATATAATTTTTAGGTCTTTATAATATGTATTCATGTACGTTTTTTTTATGAATAACTACTCTTTACTATTCATGTATGTTTTTTTAGAATGATAAAAACTATATGAAATATTAAGTTTTTAAATTTTTTTTTATAAATTCATACTTAATAGTAACATGTATGAAATTATTTAAAAAATATATTAAAAAAGCTAATATTTTATATAGCTTTTAGGACCTCAAAAAGCGTATATAAATAGTAAAATGTCAAGTTTTAATTAACGGAGGGAGTATATCGGAGGGAACTTAGTAGTAATATTTGCACCTATACTAGTTAGTGGGCTACCCCGTGCTACGCACGGGTCTATCAATTTTTTACTATCAAAGAATTTTATATATGTTTAAGCTAATAATTTTTTTAATAAATGATCTTAAATTATTTACATTACCACATAAAATGTATTTGTAATAAGCTTATTATATTTCCTACTCATGTATTAAACTCTTATTAAATTCAAATACAAACGTAAATTTTTTACTCTTCTACCATGTTTATTACTAATATTTTAAAATTTTAAATTTCTGATGAATTTATATATAATTTATACTAAAACACTTTTTTAAAAATAGTAACATTTTTTTTATTTACATTAATTATACTTTTTATCTTTTTTTGAATGTGTATTAATTAATACTTATAAAATTAGTGTCTTTAACTTCTTATAAAGATTGTTTATTTTCTTTTTAGTCTATCTAATTTCTTATAAAGATTATTTATTTTCTTTTTTAAATCTTCAATATTTCATTATACTTTTTATCTTCTTTTGAATGTGTATTAGTACTTATAAAATTAGTCTCTTTAACTTCTTATAAATATTATTTATTTTCTTTTTAGTCTCTTTAAATTCTTATAAAGAGTATTTATTTTCTTTTTTAAATCTTCAATATTTCTCATTTATTCAACCTTGTTTATGATAAAAAAAAGATTCTTTTACTAAAGAGTTACTAAAGAGTAAGATTATACTTTTTATCTTTTTTTTTGAATGTGTATTAATACTTATAAAATTAGTCTCTTTAACTTCTTATAAAGATTATTTAATTTCTTTTTAGTCTCTTTAAATTCTTATAAAGATGATTTATTTTCTTTTTTAAATCTTCAATATTTCTCGAAAGCTTAAAATTAGTCTCTTTAACTTCTTATAAAGATTATTTATTTTCTTTTTAGTCTCTTTATACTCTTATAAACATTATTTTTTTTTTTTTAAATCTTCAATATTTCTCACTTATTCCACCTCATTTATGACAAAAAAACTTCTTTAATATTTCTCATTTATTCCACCTCATTTATGACAAAAAACTTCTTTTACTAAAGAGAATATTTCTCATTTATTCCACCTCATTTATGACAAAAAAGCTTCTTTTACTAAAGAGAAAGATATTTATTTTCTTTTTAAATCTTCAATATTTTTCTTTTATTCCACCTCATTTATGACAAAAAAGCTTATTTTGCTAAAGAGAAAGATATGAAACTCCAAATTAACAACGGTAATGTGTTATAAAGGAAGAAGACGATATCTTGAGGATTGGTGACCGTTGTTACTTGGAGCTAGCGCATGCCTAGTGGAGTTATATATGCATATAATATTTTAGTGTATGATTGATGATCATCATGATCTTGTCTGTGCTTTTGTTCTGGTAATTAAATAATAAAAATATTTTTTTTAGTGGTTTTACTTGTGTCAAATTATAAAATGAGAAAGTAAGTAATATAATAATAGGTATATATGTGGGAGGAGATTTGAGTTGTTGTACCCACCAAAAAAAAGATCTGTAACCATATATGAAACGAAACATCCCATCCATGAGGTATTAAATAATCAATCCAATAGTACAAATTAAGAGTTGGGGGAACATAAATGTCTAAGAGCATATATAGTTTTCCATCTAATTCTACCCTTCTTGGCCTATCAAAACGAGGACTAGATCAATCGAAATGATAAACTTAAACTTGTTGGGTTGGGGCAATGGAGGACACCAATTAAAGGCGCAAGCTTGATGCAGGAAAAATATCCTTTTTCCTCCTCAACCTAAAACACCAAAAACAAGTGTCCATTAAGTCAATTGATAAGGTATCTATCTAGTTTACATGTATAGTACCTCCTGTTCAGTGACATTTCTGCCTGAGTCGCCTCCAACTCAACCTAGCCATTTCTATCCAAACTAACTAACTAACTAACAACAACAACAACAAGAAGCTACGATTAAGCTTCTTAGTGCAGGGCGAATGAAGAAGCCGGTACAGCTAGCTTACAAGCATCTTTAGCGAGGATTCACCCGCGATTTGATCTCATCCAACGCCGCTTTTTAAGTCTGGAAAATGAATCAAGCCAGTTCCAGTAAGGATCAACCCAGTTCTTGTCCTCCTTTACTGCTTTCTCCCACCTCTCCTTGAAGATTTGTAGCTCTGAGGTTGCTTGCCTCCTTATCTACATGATTAAACCAAATCCTATTTAGCAGCTTATACAGATTTGCTATAATATTAGGCCAATTACATTTGAAACCCAAGACACTTGTTCATTGACTTGATTGATTCGAGTACAGTGTGAGCCGTCTTGGTGTTGTCGGGATTCACTTGACATCTATGGTGAATTATAACGCGTGTTTATCAATTCTGGGCTTTATACTCAAAACTTCAATCAAAATGGCATGCAAGGTGAAGCATCAAACCCAAGGAAGGGTTCAAGTAGTATAGGTCAAGGCAAGTGATGACCGCTCGACTGCTCGAGGCATGCGATGCTTACTATCGAGTTTCCAGTTCCACATCCTACACTGGCTTCAATGAAAGGGGAAAATGTTGCACATTAACAGTATTGTTAAGCACATATTCTTCGACTGTTCTACCGGATTCAAGCCTAGAACCAGGCGGAGTCTCTTATCCCCCAGTCAATTTTGTGTAATGCCTGCTCCTTTGGTGGGTTGCAATTCGGTATCCAGGTCTACATGGGTCTTGGAGTTCGAAACCCAACGTCCACCACAAATGCCATCAACACCTTGTCTAATAGATCAATGTGATATTCTAGACCAATAATCACCCTTTCATATACAAGGCAATGATCTTCTTCATTATTACTCGGCTTCTCAAGGAAGATATCATGAGTTTGACGTGTTTTAGGTGGGTTTAGATGGGTCAATTGTCAATATAACAGTACACGATTTGAAAAGATATCAGTAGTTGCTTGAACTCACTGCATTTCGATTGCTATATTGTTTGCGGATAGATGTCTGCAAAAAGCAAGTAAAAGAGCACCATAGAATAAGAGCAGTATCAAGGAGTGTTAAAACTTCAAAAGGCTAGGTTAAGTTTATGGTAAGCAAACCTTACGCGACTTTCTAGATTCTGAAGCCTGCAAAGCAGATAGTAAGTGTCAATTTGCAGCTACAAGCATCGAAATCTGAAAGGCCCTTTCACGGCAAGAATATAAAATAAAAATAAAAAGTGAAGATACAACGGGATTTGGGGATATGCTGGACATGGGATGGTCGACAATTTGATGCAACTTTCAGACAACCAATATGGATCAACATGAAGCATATTATACTCCAGATCAAGGAAAAACAATAGCTCATTGATAAAAGAAAGCGAAAAAAAAAAAAAAGGATTAAGGATGGAGAACGATAATTGACCTTCTTGAGAGATGAGCCACCCAAGGTTTCTATGCCCTGATGTACAATAAATTCACTATCAACAATTCCAACTTTCTGTGTTCTATCACCCTGCATAAATTTTATTAAGAATCTGATAAGGAGATAACAAAGATTGCATAATACAGTATAAGGAATGGGCCTATTAGAGTATTAGATCAGTCTTCATTACGTTCTTACCAGAATATAGGAATATAATTAATCCAAAACTAACTAAATAACTTCAACTATAAAGATGGAGTTTCAAACTTCTACGCCATCATGCCACATAAGATCTACTAATTAAGGAAGAGGAGGCAAGAATATAACAACGAAACATCTTATTATTCAAACTTCTAGCTCAAGTCAAAATGCCTGTGATTAAACAGGTTTTACTGAGGGTAGAACTCCTATGCAATTGATCAGGTGACAATCCTCAATTTGGTAAAAGATTGACTAGATAAGCAGTTAAGAAACTAGTAGAGAATTAATAAAACAGAAAGCACAATAAAATATCACCTGTGCACAATAACCAATCTTTATATCCAGTCCCCAGCCATGAACAAGATCATTCTGAAGCAATATTTAAAAGATAAGCAGTTAAGAAGCTTTTTTTTTGGTAAATAGCAGTTAAGAAGCTAGTAGATTACTATCCAACGCTACATGGAATAGTCCAAGAAAAGCATTAAGATTTTGAAGAACATAAACCTAAGTTTCATGTTAGGCAACAAATGCACCATCTTTCAGAAACAATTACCTGTATGAGATTCCAAGCACAGTGCCAAGCAGCCCTTGAAAAAACTGGTGCCATTACTTCCACCCACCTAAACAGAGAACATGTAAAGATGGAACGAAAACCCCCTGGAGTGCCAAAAATGTAAAGAAATTCCAAATAACATCATATTGCCATCTATAAACTATCTACCTGCACAGGAATATATCTACGAAGAATATTTATGCATACAGATTGTGAGAACACTTGACCAACAAGAGCTCTTCTGTATCAAACAGCTTTACATTCATTTTTTTTCACAAACAAAACCCAGCTGCACTGATGATGGTTCAAAATTTAAAATGACAATGTAATGAAATATGTTGGCGTTAAAAATGTAGCAACTGATGAACACTAATGTAGGCTATATAGATAGCATGTGGTAGGTTCTAGTTTTTAAGTTTTCAGAATGGTGAAAATTACAGGAGTTCATCAAAATGTGGGGGAAATAGAAAGTTTCAAAAATAATTCATGTAGATTTAGTGTTCACTGTTCACAACATACCCAACGCATGGTGGTCCCTTGCTTGAGTTAGAACATTTAAAACCACCTTTTCTTCCATACATTCGTCTGCATAAACTCGCCATATTAATAATCTATACATTATGAAAGTGTAGATTAATTTGATAGCAGTGAGCTTACCTGTGAAATATTGATGTTCTTTTGCGGATAGTTATCCTGTGATGAATTCCAGTTGAATGAGGGTCTAAGGCAGGCTGGGATATTTCTAGACCTTCTGATTTCACAATTTTCAAGTACCTATGACAAGGAAGCAAAAAAAAAAAAAAAAAAAAGGATCCCGATATGATTTCCACTAAAAATATTAAACCATCCCGTGACAAATTTTCAAAATTTGTAATCAGAATGCATTATGGAAAAATTAACTAGACATGATCACAATAAACAATATCAGTATAACACTGCAATCTTAAGACATTGTTTGATCTGTTTCTAACCAATCTACCTGAATGCAAACATGGTGAATACTTTCAAGTGTTTTTGGAAGGTGTGGAGCAGCAGCTAATAGATTTCATTACATAAAAAACGGTGGGCTGCAGGCTAATGTACTAAGAGACTAGGCAATCTGGGAAGCCGAAGCTAAAAATAGAGACTTATGGTGCTGCCGTGCTGGTACAGTTCTTCAAGATTGATCTATCATGACCGGGAAGAGACTGGGAAAGTGTTCTTCAAGAGCTCACTTATGGAAACGGAAAATATTCATAGATTAGGAGTACATCCTACTGAGAGAATGAAAATATATTTATATGGGAAGACCACCTATAGCAGAAGAGCTCAGCAACCTTAGATGCTGCAAAGGGGAATGGAGGCGGGGATTCAATTTATGGAAGATTAAACCCCATAAATTGGTAGAAAAAGTGCGGTGCAGACTCTGTGGAATAAAAGAGGAGGAAGAAGCAAATTTAAGGATCAAATGTGATTTTCTTCCGAAAGTAGAGGGTGTTGTACAGAGGTTTACATGGACTATAAGGTTCAAAGCTCAAGCACATCAAAATTACATGCAATAGCAGGATTTCAGCCGATGAGGCCAAGAAAAGAATATCCATTATTATCAGTTTAAAGGTGATGAACTGTAAAATTGCATGATGGACCATTTGCAAAGGATACATTGATAAAGGGTGCAAGAACACAAAAAATATCTCAGTCATAGGTGATCAATGTACCGTCTGGGATTAAAGTTCTTCACTCCTAGATCTTCATCCCAAAGGAATATGTAGTCATAGATGTTGACAACATCTGGATGCAAAAACCGTTTTGCAAACCACCTAACAAAATAAATGAAGATTAAAAAAAAAAAACTGTTCATTGACTTCAGTATCATGCTAACAAGGTTAATTAAAAAAAACATCCAAGCAAAAGGAAGAAGGTTAAAAAATTACAAAAAAAAATAACGTAAACAAGAGATTATTATGTAGCAAATCTCTCTAATAAAAATGTTTAATCAACAGGAATCATCTAACACAAGGGCCTCCATTAAACAATCAAAAAATTTGTCATCATATGAGCTTCAGCACCAGCTTTTGCCTCCAGTTAATGGACCAAAAAATCAGCAAAAGCCTTGAGAGCATGTCTTACCATTTTGTTTGGTTCTGAGCCACAATGTGTATGGTACTGTTATTCCAACTCAAATCTGACCATCCATTTACATTTCCATCATAGTGAAAGAGCATGACAGTGGAATTGTCTGAAAGAAACTGAATTGAAAGAATTAAAAAATTGTGTTTGAATACCTTCACATCTTACAGTATAATGAACAATTAAATAAGGTTAAAAAAATGAAACCTTCTTAACAATAGCATCAACATTATCCTTTTGGCCAATTCCAACTGCCATAGCTAGTAAGCTACGGTTGCTGAATCTGTTACCCTGAGAAAACAGAAGATAATGCTAAACCTGTAGCACTAAGCCATTTAAATCTTTATATGAAACTATGATTAGTCTGTGTGTAGACTCAATGCCTGAAGCATAAGCAATTGTATGGTTAGTAGCACTAAGTTTTTTCAGGCAACTGTAATACGACTGAGGTGAAGCTTTTGACAAGTATTTTGCCATTTGTAGGTTTTATATATCGCATATATTTTAATGAATATGCTAGAAAAACCTAAATTAAAACCTTTGACATTGAATTACGGGATGACCACAATGATCTCAACTCCAAATCAGCTCTTGGATGAATGATGCCGTGAGGTAAACTATCCAATCTCACCAGAGGAAGTTCCTAAGTGACACAATGAAGTCACTGAGAAATTGGAAAATGATGCCAAGTAACCAGTGCAACAATTGAACCACTAACAGGCACAAAGTCATAAACAAATTTGTGAATTTATGATATAAAAAAAAATCATAATTCATCAAAATGTAAACGAAATTGCATATCATGCAGTTGGCTGATGTAAATTACCTTGAAATCACCAAAGGGGTGTAATCTATCATCTATCTGCAATACAAGCAAATCAACTTAGAATATTTTAGTCTAAATTTCAGCTGAATTAAAGCCAACAGTTGACGGTGCTAAATTTTATAAATTGAAGCTAACATGGAAGAAGAAAAGGTGAATCACGACTGTTCCAACTACTTATAATTATCAAATCAGACACAAGAAATGAATCTTTAGAAGCCAGTTTATGACAGCTAGAAAAGGTTAAGCGCTTCGAAAATTCGAGAAATTTCCCTGGTTTTGATTGAAAGAGGCCACTACTAAAATACTAAATGATAATTCCTGTTTTGGTGCTTGTGTTCATTTTATAGCCAGATATGCAAAATAAGGAAAGCCAATAATACTTACTCTGAACTCAAGATGAGGAGAGCCTCAAAGATTTACTTAGTATTAATTTAAAATTATCTGATCAGGATTTGCAATAATCTCCCAATATTGATGTCAAGTAGATAATTTGAAACAAAATATTTTCAGAGAGGTATAGCATCATTGTACCTCTGTCTGTTGGTATAGATAATCTGTAGTTCTGAACACAATGAACAGCATCACTATACACAAAAATCCCATGAAGGATAGCTGTATCATCTTAAATGCATTTCCACCTTGTCCCGCCTCCTGTAACATTCAGGTAAAAAAGTCATGGCAGAAATTGAAACGAAGATGCAGAGCCTCTTTGCTCTTTCTTTGTAAGGAAATGTTGAAATAAAAACTAGAATAAATGGACTGACCCCATCAGGGATAGTTCTCCTCTTTCTGGATGGCCAACTTAATGATTCGACAATCTCCATCGACGCACTTCTTAATCAACCATAACAAACTGCAATTGTTGGGAAAGACGTTAGAATTGGTCAAGACAATGATCAGATCACTTAAGTACTTGAAGAGTTGAAGGAAGACCACAGACACCACAATGTTCCCAATGCACAAAGTGGTAGAGTAGAAAATAAAAGGACAAGTTACCAACGAACACAATCAGCAATTAATTTCACCAAGATGTTACAACTTCAAGTTTACAATGTAGTGAAAACACTCCTCAAGCCTAACTTTCAGCTCTAATGAACAGTGAAAAGCTTATACAGCATCACAGGATAAATAGTATCCATCAGGATAACAGTATCTGTCGAAAGCAGAATTACAAGGAAGCCTAAGCGAACAGTATGAAATGGTGCTTAACACGGCTTTAAGTTTGCTTCAATGAGTGAGTGTATGTGTGTGTTTTCCCAAAATATCTTTCCCGGATTCGAGAAAGATATCGAGCACATACGGATATGGCAAAAGTGACAAATTAATTGGTGAAGGTAACATGTTAAGAGTAAAAAAGATAGAGTCAATATCAATAGCATTCATCAAGAAAGTAAAGCGAGATTGCAACATCGCACACGCAGCACAGATTAGAGAAATTCCCTTCAGTGAGTCTATAAATCTTCAGAATGTTTCGTGAAAAAAGCAAAGCAAAATGCAGATTTGATTAAGCCTAACTAATGCTCCACAAACGAAAGCTAAAATCGAAATTCCATCATCATCGGTCGTTCCGTTAGATCTAAAACCAAATTCAGCAGCTAATCAGACCCAAAAGGGCAAGTTGCCGATAAAAAGCAACTGCAATTCATCTCGGAGATCAACGAAATTCAATTCCTTACCATCAATCGTGAATTATCGAGCACATTTCTTCAACACGATCCTCTAAAACAATTCGGAGCGAAATTCAAAAAGCAGATCCAAAATTGGAAACCAGAAGGCAGGTTGGAATACCAGAAGAGAGTGGGGGAGAGTACGGAGATGAAGGTAGCTTCGTCCGCACACGTGGGCAGTTCACCGGTAAATCTCGACGGAGAAATCGAAGGAGAGAGAGAGAGGAACCAGATAGCGTTTGCGAAGAAGCTGAGACCATAGTCACGGATAGAGAGAGAGAGAGAGAGAGAAGGGCACGCGTACGTGGATGAAGCGCCACGTTTTGAAGGGATAACGGGTGGCTACAAAGGCGCGGAAATAGAGGTGAAATTTCAGAAATCGCCCTTCAATTACAAATTTTTTATAAAAAAAATCTAATAAAATAAAAACTATGCAAAAGCAGCAAAATCAGTCAAAAACTTTTATTAGGACGGAAAACTCTAACCTGACAAGTTAACGTTTTGATAGAGATTTTGATTGGTTAAAATGTGCAGTAGCCAACAGTATTAAAAAGGAATAAAGTTTATGAAAAAATTAGTAAAATGATGATTTTTTTTATTAAAATCTGTGTACAAAACTATCATTTCATGTATTTTGAAACGGAGGGAATACAATTTTATGCAACTTTTCATTTTACAAGTGATGTTATGACTTATGAAAACATATCTATGAATGACTTGTGTAGATCGAATGGCAGGGTGGAAATTAATATCCATTCTATCTCTACTAAAGTGACAAAAAAAATGTACGAAGAGTTCAATATACCCTTCAATAAAGAGTATATAAACTTAAATGTACATTAACAAAAAAAAAATACTTTTCTCACATTTCATCCGTTTTACAAACATTTTAGTAAGGATGAAATAAGTGTATCCGGCCACTTGTAAAGTAAAATGCAATATTCAAAACAAAGAGTGGTTTTATGCAAAATACCCAAAATAAGGGGTGATTCAGTGAAACTGGCCCACAAACACAACCATAACGGCAGATGGAAGTCGTGGCAAGTTAACGTTTCCCGTTATCCAGTCGTTGTCATTTCTCCGTTTCCCGCGCTTTCTACGAGTATGGGCTTCCCTCTTTTTGTCACGCTCTGGGACCAATTCAATTAGGGGCGTTAAGGGCCTAAGGCCGTGTTTGGCATGTCAACATTTAGTGCGACGGAACCCGCAGTTTCTTACCGCTACAACACATCCAAATGTCGCCGCTTTTGATCACTGGTCTATATATACCTCAATGAACACTCGGAAAAACATAACTTCATTGTGGATTTGAAGGGACTCGGGTAGTGTCAGAATGTCAATTCATACTCAATACAAAGGCAGCAGCAATCAACTAAACTAAACTCATTCACTCACCAAGAAACTCACAAGCCCTTACCCAGAGCCAGAACCAGACAGAATGTGCCCAGCTGAAGCACACGGAGGAGCCGAAACAGATCAGCAGCCGGTATCAGATACGAGAGCTAGCTAGCCAGAGGCGTCGGAGTTAACGTCAAGCCTTTTTTCGGCCTTTAAATTTACTTGTTAGGATATACTGTGGACTTGAAGTATTAGATTCAATTCCTGCCCCAATTTGGCAAGCAATGCACTTCTCCTGCACCACAATGGAAACCGAAAATATCAGACTTCAGGTGTGCTTAAGACAGCAGGTAAAAGCAATGATTCAACTCAAAAACCACATTAACCTCGCAATTTCCGGGAGTGCATTTTGTAGCTTTTGCAGTTGGCTAAAGCATTGTCTGCAATACTCAACTCTGTCCAAGTTTGGAATCATCAGAAGATGCAACTGCAAATCTCACTGTCATCGGTAAATCACAAATTCATGGAAAAAGATGGCATTACCTTTCTTCTTGATGAAGGTCAACACCAACGGATGGAGGAGCCGATATGGCTGAGCAAATTGTCTGTCCAAACACTGCCACCAGTTTGAGTAGCGCCTCAAGCGACATCTTAGCATGTCTACATAACAGGTTTCCATCAAAAACCGAATAACAAGGATAGATAAAGTAATCAATTGTGCACCGAGGAATGGATTGAACTCTTACCTTTCTGTCGTGCTATCGAGAAGGGTCATAAGTACAGGTAGCAAACAAGAAAACAAATCCAAATTGATGATCTCCATCTTGTCCATGAAAACACCAATAACATCAGCCTGGACCTGCACCAGAAGCAACAGTTTCATATTTTTTAAATATTATATATACAGTTTCGAGTGAAAATTGGATTTAGAAGCAATTCCTCGAGAGAAAGAGAGTTGAGAAAGTTACAGAGTTATCGGGAAACTTCTTCATCATGTTGATAGTGCCTTTAAAATCATTTTGCTCCCAAAAGCGCCTCACCGTCTGAATGAAACAATCTCTGAATTTAGATATCCAAATATCAATTTCACTAAAACCAAAAGGGGAAAAAACAAATATATGGAACAATAATATCCATAAAGGTATATATCATATATGCCAACGAAAAGCTACCTGTAACTTAGTCAATCGGCAGCGAAGACTACTTAATACATTATCATGGCTTTGCATCAAATCTTCAATGATATTGTCATCATTTGGAGATGATAAATCCCTTCCAGAAATTTGAGGCTCTTCATTCTGTAATTTTAATGCAAGGGAACAATGAATAGTAGTATCATTGCTCACACATGGACAAGCTGTGCAGTTCATCGCTATTTTATATATCTCCCCGAAATAAATGCCAGATATTTTGTGTCAAAAATGAACAGACATGGCAATCTAACTATAGTATGCAACTTCAAATCATATACCGCGATTCTCTTTATATCAGAACTTACCACCATGGTAGAGCTCTTAGTTCTATCAGGTAGAACTTCAGAGGATATGTCAGAATCAACTGTCTGAACTTCAATTGGCTGATCTTCCTGAGTGATGGCTTTTTCCCATCTTTCAAACTTCTCAACGAGAGAGCGTGTTCTTCCGTGAACTACAGCCACTGCAAGTTTCAAAAGTAGCATGATTCAGAGCTCTTGGTAGATGCACCAGTCTTAAATCAAATTACAATAGTTCATTTGCAATGAGATTAACCTCCATTGATCATTTTTTTAGTCGTCTTCTTCTGATCTACAGAGTCATCAACTGCACATTTCAGGAGGCAAGAGAAAGATTAAAAAAGAGGTAGAGATCAGAGCATCCATGATAAGCCATCTAGATTTAACACTTTAGAACTCTACCGGATTCCACCTCAGGGTGCACCAATCGGGATAGATCATGCTTTAATGTATCTTCAACATTTTTCTGAATAGGATATTTCTCTTCAACAGAGTCTCGTGAGCAAGTGTCGGATACAATTCCATTGAAAATGGAACCAGTTGCACTGTTCAAGGATCTAGATTCAATAAGCGGAGGCCTCTTCATATCATATTTGCAATCTGAAGCTCTCCTGGCATGAAAAGGTCTAAATGTTGTGGGAGTGGTAGCTCTTGCAGGACTGAATGACTCTCTTCTATCGAAATCAGTTACAACCGAAGTCAAATGCCCAACGGGTTTTGGAGAAATTGTAACTGCATGAATGCTTTTCTTAGATGGAAGCTTGTTGATCTCTTTCTTAGGATTGATGGGTTTCTCATCTGCAGCTTCAACAAGTTCACAACTTAAGCAAGGAATAAAGTGTACAGAAAACTGATACTTCACAGTTCCAAAAGAAATCTAAAGAGAACAAAGAAATACAACTTACAATCTACATAAATGTTTTTGATTTCTTTCATATCCACATCTGGAGACAAAGAGCGGAAATCCACTGAAGGCAAAGAATCACTTTCTTGTAGATCAGGTTTCAGCTCTACAAGGCTATTATCCTCAGCGACGCCACTAGTCTCATAAGGTTTGATGAGCTGAGAAACAGAAAAAATAAAATAGTTAAAACTTGATGATTTGGAAAGATTTTAGGACTTTGATATTTTCAGAAAATTCTTGAGTCCAAGAAAGCGCTACAAACCGAAAGATCAGCAGCCCAAATCCCAACACAGTTGCGATAATATGAGCAGCCGAGAAGCCTTTGTTCATGAATGCAGAGGTCACCTAGAGTTGACCAACCCATGTCAACTGAATCGTGACATTTGACAGGCTCCCATGAGTAAACCTGCACCTCAAAACAAAATGTATAAGCAGTTTGCTACAAAAATGGAATAGAAACAGCACAACTAACCTTCAAATTCTTGTCATTTCCGCAAAAGAGGGTCCTTCCATCTGGGTGAAATGACATTGCACGAACTCCTGCAGTCTGATAACCCAATAGTTAGCATCACTGTAAGTCTGTTCAGTAATCTGGCATAGTGTCTCTTTTTAATGGTCAATTACATTTAATATGAACATGAACTGCATCACAAAATCGATCATCGATATGACAAAACTACATTAGAATATAAATTCCTATAAGATGAAGCATTAAACTGCAAAGTGTTGGTTCAGCTGTCATTACAGCAGGTTACAACATATGTTCTCACACTTGTGGTAATTTATATTTACTTATAGGCTTATAGCAGGTAAAGATGGAAACAAATATGCCATACTTTCGTAAAAGTTCAAGATAATTAACTATTAAATAGAGAAAGAAGCTCTGATACCTCAACCCTAGTAGACCCAATCATTTCAAAAGTTTCCAAGTCCCAGAATTTAACAGTTCTGTCCGCTGAACCTGCAAATGGAACACAGATTGTATACTTCAAGTAGATTTATGTCAAGAAATCTTAGCAGAACTCGAGGTTTTATTGATGTTCGTATGTTCAAAATTATCTGTTGATGAAAGATATACATGGCATATTTTAATATTACACACCTGTAGCCAAAAGGAACTCTTGCGGATGAAACTCAATGGATCTGATAGGACCATCATGAAACTTAAAATCATGCAACAGCTTACCAGCTGTCAGATCCCACACCTGGTCAAGAAAGCTTTATTTTGAAGGAAACAGACAGCGAAAACTATAAATTAATGAAGAGTTTATAGCAAATTTACCTTCACGACATTATCAACTCCGCCAGAAACTACCCATCGACCATCAGGCGTAAATTTGATGGTATTTATTCCAAGACAGTGACCCTTGTACGTGTGAATGCATCCTTTCTTTCTGATATCCCATATTTTCAAGTCTTTGTCAACAGAACCAGATGCAAAAAGCTCACCAAATGGATGAAAATCAATGGCAGTGCATTTTGATTTATGCCCAGTAAGAGATCGAAGCACTAAACTTGAAACATAAAGAAAAAAACAAATTAGGCTAGTTGAGAAAGAAGAATTTCTATCTTGAATGGAAAAAACAAACAGGCACACTTACACTTAGACTCTTCCAGATCCCATAACTTCACGGCACCAGAAGAAGCTCCAGCAAGTACCAAAATCTCAGCAGAATCAAATGCTACGGATTCCACGGAGCTACTATGACCACTTAAACTCTAAAAGTTCAAAGGTAAGATACAGAAATAAGTATTATATATGGATTAATGAGCAAAACAATTAAAGGCTGTTCCATCAGACATACAAGAGGCCTTTAATAATGGAATGGTGCATGATCCAATCTGCAGGGTGAACCCTAAAAAGGGCCACATGGAAATGTAGTTTGACCTACATGACCTTATGAAATAAGCCAAATGGTTAAATGAACATAAAAACCACATCACTAACTTCATACTTTGAACACACAATTGAGAAGGTATACATGTCTATCAAGATTTGGTGGAAAACAGAAGCCTATTTTCATAATCAATGATCAACAGCCTAATTAGGCATTCATTCTTCAAGTTCATATCCTCATATTACCTTTTAAATAAGCTTCAAAATGTCATCTTCAAGTAAAACATCTTTACAGTCATTTTATCTTCTTGAATGATCATAATCTCCTACTAAAACCTGAGAGCCATTGCTATGATAGCAAAATCTTAAAGTTAGACCACTAGTCCCTTTAAATAATTCATCAACCAAGAGGAGCAACCAAGGGCAATTTCCCAAGTCATAACCTAAGAAACTCGAGACTCGCAAATCCTTGCCCGGCTCTTCTCTCTAGATCACCCACCAACCATTGTGATGATCTTTATGCATAAAAATTCTAGGAATCTTAAGTTGCATTGCAAAGGTTGCACCTTTTTCCAGCACAAGTTTCTAAGTCCTACTAATATCAAATGCTGAACAAATAAGAGCTTTGCAAGAAGCATCTAAACTTATGAAATACAAAGTATAGGATTCCACTTAAGATCTGCTATTTAATTTAGAGATTATGTGAAACATTTATCTGAATTTCATGGTTAAGCCCATACCGAGTAGTTACACGGTTCTCCCAATAGCAAGCATATGCAGGCTGTTTTGAGCATTGATGACACAAGTCCAAATATTGCACTCTGTAGCTCTGACCTAGAGAATCAATAATTGCTAGGATGTTGTCTGAAGCTTGAACTAGATAACAGCTTTTCAAAATCAACATTTAGCATCAGTCACTAATCAATGCAGCATCAACATAATTTTTAAGAGACTGTACAGAAACGCATTTTGGTATCTTCTTAATTATCAACATATGGAATGAGATTAACACTTGTTAAGAAGGTAACTTGTGCATATTTGCAAGTAACACTTCCTCAAACTGCATAAAGATTGAAAATTTCCGGAAAAAGATTGAAATTTTGGAACTGACCATTAAAGAAGATGGTTTCCCAATTGCCCACAGGTTCACTCTCTGATCCTCTCCACCTGTTAGCAGAAGCCGCCGCGCCTTTTTACCAATACTAAGACATTTGACACTTGTTGAATGAGCCACAAACTCCTCTGTAAATTTCATTTCAGTTAAGAAGAAACACCTTCCTTTCCTAAAAACACCCTAAACAGCAAGTCCAAACACAAACATTCATGCCAATCCAAGCAATATCGCAACTGAATTTTTTCAACTTTGTTAAATTCAACGCCCCAAATATAAAGTTACAATCTTTATTTATCCCTTTCATGACAGAAGACAAAAAAGACCAGTCATTAGAAAACCAAACAGGACCTGGTAGCCAAAATCAAGCCCTCACACAATCGAAAGAAAAAAACGATTCAACAGAGGAAAGTCGTAAAATTTGTCAAGGATACGGAGCTTATAGCCAGAGTTCGCCATAGAAGAACAAAATTGAGCAAGGAGAAGGCGAAATTCAAGGCAGCAAGGGGGGAATTGGGGGGTCGGAGAAATCGTTGAACTGAGTAAAACAGCAAACTGGATTGAATGGATGATCGATATGCGAGCTGAAGAAGAAATGGAGATCTCTCTACCCCTCTTTGAAGTTGAACAGGTAGAATTTGAGGAAGAGAGTCGTTTGGAGTTTGTGGACTGGGTTGTGACGTGGTCAACTGCTTGCTGGGCATTGCCCGTTCCGTTCCGTTTGTAAGAGGCGATTTGTTTTTTCCTTTTTTTTATTTTCCTTTCACGGAAAGAGAGAAACACTCCGTAATTAATTCCTTTTGTCCTCCGACTGCTTTGTGGACAGAGGAATTTGAAAGCTCCGACCAAACAGGCCCTTAATTTTATTATTATTTTTATTTATTGTGGCGTCAGTCAAGCAATGATTTGTGGAAGGTGCAATTTCTACGTCTTCACTAGACCCTGTTCGACAGTATGTAACTGCAATGTTAAATTCATGGGGCCAATTTCAAATTTATGATTGTAAAATCAAACTGTCTATTTAAATTTCAAACATTAAGTTATACCCAAAAACAGATTAGAGTCTGATTAGGGTTTTGTACTATATGCATTATTGTATAATTATGTATTTTCATATATTAAATGATAAAATGTATTATTGATATCACCTAGTTTTGTAGTTGAGTTGATACATTAAAGGTTTGAAACAATTTTTTCTTGCAAAAATACATTAACTCAAAGCAACATTCAAACATCATTTTTTAGGAAAATGTCTTTATAATGAAATACCGTATATTGCCCCAGTCGGGGTGGCCTAGTGGTAAGGAATAAGGGGAGGGGTGAGGAGGTCCCGGGTTCGATCCCTGCCTCTGCCTCTTTCCTTGGTTGAAAAACTTAAGGGGTTTACCACCGAAGGTGGGTTCCTCGTCATAAAAAAAAATATACCGTATATTATAATTAAAATAATGTGTAGCTGACAGATTATCTCATTTGGGTATGATCATAGAGTACAAGTTATTCGTAAGTATGTTTTATGGTGAATTACGTCATGTGGGTAGTAGTCTTCTCTACTTATTTAAGTTATTTTTACCTTCAAATTTTTTAAAAAATAAGTAAGTGAATGAAAACTTGTCCTAAACCTAAAGTTAAAATATTCATCAACTAAGCTAAATAAATATACTCCGTATTATTTATTCAAATCCTCTATTAATTCAATATCATTAAAAAAAAATTACTGTACATAATTAGTTTGAGGGCATGTAGGATTATAGAGGCCATAAACGGGCCCTAAAGTCTTTTGTAATTCTCGTTAAAGATGTTTCAACATCAAGACTCGAACTCGACATTAGTTCAAAAAAAGTTTTTAAAAAATATATATATATATATACTCCTATAAAAAATAAATATATATTCATATTTATTACAGTAGTAATGAGTACAAAATTATTTTAAATTTTTGGATATTTTATAGAATTTTTATATTTTTAAAAACTATGTTAAAAAGTCGAACAATCTATTTTGAGACAAAGTGAGTATTGTACTTGGTAAAGTTGGTATGTTGTATACTATAAGAGCATCAGCAACGATCCCCACTTTACTTTTTTCACCCATTTGGGCAACCCGACTATTGTAGACAACTTCCCGATTTTTTGGGTGCCTCATTATATTGGGAACCTTCCCAAATTCGAAGCCAATAAAATTAGGCCACGTGTCCCTATAATAATTCCTTTTTCTTTCTTTTTTATTTGATGTGAGATGGAAAAGTTATTTGGAGAACCCGACTATTGTGAGAAGTGAAAATAAATTAGAGAGGATTGAAAATAAAGTTAAGTAAAAAGTGAGGTGGACGAATGATAAAAGTAGAGAAGTTTTGGGGCACCACACCATTGGGAATGCTCTAAGGGAGTGAAATCCCATCACCTCATCAACTATAATCAAGTCATGTCCTAACTACAACCAATTACCAACTGGTTGGTAATAGAATCTCAAACTAACCACATCTTTTCCCTGTTAGTCATAAATTTCCAAATAAACCAGCTCTCAACATAAGAGAGATCTTTCCATACCTATCAGTTTAACCACTTGATCACTACTGCATTCTCAGTATAAGCTAGAAGGGTTCGAATATGAGCTAATAACCGAGTAATTTACCATGATCAGCGCTGGCGAAATAACAAAATGATACAAGGGGCATTGCATAAAATTGCCAATCAGTTGCAATAGATTTTTCTGTCAGCACATAACTACAATACAGAAACACTAGCTAAGGACTTGACCCCAATCGAACACGCCCATCAGTACAATGAGCATCAACCGATTGTTTCACAATTAAGGGACCTAACTAAAGAGATGAAGAGAGGTTGGTGGTAGGCCTCCATTGCTGTCATTGTCAGGCAACGTCGAATCTGCAAGCTTTGTTTGCCCAACGCAAGTGTTGAACATGTCGCGTTACTTGTTCAGAGGGACCATGTTGAAGAGCCTCTGGACGATCTCTGACATTGGAGGCCTGAATTCCGGCTCAGCCTGCGCAGTTCAATCATGATTCATGTTTTAGACAAAGCATGGAATTTGGAAATCATTCAGTGATGCACCTAACTGTTTTAACAGTAAAAGGGCACTCATAATTGATAATGATGATATCTTCATGTTGGTAAAATATTGACATCAATAGCTGTGTGTGGTTGTGCTGGTGTTTATACATTTTTGGTACTATGATTTCACTCTTCACCTACTAATATTATATCTGATTAAGAAAATTTAAGCAGTTGTTGCTTTCCTCTTTTGAGTGATATATCAGTAAAGCAAGTTTCATATGATATATAGAATGTGAAGACAAAACAAGACATTCGATGTGTTGAGAACAGTGGGTAAGGCCCTACACAATGATTTAAGCTTTTGTGTTAAAAGGTGGATCCAACAATGTTAAAAACAAAGAAAGAAGAATAACGAGATGAGACACAAAAACGTTGTAACCCGGTTGACATAGAACAGGACACAAAAAGGAGATAAGATTACGAACCTGAAGACACAGAGAAATTATATCTGCAAAACGGGATAGCGACTTGGATGGATATGCTCCATTTAGTGAAGGATCGACCATCTTGGATAAGGAGTCTATATCATGAAGTCGGGGAATGGCCCATTTAACAAGGAATTGATCTCCTCGAGGACATGATCTTCATTTGAAAGGTACATAAGTATACATTTTAGTTCAACTTGGTCACAACATGCTGGAGAAAGCGCGTAAGGGTGTGAGATAGCTGACCTATCAAAGGGCTTTCTGCCTGTGAGGAGTTCCAGCATTACTACACCAAAGCTAAAAACATCACTTTGATGGGTATAACTTCCCAACTCGAGCTCTGGAGCACCATAGCCGCTAGAAAACAGTTGTGACAACTGCAAGGAAAGTGCATTATATGATTTCAGTTTATTGTGATTCTTTTTGTCAAATATATACAACATATGAGTTGAGTTGGGGTTCAGTGGAAAAAGGGTACCTGGTCTTTTGAGCCATCTGAAAAAAGTGCTGCAAGACCACAATCTGAGATTCGTGGAGTCAAGTTCTCGTCGAGTAGAATATTTATAGCCTTGAAATTTTTGTGAATAACAGGAGGCCGACAGACTTCATGCAAGTACCTTCACCAAAAGACAGTGCGAAAAACCACACATATAAAAGCTTCAGAATGTTTGATAATTCAGGATGCGAAAGAAAAGTTTAATCGAAAAGATGTGAAATGTAACACTATGAACATACGGTATAATGAGATCTAGTTAAGAAATTTAGAAGTTGCATATTGCTTAGGCAAAAACAACAGATACTTACTCAAGAGCTCTAGCAGCTCCAAGTGCGATGTTGATGCGTGTATTCCAGGATAATTTTTGGTGGATATCATCATCGAAATGCAACGCATCAAAAAGTGTGCCATAGTTGCAGTACTCGTAAATAAGCAGCCTTTGCCCATACTCAACGCAGTATCCAACAAGATTCACGACATTATCATGCTGAAGTTGGGAGAGAGTAGAGACTAGCTCGACGAATTCCTTATCACTCAGCTTTCTTGAAACAGCGGCATTCAGCTTCTTCACAGCCACGAGCTGAAAAGTAGTGTGCATGAACAAGTCTAATAAGTAGTCCATTCCACTTGTTACAGGATATACAATAGTGTAGGCCGAGACAAGAGAGTTGGTAAGGTATATTGAATCTATTTGTGTTTTTGACAACACAATATGACAGTTCATCCTGAAATGTGTTTTGGAAACTGGCAAATGAAATCAAGATCTTATTTAGAGTATAAAAGGCAGTTAGGATCTTACCTTTTGATCCGGAAGTTCGGCCCTATAAACACTACTAACCATGCCCTCCCCAATACGATTTTCTTGGGAAAAGCTATTAGTACATTCTTGAAGCAAAGCAACGGTGAAAGGCTTCACAGATCCTGGGGAATTCAGCTCCACATTCTTATCTCCAATCGTACTCCTTTTCGAGTGGCTCAATGGTTTTATGTTCTCTTTTTGTGCAGAATATTGCCTGGGAGGTGGCCTTGGTTTGGAAATAGAGCTACTATTTACCGCATTCATGTCAATAGTATGATCATCCTTGCTTCTCATACTCGTAGCCGTCCCAACCACATTCGCCGCCTTCTGTGAATTTACTTTACCACCATCATATGGTTTTGTAACTTCAACCTTGGAGCCTGTCAGGAAATCCAAATAAAACAGGTAAGCAAATAGAAGATATACATATCATTATCATTAGGCATGAAGAATGACAAGTGCCGAAACACTACCAGGCTGTTTTTTATATGTTTGAGGCAGAGATTCTGAGTACTTAGGCTTCCCCCAATTCTGGTCATGTACACTCTTTTCATGCCCCAAAACAATTTTTTCATCCGCTCGCCTTTTCTTGCTACGTCTTGAAACACAAAGAAAGAACCCTAAGGCAATACCGGCAAGCATCAACACCACAATAACAGCACTCCAAATGATTGTTTTGGCTGTCAAAGGCTTTGCTTTTGCTGACTTTGCAGAATCAAGTGGCTCTGAGACAGCTGTTCCAGTTGCTTGCTGCTGATCAGGTGTTTCGTCTGAAGATGGTTTCGTGGGAAGGGATGTGTTGGGACTGGATGGTGAAGCAGCTGGAGATGATGAGAGATTGGTGGTGCTAAGTGGATTTCCTGAATTCCTGTAAAAGAAATTAGAATGGGCATTTTAGAGGAAGTAAATGCATTTCAAGCAATCATAAACAAACTAAATAGTTCACTGAGTGACACGAACAGTGAGCGAATATTATTCAATGGATAACAAATTGCAGTTTGATGTTTTATGCAAAAGCATAAGCTCGTTATGTGCAAAAGGAAGCCAAATCGGAGCCATTTGATGCCAGCTGAAAATCACTCAAGGGAGAGATAAACATTTAGCATATCCATCAAATATAATGAGCTCTGACCTGAAATTTGAAATATTAAGCAGTTTAGGAGGAACAGGCCCAGAGAATAAGTTGTTTTCAATATTTCTGCATAAGACGAAAAAAATAGTTAGTTTTAGACCTTCAAATAGGGCCCTCAAATAGAAGAGAACACATGATAAGAGAGACATACAAGTCAATCAAGGGAAGATCTTGTAAGACATTTAATGTTCCAGTAAGTTTATTGTCCTGCAAATGACTGAGTAGGAGATGTAGCAGTAGTCAATTATATGATCAAGGAAAAAAAAAGAGTAAAACACTGCAGAGTTGGATACTCACAGTGTAGAAAGAGTAGACAGGTTTCCCATTGATGGAGGTAATGGACCACTCAGATTGTTGCCAGATAGATCCCTGCGAACATAAACATCACTGATGATAGATAAAAACCAAGGATACGAAGAGTAAAGAAAAACATTGGCAACTACTTCGTAGTACTTACAAGTTTATTAAGCCAGTAAGTTGTTGGAAGGTGTCGGGAATTGGTCCAGTTAAATTATTATTACTCAATGACCTGGAGTCATCGTCAACAACACTTTCAGCTTTTCACTAAAAAGACTCAAAATATAGAACCTATGGAATTTGATGTTAGGCGAGAAAGCTTACAGGTCAGTCAACTGAGTTAGCGTGGATAATCCGACTGGGAGACTTCCAGTAAATTGATTCCCAGAGAGAGAGCTGAGCAGAGCAGATAGAGTTAGATACCCAATCATAGCTAGTTTACGTAAACAAGCTCCATGTATGAATCAACAAAATAAAACGAAAATGTACATACAAGGTCTTGATGGTGGGAGGTAGGTTGGATGGAATGGTTCCTCCAATGTGATTATTGCTCAAATCTCTGCTCAAGATAAACAATAAAAAAGATTTAAAAATCCCAAATCTTTTCAAATAAGCTCGGTAAAACGTGACAATAGTGAAACCAGAACAGGAGGAGTAACAACAGTTTAAGTTGGATATCGTTTCCATCTCCGTGGCAAGACGTCATATGCCATATTTTTTTAACATATTGCTGATAGGAATTCGTAAATATAAAGCAACAGAATGGAATATTCGTAACAACATTTTAGTCCCAAGATATGTGTTTCCAAGCGAATTGTGTTAATTTTTAAAACGAAGAACAAAATTCTCATCAATATTGATCCACACGTGACAATTCCGTAATTTTCAAACTTCAACAGAAGGCATGCTGTGCATCAAGGTATGATGCATAACAAAAATACCCAAGCATGTGTATGTCACATAAAGATTCTTTATTGAGAAAATTACACCATAACTATGACACTTGCATAAGAAAATGCACATGTGACACTTACATTGATACGATAGATACGAACGAGTTCAAATTCGTACCCAGCTCTCCTTGCAAGTTTGCACCATTAAGTGATCTGGCAACCACAAAGGATCAAGTAAGATAGCTATTGATCACAACACAGTCACACAACATGAAAGTGAAAACCAAGGCAGAATCTACAAAAGTTAGAACTGTATTGAGAAAAGGTGAAAGCTCTATCGACATACATCCCGGTAATGTTTGCATCGACACAGAGTACTCCTTGCCAAGCCTCGACACAAGGATCTCCGCCTAGCGGGACCCATCCAGGAAGAGGTGGTGAACCCAAAGCAGCATACAAGCTGTTAATTGCAAATACTGCAGAAGATAGACAGCAGCAAAGCTCAGACAACTTCATTCAGATTCAACATGTATCATCCTTATTGTTATCTATAATGGGTATGTGAGTGAAGTCAAATAACAAATTCAGCAATTCCAACAACACCAGATTATATAATACTGTATTTGCAGTAGGTTCAGCTCACATTAGGGATTGGGAAATTAAGGCAAATTAAATAAAGAAGAAGTGAGACTAAGGTAGTGAAGTTACCATCAAGAGGCTCAGTAGTCCCATTTGAATTGGAGGCTGCAAGAAACACCATGAAACATACCACCCACCACCACCCCTTGAAATCGCCCATTTTAGGAGCTGGAGAAATTGAAGAAATTGGTATCAAATCAAGTAACCCAGATTGATTTCCCCTTTGAGGAAACCAAGGTACAAGGGTAAGCTACACAATCAACAAAGTTCAAATCAAGTAACCCAGATAGATAACTGTAAAACCCTAACCCTAACCTTTGTTTGATTGGAGAGGGGGAGACAAACCAAAAGGGAAATGGGGTCAGTTGAGGATTAGGGAAAAGCTGAAATGGGGTAAGATCTGAGACTGAGGCTCATCCACTCACAGTCACAGCTCCACTTCTTGCTCTCTCTCCCTTTTCTGCTTTCTTTCTTTGGCTCTCTTTTTTTTAATAGCCCATTGCTTGTGGACTCCAAACTCCAAACGGCTAGCAAATTAAATGTATTCTTTATTTGAGTATTTGAAAAAGTTGAATAATTTGGAGAGTGCAAGTACACCTACACATGCCAGTACACACTTTTATTATTTTATTTTTTTTTAGTAATAGGAGTAGTTTTTTTCACTTTCTGAATTGCTGATGTGTGATAGTGTGAATGTGTGATACTGCACTACACTGATACCAAGCGACAAGCTCCTCCTTGTAATACCTTCGTACGGAGTATTTTATAGGCTACCGGCAGGCAATTGAGAATTTGAGATTACCTATTTCAAACTAGAAATAAAATCATATTAATTCATAAATAAATAAATAAATTTTCTATAACCAATTAGCGAGAGGAAATTGATCTTTGTCGGTTTATCTTCGTGTTGGTTATATACACCTCAAATCATACACGTCCTTAAGAACGTGCATGGTTAAAAGGGGTTAATTAATTTTTTTTAAAAGTTAATTAGTCATAAAGCTTGCACGTCCTTAAGGACGTACATTTTTAACCTTTGGATTTGTGGTGTATATAACCACACCCTTTGTCTTTTTATGTTTTTTGTATCATGGAAGTTTATTTATCACTTTTTTCGACCCTCTCGATTTACTTGATAGAGATGATGTATGGTATTTCGAATCTTTAAGACCAAAAAAAAAGTATTTTGAATCTTTACCTTTTTTTAAAAAATAATAAAAATCTTATAATAATGATAATAATAATTAAAACAAGTTATATAAATGATGATTTGCATTAACTGGATCACTTATGCAAATTGCTTTGCAATACAAGTACTACTGGATAAATTTCTTAAGTAAATATACATTTATTACATATATAGTTAGGGGAGGGTTTGGGTTCACTATAGTTTAACTCATTTATATATAAAAAAAACGGTTTTTCTATCGTACGTCATAAGAGTATTAATTTGGAAATATTTTTCAATTTTTAATTAGTTTAGCTTTTATTTAAATTAGATTGCTATAGTCAATTATTATTTTGGTAAGAAATCTTTCTCGATCTATAATCTTATCTTATACGCTTAGGGGCTAGGGCATAGAATAGGATGATCGTAAAAAAAAATGATAATGATAATTATATGTACAAAGTGTGAGGAATTGTTAATGAAAAATTAACCGGCCGCCATCTATTCAAATTTTGATTTAATTAAAAAAAAAATCACAAAGAAATCTAATCTATCAAAACAATTGATTAGAGGGTTTAGAAACTTTAGATACACAAGCTCTTGGATGTTTTTGCCTGTTTCAAAATTACATGTTATCTAGCATGTAATTCATATTATTGAAACTCTTTGTAGAGCTCTTATGCTTGTTTCTTGCACCTTCGTTGTATTGTCTCTTTTTTACGGTTTCCGTCTGCCGACTTGTCGACCATCGAGGTCCAGTTTTGTCTGACCTCGACTTATTTCCTAATAAAAAAAAATATTAAAACTCTGTTAGGACTCGTGACACAGGTCGTGTACACGGCCACGGCCCACGGATGTGTTGGTAGTTTAGTGCATAAACCGAGCGAGGTTTGTTTTTTCTCATATACTTTCAATATAAGACTCTTTAGTCTTTCACATCGTTTCTTCACATCTTGAAAATGTCTTAAAGATAATATACGAGTTTTAAAATAATTATGAGTACCAAACAGAATATGAAATACTTCAATATTGTATAGAATATGCAACCAGGAGACGTTTACAAAACATCGGCTAATTTTCTTTATCCCTAACTTGTACAAAACAGCCACAAGAAGATAAATTAGACAAAATCACCTAAATAGGATGAATGTGAGGTTTTATTTATTTTTTAATAATAAAAAAAGCATCCACTGCATTTCTTTATACCTAGCTTTTGGTTAATTTTATTTTTCTAGTATTAACTTTCGCTTTGATGATAAGGTCTAATTAAATTTTATATTCGTGTTTATTGAATGACTTTAAAGTTTCGAAGTAAACAATCCTTTAGGGGTCGAATTCACCAGCAACTTGAGAATTTATATACTCCATGAGAGAAATTAGGAAATTAGGTCGATGTCCGCGTAAGCTTAGCTCAACCGGTTATAGTTGTAAGGGTCAAAATATCACGTATCAGAGTCGTATTGGTTATGAGTAAAACTGATATATCAGGGATATATCGAGGATAAATTGAGATATATCGGATTTATCAGTTTTGCTAATTTTTAACTATAAATATTATATTTATACTTCAAAATGTAAAAATACACATGAAAAATTAACATTTAAAGTGCAAAATTACCAAATAAAGTTGACAAAATAAAAATAACTTAATTCCTAAAAGCTAAAATTACCTTACCAAAGTTGGAAATTCTAAATATCCTCGATATATCACCGATATTGACCCGATATATCGCCGATATTGACCCGATATATCGACGTTGATCCGATATATGACGTTGACCGATATTTTTCACCTAATATGCCGATATCATAGTGGATTCTAAATATCACTGATATATCCGATATTTTGTTGAGGTAAATGTCACGCCTTGAACCTGGGACATATGGGTTCATGAGTAAACCCTAGACCACTAGAATCTATAAGGCTGGTAAGGATCGAGTCTCCTCAGCAGCGACAGTATGGAAGCATCCTCTCAAATGGAGCTCTTTAATGTGAAGCCCACTACACCAAAATTGGGCCTCTCGAACACTGAAGCCCCTGATCTGATGGGCTTCGGCCCACTAAGACCCACCCACCATGAAGCTATCGTCAACTAGAAAAGCTGAAAAATCCGAAAGTCGCAACAAAGATTTCAGGAGGAGAGAGAGAAGATGCATCCTCGAGTGACTCCTCTCATCCGCCATTTCCACCACAACCGCCGATGCTCCGCCGTTTTCTCTCTCATCTCTTCCCGCCACCAATCCTCCACCTCCGCATCCACAGCCACCACTGCCACCTCCTCCCAGCCACAATCGCCGCCCCAATCGCAGACGCTTGAAGCCTTCCGGCGCCGAATCGCGATCGAATCGCCTACCTTAACTGACTTCGTCCGCTTGCAGGACAGCGAAGAATACTCCGTCGAGGTTGGAACGAAGAAGAAGCCCCTTCCCAAGCCTAAATGGATGAAGGAATCGATCCCCGGGGGTGAGAAATACGCCAAGATTAAGAAGAAATTGAGGGATTTGAAGCTTCATACTGTTTGTGAGGAGGCCAAGTGTCCCAATTTAGGGGAGTGCTGGTCTGGCGGCGAGACTGGGACCGCCACCGCAACTATTATGATCCTCGGGGACACTTGCACCCGTGGATGCCGGTAAATTTATCGTCTGATCTGTTAATTTTCAATTTTTTTATTTATTTGGTAGAATTAGTTTCGTGTTTATCTTAATGGATGCGATGAAAATGTTGTTAATTGGGGCGAGAGGAATTTTGAAGCTCGAATTGAAATAATGCTGTTGTGGAGAAGTGCTAAAACCTAAATGATTCCAGTAATCTAATCCAAATGAAATACTTTCTAAAACAAGACCTGTACAGAAATAGAGCACTGTGAATGTGGAGGTGGCTTTACTGATTAACTAGTTGGATTGCTATGGACTCACTGGTTTGCTTAATTTGAATCATGAGTTTCTTGATTGTGTAGGAGAATTTTGCTTAGGATAGAAATTGAATGATTTGGAATGTAGGTCTGCTTGGTACTATTCAGTCAGTTGGGAATGACTTACGATTGGTAATGAGGGGCACTTTGATGGATCTCATAGTCCATAGTATTTCAGATAGTTTTAGTTAGCTGAATGTGACAATTGAATTTTTAACCTATAGATGCAGAAAGAATGGTTACCTGAGTAGAAAGTTGATACAACATACACCATTGTAGTTGGCTTCAATTAGATAGTCATTATGGGTAAAGTTAAATGCCTTCATTTCGCAAAATGGCAAGAAAGGGAAGATTGCACGGATTAATATGAACGCTGGGGGTGCTTGGGTGGTATGAAGTATGAACTTGTAATAAATCGGAAATAATCACCAAATTTTGATGAAGTAGCTCGAAATAGCAATGATTTTTAATAAAATAGCTCAAATATTGATGTTTTTTTTGCTACCTCCCCCAAAGTTTATGATTATTTTAGATTTATTAATAAGTTCATGCCACTGGCTGCCACACCCAAAGTGCATTTTTTGGGTGCAATTCACCCTATAAATGGTTTACTTTCAGTTTTGAATATGTTGCTTTTGTATCATTCAGATTTTGCAATGTGAAGACATCGAAAACGCCACCTCCACCAGACCCAAATGAACCAACCAATGTTGCAGAGGCAATTGCATCTTGGGGCCTTGAGTATGTGGTGATCACAAGTGTTGACAGAGATGATTTACCTGATCAAGGAAGTGGGCATTTTGCTGAAACAGTTCAAAAGTTGAAGGCTTTAAAGCCAAGCATGCTTATAGAAGCCCTTGGTATGGATCATTTATACTCACCCCTGCTTCTCCAAATTACTATAATATTTTCCAAAAATAATAGGAATAATGTGACTTCAGTTCTAGAAAAGATTATCATCATAGAAGCTTACAATTCTGTGATAATATGAAAATGAGACTGATATAGAAGATGTTGTTAAAGAATGGCTTGATTATTTTTATTTTTGGAGTACTGTACATATTCCTGCAGATGGAACAATGTAGTAAACTAGTAAATGTCATGTATTATTCCTACTCTTTTGCTAGTTTCTTCCAACTTTGATGACAGTTTTGTTGATTATTCCAGTGCCTGATTTTCGTGGGGATCGTAGCTGTGTGGAAAAAGTTTCTGTATCAGGATTGGATGTCCTTGCACACAACATTGAGACAGTAGAAGAGCTTCAGCGTTCAGTTAGGGATCATCGTGCTAATTTCAACCAGTCTCTTGACGTCTTAAAGATGGCAAAAGAATATGCTCCTGCTGGCACTCTGACTAAGACATCGGTAATGTTAGGTTGTGGGGAAACGCCTGAGCAAGTGGTGAGAACCATGGAAAAGGTTAGAGCTGCTGGTGTTGATGTTATGACCTTTGGCCAGTACATGAGACCTTCCAAGCGCCATATGCCTGTTTCTGAGTATATTACACCAGAAGCTTTTGAATCATACAGAATTCTCGGGATGGAAATGGTAATTATTTTTGTTAATGACTGAATCTTTTACACTGTTTTGGTGGGGCTTAAATTTTGAAGATATTATCCGAATAGTCAGACATTAGGGTTGTTGCGACTTGGGAGTCTACTAAGTTAAAGGGTAAGTAGCATACACGTATAACATTACACGTATCTATAAATGCACCTGCAAAGTGTTAACAAGTTAGAGATTTAAGTATTGCTCAGGGGCTGCCATTATAGTTGCAACTTTGCCCACATAGACTATTTAGTTAACTTCCGAGACTCCTCCTTAATCCCTAAACACATGTTTGTGCAATGTTGAAGCAATATTGGTGAAAGGCTCATGATGCATACTGCATTATTAACCAAAACCAACTGAATCTCTTTGATGTAATATGATAAAGGTCCATGATTATCACTTAGCAATCTTGACATCAATTCTTTCTAGTGAGTTGTTTGTAATAAATTCTTATACACTTGAATCTTTGCATGGTAGGGATTCCGCTATGTGGCCTCAGGCCCCATGGTACGATCTTCTTACAAAGCAGGAGAGTTCTACATCAAGTCCATGATCGACGCAGATCGAGCAAAATCAACGTCTTCCCCTTGATCAATTCCACCTGACTCTTGATTGGGAAACACAGGTTCTGTCATATTGCGTTCTCCATCACACCCACCTTAATTTTATAGGCCCATTTACTTCTGTACATGTAAATTCAATACTGTTCCTACATACTCTATGGTTGCCTGGCTAGAAGTGTGTCAAAATTCATGCTCATGAAGGGTTTAACTCGCTTGTTTTCTTCCTATGTACTGAAGTCATTGTCCTTCCTTACACTCTGATTAATAACAACCTTCAACACAAGCCTTTGATTTGATTCCTTTTGTTTTTTCAAGCAAGGAGTTGTTGGAGATGATCTTATGTATGTATGATTCCACATATTCTGTTTTTTGAATTCATTTTTGGCTGATTGCAAAAGCAATGTGGAGTAGAGAAAGCTTTAATTTTCCAGCTTTTGCTCAGACACGCTTGTAAGGAACAAAAGAGAGAAAGGGTGAAATAATTGCCTTTTTTTCTCATGTTTTAGCTTATTGGCAGATTTTTAATGTCAGCTTTGAGGCCATGAGTTTGAAAAGTTTTGTATAACCTTTTTTTTTCATATTTTGAAAAGCCAAAAAGGTGAGGTCGGGGGGGGGGGGGGGGTGGGGGAAATTCAAACTTTTTTATGTTACTTTTGATGCATGAAATGAAAGTATGAAACTGATGAAAGTAAATTTGGTGAAGACTAAATGTGGTGTTTGTATAGTGTATACAGTAACAGTATATTTGAAATCTGTTTGTATGTCAGCCTACAAAAAATGTGTTTTGTAATTTTCATTCCATCTCCCTTTGTACGGAATTTTAATTTTTGACAGGATAGAACAGTAATCTGTGTGAATTCATTGACTCATTGTCTTGTTATGTCATCATTATATCTCATGTTGGTAGTTGGATTGGATCTGGGCGGGCCTGTCTGTTTAGAATTGAGATAAACGGTCATTACCTAACTGAATTTATTACTCCCTGTGTTACGCTAGCTTTTTAAGCTGTAGTTATCGTAAATACACTACTCCGTAGTTAGTGATTTTTCTTAAAAATTTATACTTGTTTATGCTTGACTTGCCTTCCACTAGCGTCTTCGGCTGAAGTGTTGGCATTTGGCTTCGTATGGTTTAATTGAGAAGCTTTCTTCCATCCGATTTCAGTCAAGTAAAAATTGTTGGAATGCTGGTTTTTTTATTTTGTTTGGTTGTCTTGTTTGTGATGATGTTTCATTTGCTCGTTTACCGGCCTCTTCAAGATAGACAGGTATGATCTCGAATTATTTCTTTATAAAAAAAAAAAAAAACACATGCTTTTTAAAAAAATTAAAAACTATATAAAATACTGTTATTTTTGTCAACTTTTTTGCATAATTTCATACATATTAACAACGGGTATAAAATTATATAAAAAATCAATATTTTATATAGTTTTTAGCTCATGGGTTCAGTGATTATATTCTGATGGACTAGGGTAGTATTTCCTGTCAACTAATGTTCAGCTCTTTATAAGAACAAGTGGTCCATCCCCATGTGTTACATGAGCTTTTTAAGGTGTAGTTGTCGTAAATAGTTATATACAGTATCTTTTAGTTCTTAAATAATTGATTTTTTTTTTCACCTTTCAGATTCAACTCTTTAACATACTGTATCTCGGAATCTTATTTAGAAAAATTGAGCTTGAATTCTTTTTCCCCAACACTTAAATCACATGATAAGATATTGAATGCCATATATTGGCCTTTCTAAATATAGATAGATAAATAGATAAGTAATTAGCAAACAATGCCAAACTAACTCAAAAGTTCCAAACATTGAAAATAATGTCAATGGTTAGATTTTGGTGGTTGTCATAATGGATTTTGGATCCGGTAGAGTCATTCTATTTTGTTAAATAGATAAGTAATTATATGATCGGTATTGCATAATTAGTATCTACTGTCTATAAGAATATATTAATGAATCTCGGACCTGTTAAGATTAATTGATAATTTTGAAAAATCAAGTCATTAGGGGAAAAAAAGAAAGAAAGAGAATACATGTAGAAATTGGAGGGTGGTGATGGGTTAGGTGTTGTACACTGTACACTGTACAGTGTACAGTCACTTCACTTGGGTTTCACTTTATTTCATACCCTGTTTGGATGCCCTGAATCTCGTTTGCTCTTTTTTTAGATCACCTGCATTTTGCTTCTTCAATCTTCATGGAGAGTATCTCATACCCCAATAACAACTTCTTTCATTCACATCATCATATCTACACTTTTATATTTACTCCCCATTTTAATTCTTACATCTGGCCAGTGAATCTTTATGGATGTGAAATTAGCCATGATTGTTTCTTCTATTTAAAAAGATTTCTAGTTTATTTATCAACAAATGTTAGAGATGGTAAGAATACTATTTTAAATTTTTTCTCTCCGCCACATCACTCTCTCTATTGTTGAGTAATTCTTATTAATGATAATTAATAATGGAAGATAATTAAATTGCAACTTAACAACATAATATGATAATTAATAATGGAATTCAATTGTTAATTCTTATTAATGAAAGATAAGTAAAAATAATTATTTGGGTATTATTATACATAACTGTATTCAAAGATTATTTTTTAAATATGGTCAAACATATTCAATGATTATTTTTTAAATTATTATTTGCCAAGTGATATATCTTTTGATATTTCAAATCACTTCTTTATTTTGTAAAAATAGGATTAAAATTTGTAACCAAGTTTGTGTCGGTGTCACAAAGGCTATGTTTTTATACTATGGTTAGTTGAAATTGCTGCAGTGTTTTGTGTTTTTAGAACACATGGGTCATTTGCTACCTTACTTGAAATTGATACTAACCAATAACCATCATATATTCATATCATTTATATGCCTCATTTCTTAACTTTATATCCATCACACTTATCATGCCCTAATTTTAACAAAACACCCAATACCTCCCATATGATATCAAAGCCATAATGAGTGGTGATCCTGAAGCCCTTATTTTCCATCTTTTTTTAATTTAATGGCAAATATAATCTCATATTATAATGTAATATTTTACATTATAAACCATAATGGGTGTGGATTGTGATTTGCCCTTTTTATTTAATGGCAAATGTGTCATAAATTATTGGGTGCCACTTGAGAATAGTGATGGCGGGCCATAGAGATATGGGCGTGTTAGAGGAAGATGCCGAATGGTTCACAAATCACAATCGTACCCACCTTTGACTGGGTTTGACCCATCCCTCAATCACATTGTTATAGATTACCTTCATGTTATGGTATAAATCCTTATAATGGTTATAAGTTGTGATCTTAAAAAAAAATGTTTGGTTGAGTTATCATTAGGTTAGTAGTTTACTATTGTTACTATTGCAACTAGGGCATATTTTTGAAATCTTATATTTAGAGCTAGTCAGGGACGGGATTAGGATTGAAAATTGGGATGTGTTGAATTCGTCTTAAGTATATAACAAGGCAAGAAGAAAAATTATGGAAAGTGCAGTGGGTAAGAATGGAACTAGTACTACAAATTTTGGTAAGAAGCGCAAACCATCCAAGCAACTAGTAGTTATTGTTTTTACGCATACTTTGGTTATTATACCAAAATGGGATAGGCGGTAGGTGTAGCAAAGCTCAACTCACCCTGTGCATTTTTGTGTTTGGGGCTAGTGCTAAGAATTTTGAAACTAAATTTGAAGTGAAAAAAGTAGGGTATTTTTTTACCGAAACATGTTAAGTGTAGTCACAATTTTTATTTTACGAATATACGCTAGTAATATTAACCTTTTAGCGATAACAGCTTTATTGATAACATAGCAATACCAAGTCCATTAAAACCTACAAAATTAATATGTAATTTGTTCTCTTATCAATCAATAACGTATAATAAGATATACAAACTTTAAACTTGTATTTTTTTTTAATCTAATTGTCGACTTTAGTAATATAACATCTTGTTTCGAAACTCTTGAGTTGAATTATATTATCAAAATATCAAGTTAAAATACAAAAATATCATGTTTTATTAAAATATATTTAAAATACATGTTTTACTTTTAAACAGTTATAACTTTTTGATTGGATATCAAGTTCAAGCTTATAATATATCAAAATAAAACTATCGCTGAGTAGAATAAATATAAGTGACGCATTGGATGAAAGGAGTGGTGAATGCTCCTCTTTGCCCCCCTATAGCTCTGCCTATGTGCTTGAATATCCCTTTTAAGCAATTAGCTACTCCTAACAACCATTTTGTTCATTCAAAATACTTAATTATAATTAGTACAGCTATTAGAACTACATGCAACTACCACAAATCACATTTTAACAAACCTTTAAAGCATGAATATCCAGGCCCAAAACTAGATCTTAAAAAATCTGAGTTTGGGATGGATTTGAGCAAAAGTTAAACACAAATTGTAGAGTTTGGGGTGGATTTGAGTCAAAGTTAAACACAAATTAATCAAGTTATTAATTTCTTCCGAAAACCAAAATCTGAACCATTCACCGGTTCAACTCGATCTAGATCGAACCGGACCCATCACTATAGACAGGCTCATCCGAGTTAGCCAATGTCTGCTAAAAATGGCTCATCTGCAGGCTGCAAGCATGTGGTGTTTGTCTCTAAATTAATCACCACTGAGTAGTACAAATCAACACCTATGCTTGAAAGATCCAACTCACATCGGATACCCATTTGATTGACCCTCCAATGATTCACATTTCCACACCCAAAAACACATGTTATGTTATTCTCCAATTTCATGTTCTCCTACCTCCTATATGTATAAAATACAAAGTGCCAAAAAGTTATTAAAAAAAAAAAAAACCTACTACATGTTAAAACTAAGATAAATGCACAACACACCCCACATGCCAGATGGATCCATTTTCTTGCAATCTTTGCATCATAGACCTTTGGAAGAACATGGGCATCTGAATACATACATAATCAACACAAAATTGATGAGCTTCCAAACAGATCATCAGAGACTAAATAATACTACACTGTTTTGTAACTTTGTACCCTTTGCATCTTCCTTTTTTTTTTTCTTTTTTACTAGGTACGATTAGCAGAATAAAATATTGGGGTAAAATACCATCATACATTGGTTGGAATGAAAAAAAAACTACAAAATATAAGAAAGGGGAAGCTGCTAGACAATGACTTAAAAAAACAAAATTAAACCCGACACAATTCCTGTTTTCATACGACCTAATAGTGATCGCAACACATATAGCCTTGTATTTAAAAAATACACGAATATCGAACTTAACCCGAGGGTGTGTTTGAACATAGACCATATTTTTGGCCATTTGATGAGTTGGAGTATTTTTTTCGATGGCAATTTGAAAGGTTTGTTCTCGAAGCCTCGAAAGACCATGGATTTGTGATTGAAATTTGACAACTCTAATCTAAATGTAAATTTGAGGTATTTATAGATCTTTTCTAAGAGTTCTCTTGAAAAACTTTATTCGATTTTCTCCAATATCAGTTCTCTTTGATTCATATGCTCTTCTCTGATACCTATTCTTTTGTTATGTTTGTTGTTTGTATGTTGACGGTTAGCATAACTATCATTTTTTCGACCTTTTGGTTAATCTTCTTCTTTTTTCTTTAATATCTTCACTCTTTGGTCCTAAGATTGGGATGATTACAGTAATTCACCCTATATTAGAAGCAACTTGAGTTGACAAATCTAGTGAGAGGAACCAAAATAAAAATAAAATGGAGTGAATAAATGCAAATAAAAGAGTCTAAATCTTGAGGGTGCATGGAATGGAGGGGTCCAAATCCAAAGGCTTGATTTGTAAAAAGAATGAACTCAATGGGGACAATGTGGGGATAAAATTTCTCTTCTTTTTTGGCAGATTTCCCAATAAATGCATTTCTTCCATTTTGACCCCTCCATCCCTTTCTACTCATCTATTTCCCATTCTCTCAACTCTCCCCACAGTCTCAACAACAAAATGCAAACCCACTAACAAACTCTCCATTCACTCACCAACCAAACACTCCCTTAGCTCTAAAAACCCAAATGGGTTGCTGCGTCAGCACCCCTAAGGCCGCCACCGCCGGAGCCCCTAAAAGGCACCCCATCTCGCCGCCGTCCTGCCACCCCGTCTCCAAATCGCCTCCCCGAGCCGAGGAAGAGGCCGTCAAGGAAGTCCTCACCGAGACCCCCCACGTTTTGCTGCCGCCCGTCAGGCCCGACAACCCCGACCCGAACCCGAACCCTAACCCCTACTACTACACCCCGATTCCCAAAATCAACCACGGCGCCGCCGCCAATGGCTTCCCGATGGCCATTCTCGCCAACAATAGCCACCAGATTCGCCACCGCAGTGCTTCCCCGAGGAAGCTGCCTCACTCGCTGCACCACCACGCCGACGAAATCGCCGCATTGTCGCCTCTCCCGGCTGGGCTGCACCCTAGGCTTCTCTCTCCCCCTTCGCCTGCCGCTGCCGCGGCAACCGCCGTCACCCCGGACGAGATCTCTGAGGTGTCCGAGATCTCGTGTCTCAGCGAGTGTGTCTCTACCGCCACGGCCGCCGACAACGACGGCGAGGTCCGGCAGCGGGTGCCGAGATCGCCGTCGCCCGGTCGGATCCACAAAGGCGGGACCTTTTCCGGCGATCTGGCCGTCAGGAGAGAGAGATTAACAGGTAAGTCTCCCGTCAGAAGATCTGACCCGTCGCCTCGCCGGACGGGCCCGGGCCGCGATTCAGGCCATATTGTTGTTAGAAGCCGGGCCGCTGGGCCCGGCGTCGGCGATGGACAAAGAAGGCGGGAGCCCGGGGAGAATTCAGGCCGGAGATCCAGGTCGCCGGTGACCCGGAACGAGGCCGTTGTCAGCAGAACAAACGTGGGCCGGAGCCCGTCGGCAAGGAAAAACGGGCTCTCTCCGGGCCGGGCCCGGATGGCACAGCACGGATCCGGGCCCGTTGGCGGGAAAAGGGCGGAAGACGGCTACGCCGGTGGAGCTGAGGAGAGTTGGGAGGCAAATCCAACGGCTCCAAGTGAATCTCTTGAAAACCCACTTGTTTCTTTAGAATGTTTTATTTTTCTCTAAGATAATTGAAATAGAGAAAAAAAATATATACTATAATTATATAATATGAAATCAAATATGGGTTTCTTCTAATTTTGCATATATTGTTAGTGGTAGATGCAAATTTCATGTAATTTGGTGATATGGTGCTTTAATTCTCCAATCTTCTCCTTTATGGCAATCTTATAAGAAGTTAGAGCTAACTACCAAATGGCCAAAACTTTAGCCTAATTGAATATCAAAGGATTGGTTCGAGTTTGGTGCGCAATGTGTTGATTGTTTATAAGAGTATTCGTATATTCTTGTTGGTGATTTTTGTCTCACTAGGGATAAATGAGATACCCAAATGACAAGGTTTAGACCCGAGCAAACGCGGACGCGGGTCGAGCTTTAGCCAAAATTTTATTACGTTGTTGCGGGAACGGGCCGAGCTAAGCCCGTTTAATGGGTTGAAAACATTGTCCTAGTCCGTCCGCTATTGCGGGCATGGACGACCCGCGGGTACCCGCCAAATTTTACCCTTGAGTGGCTGATTAAGCAGTGGCGAGGCTGTTAATTTTTTTTTACAAAGAATTAAGCTACAAAATGATCGACTACGTCTAAAAGACGTTAAACAAGGGAGAAAAAAAAGTTACAATACTTGCTGTTAGTGAATAGTGGCATGTGTTGTATTATACACTTCAAGTGTTACAAAATCACAATGCTTTATATTTTAAATCGGTGGGGTTTTAGGCATTTAGCTGTATTCTATTATTTTCTAATAATTAACCATTTATATATATATATATAGCTGGTACCCGTTACAGGTCTAGCGATCCGTTACTGGTAGATTGGTCTACCCAATCCCATACTCGATGAGGGTGCGGGCCGGGCTTAGCGGTCCGCTTGTGCTTTTCCCTCTACTCAAGCCTGTCCAACAAGGCAGGCGGACGGGACGGGGCGCGTTTGCCCAGGTCTAACAAGGTTGAAGGAAAGAGTGGGCATATTTGGACTAGGTTTGCTTGTTCAACTGCATCTGTGTGTATTTTTTCTGTTTGTATTGCACCTTTTTTTTCCTGTTCAGTACGTCGTATGTTTAGACAATTCACTAAGGTACCAGGTTTGTCTGATTCTCGAATTATTTCCTAATAAAAAAAATGAGCATATTTGTTATAAGAAAACCTTGAAGGTTTTTGGTGTTATAAACATCAATTTTAAGTAGGGATTACACTAGTTGGAAGAGATATATTTGATTAATTCATTTCAAGGTCAATTGTGATTTGTGAGGTCCATTTAGAAAAGTGAAAAGTAAAAAAAGAAATGCAAAAATGAAAAGTTAGTTGGTTGATCTTTAGTGAATTTTGACCCCTTTTCCTATCCCAAGAGTCACGCAGGAGAGGATGGAAGGAAGGAAAAATGAACCGATCATATTAAATTGCATTTTGGGCTTCCAACCAACACTTTTGGTTTGCCATTTTTTTTAAAAGGATTTTTTTTTCCGATCAAGTTAAGTTATTTTATAATCTAAGTATCTAGATGGAGTATTGTATGATGCAAAGGAGTTTAATAGCTTAAATTTCAGTTGTAAATCGTAATTACAAGGTTATTAAAATCGGGATCTTAGATTTGAATCGTAAGTTTATATGACATTAATTTTGTAAAAAGAATAATGAAATTGAGTAATGCCACACGTGGTATATAATTTCAAATGTTCATCCCACTAAAGAAAAATATAGAAATCCAATAAATTTGATTAAATATAATTCTATGAATATGGTCAAATATAAATTGAATTAAATAAAATTAAAAACTTTGTTCATAGTGAATCAAAGAGAGTAATAAAATAATAAAATTAGGCATTTAGATTAACTTAAGTCATAAGAAAATATAACTAAGTCGTAAAATAGGATTATTAAAACTAGTATAGGACTGTAAGATCTTTCCATTTTTAAATATCATAACAATCGAATCATAAAATTCTAACCCATAAGATTCTACCCATAGACGTAACTAGAGGCGAGCTGACATCCGCTTTAACCCGTCTTATTTTCGAAATAAACTTAATCGGGAAAGATTCTCCAAATTTAAATTACTTTTAGGCATTTTTAACATTGATTTCCGGGGGTTGCTTATTTTTTAGTAGGGAATCTTTCCCGATTAAGGTTCTTATCGGGCATAGGATAGAAAGACCGTTTTTGAAAACTTGTAAAATAGGTAAAAAGAAAAAATTAATTAAAATTATGTATTTTTTTATTAGAATAAAAGTTTTGTTTCTAAATATTAAAATTATGTATTTTTGGAAACTTATAATTTTGGAGCAATTTTTTTTTTTTTGATAGAGCTTGTAATTTTATGAAAATAATAGTATGATTTAGATGGAGTAGACGGTCTACAACGTGGTTTGACAAACGATCTTATGAAAATAATATTTCATTACTATTGAAAATAATATCCATCCTTCATGCATCAATGCATCATGCATGCGCTCTTCACGTGATTGTACAAAAAAAATTGAAATCCAAATTTCCAAAAAATTATCATCTATTATACATAAAACTATATATGAAAACAGTATTAAAGGAATTTAAAAAACACTAAAATAATAATTTGAAGAAATATAAAAAGACTTTTAATCTATGTCTTGATCATATAGATTAGAAAAAAACGTGATTGAGTAAACTTTTTTTATTTATTTGAGATACACCTCCTTTCTTAATTAGAGATTTCAATGCAAAGCCTTTTAAATTTGTGATAACATATTTTTATCTCTTTAATGGAATTATCTTTGAGGAATTATAGATTATACAAATGCACAAAGATTTTTTTTTTTTTTTTTATGATGAGGAATTCACCATCAGTAGTAAAGAGCAACACAAACATTGAATTTTCATCCAAATAAAGGCGAGGAGGTAGAGATCAAACCCAAAATCTACATATTGTCCCTTGCTCTACACCACTAGACCACCCCACCCAGGGCAATACATGAAGTATTATTGATATCATGATGTATCATCATTATGGATGACAATTCAACTGATGAGAAATCTTTGGTTTATTTATACAGTATATTTATTTTAATTGGTTACAATTCATTAAAATAAATGCAAAATGACAACCACTTAAATAAAAAAATTAATAAATAATTCGATCTCCATCCGTCAAGCAAGATGTTTAAGTCACCGGACCGTTGTCAAGAATCGACTCTTATTTTTTGTTTTAAAAGATAAATTTATCTTATTGTAATATTAGATTTAGATTATTTTTTTATTATTGGCGACCCTCTGCGTAGGCCGTAGGGTTCATCAAGCCATCTTTTGATAGCTTCAAGATCACGTTGTCGATCTAATTCTTGCCTTCTGTAAAAATAATAATAATAATAATAATTAAAAAAAAAACCATTCCTCTTTTGGATCATTAAGCGTTACACAAAAATCACACAAGCCCACCTTGCTTATGTGTTAAACATCTAATTCAAACTTGTTTTTTGATTTGACACTAACCAAGTTTAATATGTGGTAATTAATTAGCTCAAATTCAAACAACCATATATATGATGTTGTTGTCAATTTATTGTGAGATGTTAAGGGAGTTGTTGAAGGGGTGAGGTTTGTTTGTGGTCCTATGTCACTCTCTAAAAATGAACCGTTGATAAGATTCAATATGAATCTTAATCCTCTATATTTGTTTCTTCAAATTTTGTGGGGCATATAATATATATATATATATATATATATATATATATATATATATATATATATATATATATATATATATATATATAATCCCAAAAAGTATATATGTCACACTTGTTGTCAAGTCCTTTTCTAAGCCGAGTTTTAGCACAATCACAAACTTGTCTTGTTGTTTTTGTGTTTTTCAAAATTTTGAATTTTGTGTGCACTTTAGTTGTCTATATAGTTATGGAGAATTGAAGAACATTACAAATTGAAGATACGATTTGAGGGATTTGAAGATCAATGCAATGACAAAGGAGAATCGGTTTATAGTCCAACGTCGAAGATTGAAAGATTACTATAGAAGAGTTTGAAAGATTCACAGTGTCTTGTTGAGTATGTTTGCAGACTGTGTGTCATGGAAGACAAGGAAATGCTACGAAGCATTGCAGGAAGAAATGTGGTACGTTGTGTACCCAATTATGCAGAGAGAAGATTACATGAGAGCGAATAAGGCAAAAATCGAACATGAGATTCATAAGGACACGATTCGGTGTGTTGATATGCTTACGAAAGATAAGAACATCTGAAGAAAGCCAGCCGAAATTATATTGGATCATTTCTATATTATTTTCACTGTACTTTACGTCGATTTTTCTATCCTATGCTCAAACCCAAACATTTTTGTTAAGGACTTGTGGGCCTGTGGCAACCCAATTAGTAGTGTGCCCATCACCCCAACGCAAACCTTTTGTTTCTATAGCGATTCAATGTTAGCATTATACATTTATCAATTCCTGCTACGTTCATAACAATTAAACATTAAACAATTTAATTGTTTTCAGTCATGCTTGGAAACTTGTTTAACAATAATAATAATTATTATTATGTTATATATATATATATATATATATATATATATATATATATATATATAAATATATATATATATATATTTCTCATGCGTTGTTAGTTTAATCCTTAAATTATAATTTAGATTTATTATTATTAACATATTTTTATTGCCTTTTTTTCAATAAATAATAAATATTTTTTAGAATTATTATATTATAAATTAGGTTTTAAAAAAAAAACAAAGAGCATGGTGCAAACAAAATCATTTGTGTATGGATTTGTTATTCGTGATAGTCTTGGGTCAGTTCTCTCTTGTGGTGCTCAGGGCCACGGTAGGGTGTCTGCGGAGCAAGCAGAGTGTCTCGATCTCTTGTTTGGACTCCAGGATGCAAGGAAGAGGGGTTTCTCTCGGCTCGAGGTGGAGGGCGACTGCTTGATGCTGATCAACGTCATGAAGGGGATCTGGCGGTGTCCTTGGGAGTAGGCCTGATGGCTGATACATGAGCCGAGTAGCTCGGGATCGACTCGGGCCCGGCTCGATAAAAGCTCGACTCGGGATCGCTTGAATGTATATATGAGCCGAGTTCGAGTCGAGTCCTGAGCTCGAATCGAGCCCGAGCCGAGCTCGAGCTCGAGTAGCTCGCCAGCTCGTATATATATAATGTAGCCTAGGGTTTTGCTTTACACAGCCGCCGTTCGCTCATTCTCTGTCCAGCACTCCAGTCGTTCGCTCTCGCCGACTCGCCCTTCTCTCTCTCGGATCTCTCTCGCTTTGCTCTTCTCTCTCGATCTATTTTGCTATCGACCATTGTCGGATTTGTCGCCGCCTCCATTGATCTGCTCTCGGAGTTTTGCCCCTTCAATGCCCCTCGCCCTCATATCTTCTCTCGTCTAGCCCTCCATTGTCGACCCTCGTCTCAAATCTACTTGATGGGTGAGTCGTTCAGGCCGTATCAGATTCCGATGGATCTTCTCGGCGTCTTCTCTCTCAGTCTCATATATGTTCTCGTCTCGACTGGAATGACGAGTGGAATGTTGCTGATGGATTACTGTTGCTGCTGGATGCTGCTGCTGTTCTTCAATAATCTGTCGATCATGTTATTCAATTCTGTTCGATTGGATTTTTGCTATTCGATTGGATTTTTGGTTGGCCTTACACATTCATTTCACCCAAAATTGCCTACTACAAACATTTTCCATTTCCTATTCGATTGGATTTTTGCTATCATGTTCTTCAATCCAATTTGGTTTTTTGTTGTTCTTGAATTTAATTTGATTTTTGTTGTTCTTCAATCTGATTTGGTTTTTGCTGTTCTATATGACATGTTCTTCAATCTGTCATGTTCTTCAATTTAATTTGAGTTCATTCGAGCTTTAACGAGCTCATCGAGCTCGAGTTCGAGCTCGTAACGAGCCCAATCGAGCTCGAGCTCGAGGACAACTGAGCTCATCGAGCCTAGCTCGAGTTCTACACACAGCTCGCGAGCCGAGCTTGAGCACATGTATATACTCGAATAGAAATTGAGCTCGGGCTCGAGCTTGGCTCGTTTATAAACGAGCTGAGCTTGAACATCAAGTACTCGAGCTCGTAGGCTCGTATATCAAGCCTACTTGGGAGATTGAGTTGATGGTCTCGGATGCCCTCAACTCCTGCCGCGCTTTTGAGAGGATCACCTTTTCGCACACCTTCCGCGAGGGGAACCAGGTTGCTGATAGGCTGGCGCATATCGGTCTCTCCTCTTCGTTTGTCATTGAGCGAGCTCCTGCAGAGATTGCTGACGTCGTCCGTCTGGACGCTCTTGGATGGTGGGTCAACCGCGGTTGACCATCCCCAAATCATCATCTTGTATCAAAAAAAAAAAATCTGTATGGTGCGTTTTTGCCCGTTGTATTGCACTTTTTCTGGCCGCACCTGCAGACTTATCGGCCATCAAGATTCGAGTAAATATCAGATCTCGGATTCTCATTTAATCCAAAACAAAACAAAATCATTTCTATTGGAAATTGTTGACTTTGATTCCTCTTACCTTTTTAATCGGGAACCAGAGATGAATTACCTGGAAATATCGATGGATGTATCTTGATAGAGTAGTTGAGTGTGAACACATTAGTTCCAGATCAAATTACAGTACAGTACATTGAAGCCTTAAGTGAAAACTTCAGATGAAGAAACCAATTGGACACCCAAGGAAATCATCTACATTCATCTCTACCTTTTCTTTTTTTATACCAATCGATCCGAGGCGAAAGAGGGAAGCCTTGTTGGAACAAAGGAAAAACAATGGCGCTCAATGGATCTCTTTTTGACAATCCCCATAGGCAGTACATAATCAAACAACTTCATATGTACATAGTCTAAAACTAACAACGCCGAATATACCTCGTATGTTACCTTCTCGTTGCCTTCTAGCGAATCTTGATACCGTGGGGATCCAGGTCCCGGGATACAAGCATGGCGCTTCATTCCTCTAAGATCTGACTATGAGAGAAAATATATGGCAGCCATAGTTCTGCACTTGGAACCTTCAGCTGCCATGGTGACGATTGGAGGAAACTGCATTCGCGTTTAAAGGAGCGAGATTCCAATACTGATTTTGCTGGTGGATGGGCCAGCTGATGCGTTCCGGGGGACACGGGACCGGGACTGGGTGGGCGATGAATGTCGGAAATTCTTCACCGGGCATTAGCACCGATACTCCTTTCGTGTACACTGTCATCTGATAAGATCATAACATACGAAACAGTCAAGAAATCTGGGCAGTTGAGCTTTCAGCCGAATCAATTTCACACGCGAAACAACATAAACAACATCCAAGTATATCCCGCAAGAAAGCAGGGTCTGGGGCCCGGAACGCATCCTTACCAGAACTAGTCAAGAGGATGTTTCCGAGCAATTCCACAAAGACTTGGAAGAAATTTCTAATTCTTAGAAAATTTTGTTCACAGATAATTCATGGTTTGTCCTTTAGTTTGTTGTCAAGAATTCATATGATTGCTTTTGGCTAGAGCGTCGAACAAAACAGGACAGGATCAACGAATAAAGCAGGCAGCCTCACATGATTCCCACAGATGTTACCAATTAACAGCAGAACATTGCAAGGATTGAATCCAGTTGTAAAGACACTCCAAAAAGATAATCTAAAAGTGAACAGACTTTTCCGAACCCAGAAGATGGGCGGAATTCGACAAGATTGGTTAGAGATGATCTTCGTCGTGCAGCTTGATATAAAAATTAAACCTCTTGTTCTGTATAAAAGCCGATTTCCATGGTGTGAACAAACTCAAAAGTGGCTGAGATTCATGAAAGAAAAGCAAGCTGGAGAGTAATGTAAGACAACTCAAGTTCCATCAACCTCACCACCTATATAAACCACTGATTCATCAATTTTATGAGACAGAGACAGTTGGACAAAATCAGTGATAAACTCTAGTAACTTTTTTCACCGCGAATGAACTTCAATTATACTGAACTACCTTTTAGAAAGTGTTAGTTTTTATTACCTCCCACTCTTTGTTGCAGCAGCGAAGTGTAGTAGGAGTGTCGGTAATGAATGGTAATGAACACAACAAGGGAAAATGGTAAAACCCAATACACACACGAACACGGGTGCATGATTGGGAGGGCATTAATTGGCAGGACCCCCCACATGGTTGGGGACAGGATGTGAGCATCCGAAAGAGATTGAAGGAAGACAATCAGGGCTTCCCCATGAAGACACACTGCACTAGTGATTATTAGGTTTGTAGTGTGTGGGTGTTTACAAAGGTGGGGCATTCGAATACGAAGTTGTAGGTGGAGGAGGTACAAAGGGAGGCCCTCATTTGTACAAATTGGGGGAGTAAACAGGGTTCAGACAGGTAGATGGTCGATCAAGCTACCAATTGCTCGAAAGACAGCATCACCGTCTATGACCATCATTGCTACATTATACACAAGTAGGAAGAAGCCACCCTCACATGTGATTCTTTGACAAAAGGTAGTAGCTTTTGAGCTTTAAATTGTGAAAGAGATGTGTGTGTTTGGAATGGCATTTGATAAGACTTGTCATTTAGCATTTAGTGTATAAGCTTGCTTAGTCATGTTTGGCACGTAGCATACGAAGTAAGGTAAGAACAACAAATGTGTTCATAGAGAGTTTATACTTATAGTCATTGAGGCAGTGTTTAGCATTTTACTTCTCCTAATCCGAGTTTGGCACAGCAGCGTTTGCAACCGTTATCAAAGAAAGTGGTAACATTACCATTTATCACTAACGCTTGACACACCAAACATGACCTACATCTAAAAGCTACTTCAAGCGATCGTGGTGGTTGTAGTGTTCTAAAATGTTAAACTCAGTCACACCAAACACCGCTTCACAAACTAAAGCACTACCTAAGAGGCTTAAACACAATCAATACATCAAATATAACCTATTCAAAATTTCAAACATTCCCAAACTTATGGGATTGAGTTATCTGATTAATTCAACTACCGAAAAATACTATATTTACAAGCTCCCACTAGATTATAAGCTTGTCACGCCAAAAACACTAATGTGACACCGGTATACCATCTATCCTATTTATTGCAATTTGCAAGTACTTTAGACATGTTTTAGATATCAATTTACATTTTTGTTGGTGCCTTTCTGACTGAATCAGTAAGATATGGATGTCATTCAATCTTTACTTACCAGTCAAGTAGCAATCTGAATTTAGTAAACATAAAGTATGAATCTTCACTTACCATTCAGAGAACACAGTTAAAAAAAAATTACTGTAATTGTAGTAGTAGTAGTAAAAACACAGTAGAGACCCACAGAAATGAACCAAAGAACACATAATTGAAGGAAGTAGAAAACAAAAAACAATGAGAAAAACCAAAGCAAGACCTTGTCAGAACCAAAACAAGTACAGAGGCTTTGTTCTTTTATAGCTTGTTTTAAGACTTCAATGTGGTATACAAACTTTAATTTTCCGCAAGTCCATTTACAAATTTTATTTATTTGATACCAAATTTTTATTCAGATGAAATCAATCCTCAATCTCTACACTTTATCACTGTTCTACCATGTGCAATTGACCCCCCAAAAGAAGGGGAAAACACACACACTGGAAAATATAATAAAAAGTAAAAACCAACAACACAGTATTGAGAATTGCACAGTAAAAACACAACCCATTGCAAAGAAAAAAGGCACAAATTTCTAATAAATCGAGCAAAAATTCAAGAAAGAACAAAGGGTAAATACTCAATTGGTCCATAAAGTTTGAACCTTTTTACAAGAACTAGAGTTTTGGGGTTTAAAAAAGGACTGACCTTGGGAGAGGGGTAACCGAGCTTGGGATTGAAGCCCGGGCCGAGGGGCTGATTGAAGCCCGATTGGGGTCCGGACTCGACATCGAGGCCGTGGCGGCGGGCGCGGCGAGAGGAGGAGGGGGCGGCGGAGGAGGAGGGAGGGTTGGGGGAGGGAGAATTGGGGCGGAGGAAGCGCTCGAAGATGGCCATGACGAGGAACATGGAGATGAGGATGGCTGTGGCGACGAACCCAAACGACACCGCATTGACTGAGCTGTCGAAGCTGCTCCAGTGCTGCTGCTGCTGGAGGGGGCGGTGGTCGTCGGATGCTCCCGAGCCGCTCTCCGCCGCGGAGGCGCCGCCGGGGAGGGGCGGAGAGGAGGAGGTGGTGGCGCTGCGGTGGAGGAGCTGCCACCTCCCTATCTCCGCCGCAGCTGCGTCGTCACTTGCAGTGCCGCCGACGATGCCCATTTGGTGGGGCGGGTGGAATTTGGGTAGTTTGGGGTTTAGGGTTTGAGAAATGGAATCGATTTGGGGAGATGGAAGGAGAGGAAAAGGTGGGAATTGGGGATTCGGCGTAGGAATTTGGAAGGACTCGCGGGGGAGAGAGGAAGGAGAGACTGTGATTCTTGGAGCTACCTTATTTCTCCTGTCCTCCTTCACACGTTATTTATTTATTTATATATACAGTATATATAAAATCAAAATTCAATTAAATTTATGGAACTTTCTTTTCTTTTTTCCCTTTTTATTAAAAAAATGATTTAGAGTTATTTCTTGTCTTGATTGTGTATTTGACCCCCCAAAAAAAAGGATAATCAAACATAATTAAAGAGCCCAAATGAAATGGGATGGGAGTGATTTTTATTTTTATTTTGGTGTTACATCTTGGATCACCTTGCGTTTAACAAGTTTATACTGAGAGCCAAAAGACTTAAACATTCAACCATCAGATTTTTCTCTTATTCTTTTATAAATCAAACATAATGAGTTAAACTAATAAAGGTAGAAACTTTAATCATTATTCATTAATAGTGTCAAAAAAGTTAAATACTCCTTCTATATTATTCTAATATAGGTAGTTTGATTTTTTTACGCATTTTTTCAAAGATAAAAACTCTAAAAATTTTTTTTTATTAAGTATGAATATATTTTAAAATTTTACAAAAAATATTTTATAAAAATTTTAGTTTTTTTAAAATACATTAAAAAGTTAAACGATTTATATTTTGAGACGATGGTGATTCAATGCATTCTATTACATTAATTCTTATCAAGGGTCTGTTTGCATGGCTATTAATTATGTATATTATAAGGTAAATTATTGTATTATAATATATATTATAGTGTATATTAATTACTCTGTATAAAATATATTTCAGGTTTGTTTGAATTGGATTGGTATTAATTATGACTTATAATACTCAATATTGCATTCTAATATATATATTACTATGATGCAATATTGTACGCGCATTATAAGTCGTAAATATTACAATACATATTATAACTCAATGTTCTGTATTATAAATCATATTTTAATGGTTTTTAAAATGATTGAATTAATATTTTAATTATATGTTCTCTAACTAATTATATTTTTTCATGATTGAGTTAAGAATAACTTTATAAGATAAATATTGGTTAATTAATTAAATATTACATACAAATGACTTTTTTGAAGCGTCCCGAAAATATAGTAGATGAGACAAACAAAATGGAACAAAGAAAGGAACACTAGTGATCAACAATAATCATTCTTAATAACATCATCAATAACACTATATAAAATTAAATATGGTAGTCCAATTTGTTCTAAAAGTACCAATATATATATAATATAAATTATAGTTTAATTGATACCTCGAGACATCAATTTGATAGTAGTTATTTTTAGACAATTTGGCATTGGGAGTTGTTTGACTTATGGATATTAAAAATACACGCAAATTAAGCAAGATATAATATATATTAAATATATAAAGATGTATTATGTATATATGGTCTATTGGTCTCACTCACCTAGCTAGGGTTATTAATTTGGGATTGGGAACACTTTATGGTGGGGGAAGCTATAAATAATGTTTGTCGATAAAATGCTAAGTTGCTAGCAAACAAGCCCTCCTTCCTTTCCCTCTAACTAATGACATTTAATGAAATGGCCTTCCTAATTAGAGGTAGGGGTTAATAGATAGGGCTCTTTGTGATTTGTGATTGTCAATTTCTAAGGTAACACAAACTTATCTTTTGGCAATATTATTTAATACGAGTAAATAAAATCATGTACTCCCCGTCCTATCATTTCTAAGTGCTATTGTTTTCATTTGTGAAATTTGATCAACTTTAAGTGTTTTTAGATAAATAATTAGTAATGAGTAGTGATGTTTTTATTTAAAGTTATTTTTATTGATTATTTTTTTTTATTATATTTTTCATTGTTTGGCTTAAAATAACTATTAACATTAAATATTCCTATCTCAATAGAAATGTAAAAGTATCTTAGAATCTCGATTATCAATGAAGGGTAACAAATAGCGTTTTTTATGACGGTTTAAACAATCTTTAAAAACAACTAGCAAAATGGAAGTTATCTTCTGTTTTTTTTATGACGAGGAACCCACCTTCAATGGTAAACTCTGAGCACTACCCAGCCGACAAGAGCCACGTACGTATCATGTAAACAATCTTGTGCTGATCGGCTCGACCCACTGGTAGGGAGGCAAACCTTGGATTTTCACCCAGTGAAAGGGGCGGAGGCACGGATCGAACTCGAGACCTCCTTAATTAACACCCTCCTTACTCCACATCACTGGACCACCCCAACTGGGGCAAGTTATCTTCTTAATCCTAAGTTAGATGGTCAATTATTATCGAAGCATACTTGAATTCCAAAACATACTACCTTATGTAAATGATTCTTCTACCAAAATGAATTATTCAACAAATAAATCGGACAAATAAAAATTTCTTTTGGAACAAACTTCAATCGGAAAAATACACACCCCTTATTGGTTGGGATGAACTTTGTACTCCTATAAGGTTCGGAGGCCTGAGTTTTAGAAAAGCAATAGACATAAATATAAGCCTACAAATGAAACTGCTTTGTAAAATCTACACTAATTAACCATGATGATATTTGGTTGAGAGAACAATCAAAGAGAAATATAGTTTAATGTAGTTTACTTAACAAGTACGATTCGATCTAGGGGTGGAAGTTTTTCACCCGCCCCGCGGGTAAAAAACTTCACCCGCTCCATCCATCACCCACAAACTTTTTCACCCGCATCCGACCCGCGTGGGTGATGCGGGTGGAGCGGGTACCCAATGGGTGAAACAAAAGAAAAAAATCAAATCAACATAAATAGCTAGTAGTCCAATTCTAACTCAAAATTACAAAGGGGTGGGTTTATGTATTTATATTTTTGGTCGGCAAAGCACTAAAATGACGAGCTCGTTGAAATTTGAAAGTGGAAGAGTATATATCTTTATACTAATCATATACTAATCCAGTATATCCCTTGCTATAACGTGGAAGAGCAAGCCGAGGCCATATCCATTCTAATTGAAATTTGGTGGGCAAAGCACTAATCAAGGATTAGAGTTTGTAGAAGTTAAACTTGAATAAGGTAAAATAGTAAAATCACACACATTATATATGTAAATTTAAGGATTTTATGCGGGTTAATGGGGCGGGTTATGGGTGAAAAATCTTCACCCATAATCCATCCATCACCCGCTCCACCCGTCACCCACTTTTTTGCGGGTTTTCACCCGCAAAATTAATGCAGGTAAAGAGGGTGGAGCGGGTACCCGCGGATTATTTCCAGCCCTATTTCGATCTCACATATAATGAATTATTTATAATAATGCAAGTCTATATGTGTGTTATAAGAACAAGAAAGAAGGAATTTGAGATTATAGCTATCTAATTAATTAGGTTATAAAATTGAGCAAAACAAATTATATAATGAAATAACTTTTAAGAAATAAATATTGGAGAATAGCTTAGGTCAATCAATCTCATCAGTTAAGTTTTCATTAATTGATCATTGAAATCGAGTAAATAATTTCCTCTTAATCAAACACTAATTGGTTGTGGAAAGACTAAGCCTCTTTAATTAACCTAATTCCTTTTCAATTCTAGTAGTTTTTTTTTTTTTTTTTGATAACCCAAAACTTCATTAATCAGAATTCAGAAATAGCTAAATCCTTCAACAAAACATTGGAAAGTCTAAAACTAGTGAAAGAATCTGTGAAATCAAATAAAACATCAGCCGATCTAATGGAAGCCAGCAAGTGAGCTGCTCCATTTCCAGCCCGCCGAACATAGCTCCAATGGCACACCTGCAAGCCTTTCGCCAATTCTATCGCCCGCATCAAGACGTACCCCTTGGCTGATCGTGTTGTCGCCCTTTTCTGAATCCCGCCGATAACCTCCAGACAGTCGCTCTCGATGACAGCGTGTGTGATCCCCATCCTCTCCGCGAGTTGGACAGCCCACACAACAGCCTCTGTCTCAGCTTCGCTCGGTGTCGACGCACATCCCACTGATCTCGCAGCTGCAAAACACAACTCTCCTTTGTCATCCCGTGCCACTACACCGATACCTATCCCTCTGCCTTGCCCAACCGACGCATCACAGTTCAGCTTGATGAACCCCCTTGGCGGCAAAGTCCATCGCGGCTTTGGTTCCCCACCCTGTTCTACCCTGCTACGTCCTTGTAATCCCTCCAGTTTACCCATTCTTTTTGCCATCCTCCAGCTTTCCTCCCATATAAACTCTGCACTTGTGTCCTTGTCTTGAAAGATCCTCCCATTTCGTGCTCTCCATATTCCACCAAGGGCAGCCGCCCAAGCTGTTTGTTCATCCTCGTTCAGCACCGTCACTGCGGTTTGGACCCGATCCATGAAGCTCCCTTGACGCAGGATCCTCCTGTTCAGTCTGGGCTCGCACTTCCAGATCTCCTTTGCCAATTTACAATCAAATAACACATGGATCACATCCTCCTCCCGACCACACATCTCGCAGCACGGATCCGGCGTCACCTTCCTCTTGAATAGATTAGCTTTACAAGGCAAAATTCCTTTGCCTGCACGCCACAAAAAATTCTAGTAGTTAAAAGGACAATATATTAGAGCCTAACAAAATAATTATAAAAAAAACCCTAAAACATTAATAAAGATCAGATTCAATTCAATAACCATGCATCCACAACTAGTCCTTATCTCAACTGCAAATCAATTCTCTCATATAAATCGATTAGCGATTAATTTTCGTGTTTTATGTTTAAAATTAATGCTCCTCTTGAAGATTTTCATGTTTATTCTCATAGTATGATTACTTTCTTATTATTTTATTTTATTGACAACAAAACATGTATTCTAAAAATACAAGCATTTAACTCAAAATTAGAAAAACAATCCTTCAAGTATCCAAGCTATGTTGAATTGTCCAGCATTGATATGTTGGGATCCACATAACATAAATCCATTATGAGCTCCTATTTTATAAAAATGAAAAAAATAGACAAAATGAAACAACACATGTGGATTGTGGGAGAAATTAGCTTCAGCCTTGAGAGGGTTTTACATTTTCTTTTCTTTTTTAACTTTTGGCTAATAAAAGGAAAAAATGAAGTCGTTAAGTGGTTGGGGTCATAATTCATGAGCTTTTATTTTTAATAAGTGCTGCGCATTTGGGTGGGGGCCCACCCCAATAACTCCCGCCAAGTGCCAAGCGTGGTCTGTCCCTCTTACAAAACATACCCCGCTCTTTCTATTAATTCTCCAAAATGCCACCTTAGATTCATATTTTATGCGGAAATTTCGCCCGGTAACCCTGAGGTTTTGCCTAATTCGTGTGGTAAACAAAAGTTTCAGATATTTCGCCTGGTAACCCTAGGGTTTTGAAATTTTTTGTCTCGCGCCCACAAGTTTGACTTTGTCCAATAATTGTGTTTTAAAGTTATAGAAGGGTGAGTATTGTAATATTAATAAATTTTGTGGAGGCCTTTCACAAATACTAACACTTTTAACCATTCCTGAGCGATACAAACAGAAGAAACGAACAGAAGATGCGATAGATAGCAGACGAAGGGAAGGGAGACGAATTGCAGAGGCAGGGTAGACCGACGAGCAACTGGTAACTCCCGAGGAACGACGACGACTGATGGAGGGGTGGCGGCGGCTCAGCTGGTGGCCGGACTTGGCGGTCAGACTTGGCGGCGACGACTGATAAAATGAGTTTTCTTCCTGCGAAAATTTTGAGTCGGTATTTCCCGAAATTTCAAAATCATATCTATCAAATTACCTCTTATTGAGTGAGATTAGTGATCTAGGGTGTGAAATCCAACTCAAATCATGTTTTGAAGCTTCCAATTTCGAATTATAAATTTTAGGGTTTGGGTTTGAAAATTTTGGGGTTTTTTGTGGTAGTTGATCTAGGGTGTGAAACAATTGGCTTCGATCTTAGGATTTCAGTATGCAGACAAAGGAGTGATTTTAAATTCAAGGGGGTTAATGGTTGCAATTGTTACATTCCTTTAGAAATTATTGCAGACGCAAGAGTGATTTTAAATTCAAGGGGGTTCAAAATTTCAAATGTTGTTATATTTATAATGCAATTGGTATGTACGTGTCAACTGATTTTTTGTTTCTTTAATTATATTGAAGCTTGATGTGAATGTTTTTATCTACCAAATGTTCATATTGCAATATCAAAAACAAGCTAGAAACTGGAATTGAGTTCAAATCAGTTTAGTTCTTATACATTGTCATTGTTTGCACAGATGTTAGTAAACTGAACTGAATTGATTTTACAGATTTTTTTTACAGCTTGTTACAGATTTTTTTACAGCTTGTTACAGATTTTTACAGATTTTTTTTTACAACCGAACTGAATTGATTTTACAGAACCGAGTTGATTGATTCTGGATTGGTATCTTGTCATTTTTACTTGATTCTAGGTTGAATTGTGTTTCATTGAATTAGTATTTAAGATTCAAATTATGAACGATAATAAAACAAACGTTGGCCTAATGGGAAATTTGTAGGCATATTACATTGTCCGTTAGAGACTATGATTCAAAAAGTTCATAGGAAATGAATAATGTAATGATCTTCCATATGTAGTGATCTTCTAATGTTGCTGATCTTTGTTTGAAGGACCTCCTTGTTTATAGGAAGTGAATGGTATGAAATGAAGTTTGACATTGTTGCAAAAGCCTTGGACATTGTTGTTGTTTAATGCTCTGAAACAATGTTATTTTAGACAGATTTTAGAGTCCCTTGTTTCCTCCTTGTTGTCTAATTGTGTATTGGAAGACGGGAAGTTGGGCAATTTATTTTGTATCACATTGGCAAAATTTGTTTAACCTATTAGCTCAAATGGTAGAGCAATGTGTTATACACATGATGTGGGTTCGAGTCCCACATAGGTTGATTTGTAAAATGGTACATGGTAGATCAATGTGTTATACACATGTTGTGTGTTATCTTCCTATTTTTCTTCTTTGGGATTCTTCTCACTTTCTACGATATGTATATAGCCTATATGGGATTCGAACCCACATCTTGTGCCTAGGCACATTGCTCTACCGGTTGAGCTAATAGGCTAAAAATAAGTAGCTTTGTTCCCACAAGTTATCTATTGACCTAGCTGTCAAGCCCTCCTGTGCACTATTCAATTTTGCTATCATAGACTCATTTTCCCTCTTTTCTTTCCTTGATTCAATCCAAAAAACTTTCTGTTTTCCTTTGCCAATATCAGCAATGATCCCCGACTTTACGGTACTCTCCCGATCTTATTGTATTCCCCATTCTCCTCTTGTTTTCGCCCAAATCTGTTGCATATAAAATTCCCTTGCTCATCATTCTTTTGTTGCATCTTTTCTGTCACGATTTCCTTTGCTATTTCTGTCATTCTTTTTCCTACCCTCCTGGCTGATTTTGCAAGCATTATCCTCTAGATTATCCCAAACCATTCATTTTAGACCATGAGAAACTTGCAACTAATTCCATAAAGTAGAAAAGGAATGCAAGTAATTCCATACAAGGCTTTATGGTTTCCACTGCAAGTAATTCCATACATGGCTTTTGAAACAATGTACAAGGTTTTAGTGTTTTACAGTTTTTTTACACAGAATTTTTATGCAGTGTCATGTTATTTTTTAGGGTAATTTGCTAAAATGACCCTCATATCCGGAAGGTTTGCATGAGTAACCCAACATTTTTTGTTTGTGTTTACAGAATTTTACAGCTTCCAACATTTACATATTTTTTTACAGCTTACAAAATTTACACAATTTTTTCTGTTTACAGATTTTTTACAGAATTACAGAATGGTTACAGATTTACAGAATTTCCAGCTGATTACATATTTCTTTTTGTTTTCCTGATTACAAGCTTACAGAATTTTTTCTTGATCATTAACAGATTATATTTCCAGCTGATTACAGATTTTCAGAATGCAACGTACATAACAGAAGAGGAAATAACCAACACAAGCACAATTTACTCGGATTCAACAAAAGAACACAAAAAAATCCCCAAATTTTCGACATACTAAACCCTAAATTTTCTAATTCGAAAATTTCAAGCAACAATTGGCCTCGATTTCCTACTATGTGCATCAATTTGAACACATGAAGAGAAATTTCGATGGTAATTTGGAGCTATTCGAAGTGCTTCGACACAAAACACAAAACTCACCTGTGCTTCGACACAAAGCATATATTCGAAGTGCTTCGAAATGATGTCTGTCGTCCGCCGCCACCAAGTCCAGAGCTTGAACCGCCGGACCCGCCACCACCACCCCCCGTTACCAGGCACCAGGTCCAAGAGCTTCGAAGTGCTTCGCGTTGGTCACGTCATCTTCTTCGTGTTCTCTCCTCTCGCAATCGCCCATCTCAAAGTTAAAAGATGATATGAATTATTCTTAAAGAAACCCAATAGTTTTTCAATATTACAAAAAACCACCCTAACAAAGTTGAAACTCTTATTTCTCAACCAAAACAAAAGTTTTGGGCGCGAGACAAAACATTTCGAAACCCCAGGGTTACCAGGCGAAATATCCGAAACTTTTGTTTACCACGCGAAATACGCCAAACCTCAGGGTTACCAGGCGAAATTTCCGTATTTTATGCCTTGAAGTATATAATAACTCTATTGAGTTGAAAATCGGTGTGAAACTCTTTTAAAATGGAGCATTTAGTATTGATGCATACATAAATAATGATTTGAAATGCTTTCCTTTCCTTGATTTGAGTTAGTATATACCTATTTGAAGTTTGAAGCCTTAACTTTGCTATCAGTAGGAAGATCGAGAGACAACGAGCTTTACATTAAAAATATGAACAAAAAAATATTAGTGTATAAGCTAGTTGCCTATTCCTCATATTAGCAGTTGATTTTAGCATAGAATCTCACTCGACTTATGTGTTGAACTACTAGCACACAAGCAAAAAAAAAGGGCCGGAACTCGAAAGTAAAAAATAGGTAGGTGAAGGAAATGAACCAGCAATGCCAAAAAATATAATCTTGAAGATGAGAAGGTAGATTATGAGGCCTTTTAGATCTTGTTAATTACCCGAAGAGAAGAAATAAATGAGAAAAAAGTAAGAAAGAAAGAGAAAAAGAATTAGATGATCCAAAGGACAGAGGTAACACAATAATAGAAGAATTAGTCGGTGCTAAAGGGCAAGGGAAAATGAATTCATGGAAAGTAACATCTCTTGAAATGCTAATATATTTGGTTTCTATATTGAAAACAGTATTACCATTTAGATAGCCAACAAGGATATAAGGAGAAGCTCTAGCTAGGCTCAAATTTAGCTCTAATTAAGAAAGAGTAGAAGTATAAGCAAGGCAACCAAAAGTTCTAAGATGAGTAAGGGAAGGAGATTTATATCATTGTTGAAAGCTAAGGGCGAGATACAATCTAAAACATCAATATTGTTGAATGAATATGAAAATGAATGTTTGGATCATTGTTGACATTATGGAACCAATTATATTATAAAACGGTTGATATTAGAATATACAATCAAGAGATTAAAATAAACCAAACTATAAAAGTTGTAAAAGCTTTTTTCCACTCTGATTCGATCTTAACAAAAATAAACCAAACTTTCCTAACTCTTATACCAAAAATAGAAAACCCCACGACAATTCACCACTATCGACCTATAAGCCTCTGCAACACAATCTATAAAGTTATTACAAAGATACTAGCAAACCGACTAAAACCAATCCTCCCGGGAATTATTAATCAATTTCAAGGTGCTTTTGTGCAAGGAAGATCTATTCAAGACAACAAACTAATAGCGCATGAAATTTTTCATTCTTTTCACAAACATAAGGGTAGAACCGGTTGGATGACTCTAAAATTGGATATGGAAAAGGCATACGATAAACTTAGCTGGAGCTTCATTGACGCTTCACTCACAAAACTAGGATTTCATCCCCAATGGGTCAAATGGGTGATGAAATGCATAACCTCAGCAACATTCTCTGTCCTTGTCAATAACAATCCCGGTAAAACATTTAAACCTGAGAGAGGTCTCGGGCAGGGTGACCCGCTAGCCCCCTACATTTTCATTATAGTCATGGAAAACTTGGCTAGAGAACTGCAAAAAAGAGTCCCAACTGGATGATGCTTTGGTTGGGATCAAAATAACACCATCTAGTAACCCGATCCCACTTCTAACCTTTGCGGATGATACGATAATTTTTGCAAAGGCATTATATAAAAGCCTAGATACTATCAAGAACATCCTTAACCAATTTTCTAATAGATCAGGACTAACTATAAACTATCAGAAGAGCTCAATTCAATTCTCTAGAAATGTAAACCGGACCAAAGCACTCAATCCGGTGCAACAAATGAACATCTCCATAGCTAGAAGTATGGAAAAATACTTAAGTATCCCCATCGTTAATGGCCGAGTAAAAAACGAAGTTTTTGAAGACGCAATCCAAAATCTCAAGAAGCAACTCCCCAAATGGAAATATGGATCAATCTCTCAGGCAGGCAGAGTGGCTTTAATCAAAGCTAATCTTAGCTCAAAAACAAACTATCTAATGCAAAGCTTTCTTTTGCCGAAAGGGATTCTAACAAAGATTGATCAAATAAACAAGAACTTCTTCTGGAACAAGACACAAACCCAAAATTACAGACCCCTCATTAGCTGGGAGAAAATATGTGCTCTAAAAAGTAATGGAGGTCTTGGCATTAAAAAAGCGGAGGAACAGAACATAGCCCTGCAAATGAAACTTTTATGGAAAATCTATACGAATCCGGATAATATCTGGGTCAAAGTCATAAGAGAAAAATACCTTCAGAATCGTAAGATAACTGATCTGAATATACACAATACCTCATGGCAATTCGGCCGGTTGCTACAACTGAGAGATAGATTTCATAAAGGACTACTTTGGCTTATCGGAAACGGAAAAAACATAAATGTCTGGTCTGATCAATGGCTTAGTGATACAAACCTTGCACAATATAAACATGACCACAATCCGGAACTTAAAGTTTCAGACTTAATGACACCAACAAAGAAGTGGAACTTTGTTTTGCTCAACCAACTGTTTCCCCATACAGTTGTTCAACAAATCACTGAGATTAATATCCCCTCTTGGGAAGCCAAAGACAAACTAATCTGGCAATTTGATAAGGATGGTACTGGTACATATACAACTAAATCGAGTAGTGTGGTTCCAACTACTCTTAACCCAAACAATGAGGATACTACTTGGATTTGGAAATTAAAGTTACCACCGAGAACCCAAAATTTTATATGGAAAATCACATCGGATAGTTTGGCAACAAATGACCGTTTAAATAGATACTATAACAGGGTTCCTAGCCACTGCAGCCTTTGCAATGTAGAGAATGAGGATGCGGATCACCTACTCCTTAAATGTCCAATCTCGAAGATGATGGCTGTCAAATATGAACAATTGGGTGGCGGGAAACTTTTCGGCTTCTCTGACCCTATGGCGTCTACAACCGATCTGCAATACCTTAAAATGAATAACACTCACTTTGAGCATCTCTGTATATATTCTATGGCAACATATCTGAGAATTCCGCAACTCTGTAATTTTTAAGGGGTGCAATCCTGACAGGTATGAGGAAACTGTAAGGAAAGCGATTCATAGCACAAAAGAATGGGTAAATCTTCAAAAGGAAACTAAAAAACCAAAGAACAAAAGAAGAACAAACAGCAAATGGACAAAACCCCCAATGTCTGTCTACAAGATTAATGTAGACGGGTCGGTTAAACCGTCGGGTGATTGCCATATTGGGGGCATAATTAGAGACTGGAATGGTCAAGTTATTGATATTTTCTATGATAAGGTTACTAAGGGATCTGTAATCCACACAGAATCCATTACTTTCTGCAGAGGGTTAGAAATAGCCCATACTAAAGGTTGGAGTAAGGTAGTCATCGAAGGAGATAGTCTGAGAGTTGTCAAGGCAATAGAAGATTAGAAATCAGCCCCTTGGGAGATTCTAAGAGTAGTCGAGAAGATTCAAATGCTTCAGAAATGATTCGTCACAACTACAGCTCAGCATTGCTATAGTGAAGCTAACCATGCTACTGATTATATTGCGAAGAATAGTCACAATAGTAGTTCTAATTTCCCTTTTTATAGGGATCTCTGTAACATCATCCGTCAGGATGATCATGAATGTTCTTAGTTTTAAGACATTCTAATGGTTGCCTACTGTAAAAAAAAAAGATTAAAATAAAATTTTAGGGAAAAATTTCCTTGACGAATGTGTGAAATCAAGAATTGATGAAAAATGGATTACAAATGGAATGGAATCATGAAATTACAAGACGAAAAATCAAATTAAATCATCGAATGAAGAACGATGAAACGTATGCAAAAATCAAATGTAGAAGAATGAAAAAGTTCGATTGAAATCTGATACTAAAATAAACTGTAAGTAGATGACTGCCATAGAAAGAAGATGGTAAACTAATAGATAATGGATTACTTTTCATTGATCGAGTTTATTTACATAACCTAGAAATGACCAAACCAACCTCACTTACCCTAGCGGGTCACCACCGATCCCATTTACCCTTACACAAATTTCTGGCTCCTTCAAAACTATTCTCAGTCACAAAGTGTATAGGAGGTTAATTGACAACGGATGTATGGGCATTGGGCGGTGAACGTGTCTTGGTAAGAAGTAATGAAGCCAACACAATGAGCTACTTTGGAAATTTGATTCATGAACTGGCTAGTAGATGGTGGCATTATGGATATAAAGTGGAAAGGGAGGGTCTAATGATGATATGCAAGCGTCCAAAGGGTACATTATAGGGACAAAGTGGGTCACAGAGTTTATGGACCCCAAGAAATAATACTACTATTCTAAAAATAATACACATTGTGATGTGAAAAAAAAAAATGAGAGGGTACGGCGCATGTCCTCATTTCATGTTATTCAAGATACTAATGAAATCCGTTATGACTCGTGATCGGGCGGGCTGTTGTACACAGATGTTTACGTACTAGTAGTTTTACACATAAGTCAAGTCAAGTGGATTCTATTTTAAGATTAATTGACGATAGGAAGAGTAATTTACCGGCTTATATAGAAAAAGTTGAAGAAACGAATTACTGAAAGAACGACGTTCGTCGGTTTTCTACCAGCGCCCTTCGGTCTTGACGTTCAACAATCTTTGTTTTATCCGAATATTTTACTTATGGGACTTTTATCATGTTTGACTAGTGTTTGTTTAGGCCGGTTTTGGGGCCTATATTAAGACTATGTTTTCATTAGTTTGAGAGGATTGGATTTTGCCTGGTTTATGTCTTTTGGTTTAGTGTGTACAATTTGTTACTGCTCCTTTCATTTCTGTTTTATTTTTCCTTTGTAATGTTTTATGACGGTTAGTTTGTTTATCGATGAATTGACCCCTCGAGATCAAGTTTGTTTCTCCGCTATCAATTGCCGGGCCGTCGTCCATCCTCCGCCACCCTCTACTCCGAACTCCTAGGGTGCACCTCAAGTCCGCCCAAGGACAACCTCAACGCCACCCACAAAATTTCACATGAACTCACATTCAATTTCAAACTCACAAAGTCACCCAAAGCCTTGAAGAAATTTGGCCCAAAGGCCAAGGCTAAATTGGTACTCCGTATATTGGATGTCATATTCTGTTTATAAAAACGCATATTTCTAGTATACTACTCCCTCCGTCTCAAAATTTAAGTCATTTTAGCATTGTGTACTAGTTTTAATAAAACATTCACACATCAATCAACATCAATATTCCACTAACTTTTTTAATTAATTTTATTGTTTTTAAATAATCACTGTATTTTTTAACCAATCAAAATCTTTTAAAAAGTCAACAACACAAAAACCAATACAAATAATTATTATCCCCTACCTAAAAAACCTAAAACGACATGTATTTTGATACAACTAAACTAGTCTAAAACGACTTGTTTTTCGAGACGGAGGGAGTAGTAAATCTGTTTGATTTACGAATTTAATTAGAGGTTCATGCCAAAATAATCACAAAAAAAAATATTTACCAAAAAATTTAGAGTTTGAAAATATTTGTCAAAATATTCACTAGGGTCCCACTTGTCTTTATAATTTCCCATAAAAAGAAAAAATCATATAAAATCACCTTATCTTTTTAAAATTTGCATTAATATCCTTGTATGTTACTTGTTTAGTTTATATTCCGCATTAAAAATTTATTATTAGAACCTTGATCTTGCAATTTGGTATCAGAGCCTAGTTAATTAAAAATAATCTGTATTTATCTATAAGACAATCTGGAGGTGTCTACTAATTGCCCCCATAAGACTTATCCTCATGCTTTATATTTAGATATAAACGATAAGCATTTTGGAGCAATTTTAAATGTCATTTCAGACCAATTTATAGATCTAAAACTCAAAGTTAAAAAAAATAGAACAATTATATATTGAGATTAGTAGTAAAATATTTAAGATTGTAAAAGAAACAGGCGAAGTACATCACTCAACAAACTTAAAAGCCATTAATGAAATTAGTCATCAGATAAGCCTAACATCAGGTGGTGAAATTAAGAAAGGAGATCCTTTTAAATACAGTTATCCATTTAAAAAATCCAAAAAGAAGTTTTCTACTAAATTAGATAATATAAAAAACAAGGCAACGATAGAAGAAGATCAAGACGGAAATCAAAACCCTAAAAATGAATCAACGTCCAATTCGACAAATAAAGAAATTTAGCACTAAGTTGGATGACCCAGAATGGAAGATGAAATTACAGAAACAATAGGTCATTGAAACCAACTTTATGAACCAAGAGGTTATAAGCGACGACGAGTCTGAAAAGAATTCAGATGAAGAAGCTGTGTATCAACAAATGGGATTAATTAGCCTAAAAGATATGGAAAACATTCCCATATCCAAAGTCCAAAAAAGGTTAAATGAAATTCTAAGACAAAGAAGACTGAAGGAGAATGAACCTGTAGAACAAAATGAAGCTAGAAGACATTATAGACGATATGAACATGGTTCTACCAGCAATTACAGACCTAGGTTAAAGCCTAAAGAATTTCTTGAAAAGAAGGAAAGATTTGGAGTAAGCATTATGCCAAACCATAGACCAAATCAAAGAGAAATTAACCTAGAACCCATAAGTGAAACAGGTTATAAATTAAACCTAGATGGTGTAAGGAATAGGCGTGAAATCATAAAGTTCTGGAAGAAAAGTATGATGAGTGTATTAAACATGAACGTAGGATGGAACTCTTCTCAATTCCTTAATTATATAAAACATAGTTTCTATGGATGTATTGCAGACTGGTTTGGAGCTATCGGTGATGAACCAAAACAAGAACTTAAGAATTTGGCAAGCCCAGTAACGATGTTCACATTAATATGTGAATTAATAGAAGACGAATTCATTGGAGAAAAAGAAGATGAAGATAAGGAAGCTTTAAAATGGCAAAGAACCCTAAACAATCTTGAAATCTGTAACATGAAATATGTTGACAATTACATAATAGAATTCGAGAAGTATTACTATAAGATAGGAGAAAACAGCACTAATCTGCAAATGTTCTTTGATAAACTTACTGCCCCAATTAATGAACAGATAAGTGAAGAGTATCGAGAGTTAATTAAAAATGGAGATAAAGATACTCTTGGTAACAGAATTTCCTATGTTAGGAAATGGGTTGAGAAAAAATGTCGAGACGTAAGAAGCACCCAAAGAATGAAAAAACAATTCTTAACTTGTTGGGAGACACCAACAAAATGGGGATGTAATAATAGAGATTACCAGGGAAAAAGAAACTATAAGAGAAAAAGTTTTAATAAGAAAAGAGGTGAAAAATATTATAAAAAGTATTATAAAAAACCATTCTCTAAAAACAAAAGGTTTTTCCAGAAAGCCTCGTTCTGTCCTGAGAAAAAGAAAAACTGCAAGTGTTGGGCATGCGGAGAATCTGGTCATTATGCTAATGAATGCAAAAACAAGAAGAACAATAGATTAGCTGAAGCCCTAGGTAGTTTGGATTATATCGAGCTATCTGAAGATGAAGCAGTAGACCTAGCCCTAAGAAATAACAAAGGGATAATAGAAATAATAGAAGACAAGCTTGAAGAAGATATAGAATCTGAAATTGAGTCAATAGAAGGTGAAGAAATTAATGAAATGATGGAAGGAGAATCTCCTAGTGAGTTCTCTGATGAATATGAAATGACTACTTTAACTCAACTTCAGCAAGCTGAAACCTCTATTGATGAGGAACAAGTTGAAGAAATGACGAGGTCAGGGGTTGATTTCCCGATCATCGCTAAAGAACAGTTTGTTAAAAAATCGTTATTCTCTAAATATGCTAAATATGTTTGCGAAGAAATGTCTGAAGATGTAACTGTCAAGAATAATGAAAATCAAGCAACTGAAGTAAACTTAATTAATTGGGCAAACATTCAGAAACATAACAAAGATAAAAAAATTTAAATATATTTTCATATGTGGCATCCAAGTAATTATAACTCCATTACAAGACTATGGAAAAGATGTCCAATGCATTAATTTTGTTTGTGACATTAGGCATAAAAAGTTTAGTGATCAATGCATTAGTGGTATAGTCTGCAATTTGAGTCAAGGAGCAGTTTCTTGGATATGTAGGCCTAACTATTATGTTAGTCTAGAAGATCATTATGCCTCTAAGTTCCTAGCTATAAAATTGTTAAGAAAAGGTATTAGTATGCATAAGGGAACGTGTCCTTTACAATTAAAGTGGAAGGTAGTTTATAAACTTGAGAATACTACAAATCCTCCACAAAAATGCCATATAGTAGAAGCTGAGAAGCACGAGGTTGTAGGTCCAAGCAAAGAGGTTGTACCTGTTAAGCTAAGACCTGATCAAATAAGACTTAAGACCATTTGGATAAACGCATTTGAAAATTCTACGGGTACTAGCAGTAATAAGGTTTTAACCATAGATGAAGAAGGTAGAATCCATACGAATGCTAAACCACCGGTCAGTCTCTCTAGATGTCCAAGCTTATCCAGAAACACTAGTTTTAGATTCAATCTTAATCTTAGTATTACTCCAGGAATCAGGGAACTACTACAAGCAGAAAAGACAAATCGTTTGTAGTAGATGAAGACATAGCAAGCATGATAGCAACATTAAACAAAAGGTTAGAAAATAAAATTATAAGAGAACCAGCCAGACATAGTCTAGATCTAGGTTCTAGTCCATTTAGGGAAACAGTAACAGCAATTCCTCCAATAGTTCACAAGGTTAGAGAAAATCAAGAAGGATCATCTAGTTCCGAACAAAAAGGAAAGATAATAGGATATCAAACTAAAACCTTTAGTGAACCTATTTATGAAAATGATCCAAGAGCTAAGGATTTCAAGGAACCTCTCAACGAACCATTCCCAGACCTAGCTTTTGGAGATGAAATGGGTATGAGAATGAAAGTAATAGACCTTAGACATCTCTATGGAGATAATATGAGGATAGAAGAAAGTCTTGAACATGTCAGTAGAGAATCACTAAAGAAAAATTATAGGATTACCAACCCTAATAGCATCTATATTCCAATAAGTATTTGCTTAGAAGGGTTCAATAAATATGAATTATGTGCCTTTGTAGATACTGGATGTTCAGTATGCTTTGGAAAGAAGGCATTATTTCCTGAGTTTATTTGGCAGAAGTCTCGTAGACCAATTCAAGTTAGAATAGCTGGTGATAGTATCATGGTTCATTCCGAATTAGCTTTGGATGTACCTATCATGATAGGAGGAGTCCAATGTGTAATTCCTACACTCTGGGCTACTAATCAGCCCTCGCATGATATGTTAATTGGAAATAATTTCCAAAGACTCCATGTTCCAGTAACTCAATGGAGAAGACGCTTGGGTTAAAAAGATTAAACAAGCTTATACACACCAAGCAATAGAGTTTACGCGCACTAAGCGTGGTGAGGAATATATTCTTCCTACACAAAGAGAATTTGCACTCTCTATATGTGAGGTAACATTAAAAGATAAAATTCTTAAACAACAAGAAAAAATGTGTAAGGAGTTATATTCTGAAAATCCTTTAAAATTTTGGGAAAAAGATAAACCATTTGCTACCGTAGAACTGATAGATCCCAAGGGTGTCATTAGAGTAAAACAAATGATTTACACTTATAAGGATCAACAAGAATTTAAAGAGCAAATTGATGAACTCTTAAAGAAAGGTTTAATTCGAGAAAGCAAAAGTCCTCATTCTAGTCATGCCTCTATGGTCAGAAATCATGCTGAAGAAAAGAGAGGAAAAGCCATGATGGTTATCAATTACAAAAAGCTTAATGATAATACTGTTTTTGATGGATATTATATTCCTAATAAGACAGTTTTATTCAATAGAATACAGGGAGCCACTTGGTTCTCTAAAATGGATTGTAAAAGTGGTTATTGGTAGGTAAGAATGGATGAAAAAAGTATTCCACTTACTGCATTTAGTGCTCCACAAGGGCACTATGAATGGGTAATCATGCCCTTTGGTTTGAAAAATGCACCACAGATATTTCAGAGAAGAATGGACAATGTCTTCAAAGAATTTAAACATTGCTGTCTTTTTTACATTGATGATATCTTAATCTTCTCTAAAACTATAGAACAACATAAGCATGACTTGAAAGCTATAACTCAAAAATGTATTGACCATGGAATCATTTTAGGCCAGAAAAAATGCATTTATGCTGAGCCTGAAATTGAGTTCTTAGGATTAAAGATTAAAGCAGGTCAAATTATTTTGCAAGAAGATATTCTAGAAAAGGTAGAAAAATTTCTTGATGAAATCAAGGATAGAAAACAACTAGAAAGATTTCTAGGTTGTCTTACTTATGCTTCTGATTTTATTAAAGATCTAGCCAAGTTGAGAAAACCTCTACAGGTTAAATTAAAGAAAGATCAAGTTTGGAGTTGGACTCAATTAGATACTAAAATAGTCAAAGAAGTGAAAAGAAGATGTGAAAAACTTCCAATATTGACTTTACCTAATGAAGAGGATGAGCTAGTTCTAGAAACAGATGCTAGTGAATATCATTGGGGAGCTGTTTTAAAAATAAAGAAAGATAACAAGCTTTGCAGGTATAGCAGCGACAGCTTCAAGAAATCTGAGTATAATTACACTGTCATGGAAAAGGAGATTTTTGCAATTTATCGTGGAATCCAGAAGTTTATAATCTTCTTAGCTCCTAAACCTTTTACAGTCAGAACAGATTGTAAAGGAATATTGGGTTTCGTAAATAACAACCTTGATAATATGAAAGCGCATGGGAGACTCCTGCGTTGGCAATTAGCCCTTAATCAATTCACTTTTACCATTGAACATGTGCAGGGATCTAAAAATTCTCTTGCTGACAGCTTAACAAGAGAGTTAGCTGATGGATCAGAGAAATCAAACGCGGTGGGAAAATCCGCAGTGGGTGTTCCACCCATGGGACATTAATCTCTTAGGAGAAATACGAGGATACCAAGTATGGGTTTCCCCTCCAAGTTTTCATAATTCTGTTGATTTTGGAAGATTTACTGAGAATAGATTCCGTCGTTGACTCCTACAAGCGAGACACAGAGCGGTTATACGAATGTTAACTCTAGAGATAATTATAAAAGTTCTCCAGCTACCTACTGAACTCCAGGAAGACATCTGTAGAAGATGGAGAATGAGAGATTTCGACAACTTCTACTGGATGGTAACTTTTTAGAGATCACGATACTCTAGCAAGGATAAGAGAATGGTGTAACCATTTTTGTGTAACCAATGGCGCCAGATTGGGAGGATTATCATTACCCATCATGCCAAATGAAGATGCAGATTACTTAAAATCGTGGAAATATGGAATGTGCAATGGAATCCACAACTACAGGCGACCATGGTCAAAGAAAGAAGAAGAGAGAATCTTGTAAGTTTCAGAAGGAGGTCTTCCTCAGAGCAGCAAAATTCGAAAAAATAGAAGACATAAATTATTGTCGTGTTATTAGTGCCTGCATGGATGTTAGCCAGGGAAAAACCCGGCTACCACATTACCTAATCTTCCTACTAATGAGGGAAGACTACTGGTACGTGAAAGATCCAGTTGTGGAAGGAAGAATCGACGTAATAAGGCATACTTGGGAGGCAAAAGCAAAAGGATTTTTTTACATTTACTACAACATCACCAAGTTTAGACAGACAGACTATGGGATATTCAAAGTTGGAAATACAACCTTCATCGTAACCCCACAACTCAATCCATTAATGCAGCAAGCCATAAACAGGACCGAATCCATCAATCTTTAATTTACTTAGCAGAAATAGAGGCCGGTCACTTTTTAGATAAAAGAGGACACGAGAGGATGATCGATTTACTGATTGCATGGGATCGAGAATACACTGAAGGATTAATGCTTGATCTCGAGCTAGACAATGATTAAGATCTAGAGTTTGATAATACTCTAGATCTATTTCAAGATTACAATGATGATGACCTGGAAGCCAATATGGGAGACGAAGGGGTCCAGAATCTGGACAACTGAAAGCCATCATCATCCACCAAGCACAATTATTGTACCTTTGCTTTTACTATTTGTTTTTACTGTTCAGCATGTGAGTCGAGTCTTTATTGTTTTCTGAGTGCGTAGGGGCCCATCTGTCGGCCATTTGTAAAAGAGACGTTGGAAGGCATCCAATGCTCTCTACTCAGCTCTATAAATAGAGCCATTCTCAGACTTCTCAACACACAGAAATCCAGAGAGAGAGAAAAAACCATATGAGAAGGGAGAAAGAGTCTTGTAAATAAGAAAGAGAAGTAGAAGCGTTTTGAATTTGAGTAGATTGGTGTTTTCATCACTCTAAGGTTCAAAACCCTTCAATGGATCTTCTGATATGAGTGTTAAGTGTGTTTAAATTCTAAGTTAAGAGTACTTGTGTGTTGTAATATTTCTCAGATTCAATAAAGTTTTTTTTTAAGAAAGGGAAAGCTACTTAATTGAACACTATATTCTGAATACTTTGTTTTCTTGATTCAAATCATTTCACCCTCTCAAAATCAAAACCAAAAGCTATAGACTACGATCTGAGGTAGGAAACGAAACAGATCTGTGCTCAATCTGAACTAAGGGAGGCCTGGTTGAAGGTTAGCCACCTCTAGAAAGTCGGAAGATACAGGAACGCCGACGGTCCAGAGTAACTACGTTCAGGTATGGGTCAAACCTCTTTAGCTTGAAATTTTAGTTGCAGAGCGTGGTGGGCTTAAAACCATAGAAATCTTATTATTCATAATATAATTAGTAGATTATGGTAGTTAGTACCATCAAAAGTCATTTATAAGTATTGCATCTTGAGTATTATTGTCGAAAACTAGAAAGTTAAGACCAAGTTTATAATTTAGTATAAAGTACGGGTACCTTTTGAATATTCAAAAGCAAAAAACTGAAATCTTTGAATATTTTGATAAATAGTTTAAAAGTTTGAATATTGTGGTAATTATTTTAAAAATCTTGAATATTTTGAAAGAAATTTCATTTAATTACGCTGAATGAATGAAGTGAGAAGATTGGAAACCGTGGGACAAGGGGCCGGGCAGGGACACCACATAATGTTAAGTAGGGACCTTTGGCTTTGGGTAGGACAAAACCAACTGTATCTCTATTAGACCTTCACATTCATTTCGCACCCTTCACCCGTGGAGTTTACTCCATATAATTAAAATTTTCAACTAAATAAAATTAAAATTAAAATTAAAATTAAAATTAATTTTATTCGAAAAAATTGGGCACTTGTATAGGTTTTTTTTTTTAAATTTTTTGTAAAGACGGAAAGCAATTAGGATAAAGTATAAGTTGTTGAGTTTGTAACTCTAGTTTGTAAAGACAGAAAAAAGTGGGCACTTGTATAGTTTTTTTTTTAAAAAAAATTTATTTGTAAAGACGGAAAGCAATTAGGAGTACAACGTATCAATTCAAATGAAAATACTATGTAATTCTAAATCTGTAGTAAAGTTGAGAATATTGGTTGTATAACTTAAATAGGTCAATTACACTTTTAATTTTCATAAACACACAACAAATATAACTGTCTTGAAATAACAAATTAAAGATCCATAGGGAGTCGATAATGATCATTTTGACTTCCCATATTCATAATCATAACCGCTACTTCATCTATTTCCCAAATTTATTAACACTTTAGTTAAAAAACGATTTTAAATTATTAAATATAATTAGAAGGTTAAATTAATAAATTTTTATATTGGTATGGTTATTTTAAATTATTAAATTGTTTTCTCACTTAAATTTTTTATATTGACATACCAATATAAAAATTTATTAATTTAACCTTCTAATTATATTTGATAATTATTTAATAATTTAAAATCTTTTTAAGAGAGTTTTTAAGTGAGAAAACAATTTAATAATAGGAGAGGAAGAGAGAAAAACTAAGAAATGATTGAGACAATTTGTTAGCAAGAGACTGCTAAAAAACCCAAAAAAGTACTCCGTAAAAGGTGGGGTGGGAGTAGAAAGAGGGTGAGAGAGGGAGAGTAATGTGGGGTTCAATTTAGGCCCTGTTTGGTATGAGTGCTGGAATCGGAATGGTAATCGGAATCGGAATGGAATCAGAAAATGGTAATCACTCATTACTGGAGCTGGTTGTTTGGTATGCTATCGGAATGAACCATTCCTGAAATAATAATAATAATAATAATAATAATAATAATAATAATAATAATAATAATAATAATGATGATGATGATGATGATGATGATAATAATAATAAGAGTTTACAAAGAATTAGTGGGGAGCCGAGAGACAATCTGGGCCCCCACTCCTTTAGCAATAGAAAACCCCACCCTAGTGAAAATATGAGCTGCGTTATGAGCCCCTATATCGTGAGTCTGGGCAAATTTCTGGATCCTCTTTAGAAGGTCTATAGCGTCCGCCTCCAGTTCACCCAATGCAGAAAAAGAAAAGGGTAAGAATCCATAACCAATGGCTTTACACTTATCATGATACTTGACCTGCTTTCGACGAGCCGCCTCAACCACCACCTGTCCTGGAACAAAATCAACCATCCCAGATTGCGTCAAAGGGGATGACCTTATCAAGTCAACACAAACATCCAACCCTTCATCCCACGCATAAAGAAGCATGTCCGCAGGACGGAGGGGTTTCCCGTCTCCCCCACATAGGCCAATATCAACCTCTTTACCAGCTGAGATTCCAGCACGATAACAGACATTCACCAAAGTGTCACGAACAGCATTATGACGATGTTTAATACCAACAATACCAGCACACAACACAACATGATCTCCAAAAATGTCTCCCTCAAATACTCTGGAGCAAGCAGAACAAGGCTCCGAAATGGAAAACAAAGGGATGCCTAAACGATAGCATAGCACACAACGATACGTCTTACCATTCATAGTCTGACCCAGCCCTGAGATGGGGACAGCCCTAAGCCAATCAGTAGCATGGTCTTGACGTTGAGAACTCCACAAAGCCATCTAACGCGGTGATAAGGAAAAGGTATTTTCTGCATCTGTCGTAATCTGTGTGAAATATATGTCTGCCAGTTTCTTCATGAGTTTGGAGGCAGCGATCTCACTTGGATTACTCAGAATATCAGTCCCTACCTTTGTATTGAAGACACACACGACGTCATCAAAGGCATAACCAGGTGCTGCGACATTAGTATGCTGGAGAAGCTTAATCTGCAGGCTAGCTGATTGCAACCGCGAAGCTAGAAAAGAATAAAAGAGAGCGTCACCTGCAGAATAAACACCAAGGCCCCCAAACCTGGAGGGCAATGTTGAGAGCCTCCACTACCAACTACCAAAACCCGGCCCAGAAGCAGTGATAATACGTTCTAGGGAGCGTCGAAGGGCTAGATCAAACTTAAGCTGAGCAGACTCGAAGGCACGAGGCGGACAAGTTATAATATTATTAAAATAAAAATAAAAATATAATATAATATATATTAAATAATAAAATATTGATAATAATAATAATATAAATATAATATAATATAATAAAACAAATATATATAAAATAATAAAATTTTGATAAAAAATAAAGTATTGATATTAATAATAATATAAGTATAAATATAATAAAATACTGATAAAAATAAAAATAAAAATATATTATTATTATTAAAAATAAAAATATAATATAATATATCAAATAATAAAATATTTATAAAAAATAATAATATTAATAGAAATATATTATTATTGTTAAAAATTAAAATATAATATATATTAAATAATAAAGTATTGATAATAATAATAATAATATAAGTATAAAGATAATAAAATTCTAATAAATATAATAATAGAAATAGAAATATATTATTATTATTATTAAAAATAAAAAATAATATTATATATTAAATAATAAAATATTGATAATAAAAAAAAGTATAAATATAATATAATATAATATAATATAATTAATAATAATATAAAAATAATATAAAATAATAAAATGTAGATAAAAATAATATTATTAATAGAAATATATTATTATTATTAAAAATAATAATATAATATAATATAATATATTAAATAATAAGGTATTTATAATAATAATATAAGTATAAATATAACATAATATAATTAATAATAATAATAATATAATATATTAAATAATAAAGTATTTATAATAATAATATAAGTATAAATATAACATGATATAATTAATAATAATAATAATAATAATAATAATAATAATAATAATAATAATAATAATAATAATAATAATAATAATAATAATAATAAAAATAATAATAATAATAATATAAGTAGAAATTGGGAATGAACCATTCCCTACCTTTTGGGGAGGAATGAAATTAGCCATGAAAAGGGTAATGGTTAATTACCGATAATCATTCTAATTACCAATTTTCAACCTACCAAACAAGAAAAGTGGGAATCATCCATTCCCATTACCCTTTTTGATTACCAGTAATGCATACCAAACAAGCCTTTAGAGGAAAGAGTGGGGTTGTCTAATTCTTTTTCTTTATTTTATTTTACATATATGTGTTGTTGAATGGTCTTTAATAGGTTATGTGGATGTGGATATAAAAACGGAGAAACTAAATACACCCCAACCCAAATCTACACGTCGGAATGGACATGCAGGTTTGTTATAGGGTAATTAATTAAAAAAAAGCTATTAATTAAAAAAAGTTGCACGTTGAAATGGATGTGCGTTTAAGAGGTGAGATTTGCGGTGTATCTAACAACACTTTATAAAAATAAGTTGAGTTTTTTAAGGAGAGAAAAAGTGATAAAAGGTAATTAAGAAACTGTAGAAACCCGCATGGATGCAGATGCTCTAATAGGTAAAGTCGAGGGAATTACTTCATTGTCATCAATATGATCGATCAATGGAATTTAAAGATGTTTTGGAAAGCTGAGTTATTGCGGTCTAACTCCTTCCTCTTGCTTTAGAGTTTTGAGGTCGCTCTATATTCATGTGTCTTTTGGAAAATTAACAGAGTAACCAATATCGTGACACAACATCGATTGGAGTTGGACTCGGCTATGTTGGTCTTACATCCAAAGTTTGAGACTCTCGTCCGTAAGTGTGTTACTAGGGGGTGGTCTATAAGAATTTGTCACAATCCAAAATTTTTAAATAACATTGCACGAATGCGTAAAAAAATATGTCATTGTAGACATTTTGGTTTTTACTTTACAAAATGCTCTTGTTCAAGATTGTTAGTTATAATTTTCAAGAAATTAAAAAGGTGGTATGATAAAAGAGTGTATAATAGTATATTTTTCTAGTCCCTTAAAAATTGTGAAAGAAATTAAAATGATATGTTTGGTTGAATAGATGGAGTATAATCTTAGGAATATGTCGCAATGTTCTGAGTAGAATGTATTTTATGGTCTCAAAATGATTAAAGTGTCATTTTTACAAATATTTCGAGATTAAGGGTGTGTTTGGTAACGATATCTAGATATCAAGATATCGATATCGGTATCGGTATCGATATCAAGATATCGATATCGGGTGATATCCTTGATATCTTGATATCAAGATATCGGTATCGGTATCAAGATATCGATATCGGGTGATATCGATATCAGGTGATACCTCCCAAAAAATGGGTATATCAAAATAGGCCAAATTTGATATCTAGATATCAGCTGATATCGATATCTGACACTTACCAAACACAGATATCAGATATCACTTTGATATCAAGTGATATATTATGCATACCAAACACTAGATATCGATATCAGTTAAAGTGATATCGATATCTAGCCCTACCAAACACTAGATATCAGATATCGGGGCTGATATCTAGATATCATTACCAAACACACCCTAAGAATATTATTAAGTGTATGCGCGCATATAGTTGAGATGCACCATTATTCCCCTATCATTATTCGTGCAATTGGCATAAATATACTAGGACTATTATATGAGTCGATTACTTCAAGATTGGAATTTAAAAAAAAAAACTCAATTTGAGCTCGCTCGTCTGCTAATCGAGCCGAATATGAACACATTTTTAAATACAATTTAAATTAAGGTTCAACTCGAATCAAGCTTGAATAGCGTAAATATTGTAGGATTTGAATTTTTTTTTTTCTTAATTACTATGTTACGAGTAAGCAGAACTTTTCTAGACTCGAATAAAGCTTGGTTTGAGCTCATTCATGTCATTTACTACACGATTTAAGTATGAACATATTTTATAGTTCAAAGTCAAGTTTAGGCTCGGTTCATTTTTAAACGAACTGAACATGAACATCCACTAATCAGCTCATTCGACTCTGTTGAGAAATGTGAAGAGGCCACTATTCTAAAAACCATGCATAAGCGACGCCTAGGCGCTAGGCGCGACCCCCCTCCGCCTAAGCCCTAAAGTTAGGTGGGCGCCTAGATGCCGCCTAGGTGCTAGGCGGCCCCTCACTGCTTAGGATCCACTTAGCGCATTTTAGAACACTAGAAGAGACAAACAAAATTTCATATTGAAAGTTGAGCAAAAATAAGCTAGTCAAGTATATAAATCGATGACCTACTCATCGTATTGCCAATTGATTTTAAGATGAAATCTCACTATGCTTATGTGCTAGGTACTAGCGTTCAAGCTCATGTGTAAAACCCCTCATTGGGACTTTAGTATGGTAAAATAAATTGGTCTTATTTTTTATCTTAGGTTAGTTAAAAAAAGAATGAGATGTTAGACTTGTTGTCAAAGTATATACTATAGAAAATAATCCTAGTTGCACTTGCGAGGGTGTGCTGAGAGATGTGAATAGACCAAAGGAATCCCATATTAAAAGGTGAGCAAAAACAAATCTAATATATAAACCGGTGGACTATTTCTCATATTGTCAGTTATTTTTACAGAAAACCTCACTCGGTTTTTATATATTAGATTGCTAGCATACAATAGGCTGCTCAAAATTTGAATCGGATCGGAAATATAACGGTCCGGTCCATAAAAATTGCAATTCTAGTTTCCGGTCCAAGATCAGGACTGAACCGAAATTTTCGGTCTTACACAGGTAGACCGGAATGTGTACGTGTATGTACTTTTTTAAAATAAAAACAAAGTGACTAAATGAAAATCATTATAAATTATTTTTTTATTCATGTATTAGTAAAATTAATTGAATGAGTCTATTTCCACATTTAATAAATCACTTAAAAAATATTACTATATAAATTAAAAAATATTACTGTATAAAGTATTTTTTTATTCAAATATAATTATTTTTAATCCGTTTAATTTTCAAACCATCCCAACGGATCCGTGGTCAGAAAAGCCCAAAACCGTATATTGCCGTCTCAGTTTGATCCACGATCTAAGATTTCCGAAATTCCGGTTCCAGGCTTCCAATCCGATCCAGTTGGGCAGCCTTAGACCATCTTTATCCATGGTACTCCAGCTAATTTTTTAAAAGGAAAACTAAAAAAAAGTCAGATTTTTTGTTAAACCAAGAAAATTATATGAGGTGAATATAATAGTAAGATACTCAATTTATTAGTTTTCCCAAATTTTATAGTATTTTATTATAAAAAATAGCTATGATACTTAACTCAAGTAGCACAATATGCTCTTAGCATATAACGCCCGTGCATACAAGTATACAACCCCGATCGCACATACTGTTGAACTTCTCGGCCTTATGGAAGGGCTTTGTATTTTTAAAGATGCTATATGCATTGTATTCTATGGACGATATCCAGAGGCAGAAATCTGGTGCCTGAGGGTTCAGGAATCAGGATAGAGATTAGCATTAGGGTACATGGATCCAACGGCCAGGATCACACAGGCCCTGAATGATTCAGTTTGCATCTGAACCGTCGGATGAAAGGCATCACTGCACGCGCGTGCCGTGGAGGGCCCTGCACGTGCGATTCCGTGTCCAGGTTTCGGCAGCAAATCACGTCAATTTTTTTGACAATTTAGAGAGAGTGTGTGAGTGACCACAAACCGTCAGCGAGTGTCAGTGAGACAGTGACATTGCCTCACGTGACGGGCCGTCTCCTTTTGACCTCTTCTGGGCCCACCTCTTCCTTTTCTTTTTTCTTTTAAAAAAAAAACTTTCTCTTCTTTTCAGAGGCTTTTCCTTTTCTTTTTCATTTTTATTGGATTTTTGGGCTGAAAGAAGATTTTGTTTTGCCCCAAATCCCATTTCTAGGCCTGTTTTATAGGGCCCGAATGGGTCATACACTCATACACATATTTTGGGCATTTGCTATTTTAATTTACAGATTTTTGTTTGAATGTCCATGGTCGGTTCGCATCCGTGAAACTCATCCGGGTTCCTTAACTTCACTTTTTATATTTCTCTCTACTTAAAAAACTCAATACAATTTTTCACCCACATCCCTAAAACCCTTTAAAACCCTTTTTTTTTTATCGGGACCCACTTCTTTTTTTCCTCTCACTCTCTTTCCTCATGTTGGCCCACCTCCCCTCTTTTTTCTTTCTCTTTCTTGGTGTTTAAAGGTTTCTTAGTAGAAAACCTATCAAATCATTCCTAAACCCCTTCCCACTCTTCTTCAATTTTTTTATTAATTGGTTCCTTATTTTTGGGGGTAAGACACCCCCATTGTGGATGCTCTTATTCAGGTTAAACGAGTCAAATATTATTTAGACTCGAATTTTAAAATGTGATCATATTCAACCTGTTCAATAAATAAATGAGTTTGAACCAAACTTTTTTTCGTCCCCGAATATTAAGCAACTCTACTTATGACATACTCCGTATTAACTTAAGAAAAATTTATGAATTTCACAAAATTTGAGCTATTTGAGCTGAAAATGAGCCGAATCGAGCTTAAAAATGTATTTGTACTCGATTCGTTTAGTAAATGAACGAGTTCGAAATAAGTTTTTATCAAACTGACCCGAGCTTAGCTCAAACTACTTGGCTTCTATAAGAAGCCTAACAAGAGAAAACTCACGAATTCAATTCTAGGATAAATGACTAATTACTTATAACATCATTCATTAATTCAATTTTATGGATCTTATCCAAACCTCTTTCAAATTCATTTAGAGCTTTAGAAAATGACAACTGGATAACAATTCAATTTTATAGAAATGGATATTAAAATCCCGTTTGGTATGAGTGCTGGAATCGGAATGGTAATCGGAATCGGAATGAAATCAGCAATTGGTAATGACTCATTACTGGAGCTAGTTATTTGGTATGTTATCGGAATGAACCATTCACTAGGGTGGAGTTTTCTATTGCTAAAGGAGTGGGGGCCCAGATTGTCTCTCGGCTCCCCACTAATTCTTTGTAAACTCCTATCTTAAAAAGGAATAATAATAATAATAATAATAATAATAATAATAATAATAATAATAATAAAAATTAAAATAGTGATAAAAGTAATAATATTAATATTAATATATTATTATTAAAAATTAATAATATAAAACTAATATATATAAAATAATAAAATATTGAAAAAAATAATATTATTAATAAAATATATTATTATTATTTTAAATAAAAATATAATATAATATATATTAAATAATAAAGTATTGATATTAATAATAATATAAGTATAAATATAATAAAATACTGATAAAAAAAAATAATATTAATATAAATATATTATTATTATTATGAAAAATAAAAATAAAAATAAAATATAATATATATCAAATAATAAAATATTTATAAAAAAATAATAATATTAATAGAATATATATTTTATTATTATTATTAAAAATAATAAATAATATTATAAATAAATAATAAAATATTGATAATAATAAAAATATAAGTATAAATATAATATGATATAATTAATAATAATATAAAACTAATATAAAATAATAAAATATTGATAAAAATAATAATATTAATAGAAATATATTATTATTATTATTAAAAATAAAATAAAATATATTAAATAATAAAGTATTTATAATAATAATATAAGTATAAATATAATTTAATATAATTAATAATAATATAAATAATAATAATTATTATTATAAACAACTACAAAATTGATAATGGAGGATTACCTAGTATTTTGATGGGAATGAAATTGGCTACCAAATTGGGAATGGATGATTCCCGGTAATCATTACGATTCAAAGTTTTAATCATACCAAACACTTAAATCGGGAATCATCCATTACGATTCCCAGTTTTTGATTACTAGAAATGGATACCAAACAAGCCCTAAGAAAATTGAAATTGAAATCACTTTTGTCAATGGAAATGGAAAGTAGAAATATTGGTTTTTGACTTGTTACTCGACTTTCAATTAGAGATCAAAATGGGGAACGAGTATCCAATTTAATCGTTGTATTCATTGTTTTTACGAGTGAGAACCCGTAAAGACTCATGTGACGGGTGATGGGGCAGGAATTATTGATGATTTGTTCGTGAAAATAGAGAAATGATTTTATGTGACGGGTGATGGCTCGTATAAGAAGCCTAACAGGAACGGATAAGTCAATCCCAATCGTTATAGAAATGCATATTGAATTTTGGAGTTTTATGAATAATTTTATATATTATAATTTTTTTTAAAAAGTATTCTATTTTATGATTTGAACAACTTTTTTCCTTTATTAGATCCACTCTGATTAGAACAACTTAACCAACAAACAAATGAAAAAAATCATCAATAATGGAAGAGTAGTTCAGATGAATAAAAGTTATAAAACACACAAACAGTCATATCAGGTCTTTTTGGATCAAAGATAAGAAAAACGTACTAGAAAATGAAATTAGCTAAAGCTAAAATAATAATTGGGTCACTTTTTCACATTTAGATTTATGCTTAAATTTGGGAGGACAAAAAAATTTCATGGAGGGGTTGTCTAAATTAAAGATAGCAAAAATATAAGTGTGATTTGTAAAGAAGTGTCCTTTCATATCATTCATATATAGTTCCCTATCTTTTTTAACCAAATATATATAATGCTAATCGAAAGGAGGCAATTCAAATTCATGACATGATATAAAGGGATCAATAAACCACCATGGCTGCTTGTGCCTTGTCCAGTGCCCATAGACAACCTCAACCTTTCTTATCCGTTCATTCGGTGTCACACATGGTACGTTGTTGAATCGATTATAAAGAGTTGATAAATAACTTTACGATCTTGATAATATGTAATGATAAAGTTTTGATAGTGATCGATCTTATAATTTGTAATAAGTTGTTGTACTATTAGCTAACTGTTTATTTCGCCGTTGATTGATGAATTGAGAATAACGAGGAGTTGTTGGCACGCTCATTATCATTTTTTTAAAATAAAAAAGCGCTTTAAAAAGCATTGTTATCGAACATTTGGTGCACACAACAAAATTCACGTTGATTATCTCTAAGGAAACCACAGTTTAATTATCTAAAACAAATAACAATGTTGAAAGTGAATGTTGTTAGAGCTTCATCTAAGAAGAACACTTGTTGTTGTTGACAGTTTATGATCTATTAATATTAACCTAAGACAACCTCAAAACCATTTAATATAAAATTGTTATTCGGAAATTTCGCGAGGTACCCCTGGGGTATTGCAATTTTCGCGAGGTATACAACTCTTTTACATATTTCACGTGGTACCCCTGAAGTTTTCAATTTTTTCGCCTCGTGCCCTCCCTTGTTAAATTTAACAGATGTGGCCATGTGGGTAGTAGTCCGTTAGTTTTCAATTAGAAAAAAAAAAAAAGAAAGAAAGAGAGAAGGAACGGACAGAAGAAGGAAGCGAAGAGAGAGAGCAAGATGCTCGCGCCAGAGAGAGAGAGCACGAAGGCCGGCCGTAGGTCATAGCTACGACGCTGGGGAGAATGCCCCCGGTCGGAGCTGCTGCTGCTGCTGCGACAGGTCGGAGCTGCGAAGACGAAGCAGGTGAGTATATGAACCATATTCTAGGGTTTGGGGATTTTGGGGTTAGGGGTGAGGCAGGTGAGTATTTTGGTGCTGAATCGTTGTTTATCGTCTTCGAATTTCTACTGTCATTGATATAAAGACTGGAAAGATTTGGGGGTTAGGGATCTGTGGTGCTTATTTTGATTGCAAAATGTTGCCAATATTGTTAGTCTCGTATGGATAAATGTTCAATTCAAAAGGCAAGGTTACAAGGGGATTTGACATTGTAGTATATTTATGATAATCCTAATGACATAGATGAAGATGAAGATGATGACAGTGACTGGGAGCCATATCAAGATCGTGTGACAGTTGCAAAGTGGTTTTGCACTAATTGTACAATGGCCAATTTTGATGGTCTTCTTCATTGTGGTGTATGAACAACACTTTCAGCTTTTCTTATGTGATTATTGCTAAATTTGGTTCTTTTTGGGTACGTAGTTTCTATACGGTAATACATACTTTTTCTTTGCTTATCTCGATTCTTTAATTATGCAGATGTGTGGAGAACATAAGGACTCTGGTATTGTTGACTATGACTTTTTTGCACCTTCGTTTTGTGAGAGAGGCAATCTCGCTGGTGTCTCAGAAGTCATAGAAAAATTCAAAGGTAGAATTTGGTGACAGCTCCATAACTTATTGAACTTTCATATTTTCAACTATTTAAAATAACATAATTTGTTTTTATTTTGAGTTCATACTATAGTATTATATTTATATTATTGTGCTTAAGTTTAAATATCTGAAAAGATGCAATGATCAGATAGAAGATTTGAAATCATAACAGTTTCATGGGTATTAGACTTGCAACTGTCATAGTTGTCCCAGCAAATATATAGTTCCCTTTCTAATTCTTGGATGTGTTCTATTCATCCTAACAAATCTTTTCACTCTAGCTTGGTTGTCTGAGATTTTCATTTGATTTGATTGACTTCTTCCAACTGAATTTGAGATTATCTAGTATTCTAGGTCATTTCAAATGAGGTGAATGTTTTTGTGTGAAATATTTCTAGGTCATTTTATTTGCAACCTAGCTGAAGCTCAAATATATATACGAACTCACACTGGTCAACTTTTGTGTGTCTAAATAAATAAAATGAAGAGTAAAGATACCAGATTTTGCCAATACATTAGGGACTTTTTTGTTCTCGTTTTTTTTTTTAAAAAAAATTGATATGTCTTTCTTAGCACTGGTTTTTGTTGTGTAAGCTGATGATATCACTTGGTGTGAATTAAATTTTGGTATATCTGTTTTTTATTCCATCCTCATCCCGTGGAACTTGAATTTGCATATATAATTGATTTTAACTCAATTAGAATTAGATTTGTCTGATATTCGAATAAGATTTGTATTAGAGTTGTCTGAGTTGTCTCAAATGACGTTTATTCTTTTTTCCTATCTGTTTGCAACTTGTCATGTGAGTCTTACCATGCATGGTTTCAAAAATCTGTCTGTCTGCTATTTGAACGTTTTATAAAGCCTAACTCAACTGGTCGAGTGATGTGTTTATACACAGAGATGTGGGTTCGACTCCCACATAGGCTAAATTGGAATATGGATTGAAATAGCTATAAATTCTTCATTGAATTCTTTACCATATGTTTTTGTGTCCTTGCTGATTTCATGTAGTTAGGATCATGATTAGTTACAAGAAATCGACATTGAGCAGGAGTCCAAGCATGATTGACACTCTTGTACGTACATTAATATAAGATGTGTCAATTTTGTTTTTGGTGTACAAAATTCTGTTTTGGATGTACATGTGAATGGAAAATGATGGAATTGTATCATCACGATGCGTAATCAAGCGATCATCAAGGGTTGTCAAATGCAATTACATTACCCGACCCCTACATACACAACCATAACATGTCATTTTCATTTCCATGGTTACATCTAGGACAATGCAAGTGGTTCTAGAGTAACAACATAATTCATACTAGCAACAAAGTGAAATTCATGTCAAGAACTTAAAGAAAATACAACAAGGACACATAAAAACACTTGTTCAGTAACTATACATAATCGTTGATAGCCTATGTAGGATTTGAACCCACATATTTGTGTGTGAGCACAACGCTCTACCAATTTGAGCTAATAGGCTTAAAATCACTCCAAAACCTTAATGTCAATGGCCCAATGCTGATGTTCATCCTAAGTTGACAGGAAGTTGATGCACTGGGGTCAAATTTAGGTATGCCTCCAAGTCTCCAATGATTACATAAGCTATAATGACCATACAACCATAATCAACCGATAAAATTTTGTCACCAACCCACAAACTTTCATACTCAAATTCCAGACTCAAACTCAAAATTCCAGTTCACCAACTCAGATTTCATTGAAAATCCCTAATTCAAAACTGAAATTCCACGATTCGAAACTGAAAATCCCCAATTCATGAACTCAAATTCACAAATTCAAACTGAAAATACCTAATTTGAAATTGAAAACCCCTAATTCACAAATTCAAACTAAAAATCTCAAATTCAAAACCCTAATTTTAGAATTTTTCAAAATGAACTTACCTTATTCGTCCTAAACCCTAAATGCCTCAACTTCAACCTAAATCCAAAATTTCAACCTAAAACCTAAATTTGACATCACAAAAAACCCCAAATGCTTCAACTTCAACCTAAATCCAAAATTTCTATTAACATCAACTAACCTCTCTGCAGAAGCACGTTCTTCTCCTCCTCCTCCGGTCGCTGGCCGAGGCAATGGGCCGCCACTGTCTTCGCGGTCAGGCACAACGCCTCCCACTTCTCCTCCCATCGTTGATGTTCGAGCACTCGCAGCAGGGGCCTTCGAGAGACGGTTGCAGCAGGTCAGAGCCCAGTTCCGAGCAGCGGTTCCGAGCAGCAGGTATGGCGTCTTCAAGCCCAGGTCCGAGCACCGTCTTCGCTCTCTGGTATCGCGTCTCTGTCCGGCCTTTCTTTCTTTTCTTTTCTTTTTTAATTTGCAAACTAACGGGAGAAACGCAAAACTGTTAAACTTAACCGGGAAGGGCACGAGGCAAAATGTTTTAAAACCTCGGGGGCACCACGCGAAATATGCAAAAAAGTTGTATACCTCGCGAAAATTGCAATACCCCAGGAGTACCTGGCGAAATTTCCGATTGTTATTTGCTGACTAAAAGATCAGCCCTTTAAAGGTTCTAGTTGTTCATCTCTACTTTAGCCAAAATTGTCATCTTTGTTGAAGACAAAATAAAAGAGAAATCCAAAGAAAAAACACATTTAGCAGAAATTAACTTAAATGAGACAAATGCTTTGATTAAAAATATTTAATTCCTTGAAACTCACACTTTCATGTTTTTTTTTTTTTTTGATTAGGAAATAATTCGAGACCGGACAGGCCCGGATCTCGAGAGGCCGACAAAGTCGGCAGACGGCAAGCCGTCTAAACATACAACATAGCAAAGGAAAATACAATACGGAAACAGAATACAGACCCCTAATACAACAAAATAACTACACAAAATAAACCCAGAAAACCCCAGACTCTAAGCACACCAGCGGACACAGCAGCGAGAAGAAGGAGACCTGGCATGGAGAAGTGGATAGCGAGCGCATGGGACAGCATAGCTGACACGATGTCTCACCGCCGGAAAGACGGAAAGCAGAAATCCACGTAGGGCAAAGACGACTCCTGGGGAAGTGTGGATCACACGACGTTCCCTCCACCTAGATGAAGGATCTTCGGAGACCACGAACACCACCAACACGATCACTTCGATCAACCAGGGCCGCAGAACTGCTCCTCAACCGAAACTAACCACGAATCCGACAGACAGAACTCCAACCCGAGAAAGTGAAGCACGACCGCGAGAGGACGAAGAGCGCAAGAAAAATCCGGAATTTATTTACACAAGTTATTTTATTTTTTACTTCCGATATTATTATAATTAATAACTACCCCTAAATTCCATGGTCCAACAAGACACAAAGGAAGGTTTGGGCCAAAGGAAGCCCAAAGGGGTAATAATCCAAGCCCGGGCCACCTTAGGGCCCAAGGCAAACCCGAAGAAGCCCTGGACAAGGCACTCAGGGATTAGGCGGAAGAGGATGGTTGAGCCGCCGCAAGCCATGAGGGATCGCCAGGCAGGGGAGAGGAAACCGGCGGAGAGGCTGCGGCCGGAGAGGGAGGAGATGGGTTTTTAAGGGGATTGTTAAAGGAGGAAGCAACGGAGACGCAGCCAGAACAGGCCGGCAACAACCAACCGGCACGCCTCCGGAAACAGGCTCCTCCAGGCCGGGCGACGCCATCGAGCGCAGCCAAAGGCCGACCACGACGAGGACCGACGGCGAGCGAGCCGGGACCAAGCCAGAACCCGGCCACGGCAACGAGCAAAGCACCCCACCGGCAGCGGGAGGATGTGTAACAGGAAGCCAGAAATTGAGGCATAATCGTTCGATTTGGATGAGAGCGAAAGGAGAATCGAGCTATACATCCAAGGATCTCTCAAAGCCCCCAAAAAATTGAAGAAATTGAAAGATATATGGTACACTGTACTACCGTAGTCATATTCGGATTTGGTCTGGCGATAGTCAAGAGGATTTTGCAATTATGATGAACCGAACCCGACCCAAAGCACGAAAGCAAGGGCCACGTCGGAGGAGATACCGCAGCGGCGCCACGGCGGATAGGGAGGGCTGTGGGCAGCCAGGGCTGAGGAGGTCGATCGAAGCGGAGTTAACCAAGGAGGAGCAACCGAGGAGAAGCAACCTACTGAGTCGAGACTCTCCGAAGAGAGGAATTGGGGCTCTCCGAAGAGAGATTTAGGCTCTCCGAGGAGAGATTTAAGTTCTCCGAAGAGAGAGTTATAGATCGGGGCTCACCAGACCACCGCCATGGGAGGAAAGGGAGTTTTCAATCTTCCACCGGAAGAGAGCTTTTTTTTTCACTCACACTTTCATGTGATTAGGTATAGGGATTATAAGTTTTGATATATTCTAATGGTGTATAATTATAACTAATCAGAAATTGATATGGTAGCTAAAAAGAACTATGGATTAATTCTCTTGACAACATTGACTTTGTTATATCTGAGGGTGGATCCTCTTTGGGACCGGGAGTGGCAGTCGTTCCCCAATCAAAAATAAAATTTAATATACATGTCTGTTACTCTGGTCGATAGCTTCAATTTGATATATTATAAGCTCGAATCCGATACCTGAATAAAAAGTTATAAACGTTTCAAGACTGAACCTATATAAATTATTTTTCACGTCATTTGTCAAACTCATATACTTCTATTATATTCATTGTTTGTTAAACTTCGTTACTTAATATTGTAATTAAACCCGAAAACTTCAAATTAGTATGTTATATTAAAATATTTGAAAACCGTTAAATAAAATATGCACGATTTATGTTTTTATTCGAGTAACATGACACGCGACAGGGCGCAGTGGAGGAGTGCTATTCGAGTTGCCGAACACTAGTCTAGTGCAGCGTTTCCTGCATCCCCCTTCTCCCACAACTTACTTACGGCACATCATTTTTATTTTCATTTCATTTTATTTTATTTTACTTTACCTTATTTCTCTTTTAAGTTTATAGAGTGTGTGTTTTCCTCTGTCTCTATGTTCCTCTGTATGATGCTGTGAAGTGGTGTCTGTCTTGGTTTTGGAGTTCCTGTCATGGGTCACTAGAAAACACCCTCTCGACCTAGTCGGGAAAAGGGTGCATACATCCCGACCCCCCAGACCCTGTTTTGAAGCGGGATATACTGGGCTTGTTATTGTTGTTGTATTCGAGTAACATATTTATAATATTGATGATTTTTTTGGAAAAAAAATACTCCATAAGATTTAATTTTTCGCCCCATCAACTAACAGTTTCAGACTTTCAGGATACGCCACTGTATAATTACTCCGTATATTATACTTAATCCAAATATAAATAAACGACAAAACCCTTTAAATCGGCGCTAATAGCTTAGCACATAAGCCGAGCGGAGTTCTATCCTAAAACCAATTGGCAATAGGAGGAGTAAACCATTAGTTTATATGTTAAGGCTTTATGTTTCACATTTTCAATGTGAGACTTTTTTGTCTCTTCACATTGTTTTTAATTCTCTCAACAGTGGAGTATGTTATTATAGGATGGACAACTTGACAAGGACAAAAATGATCAGGTGAGGTGTAGCTGTATGTAGGGGATTAATGTGCCACACTACCCTCCAATTTTGGCGACACTAAACCTACTTGTATTAGCTTGGCCCCCTACAATGAAAAAAAAGGTGAAATACCCCTAGGAAGAGCTTGATCCGAACTTTTATCGAGTCGAGCACGAGCTACTTAGCTCACATAACACCCCTAGTAAGAACTATAAAAAACCAAATAACAACCTACAAACAATCAAAGAAGAAGCAGGTGAATGGACACGATAAATAATAAAGACATACTGGAGAGCAAAGATAAAATGCTAAAGGTATTCTTCTTATTATCAATTGGTTTTGAAATATATACGACCGACCTTGCACATGATCCGAGCCCTTTACCTTTAGAACTTCTAATTCTCATTCGAAATCAATCGGATAGTCGAATGTTTGAGTCATCGGTGTCACGCATTAGCTACACCGACATTTTCATTGATTTAGAACTTCTAATTCTCATTCGAAAGAATATTCGAGTTAAACTACATAGAAGGGTAGTATTTCCCTAATAACTTTCATGTTCAAAAAACATAAAATAAAAAAAGTCGGGGTTGGGCTTTTGCTTGTTTATAGGTAAAGGTTGGGCTCTGCAAACCGTTCAACCCATTTAAAATGGGCCTAACTCAAAATAGAAGAAGCCCATAAAAATCTTCTTATCGGTTATAAAAGGATTAAAAGCCCATATTTCAGAGTGGTGAAAATGGTTAATTTCATTTTCAGTTTGTATTCTCTCTCCAAATTATAGTTTCTTCGAATAAAATTGGATGAATTGGGTAAATGACTTTTTATGAACTGGCGTATTTCAAAGAAAACCATCAAATGTTGGATTAAGTGATTCAAAATTAGATTAATTAATTAAGTTTACTTGATCAGTTAGAGAAATTTAGGATTAATGGGTTAGAACTGCAAGTAGTGAACGATTAGTTTTTAGGGTTATAAATTGTAATCTCTTTTATCAAATCAATTAAATTGAGGAGAATTTGAGAAAACGCTCATCTCTTCCAACATCAAAATCATCAAAAAAAAAAGAGAATTTGATGGGCAGTATTTGGCCGAACACATTTATATTTTTCTTTTGCTCTCGGTCCGATTCATACCTATTTCCTAAAATTGAAAAGGACTTGTATGCAATTTACACGAATTTATTTTGTTGTTATACGTTTTGACATCTTGCCAACCGTCTCACTCTAAGATTATAGGTTCTAACATTTTTAACCTTATTTTTTTTAATAATTTGTATTTATCTTAGAAAAATTTTCCACTAAAAATGATAAATAAATAAGGGTGTTTTTGCTAACTAGCCTATTTTGAATATATTATTAGGTGATTAGCACCCAAACTAATTTAATTAGGTAAGCTAGCACCCTTACTAAATGGCCAATGGTCAACTGTTTGACCATTGACCGGTCAACGTTGACCAACTCCTTCAGATTTTTTATTTTTATTTTTATTTTTTTTTAAATGGTGACATATTTTGTGATGTCATTTTTTGCGGTTTTGATGCCACTTTTTTATTATATTTTATTTTCGCTTTAATGCCACTTTTATAATGAAATGGTTTGATGACACTTTTTTAATGCCATTTTTTTTTCAAATCTTGATGACACTTTTTGTTTACTGTGATGTCACATTGACCATTGTTGCCATTTTTTTTTACTGTTGACTATTGATTACACTTTTTTGTGTCAATTTTTTGATGATATTTTTTACCGTGATGCCATATTTTTTCAAGGTAATGTTTTGATGACATTTTTTTTGATGCAACTTTTTCAAAGCATTGTTTTGATGCCATTTTTCTAATATAATTATTTGATGCTATTTTTTTTAATCAAATCGTTTGATGTCATTTTTTTAATTTAATCAATTATATATCGATATATTTTCATCGATTCTACTTTTATTTACTGATGACACGTTTGTGATTACACTTTATTGATGTAATCACTTGTGGTGACATGTTCATTACATTTTTATTAGAGTGATGACACAAGAGCGTAAAATGTGATTAAACTTGATTGATGACATATTTTATTGATGACTTTTATTCATTGATGACATCTGTGATTCCACTTCATTGATCTAAATAGTTTGCGATGACATTGTTTGTTGATGACATTTTTATTGATAACATTTTTATACAATTGATATCATATGAGCATAAAACTTGATTATACTTCACTGGTGACATTTTTATTGGTGACACATTTGTGATGCCATTTAATAATCTAGTAACATGAAACAACACATAACATGTCTCCTCTCATCTTTTTTTCGGGGCTTGGAACCGGTTGTGTACCAAAACATAAGCGGAGTTAAAAACATGTCATCATCGAGCTAGTAATCAAATAAACAAAGAGTAAGAAACCAATTATTATTAACGAAAATAGAAAATGACAAATAAGTTCTCTCATGGCTTATGCAGCATGCTCCTTCATTACCCATTTATCAATTTACGTGAAGCGGATGGAGCATAAATAACACACTATAGGAAAGGTGTTAAACAGTGGTCCATTGCCATTTATTTAAAATAAAATAAAATGGAACTTTCATTTAGACTTCAAAGCTAAAAGTGCGCTTAGAGCCTAAGAACCATCTCAAAAAATACTCAGTGCAACATGAGCAAGAACAAAATATTATAACGAGTATTGTATTCTTTAGCATACATGAAGATTTTGGCCATCAAAACAGCCCCTAAGATGATGAAAACAACCCCTTAAATTAGTCAAAAAGCCTTCAAAGTGAACTTCAAAACCATCACCAATCAGCAGCAGCACCTTGGACAGTAACGCAGCCCCTAGAGACAGCAACGCAACCCATCGAGCCAACATTACAGCCCCTCGAAACAACAGTACACGGAGGACTCCGATGTAAACAATTTGAAAAACCTTTTAAGCGGAAATTTAGAGACAAAATTAACAAGGAAAGAGAGAACTGCAGCTTTTCCTGCCATTTCAATTATTCCTCCAGCATTGTCACTGATGGGCCCATAAGCATCAATGGCCAAACCGGTAGCAATAGTGCTCAACATCCCAAGGGTTGCCATTGCAATGCCATACATAGCAGCAAAGCTGAAGCTGGCAAATATACTAACTGCAATAGCAAAATGGGAATGATGACAGACTTGTAGTCCAAGACCAAGCCGAAGATGACATTTGTTGCAGCTCCGGTCTTGCAGGAATCAGCAACATTTAGCACAGGGCTGCAAAATTAAGCAACTGAAAAATTCACAAAGAATTGGAGTCAAGGAAATAAAGGTCAGGGGTACATATAGGGGGAATTGGAGTCAACTGAAAATTATATATTGGAAGAGTAAATAAAACTACCCAAACCACCAATGAACATTACAAACCTTCTCCAATGTATAGCGCTGAGCCGCTGACTGCTGCGCATGAAAGGAAGCAGCATTTTCGGATCAAAGTCTGATATAACTCCACCTGTTGTTTCAGAAAAGAATCGCAACGAATGAGAGAGGTAGAGAGAGAATTTGCACAAAGCACAGCTGACCAGTATACTTCTGCGTTCTGTTTGAGGTATAAAAAGTTAAATTAAAATATCTGAAATATGAGCTTCCTGGTATTACCTGCATATCATGAAAATCCTTCCCATCAAGAGGGCTGACTTCAAATAAAGAATGCAAGTATAAATACATAAAGTATCCAAAATCACACTTGTCACGAGCCCTTAATATCCTAGGCACCACATCAGATGGAGCGATCACCTCCCTGTGTTGAATCAGCAAGGAGAATGTTCGTTTACAATCAATCATCATCAACTGCACAACCTGGAAGAATGAGTCACGAAAAAATAAGCTATATGATTACCTTTAAGCATTTGGTTTGTGAATAAAACCATAACAAAGGGAAATTGCATGCTTATATTAATTAGAATGTTAGGTTTCAAATAGAAATATTAGAAAACTTGACTGACTGACTACTTTTAACACCAAAGAATTCTAGTATTACAAGCATAGTGTTAAATGCCATATATTACGCTACTCATACTTATCATTTACATTGAAACAAAGTTAGAATCTTATACTACTGTAAATAAAATTTCAACAACCCTTCTCTGTGACTACCTAGATCCTGTTCAGTGTTCACTCAGTCTGGACAAGGTTTGAAGTTTCAGTCCCCATAGAGATGTGGGGTGAGGTGAGGAGGGGTATATCTGAATAAAATTTAAGCAATCATGGGAAAACTTGATACAAATTTAGATAACTCTAGTTATCCACAGGGATGGGAATGATTCATCAAGACAATATAACAAGGCACAAAGAATAAATAACTCTGTTTATCATCAAAAGTCAGTAAGGATCGCAAAGAAACATGAAATCACCCAAAAAATGCGACTTCAATCGTTACAAACACACATTTTAGTCACAACGAGATTAAATAAATGAAAAGACAGGATTAAATAAACATACCAAGAACGCCAGGAGCATGATTGGTATCCCAGGTCATGCCAGATTGATTGTTCTGATGCCTGAAACCGCTCAATTCCTTATACTCAGTCCTGACAGTAGGAGAAAGCACATTGGAAGATACAAATCAAGGAACCTACCAAACCAAATTCAAATTGGAATCAAATTGGAAGAAGGAAAGCAAGGAAAACCTTTTCAAAGCATGATTGCTTTGATACAGATCTAAGAAACAAAAATTTCCACAAAACCTAGACGAACACTTTCGCAAATTGACGAGATCTACCGCCTCAGGCGCCGGATTTTCGAATTCGGAGAGGGTGGCTTACTTCCGGACCTCGATCTCATCGGAGAGGGAGACGATGCGGTCAGGGAGGGAGGCTCGCGGTTGTCGAGGAAGATGGGGTTTCATGGGATTGGGATTGAAATAATTGGATTTTGGAGTCTAGGGTTTGAGATTGACGGAAGGGGTACAGAAGAGCTAAAGGAGGAGATGGAAGAGGAGTCGGCAAACGAGGACGTCCGGTGATGGAGGCGGCCGAGTGAGGAGACGGTGATGGAGGCGACCGACGGCAAGCGTGAGCGCGGGATTGAAGGAGTCGATCGCCATGGATGAGTCTGAAAGGGAGGAGGACCGCTACTTACCTAATTAATTTTGAAGGTGTGTTGGTACGGCAAATAAAAAATTTAAAGGTGCTAAAGACTTAATCAAAAGTTGAAAAGGTGATATTCTAACAAAATTTCTCAATAAATAACAAATTTAAAGTAGGATTGGCAATGGATCGGGTGGTGGGTGGATGGACCCCCATTTCACCCGACCCACCATGGGTGACCCATTTCCCCACCCATATCCACTTCACCCATATCCATCGGGTGATCGGGTGAAATGGGTGAAATATGGGTGAAATGTGGGTGATTTTCCCTAAATGCATGTAATTGAATTCCAATCAATTTGGTACAAAAAAACAGTGTATAAAATATGATAATCTTACATATTTAAGTCTTTAAAACATACAATAAGTCTTAAACAACACATGCCACAAGTCTTAAACACATATCATAAGTCTAAAACATAAGGAAAATAAGTAGTCCGACTTGAATGCGAATCGCCTTGGATGAACATCAACCACTAGACCACTATAGGTAAGCTTAGGGGTGGGCACAAATCCCGCAAATCCCGGTCCCGTCCCGATCCCGGTGGGATTTGAAAAAAAAATAATGAATCCCGTCCCGGTCCTGTCACGCAAAATCACGCAAAATTTCGTCCCGTCCCGCATATATATAATATAATATATATTATATTATATAATTTACACTTTCTGTAAGTATTATATATTTATCTATACATATATTATACTTTGTATAGATATCTACATACTGTATATTACTATGTATACTAATGCAATGCAGTATACTTTTTTTTTTGGTCGGTGTACACACATTGTATTATATATGTAATAGTGTTTATATGTATAGTATATAATATTGTGTATAATTATATTTATACACAATATATATATATATATATATATATATATATATATATTTTGTATATTTTTTTATATAATATATATATTTTATAAAATATATATATATATATTTTATATAAAAAATATATATATTTTATATGGATCGGGTCGGGTGGTGGATCGGGTGCGGGTGGAGAAAAACTTCACCCCACCCGACCCACCACCCATATCCACTTCACCCACATCCACTTTCCACCCGCTTTTTTTTCGGGTTTTCACCCACTTTTTCGGGTCGGGTGATTCGGGTTTGGGGTGGGTGCGGGTGAAATTGCCATCCCTAATTTAAAGTATTCTCCAATATATTTAAACAAAATATGCTTTTTCATATATACATACAAAAACAATCTCATTTTTTAATACTTTTTTATTGTTCTTAATTTTTTCTACTAAAAAAAATACTATTAAAAATCATAAATTTAATTCTTTTTCTAAATAATTAAATAAAAATAATTTTTTTAACGTATACATGGGAATTTTTTTAATACTCCTAAAAAAAAAATCTTGAATCCTCCCATTTATATAACCTTACGAATCCGATAGCTACATGCTTGTTTTTGACATGGTGAATACCGAGTTTGGATCACCTACAACCCTTGTGAGACCTTGTGTGCAACACAAAATTATTTGGGTTATTTTTTGATGATAAAAAAATTATAAAAATTATAGTATTTACATTGTGTATATATATATATATATATCCAATAACATATATTTATATAAATTTTTAATATTAAATAATATTTTGAAAAATATTAAAAATAAAAGAGTTGTTATGATAGAATATTAATTATAATAATTAATAAAATATCATTTTTGTAAGAAAAAAATACAAATATAAATTATTAAAGATGTACAATGTAAATATAATTTTTATAAATTTTTTATCATAAAAAAATAAATCAAATAATTTTGTGTTGCACACAAGGTTACAAGGGATTATAGGTGATCCAAACTCGTCAAATGTCAATACCTACTTAACTACGGTAATATATATAGCTGAACTTGTGAAGTTGAACAACGTGAAACATGACTACACATACATTCGGTAATTTCCACCTCCACAGACAAAACAAGCAGGGGTATGGAGTGAAATATATACTATATGGGTAAACGATCGAGTCGCACAAACGTACAAAAATATGGATTTTACAGCAGCAGTAGTGATAGATCTTTACTACTACTCGCCTAGGGTTATTTTTTTTTGTTTTTTTGTTTTTTTTTTGATTAGGAAAAAATTCGGATGAGCACGCTCTACCCGAAAACATCCTTGCGGATGAGGTCTTTAAGACCGACGTCGTTGCAAATATCCATACCCCTGGCAGAGTGGCAAAGGTGTGCAACCTTATCAGCCACTCTATTGCCAAGACGGGGTACATAAATGAAAGAAATATCTTTCATAGTTGATAGAAGAGATTGTACGTCTGACAAGATGAATTCAATCTCCCATGGGCATCTCGACTTGTTGTTTAGATGGTTAATAATTATGCTAGAATCTCCTTCAATATTGATTTTGTCAATATGTAGTTGTAAGGCCATTTGTACCCCAAGTTTGAGTGCTAGTGCTTCAGCTTGAAGCGCGCTTTTAATACCCAAATGCTTATAGCCTATGTGTATTGGGTGTCCCTGCCAGTCCCTGATAACCACCCCAGCGGAACTACGGTTATCAATCAGAGACGAACCGTCAAAGTTGAGTTTGAAAATACCTTTTGGTGGTTTGCGCCACTTGATATGGCGGGGTTTGTTTCTCTTTATGGGTTGCATGTCGCTTCGTGACTGAGTGGTGGTGTTATCATCTAGTGCACTATCATATTGGTGAGTGTTACTCCAATTTTTCTCATGTGTAGTAATAAGCTTTAAAGCGACGTCCCTCGGAGGGATTGGTGCCTGCCTAAATACATGTTGGTTTCGAATATACCACGTTGTCCACCAAGTGAAAGCAAGTTTGCCAAGAGCAGCCTTTGGTAGGTTATTCCCAATGAAAGACATGATTGGGATTATATCTCTTGATAGTGTGATTTGGCTGACTATAGATGAGTTTATGTGGCCCGGGAAAAGAGCGAGCGACTTTGAGTATTGACATTCGAAAAGTAGATGTACATCATCTTCCATAGGGCAATTACAGAGGTTACATGTAGGGGGGATAGGGACCCCACGTTGGGCAAGCCTAGCAGCTGTGGGAAGACCATTTTGGCAGACTTTCCACAAGAAATTTTTTACCTTAGGTGGGATGTCAAGATGCCAGATCCAGGAGTTGTTGTCTAAGGGAATTGAGGATTCAGCAGAAGCCAATTTATATGCGCTTGACGTAGTGAACCAACCCTCTCGGTCCGGCCACCAGTATAATCTATCCACAAAATTTGAGAGTGGGAGTGGAATGTGAAGGATTTCCTCCACAATGTTGTGTGGGAGAACATCAGGAAGTTTCTCCTCCTACCATTTACCGCCGAGGATATAGTCACTGACTTTATCGTTAATGTTATCGATTCTTGGGCAATCATCACGGGACTGAATAGAAGATGTTGTAATCCAGTTATCAGACCAGAATTTGATACCGGACCCGGTGCCGACCGACCAAATAAGCCCCTTTTTGAACTTATCAATTAGAGTTGTGAGTTTCGCCCATTGCCAGGAGGTGGCACCGCTTTTCTTATAATGGAGAATATCATCCGCTCGAAGATATTTATATTTAATTATTTGCACCCAAACATTATCCGGCTCTGCCAGCGTTTTCCATAACAGTTTCATTTGTAGTGCTTCATTCATTTCTTTAGATTTTCTAATTCCCAAGCCCCCGCATTTCTTTGTTCTACAAATTCTATCCCAGCTAATCAACGGCCGGTGTTGCAGATCCTTATTCCAGAAAAAAGTTCTATTAATCTGGTCAAGTTCTTTATGAATTGAAGATGGCAGTAAGAAACTCTGCATCGTGTATAGGGGTTTGGCATATAGATTTGAGTTTATAAGAATAGCTCGTCCTTGTTGAGAAAGAGAGTTAGCACGCCATTTACTCAGTTGTTCTCTAGATTTACAGATAATATCTTCGAATGTTTCTTTGGTTACTCTGCCATTGATAATTGGACATCCAAGATATTTTTCCAGGGAGTTGACGTTGGAGATAGTTAGGTAGCTGTTGAGTTCCTGAAGTCTGGGCTGAGTGATTCCTTTAGTAGCTTGGAAGCATGATTTTTGGTAGTTTACCTTTTGGCCCGAGACTTTACAATAAGAATCAATAATTGATTTGACTTTTCTACAGGCATCTACGCTGCCTTTCGAGAAGATGATAATATCATCTGCAAATGATAGAAAGGGAATTCTTGGTCCATTCCGCCCAAATGTGAAACCGATTGGGCTTCTATCACTATTTGCCTCAGTAGACAGGTGGCGTGCCAATATTTCAGCACCTAGGATGAATAGAAACGGTGAAAGGGGATCCCCTTGACGAAGGCCCCTAGAGGGGAAGAACATATCTGTAGGGCCGTTATTAACAAGTATAGAATATGAGATTGTTTGTACACATTCCATGACCCAGGATATGAAAGTGGGGTGGAACCCAAATTTGTCAAGAACCTTTTTGGTGAAGTTCCAGTCAACCCTGTCATATGCCTTTTCCATGTCCAGTTTGATTGCCAACCACCCTTCACGACCCAAACGCGATCGAAAGGAATGGAAGATTTCATGTGCTGTAAGAACATTATCTTGAATTGACCTATCTGACACAAACGCCCCTTGTAATGGGTGTATGAGCTTACCAATTACTACTTTAAGTCTTTCTGTTAGGATTTTTGAAATGATTTTATATAGGTTGGAACACAAGCTTATAGGCCGGTAATGGTTAGTAGTCGAGGGGTTATCTTGCTTTGGTAGTAGGGAAATAAATGTATGATTTATTTGTTTAAGAATTTTCCCGGAATTGAAAAAACCCTTAATGGCTTTGATAATCGAATTCCCCAGAATATCCCAATAATGCTTATAGAATTCGGCCGTCATCCCATCAGGACCTGGAGATTTATTTTTCCCAAGGCTGAAAACAGCGGACTTAATTTCACCATTTGTTGGGGCTCGTGTAAGGAATTCATTTTCAGCCAGGGTGATTGAAGGATGAATTATGTTGGTCATTTCATCAAGAAGTCTCTCATCAATCGTTTCCCTAGTAAATCGTTTTTAATTTCTCGCCTAACATTTTCTTCTCCAATTATCAAGGTACCTTCTGTAGTAGTAATGTTACGTATTTGTTTCCTGTGTCTTCGGCCAGAAGCGACGCGATGGAAATAAGATGTGTTAGAATCTGTAAGCTTAAGATATTTTGTTTTAGCTCTTTGATTCCAAAATATTTTTTGGAAAAGCAAGAGTTTTTCTCGTTTCCTTAACAGGCGATCTTCTTTACTATTTTGGCTTTGAAAGTGTCCGCTAGCACTAGCCGATTGTATTTCTATTAGATCGTTCTCTACCTCTAACAACTGACGGAATATGTTGCCAAAGGATCGCTTGTTCCATTCTTTGGCCTTTTGTTTTAGTATCTTCTGTTTAAAAACGAGTTGAAACATAGCGGATCCTGGGCAAGAGGCACGCCAGGATTGTTTAACTATATTGCGAAAGTCCTTGCGTTGAAGCCATGTATTTTCAAATTTAAAAGGTGGTGCTTTAAATGTGGCGCTACAATCAAGGATTATTTGTATGGGGCAGTGGTCAGAGGAAGAGAACGCCCCATTTTTTGTGATGAGATTTGGCAAGTGGTCAAGGATTTGGTGATGGACAAGCACTCGGTCCAGTTTTTCGAGGATGTTATCTGGAGCATCGGAAGATTTCCTCCATGTAAACGGATTTCCGAAAGTAGGCAAATCCAAGAGAGAGCAATTATTCTTAAAATCAATAAGACGCGTGAACCTAGACGGCAAAGTGGTAGCGCCGCCAAGCTTATCTTCTCTACACATGATTTCATTCAGATCTCCCATAATAATGCATGGGAAGGACGATTCTATTACAATTCTTGTTAACTCGGCCCAGAACGGATCCTTATCCCGAGGATGAGACGGGGCATAAACAAACAGAAGGAGGATCGTGACATTGTCACATTGGTTTTCATATCGTAATCCTATGATTCTCGGAAGATGTATCATAATTGAAAGGGTTTCATTTGTCAGTTGGTAAGACTTCCATAATACACCGAGGCCACCAGACCGGCCAATGCTCGGAGACCATATAGCGGAATCAAAACCAATATGTTTCCATAGGTTTTCGGCCGGCAAAACTTCCGTCTTAGTTTCTGCCAAGGCCAATAGTTGTATATGTTCATTTGTGCACATCGCATTAATTTCAGTCCAAAAAGTTGTTTTCCCAATCCCTCTACAATTCCAATAGTTTATTTTCATGAATCACTAAATGGGGTATGAGGAGACCGGGTAAAATTCCTCATACCAACAAGTTGTTTGTTTTGGGTTTGTAAACGGTTATATTCGTGACTTCGTTTCAGGATAGACAAGCGTGATGAGAGCCGCCAGATAACGGAATGGGTGAGCAATACAAAGCACACAAATAACCACCCAAAAATGGTGGAGAGGAAACAACTTAACACATAATAGTGTCTAATAAACTGATTGATTAAATACCTATAAGCAAGATAATGTATTAATTGCCAAAGAGATTGAATACCAAGGCATTGAACAAATTTTGTATCAGTCGATAATTGAGAGAGATGCTTTTGCAAGGTGTGATTTATGTAGCTTTCAAAGGGGATTTTTCCAAAAACATATGAAGTGCAACAGGTTGTGTTCAAATGAGCATACTTGGAAGACTTTATTGGCATATAAACAAGCTGGAAGTGAAGACCACACAAAAGGCAAGAAAGATAAGCCCTTTGCAAGTGATTTACTCTAAATATTTTTACAATTAACATGTAAATATCAGGTGTTTCATTTCTTTTGTACCCATTTGGACTCCATTGGATGCCAGGGGCACCCAACAACACCAACATTAATGATGTGGAAGACCAGGCAAAGGCATTAAAAAACATAGTCCAGAAGTGTGTACAACCCTTTGGAGGGTGGAAGCCAAAGGAGCTATTATCACTATTATAGCTATACCAGGATGAGCATGCAGACAGGTAGTTAAAGGATCTTAGGCATCGTTTAGGGACGATGAGGTCGGATTGCTCGCATAATAAATCTACGAAAAATGTGCTCCTCAAAAACAGGTGCCAAAAAAGCAAGCGCAGAGATCGACTCAAGCATTTGAGCACACCCAGATTGGGAGATTGTTTTGTCTGTTTGAGCTTCCTTTCATCTGCCATCTGATGACAACTTCCTACAACAAGAAGTGAAACATCAAACGGTTGTTTTGCCTCATTACGAGGATTTGGGCCCTTGCGGGATTTGGGTGGGGAGAGAGCACGAATCTCTTGCCCCGGTGTGTTTTTTCCAAGCATCGCTGCAGAGGAATCAGGATCGATTATAATCAGCAGAAAACCAAGCGAAACCCATTGACAGAGACAAATTTTTTTATTTTTTATTTTTTATTTTTTGTTTCAGTAAAAAAAACATTCATGAGAACCACTTCATCAAAGGAGCTGCAGAAAGGAGCAAACAAAGCCCCAAGCTCCACACTTTGTTCAAGGCCCTTTCGGGGGGTAGGGGGTGAAGAAGCAAACACCTCTAACACCATTTTTTGCAAACACCAAAAGTTGGTGATATAATTTGTTAAAAACAACCGATTAACTAAATAAAAAGCACTGATGGGTGATAACTTTTTTTTTGATTCAATGATAAGTGATAACTTAATACAATGAAGGAGCCTCATAAGACACAGGTAAACAAGCCTGAAGATAGGTGAGGAAGGCATACCCGCACCGGAGGGAGGCGAAGAGCCACCGCCGACAGAGAGAGACGAGCAGCCCCCGGGAGAGAGCGCAGAATCAAACCACCGCCACCTAACGCAGAACCGACCACCCCAAGAGGCCTTCCTCCAGCCACCCATGAGCCGCTCGCAACGCCCCCAGAAGAGGAAAATAACCTCCAATTTTCTGATTTTCTTTATGCATCCAACACCCCTCCGCAACCCAGGCGCCACCGCACTCGTCGGACAGCCGACTGGCCACCGCCACCATGGATCCACCTTCTTCCTGACTTTCTTTTTTGGAAAATTTTGAATTTCAGGGCTAAGGAAGGCAGCGACATCAACCCTAAGCCGACCGACCAGCAATTCGTAGTGGAGACCAAGATTTGCCCCAAATTGGAACCCGATTTCAGGAAGAAAGGGAAGCAAAGACCGAATCCCGGAGAGATTAGGCCGGAAAGAGGCACCATAAGGTGATTTGGGTGAAGAGATCGCAATAACGAGGGTTAGAGGGAAGCTTTTGACAGGAGAGAAAGGGGGCGCGTGAAGAGGCGCGTTCTTCATCTCCAAAGGAGTTTTTTTTTTTTCACCACTCTTATTTGATTCTCGTTTATGGTCTATCAGCTGCCGCCTAGGGTTATTTAACTGAACAGGTAAAAAAAGTAGTTTATTTATTACAATTTTTCTATCTATGCCCCAAAGGTATAGTATAATTTATAACTTGTAAATGTTTTTTAAAATTTAATTAGTCTAGTTTTTTTTTTAAATTAGATTTATAGGATCACATATTTTTTAGGTAGAGAATTTTTTTCAATTTAGACACTGTAGTTTTTTTGGTAGAGAACCGAGTTTGAGGACAAGGACATTGATAAGACTGTGCCTCATCTTGGATCTTTGGATGGCAAGTTGGCGAAGCTATAATAATTAACGCTTTCTATGAACTTTCATCCAGGTTATTCATTATTGAAGTTTCATTCTTATTTATGTTTGATGTGTTTGATGTTTTGTCCTTTATATTGAGTTTGATTTAGGGAAAAATGGGGGGAAAATAGATTTGAACAACTTAGTGAATGCCAATTTCGATAGCCTAGGGTGTCAAGAAAAGGTTAATAGTGTAGGCGTTGCAATGGGTTTCGACAGAATTTCGCATCAAAAATAGCAAGTTGCCATTTGTGACGGAAAAATACCGAAGCTTTCTTAAAGCGTCGAAATTGATTTTTTCGACGCATTATGGTGTTGAGAATGGCTATTAAAAGCGTTAAAATTGGCATGTTTTTTCGGTAGTGAATTTCACATTTTCACTTATATTTGGTTTTCATTTTATCAAATTGTCCTTGTAAATTATTAATTTTAGGTTAGTAACCTCATTATAAAATTGAGATAAACTAATTAACGATTTGATGTAGAACCCAAACTTTATACATCTGTGAGATAAACTAATATCTCAATTTCTTCAGGAACCCTAATCCCTCTGTAATGTCTTATGTAATCCAGATGTATGTATATTTATGTCATGTGAACGCTTGTAATGGCTAGAAGCTCAAGGACTAGGTCTAGGTCATAGGTGGCGCAAGCATGGACCAAGGATGGCTCGGTGTGTGCTAGCCAGTGATGCTTGGTGACTTGGTTGGTTAGCGTCTCCTTTGGATGATATGTTGGAACAATATAAGCTGAACCTTGTTCATCTTCATGTTGGCCCAACCCAGTTGAGAACCGGCCCACTTCACTCTTCCAACTCTTAAGGGCTCTTAATGACACTTTGTTGTGTTTGTTTCAAACGCAGTGTTTTGCCTAAATGACGTTCCCTATAAGAGGCCTCTTTCTCTAGAACCCTAATCCACGAGCCGCTTCACTATTCTCCGTCCACAAAGAAAGAAAGAGAGGGAGGAGTGAAACCCTAGGTTCACAAGCGTCGCCATTGGAGATCTCACATTGAAGAGGAAGAAGACGAGCTCCCGGCCTGGTTTCTCAACCATTACAACCTCGTCTTCCCTTGCTCTCATCCTGCTTCGTCGTTCTTCGAAGTGAAGGGGAGTATCTGTTCCTCTTTTATGTTTTCTCCTTGTCCATTCGTGTCTCTGAGTTGCTTGACCTAGATCTGTTTCCTTGAGCTCATCAATACTTGTATCCATGATCTTTACTCGTTCATACTTAGTGTATTATTGGGTTTGAGTCTCTCCCTCTCGAGGCTCCGTAGAGTAGGGAAACCGAACTGCGTTATCAATCTTTGTGTCTTTAGCTTCTGCTTTACATGTCTGTTATTCGATCTCCGTTTCTGTGCTAGATCTTAGGTTCAAATCGTTTTCTACACTCTCTTTCAATCGTCGGTTCACACACAAATAATCTTCTTTGTCTTATTTTCCAACGTACCCAAACCAATTTTTTGAAGTTTTGTAAGACCGAGTTGTAGCTTCGGATGGCTTGTTTGCCTCTTTGTGTCTTTTGAGATGTCGATCCAAGTATGCCAACTTAGAGCTGGCGATTCTCCTCGCTTTGGTTGATGGAGGTGGGTCTTGAATTTGTCGAGTCTTCAATTCAAGACTATGTATACGTACCAAATTTCCTCTATGCGAGTATTGGATATAATAAGTTCACCACAAGTCTTCAATTCAAACATCGAGTTAGAGTCCTATTATATCGTTGGCCAGCGATGCTACCATGGTGGTGGTTGCTTGGTTCTTCGTCTGCCTTTTCAATTGCATTGTCTTTGCCAGGGGCGGCCTCAGGGTGGGGCGCGCGTACGCGGCCGCCCCACCTTTCGACCCACGAGCCCTCGGAGTTTAGATGAAAAAAATATATTTATATATATGATTTTGTTGTAATAAGTAAAAATTAGAATGGAAATTGAATTAATTAATTCACTTAGCTCAATTGGTAAATGGGAAGGAGTGAAGATTAAATGATACAAGAGGGCTTGGGTTCGATTCCTTGCACCCTTTTATTTATTGTTTCAATTTTGTATCTTGCTTTTGCTATCATTTTCTTTATTTCAATTTTTTTTTCTTATCTTCATTTTGCCTTTGATCGTAAATAATAATTATAGTGAATTTAGACGTATTACCTCTTCTATCTTATTAATTATGATGATGGTAAATAATTTATTTATATTAAAAATTTAATTATATCCTTTTATTTAGCATATCTTGAATGTTTTTTTTTTTGCCAAAAAGACTCAATTATAGGATGATGACATTTAAAATTATTTTTCTCGACTTTAGTAATATATAAGATTTCATAAATATTTTATACTTTAAAAAATACAACATTCAAAATTTCAACATTCTATTAAACAAATTAAATTTACTTAAAATTAATTAGAACCCATAAAATAGGCGAATTAAAAAATTATAATGAAAAGAGAGTTATAATTAATTGAAACCTTTGTAGAAAAAGATAATTTATATTGTATAATGATCTATAATATTTGTAATATATCATATGCCATAAATATAAACTTTTTATTATAAAAAATCTCTACAATGAACTTTATAGTCGGAAATATTTTAAAGTTATGAGAACTAATTTAGTTTGTAAGAATTCGAATACTCTTACATACATAATAATATTAATTTGTATAGGAATCCAAGTGCCAAGAATGACTATAAGATCGTAGGCCTCATTTTAATAATTGTATAGGGCTTTCAAAATTGATTGAACGCTCCTCCAAATCTTAAGTCTGTAATTTTTTTGTAATTTCGCCCCACCTTTCAGAGATTCCTGCGGTCGCCACTGGTCTTTGCTTTGCTTGAGATCCACTTTATATATCGGGTTTCAAGTTGTTGTGGTGTCTTTATTTTTCATTATGTGTTTTCCTACTAGTTTTGTAGCATGACGATTAGCTTGTCTGCTGATTTATCGGCCTCGATCTTGAGAGATCAAGCAATCTGTTGTTTCATCTCCTCGAATATTTTATTGTATAAAAATAATAATTTAATGTTAGGTTAGTTAGATACGACATATAATTTGATAAAAATATCATTACTACCAAGTTGGTTGATAGATACTACATATAATCTAAAATGATATATGTACCAAGCATAGGTGCTATATGCACTCAATACGAATAGATCATAGATTCGTTTGACCCTCAGCTTGAGACGTGTCTAACATTAAATACATCTGATATTAAAATAAATAATAAACTGAACGTGTGTTTGTGTTTTTTTTTAAGAAAAGCATGCAACCCTTGCAATTTTTGAAAAAAAATAATAATCATACTAACGGATTCGTGCTGTGTTTTTGTCATACCCAACCACTTCTAAGGTTTCATTACGTCAATCGTCAGTTTGAGTGTATCTGCTTTTGATAGGATGGATCTTAATTTCTTTGTTAGTCGCCTTTCTCTCAATGTTTCTCGACCCTTTGCTATTCTAAATGTTTTTTATTCTATAATTTGTAGCATGGTGGTTAATTGTCTATTTTTTTGTTTTGACTTTTTGATATATTGAACTTATCTTTCGTCAATATATTTTTAAAATTTTATAAAAAGAAAGTTTAGAAAAAAAGACATCATCATTACATTTAAGATATAAGAGCACTCACAATGGTGGGTTGATAAGATTGTCAAGCTAGTTATTGAATAACTTCGAGTTTGACTTCGTTAAGTCTTATCTTAAGCTCGTGTTTTTAGTTCATAAAGACGCTATTGAGCAGAGAATCAACCGGTCGGGCCTGATATTACTCAAATTATTGTCATGTATCAAACACTAATAATAAGGGCATCATTGAGTGAACAATTTGTACCAAAATACTCCATTTTAGAGATAGTTTAGTGTCATTAATCCTTGAAAATAAGTGGTGAGGGGTAAAATAGTTAGTTAGGGAAAAGTTAATGGTACAGGTGGGGCAATTATTAGGAAATCAAATGTGGGTAGTTACAGTAAGCTAGCTATACCTAGCTTGCTTCCATCTTTGGGTGTATACGTTGGAGGGATGACTATATACTGTATTGAACATATCACCCTTCCAATGCCCTATCCAGAAACTTACTGTAATTCTCAACTCACAATCTACTGTGCGTTTACTGTTGATTTCTTAAAATAAATTTAGAGGGAGATAAACAATTGGTGAAAAGTGAAAACCTGCCCATAACTATGTATAGTGACCACCATAAATCTACCAACAACAATAATAATGTGTGTCCTACAAGCAGGGTTTGTAGGTCAAATTGTACGCTTCTCCACTATAAATCTATCTAATCAAATTATGAAAATATCCTTAAAATAATGGGAAATTTACGAAAACCACCCGTTAAATATTTGTTCTTACACTTAAGTACTTAACCACCCGTTAAATTTAAAATTACAGAAAACCACCCATTAAACGGTGTTTGTTAACAACTAACCACCCATTGTCTATTTTAATTAATATTTTGTCAAATGTATATGATATTATAATATTTTAAGCTTTATATTTAAATTAGAATATCAAATTGCTTTAAAAATATATTTTACTATTTTTTTTAAAAAAACTTGATGTATATATGAGCAAATTTTCCTATTTTATTCCTAATTAAAAATGGTTATAAATTTTAAAAATATTTTATAAATTACTTTTAACCAAAATTAAAATAAGTTTATAAGTCATTAGCATTGTTTAAATTTAATAATATTTTTAATACTAATAATTATTGACTCATTTTCTTTCATTTGTAAACACCTACACCATATAATAAAAATAAAAAACAAAATTATCTAAATATTTTTTAAAAAATATATCTTCCGAGATCAAAAGTTATTTAATTAAAATTATCTTTTAAAAGTTTTCTTAAATTTTTAAATAAAATTCAATAATATTACACATATAGAACCTTTGTCCTCCAAATAAATATAGAATTTAAAATTTTCAAACATATTTTGTCCCAAATATATTAATAATTTTTTATCCCAACGATAAATATAATTTAAATATATTAAAGTCGAAACTATTTTTTAAGTATAAAATATTAAAATATAATATATTCAATGGAATTCTAATAGAAATAGACGATGGGTGGTTAGCTGTTAACAAACACCATTTAATGGGTGGTTTTCTGTAATTTTAAATTTAACGGGTGGTTAAGTGTAAGAACACATGTTTAACGGGTGGTTTTCTGTAAATTTCCCTAAAATAATACGTATTATTATCATAATATGAATTAAAAAAACATTAATATATATATATATATAATATTTTTTTTACGAATAATTACTCTATATGTTAAAGAGTTTAACATGTAAGTTCTTTTTTTTTTTTTACCAGAATAATAATTAAGAAAATTAAGGGACCAATATTCTCCCAAAGAAATTCTTTGGCCACGTACCCTATTTAAAACTAAGTTGTTAAAATAAACCAAATTCATACACCATCTCCTTGAAAATTAATCGATATTCTGATTGTTTTATTGCGCATGTTTTATGTGTGTATATTTAAGCGGTCTACGCCTGCTGATTCCTCGATCTTTCAAAAATCGTGCTTGTCTGATCTCGAATATTTACATAATAAAAAAAATGAAATTGTACACTCCACCAAAATCCAATAGAACGATCGTAGATACCAGGGGAGTAAGGTATGTCTGACCACTGAATTTTTACCTTATTTTAAAAAAAAAACGTAGATGTCATTGGAGATCAACTGTGTCCAAAATCATTGTCGCACTCACACCCCCTCTTATAATTCATACTCTGCGAGTGTAATTAGAGTTGTTTTCTCTAGTTGAAACTTAAACAACGAATCTAGCATCTTTTTTTCTCTTTTTAGTTAGCTCATAAACGAGAGATGACCAGTTTGACTTTGACACTTGAATAACAAGTCTAACATCTCATTCTTTTTTGAGCTAGTGCAGAAGTGAGAGTCGAACCGTTTGACTTAATTTGTAGCTTTGATACCATACTGAAATCCATTGGGACTCATGACTAAGTGGTTGTGTGCACGGGACTCATACTTACAATTGAGACTCTTTGGTCTCTTCCAAATCGTTTAACAAATAGATATGAGAAGGATAAGAGATTTTGGTATAGGTGATAGATTACCTAGGTCTTATATTGTATAGTGGGCCCAAAGGCTCAATATCTTTGTAACCTATATATATGTTTATCAATGAATGGAAACCCTCAAAGAGGACATTACAATCAATCTCGTGATCTCACATGGTATCACAACCTAAGATCCCTAAACCCTAAATTTTCTTTTCTCCTAACCCTAGCCGCCACCCCCACCTTGCCGCCGCCACCCTCCTTTACCTCTCGGCCACCCTCCCGACGTCGAACTCCTCCCCCTATCGGCCTCCCTTTGTCGTCACCCCCCCTCTCTCGCCCCTCTCTCTCCCTCTCGTCCCGATGGCTAACACACCCGCCACCAAACCGCCCTTCCACTCCGCTCTCACAATCTCCAATATCAAAAACTGCATCCCCATCATCCTTGATCACTAATCCAGTTACTACACCATGTGGTCGCACCTCTTCACGACCCATGTTAAGGCTCATAAGGTCCTCCACCACATCGATTCCTCCGTCGATCGCCCTGCCAGTGAAGACAACGATCTCTTCGCTCAACTTGACACCATTGTCCTTCAATGGATCTTCAACACCAACTCCAAAGATCTATTGACAACCATCCTTCACCCCAAAGACTTCGCATTGGATGCTTGGAAAAAGCTTCAGAATCTCTTTCAAGACAACAAGTCCACCCGTGCTGTCTACCTTGAGCACGAATTCTCAAGTTGCAAGCTTTCATCTTTCCCGTCGATATCCGCCTATTGTCAGCATATCAAGACCCTGTCTGATCAACTAGGCGCCGTCGACTCCAAACCCAGCGCTACTCGCATTGTCCTCTAGGTACTTTCGGGTCTTCCGACTGAATACAACGCTGCTGCTACTCATATCCAGCAGACGGAACCTCTCCCCACCTTTGAAAAGACCCGGTCTCAACTGATCCTGGAGGAGACTCACCTTCACCGTCAGACCACCGACGCCACCAAGGACAAGACGGCGTTGGTCTCGTCAAGCGACATTGACGAGACCTATGCCCCACAACACGACCGCATCAACGATCAACCAGTGTAGAGAGGCGGCGGCCGCAGCAGTCCAAATCCCCTCGTCCCTCTTGGTATCCCACCCCCAGCTATCCGCCTTGGATGCCCTTTGGCTACCCACCTGCGACGTATTGCCCACCAGCCCCGTATCCCAACCGTCAGCAGGGAGCGGGCTTGTTGGGTCCTGCTCCTCGACCCGTAGGTCATGAGGCCTACCCGTCGTCGTCTGATCAAGCCTACACTCCAACTGATGTGCATCACGCCTTCTCTTCCATGCAGCTGGCACCTCCTGACTCCGCTTGGTACATGGACACTGGCGTCACTTCTCATATGACGAACTCCTCAGGTACTCTCTCTTCTCTTTCTTTTAAGGGTCCTGCACATTCTATTATCGTCGGCAATGGTGGTCGCCTTGCTACTTCGGGCATTGGCCACGCCACTTTACCAACCTCAACCAACCCATTACACCTGAACAACATCCTCATTGCCCCCAAACTTGTCAAAAACCTTATCTTTGTCCGTCGGTTAACCACTGACAATAATGTTTCTCTTGTGTTTGATCCGTTTGGTTTCTCTGTGAAGGATCTTACTACGGGGGTTACTCGCCTGAGATGTAATAGCACCGGGGAGCTCTATCCTGTGTTGTCACTCTCACCATCCCGCCCGTCAAGTCCAGTCGCCCTCTCGGCATCATCATCCAGTCTTTGCCATGCACGCCTTGGTCATCCCAGTCCTACAGTTTTAGATTTGCTTCGTTCTAAGAGTCTAGTCAAATGTAATAAAGAGCTTCGCTCTAGTTTATGTTCTTCTTGTCAGTTAGGCAAGCATGCTAGACTTCCTTTTTAGCGGTCTTTAAACACTACTTTTGCCCCATTTGATATTATTCATAGTGATATTTTGACATCTCCTGTGCCTAGCAAGGAGGGTCATAAGTATTACCTTTTGCTTCTGGATGATTACACACATTTCTTATGGGTTTTCCCTTTGCACTTTAAATCTCAAGTGTTTCCTATCTTTGCCAAATTCCATGCTTACATCAAAACACAATTTCACACCTCTATCAAGTGTTTCCAATGTGACAATGGTCGCGAAATTGACAACAAAGACTTTCACACTTTCTTCAACACCAATGGGATCTCCTATCGCTTGTCTTACCCCTATACCTCCCAAAAGAATGGCAAGGTCGAACGAATCATCAGAACCATCACCAATATGATGCGCTCTCTCCTCTTCCACGCATCCATTCCCCTACTCTATTGGCCTTACGCCTTAGCCACCACCTGCTACCTCCTAAACATTCTCCCTTCCACTACCCTCCACTATCGCTCACCAACCCAAGCACTTTATTGCATTTTGCCTAGGTATGATCACCTTCGTACCTTTGGGTGCTTGTGCTTCCCAAATCAGTCATCCACCGCTCCACACAAGCTTCACCCACGCTCCACTCCTTGTGTCTTTCTTGGCTATCCGTCTGATCATCGCGGTTACCTCTGCCTCGATATCAAGACCCACAAGATCATTCTAGCACGTCATGTCACCTTTGATGAATCTCGATTCCCCTTTGCATCTCCTCCACCTCCCGTGTCTCAGTCAGAGTCAGAGTCATCGTTCTCTCACTTTCTTCTTCCCAGAGCTCTCCCGGTGCTCCTGCCTCTCCCCCTCCACCACCACCACCCCCTACCACCCGACCACACACCCGCAACGTCTCCGGTGTCTTCCGACCCCGTCAGATCGTCTCCATGAACACCACACATCGCCCTGCCTTCCCTTAGCATACATACTCCCCGCCATCCCCTCCCCAATATGTGATGTCGCGGCCGCAGCACAATGCTGCGGCCGCAGCCAATCAAAACCCCGTCTCCCACCCTTCACCCAAGCTACTGGCGGCGGTCGCAGCATCATGCCGCGGCCGCGGCCAATCAACTTGCTGCGGGCTTGCAGCGCCCGCAGCCTTCCCCGCAGCCTCCACCCCCCTGCATCCGTCCTTCCCGACTCCCAATCCCCCCTGCCTCCACCCTGACCTCCCTTTCCCCCATTCCCACCTCCCACAAAACAGCCATCCTCGATCCGAATTGGCAGGCGGCTATGCTCGACGAATACAGGGCCCTTACAAAGAATGGTACTTGGGTTCTTGTCTCTCGCCCTCTTGAGGCGAACGTCATTCGTTGTATGTGGCTCTTCCGCCACAAGTTCCGCTCTGATGGGACGTTGGAGCGCTACAAAGCCCGTCTTGTGGTCAACGGTCGATCTCAGCAGGCAGGTATTGATTGTGATGAGACGTTCAGCCCCGTGGTCAAGCCTGCCACTATCCGAGTGGTATTGAGTTTAGCATTGTCGCGCAACTGGGCCATCCATCAGTTAGATGTCAAGAACGCTTTTCTGCATGGCCATCTGAATGAGACAGTCTACATGTTTCAGCCGTCGGGGTTTGCTGATGCTGATCGTCCCAAGCACATCTGCCTCCTGAAGCGCTCTCTGTATGGTCTGAAACAGGCTCCGCGGGCTTGGTTCCAGCGCTTTGCTTCACATCTGCTACGCTTGGGTTTCATTGGCAGCCGTTCGGATACGTCTCTGTTTATCTATCGCAGAGGCTCAGGCATGGCCTTCCTGTTACTATATGTCGACGACATCATTCTCACCGCCTCTTTTGATGCTTTTCGGATGTCTATTATTTCGCAGTTGAGTGCGGAGTTCGCCATGTCTGATCTGGGTCAGTTGTCTTACTTCTTGGGAGTTGCTGTTCAGCGTCATGCGTCTGGCCTGTTTCTCTCTCGGAGTAAGTATGCTGCTTAGATTGCTGCTCGGGCCAAGATGGGTAACTGTAATCCTGTCTCCACCCCTGTCGATACATCCAACAAGCTCAGTGCTCATTCTGGTCCTTTGGTTGATGATCCGACGTTGTACAAGAGCCTCGCTGGTGCACTTCAGTATCTTACCTTCATCAGGCCTGATATTAGTTACGCCGTTCAGCAGATCTGCTTGTTCATGCATGCACCCAGGGAACCCCACTTTCAAGTCTTGAAGCGGATCATTCGGTACATCAGCGGCACCTTCGAGCTAGGCACCACGATCACTCCTTCCTCTAAGCTTGACCTTGTTGCTTTCACTGATGCGGATTGGGGTGGTTGTCCTGACACTCGTCGCTCCACGTCTGGTTACTGTGTTTTCCTCAACGACACCCTTGTGTCGTGGTCAGCTAAGCGTCACTCTGTCGTGTCTCGCTCCAGCGCTGAGGCAGAGTACAGAGGTGTTGCTAACGTTGTCTCTGAGTGCTCTTGGCTCCGCAATCTCCTTCTTGAGCTCTGTTGTCCTCTTCAGAAGGCCACTCTGGTCTACACTGACAACGTCTCCGTCGTCTATCTGGGTAGCAACCCAGTCCAGCATCAACACACGAAGCACATTGAGCTCGATCTCCACTTCGTCCGGGACAAGGTTGCCATTGGACATGTCCGCGTTCTACGTGTCCCGTCCTCCTATCAGTACGCTGATATATTCACCAAGGGTTTACCTCGACAGTTGTTCATTGATTTTCGGTCCAGTCTCACTGTACGGGACCCTCCAGTTTCGACTGCGGGGGTTTGATAGATTACATAGGTCTTTGATAACTCCCTCCCTTGATGAAAATTGGAATAAATGTTTCAAAGGCTTTGACAGGATGTTTGTCAAAAGCCTTGGAGCGTTAACAGTTGATGAAATACAAAACCTATCTTAATTATTCGTATATTATTATATACTTCCGTTATATTATATATATATATGTATGCCTATCTTTTCAGGAAGTATATTCGAAGATTATATCCTTCCTTTAAGTACATATTGAGGAGATCTATTTCAAAATGGATTATGGCTTTGGAGTATCCATAAATAGAAGATTCAAAGATCAAGCCTGATTCGAAGGAGCCGTTGGAGATCTGGTGTTGAAGATCCTCACGCTCCATGCTCTTATATAAAGGAAAGGAAGGAGAAGACAGAACAGACAAGTGCTACACACGAGCTTTCATTCAAGCAAGATCTGTCTTCCAAAGTGTCTCTCTACTAAGCGCTCAAGAGTTTGTTGTTTATTTCAAAGCCTTTGAGAGTCACTGTGAGCTTATAGGATATATTCATTTAAAGTGTTACTCGAGAGTTTATAACTCGGGAAGTTGCACTAGGCTATTGATTTGTGAGAGTAAGAGGATTGTACTAGATAGCTGAGAGAGGTGGGGCTCTTCTAGATTGGTCTAGGACTCCAAGGGAACGTGAGTTGACTAGATTGCAATTGTATAGGAGAGAGGCTTCTCGGTGAGCTATTAGGATCCTAAGCTAAGCGAATCAATAAAGCCTTTGAATCCTAGGGTTGTGGAAGAACCCTAGGCGGGGACGTAGGCCAAGTTGTGCTGAACCTCGTAAACAATTACTCGTGTTCTTTACTTATTTGCTTTACCTTATTTCCGCACTTGGTTCGATTGTCTAACGTTGTGATTCAGGTTTAATCCCAAAGGTTTTGGTACGAGCTCCAAAAGTTTTGAGACTTTCTGCGAAAAACGGGCATACTCTATTCAACCCCCCTTCTAGAGTATTTCTTTATTACATTGTTTTATATTATCGAACCTTCAATTGGTATCAGAGCTTTACTCACTGTTTTTGATCTAACAATCTTGTGAGTTTTCGATCATGTCTGGTGAAGCAAGCGGAGGATTTGCACAGGGAAGGTCCACAAGCAGACCGCCACTCTTTGTAGGAAACAACTTTGTCCACTGGAGATCTTTGATGAAGATGTTCATCATAGACCAAGATCTAGAGCTTTGGAACATTATAGAGAATGGTCCGAAGATTCCAGAGAAAGATGGACCAAACGATACCAAAGTTGCAAAGAAGGAGTCTGAATACAACCAAGCAGATCTTGAAACCATCTCCAAAAACTAAAGGGCTATTAACTTACTTTATTGTGGTCTTAGCACTGATGAGTTTAACCGTATTTCTTCTTGTAGGTCAGCTAAAGAGATTTGGGACAAGTTGGTCGTCACCTATGAAGGAACGAGCCAAGTGAAAGACACCAAGATCAGCATCTTCCTTCGAAAGTATGAGCTCTTTAAGATGAAGTCTGATGAGTCAATCAAGGCCATGTTCACACGATTCACAGAAATCACCAACAACCTTGACTCTCTCGGCAAGAGCTTTACCAACGTTGAGAAAGTAAGGAAGATACTGAGGTGCCTTCCAAAGGAGAAATGGGGTCCAAAAGTAACAGCTATAGAGGAAGCCCAGGACCTCACCACTCTACCCCTTGATGACCTTCTTGGAAAGCTGATCACGCATGAGATGATCCTTAATGAAGACGATGGAGAACTTCCAGCTAGCACTAAGAACTTGGCACTCAAGTCTAAGAAGGATGAGCCCAAGGATGGATTTGATTCCGAAGATGAGGATGACGATGAGGATGATCCTTTTGCTCTTATCACAAGAGGCCTTGCTAGAATTCTCAAAATGAAGAAGCAATTCAACAACAAGGATGGATCAGAGTCTTCAAAATTTAGAGGTAAGCCTCAATACAACAAGTATGAAAAGAAGACTAAACCGTTGTCTTGTTTTGAATGTGGTGAAACAGATCATCTTGTGAAGGACTGCCCTCAAAAGACAAAGAGCCAGCCCAAGAAAGGTGACAAATGGAAGAAGAAAGCCATGGTGGCTACTTGGAGTGATTCCGACTCTGACTCCGACGATGAGAAGGCCAACATTTGTCTTATGGCCTCTGGAGATGAATCCCACGATGAAAAGCTTGAAGCTGCTGTAAGAGAACTTATGGAAAGTCCAAAAGAGGTATTATCGGAATTCCTTTCCAATCTGATTGCCAATGAAGAAAAGCTTATTGCCCAAACTAACATTCTTATTAAGAGAATTGTGGACCAGGAAAGAACTATTGAGGATCTGTCTATGAGGGTCAAAGGTCTTGAAGCTTCTTATTCAGGTCTTGACATTAAAGTCAAGACGCTTGACTCGGAGAAATCTGAACTCAAGCAAGATCTCTCCTCTCTAAGAAATGAGCATCATGACTTAGAGAACGAGAAGATCTCCCTGAATAATAAGATTCTAGACCAACAGACAGCCCTCATAAGTTTTACCAAATCCAAAGGCACTCTCGATAAGATGTTGGGTGAGCAACAAAGCTCTCTAAACAAAAGTGGTATTGGTTACAATCCAAAGTTTTTAAAGAAGCAACACATTACCACTTTTGTAAAGGCAAAAGGAAGCAGAACCTCTCCTATATGTCACCATTGTGCTAGAAAGGGACATGTAAAAGAGATCTGCCCTTATAGAAGAAAGGATCCATATATTATTCGTAATACATTTCCTGTTCATTTGAGAAAAGAACGGATAACACAAGTTTGGGTCCCCAAAGGCACTATTTTACCAAATATGGTTTACCCCAACAACGGATCCAAATTTGCTTATTGGTCTAGCCACAAAGGTTGATGTTTGTCTTGCAGAAGATCACCAAGGTGAAAGAACACAAATGGATTATTGATAGTGGATGCTCGAGGCATATGAGTGGGAAGAGTTCTCTCTTTCATGATCTAAAGGAGCAATCCACGGGAACAATCACTCTTGGTGACAAAGGAAAATGCGACATCGTTGGTATTGGTAGTGTTGGAAGTGATTCCAGCCATAGTATTAAAAATGTCTATCTTGTTAATGGTTTAAAGTATAATCTGCTTAGTGTTTCTCAATTATGTGATAGTGGTAACAATGTCAGATTTAACAAGAAAAGATGTATAGTGTGCAGAGAAGATACAGGTGAAGTTATTTTGACTGCATATCGTTACAACAACATATACGCCGTAAATGCTGATCAAGTGGCACAAGGAAGCTTAACCTGTTTAAAGGCTTTGACGGACGATCCAAAGCTTTGGCACAGGAGACTCGGTCATGTGAGTCCACATACACTACAGAAGCTTGTGTCCAAAGGGCTTGTAAGAGGGCTACCTGAGATGGACTTCAAAGGTATTGACATGTGCAATGCATGCACACGAGGTAAACAAACACGTAGCTCTTTCAAACCCAAAAAGGTTGTAAGTTCTTCTAGACCCCTTGAACTTTTACATATGGATTTATGTGGTCCTATGCGAGTCAAATCTCCCAATGGTAAAAAGTACATGCTAGTTGTTGTCGATGATTTTTCAAGATATACTTGGGTTGCATTTTTGAAAGAAAAATCAGAGGCCTTATTTGAGTTTTCAAAACTTTGTAAGGAGTTGCAAACTTTAAGAAACGAGCCCATAGTGTCAATTCGGAGTGATCATGGTAGGGAGCTTGATCAACTTCAATTTGATTTGTTTTGTGCTAAATATGGCATCTCCCATAACTTTTCTGCTCCTAGGACACCTCAACAAAACGGGGTTGTGGAACGCAAGAACCGCACCTTAGAGGATATGGCCAGGACTATGCTTTTAGAAAATGCATTACCTAAAACTTATTGGGCTGAAGCTGTTAACACAGCTAACTATATTTTGAATCGTTGTCTTATTCATTCCATCTTAAAGAAAACACCTTATGAACTTTTCAAAGGCCACAAACCACTTATATCTTATTTTAAACCCTTTGGCTGTACTTGTTTTGTTCATAACAATGGAAAAGATAACCTTGGGAAATTTGATGCGCGTAGTGATGAAGGTATATTTCTTGGCTATTCCACGAGTAGCAAAGCTTATAGAATCTTCAATAAAAGGACCCAGGTAGTTGAAGAAAGTATACATGTTATTTTTGATGAATGCAATGACGGTGCTTTGAGTGAAAGTGTTGCAGATATAGATCTTAACATCCATGAAAAGAACGAGGAAGGTGATGTTGCTGCTACCAAGAACACAGAGAAGAGGAACATGCAGGAACCGATTCTTAACACTGAAGAATTGGCCCAAGGTGTTGAAGATTCGTCCAAAGCCCTTGGTGTCCAATCCAACAGTGTTGAGACGTCAGAAACTGCTGTAATTGAACCTAACAGGACCACAGAGTCAGATGTACTACAAGTCAATCCTACAAGTGTGACGAATCAAGGAGCTGAGACTAGCAAAAGGAAATTCAAATATTCCTCATCATACTCATTAAAGGATATCATTTCTGACCCTACTTCTAGTGTTCAAACTCGTTCTAAACTTAAAGATCTTTGTGCTTTTCACGCGTTTGTTTCTCTTATTGAGCCAAAGAAGGTAGATGAGGCACTTCAGGAGCCAGACTGGATCATTGCTATGCAAAGTGAGCTTAATGAATTTGAAAGGAACAAAGTCTGGACCTTGAAGCCTAGGCCAAAGCATCAATCAGTCATTGGCACTCGATGGGTGTTTCGAAACAAGCTAGATGAGAATGGTAAGGTTGTGAGGAACAAGGCAAGGCTTGTTGCTCAAGGCTACAATCAAGAGGAAGGTATTGACTACGAGGAGACCTTTGCTCCCGTAGCCAGGCTTGAAGCCATTCGCATTTTATTAGCATTTGCATCTTTTATGAGCATAAAGTTATATCAAATGGATGTCAAGTGTGCTTTTCTTAATGGTTTCCTAGAAGAAGAAGTATATGTGGCTCAACCCCTAGGTTTTGAAAGTTCAGAATTTCCCAATCATGTTTATAAACTTGACAAAGCGCTTTATGGTTTGAAACAAGCCCCAAGAGCTTGGTATGAGCGCTTGTCAAAATATCTTTTAGAAAATGATTTTAAAAGGGGGTTGATCGATAAGACTCTTTTTATCAAGACCAAAGGAAAGGACATTTTGGTCATTCAAATCTATGTTGATGATATATTATTTGGTGCTACTAACACATCTTTGTGCAAGGAATTTTCTGACATAATGTGCAGTGAATTTGAGATGAGCTTGATGGGTGAACTCAACTTCTTCTTGGGATTGCAAGTTCATCAATCCAAGAAAGGGATCTTTGTCAACCAAAGCAAGTACACTAAGGATCTCTTGAAGAAGTTCAAGATGGATCAATCCAAAGTAGCCAAGACTCCCATGAGCTCAACATTGTCTCTAGATCAAGACAAGACGGGATTAAGTGTCAATCAAAAGGAGTATCGAGGAATGATTGGATCTTTATTATATCTCACAGCTAGTAGACCTGACATCATGTTTAGTGTTTGCATGTGTGCTAGGTTTCAAGCTGATCCTAAAGAATCTCACCTCGTGGCTGTGAAGAGGATCTTTCGATATCTCAATGGTACTAAGGAGCTTGGACTATGGTACCCAAAGCAAAAGGATTTCACTTTAATTGGATATTCTGATGCAGATTTTGCAGGCTATAAGGTGGATAGGAAGAGCACATCAGGATGTTGCCAATTATTAGGAGCATCTTTGATCAGTTGGCACTCAAAGAAGCAAAACTCAGTTGCTCTATCCACTGCAGAAGCCGAATACATTGCAGCTGGAGCTTGTTGCTCCCAAATCCTTTGGATAGCTCAACAAAAGCGAGATCTTGGCATCAACCTCAAAGGTATTCCAATTAAGTGTGACAATACAAGTGTCATCTCCATCACTAAGAATCCTGTTCAGCATTCAAGGACCAAACATATTGATGTAAGGCATCATTTCATTAGAGATCATGTTGAAAAAGGTGATGTGTCCATATCTTTTATTTCTGCTGATTATCAATGGGCTGACATTTTTACTAAGCCTTTGGCAGAGGACAGGTTCACCTTCATAAGACGAGAGATTGGGATGCTTAACAAGGATGCACTTTCGTAGGGGGAGCTTTCCCTTTACGAAAGATAAATTCTACTTAGTGTCAAGACCCTTGAGAACCATGTCAAGGTGTGTGAACTAAATGGTGGAGTACATATAACGGATCATATATTTTTGGTTAATATCTTTTTAGATATTTAATCAACTATATTTTTATTGGATTTCAAAATTACCTATTTCTGTGATTTTCTTAACCGTTAAGATTTTTTATTTTTGGAACTTAATCTCACGGTTTATTCTATCCGATTTTAAAGGATATTTGAAATTTGAATTTGAAAACCTTTCAAATTGGCAATGTAATGATTTCTTTCCTTGGAACCCTAAACCCGTCCCATCACTCCCTCTACTTAAACCCAATACTGTACCCGATTACAACCCACATTCAGAACTAATCCAAACCCCTTCACATTCTCCCTCTTCAACCTCTCATCTGTTCTAAGAAAACCCTAGCCGATCTCCTCCATGGCACCCAAATCCAAGAAAGCTGTCACACCCAAAAGACTTGGCGCCACCCCCAAGGGACGTCAGGCCACTGCTACCTCTCCCACACCTGAACCCGCTCCTCAAGCTATCGTCCCAACTGTCGTCCAGAGCACCATTGCTGAGAGCTCGGCCATTGTTCCCAAAGGCTCTCAAAAGCGCTCTGCGAAGAAGCCGATCAGTGCTAAACAGAAAGGAAAGAGGAAGATTTTGGCTGAGGAAGTGGACGAGGAAGAGGAGGAAGAAGATCTCGACGCCCTCTTAGAAAGAGATGCTGCCAAGGAAGCCGAGGAGGAGGCATTAAGGAAGAAAAAGGCCGATGAGGAGGCCGAACTTGCTAAGAAACTGGCCGAGGAAGAAGCTGAGCGGATTCGGAAGGAAGTCGAAGCCGAGGAGGTTCCATCCGAGGAGGAGCCTGAGGAAGAAGAAGAAGAAGAGCAAGAGGGATCTGGAGAGGACGAGGAACCTGAAGGTGAAGAAGCGGGGTCCGGTGAGGACTCGGGGTCTGAGGAAGAGGAGGAAGAATCTCCCTCTCCTTCTCCTCCTCCTCCCCTGTCTCCGAAGAAGCGGAAAGCCCCTGCTGCTGTCAAGCCTCCATCCCCCAAGCGTACCAGGAAGGGCACTGTCAAGAGTCTTGTAGCGCCTGTCAAGAGAGCTGCTCCAACAGTTGCGCGCAGAAAGAATGCAGACCCCCCGGCCTATATCCAGGTAAATCAATCTTTGCCCTCCTCTTGGTTTCAAGATGCTGAGACTGCTGGTAAGTGGGTAGACGAGTTTCGAACTCGTAAGATTAGTTGTTCTGATTTTTTAGATTTTGAGTTCTTTGAAGCTTTGAAGTTACCTTGCATTGAGCTCCTCAAAAAATCCCCAGCCTGGACCCTTCTTAACCTTGAGACTATCTACTACCCCCAACTTACCTGACTCTTCTACATTAACCTAAAAGCCAAAAACGACACCGATGGTTGGTCTTTGGAGTCTGTTGTCAAAGGGGTTAGAATCTCTCTCAACTCCAATGATTTTGCAGACTTCCTTGGCCTACCTACCCCAGTTCCACCCGCTGATATACACCCCTCAAAAGAGAATTGCATCATCCTTGCCCGAGCCAAGTATCTCCTACCCGAAGCATCCAACAGCACCTCAAAGCAACTCACCCACTCATCCCTAACCCTTGAGGCAAAAATAATTTTTAACATCATTGTTCGATGCCTCTTACCCCGTCTTAACTCTGGCTCACTCCTTACTGACAATGCTATGGTCCTGCTCTACCGCATCCTAAATGGCCTTGATCTTGATCTGGCCAACACTATCCTTGGAACCATGGCTCATGCCAGAAAAGCTAGAAAAGGCTCTCCCCTCCCCTTTGCTACCCTTTTGACACCTATCTTCAAAGCTTCTGGAATTGATGTCAAAAATGAAGAACAACTGCGTCATACGGGTAAATTCGACTCAAAAGGCCTTGAAAAGATTGGCATCACTCGGTCTCCCCAAGGGACCTTGAGTCTTGCCACTCCTTCAAAAGCCTTTCCCACTGCTCCAGCTTTCGATGAACACATGGACAACCTAGAGTTGGGCTTGGAGGAAGTTCGCCTGGATATTAAGGAGCTGCAGAAGGAGATTATGACGGAGATGAGCGGGATTTCAAAGATGCTGGAAGGACTGTGGACGAGGCTCACTGATGATGCTCCGGATGACTAAGCCTTAACCCTAACCCACCCTATCCCACCCCTGAAACTTGTTACTTTGCTGGTTTTTGGAAACGTTTTCAAAACATTTGGTAACTATTTTGGTGACTGTTTTACCTCCTCCCTTTGTTGAAAGACAAAAAGGGGGAGATGATCTGTGGTGCTTAGACTTTGAAAACCTCTGCTTAAAGGTCTTGGATGACCTTGGTTTCTGATTTATGGTTTTCGGTTGGATGTTTTCATACTTTAAAATTTTTGATCCAACATTTGTCTAACCCTTGCAGGTACTCAGTCCGATTTCTATTGTATTATCTATTCTTGACTAAGTTGCAGGGATGCACAGGTTTTGTCTTTCATCAAGGGGGAGATTGATAACTCCCTCCCTTGATGAAAATTGGAATAAATGTTTCAAAGGCTTTGACAGGATGTTTGTCAAAAGCCTTGGAGCGTTAACAGTTGATGAAATACAAAACCTATCTTAATTATTCGTATATTATTATATACTTCCGTTATATTATATATATATGTATGCCTAACCTTTTCAGGAAGTATATTCGAAGATTATATCCTTCCTTTAAGTACATATTGAGGAGATCTATTTCAAAATGGATTATGGCTTTGGAGTATCCATAAATAGAAGATTCAAAGATCAAGCCTGATTCGAAGGAGCCGTTGGAGATCTGGTGTTGAAGATCCTCACGCTCCATGCTCTTATATAAAGGAAAGGAAGGAGAAGACAGAACAGACAAGTGCTACACACGAGCTTTCATTCAAGCAAGATCTGTCTTCCAAAGTGTCTCTCTACTAAGCGCTCAAGAGTTTGTTGTTTATTTCAAAGCCTTTGAGAGTCACTGTGAGCTTATAGGATATATTCATTTAAAGTGTTACTCGAGAGTTTATAACTCGGGAAGTTGCACTAGGCTATTGATTTGTGAGAGTAAGAGGATTGTACTAGATAGCTGAGAGAGGTGGGGCTCTTCTAGATTGGTCTAGGACTCCAAGGGAACATGAGTTGACTAGATTGCAATTGTATAGGAGAGAGGCTTCTCGGTGAGCTATTAGGATCCTAAGCTAAGCGAATCAATAAAGCCTTTGAATCCTAGGGTTGTGGAAGAACCCTAGGCGGGGACGTAGGCCAAGTTGTGCTGAACCTCGTAAACAATTACTCGTATTCTTTACTTATTTGCTTTACCTTATTTCCGCACTTGGTTCGATTGTCTAACGTTGTGATTCAGGTTTAATCCCAAAGGTTTTGGTACGAGCTCCAAAAGTCTTGAGACTTTCTGCGAAAAACGGGCATACTCTATTCAACCCCCCTTCTAGAGTATTTCTTTATTACATTGTTTTATATTATCGAACCTTCAGTCTTATATTGTATAGTAGGCCCAAAGGCCCAATACCTTTGTAACATATATATATATATATATATATATATATATATATATATATATATATATATATATATATATATATATGTTTATCAATGAATGGAAACCCTCAAGGAGGACATCCACCTCTTATACTTATTATTTCAGAAGCAGGCTTTTTGTAAAAGAATGAGCCACATGTCCTCCTTCTCTGAGCAAAAATAAAAAGCAGTTTTCCACTTTCTCTCACCCACGTTCTTTTGATTACCAATACTAAAAACTGAAATTGTTTCTCAAATTACTTTCTCAACCCACGTTCTCTTCAAGTGCTCAAATTCCCTTTCTGAAATTGAAGTAATCATGGATTTCACCTCTTGCAATTGGTTTCTTTTCTCTTCACGTTATATTTTCTTCTTCCTCACAATCGTTATTTCCATCAGTGGCTGGTGGTGGCAGTCGTTGCTAGAGGCGTGGCGGTCGGAGGAGGGTGAGTGGCAGGAGGCGGCTTCGTCGGCAACGGCGTGAGGCGGCAATCGGTTGGAGGCATAACGTAATCGGATATGTGGCTGGTGGCGGTAATCTTTGCCGGAGGTGTGGCGCAATTGGGCGGCGACCGAAGAAGGCTAGGGCAAGTGGTTTGGGTGGTGTGAAGAACCCGACGACTGTGTGCGTGGTGCGAAAAAACCCAATTTCTCTCCCGGTATGTTTCTTGAATTTGTATAGGGGTGGTTCGATTTGAGAATTAGGGTTTTGATTTGGGGCTATGTTTTGATTTGAACTTGATGAATTTTGCCAATTGGATTTAAATTTGAGGAATTAAAATTCTTACTTTCTCAATTGGAACCTCATAATTTGCTTATGGCTTATATTTATCGCATATTCCTAAAGTATTCTCCCAATTTGAACCTGCTGTCATATTAGCAAAGCATCTCAGTTCTCTTTCATTATATCTAAATTTGCAAGTTTTGAATATTTGATCTATCATCATTAGTTCATAATCAATCATGTACATATGAAATATCGTTAGTGCCCTAGAATATGGTGTTTTGATGGGAATTTATATTGTTCATGTCCAATCTACCCTAGAATATAGCGATAGTTCAGGTTCTTCACAAAAGAAGTTAGGAGAAACCACTGACGATTTGTCTATCTTCAATGTTGAGAATTTGCTGAAGAACACCAAAGTTATTAACTACATGTATGTCTTTGATTCCATCATTTGCTGAAAGTAGGCATTCCCTGCCTTAAAGAATGTTGAATTGCAATTGTTTTGTTTGCTACCTGCTTCTATGCACATCTATGTATATTTTTAATTTTTGAAAAATGTTGTCATGAATATGACTACATTTCATTGAAAAAATGTTGTCATGCACATCTATGCTCGATTTCTTCTTGGGTATTTTTTTGATCTTATATGGCTGATTTCGTATTTTTGCTTTTGATTTCGCTCTGGGAGACTGGGACTGATTTCGCTTCTTAATTTTTAGTGCCCTAGGACTGATTTTGCTTCTAGGATTGATTTATGATTTTCGCTTGCTTTTGAATTTCTGATTTTTCGCTTACTTCTGATTTCGCTCTAGGACTGATTTTGATTCTTTTTCGCTTGCTTCTGAATTTCTGATTTTTATTTCGAATATGCTTCTGAATTTCGATTGCTCTAGGACTGATTCACATATGTTGCTTCTGATTTCGCTTCTAGGACTGATTTTGCTTCTGATTTCGCTTCTGAATTTTGAGTGCTCTAGGACTGATATTGATTCTAGGACTGATTTTGCTTCTAATTTCGCTCTAAGCCTGATTTCTCTTCAGAATTTCGAGTGTTTTCGAGTGCATTGTTGCTGTTAGAGTGCTTCTGAATAACAAATGGGTTATAACTTATAACCCATATGTTGCACACATTCTGTCAATTGGGATGTGCTTCGCTTATATTTGTTGATTTGTGTACATATTTCAATCAAAATTGAATTTGACTGTGAAATGTGCTTAATAAAAGTCATTATTTGGTGTTAAACACCCGAATTGTTTTAGGTCATGTGTATTTGTAATTTAATGTAGCTCACATCTTAAATAAGATATTTGGTTATAGTTTATGTTGAGTTGTTATGTTTGATTACTGTTCTTATAACCATAATGTTTTTCACGGCATTGCTGTTAAATCTGTTTAACACATGCCATTGCTGTTGTTATGGCCATATTTGTTTTCATGCCTGTGTTGTGAACTGTGCTGAGTAAAAGTCATTAGTTTGTTGTTAAGCACCAGAATTGTTTTGGGTCATGTGTATTTGTAATTCAATGTAGCTTGCATCTTAATTAACATAGTTTCATATAGTTTGGGAGTTTCATATAGTTTGGGTCGAGTTGTTATCTTTCATTACTGCTGTTATGACCATACTTTGTTTCATGGCATTGTTGTTAAATCTATTTAACACTTCCAAGGATAGGATGCGAATTTGGGGGGGGGGGTGTTGCTGCTATAGAGACTAAGGCAAACAATGGGCAGAACGTTGATTGCGAAGAGAAGAAGCAAGTGAATGGGAATCAAGCAGAAAAGGTGAATGAAAAGGAAAATGCTAAAGGGATAACACAAGAATTGGATGAGGTTGCTTGAGATGTTGTGAATGGACTATAGAGAAGCAAATATCTAATTCTTTAGTAAATAGGTCAATCTGGATATGGATGTTGAGGTTAATATTTTAAAATGAATAATTAATGAATATTATATAGACTCAAAGATCTCAGTGGCTTAAGTATTGGTAATGAATTTAGTTATTTCATCATCTCCTTCACATTCTCTAATTCATGCAGTTTTTTAATCCATAGAAAAGTTGTGTTTGCTTGTGCTGCAAATATTTCTATACAACTAGAGCTCCTTATCATGTGCTTAATGTGGAACACATGTGCATATGCAAATTCAATTCATTTATATAGTTTAGGTTGATTATTCTTTCTCCATCAGCTTATTTATGTAAATCCAATTCCCATTTCTTTTACTTTTTGTGTTGTATCACTATTTAATGTTTTGTTGTATTTTATTAGTCTGATTCACAGGCAATGTGTGAACTATATTATGACAATGAAAAATGAGGTTTTAATATTACATACAATAAAATTAAGAATATCTGAAAATAAATAGTCTATTAGATGTCAAATTGAAATGAGTGGTTACTCATTTGTTTGAACTTAATTTTATGATTCCATTAGTTTAATTTTGGAGGGTTCATTCAAATTTTAATGTACTTAAAATTGTTATTGAATAGATTTAGTTGGTGCTTATGAGTCTATGGTAGGTTGAGTTGGAATAATTGGACTACCATGATAACACACGAACTTAATACGAGTATAATCATAAAACAATTATTTTCTTCAGCCCTTTTCACAGTCATGGTATGAAGTATATTATAATCATGAAAATCAGGTTTCAATATCAGCTAGATAGGTTTCTTATTTTTTTGTTTAAGATTGACTAATTGGTTAATAAACCAACTAGATAGGTTTCTTTTTCCCTTTCTCTTTCTCTATGTTTGCATAACAAAATTGCTCTTTTAGGTAAAATTGATGAAGCTTCGGTAGATAAACAATTCAATGCGAGGAGGTCATCTCTTCAATAGAGAATCAATATGATGTCCGGTGATGAAAAAGGCACTGCGTTGGAGATTCAACCTTATTACAACAGAGAGAAGACCGACAATGACCACAAGAAGATGTCACGCCGACCAGTACGCTACCACTCTTCATTTCCCTCATGATGCAAGCTTTACTTTGGTTGTTTCTTCATTTATTATCACTGTTTTCAACTAAATTCGATTTTTTAAGGTTGATTCATTACATTTTGGATTTGAGCTAATATCCCCTGATGTGAGGTCTCTATATTTCTTTTTGCCATTGGATTTTAATTTAGTAAGTAGTGAGATTGGTATTACTTTCTATTTTGGATTGGAGCTAATTTTTTTCTCCTTATTTTTGGGCTTGATTAAATAGTAAATTCTCCATTGAGTTCCTGCGTCATTGAGAGAGAGCGAGATCTAGCCAAGCCGAATCTCCACCACGAACTCTGCCCCAATCAATCATCTGTCGCCACCCTTACGGATGTCGTGATTCTGAGGCAATCATCTCCACCACACTTCTTCCTTGTGATTGTAGTCTTATTTGAATGGATCTCATAACCACATCTTGTGGATGCTGAATTGAATCGTTTCCTTCGACGATTATTAAGCGTGGGTCTGGTTAAAATGGAAGAAATTGAGAGAATTTGATAAATTGCTTTTACAAATAAATTGTGACCATGGTTTCCTAATAATTCATTGAGAACGTGGGATGATAAATTGATGTAAAAATAAATGCTTAAAAATATTTTTAAAAAGGGACACGTGGACCTTCTTTTTTTTTTTGGTAAAGAATTTGCTTCTAATTTTATAAGGATGCAAAAAAAATTTCCTTATATGTGCGAGTCTTTTGTCAAATCTTTCATACAAAACACCAACTATAAGAATGTTATTTTGATTAGTTATCATTTACGATCTATCAATTTCTTGCATCTAAAACCTAACCGAGTACTCATAATTTTTTTTCTACATACACAAGTCATGCCCAACTAATTTTCACATTCCATCAATTTGAGAGGTATAACATTTTTTTAATGTTTTGGCCTCTTTTTTTTTTTTACAGTAGGCAAGAAGTAGATCGACTCGGCGATCTAGAAGATTGACCCACCGATCTTGAAGTCATCAAAAGATGGCTTGAATGACCCTACACAGAGGGTCGCCAGTAAAAAAAAGAAAAAATTTCTAAGATTACAATTACAGAAATTTAAAATTAAAAATATCTATAAATTAAAACTATGTTTCTTCCGATCAATAATTGGAGCCTTGATTCTTGATATCTATAAATTTCCTTAATGTTTTGGCCTCTTAATGTTTATACACTTACAAATAGAGTTCCTTTTTTTCTAATTAAGGGTCTAAGTATTATAAAAACACACACTAAATATCATTTTTAAAATTCTTTAGCTATATAGGGTTTATACATTTAAACTTAGGGTATCTTTATCAAATTGGTTTATAATTTAGATCAATTTAAAAAGTGTAGAATGATGTGTAATAGATAAAATATCATAAAGGATCCGAATTCGGCTTTCTTAAGCTAAAAACTATAAGGTTTCTTTTCTTTGTCTTCAATTAGAATGGATACTATTAGAAGCGTAGAAGCGGGTGATTTACTATTTTTTTGTCAAATTTGAAGTATCGATTGTCTCAATAAAAAAGTATTTCATCATGATAATCAAAGATTTCGAAGAACAACATGACAAGAAGCAAGAGCAATATGTTAGTAGAAAATTAATGTGTCGAATATTTTGTTTAAGATATCAAACTTGACCGTAATTATGAGACTTTTGTTTGTGATTGTAAGTGTTATTGTATTATAACGAGGGTTATAATTGATAACATGACAACAATTCAAATGAAATGAAATATATTCATAGTACGAGGGGGAACTAAAACGGTAAATTTCAATAAAAATACTCACCCGTACAAGGTACGGGAAAAGTACTAGTTACAATCAATCTCGTGATCTCATAATAGGTGATCCCAATCGGGAAGATATTGCCCCCAACATTAATAAAAAAAATTGAAGCAGATAAAGATTAGACTGGACGGTCCTGCACGGGCATCCTTCCTAGCACGCGCATTCTTCCGAATGAGAACCCGAAGTTCTGGATCATCTCCCAAGCAGACGTCGATAAGGGAACTGTAGGCCCTATGAGCTAGTCGACCTTCAACAACATTGGATTCCCCTGAAAATATGACGAATAGCAACATTAGAAAGTGAAGAAAGATCTAATTAACAAAATATCTCTTTTAACATTAATATAGTTAACAAATAATTAAATATAATATATATAATTCCCCGGCAAAAAATACTGTATAACACAATCCTGCAGCCTGCAAAACTCGAAGTATAGTTGAAATCTGCGAGGTCAGGCTAACAACTTATAAGGCCTTTGCTTGTCTGGAATGAACAAGTTTCCATTGTTCCATCTGATAAGGTTAAAAACATACATTAGTAATTAGGGCATTTACCATATTTTAAATTCAATTCTCACCCACCCACTGAAAATTTTAACCCTTTTTTTTTAACCTCAAAATCTTTATATATCTTCAAAATCATGGCCTGAAACTTGTAGTAAAATCAAGGTTAAATTACGTTTTAGTTTTTGTAAAAGGGGGTTGTAACCTTCAAGTTATTCTATTTTAGTTCTTCACCCTTTATTTATCCCCCCCAAAAAAAAGAAGTTATTTACTTATTTGACCTTTGATATTTCAAATGGATCCCTAATATAATTTTAACAAAAATAAGGAGGTTGTAACCATGCTCTTGCACGTATATTAAAAATTTTAAAAATAATTTTTTTAATTAAATAATGACGATGTTGAAGAAGATCCATAAATTGACTATTAAAAAAAATATCTAGTCTATCAAAGTTGGTAAATTATTTATCCATCTATCTATTTTCTTCCAAAAAGACTCCACTTAATTGTTGCTCGATTTTTCATACAATTTACATCAATTGTATGCAAATAGTATCAATCATTAAATCGTCCAATTAATAAATCTTTTTTCTTTAAAAAATGTAAGCATTTTTTTTAAATAAAATATATACCAAAAATAATGGAGATGCGGGGTATCAATCCCCGTACCTCTCGCATGCTAAGCGAGCGCTCTACCATCTGAACTACATCCCCTTATTACAATTATTTTCCAAACGATCACAATACAACAATTTCAACCTATGGTTTGAAATTCCAAAAATGGTGATACTCCTCATTTTTTTTATCGGTTTGGAATTCCAAAAATGGTGGGGACATATTTGGGATCCATTTATATATAATGTATCTATGAATAGATCAGTTTATATTAAATTGCGATTTCAAATGTAATACCTAAAAAAATCAATTTTTAAAAATCAAATTAAATTATAACTTTGAAATAATCATAAATCCAACCTATGATGTATATGAAATCTGTTTATGTATACACATATTATGGATCCATTTCAGTCGCATTTCAATTTCAAATGGATTATAAGTCTGCTAATTTTATATAAAGTCAAAAAGAAGTTATGGATCCGTCAATCTAAAGCTTGTATAATACATACAATCATACATTAAGTGAATATATGCATTTTGTAAAATAATTGATTTAAAATTTGGGGGCTAAAAAATAAAACAATTTGTCACAAAATCACCCATAATTAAATTAGGAAATTACATAAATCCTTTCATAAATTACTTTATTTTTTATTTCAAAAAAACCACCCACAACCACAAGTCTACTACTTGTGCGGTTGTGCCTAAAAGTATTACCTCATCACTTTGATTTATTAAACCCCACCTTATTGTGAAATAATCTAACTAAACTAATTTAAAACAAGGTGATATTTTAACATTTTTGGCACAAATAGTTTGGAAGAAACACTAACTTATGAGGTTATGAGTGTTTTTTTTTGTAATTTCCTATTTCAGGGCTGGTTTTGTGAAAAGTGACCCAATTTAAGGGCTGGTTTTGTAATTTCTTATTTCAGGGTTGGTTTTGTGAAAAGTGACCCAATTCAAGGGCTGGTTTCTGTAAATTACCCCCTAAAAAGAACAAAATTTGCAGTTGCTACATGGTAGATTGAAATAGCATTAGGCCAGAAGTTGGCTGGTTGGGCAGAAGGGAATGGCAGCTCATATGGCCAAAGTGGGGCCAATTGGCCAAAGGGGACCCCTTTTAATTGGTCACTCTTGAGATAAGCCTGAAAAGGACATGTCTATGCACCTTCAAAGGAAAGAGATTGAGAGAGGTTTTAATGGAGACAATTCACAAAAGCAGGTCTTAAACTTGCAGGCCCATGTGTGGAATATGCAAATGCAAAGATGATTTTGAAGAGATATAGACAAAAATTAGCCAAAGGAAAAAAACAAGTTTCTTTTAGGCCTTTTGCAACTTGTCCTAGATCCCTAAGAAGGGTCAATTTTGCCTTAGAGAATCAACCCCCTTATCTACCAATTTGCCTTCTATTAAGGACACCACCAAAGCCATCAAACAGTTAGTGGCTTTAATACTTTTAAATATGGATCAGATGCAAAAGGGTGTGTTTGAAGTTGATGGGTCATTGAGGTAAATGCTTAAAATCCATTTGTTTTTTGTGTGTGGGGTTTGGTTGTGTTAATTTTGAAGGGAAGGTCCCTCCCCATAGGCCATAGATAATAACTCAACAAATTGCATTCAACCCTTGTCACTTATTGCCAACTGATTTTCTTATTCTTTTTGGTCTTTTAAGAATGCATCAAATCCACCTAAAGAGTAATACTCCAACAGTTTTATATCAGAGCCCTATTAATGTCACATTTGGATGCATGGAAGAAGAGCTACACTGCATTGGTGAGGAACTGAGGATCCAAGGAGCGGTACATCGATGTGTTTCGTTAAGGGTTATAATCGCCTTTCTATGAATAGGGGCGACAATATAACTTGTACCCTGTAGCCAATTCGACTAGGGAAAGGCGAAGTTGAAGTCCAAATAATGTTGTATAAAATGGAAACTACTTTGATCAATAGAAAAATTGGACCATTGATATATATAATAGAAAGATGGTGACTTTTAGTTCCCTAAAAAAATTGGGATTTCCCTAAGTGTCATAAAGTGGATTTCTATAATGTTTTCCTTTCTTATATGTTATGTCCCTGTATTATGCATCTTGAAAGAGAGAGGTGTCATGTGTAAGGTTTGGAATAAGGTTCTTCCCATGTTAGGGTAGTGTTTTGATGTTTTGTCATTAGAGTTTTTGACCTAAATCTCAAAAGGGAAACATTTGGAGTCCATTGTCAAAAGCAAATCTAATTTTATTTCCCTTATATGTTTTATTGCAATAAATTTGAATATCACAATTTTCACTCGATTTTATTATCATAGTTTGAACTTAAAATCTCTAGTTAATAAATAAGAGGTTCAGATGCACCCTCTCAACAAAGTCAAAGGAATTGCGTATAATATCATTCGTCAAACCCTGTTCTAAACTGAGTTTACTAGGATTGTTGCTGTTATTGTTTTTAATAAATCAAGCTTATTTGCAATATTTTTTTAGGCTCCTACAAAATCTATCAAAGTTGTTTATAACCTCATCCAAAGTAAACTTTTCAAAGGATATAAAAAGATGCACAATGAAAGTGAAAATGATGTAATATTCACTTTGAAACAGCTTTGATCCATCACTGATTTGGACTTCTTCTGCAACTGAAATATGAGGGTCTTAGTTCTCTAAAAAAAATGGAAATTTCACACCCAAAAGTATCAATAAATTGGACTCCCATAACGTTTGATTTTGGCCTCCATAACCTTCCAATTTGATGAATCTTCAAAAGTAAGAAAGGGGACCTCATTTATACCGGAGACTGACTACTCAGTAGTCAGTAAATCCTCTACACAATCTTGTACCTTTTAAACATGTAAATTGTAATGCAGTTAACTCTCTGTTCTTACTAATAAAAATGTCACTTATGAAACCTTACTTCTTAACAGTTTCATTACAACATTACATATTTACATCCATGTACTACCAATTTGTAAAAAGCCTGCACATTTTGCACAACCCCATGATAAAAGGAATCAAGGGTAGAGGGAGTAAGAAAGCTTTGGAGGGTACTTTATTTTGTTTGTTATTTTTTCATTTAAAAAAAAATGTTTTTTTTTTTCATTTTAATTTTCAAAACATGTGAGTTTAATATGGGATGAAAGATATAAAACACTAATTTAAACAATTTTATTTTCATGTGTTTATGAAATAATGATTCAAAACATACCATATTCTATTAGTCATCTTAATTCTTAAAACTTATAACCCTAATTTAAAAAAAATAAATTGTTTCCACATCTAAATCAAACAAAACAAATGGATCAGCGCTTTGGACCTCCTTATAGTCATAAATCATTTTAAAACAAATTCTACATGTCAATGAGAAATTGAACTGCTAATGTCTGATACTAAAACATTGTCGTCGAGTGTGAGAGAAGTTTCTTTCTCTCATGTGCCCCGTATTGACAACAAAATGACTAATAAAATTGCACATTTACGGAGTAGAATTGTAATTTAAAGATTATAACTTCATCGAATTCCAATCCGAATACCTAATTTGTTACGGAGTCTCGAGTCAACTCACCTTAGTTACTAGTCCTCATGTAGTCATGTGGGTATGAATACTTTTGTTGTACATACAACTTACAACCATGTCTGATAGTGATGAGACAATAAGAGGCTCTCTGCCCACTGCCACACCACCAAAAAGCCTCATCTCTCTCTCTTTCTCTCTCTCTCTGTGAAGGCTCAAACGAATTTTAGCTTACCAATGCCGGCAAAGGCATAGAGTTCTATAGATACAACAGTCCACAGTAAGGAAAAAGCTTCTTTGAAACACCAACCAAAAAAAAAAAAAAAAAGATCTTGGGTACCCTTTTTTCTGGGTCTCTTGACAACCTCCTCCAGCCTATATTAGAGACTACCCTTGTAGTTGTAGGTCCTGGGAACCTCTCTTCAAGACCATCAAATCCCTAGTTAAATTCCCAATTTCTCACTTACCCACTTCCTCAAATTCCCTAATTCCTTCTGGGTTCTTGTTTTCTGGTGCTTTCACAATCATCCAAGGTTAAAGCTTGAATCTTTTTTCAAGATGGGTTTGAGTTTGACAGGGAGGCTGTTTTGGAGGGTGAGAGCTGCAGTCAGGAAGGCCAGCAAGCAGCAATGGAGGAGGCTGTTTTGGAGGGTGAGGGCTGCAGTCAGGAAGGCCAGCAATGGAGGGAGGAAAGGGGGATCCAAACACCACCTTAAGTTCCAGTATGATCCTTCAAGCTATGCCCTCAATTTTGATGATGGGTGCTCCAAAACTGTTTGGGAGGAGCAATTGGGCAATGATGGGTTTCAGATTCAGCACTTCAATTTCCAGTTGCTTCATTCAAATCCAGCCACTGTTGTTACCACTTGCAGCAGCTCCAGTACCACTTGGATTTATGTTTTCTGGGTCAAAATCTAGTGTGGGGATGGGAATTCATTGAATAGTTGTTTTGGATTTCCTGTTTTTTTTTTACCCCCTCTATGGCTTTTGTTAGCAACTAGTGCTTGCATTTATCCAGTGTTTTTTGGTTAGGTGTTTTCTTTTTTTACTGGGATCTTTATGATCTTGATTTGTATCTTTCAATGGTCTTGTGATGTTGCAGTGATACAATGAGATGAAAGTACCTTTTGAGCTTTATCTTCACATTGCAATAGCCTTTTTTTGAACAAGTGTAAAGTATAAAATATATTGCAGGTTCTGTGAAAATTTGGATGGCTTGCTTGCAGATTTTATATACTACATTTAAATATTTAACACTCTTTATTTAGGCATTCTTTCACTTAATCCCGCCTAATTTTTTAAATTATAAAAACATATATGTCTCTGATCTTATGGTTAAATGATTGACAATTGTACAAAGCTTAAATTTAGACTCAAACTTAAAAATATATTTATACTCGACTCATTTGGTAAATGCTAAGTTTTGTTCTTGAGTATTTATACTCGACTCATTTGGTATAAGCCAACTACAAGAAAGGTTGGCTTTTTAATTGAATGTGCTTTTTATTTATTTACCTGATTTGATTTTTTAAAAAAAATGCATATGTATATAATTATATACAAAATGTGATCTCATGTTTCAAATTCTTTAAAAAAAAAGGTTTGGTTAATTCGGTTAACAGAAAGTAGAAATGTTCTTAGAAAATCAAAATGATGATCTCGGACTCCTGGTTGGTCTATTTATTCTCATCCCACAACAACACTGTACTTAAAACTTGTGTGCTTTAGAGAAGTAATATGTCTGCTAATAACTTGTGTGCTTTAGAGAAGTAATATGTCTGCTAATAAGGTTATTCAACATTGCCACCATATCCAAAGAACACAACTCTTGAAAAAGGATCATCATTTTTTGCAAAAGACACAACTTATTACAAAATCCCCCCTTTTTTTGTTATTTTTTGCAAAAGACACAACTTATTACAAAATCTTAAAAAAAAACTCCTTAATTTAAGGGCGAATTACTCTAAACTCACCCTTTTCTTTTAGTTCTGATTTCACCATATATTCAGATGTTCAGATTATGATTCTGGCCTTCTGGACAGCATAAAAGAAGGGATTTTCATGGGGAGGTCCCAGATTTTCTGCAACAAAAATAGAAAGAAATAAAGGGGAGAAATGAGATTGAAAATGAGCAAAGGAGCCAAAAGCATCGGCACATAGAATAGGGGTTGTTAGGTATTTACTGTAGAGTGTGTGTGTTATCTCTCAGATGAACATCTCAAGGTGTCTACAAAAATTGGATGGATGTGTGATGGAATGAGATCAAAAGCCATGTCCTGTAAAAAGTGTTGATTTGATTTTGTGTTTTGAAGGTCAATTTGGTCATCATTTCGCACTAGACTGTGTTCATATTTTGTGATTGTGACCTGAAAAAAGGAATGATGAAGTCATGAAGATAATGAATTCCATGAAGTCATGAAGATAATATATTTACTTATCCGGCTTGTTATTGGGACTGTATTATCGTCAAACATATGGTATGTTTTTTGGTAAAGACATTATGACCTTAGAGATTTGCCGACTTCAAATGTCGGTGGCGATGAACCGTTTGACTAGATAATCATCGTCTCAATAACATGACCCTTACTTATCATTTGAACATTTTTTTTACTATTAGAAATTTGCTATTGACCGTAAACTCATGAGTTGTGTTTATGGAGAGAAAAGAAGACAAATTGAGTCATTTTGTATAAATTGGACAGTAAATTGAGTTTGTTGAAAACTAAAAAACCACAACAATGAGAGCATCATGTTACACACCTTAGTCACAAGGCAAGAAATTCAACCTATAAACAATATAGCACTCTTGGAATTCATTGAAAAGGATGCATTTGAAAGACAAAATAATCGATCATAACTATCTTGTTGAATTATTTTCGAATAAAATAACTATCAGAATAATACTCCCTCCGTATCGCAATACTTGTTGTTTTAGCTCTATGCACACTTATTAATAAAACTTATCTTTACTTTACTTTTATAGCTTAAAATACCTAAAAGGACTAATTATTACCTATAAAAAGAGCAATCATTACCTATAAAGACAATAATTGTAGCTAAAACAACAAGTTTTTTGATACAACTTTAACACTCTAAAACAACAAGTATTGCGATATGGAGGGAGTATCAACTTAAAATAAACCGCCACAACCATCCGCTGCATTAGATCGTTTATGTAGTGGTGCGATATTTTTAGTTTTTTATCGAGTTTTTTCTTGATTGGTGTGTATGTTTGTCCTTGTTTGTGTATGTTTATCCTTGCGTATGAGTGTATGTCATTTCTAGGTCAATAAAAAAACATCATCTCTAACGATATATGGGAAGATAGGCATCACAATTTATTCACACCGTCATAAAGGGGTCACCCAACGTAAAAGTAGATAGCTTGTCATAAAGGGTCCCTTTGTCACATCTTCCCAATAATCATCATGTACTTCTCGAATGGGGTTCAAGTCATAAACCTATACGTCGCATCTTCGCGATCATCTGATAAACAAACTCTTTTTTATCTGTTCGCGATCATTGTGTAACCAAGACTACTTGACTGCCTCGCTGTCAAGTCCCGACTGGATGGCGCCTTACGGTGCTGTCAAGTCCCGACTGGATGGCGCCTTACGGTGCCGCCCACCCAAGCAACCTAGATCTATCACTTTGTTGGCGACTTCTTACTGAACCCCTTTTGCCACCAGTCTCACCCTTTGAATTGGTAAATAAAGAGCGGTCATCCGGGGTTCGAACCGGGGACCTTTGGGTACTATCCGCAAGTTCTTTCCAGTCAAACCATTCCGAAATTGTTCATTAGTCTTACCCTTACGAAAGTGAAATCACGTGTTGTTCCGGCAATACCCCATTGACCTCTGCTTCACGGTGCTCCCACTTGGTGTCACTGACTGCCGATCTCCAAGCCCTATAAATACCTCACTCAAGCTCATTTATACGGGTCGAAAAATTGAGAGAGAAAGAAGGAAGCTCTACAATTGTCTCCCGGAATAAAAAGCTAGGAGTTCGAGTTTTCAAGTCTCCCAATGGTAAATAATCGTTTCTTATATAACTAGATCATTCAAAAGCTTACACTCACAGTGACAATTGAATAGTGAAACACCCATCGTGAAGAGAATCAAGCTCTTTGCAGAGCATAACAACTTAACATTGCGAACGTCATTTCAAGTCATAGTTATTCGGGTATTATCCGCCCTACTTCTAAATAGGGAACACGTCAGTATCATGAGGTAATAAAGATAAATGATTTTCTAAAAACGCTTCAATCTCAAATCATTCGAGGAATGGATGTGTACAACTCTTTCAGTCATTCCCCATACTCTACTTTAAACATGACAAATTGGGATTGTTGTTCGTCTACGTCTTCGTCTTGTTCGGTTTAGTTGTGTTTAGTTTCGCTTTGTATAGCGCTTTTGCCTGTATTTTGCACCTTCTTTGTATTTGTGGTTTGTTTTTTACGGTTATCCGTTTACCGACGTGTCAAGGTCCAGGTATGACTGACCTCGAATTTTTACCTAATAAAAAATAAATAAATTGGATTGTTGTTATTGTTGTTGATTATCACATTATTTTGATGGACCTTTAGGCCCATATGCAGCCCATTACAGCCCAACAAAAGCCCATTGAAAGCTGAGCAGTAGAGAGTAACCGACCTAACCTCTTTGTTCCCTCTCCTCCCTCCCATCCTCCCATTCCTCCGTGTGCTCAACCTTCATCCGATCTAGGGTTATTTTCTCTCTCCTCCCTTCGTACTCGGATCAGGTATTCTCTTTCCCGTCGCGTATTTTCCCTCAATTTCCCTCCTATTCCTTCTCGGTTTTCAACAAATTTGGCCCAATTGTTCTTTCTCCCTCTCAAATTACCTGTCTTTTTCGGTAAGAATGTCGTGTAATCATTCATCAATCTGTTTGAGTTCCTGTAGTTTCGGAATTGGAGAATTCATCGTATTCGGAATGTCATGTTTTGTTTCCTTATCGCATTTGATGTGTTTGTGATGTTGTTTGACCGAGGCCGAGCGCTTCCCCCTTGAGATAGGGGTGGCGTGGTATTCCGCGGGATTGGTGTATTAATCGTGGCGCATTCGTTTGCGTCGGGCACAAATCAACAAGTGTTCTTGGGGACGCCATGGCCGCTTTGCTGTTTTAGCTATGCAGTCTGAGCTAAGGGTTTTGTCCTACATATACCGTCTTGATTTTGAATGAATATATGCTTTGTGATCCTTTCGGAATTAGTTGTGATTTGTGAATCAATGCTTGCGATTGAGGTATAGTTTTGACATTCGTAATCGGAATGTCATGTTTTGTTTCCTTATCGCATTTGATGTGTTTGTGACGTGGTTCGCCCGAGGCCGAGCGCTTCTCCCTTGAGATAGGGGTGGCGTGGTATTCCGCGGGATTGGTGTATTAATCGTGGCGCATTCGTTTGCGTTGGGCACAAATCAACAAGTGTTCTTGGGGACGCCATGGCCGCTTTGCTGTTTTAGCTATGCAGTCTGAGCTAAGGGTTTTGTCCTACATATACTGTCTTGATTTTGAATGAATATATGCTTTGTGATCCGTTCGGAATTAGTTGAGATTTGTTATTCAATGCTTGCGATTGAGGTATAGTTTTGATTCCGTGGATATAAGAAATTTCGGCTGAATGTGGCTGTTATCCGAGTTATCCAAATTAATTGTTAGGCTTTCATGTTTCAATTTCATGTTTGCACCTTCAATCGTTACAAATACAATACTATTGTTTATAGCCATTCTACAAACACATATTTTTCTGATTTGTTTTTTGTTCTAAACACATCACATTGCAGGTCTGAGCATCTTATAAAAACAAGAACATCTTGGTTACTAGCTGTCTACTTTCATAAGTCAAGTTTTCATGTCTGATTTTGATTCCCAGACTCCAAATGCTTTTGGTGAGCCCTTCTTTCGAAATAAAAATAGTTACCTATGGCTATCTGTAAATCATACTGCGGATGCTCTTTTAAAGGTTTAGATGGTAATCTGTTCAGATTGTGCAGTCTTATCCTGTTTAGTATCTATTTCTTTAATTTCTTTGCCTTGTTCAGTTGGGGATGTCCTCTAAAGTTGATTTGTTTGGGCCTTAAGGAAAAAGAAAGTTAAAACAAGTATAATTTATATATTCATTTTACATATATTAGGAGGCAACTTGGGTAAATGTTCATCATCTTTTGACGTTAATTACTGATTCATATGTATTTTCCAATTAGACCCATTTGCGGACGCAAATGCTGAGGATTCTGGTGGTGCTGGATCAAAGGGTGGGTACGTGCACATTCGTACACAACAGCGTAATGGTAGAAAAAGTTTGACGACTGTACAAGGACTAAAGAAAGAATTTAGCTACACTAAAATTCTCAAGGATCTCAAGAAGGAATTCTGCTGCAATGGTACCGTTGTTCAAGATCCTGAGCTAGGCCAAGTATGTCCCTAATCTGATTCCCTTGTGGTTCGCTCCCTCATCTGTTGACTTTCTCACCCTCAGTGTGATAATATCTCGTGCTCTATCAAATTTCAGGTTATCCAGCTGCAAGGTGATCAGAGAAAGAATGTTTCTTCCTTCCTAGTTCAGGTAATTATTATTTCTTCAGCTTCTTATGTTTCGAGCATTGGGTTTTCATTTAGTTTTTCCTAATCAATTGTGATTGAAGAATTAGTTTTAGGGATTGATAATTTGAGACCAGTTATAGTGTACTTGGATTCCTTAGTGTTCATTCTCACAGGAAGAACTTGTTGCCTAGTGCATCCTTTTGTTTGTTTAGTTTTCTAGTTGAGATGACACAGTTTGAAGAGTCCGTTTCAACGTCTAGGCAAAATTATCATTATCTCACATCTAGTCTACATCAAATCGCCTGTTCCGTCTAGTGTGTGCGTGTGTAGCATATGCGATTTGAAGAACCGTCTAACTTGCTCTTGGCATTGTTTTCGAGCAGGCCGGTATAGTGAAGAAGGAACATATCAAAATCCATGGTTTCTGAGCTCTTATATACAGAGACATCTGCTTGTGTTGGCTTCTATTTCAGTTTGGAGTCTGTTGTTTTAAAGTTGAATGCTCCTGCGAATAATGACCTTTGTGTTTGCTTGTAATATATTAAGATCACTTGTGACCGTTGTCGTTTGTAGGTCGTGTAATCTCTGCTTCTAATATGATATGGCTCAAATGCATATGCTGATGACGAGCTTAATGAGGACAATTATTCATTTAACCCGTCTTTAGCTTTTAAGAAGGCTTTGTGTAGGTTTCTTAGCCGGTGACAAAATCTACACCAACTTGGATTGATTCGTGGCTCCGGCTGAGATTTTTTTGGGTGAGTAACATATTTAATTCTGTAAGGTAGATGGACCCAAATCTTAGCATAACATCATGAGAATTGAAATTTCCGGAGAGTTAATATTTTATACAGTACTTATTAGTAATATCGTATGTATTAAATTATTTTAAAAAAATTAATATTTTATATAGTTGTTAACTATTAAAAATATGTTAAAAAGTCAAATGACTTATAATGCTAAATGTAGAGAGTATTGTATTTATAGCTAGTAATTAGTAGGAGCTTGAAGATTGATTAGTAAAAATACTAAAAAATGACTTTGCTGAGTCATGAATGGTAGGTTTGTTCTTTGTATATATTCCCTCAATTAAAACAAGAAATTTACACAATTTTTAAGGAAGCATATACAAAATATGTTTATATTCTAATTATTACTCTAATTTTTTATTTTATTAAAAATTATAATTAACATATCCCTAATCAGTATAAAGGCAATTTTAGAAAGTTAACACAAAAAATACTTAAATAGCATCTTTTTCTCAATAAAATATTCCATCTATTATAATTATCCTGGATGGAGTGTGACTAGACCTGTCAAACGGGTCATTCAGGTCGGGTTCGGGTCGGGTCACTCTGGGTCTCAGGTAAAACGGGTTCCGGGTTTTTCGGGTTGACTAGAACCCGGGTTTGACCGAGTTTCGGGCGGGTTCGGGTCGATTTTGGGTTTGTCAATTTTTTCTTTTTTAAATTAAAAAAATCATAATTTGATAATTTTGCGATAAATTTTAATTAAATATAAAAAAAAAATTATTTATATTTAATTATAAATCAACCGGGTCAATCGGGTCACCGGGTCGGATTGTGTTTTGACAGGTCTAAGTGTGACGTATCTTTCTAGAATGAAATTGATGAAAAGGAATTTTAGTTGACAAAATCGAAAGGCCACATAAATTAAACAATGCCACCATTATCTATTTATCCAGAAGCATCTGATTCAGCAAACAAACAGAAAAGAAGCAGAGCTTTTTTTTTTAGGCCGTTGAAAAAGAAGGCATTAATTAACGGTCAACCAAAGCTTTAATAATCCAAGTTTAATTTAATTAATTAAAGTGGAAAAACAGATGTTATGGGCAACACAGCAGAAAGTGTCTGCAAAGTGGGGGTTCCTCATCAAATCCACCTACCATTATCCTCTCCTGCCATTGGTCAATGCTTCACTATAAGTCTATTAATGTGTTTATGTGTTGGTTTGTTTGGTGATTGGTTACCAAAAGGATAAAGAGTATATATGCTCCTTGATGTGTTTATTGCTTACATGTTTTGATATGCCCTTTTGTTTGTTTGTTGATTCAATGTATTAAGGCTGTGTTTGGCACTAGATGGAGATTATAGGGATTATGGGGATTTCAGTAGATGTTAGGAGATGGAGATTATTTTGGTAGATTAATGGGATTGTGGGGATTGAGATTATGGAGGTCGGAAATCTCGTAAAAGGTGTTTGGTGGGTATAAGATTGTGGTGTATTTCAAAGGTTTAAAATTACTACTCTACCCCTAAAATTATTAACCCCCTTACCCTGCTCGTGCCCCTCTCGTGACACCATCTTCCTCCTCAATCATCCTCCAACTTCGCCGGCTGCAGTCACCCCGCCTTCCCCTCGACGGAAGCGGCTTCTCCGAGCAAAATACAAGTTCATGAAATTGGGGGGTTTTCAGACATACATAGGTGTTGAGCGGCGAAGCCGTGGGGGTCCCAAACCACAAAGCTGTTCGCGCCGCCGCTGCACGAAACAATCGGGTCAGACTCCGGGTCCTCCACCATCTCCAACGTCTTCGTCAGGAACGGCGGTGGCCCGTTCTCGTGCAGCCTGGGTAGCTCCAATTTCGAATTTCAGTGTCAAATTCCCCCTCTCTCTTCCGAATTTCAGTGTCGAATTCCCTTTGTGTCGATTTTCAGTATCGAATTCCCTCTTTGTGTCGAATTTCCATTCGATTTCGCTCTCTCTCTCTCTCTCTCTCTCCCGAATTCCCCATTCGACGACCCAGATCCCGATTTTTGATTCCACGACGACCTAGATCCCGAACTTCCCATTTGATTTCTCTCTCTCTTCCGTTCTAGCGGAGTGACGCTTCGAACAGACCGCCTGCAGGGGACTCCAATGGAGCTCCGACAATGTTCGGTTCACGGACTCACACCCACCCAGTACAAATCACAGGCGGTGCCAGTGCACCGACGTCAAGGAAGAAGATGAAAGGCGCCTGCCGGTGGGGTGATGTTCTTCACCACGAGGCAAAGGCTGCTGAAGGAGGGCACATTGTTCTTCATTGCGTACGAGGGCAAATTTGGATCTCATAAAGCGAAATCCACCCACAATCTTCACAATCTTGGAGTCCCAAGATTGTGAGATAATCTCCCAAAATCTCCACAATCCCCATCCGAGATTGTGGACAATCTTCATGCCGAACACCATCCCCTCCCCTAGAATCCATTTTGTATTTCATGAGAATCTCCACAATCCCCTCAATCTAACCTGCCGAACACACGCTAAATAATGATGTGTAGATGGATTGAGATCTCGGGAAATATAATATTTAGATAAATTGATTTGAAAAAAATATAAATAAAAAATATTTCATAGTCATACTTACCAAAATATTAATAGATAAATATGTAGTATTTGATAAGTGTTATTTTATTTATATGCAGATTAATTTTTGGTGGAAAGAATTATTTATATAAAATTAATTATTTAATAATTCCTATTTTATTTATATCAACATTATTTTTTTAAGGCCAAAATAATTTATCAAAATATTATGTACCCATAATATGTAGCCACAATTCATCTGTGTATAGATATTTTTAGTAAACTAACATAATAAATATTGTATATACTATATATTTAATAAAAAAGAATATTAAAATATTTTTCAAAATCGGTTATCTATTAAATTACATGAGATTTTAATTAATGATATATTAAAAAAACTTTTTACCTTATAAATGTGAAATTTATTTATATTTTGAGAGAATCTAAATAAAAAATATTTAGATTATATATAATCTGTCGAACTAATTTTATTTATATCTATATTATATTTTGGTGGACAAATGCTTTATATTTATATTATTTTTTTATTTATTGAAATCAATCTAAATTATTTATAATATTTTATTAATGTATTTTCCGTATATAGGGTAGCCTACATTAGTTTATAGCATAAATCTCTCCATTTGTGGAATAAGAATTTACAGTGCATGATTTTTATAAGAAAAAATTACCAAAAATAATACGAACCATCAGTCATGACTCATGAACCAATATTAATAATATGAACTATAAAAACTACCAAAAATAATATAAACTATTTCACATCAAACCAATTTTAATATTGAAAAAATTCCGGCCAATTTTTTGACTTGTCAACTAAATGTTCGAAAATTTAACGATAGGACACCATATTATTAAATGTACAAATATAGTGGTTGAAAATAAAATCTAATTATCAGTAGACTGGATTCTAAGGTTACTTTATATAAACTAGGATAACATATTATTTTATTAATTTTTTCTAGAATCATTCACAACGCGCCACACACATAAGATACTATACATCAATTTTAATATATGTATATAGATATAGACTAGTGTAATACCCGTGCCTTGAAGGCACGGGAGTTTGATCCATTTTAATTTGAACACCATGTTATATATCTATATATATAATACTATATTAATATATACTTGTTTATAACAAAAATATGAATAAATTTTTTTTTATAGTTTATAAATTAGTTGGAAAGAGATACAATACAAATTTTTAAAATGATTTAATAAGGTAAAGTAGTAATAATACTCAAACACACCACCTAATATAATTGAAATAAATATATAATTATTGTCATTAGGATAAATCTAAAAAGGAAAATATAAGCTCTCATACAAAGATTAAAAAAATCATAAGCACATGATTGTGCGAATACTTTTGAAGTTATGTAGATATACATAACTTAGGGGTGGGCACAAATCCCGCAAATCCCGATCCCGGTGGGATTTAGGACAAAATAGCGAATCCCGTCCCGCAAAAATTATGCGGGACGAAACGCGGGACCATCCCGGTGGGATCCCGCAAATCCCGTCCCGTCCGCATATAATAATAATAATATATTATTAGTATTATTATTTTGAGCAAATATTATAATTATAATTATAATCATAATCTTCCATTTATAATAATAATAATATTTGTTTATAATAATAATATTATTATTATTTGAGCAAATATTATTTATAATTATAATAATAATTTTCAATTCATAATAATAAATGATTATAATAATAATAATAATATTATTATTATATAATATTATAATATAATTTAATAATAATATTACTTTATAATAAAATTATTATTATTATATTATTATTATTATATCATATTATATTTTTTTTCTTGTAAAGTATAATTATTTTATAATAATAACAATAAAAATAAGTATTATTATTATTATTTAATTATAACATGGCATTATTACTATTATTATTATTATTATTATTATTTATTTTATTCAATATTATTATTATTATTATTTAATAACAATTTACAAGAAATTAGTGGGTAGCCGAGATACTATCTGGGCACCCACTCCCTTAGCGATAACAAAGCTTAGTCTAGTAAAAATATAAGTGGCAGCCCGAGCCCCAGCATCTTGAGATACCGAGAATTTCTGAATCCGCTTCAGCAAAGCTACAGCATCTGTATCTAACTCCCCCAACGAATAGAATGAGAAGGGTAAGAAACCATACCCAGCTGTCGTGCACAACTCACGATACTTGGCACACTTACGTCGGGCAGCATCAACAACAACACGATCAGGCACAAAGTGAGACATTGCAGACCGAGTCAAGGGGGATGATCCCGTCAAATCAACACACACATCCCGCCCCCCGTCCCAGGAATAAAGGAGCAGATCCGCCGGACGAAGGGGCTTATCATGCCCGTCAATCAAATCGATATCAACCTCCTTACCAGCAGAAATCCCAGCTCTATAGCAGATATCCAATAAAGTGTCGCGAACGAGGTTGTGTCGATGTTTAATACCCACAGTACCAGCACATGACACAGCATGATCGCCATAAACATCACCCTCAATTAATAATAGTATTATAATAATTAATATTAATAACAATAACAATAATATTGAATAATATAGTTGAGAAGAATACCGTATTCAACATATTATACAAATTAATGAATTATGAAATCATTTTTCACTTTGCAAATTTATATAATATTTTATTATTTTTATTTGCGGGACAAGGCCCGTCCTGTCCCGATCCCGTCCCGTCCAGACACCATCCCGTCCCGAAAAAAAAGTGTCAATCCCGTCCCGATCCCGTGCCGTGCCCACCCCTAACATAACTTATTCATTATTTTCATTAGAAAGATGGCTAGAAAAAGAGGGAAATAAAAAGGTGAAAATACAGGTAAGATGGTAAAAATAAAAAGATCCTAAAAGGTGGAAAAGTGATCTAAAAAGCCTCATCCAAGATGTAAAATAAGCATTAGTAATGCTTGTAAGTCTTAAAATATTATTTATTTTCGATAGTCATTTAAGATGTCTAAAATAAGTAAATTGTAAGAAAAAAACTTTTTTTTTTGCTCTAACTGACTTTTATAATTAATTTTTGAAATCGAGTATTCACAAATAGATTATTTTTCCTAACTTCATAAAAAACTTTTGCAAGCCTTAAAATATTAAAATTATAATAAGGGCCTTCTAGGTTGTATAAAATAAATATAGATGTAAAATATCATTTTGAATTTTGTTTCCTTCAATATTTGAAGCCAAACACCCAGAATAAATATAATTTTTGTATGTAGATCTTAAAATGTTCTTTTTTTTTTACTATTCCTAATAGTCATTTAAGATGTTTAGAATAAATATAATTTCTATCTGAAAAAATCTTAGGTTAAAAATATAGATAGATGTCATGTAGAATGTGTATAGTTAGTATAGATTTATTCATTTTCGACAATTATTTTTTCTACAATTTTTGAAGGATAACATGTGCAAAAATAATCTCTTCTTAAAATTAATGACGTTTCGCTTCCATCTCCAAAAATATTTCAAAATTTTCAAGAAAAAAGATGTCTATACCATATAATATGTAAATTTTGAAAAGAAATATGATTTTGAGAATCATTGATTTTTATAATTACTTTTTATTTTGACATTTGAATTAAATATCTATCCATTTTTAATATGACTCATAAATATAATATTGGAAACAAATATTTAAACTTCCCTTAATAAAATCGATTAATAATAAAATAAACTTTTGATTAGTATGAAAATAGGAAACAAATATGTTTAAAATAGGAAACGTGTATTTTAAAATTTCAGCAATAATATTGACCAATAAAAAAAATACCATTTGAATAAAAAATTAAGTTTAATTGTGGGTGTGACACGTCAGCAAAATGCTAGCAGAATTAGTATTATTAATAGATTTTTTATTTTGATATTTGAATTAATTGTCTAGACAATTTTAATACGATTGTGATAAATATAATATAGGAAACAAATATTTAAACTTCCCTTAATAACATCGATTAATAAGAAAAAAAAACTTTTGATCAAAAAATTCAACTTTAATTTACATAGCAACACTTTATCAAAATGCTAGCAGAATTAGTAATATTAATAGATATGACTTGGTAGGGTGACTGAGATTTCGAACCTGACCACACCCGACCTAGTCATATCTTAGTTTTGGCTACACCTTTTTTTTTTTTTTTAAAAGAAGAGAAAATGACATGAAACTTTTAACATATTGTAGGGTCACTAACACACTATGTTTTGTTCTTGTTTTTTGTAATGGCAACTTATTTGATGCGCTAGCACTAAGCAAAAGAAGTCACCATATGCATTGCACCTTTCGGGCGAGTAAATAAAACATATATCATTGTTAGTAGATCGGATAATCTTTTGTTTGTGAAATTTCGAAAATTTTTGGTCGAATTATATAAAAACGAGAGCCGTGTCAGGTTTATTTTTATTTTTTTGGTTATAAAGTCGGAATCCACCATTCTAAGTTCAAACACAAAAGTTTAAGCCATATATTGTGCACAAGTTTTTCCCTATCTTATACTCCATTTTGTTATTTTTTGTTCCACAATCCAATGTGGGAGAAGTATCCCAACATATCATACTCCCTTTGTTCTCCCATATAGATGATCATTGATTTTATGACATGTTTTATAACGAGTTAAACCCTATATAAAATGTGAATTTTTGTATTACTATGTAGTATATAAAAGTTAATATTTTATAGCTTTAAAAAAATCATGTGAAAAAATAACAACCATCGATCTATCGATGGATAGAAGTTGTGTTTTTAGCTTTTAAGAGATCAAATTAAGAAAGATTTTTTTTTTATTCCTTTTTAAAATATTTTTTTTATCATTTAAATTCTATATACTATATGTAGATCAAATGAAGGAAGAGAGTTGGAGATGTTTTCAGTTAAACTAATTGTCCCCAATTTATTGATTTTACGACGAACGACGAACCATATTTAGTTATTTATTTACTCCCGTAGTCATCGAATTTCAACCTTTCAGCAATATACACGTGTTCAATTTGATGGCTAAGGCAGATATCAGCATTCAGCAGATGACGTGTTGTTGTATAGGTATAGATCGATGACATAATCAACCACTTATCAAAGGTTCAACGTCATTTGTTCCGTTCAAGCTAGCTTGTTCGTTTGTTAAACGAGCTCGAGTCGAGTCGAACCTAAATTTTGAACGGGTTTTTTATTTTGTTCAAGCTTGGCTTGTTCAAGAAATGAACGAGCTCGAGCCAAATTTTTTCGAGATGTAAGTAGTTCTACTTGGTTATAACATATTAACCTAAAGAAAATTTTAGAAATTCTATAGAATTCGAGCTATTCGAGCTTTATTCGAACGAGCTTAACTTTCAACCGAGCTTAAAATTTTGTTCAACCTCGACTTGTTTAAATAAGTGAACGAGCTCGAGTCGAGCTTTTTCGAACCGAGTTCAAGGTGTTCAGTTCATATAGGACCACTTAATCACTTATTCTCGTCCATCTATATATCTACTATATTTGTAATTGCATTAATTCATTTGAAAACTTGAGGCATTATGATGATCATCTACGAGAAACTAACCTCAAAACGTGAACCATGATGCTTGTTAACTTTGGAATCCGTGTCATACTTCATACATGCATTTATTTATTTATTTTTTATTATTGGAGGTTGCTTTCATTAATAACTTTTTGTTAATTAATACTCTTCATACATGTAAAATAGATGGTTTTTTTAAATTATTTGTAGTATATTTAAAAAAAAAGGTAATTATTTTTTATTTTGTTTAATAAAATTTCATACTTTAATTGGCTTGATTAAATGAAATCATCAATCATATCATCAATTATACTATATAATTATTATATTGTATATAATAAAGGAGAAGTTGTTTACGACATGTGCCGACTTAGTATTATACTATATAGCTGAGTTTTCTCCTAATTCAAGATAAAATTTTACTAATTTTTTATCCAGTTCCACTTAATTAATATAAAAATATATGTTTAAGATAATATTTTACTTAATTTAATTAGATATTGATATAGAAATACATGTATTAAAAAAAAAAAAAAAAAAAGGCTTGGAGCCTTGGAGGAAGTTTTTCCTCTCCCGCCATCATAATCTTCCAAGACTCCTAAAATCTTCCCTTTTTTTGGTTAGTGGAGTTCTATCGATCACATGACTCTACAACTATTTGCATTTGCTAATATTCCTCATCAGTCAACGATTCTACTGTTCCTGATTCACGTTAACAGTCTTGGACGGTTCCGGGTCTTGACAGGCTCCCACCAAGGCCAAGAACTAACTAGTCGCCCCATATGGTTTAGGATGACCCGTTTGTTCCTAGCCTGGTGGAAACCTGTTGAGACTCGAATCCATCATATGACGGTTCAGTAGATTAAAGGGTTGTTTATTTTTATAAGGGGGAATGGAAAAGAAAAAAATATTAAATTTTACAATTAAAAGGTACGTAATTGTTTTTTTTTTTGAGTCTAGAGAATGGGTGTGGGGAATGATAATTAAAATAGTAATCAATGAATTCAACTTCCCCATTTATTTTTTGGTAGAGAAAGGTAATGATTACCCTTATGAATATAGTCCACAAATTTGTTACCTCTAAGACAGACTAATATTCCCCTCATCCTCTCTTCCAAACTCACAAAAAGTGATGATCATATACATTTTATGTGTAAAATTTAATACCTTACCTTTTCAATCCCTTGGTATATAAACAAACGAGCCCATATGAATTGGACTTTACAATAAAGGTAATAATTATCTTTCCCTACACAAAAACAAACGTCATTTTATTTACATATTCAATTCGATATATTATTACTAATGAAAAAGAATTCAGATTAAAGTAATTTATTTTCCACACCGTTTCATGTATTTTTTTATTTTAGATGTATTAAAATATAATAAATTTGTTAAAGTAATAAATTATCTATAAACATTAAAGTAAGATATTTTCCACATTATTTTAACACTCTGTTTATTGAATAAAAGTTGACATATTTTTCATTTTGTAAAACTTAAAAGTAATATGTTTTTCATATTTTTTAATTATTTTTTTAACGTTACCACTAATGTATTTGCATAAAAAATTATATAACTTTTTAATCAATAAATAGCCTAAAAACTCATGTGATATATTTTTCACATTATATTATCTATTTCTTTATATGATTATTAATATTTTTTATTTTAATCAATGAATTTTGAAAACAATTTATTAATATATGTTATGAAGATTAAATGATATTCATAAAATAAATTACACAATGCTATGTAGGTAAAAACATACGGAGTATTGTTTATATTTGATTAACATTTACGATGAAAAAAATCTTCTTTATTTTTACATAAACATGGGGGCAATAAATGAGCAAGAACTCTCCTTTTCTACTAGGTAAAACTGGAAAATATTACTGTATTTGTTTTGTTATTTTAAATTAGTTCACTATTTTTATTATTCAAGGATTTCTACTAGCTTTGATAACATAGCAAATCTAGGTCAAGTTCAATTTTGACAGGGAAGGTTAATCAGGGCCATCGCATGTATGGTTTGACAGAGGGTTGAATCATGAACGATTTAACGACATTTATCACATTGTGATTTCCTGCTGGTTAGTGGTTACCCCTAAAAAGTCACTGCACATTAACTGTTTGACAAAATGCCCAACCGAGCCTGTGTGATTTGCTATGCTCCTATGCCTTAAAACAGCCAACAAGATGAACAACACAACAATCATCATCCCAAAAACCTCACCATCATTACTTCACCAGTTAAACCCTCTACTTGATACAACAAAACTTGGCCACCACACAAGAAAAACACACAAGCAACATGTCAAACATGCTGTGTTGTTAATAATGAATGTGGTTTCTTTCATTTCCACGGATTTGTCACAATGTTTTTTGACCAGCTGACCACAAACAGAAAAACTGCAACAACTACTGAAACAAAATTGGATCTAACATATTGTTTCAACTTGCAAGACATGATGTATAGGTCGTCCAAGGTGAAGGACCAATGAAAGCGAGAAAAGGTACCTGTGTCAACAATGCAGGGCACCACTTGATAAACCGATCATAGCTGCAGATCTGCAGCAGCTTATGCGTGATGGTAGTGATGCAACTTGTACAGCAACACTTGCTTCTCAGCGTTTCCGACAGCCATATACCCACTGCTAGGGCTAAAATCCACACACCGGGGGAAGCCTAGGTTCTTGGGAGGCCATCCAGAGAATACTGTGAATGATGGAATGTGTATCAGCTTTAGGCTGCTCTTCTTCATGGTCGACAAGACTGCAAGTACCTGAGAATCGTGATTGAATTTCATAAAATCCACTTGGGTAGTCAGATTATCAACAGTCTTAAGTGGTTTCCTCTTCCCTCCTATGAACTCTTCATTGTTGTATACGTTTACGATCCCGCTGGCTGAGCCAGTTGCAAAAAGATTCCCAGCTGATGAGGTACAAAGCGCTGTTCCATTAATGCTACCTTCATCGGTGCCCTTGTGAATGCATCTTCTTGTCCTCAAATCCCAGTGATAGACATGCCCATCACCACCGGAACTCAGAAGCTGCAGCCCATCATTTGAAAAGGCCAATGATCGAACCGTTCCGTTCATTTTCAGTGTGCCAATCAGTTGCTTTGTTTTGGCAGACACAAGCAGAATGTAACCCTCGTTACCAAGAAACGCTATTGTGCTAGAATCCGGGGAAACCTCAAAAAACTCCAAGCTTTTCTCTTCTCTGCCAGTCAATGGCCCAATTTTATCAAACTTAGCCTTCACAAGGTCAAAGCTATAAAAGAACTTCCTCCGTCCAGATACGATAACTTGTGACCCATCAGGTAAAAACGATGCTTTTCGAATCGGACAATCTTCAAGGAATATGCTCTGAATCTTAGTGTTTCTCTTACCATCAATTTGAAAGAACCTCAACTTTCTATCATATCCAGCGGTAAGTAGCAACTGTGCATTCCTGTGAAACTGAACAGAATTTATGGGCCCACCAGGAGTATCTTGTGCAGCTATGTCACCCAAGGCCGAGTACTCCATCCTTCCAGGCAAAAGCTTAGCACCCTTGACAACAACATCTTCACTTGTTCGAAGAATATCTTCAATGCCTCCAGCATCTATATATCCCGATGTCACTATGTCTGACTCCTCATCAGAGCTATACACCCTTCCCTTTCCATCTAACTGGGCCCAATCTGTTCCGGGATTCAGCTTTGCGTGGTGTGCCCTTAGCCTAGCCACATATGCCGAACCTGTGATAACAGTTTCATCCTCCTCTTTCCTCAGTTTCCTCAACCTATTAACTTTTGCAATATTTATTTTGGCCTTTTCATCATCCTCATCCACCCAAGCAGGCTTCCTTTCCTCAGTTCCTTGGGCATACACCAAGTCGTTTTCATAAGGAAGAAGACCACTCCCTGAACGATCAATAAAACCCTCATCAGGGGTCTCTCCATCGGAAGCAGCATCGTAGGCCCTACTACGGTCTAGAAAAGCACCCAAAGGAAGCTTTCCATGACCGATGGCCAGTGGTTCATCTTCTTCCTTGTCATCCTTTCCGAATTCAATGGGTGAATACAATGACCCAAACAGAACATTCTCAAGCTTGTGCATCTCCTTTACTTCCTCTTCCATAATAGCTCGTTTTTCTTCCGTACTGCGCCTTTTCTTCTTCTTGTGAGCTAAAGCATCAGAATCAGACTTATCCCCCTTCAGGTCCTCCACTTCCCCTTCTAGGGTAGAAGGCTCATCAAACACCTCAGGCTCAGCATCCTCTTCCTCTATCACCCTCTTGTTAATTTGAGACAGCAAACTCATCTCTCAACAAAACTAGCAGTAAAAATAATCAAACACAAACTTTTGTTATAGATTTTCATAATAAAAAAATACAAACACAATTGAGCCAAAACTGCACAGTTTTTGTCAATTCTCAAATTGAACAACACATATATGCAAACAAGTTATCAATTCTCTTTTCAAGCAAGAAAATTTCAATTCTCACATTATCATATATGTAAACAAGCCTCAAATCCTATGAATGTCACAAATTGACAAGCAGATTTCTGTTTTCTAATTCATAAATCTTCACGATGGCTTATATGAAACAAGTCCACAACTTTGGACTTGAATCCAGTAAAGAATAAGATTTTGATGGATACCGAATGCTAAAGGCAGAGCTGAGATAGCCAGATCCCTAGAACACAGAAATTAAGCTTTGAACTCTCAATCCACTATGTCAAATCTTACACCACAAAAAATGAAATAATTAAGAACATAGATGTGACATACCTTCAACTCGAGAGAAACGACGATGGAGAGACTGAGAGAGGCGAACGGCTGGAGATAGCTCGGCGGAGAGACGGGCGAGAGAGCTGATGCCTGAGAGAGAACGTCAGCGGCTGTGAAAACCTTGAGGCTTTAGGGTTTATGAATCAGAAATTGGGGATTTTTTTACTAATAAAAATAAAATCCCGGTCCATTCCGGTTCAGACCGGACCATTTATTTTTCCTACCAAACATTTATTGAGATTAAAGACAACTTTTTTTTTTTTTTTTGGAGGAACAAGGTTTTCTAATGGTAAAATTAGATTGACTCAAAGTAAATGGCCTTATCTAGACCATGTTTTGTATGTGTACAGTGTGTCAACCCTAGATCTCAAAACAACAAGAAGATCAATTATGAAGACATATCAAAAGAAATTGGCAAAATTTGCTTAATTTCTAACATGGAAATTTACTGGCTGCCAAAATTTTCAATGGTATTATATTAGTGATAAGGATACATTGAAAGTGTTTTAAGTGAATGAATATGTCATGATAAGGCTAGGGTAGGCCAAATTGTCCACCTATGTTGCTCTATAGTTAGCTATTAATGGCTACAATATCATGCAAACCCCTTATTTCCATCCATAAAAATATAATTTGGGCACCTAAATTATAAACCCGTCAGATCTTTTTTTGTTAACAAAAAATTGTCTATCGGGCCTAGGCATGCAAGACTTCCAAAAAAAACTGCAGCATTTCCGTCACGGGCAAATTTTATTTGAGCATCTAAATTAATTTTTGTTGGTGTTCATAACAACACTCGTATCATAGATGATCTTTGTTATCTATCTAGGTCTCATTTGCTATCCTTTATGCTATGGTTGAGATTTTTTTTACCACTTTTTTTTTTTTTAATATTTACGATGAAAAAAAACGCTAAGTAGTCGGCAAACTAACCCTATCATCATTACATGGAAATCAAGAGAGCAACTCAAGAGTTTCAAAAAATACATGAAATCTTAAGCTTAGAGCTAGAGAAGCGAGGTTATTCACTATCCTATTGATTTCACAATAGATATGACGAAACTGAATAATCCAGTCTTTACAAATGAAGTTCTAATTCAGCTAAAAAAGAGGATGAGACCAATCACCAATTTAGAGTTGTGTAATCTATAAGATTATTATTACTAAGGTTCTTACCAATCGATTAGTCTGGTTCAAGGTACCGATAACATTGTTCTTGCTTAGGAGGTAGTTCATTCGATAACGAAGAACAACTGTAGGGAAGGTTGGAAGCTCTTTAAGCTAGATCTCGAGAAAGCTTATGATCGTCTCATACAGGATTTTGTGGAGGATACTATTAGAGATGCCATCCTTGTCAGATGATCCCACCAGTGGATGCAATGCAATTGTCCTCATTTCTTATTAACCTCATTATAATATTCATATTCCTCTTGATGGCATCTCTATATATAGCCTCACAAGTCATATCCTCCTTCATCAATTAGTCTTCAGAGAATCATGGAGCTTGTATCCAAGCTGATCATCTTCCTCAGTTTGGTCTTTGTTTTGCACATACAACATGTAGCTTGTGTTAGACACATACTCCATTCCTCAACAAACGCCGAAAATCTAGTGTCTAACCTGCCAGGCCAACCTCATGAAGTGGACTTCCAACACTATGCTGGGTATGTTACAGTGAATGCAACAAATGGTAGAGCACTCTTCTTCTGGTTTTACGAGGCCTCCTCGCAACCCGAAAACAAGCCCTTAGTCCTCTGGCTTAACGGCGGTATGCCCCTAAATCTGTTTTTAGTTTAGGTTCTTGGTGAAAAGATGAACACTAGATTTAGAGTTAGTTAAGTTTTAATTTAATGGTTTGTTTATATGATATGGTTATATTGTGTAGGTCCAGGGTGCTCCTCAGTTGGATATGGAGCAACACAAGAAATTGGACCTTTCATTGTGGACACTAATGGCCAACAACTTAAATTTAATCCATATGCTTGGAATAGAGGTAAATTAAAAGCTTAAACTCTCCTTGATTTCCCCTTTTTTTCTCTCTAATGACTCATGAAGCATTAATAAGCATGTTTATTTTATGCTTTAGTTTCTTCTAATTCTAATAATCAAAGGTTGTGAATTGTGATGATGATACAGAGGCCAATATGTTGTTTGTGGAATCTCCAGTTGGAGTCGGATTTTCGTATTCAAATACAACCAAGGACTATGATCATGTTGACGACGACTTTGCAGGCAAATCCATGATTTTTTTCTGACATTTTTCTTTCTGAATCAATTTTACTGATAAGACTCGTTGTTAATTTGATTTTTTTTTTTTTCTGAATGTTGTCCAGCAAATGATGCTTATGCATTCCTGCATAACTGGTTCGTCGAGTTCCCATCGTATAGGAGACGGGCCTTTTACATTGCGGGCGAGAGCTATGCAGGAAAATATGTCCCGGTTTTAGCTGAACTCATCCAAGACAAGAACATAGATCCATATCTTTATATTGATCTCAAGGGTATTCTGGTATGTTGTTTGAGTCTAGCCTCTATAATCAGTCTTAAAATGGACATAGTTTCCTGATGAAATCGCGTAAAATGGTCAGTTGGGTAACCCTGAGACGTCGGATTCAGATGACTGGAGAGGCATGGCAGACTATGCCTGGAGCCATGCTGTGATTTCTGATGAGACCCACCGGATCATAGGAGAGACTTGTGACTTTGCCAGCAATGATCCATGGAGCAATGTCGGATGTAGCCACGCGGTGGATGAGATGCTAACTCAATACAATGAAATCGATATCTACAGCCTGTACACTTCTGTTTGCATTGGCAATAGTACCAAATCTGAAAACGGATCACAACGACAACAACAAGTCCTTTTCAAACTCTCCTCTACAACGGTGAGATTACTTTGTTTTCCTTCTATATGATGTTGAGACGTCGAAAAAATGATAGTATATGTATATGTACAGATGCCAAGGATCATGGGAGGCTATGACCCTTGCCTTGACAGCTCTACCGAGGCTTTCTACAACAGACCGAATGTTCAAAGGGCGATTCATGTTAGTGATGGTTACAAGCTCAGGAAGTGGAGCATGTGCAAGTAACTTGATTGTCCCTATGACCCTCTGAACATGTATTTGATCATATTCTATACACTGTTGAGCTTGATTGTATGTCGTTTGTCGCTGCAGCTACACGATGTTCAACAACTGGAACTACACAAAGCCGACAGTCCTTCCCATCTACCGGAAGTTGATTGCTGCAGGACTTAGAATATGGGTTTACAGGTAGCTAACTAGGTACATTTCTGGTGTGATACTATGATGATCTTAACATTTTTGTGAGTTGATTTCTCAGTGGAGATACGGATGGAAGAGTTCCGGTTCTGTCGACAAGATACAGCATAGACGCTCTCAGTCTCCCTATAACGAAAGCATGGAGCCCTTGGTACCATGAGGAACAGGTAATGCACATGAGATTGGCCTATATGTTTCATAGTTACTGTCTAACTAGTGACCTTAGGTACTTGTCTTTAACAGTTTTAGCGCGATTTTTGAAACATATTGGTTTTCATATGGTAATGTTTTAGGTGAGTGGATGGTATCAAGAGTACCAAGGGCTGACATTTGCGACGTTTAGAGGAGCTGGACACGCAGTGCCTGTCTTCAAACGCAGCGAGTCTCTAGCACTCTTTAACTCCTTCCTTCAAGGCGGGCCTCTGCCTTCTGCCCGATACACCACTTAAAACATCTAATATGGGCATGTCCGCGATATGGTTGAATGATGTAAGTTTTGGTAGCTCTCTTGAATGTTAGGGATATGAGATGCCTAAAATATGTGACATAGGTTGAGTTATGTAATGAGTTTTCTCAAGCTAAAGAAATGAAATAAATATGGTACTTGTTTCTTTTTACCTTGGACCTTGTTGTTTAGTTATACTATCTTTTTATCTTATTGTTGAAGTACTACACTTGTTAGCTTCAATCATCCTCCAAAAATTTCATAAGACTATACAATCTATTGCTATAGACAGAGTTGAACACCGGCCATTTCTCTCTTGTTAATGTCGATTCATCTTACTAACAACTCATCAGAGTACTACTTATCCGTAAGGAGGATCGCTTTAACACATACACGAAACATTGTTGTTTAAGTTTGCCAAGAAAGGAGTTTTAAGACTATTAATCCATGATTACACCTACAAGTACTAAGAACTCAACCAATTCAACTATATATACACCATCTTTCATATATTTCATCAACTTGGAAGTATATCTTCAAATGCAATTCCCAATTGAGAAAAATTAAACCAAGTACATAGCAAGCTACATAACTCAGCTAACCTTCTACCAATCAGTAAAGCTAACAAAACTTAAACCACATTGATGTCAACTGGTGTATCGAGCAGAAGGAAGCGGTTGTCCTTGAAGGAAAGAGGCAAAGAGCACAAGGGACTCGCTTGGCTTGAACACAGGTACCGTGTGGCCAGCTCCTCTAAATGTCGCGTATGTAAGCCCTTGGTACTCTTGATACCACCCACTCACCTGCCCAACCTTAGTAAGTTAAAAATAGGCATACTTGATCAAGGATGGTTCATATGAATTACCTGTCCCTCATGGTACCATGGGCTCCATGCTTTCGTTATAGGAAGACCGAGAGCCTTTATGCTGTATCTTGTTGATAGTACCGGAACTCTTCCATCCGTGTCTCCACTGTCAAATTAACATGGAGGTGATGGAGGGATTGAGGTCACCATATACACTATCATAGAGGATGGTTTAAGCCTTTAAGGCCTTATTCATAAAGAGAGGTGTACCTGTAAACCCACATTCGGAGTCCTGCAGCAATCAGCTTGTTGTATATAGGAAGAACTGATGGCATTGTATTTTTCCAGTTCTTAAATATTGTGTAGCTGCAGCCACCACAAGGGAATGATCAAGCAAATGCAAGCTCAAAATCAAAGGGTAATAGAGACATGAGGTTCGCGAATCTTGATTACTTGCACGCAGTCCAGTTCCTGAGGCGAACACCATCACTAACATGAAGAGCCTTTTGAACATCTGGCTTGTTGTAGAGAGCCTTTGCATACTCATCGAAGCAAGGGTCATAGCGCCCAATGATTCTAGGCATCTATTAGAACAAGGATCAACCAACTGTTCATGAATTCGACACTTTCATCTGGCTATATGATGATGGAATAATGCAAGAAAAAGGCTCACCATTTTCGAGGAGCGCTTGAAAACAGATTGAGTGAGTGATCCATGGTGAGGTTTTGTATAATTGCCAATGCAAATTGGAGTATACAAGCTGTTGATGTCAATTTCGTCGTACTGTTTCAGCATCTCAACCAAAGCATTGCCACATTCAGCATTGCTGTATGGATCAGCGCTGTCGAAATCACAAGTCTTACTGATGATCTGATGAGTCTCATCAGAGATCACCGCGTGGCTCCAGGCATAGTCTACCATGCCTCTCAAGTCATGTGGATCCGACGTCTCAGGGTTACCCAACTGACAGTATGATATATCATATGAAAATTAGCAGTTTCTGAAGTTGAGAGTGTTCCAAGCTAGCATATAAGCTGAAAACAGTAACATACCAAAATACCCTTGAGATTGATATAAAGAGATGAATCTTTGTTCTTGTCAAGGATGAGTTCAGCTAACTCCGGTACATATTTTCCTGCGTAGCTCTCCCCAGCGATGTAGAAGGCTCGCCTTCTATATGACGGAAACTTGAGAAACCAGTTTTGCAGAAAGGCATGAGCATCATGTGCTGGAAATCATCAAGAAAAATTGAACTACTTAGGCGAATATCATCATGAATTCAGTGCCTTTTTGCACAATGAGAAAGACTACCAAACCTACCAATTTACCTGCCAAGGGATCTCCAAGAACATCATAGTCACTGCTAGTATTGGAGTACGAAAAACCAACTCCAACCGGAGATTCCACAAACAACATATTGGCTTCTGCATCATCATCATCATCATCATCATTGTTAAAAGCATTTCAACACAAAACAGTCATATATATATGCTTGACTAAGCTGATCAACCTCTATTCCATGAATATGAATTGAACTTAAGCTTGCCATTCGTGTCCAGAATGAAAGGACCGATCTCTTGCGTGGCTCCATACCCAACTGAGGAGCAGCCTGGACCTATAAAACGCGACATTGTCTAGGATAAAATTAAACAACCTACAAGTTATGGTTCAAAAGTTTGGCATCAAGGTGATCAAGCCACTTATGTTAGTAAGACAACGGATTGTGTAAAGAGGCATACATACCGCCATTGAGCCAGAGGACCAAGGGCTTGTGTTGCGGGTGAGAGGAGGCCTCGTAAAACCAGTAAAAGAGCGCCCTTCCATTCGTCTCATTCGCGGTAACATACCCAGCATAGTGTTGGAAGTTCACTTGTGGTTGGCCTGACAGCTTATACACCAGCTGATCCTCATTTGTTTCGGTTCTAGGACCGCCTATTCGGTGGTGTCTAACACTAACTGCAGGTTGTAGCTGCTGCACAAGAACCGGCAAGACCATAACCAACCTGAGTAAGACAGTCACCTTAGATATGAAAAACTCCATCATTTACTGCAAACTTAATTTCTTCCTTTTTGGAATGAATTGAAGACATTCACTCAAGAGTTGATGAATTAGAGTAAGGGTGCCAAGGCTATATATAGACTCCAGGTAGGTAGGTAGAGTTGTTACATATATCATGTAATGTAACTTACCTGAGTGGAGTAGCTCCATCTCAGCGATTTAGTTTGAAAAGGCTTATAAGTTCAGGGCTCCTTCTTTTACTAAACAAGTCGAATATATATGAGTTATAAGCGCAATTCAAATTAAGACTCGAATAGTTTGAATTTCGTGAAATTTATATTAAAAAAAATATTCCCTCAAGTTACTATATATCATGAGAAGTAAAATTGTCCTATGTTTGAAAAAAGTTCGGTTCGAACTCATTCCTTTACCAAACGACCAAAGTATGAACACATTTTTAACCTCAAATCCAAATTTAGACTCAATCGGTACAAACGAGTACATGTTGAAGATGATAAATGTGATGAATATAGTAGGTGGGCTAAGAAGGGTGAATGTGGTCAAACGGGTGGGTCAATGTCGGCTACTAATTAATTAATGGGATCATTGAGAGGGATGGAATGCGACGAGGGTACGTTGATTCCGGTCAGACCAGGTTATATGAGCTTTTATGGCTTAACAGTCACAGTTCACCTGCAACCCTAACTGCCTAAGTGGACGTGGTTTATTTCCTAACCACAGGCTATATCTAAATGGGGAGGCTATATACACCGAGCTTATGTGTTATACGTACGTGTAGATTTAAGATTCATTTTAACCATATAGTGACACTTGTCCATTAATAAACGCGTTTGGCATAAAAAAAGTAATGAATTAATTTTTGATCTATTTATCATGTGAACAGATCTATACAAGTTTATAAATTTTTGAAAAAAATATATACACATATGTTCTTTGTTCATGTTTTTTTTTTAAGTTTATGAATTTGAAAATATCATGAATCCATTTGTGTTATTTTTCAAAAATCGAATGAATTTATGATCCGTTTTTATTATTTTTCAAAAAAATTAATATTGATTGTTGAATACATGTCAACCCTCGATGGTTGATTCAATCGGATCCTAAATTTACAAGTATGAGTACGTACTAGCCATCGGCCTTCTATTGCTCAAGCAGATCAGCCCATCATCAAGGATCAGCCCACTACGTGAGCCCCTTTGATTTGTGCCATACAGCTGTACTGTAGCTACTCACAAAATGACAAATTGTTTCCCCCTCTCCAAGGAAGCCTGTGTGTATATATTCTACCTTGTAATCCCAACAGAAGATCAATGAAAATCAAAAAATGAATTTTTGAATCATTGTTGAATTATAGAATGGTATCAGAGCAGATATAAGACAAACGTCGTTCTTGCTCCTCCAATGGCGGAAAACGCCGATCTCCTCACTGCACTAACACAACACCTACAGAATACTATTCTATCCTCAAACACAACCCCTCCTATCTCTTCTCTTCCAAATTTCTCAACCCTAAACACAATCAAGCTCTCCACCACCAATTTTCCCCTTTGGCGGCGTCAAATTACTCCGTATCTACGCTCTCAACAGCTTCTTGGCTATGTCGATGGTTCGATTCCACCTCCGTCTGTTGCTGATTCTCAGGCCATCGACAAGTGGACAGCAAAGGATCAACTTGTTCTTGCTATCCTCTCTTCCTCCTTGACAGAGTCTGTTATGTCTCACATTCTCGACTGCGAGACCTCTAAGGATGTATGGGATCGTCTTCACTCCTTGTATGCGGCCAGATCCAACGCTCAAATAGTCCAAATACGCCTCCAGTTGGCAAGCCTCAAGAAAGGTGACGAGACTGTCACTGATTATTTCAACCGGGCTCAAACGCTTGTTCATCAAATTCAAGCCGCAGGTCAGCCCCTTACAAACGCTGAATTTATCACTTATCTTTTAGCCGGGCTTGGAACCGATTACGAGTCTATGGTCACAACCCTCTCTACTCAACCCATCACCCCTGAACCTCCCCAAGTTCTCTCTTTTCTCTTGATGCAAGAGGCTCGTATTGCTCGCCAAACAACTCCCCTTCTACCAATACCACCGTCCCTAAACACAACCACCACAAACACAGATCCCAACCCAGAACTCAACTTTACTGCTAATCGTGGCCGAGGGTTCTCTCGTGGAGGTCGCAGTGACACTGGAAGGGGCCGGGGACGGGATGATCGGGGAGGACGCTCCGGTCGAGGGCGAGGTTCTTACCAGAACTTCAATGGCGCCCCGGACACTAGACCGATTTGTCAGATTTGTGATAAGCGGGGGCACTCTGCTCTGAGGTGTTGGAGCAGATTTGATCAAGCAATCCAGGCGCCACCTCCCCGCAATTTTCAGGCGAACTACACCACCTCTCCTTGGTACCCAGACACCGCCGCCACTCATCACTATACTCCAGACGTCTCTAATCTTCGATTTGATCGTTTACCATATGAAGGAACGGATTCGATTTCTCTTGGCGATGGCTCCACGGTTCCAATCCACAGTCACGGTTCTTCTATTCTTCCCTCCTCCTCTCGTCCTCTTCTTTTGAATCAATTAATTTACTCTCCTTCTCTACATCGTAATCTTCTTTCTGTCAATCGCTTATGCCTGGATAACAATGTCTATTTCACATTTCATGGTGATTGTTTTTATGTGAAGGATTCCGCGACCCATCGACTTCTGCTCAGGGGTCCCGTTGAGAATGGTTTATATGTCTGGCATGGTTCGTCGTCTTCAGCACCTTCTTCACCGTCCGCAGCTTTCACCTCCACCGCCTCTGTCTTACCTTCTTCTTCCTCTCTCTGGCACAACCGTCTAGGTCACTGTGCAAAAGACGTTGTCCGTTTTGTTTTGACCCGGTTTTCCTTACCCGGATCCACAAATAATTTAGGTCAATCTTGTGTTTCTTGTTCTTGGGCTAAAGCCCACTGTCTTCCCCACAAAGCGAGCCCAACTCGCTCAACCCATGTATTGCAGTTGCTGTTTATGGATGTTTGGGGCCCAGCCCATCATCCTTCAATCAATGGAAACAAATACTTTTTGTCTATTGTAGATGATTTTTCAAAATTCATTTGGATTTTTCCTTTTGAATCTAAAACACAAGTTACACCTATTGTGACTCATTTCATTAAGTTGGTCACCAATTTCTTTAGCCAAAATATAATCTCTATTCAAACGGACAACGGAACCGAGTTTAAACCTCTCACCCCTTTATTCCGAACCCTTGGCATTAACCATCGCCTATCGTGCCCCTATTCCCATCAACAAAACGGGAGCGTTGAATCTCGCCATCGTCGGATCGTTGACATGGGATTGACCCTACTTAAACATGCCTCTCTACCTATATCATTTTGGTGCTATGCTTTTCAAGCCGCTGTCTATGTCCAAAATCGGCTTCCCACACCCATCCTTAACCTTGAATCTCCATACTCCGTCCTCTCCCAAAACCCACCGGATTATAAATTCCTCAAAACCTTTGGATGCCTTTGCTTCCCGAACTTACGACCCTATAATAAACATAAACTTTCCTTTAGATCTACTCCTACTGTTTTTCTCGGATATAGCCCACACCATAAGGGTTATCTATGTTTTGATTGGGCCTCCCACAAACTTTATACCTCACGTGATGTCATGTTTCATGAAGACCTTTTCCCTTTCAGCCCACAAATGCCCAATCCATCTCCTGGACCCAATTTTGTCTCGGCCCAATCCCCACAACCCATCTCCCTTTATTTTCCCATGCTCAATCCGAATATCATCCCTCTGGCCCTCCCTCCCCATCTTCAGAGCCGTCGCCGACGTCCCCACCTTCAGAGCCGCCTTCTTCGCCCATTGTCCAGTCGCCACAGCCTCCACCCGTACATCCCATGGCCACCAGGTCTAAGACAAACTCCCTTCGTCCTCTTGTCAGGACTGATGGCACAATCCCATGGCCTTCTTGCTCAAGCACCATTGTTATACCCGAAGAACCCACATGTTTTACAGAGGCATCTAAACATGTCGAATGGCGGAAAGCGATGGCAATTGAGTTTCAAGCTCTCTTAGATACCAATACTTGGACTTTGGTTCCCTCCTCCCCAAATCTCAATGTTCTAGGGGTCAAGTGGGTATTTAAAACCAAGAGGCGATTTGATGGATCCATCGAACGTCGGAAAGCAAGGTTAGTTGCCAAGGGTTTTCACCAAATGCCAGGGGTCGATTTCACAGAGACCTTCTCCCCTGTTGCCAAGCCATCAACAATCCGTCTTCTTCTCTCCCTTGCTGCTATGTACCGCTGGACGACACACCAATTAGATATCCAGAATGACTTCTTACATGGATCCCTGACAGAAGACGTGTACATCGCTCAACCTCCAGGTTTCACAAATTCTTCCTTTCCCTCTCATGTTTGCAAGCTAAATCACTCTTTATATGGACTCAAACAGGCCCCTCGTGCCTGGTTTGCTAGGCTCAGTGACACCCTTGTGTCTATGGGCTTCTCTGCTTCTCCAGTAGACTCATCTCTTTTCTCCTATCGCCAAGGAAATCAATGCGTCTTCATTTTGGTATACGTTGATGATATACTGATTATTGCGTCTAACCCTGCCCTATCTGCTAATTTGATTGCTGCTCTGTCTAAGGTGTTTCCTGTAAAAGACTTAGGTCCTGCAAAGTTCTTTCTGGGGATTGAAATCAATCGAGATTCGTCGGGTTTTTATCTCTCTCAATCAAGGCATATTGATGACATTCTCAAGTCAACGGGGATGCGCCAGTCGAAGCCTATTTCAACGCCAATGGCGACAAGTTTCGATCCAATGCAAGAGTCGGCCCCTGCTCCCGATCCCCATATTTTTCGCAGTGTGGTTGGTAGTCTCCACTACCTCAACTTCACAAGGCCAGACATAGCTTTTGCTGTCAACAAGGTTTCTCAATTCATGCATAATCCTCGACTGATTCATTGGCAAGCTGTAAAACGGATCTTGCGGTACTTAAATCACACCAGAGACTTACAATTCCATTTGTCCTCGACTCCCTGCAATCAGCTTTCCGCCTTCTCAGATGCAGATTGGGGAAGTGATCGAGCTGACCGTCGATCCATAAGCGCCTACTGTGTGTCTATCATGGCTCGAATCTAATCTCTTGGATTTCCAAGAAACAACACACAGTGGCTCGTTCATCTACTGAAGCGGAATACAGGGCTCTTGCCCTCGCTACCTGTGAAATCTTGTGGATTCAGTCTGTACTGGCTTCAATTCAGATCCCTCTGACCAAGGCTCCTACCTTGTGGTGTGATAACATTGGCGCAACCTACTTGGCGGTTAATCCGGTGCTACACCATCGCATCAAACACCTTTCGATGGACTATCATTTTGTCCGTGAGCGTGTAGCCAACAAATCCCTTTGTGTTGCTTTCATTTCATCCAAGGACCAGCTCGCTGATCTACTCACCAAACCGCTTGCTTCAGCTCCATTTCAACTCATCCGCTCTCACCTCTGTCTTACATCGTTGAGAGCGCCGGGGAGTACTAGCCATCGGCCTTCTATTGCTCAAGCAGATCAGCCCATCATCAAGGATCAGCCCACTACGTGAGCCCCTTTGATTTGTGCCATACAGCTGTATTGTAGCTACTCACAAAATGACAAATTGTTTCCCCCTCTCCAAGGAAGCCTGTGTGTATATATTCTACCTTGTAATCCCAACAGAAGATCAATGAAAATCAAAGAATGAATTTTTGAATCATTGTTGAATTATAGAAGTACGTTTAACACCTAGTCACCTATACTCGGTAGTCGGTGCGTATAGCAACAACCTATATACTATAAAACGTCAAAAAATAGCATTATATATAAGCGGTGATTTTTGTATGTAATCATAATCGTAATCATATAGGCCATAGCTATGGCCTGTGTGATAGATAAATTACTATAGCTCACTGATCCTCCACTAATTATGATAGATAAATTATTTATTTATTTATTTAAATGTTTTTCAGGATTTTTTTTTCCATTTCAATTCAAAACAACTAGTATGATTCCCGCATTATGTCTCGGTTTTTTATATATAAATAAATTTTTAGTAATACATTAAATGAATATTATAAAATAATTGTAAAAGTTCAGATAATTAAATGTTTTGAATTAAACCCATTGGTTGAGAAAACAATTGAAGTAATATATATATATATATATATTACTAATATTAATTTTATATTTCCTTATTATTAATTTTATATTTTGAATTAATCCCATTGTTTTTTTTAAAACTACCAAAATTATAATTTAGGCTAAGATCATAAATTAATTTAATCTATATCTAACTATTATAAGAGGGATTAATTGAATCTATCTATCTATATCTAATCTAACTATTATAAGAGAAACATTTTTGATGACGTGTCACTCTCTCCTTAAAAGTAGGTTATTCAATCAATTTTTTTTAAAAAATCAATTAATCCATTATCTTAAACTAAATTATAATTTTGGTAGTTTTTTAAAAAACAATAAGATTAATTCAAAATATAAAATTAATAATAAGAAAATATAAAAATAATATTAGTAATATACATATATATCTATATCTAACTATCATTTTTTTTTTCCGATATATCTAACTATTATAAGAGAAAATTTTTTATCTTATTCCTAACACAATAATTTTTCCTAAAAAAAAAGGTTAGGTCTTGGTGAGTGTGCGCACGCCTCGCCTTCGCCACCTATTCTCCCGAAGTCCCGAGTCCTCTCGCACTCGCTGTCTCGCTGAGTCGCCTCTGTCCGTCCACCACTCCAGGCTCCAGCCCAGATCCGTGCCCCGCCGGCGAGGTGCCCATCGCCTCCCCTCCGGTACGTTCGTCCTCGTCTCTCCTTCTCGCTCGATTCTCTTTATCGATTTCCCTTTATCATGTTCGTCCTCTAACAACTCCTCTCTCACTTTCGTCTTTCCTTCTCGCTTTCTCATGACAGTCGGCTTCCGTTCACCGTTCATTCAGCACTTTAGGCTTCAGCAAGTTCAGCCCTAATAGATTCAGGACATCAGGTAATCTCCCAATTCAGCCCTAATCGATGCAGCCCTAGAGTACACAACCCTTTATTATGTTATGTTCCAGATTCTAGAATATGGTTCAATTTCAATAAGATGACATTAGATAAATTGATGAGGGAGTATTGATTGATTCCATGAATTGGAAATCAAATTGGTTGATTGACTTGATGAAATCTATCCTTTTTAGGGTTTTGTTTTCCTTCCAATCAGTAGTTTATCTTTCAGGGTGTTGTTTCATTGGCTGCGGCTTGATTTGTGCTTTGTTCAAGAGAAAACTTTGTTGTGTATAGTATTTGCTCTCTGTGTTTTCTTTGAATTTGGTTTGTGAAGATTTTTTTGGCCTAGTGCTGTTGGATAATTGTGGAATAATTTTCTGCTTCCGTTGTGTTGGTGGCTGCTATGTTGCAGATTCTTGCTAGCAATTTGATCTCATAAATATAAGCAAACTATGGCGGCTTTGAAGGAAATCCTCCCTGCTGTAAAATCCTCCACCTCTACTTTCTATGATCACTCTGGGGATGCTTGGTTTAAAAATCGATACAGCTCATCTGAGGCTGAAGAGGCATCAGTGGTAAAGGTATCAAGTAACATTCCCCAGTACTTACACAGGGCTGGAAACAAAAGTTTCATGCCTCGTAAGCCTGAGGATTTTGGTGATGGTGGAGCGTATCCAGAGATTCATATTGCTCAGTACCCTCTGGGGATGGGTAGGAAAGATGCAAAACCAGGTTTGAAGATATTGCCTGTAACGGTCGATAGTCATGGCAACGTGGCATTTGATGCGATTGTTAAGCAAAATGAGAACGCTTCCAAGATTGTTTATTCACAACATAGGGATCTTGTGCCAAAAATCCTAAGGGCCGAGGAAGAGGAAGATGAGGAGATGGAGGAGGAACAAAAGGAGATTGATGAGACAACTCTGTCAACAAAAGCTGCTCTTGAAAAGATTGTTAATGTAAGATTGAGTGCTGCACAGCCCAAGAATGTCCCAAAACAGTCATCAGAGTCACAGTTCATCAAGTATAAACCGTCACAGCAAGCAGCTGCATTCAATTCTGGTGCAAAAGAAAGGGTTATTAGGATGGTGGAGATGCCTGTAGATCCTCTTGAGCCTCCAAAGTTCAAGCACAAGCGGGTTCCCAGGGCTTCCGGTTCACCTCCTGTGCCGATTATGCATTCTCCTCCACGTCCTGTGACAGTCAAGGACCAGCAGGATTGGAAGATTCCACCATGCATTTCAAACTGGAAAAACCCAAAGGGTTACACGATTCCCCTAGACAAGCGTCTTGCTGCCGATGGAAGGGGGCTTCAAGATGTGCAGATCAATGACAATTTTGCAAAGCTTTCTGAAGCGTTGTACGTTGCGGAGCAGAAGGCTAGGGAAGCTGTTGCAATGAGAACAAAGGTTCAGAAGGAAATGGCGATGAAAGAGAAGGAAAGGAGAGAGCAGGATCTGCGTGCATTGGCGGAGAAAGCAAGAGCTGAGAGGATAGGTGGAAATGCACCAGCAAGTGTGCCTGTTCCATCTGGTAAGGTTTCTGCTGATGCTGATATGAGGGGAGAGTATGACCATGGAAGAGAAAGAGAGAGGGAAGCTCCGAGGGAGTCAAAGGAGGAGAGAGAAGAAAGGCTGCAGCGTGAAAAAATTCGTGAAGAACGACGGAGGGAAAGGGAGAGGGAAAGAAGATTGGAAGCTAAGGATGCTGCAATGGGCAAGAAGAGCAAGATCACTAGGGATCGGGACCGTGATATCAGTGAGAAAGTCGCGCTTGGGATGGCTTCCACTGGAGCTTCAAGAGGGGAGGTTATGTATGATCAGAGGCTGTTCAACCAAGAGAAAGGAATGGACTCTGGGTTTGCAACTGATGATCAATACAATGTGTACGACAAGGGCTTGTTCCAAGCTCAGTCGACAATGTCGACGTTGTATAGACCGAAGAAGGATGTGGATTCAGAAATGTATGGTGGTGCTGATGAACAGCTGGAGAAAATTAGGAAGACAGATCGCTTCAAGCCTGACAAAGCATTTGCAGGCACTTCAGAGAAGACGGGCTCGAGAGACAGGCCCGTGGAGTTTGAGAAGGATGCTGAAGAGGCTGATCCTTTTGGTTTGGACCAGTTCTTGACAGAGGTAAAGAAGGGGAAGAAGGCCACGGACAAGATTGGTGGTGGAGGCACCATGAGAGCAAGCGGCGGCTCTTCGACACGAGATGGCTACGATGGAGGTTCTGGAAGAAGCCGGATCCAGTTCGACCGAGGCCATTGAGTCACCCCACCTGGTTCGCCTTTGGATGGAGGTGCCCCATATCTCTCACCTATTTACACCTGTATTTCATGTTTATGCACTTGCAGTTTCCAAATGTGCCCGAAATCTTCATCCTTTGTCTTAGATATGGGGAAACTGGTTGTTCTGTGCACCTCTCATGATTACTAGTGTTTCTTGCTTTGTATTGAATTATTAGACGTTTGTATTGCTTTGCCTGTTTTTTGATGTACTTGGTTTATATACAAGTTCTTTACTGCTTGCCCTCATATCTTCCATCTCCTCTGCTTCCCAAATAGAAAACCTAAGATTTCTCATGACGGGTGGTTACAAAAGGGTTCGATTTATGAAACCTGCAAGCATTTAAGGCCTTCGATCTAAGGTTTGATTTAGGGTATGGTTATAGTATTATCCTGGTGGTTGAAACGGTTCTTCACTGGTTCTCCGGCCTTTTCATTTTTGGTGCTGATTTGTGTAATTAATCATTTTTGGTGCTGACCAAATAGCTGATAGTTTGTGCTTTTAATTTGCCGATGCAAATGGTTTTCTTGGGAGCTGATTTTGCAGGGATTTCTAGCGGGAATAATAATTAGTAGGAAAAATTCGGGATTTAGGTGACTTTGCCATCAGTTTTGTGAGCTGTTTTACTGGCTTTTAATCAACGGTTGGGCAACGAGGATCGTCTAGTCCGCTACTGTAGTCCATACCGTAGTCCAAATTATCTCATTGGCTAAATTGAAATTTCTAATGATTTTCTTATTCAAGTGTTTGTACCTTATAATTTATTTTAATTCTTATCGGCCAATGAAATTTAAGGGACCATAAAAATGGACTACGTTGTTGGACTAGACGATTTTCACCGACTGTTGGATGTCTCGGTGTTGATTTGATTTGTTGGACAAGGTTTGTGTAAGCGTTCCTTTTTAATTTCTTTGGATTGCTTGGATACAGGGGTGGGGTGGAGGCAGTGTGTATCTTCGGCTTTCGATTTTCATTTTTAGAAATTTCGGTTTTAGGTTCGGTCCGGTTGGTCAGGTTCGGATCGGTTTTGAGCCTATGACCAGCCCTACTTCCTAGAACTCATTCTTGGACGGCAAGCACAGAACAATGGCTTGCAACAAGACACCACCGTGGGCATTGGTATATTCGGGTTTTCTTCACCGAGCTTTCATAAGTATGGTATGTTTTCGTATGTATAGTTGTTTTCTTGTAGACTAACGACGTTACTCTCACCTAGATGAGAGTTTGTGTAGTCAGAAATGTCCGCATGTGATCTTTTGCCTTTTATTATTATTGGAAGGTGTACATATAATTTGGTAAAGTGGTCAAATGGTGTAACTTAGGGGTAGAAAACTATCTGATCATGATGGCACAAGTGATTAAAAAAAAAACTATCAAAGATGCTAAATTGCTACAAGACATTAATTCCTTTGAGGTGCACATCATTTTGTTGGAGATGGGTCCTGTAAATTCGGTTGTTGGGGACAACAGAGGGAGGTATGGCTGTGTACCCACAAGGAATGGTTGGGCGTAGTTTGGGTTGATTGAGATCCTCTATTCCGCTTATATAGTCTATTTATATTAGTTGGCGGAAGTATGCCTGAAAAGGTGAATATATAGATGTGGTGATAAACACCAAGATTACAAAAGGATGAGACCAAATGAAAAGTCTCATGTAAGAAAGGGATCCATATACCCAAAATGGCCCCCTATACCCTCTAAAAAGAACTCCAAAAGAACCCTCTAATGACTCTAACTCCATTTCCCTAACGGCTCTAACTGTCCAAATAGCTATCTACCTCCCTACCAACTGCTTTCTCCACGAAATATCCATGAGTGATTTGCACTTCCACTTCACGGATATCCGGGACTTACATCTATCTATAATAATGTTAGCATATACATTCGGATCAAACTTTTCATTACAAAAGATTAGCTTGTTTCTAGCCATCCAAGTATAATAAACAACGGTAGTATGCGACGACAACAACAATCCAGTGTTTCCCGCAATCAAGTGGGGTCGGGAGGTCAGAATGTACACTCTTTCTCCGAACTAGTTGAGAGAGTGTTTCCAAAATACCCAAGAGAACAAGAAAAGAATGCAGTGGGTCAAACAAAGGTAAAGTAGGGAGTGCAATAAAGCAAATATATAGGATCCTCTAAAATTAGAGGCAAAGACATAAGCAAGAAACACATAACTCTAAACATCAGTCGCTCGAATACTCCTCCAGTTGTCTCTATTCATAGTCATTTCTTTCGTGAGGGCTAGAAGAGTCAGATCTTGACGAATGACCTCCATCAAACTTTTCTTTTGTTTACCCCTCCTCTGTTGAGTAGCTCCTAGCTCCAAACTCTCACATCTACGAACCGACGCCAAAGGGAGTCTCTTCTGAACATATCCAAACCAATGCAACCTTGTCTCCCACCTCTTGTTCACAATACTAATAACTCCAACCTTGTTCCTAAGACTCTTATTTCTAATTCTGTCCAGTCTCGTGTGCCCACACATCCAATGCAACATCTTCATTTTAGTCACCGACATCTTTTATTCTTGTGCTTTCATAATAGACCAACACTCCGAGCCAAACAATAATACGGGTCGCACGACCAACTTGTATAATGTTCCTTTCGGTTGGTGGAAGTATAAAATTTAATACTAACCAATCAAAGTGAAAACAGATAAAAGAATCTCACCAAGTTGAAATTTATTTTACCTACATTTTCGTTTTTTCTCAGTCATAATTTATTTTAGTAGTTGGAAAAAAGTTTGTTGATGAGAGATTGAGAGATTGAGAGGAATTAATATTCCTGTTGGAGAGTCAAAGCGGGAATATATCTTAATAGTTAATACTATGCATTATCATGTTATACATAGTCATTACAGGTCAATCATGTGACTACAAAGTCGCAAAATGGACGATGGTGGATTCGTAGGGCTCGAATTAATGAAAACGACATCCACTGTAACTCCTTTGTTTGAAATATGACATGGATTCCCAATTTCTATGGGCTTCACCTTAATGCATATGTTTCATTTCATATAACTATACACACACAATCATACAAATTGGTGACTAGTACAAAAATAACAACAGGTTAAGAATTGGATAGAGATCCAGAGATAAGGTAAAGACAATAAAAAGTATTAAATTAGATCCTAAATTGTTGCTAGGAACTAACACTAACATGCATGTATAGTCTTCTTCGTCGGACCCTTAGTGTCCACATGGTAGACCTAATCAACTTAAGGTAACCCCAATGCATCATCGCCTCAAAGCGCTCTAGCAACTGCAGTGAATGTCTATAGAGATCGTGATTCGTACCTGAAGTGGACATTTGGCAGTTCCATTGGGATTGTTTATGTTTCAGCGCTCTCTTTATGTGCTGAATCAGCCTGCAGCAACAATGAGAATAAGCAAAGAAAACAGCACAAGGGAACCGAGAAAAAGAAAGATTTTTCCAGCTTGTTACATTTGAAGTCATCTTGATTCTTGATAATAAAGGGGGGGAAAAGTGTGAAAATACTAATGAGTTATTCCTGATGAGTGATGACAATGGTTTCATAAGCATACAACTTAATCCAACATAAGTCATCTTCATGAACTTTGAAGATGCAATGGAGTTCAGTTGATTTTCTTAATGCTTGGCAGTTTCAGAATGAAACATTAAACTAAATGCTGAACTAAATTAAACATTAAACTAAATTTATTAAAAAAAAACTAAAAAATCTAAATGCTGAACTGCAGCATTTTGCACTTTCCAAGCATCATTGTGAATTCAGAGAGGTATAATTTGCCTAGGGTAGGTCTACATAAATCCAAGCAAACAAAGTATATTTGTCGATAGGCCGTAAGGCATAAGAGATGCAGGTGATAGTGAAACCATTTGTATCCCTTTTTCTTAAGAAATTTGCGCTTTGGTCAGATTTGCAGAGCAAGATATACCTTATCCTGTAGAATCTTTTGGCTCTCGGTGACATACTGATTTGGATGATTAATTCCAGTATCACAAGATTGACCATGGATCATTTCAAATACCAAGGTGCATGCCAGCTGCATGTTTAGTACCATTGATTAACAATGACAATAAGTGTTATCATTGTAAGGAGCTGTACTGTAGGGCAAGGAAATGGTGTGTAGCAACATTTACAATTTCCTTACCTGATAATGTCTGTTTTTAACTTTATCCAACACTTCCTCCATTGCACGACTGTTTATCCCCATATTGCCAAGAGCAGCTCGGAGATTATCCTCACTGTCATGCATAAGAATACACTTGAGGAACTATTATACAAGCAAGACGTCAAGAGATTCAGATGCAGCAACAAACTACTGTTGAGCTTTAGCAAGTGTTAAAAATGTTCTCATGTAGTCTAGTACTCGAGTCTATTAGTAAAAGTACCATAATTGATAATATGAGGTTCTACATGTGGCAGGAATCTACACCAAACCAATTTTATCTGCTCAGATGCATCTAAATGTGTGTGAAACAACAATAAGCAACTGTTCATAGCTTCTCATATATTAGACCTCATATGAAAATCTTCAAGATTCAATCATGTTGTGCAACTTTAAGGAGTAGGTTGAACTGAGTTTACCTGAAATGTCGATATGGACAGCCATGATGATCACCAACGCCAGGTGTTGAGGAGATGACTTTCTGACAAGAATAAGGCGAATATTCCTGCAATATCAAGTAGTAATAGGTTAAAAAAAAAATTGTGTGCTAACCGAAAGATTATCTTACCTGAAACCACCCTATCAAGATAAGGCAATCAGATCAAACATTAAGTTTTAAAAAATTTCAAGCTGCTTATACTCCTTATAGGGACTGAAATAGGTTACATATAAGTTACATAATGATTATAATTCATATCTTAACATAACAAACCAAAATCTAGTGAAGTCGAAGTCTAACCGTTCTTCTCCCTTCTTTTCCATAATAGTGTCTGACGCTGTAGGAGTATTCTTTATCAAATCTTTCAGGGCCAACCTGCAACCAAAAAACTCAAATTGGGAAACTAAAGAAAAATCCTAAACAGATTTTAATAATATGTAGAATGGAAGACTTTCCAACTAGATTATGTGATAGCACATGTATAATTGAAGCTGATAATTCAAGACCAAGCTAGAAGACTCAGAAGGATCCAGGGTGGGCAAATGGTTAGGCTGTGAGGGTATTTTGCTAAAGCCACACTAGGTTACCTGGGAGATATATCACACCAAAAGAGTGGTCTCACCCTAAGCAGAGCATCCAGTTATTTCAACTTACTTGCACTTTGCAAGATTTGTTGCCTAGGCCAGAGTGTTATTCTATCCAGGTGAATTTAGTGGAAGGTTTTCTCTGAAGGATTCCTAGTGTTTGCTTAGGTTTTTCCTTGGTGTGTGTTTTTTTAGTTTGTGTGAGAATCTACGTCGTCTATGGTTGCAATTTGAAAGAATGCATTAGGTGAACAAAACAACTATGATCCACTGCCAGAGATCAACTACCTAGACATCATTACCATATTGGCATCAATATTGTCAAGTAGCAAATAGTTAGTTACCAAGATATGATTCTTAGTTATTAAACGGTAAAATGAATAAAAATAGCAATTTGAAGGGTTGTTCCAAAAGGGCCCGGCAAATTCCTTATTTTTATTATAGGCTTGGGTTCTTTGTCAAAGATTTTAGACCTTTGAATGGACCCATTCGAAAGCAATTGGCTGATGACAAAATGAGAAGGAAAAAATTAGCATTCCTTCAATGTACGAACAGTGTCATGGTTTTGGCTAAATAATTGTTGAAGCCTTGCTTTTGAGTAACTGGGAAAAAATGGATTCATACAATCTAATCCATTATCATTCATCTTCACACACACCTCTAACTTTGTTTTATCTTTGCAACCAGTCATCAAATGATGCTCGTCTAGCAGTTATAAGACTTCAAAAATGTACTTCTTTACCTCTGACATATAAATATAACAACCCAAAAGGGGAAAAATCATTAAATTTCAAGTTTCCTGGAGATCATAGTAGCTGGTCCTTTAACCGTGTTATAGGATAACCATATTTTGCAGTCACCTTCAAAGTTAATGGTTTATTAAGTCTTACAAAACTAACAGCTTGAAAGTAGCATACATGATTACACGGCATCAGGAGGACTTGTAATATACTTTGAAATATACCTTTTTAGAGAACTCAGCTTTCCAAAACATGAGGGCATCCTCCAACTTGAGTCCCACACCCTACACAAGGTAACCATCACAATTTTGATTCTTGATTGCATCTCATTCAGAAAGCCAAAATATTCAAGTAGCTGTCCTCACCTTGAGGAAAAGACCTAACTGCATCCTGCCTCCATGCTTTAAATGATGGTCTTCTCTTAGCTAAAGGGAGCACATGCAAAAATATGAAAGAAAAAGGAAGAAAATAGGATTGATAAGTAAATGAAAATAAAATGGAGAAAAATGATACACACGTAAAGTTGGAAAATGCTAAACCAAATGTGTTGGAGTAAACAAAAAAGAACATCTAACCTTGTCATAAAGGTGGCGCATGCACAAAGGAAATGAATTATGAGCAACCCGATCAATGTCTTTGAGTGACATCTCAGTGTGTTCACTTGGCTGGCAAATAGAGTAAATAAAAGTTACAAAAACTCCTTTTGTATAAGTATAGTAATTTAACAGTTAATCTGGGATTACCTGTGAATAGTCAGGGCCAAGGTAACTTGTACTGAGGCTTTCTACAATCTATAAAACGACCAAGATAAACTTTTAAAGAAAAAGCACCAGACGAGAGACTCCTTATAGAATTTTTGAAATTGTCATAAATTACTTACAGGAGTCAGCCTATCCTTCTCCTGTTCTCTAATCGTAGATGTCCATTTTCTGCACAAAAAATATCACCATCTATACCCAAAAGTTTCACAAGATTGCAAAAAATAAAAGAAAAAAATGTGGGAAAAATGGCCATCACATAAGCAGAAACTCTGTTAGAACTGATATGGCAGAAAATAACACAAATCGGTCAGCAAACCCTAGAAACATTTATATACAGATTATCTGCCATCTCTTCTAACATGACAGATACACTCAAAATCCCCACATCAGTCAACATATATTTTTTGGCGCTCAAAGCATACCTGTTTGTGAGGATGAGTGCCTTTGAAAGGAGACTGCGAAATTGTGTAACAACAATAGAAACCACCTATGAGAAAATGGCACAAAATGAGCTACATTTGCAGATTATAGAGTTACAGAAAAGTTAGCCCGCAAAACCACCTGTACCTGATTCATGGCAACATAAGCATGCCCTTTGCTTATGTACACTTTGCGACCAGCAACAAGTTCTGGTACTTCTTCAAATGGTACCTTCATTCAGACATTCATCATATAAGACGTGGTAAGCAGTGTAGTCAATGACACCAATGGCACCACGGTTGAAGACGTGCAGCTTCTCTATTTTTAGAAATAAAAAGCAAATAATAGATTGTAATACTGACCTTGTAGAATAAGTTGTCACCTGCGTAGCAAGAAAATTGAAACAGTGCATCAGAAGCCCAAGAAATAAGAGCGTATATGTGATGATAACTACAAAATAAGAATGCCATTTGCTCAACATAGGTGAACAAAAAGCTCTCGTGAGGAATTAATTAATAGTATTAAAAAGGTATCATATATACAACACTAAAAGTACATCTATAATCGAATTCCCATGATCAGCAATAGATTCAGTCACTTGCAAACATTATCATGCTTAAAATTCAGCGAACAAGATTCTGTCTTGGAGAGTACTTATTACACCCACTGACCCACAATTGAGCAAAAATGTGATTATGAGTAACCTATGGAACAGCTGTTCAATTGAGAAGAGAGAACAAAAGAAAGTGAAAGCTATGCTGCATTAAAACCATAGATATTCAAATTTTAAGGACAAGTACCATGGAAGATAACATATTGCAACCTTATAATAGCAAGGGACGTGATACAAGATTACAAGGCAACAAAAGTATGAAGGGCTAACAGAGAGAGTATACACACTACACATCATTAAAGCAAATGTAATAAAAACACCAAGACAGCTAGAAGTGTACTTTTTTATTTGTGGAAACAAAACAACCACAATTGAAGCTATATAAACAGGCTTGCAGCAGAATGGAAAATACAGGATACAGGCCCTACTATAAGATGGATGGAAAATGTATCTTACCAGTTGACATAGACTGTCCAAGAGAACGTGCAACTTGGGCCAACTTTTCTTTTACACTCTGTCATATAAAACAAATCAATAAGATCAGTTATTGAAAAAATCTTACAGAAAAAGTACCACAATCAGATAAAAAATATAGCCATACCTCAAATTCAGCACTGCTTACAACTTTGTATGGAAGGTCAAATTCAGCCAGTAGAGCTCTCTGTATGGAGGAACAAAATTTAATTAAGATAAAGCATGCATAAAGAGGGAAAACCAGATAAAACAGCAGAAATATGTTCACCTGAGCTTCAAAACTTTGTCGCTTAAACCGGTATCGGAAAAGCATAGTCTCCATTGACAAGAACCATTTCCTAAGATCCTCCCTGAATTAGTGAAATTCAGACTAAAATCAATCCAGGCATCATCTCTTGAAGTAGAAGTTACAATAGAGCATATTTAATAGGCCGAATCACTGCAATACTGCCAACAAGATATTCAGATCTTACGTTCGGCAGTAGACAAGGCGAAGAACGAAATGCGAGATTATGTCTTTCTCAATGACCTCTGAAGCATGTGGATGTCGCATGTGCGCTTTCCACAAATCATCCACCTAATCAAAACCAAAACAACAATAAAAAAAGGGGGCAAAGCCGAAGCGTAAAATACACAAGCTAATTTGCAAGCCAAAACAGTACCAATTTCTCCATCTCATCAGGTTTCTTCCCTCGCGACAATCCATCGGAAATTCCTCTCAGGACTGAATGTCATACAACGAATTACAATCGAGTAAGGCAGATTTACTGACTCGAAATCAAAGCAATACTGTTTCAATCCTACTTCTACTACTATCCTTTCCGAGAATTGAAGACGCTACAACACAGCCCTAGCAGTAATATGAAGAAAAAAAGGAAGGAACAAAAGCAAACCTCGAAGGCGATCGATGGCGAAGAGCTCAAAATCTTCAAGGCGGACTTCAAGATGAGGAGGATCTCGATAAAGAGGGATAGAAGAAACGACGTCGGTGGTAACCGTAGGCTTTCTCAGCGATTGTACGATTTCCATTGCAGCTCTCTCTCTTTCTCTCTCTCTCTCTCTGTGCACTGTGTGGTGTGCCCTTTCTGACTTCTGATGGGAGCGCCGAGCGCGAGCAATGAAGTGAGGACGGGAAATTGGCGGGAAATGCGTATAGGTTTATGGGTTCCCGCCCAAATACATGGGCAATGAAGCATAAACAATGTTCTTTTACAGGAAAAAAATACCAATAATATACACTGGTTATAAATTTTAAAAAATCATTCAGAATGTCAAAACTAAAAATTGGGGGGCTAGTTTGATACCTGTTTAAGTTTCAAATTTTTAGTTTTGAAATGTTTTTATGTTTGTATAAGTGGTAAATAATCTTTTCAAAATTACTTCAACTCTACCATAAAGTTTTCTCAACCAAAGCATCTTATTGATAAAAACTTGTAATTTTAGATAAGAGTGGAAGTGTACAGTAGAGGTAGATTGAATTCAATGCATAAGCTTGTCAAGAGATAACTCAAAACTACAAATTTTAAAAAACACTCCAAAAATTGGTAAATAACCCAAACATGCCCTACACTACTAATCTCTTTCAACTCAAGTACATCACGGCAAACATACTCTTTTCGCATTTAAGAGGTTATGCAAACTTACAAGGACACAAAACTCTTGTTAGATCATCCTATAAATTATCCTTTTGAGTTTTTGAATTATTGAATAACTCTTAAAACTTTTTTTTTTTAATTGTCCAACAGATTTTCTATGTAGTTCTTCAAAATGAAAAAGTAGTAAAAAAAAGTACAGTTTTTCCTAAAGTGCATTATTCTCCGAAACTAAATGCTATGCTTCTCTCAATCTTCAAAATTGAGAAGAGTTAAAACAAAAATAATTTGAAAAATATTTTATCATTTTGCCATTATGGAGAAATTTTGAAAAATCGACTAGAGAAACAAATGCTTCAATGTATTCTAATTCAAAATGCTTCAAACGTTTTGAGAAGAGTTAACAAATGTTTCAATGTATTCTAATTCAAAATAACCTCACACACTCTAATCAAATGGATGCAACTAAAGAAACAAAATAACCAATTGTCCTTTTTTCTATGTATAGATATGGAAGATAAAGATTAGATATGTTATGTCCACATCCATTCCAAATTCCCTCCAAGAATTTGGTTATTAACATTTGAGATGTGCTACATAAACTGCAGTCCCATGAAATCCATTAGTCCTACAAAATTTCATTCGCCAGGAAACATATTCCGTCGCTTTGCCTGGGGGCATAAAGATAATGCATCCATCGCCTATTGCGCAAGTACTAGACTGTGTAGTGTGTATATTACACAAAGAATGTACCCATCACTCAAAAGAAGAATATGCAGCAAGAAGAGACAAGTTCTTGTTCTACTTGGAGGGCTGTGTACCGCTGCGCGTTCTTGAAAGAAATGGGAGACTGGTGCGGGTGATTCCGCTGAAAAATCCTCCAGGTGCTGGCCCGCTAGCTCCTTCTAAAAGAGAGTCCCCGATTCCAATCCCATTCGAGATCCTGGGACTGCTTGCAACAACATTTCCTGCCTTTGAAATATCTTGGATATCCTGAGACACAGAGATAGATGACGAAGTTGTATAAGGCCTCCATATCGTACATTATCGATTACCGTGTATGTTACAAGTATGTTACCTTCAGGCCTGTGGCAGATGCTGTGCCGTTTTGCTGATATTGAGTTTACAAGGGAGACAATTTGTCAGTATAATTGAGTATAATAATGCTATTACTATCCAGAATAAATTTTTTATTATAATTATTTACCTCATTTGAGCCACTAGGAATAGGAGAACGTGGCTCCATAGACAGTCCAGGGGGCAGAGAAAGAGCCTGTTCAAGTGGATTTAAGAAAATAGATCAGCATTGTGGGGGTGATGGGGGCGGATTCCTAATCTAGTTGAAGTTGAAAAAGTAGATTAAAGTACTACTATTTATCTTTAAATTATAAAAGTTAGTTGTGAGTGTGTTTTTCTCAGGAAACATAAATAATCCCAATAATTATTCGGGGTTGAAATGCCCCATACGGAATGGATCATATAAGGCTATAAGCCAATATTTTTTTTATCCTATATTTCTGTATTCTTTCCTGTTATCAAGCTCCTGTGTTTGGCTTTCAATATGAGCAGTAGCACATACTGAATATAAACAGCATTTTTAACCACGATACATCATATCATCATGTTTGCAAAGCTTTAACTTGCAGATATATTAGACAACCAGACATGTAAATACTAACCCTTGAGGCTGGTATAATTTGCGGATGTTCAATTGCAGGCCTAGATGAAGTAGACGGTGCACCCTGAACAGCGAGCAGAGTTCAGTAAAACAAAAGGAGAAGAATATAAGAACAAACAAACATTCAAGAATATATGAAGGAGGTCCAATTATTTATATTTTTTCTATTCAGGATTTTGCTCTTTATTTTCAGGGGGTTGAGGAAGATATAATATTCTGAGCAATGGAAAAGTTGGATGAAAAGACATCACACGAAATGGTAACATAATAAACTCCAAGCCTCCAACTAACAAAAATGGCATGGATGGGGGTAGATAAAATATAAAATTCAGCGCTGACCTGAAGAGCATCTTGAGCTCTTCTCTGCTCCATGCTATGAGCAACATCAACCAATCGCTTCACTTTAAAGTTAATTGCATCCTATACAGCAAGTGACAACCAGTTATACGTAAATCAAAACCCATAATAAAATACTTATGAGAAAAATGATTTCGGCAGCCACTTGTTAGTACCTCATTTCCTTGCATTCTCAGAATTCTAGATTCCTGAAGAGAAAAAACGGCGTGTCAACTGTCAAGCTTAATAAAGAAAATGGATGAATTCAAATTAAAGACCTAGAAAACAAAATGAGCAAATAAATTTACAATAATGTCTAATTACCAAAGATTCTACAACTTCACGCACAGACTGAACGTTCACGTCAAATGTCTCCATTTCTCCACGAAGATGGGACACCTGAAAAACTCAGAGATAAATTTAATATACACAAGCCTCGGGAATGATGCATCACACTCACATCTCAAAAAACACAGTTAAATAAAATTAGCAAAATGTTAAATAGATTCACAGACTTGAGAAACAAAAATATTGTAAAAATCAACTGCAGCTTTAACAGTAAACAATGGTCTTGCCTCAGTTCTTGTAGCAACATTCGTTTCTGACAAATCACTTAAACTAGAATCCGTGCGATCTATTCGTGAAGACAAGTCCCGCCTAGCGGCCTGAAACAGAACCCCAAATAAAACAAGATGATGAAATTCAGAACCGTTATATGTAACAAATATATTAAAACCACTAGAAAAGCATTCATTTTTCACAATCAATCTAATTCACTCAATTGAATGAAGATAATTTCCACAAATACTGCCAACTCAACAAAAATGCTTCAAGACCTCATTTTTCAGCACATAGTGCCTTATGAGGTCTTTTCAACTACTTTTTCAAACCCATCAACACTGTTTACACTGTAAACATGCCTTACAAAACACACCATAGCTACATATAATAACAAATTAAGATCACTGCCATATGACCGTAATGATGCAAAATGCAGATAACAAGGAGAAGCGTATCATATTAAGTTGATGGTAGTGTAAAAGCAATTTGTAATGGGCTTGAAAATTACCAGGACAACTACTTCTTGAGGCAAAGCCATAGATAAACTAAGACTTACAAATAAAGTTAAGTCCTCAAGTTTGTGAAAATTGTCAAGACTTCTGCTAAGAGTATAAAATATCATGTACAGTCAAACAGTTCACATATTACACACTTCACCCCTAGATATCACAAGGAAGAGGATGATGAAAGCTAAACATCATGGATCACAAATAATAAGACACGTCAGAAAAGAAAGAACACTCGTAGTCTCATAACAGGTTGTTTAGAAACTGATAGAGAAGAGCTGCAAGTTTCCAAGTTATGGTAGCAACTGCAACCACATACAAGGGGTATTTACTATTAACAATATTAATACAGTTTCACCTTTTGCTTACAAACTTATATGAACTCCCAGAAAGGAAATACAAGCTAAAACAGCACAGTTACAGTAACTAAATAAGCCTTCATATCAATTTGATACATACAGAACGCACACTAACTGTTAACAAAAGAAGGAAACACTTACTGCGATAGATGAATAAACTTGCTCAAGCTGTGCACCAATAGCAGTGCATGCATCTGATAAGCTGCGCTTTGTTGCAAAGGTGAGATCAGGAAGTGACCAGCCCTAGAAATTTGAGGGGAAATGGGAGGTCAAAACCTTAAAAATCAAACATTAAGGGAAGCACAATAGCATGCTAACAAAAGTAAGTGTGGAAACAGCGATACAGTCATATAATGCTGAAAATTTGATGACTGCATAACAAAACCCCAAAAGAATTCACAAATCAAACAAATAAGCCCAGCCCAGCACAGTACAGCACTAAGACCTCAAGAAATAGAAATCGGGTTAAGATGAGATGACTAGAGCCTAAAAACTAACCATCTTTTTATTCTTACCCCATACAACGATGGCATGATCCTCTAAAGAAGCCCACAGAAAAGAAACTCAACAAATGAATAGGATAGGATTAAGCATTAAAAGTTTTATATAGCAGGTATCGTTTACATATGAGCTATGAATGTGTATGTACTATGTATACAGCTACCTAATGCAGGCATAATGATATGTTGAATGCCCTGGAGAAATCTATGCCACTCCACATTACTTAACATCAAACAGAGAGAGACCAATGAAAAACACCTAACTTTTTATTTTCATAACTGGAAAAGAAAAAATGTCAGCCAATTACCTTCCACCAAATGTAGCCATAGCCAACAGCCACAACCAAAACAATTACACCATAACGACGACCGCCTGTAATAAACACACAATTCAAAATTCATTAGAAAACCACCATATACACGAAGAAGAGTATGATTCAACAATGATTTAAACTACAACAACAAAACAAAATGAATTGGCTTTATAAATACTTCAAGTCACAATAAAAGAAGTGCCTATGCGTATCAAAGCATAACACAGGAAAACAGGAAAATCAATAAAATTTAGGTAAAAGGTACAAGGTTCTAGCTCTACACAAATAATGTATATCACCACAAGTTCTCAACAAAAGGAACAAGCGACAAATGTATCAATCATAGAAGATCATAGGTCGTCTGATGATCTCTCTTCTACTTATATGGTAGGATATACTTTGCATCGCTAACTTATTTCCTATTTTTTTAATGGAAGGGCAGAATCTTGGCATAAACCAGTAGATATGCTGAATGAAGAAACCCGTTTAACAAGTCAAAGCAAATAGATAATCAATGAGATAAGTTGCTCAAGTTCATGTGCGCAACAGAGCAGTGCAAACCTCCATGAGAAGTAACAATAGTGACCGGTCTACGAGATACCAACATCAGCTCTTGTTTAAGGTTGTTAATCTGCAAAAATACAATTATAACATGAAACATAACCTAATGCAACAAATTTCAACAAAATGACATGGAGATTTCAATTTATCAAATACTTGATGAACAATATCTGAACCTAGTGTTGCATGCATCGCAGTTTTGACATATTGATCAAAGCACATCATACTATATTAAAAAACAAGTTACGGGTGACCTCTTAAACAAACTGATAGTTGAAGAACCTATTCCTTAGTATTCCAACAACAATAAATGCATGGACAATGCTACAGCGGCGTAAGTGGGTTTATATATGAAGACCTAGGATCTGTTTGGTATGGTATGTTTAATGCTTATAAGGTACATAATGAGTTATTATTTGTGCTGAAAAAAGTATCTATAGACAAATACATTCATCAGTATACTAACACTAATGCTTCTTTTTATTATATTAGAGTATAATCAGCCAAACCTGTGCCAGGAGAGCATCATCTTTTGGCTTGGTTGAAGATGGAGCAGGATCACTTTTCAAAAAAACCTGTATCACAAAAAAGAAAATATTTAGACAGAAAGTCCATTTGCATTCTTGGTATCGCCCCAAAGACGAAAAAAAAAGGAACAATTAAAATTTGGCATTAATGCTAAATAGCAAATATGCTTCAAAGCAATGATGGATAGAGCTTAAATAACTGTAGTGACAAGCAAAATATAGTTGCAGCAATTTTCTCTACAAACTTAGAAAGTGATGAAGGATTAACCTATTCAATCTACTCATCAGGTTACGATTCCTGTATAGATACAATGACATGTTAATATGTTTTCAGTACCAGACACAATTTTGAAACAAGACCCACTAGGGATCGGCAAATCTGGCTTTAGGTATGTACCTTGAAAGCTCCCGAAATAACATCAGAGACACTTGGCATTTGCCGATCTTTTGCAAGGACTGAACCAAGGATACCTGTAAAATTTTATCAAGACAAATTAGTTGGTATAACAGTAATTCCCTCCACTTAAATATATAAAGTTCATACACAAGAAGTACACCATGAAATTGAAAAAATGAAGATTCCAACAATTATGAAATGTCCCCCACTTGCAAGCGCATGAACAGTGAACCAAGATGATTCGATGACTATTCCTAGATAAACCGTAACCTAATTATAGAATTCTAGACTTAAATCCTGTTTCTCCAGCCACAATATATTACATAAGATCACTCTAGGCATGTTTCTAAGTTCTATTTCAAAAGTTTGCCAGGCAAATTTTAGTGGGGTAACCAGAAAGTCTCTACAATTTCACATGGCTTGAATAGAATTTGAACAATAGCAATCCAAAGAATAAAGAGTGGTCGATAGATGAAGGGTGTATTCAGCTTATAATGTAAATAGTTATAGTGGTGGTATGGTAGTTAGATAAGACAAAACCAACTTAACTCTTACGGATGCTTATAAAGCAAACATAAGTTTGCTCAACACATCCGAAGAATTTATGAAGGGAACTTATACAAGTAAATGGTCCATGAGAACACAAAAATAGCATGTAAGTTAAATATAGAATAGAATGTGAAAAAACCTAAGTTTGCTCAACACATCCGAAGGATTTATCTGGGAGCTGGACAAAACATATACAGTTCTCAGAAGTGAATTTCAAAGAAGTCTCTCAAATAAGAGAAGAATTTCACAAAAACTCCCAGCCAGAAGCGGAAATCTTCATCACCTCTCTAACTGCAAAACTGATTATTTGATTCCATCAGTATCCAGTATCTACCTATACAATTACAATTATCATTCGGTTCTATAATAACACTTCAGCAATCCGCTTCAATAACATTAACTATAAAATTTCTGAAACACTGCCACTCCAGAAGGAGCGGCAGGGAGACCGTTCTACAGACAGATCAGGGAAAGGGCGAAAAGGGAGCTACTTTGCATTTTTGCAAACCCTTGCGATACCACATCTCAATTACAGCTTCAAAGTTCAAACAATCGCCTCCCTTGGCATCAACCAGAAGTTGAAATCACGGATTAAAAAATAACAACAAGCCAAACCCAACCCTATACCTATTTTCTCTCAAGATCAAATACAACGCTTATCCATTCGAACTCCAAATTACGCCGGCATTACATAAATAGGGAAAGAAGGTTACCGGCGCCAATGAGGATGGTGACCTTGCCGAGACCGAGAGCCATGGCTAGTGGAAAGCGAGAGCAGAAACCCTAGAAGAGGAGCTTCGATTCCTTTCGACAAAAAGCGGTGAAAGCGATCAAGGAAAAAACTTAGGGGAGCTTGAGCGAATATTAGTTCACCAGCTAATCTAGGCATCGAACTCTGCAGCCATGGCCGTGAGTTATGCAGTTGAAGAGCTCCGCGAAAGAGAGCCGACGAGTTGGAACAGTCCGGGAGGAAGAGAGAGAGAGAGGAAAAATGCAGAGAGGGGATAGAATTAAAAAAACAAAAAAGATTAGGGTTTGTTTTTAGCTTGGAAACTAGATTAAAATTCGTTCTTAAAAAAAATCATACGTATAACTGTATAAGTTATAACGGAAAAGATAAATATTGCTTTGATATATTTTTATTAAAATATTAGATAAACTGTGAAATAATTAGTGAACAGGATGTGAATTATACACTTTTTTTAAATTAATATCTATATCGATATATCTATTTTATATATACTCTTAGTTTAGAATACTTAATGTTTATGAGTTATCTCTCCTTAACCCTCTGTTATCCTTCAATCAAGGTTTTTTGCCCTTTTTTAATTATTTATTTCTTTTAATTTATTTTTTTTTTATTAGGAAATAATTTGAGACCGGACAGGTCCGGACCTCGAGAGGCCGACAAAGTCGGCAAACAGCAAGCCGTCTAAACATACAACGTAGCAAAAGAAAATACAACAAAGAAACAGAATAAAGTTTCCATCTTGGTGTGCAAGTGCAAGGCCGACAAATTATTTATTTATAAGTAAACATAAGAGAAAATTTGCGCCGAAGGCGCAAATTTTCGGCCAAATTAGCCAAATATACACGTTTTTGGAAAATTTGCAAAAGTATACATTTTATATTTTTAACCCTAATCTCTCTCGATCTCTCAACACTCTCATTCCTTCCAGATCTGAGATCTTAATCTCTCTCTCCCATGGTCACTCATCCATGGCTACCTCCAGATCTGATGCCCCTCCTTCCCTCCCCCCTCTCTCTCTCCCATGGTCGCTCCTCTCTTCCTCGATTGCTTGCTCTTTGATCGCGCGGATCCGCCACCACCTCTGGCCGGAGATGTTGCTGATGCAGACAGAGGGGGCCAGATCTGTGGCGAGGCGGTGAAGACGAAGGATGCAAGAGGAAGCGGCGAGAGGAAACGGTGCCTTTCTCCTCCGGATCTGTCTTTCGTGCTTCATATCCGGCGAGAATAAGCGCTCCCGATCTGTCTCCAATTCTTCATCTCCGGCAAGAGGAAGCGGCGACCTTCCTCCGGTCTCGATCCGCCAGATGTGCCTTTGTCCTCCGCCAGCGGTAGCGACCTTCCTCCCTCCCTCTCCGTTGGATCTGCTCTTGCTCGATTGATGTCGGCGCCTCCTCCGGTGGCGATTTGGCCTCGTCAGCAGTTGAGGACCACTACCAAACTGCCTCTAGATCGAACTGGATGAGGGAAGGAATCCATGACGTCTAACAGTCCGCCCCCTCTAATCGATTTCGGTGCCTTTCCGGTGCCGATGTGCGCTTGTCCTCCATATAGGGTTGCCGGTGCCGACGTGCGCTTGTCCTCCAGTTCGATCGCTTCAATTTGGAAACCGCTCGATTGATTTGAAATTGTATTCAAGCTTCCATACCTAGGGTTGATTCATCTGTATCAATTTGGATTTGCAGATGCTCCAAAATCCAAATACAGATGAAAATGGTTGGTGCAGTAGTGTTGGAGTTGGATTTGCAGGATGACAAGGCCAAGAAGAAAGCACCGGACACAATTTTGGCCCTTCCATGTGCAGGTACTGTTCTTAATTTTATTTATTTTATTATTTCTCTTTTATTATGTGGAAATGGCTTGTTTGACTAATGACTACTCTTGGATGGGCATATACAGTAGTTCAAAGGATAAAGCAATGAATTCATATCTGTTGCATATATTTAGATGATGATACTTTATAAGTAAATGTAGAGTTTGTTTGTAGTCTGTGGTTGCTGCTATGTAGTAGATGTAGTAGGTAGATGTAGTAAATGTTGATGGAAATTGCTGCTATGTAGTTGATGGAAATTGCTACATTTATATATGTCTTGAGTGGTGGAGTTTGCTTGCTGCTATGTAGTAGATGTAGTAGGTAGATGTAGTAGGTACATGTTGCTTCTCAAATTAGAGATTGAATTATACTGTTTGCTTCTCAAATTTGACGTAGGAGGTAAATATTAGTGTTTTTATGTTAATGATTTTTAGTGCTGACATCGTTTTTAGTTTGATATTATACATGTAGGTATATATGCATGCTTGAGTCCTTAAAAATTGGGTTATTTTTTAATGCTGACATAGTTTTTATGCGTATTTTTTAGTGCTGACATCGTTTTTAGTTGGCTATTATATATGTAGGTATATATGTATGCTTGACTCCTTAAAAATTGGTTTATTTTTTAGTGCTGACATCGTTTTAATGCCTATTTTTAAGTGCTGACATCGTTTTTAGTTGTATATTATATATGTAGGTATATATGTATGCACGAGTCCTTAAAAATTGGTTTATTTCTTAGTGCTGACATAGTTTTTATGCGTATTTTTTAGTGCTGACATCGTTTTTAATTTGATATTATATATGTAAGTATATATGTATGCTTGAGTCCTTAAAAATTGGTTTATTTCTTAGTGCTGACATCGTTTTTATACGTATTTTTTAGCGCTGACATCGTTTTCATGCATATTTTTGTGTAGGTATATATATGCTGACATCGTTTTTGCAATATAAGAGATGGATGAGGAAAGAGGTCAGCATTGTCGGCGTCGAAAAATTCTTTGTTTTAATTGTTTACCGTTATTCTTTGTTTCTCACTACCAAAAATAAAATAAAATATTTGTTTCTTTTTTTTTGGTAGAACACTCCTTTTGTCTCTTTGTTCTCCCCTTTTATATTTTTAATGACTTAATACGTCAAATATATTGATCTTCGATGTCATCATTGTCAGCGTCAGCATCCTCGCAGAGGGTGTGAGCAATGCTGACGTCAGCATTCCCGACGTCATTGTCGTCGGCGTCACCATTCTCGTAGACGGCGTCAGCATTGCTGATGTCAACATTCCAGTCGTCGGCGTCAGCATTGACGCGTGGAACAAAAAAACTTCCTTGTAAACGGTGTCAGCATTGACGCGCGAAAAAAAAAAAAACAAAAAAACCTTCCTTGTAAACGGTGTCAGCATTGCTGACGTCAACATTCCCGACGTCGGCGTCAGCATTGGCGCGCGGAAAAAAAAAACTTCCTTGTAAAACGGTGTCAGCATTGCTGACGTCAACATTCCCGACGTCGGCGTCAGCATTGACGCGCGAAAAAAAAAAAACAAAAAACAAAAAAACCTTCCTTGTAAACGGTGTCAGCATTGCTGACGTCAGCATTTCCGACGATGACGTCAGCACTGACGCGCGGGAAAAAAAAAATTGCTGACGTGGAGGGGGGCACAGGGGGGCACGCTGGAGGGGGGGCACAGGGGCACATAGGAGAGGCAAGGGTTGTGTATAGTTTTGCAAATTTCCCAAAATCTTGTATATTTGGCTAATTTGGCCTTTATATTTGTATATTTGGCAAATCACCCCTAAACATAACCTCTTTTTTCCATATATGTGAATAGATTAAGAAATTGTCAAGCAATATACTCCGTATAAATCTGATAAACAGATGATTTTTTATTATTATTTTATTATATATTATTTTTTACTTTGGCTTGGTGTGCAAGTGCAAGGCCAAGTTTCCATCTTGCATACCACGCATTTGGCAGGGCAGCAAATTAGGCCACGCCAAGGAGCGGCGACCCAGCCGGCCGGACAAGGAGGCAAGTAGCACCGAGACCGCATCGCCAAGACTCGATGAACGAGACCAAGAACGGCGACAAGGCCCGGCACCGCCAAGGATAGATCGAAAAGCTTTTATGTTAAAAGCGGACAGCCCCCGACGCCAAACGTCGCCGACAGAGAGAACCGGCGACGGTGAGGCAGAACAAGCGCGACCCGACTTTGGGCGAGAGGAAGACGGGGACCACAACAGGTGAAGGTGGTCGGAGTGACCAAAACGGAGCACCCGGAAAGCCCGGAAGGTTCGAGGAAGCGTTAAAAGACCCAATCGCAATTCGATTCAGGAAGGCCTGAGCATCGAATGAAAAATTGATAACAAATTCGGGCTCAAGAAGAGCAGGAATGGGGAAAGGGTACACCGGACCACAAATCCCCTAAATCAATTGAAGGATAGATGGCAAGCCGAAGTCAGATTCGGATTTGGTTTGGTGAGAATCAAAGAGGATTTCCTCAATTTAAGAAGAACTGAGCCCGACTCAAAGCAAGGGCCAAGTCGGTGGGTAAACCGCATGTCAGCCGAAGCGGAGTTAGCCAAGGAGAAGCAACTGAGGAGAGGCGGAGCAACCTACTGAGTCGAGGCTCTCTGTTGGGGCTCTCCGAAGAGAGATTTGGGCTCTCCGAAGAGAGATTTGAGCCCTCCGAAGAGAGAGATTTAGTCGGAGGTGTAGAACGGGGCACGCCCAGACCACCGCCATGGGAGGAAGGAGGGTTTGTTCTTGTTGATGTTGAGGGTGAAGACCCTAATGTTCGGTGGACTCTCCCTCTCTCTAGATTTTAGAGAGAGGAGAGAGCTTTTCACGCACTGAATGAGGGGGAGAAATTATTATTTATTATTCCTTTTATATCTTTAAATCTATCACATTTTTTCTTTTATTCTTAACATATTTACTAACTATCTGTATATTTATATATATAAATACACACTCTTAATTTAGAATATTTAATACTTATGTGTCATCTTCTCTTTAATCCTCTGTTTTTCACCAATCAAGTTTTTTTTTTGCCCTTTTTTTAATTATTTATTTCTTCTAATTATTATTATTTTTAGTATTCTCTTTATCTTTTTAAACCCGTCACATTTTTTATTTTATTCTTAACATATTTACTAACTATCTAGATATTTGTATCTATTTATCTATCTATATCTATATCTATCTATCTCTCTATCTACTGATGTTTATGTGTCATCTTCTCCTTAATTATTTGTTTTTCACCAATCAAGTTTTTTTTGCCCTTTTTAATTATTTATTTCCTCTAGTTATTATTATTTTTTAGTATCCCTTCTTGTTGAATGGCCGAAAGTCTTTGGGCAATATCCATGACTACTCAAAGTCTTTCTTTCTTACTTCTAAGTTCGGTCCCGTCTCCCTTTGCGAAATAGAGATTGAAAGAAGCTTCTATTTATAGGCTCCAAAAAGGCCCTTAACCCTTTCTTATTATTAGTCATAATACTTGTAAAGGAAATAACTTATGTTTGATAACACAATTGTGGATTGAGAAATGGTGGATTGAGAATTTGAAGCTTGAATTCGATAACACAATTGTAAATGAAATAATTGATGTTCCTCTCCCTATCTCTCTACTCCCGGATAGACTTTTCTGGTGGTCGGATAGAGATGGTTGATTCACAACGGCAAGTGCATTAAAACTCATTACAAATTCTGACAATGTGATAAACGACCCCAATTCATTGATATGCAAACTAAATATTCCCCCAAAGATTAAAAATTCGGAAATTTCGCGAGGTACCCCTGAGGTATTGCAATTTTCGCGAGGTATACAACTCTTTTGCATATTTCGCGTGGTACCCCTAGGGTTTCTAATTTTTCGCCTCGTGCCCTTCCCCGTTAATACTAACCTATCTCCGTTAGTTTTCAATTGTGAAATTAAAAAAAAAAAAGAAAAAAGAAAGAAAGAATGAACGGACTGTGAGAGAGAAGCGAAGAAAGAACGGACTGAGAAAGAAGGAAGAAAGAAAGAAAGAAGCAGAGAGGAAGGTCAGCCGGGAAGGGGAAGGCGGTGCCGGCGAGGGCGACGAGGAGAGGAGTATAGGAGCGGAAGACGATGACGGTGTCTAGCAGCGGCGGAGGCGGGGAGGAACCGTCTGGCGGTGGCGGAGGAGAAGGAGTCGTCGTGGTGGAGGAGGTCGATTTTGTCGAGGAGGACGCTGACGACTCGTGGTGGAGGAGATCCTAGTGGAGGACGTTGGCTACTCCGGCGTCTCCGATTCCGTCCTCCCCCAACACCTCGAGTCCCGCTTCCGCCGCCTCAAGTCTCTCCCTTCCTCTCCCTACAACAACCGCCACCTCCCGCCTCCGCCGACTCGCCACCGGAACTCAAATCCTCAGTCGAATCGGCCCCCAAATCCACCGATTCGGCCCCCGTTAAATCCAACTCGGCCCCCAAATCCACCGGAACTCAAACCGCCATCTGTCGCCTGATCTGATGATTTCTAGGGTTTTGGGATTGTCGATCGATCTTGATCTAATTATCCTTGTTTGGTGATTTCAAGAGTGTTGTAAGCTCATTGAGGAGAAATGCGAAACTGAGCAGGTCACGGCAATGGCGGATCGGCGATCGAGGGAGACAAAGAGGGAGGGAGATCTGGTGAGAAATCAATGGGATCTGGGGACGGGTAGTAGGGCGAATCTCTCTCTTTCTTTTTTTTTTTTTTTTTTTTTAATTTCACCATTGAAAACTAACGGAGATAGGTTAGTATTAACGGGGAAGGGCACGAGGCGAAAAAATTAGAAACCTCAGGGGTACCACGCGAAATATGCAAAAGAGTTGTACACCTCGCGAAAATTGCAATACCTCAGGGGTACCTCGCGAAATTTCCGTTAAAAATTTTATGTGGAAAGTAGTTCAAAGGGGGCTCCCAACGACATCTCGACTATCTCAGAGGGGTGTTTCTGTTCCAACTCCCTATAAAAGGTGTGACCACCATTTTGAAGATGAAGCACATTTGTTTTTAGAATGTTGTCTCGCTAAATACCCTTCTTTGCAAATACTTTCAATCCAAAACATCGTACCCAACATATTAAGAAATACAAGAGATATTAAAGTGATCATGAGTACCTTAGGAGATAAACTCACTACCACAGAGAAAGAAACACTAGCTTTTAAATGGTGGACCATTTGGTTTTACAGAAATTAGATAACCTTTCGGGATGACCACATACCATCAAACATAGAAACACAACTGTTCATCAACAAACTTCGAGAGAACCGGAGAAAAGCATGTAAACAAGAGGAAGATATTGGAATTGGACATGCAAAGGACAAGTCTAGTAAAAAAACCAACAAATCAAAAATAAAATGGAGAAAACCGAGGATTGGTTTCATGAAACTAAACTTTGATGGATCCTCTCCAATCAGGGATGAAAGTACTACGGAGTATATTATCCGTAATTGGGAGGGGAAACCTTTAACTTTGGGTTACAAACATATAGGCAACCACACTCCTCTTATGGCGGTAGCCCTCGCCATGAGAGAAGGACTACTTAAAGCTAGAGAACTCCATATCAAAAAACTCGAGATTGAAGGAGACACTCGGATCATCATCAAACACCTCGCAAATAAAGGAAAATGTTCATGGGAAATTGAATTGACTATGGGAGATATCAAAACAACCATTCAACATTTTCAAGAAGTATCCTTCTCGCATGTCCCCCGCATTGGTAATAGAGTGACAGATAAGGTTACACACCTTAGCCGCTCTTTGCGGGGACAAGCACTTGCAACAAATCCATGTCTTTTAGACCTCATCCGTCAGGATGCGATCGGCTAGGTCTCTGCCAACCGAAATCTTTCCTTATAAAAAAAAGAGTCATAATACTTGTATTGGTTTCCTAACAAGGATCATTTCAACCCCGACTTTAAATTAATAGTGAACGAGATCTCACTTTTAGTGCGCTAAATAATTGTCCTTTCCCCATACGAATTTGAGTACGATACCTCAAAAAGTGAATAAAAGAGTCCTTTTTTTATTATACGATATAGCCACACGACTTAATCCTGATCACTCCCCCTTGAATAGGAGCCAATAATAGAGCGAGTCGGTCATAGAGTACTCCACCACGAGCTGCCAAAGCACGCTCAGCCAATCGTGAATCTCCAGCGCAAAAGTGACCAGTACAAAACCATGTGATTTTTCCTCATTTACGTACCCCACTGGCTTCTACTTGTCTTTTTTTGATTGGCTGATTTGTACCCAGGTACATCATGGACCCCCCCTCAGTCAATCCTCCCTTGCTTAGAAAAAAGATGTTTGGTTGAACCCCTATCTATTGATTGATCTGATTAGACGCTTGATTTTCCCGCGTGCTTGTCACTTAAGAATATTATTTCTACAACTATAGATTTGGAGCCAATCAGGTATCACCGTGTGTCAAACTGTGTCAGGCGGGAGACAGAAGGACTATTCCGCTTATTTCTTTCCAATGAGAACTAGACACGCGTCCCATATCCCCATGTGCTTTCTTTTTTTAGTCTATGATTTATGAGTTGGATTGTTCCTCCATGGGTGTGTATGGACAACAAAAAAACATGTTAAAAAATAATCATTTATAGGTGTTTATTTTTTAAACAGTTTTTTTGGTTGTTTGATTGACCAAAATAAACAAAAACGTGTTAAAAACAAGCTACAAAATGGAGGTTATTTGGATGTTTATTCTCCCTTTTATCTAATTTGGTTTGAAAGTACCACAATACCCCTAATAACAACCAAATAAACTCCACTTTGTACAAATAAACTGTTTTTCTCTCCATACGGAGATTATCTTGTTGTTTAAATTTCTAACTACTTTTACCAACGGTTTATAAATTTTATCATGTTTATAATTTTAGTCAGTTTATTTACCAACGACTAGAAGTGCTTAGAATTTAAGTTTATTTTGTTTTTAACATATTTACTAACTATTGACTTTTATTTAAAACATTGAATTCAAACTATAATATAACTATTGAGCTTAACTCAAATTTATTTACTACCTAAGTCTCAAAAGATGAACAATATTCTCAACAAATAAAATCAAGAAGACAGAGAAAAAAAATCACGTTGTTCAACTTACCTGTCACTAATGGGTGTTGAATATGAAATACATAGTAATAAGAAGTAATTTGGTCCAAAGGCCTTCGGCCTTTGGACCAATTACTAAATGTCCTAAAGGCTTTTATTTGCTAGTAAAGGGCCAAAATACTTTCATAATACCAACACTACCCCTAATTTAATTAAACTCCTTCCCCTCCCTCGCGCGATCATCTCTGCCACTTTTCTCTGCAACGTCTCTCTCTCTCTCTCTCACAGGCGATTTCGGTTTTCGACGGTTTCTTCTCTGATCGGTGTCGATCTCTACGCCGTTCTCGCCAACTTGCTGTCGGACTTCCTCCTCTGACCGGTGTCGTTCTCTTTTCGACGTTTCCGCAGTCCCTCCTCTGATCATCTGTTGCTAATGGCTTCATCGGGTACTTTCTTCGACTCTTCTGCTTCAATGTTGTCGACAGCAACCTCTAATCTTGTTTCCTTTTAGTTGTCGAGATCTAGTATCCATTTTTACATGCAATTTCTCTTGTTCGTTTGTTTAATTTAGCCCTTTCCTCCCGTATTAGGGTTTGTTTGTTGCTTCAATTGATGTCTACTGGCTATCAGTTTGTGCTATGGTTAATGTCTCTTCTTCTGATTTCGTTTCCATTATTGCATTTGTGGCATTTGTTGTTTCTCTTTGTTTTCTGATAATTGGTTACAGTCTGGTGTTATGGTTACAGTTTATGGATTGTTTTATAAAAGGGTTGCATGTTATTACTTGTTTTAATGGTTGGTTACAGTCTTGTGACAGGGTTATACAGTTCATTACTTGTTTTTATGGGTGGTTACAGTCAGGTGACAGTGTTACAATTGATTCATTGTTACAGTTTGTTGATTTTTGGTGATAGGTTTACAGTTTATGGATTGTTTTATAAAATGGTTGCATGTTATTACTTGTTTTAATGGTTGGTTACAGTCTTGTGACAGGGTTATACAGTTCATTACTTGTTTTTATGGGTGATTAGAGTGTGGTGACAGTGTTACAATTGATTCTTTGTTACAGTTTGTTGATTTGTTGGTGATAGGGTTACAGTTTATGACTTGTTTGGTGATAGGGTTGCATTTTATTACTGGTTTTAATGGTTGGTTACAGTCTTGTGACAGAGTTACAGTTTTTACACTATTTTGGTTACATTGATACAGTTCATTACTTGTTTTTAATGTTGGTTACAGTCTGGTGACAGTGTTACAATTGATTCATTGGTTCAGTTTATGACATGGTTACAGTTTGTTGATTTGTTGGTGATAGGGTTATAGTTTATGACTTGTTTGGTGATATGCTTGCATTTTATTACTGGTTTTAATGGTTGGTTACAGTCTTGTGCCTGGGTTACAATATATTAATTGTTTGGTGACAGAGTTATAGTTCTTTACCTGTTTTAATTATGGTTACAGTCTGGTGACAGGGTTACAATTGATTTATGTTTACAGTTTGTTACTTGTGTTGTTGATAGGGTTCCATATGGCATTCTGATTGTTGTGTGTTTGCAGTTTTTGGTGTGGTTACAGTGTTAGTTTATGTGGTAGTTCAATTTGTTGTTTGCTGGTTTTTGGTGACAGTATCTTATTTGTTGTGAAACCTAATCTTTACACTACATTTATGCTATTTAGGTAAAGAAATTGTTGTCCATACAGAAGTTCCTACTGTGGTTCCACCATCTGCTATTCAACCTGCTTCCTTCAAGTTTGTTGTTCCCAAAGAACAACGTTTTCATGGGCACATTAATGTGTATTCAAAGCCTGAATTGATTACAACTCTTAAGAATGGTCTGTCTCATGATGACTGGGTGTCTCTTATAAATGGTTGTTTAGGTTCAATTGTACGGGCTAGGGATTCTCTATATTTTTATCAGCAACTTGTGCATCAGATGCTCTTACATGAAGTTGAAACTTCTAAACTTAATGAGATGTGGTTTCAAGTTGGGCAACATTTGTTTAGGTTTTCTCTAGCTGAATTCTGTTGTGTTACTGGTTTGAGTTGGAAAGAACCTGGTGATGACATGCCTCCTTCTCCTCATGTGGATATGGAGGAGTTTTTGGGTGTATCTGAATGTACATTTATGGGTCTTGTTCAACTGTTCCTCAAGGAGCCAACTCAGTCTCCAAAGAAGCTTTCCATGGCGTACTTGTTAGTGATTGAGGGTGTGTTGCTCCCTCAGCGTTCTAAAGCTCTTGTTCGTCAATGTTATGTTGACCTTGTCTGTGATTTGGATCGTTTAAACCGTTATCCCTTTGGTCGGGTTGTATTTCTGGAAACAATTGGTTATTTGAAGAAATGTATGAGGTCTGAGCCACCAAAAAAGGGTTCAAGGTTTGGTTATAATCTGCTTGGATATCCCATAACATTCTTGGTATTTCCCTTTCCTTTCCTTTTATGTTTCCATGCTTTTTCCTTTTTATTTATTATTCTTTACTTCTATTTCTGTTCTTACTGTTGCTTTCTTCCCAGGTTTGGATTTTAGAGGCAATCCCTAAGCTTGCTGGCATCTGTAACTGTCACTTTCTTTGTTGTGATGGATTACCAGCATCTCTTGTCTGGTATACTAGTGTACGTGATTACGGCATTATATATGATAAGTGTCAAGATATTTTCTCCAAAGATTTGGTAAGCATACTTTCTTGTCTTATCTTTTATTATTCTGATATCAGTTTCCCTCTTCCATTTTTTATATTTGTTGTTGTTTAATTGTATTTTTTGTTTTCTTGATAGGGGACTGTCTACTCTTTGTATGCGGCGTTTATGGATTGCCCTGACCTTTCCTTTTCTGATGAAGTTGCTGATGACAGTGTTGATTCTTACGTTTCTTGTTTTGTTGGTATGGATGCTGAAGCCAGTGATGAAGTTTCTCCAAGGAATTTACGGATCCAAGCGTATCTGATCAGACAATCAGGTGGCCGTCTTTTTGATGGTGGTGTGGAACCTGTCATCCCTTATACTAATGTTCCTACTAGGAAGAAGGACATGATTAGAGCCCCACCTTTGAAGAAAAAGGTGGTGGTGACACCACGAGTTATCACAGAGGGTAGTTCTGACTTTGAGAGTCCTGTCCAACCCAGGAAGCGGTTGGTTACAAGGTCAATGGAAAGTGGTGACAGTCCTCTTCCTGTGAAGAAGGGTAAGGTGGTGATACGCACTTCTGCTGTTGATGAGTCTGTCAAGAAGAAGAGGGTTTTGAGAAGTTCTTCTACTCTAGATCATCCTGTTACGAAGAAGGCAAAGGTGGTTTCATCCCGGAAATGGTCAAGGACTGAGTCTCCTGCCAAGGTTCAAGTAGATGCATTGGGTGGTGAAAAAGGTGTAGATCATGGTGACAAGCCCAGGAGGTTCAAGTTTAAGCTCCCTAGATCTATCCCTCCCACAGGTGATGAGCTTCCTACGAGTGATGATCTTCCTGGGTTGGCAAAAGAGTTTGTTACTAAAGCTCAGTTTGAAGAAGTTGTTACTTCATTTAAAAAATCCTTTGAATCTTTTGAAGCTCAATTGCAAGAGTGTGTTTCTAGGATTCTTACCCTAGAGGAGAAAGTGTTTTACCCTGAAGGACGTGTGTACCACCCCAGTGATGACAGTGAGGCTGTTCTGAAAAGGGAACGTAAGGCATGGGATGAAACTATGAAGGATATTGTGGATGGGATTATTGAATCCTGCTCTCAGAAGACTGAACATGGGCATGTAATTCAGCCGTCGGTTGAAGGTGATGACAATGAGGGTGATGCAGTTGATTCTTCCAATGATTCCCCATCTCCTCCGGAGTATATTGTTGTTAAGTCAACTAAGGAGTCAACTTCAGGAGATGCTGATGTTTTTTGCACTGATGATGACACTCTTGTGGGTTCAAAGGAAACACTTGATGACAGTGTTGTCCCTTCTCCTGTCAGTGCATCTCCTTCTCTGAAGATTGATGACAGTGTTGTCCCTTCTCCTGCATTGCATCTCCTTCTCTCAAGATTGATGACAGTAGTGTCCCTTCTCCTGGCATTGCATCTCCTTCTCTCAAGATTGATGACAGTGTTGTTGGTATTACTGAAGTCCTTGTATCACAAGATGTGCCTGTTACCAGTTCGATCCCTGTTACTGAAGTTATTCCGTCAAATGAAGGAATCCTCAATTCGAGTGCAGCCATTACTGAAAAGGTTGTTGATTCTTCTTCTGCTGCTCCTACTGAAATTCTTCATTCGTTTAATGAAACTGTTGATTTGAGTGTTGCCCCAACTGAAGTAATTGGGTCATATGAGACTGTTTCTGCTAGCTTTGTTCCTCCTACTCAAGTTCTTGATTCACATCCAATCAATGAGGACATGGTTGCTTCCAAAGAGGTTCCTGGTGACAGTGTTGTTTCCACTACTGTTCTCCCTTGCTCTACTGATTGTGGTGATGACAGTGGTATTGTTGCAACCCTTGTGCTTCCTTGCTCCAATGATGCATGTGATGACAGTGGTGCTGTTGATCCCAAAGTTGTGGTTACAGCTAATTTGAATGATGATAGTAGTTGCCTTCCTCCTGAAAAAGCTGTTGGTGGAACAGTTGATCATGGTATTGGCATCATACTTGGATACAGTTCTGATGTCCAAGAGGATGTGCTTGCTGACAGTGGTGATGCAACTGGTGTTATTGATGATAAAAGCAGTCTATTTCATAACATCACTGATGTTGCCTACCCTCTTCCTTCAGATGGTGAGGATGATCTTGAAGTTCCGCTAAGGCGTTCTTATAGGGCGTTGAAATCTGCTCCTGCAGCCCATACTCCTTACACCAATCCTTGTAAACCGAAGAAACCTCGCCTTCCTAAAGTACCTAAACATTCTATTCTCAGCTCGGAGGAGCGTGTTGAATTTTATACCAATTTTAGAGATCTTGGGTAATTATCTACTTTTGTTTTGATATTTATTTTCTTCTTAGTACTGCCACTTATTATAATATGTTGATTTAACTTGTTATCTTACTTTGTAGGCGTGATGGAAAAGTCAGTGGCTGTGAGGTTGATATGAACAAGGTGTTTTTCACTGAATTATCGGGGAGGACAAAATGGCTTCGTGATATTGTAAGTTCATATTTATATGTATTGTTACAGCTTATATTGTGGTGCCATCAGTTTGGTGACAGTTAGTGTTTGTTCTGTTTTCTTTCACAGCACATAGACGAATCACTTCATCATTTTAGAAAGCGTCTTTATGATTGTCCTGATCTAAATCCCACCAGTGTTGTTTTAGACACCATTTTTTTCCCTAAGGTTGGGAACTGTGATGTTAATCTTTTTAAAACTGGTGATGCCATTCCGGACGAATTCTTCCATTACTTCCTTGGTCTTTATCCTGGCAATTATGGGAAGACTTGGGAAGGTGCTAAGAAGGTTTACGCTCCTTTCAATCTTGACAACATGCACTGGGTAGCCGTTGAAATTGTTTTGGACGACAAGATGATTCTTGTTTATGATTCCCAGCGTAATTTCATTAAAAATGAAGACCTGCTTTCGAAGTTTGCTAAAACGTGTGAAGTGCTTGCTGTTATGTTAAGTAAGACTGGTCTTTTTCCTAAGATGGATGACACTCCCTTTGAAATGGACCGAGTAGACGACTTGCCTCAAAATGAAGACGGGTAACTTCTTCTGTTTTTCATCTTGTTGTATTTTGTTTTGTGACATTTTATCTGTCCACCTTTTGTCTCTTATTGTTTATTTTTTGCTTCTTATGTAGAGGTAGCTGTGGTGTCTACGTCATCAAGCACATTGAGTCTCTGGTTTTTGGTGGTGATATTAAGCTTGTGAATGATGAGTATGTTAATGCATATCGTGAGAAGATTGCATATGATCTCATGAAGAAACAGTGGACATTTGTTTAGTTATGAAATTTAGGTTTGTGTTAGTTGAACTATGTGGTGACAGTGTATCTGCTGACAGTTTAGACTATATTTTGTTGTTGTAGCAGTTGTGGTGATAGCCCATGGTGACACTTGAATTGGTGACAGGTTATTGTGTATTGTGTTGCTGTAAAACTCGTGGTGACAGCCATTGGTGACACTTAGATTATGTATTTGTAGGCTACTTCTCTAGTAATTTATATGTTTCTTTGAATCTTTTACTGTTTTATCCCTATTATATGTTACAACAGTCTATAATTCCACATCAAAGGCAAGGTTTTATTATTTTTGTTGTCATCCTCAAAGTTTTCACGTTTGGTTACAGTGTCCATTGTCATGTTTTCATAGTGGTGACAGTGCATATGTCATTGTTTATGTCTCTATTTTAATAGTTTTGAAAACATCTAGGAGTTTTACCTGTGATTACAGTGTCTATTCCCCTTGGTTCATAGTGGTGACAGTGTCTATGTCTCTGTTTTACCTGTGGTTACAGCGTCTATGTTTGTTTTAACCATTCATATGATGAAGGAGAACAGTCCATCACATGTCTTTTGGCTTCTCATTAGCCCCTTTAGGGTTTTTTTTGGCCTTGTCCTAGGGTTTTCCATTTGATTACAGCAATCATCTCTTAACGATGTACTGTACTTGACATTTTCGGGTTTAGGGTTTAGGATTTAGGGTTTAGGGCCTTGGCCCTAAACCCTAAAGACTTAACCCTAAACCCTAAACCATACTATACATGACATGTTCGTTTGGCTTCTCATTAGCCCCTTTGGGGTTTATTCTTCCATACTCATAGGGTCTTCCTTTTGGTTACAGTGTCCATGGTCATGTTTTCATAGTGGTGACAGTGCATATGTCATTGTTTATATCTCTATTTTAATAGTGTGGAAAACATCTATGAGTTTTACCTGTGATTACAGTGTCTATGTCCCTGTTTTACCTGTGGTTACAGCGTCTATGTTTGTTTTAACCATTCATATGATGAAGGAGAACAGTCCATCACATGTCTTTTGGCTTCTCATTAGCCCCTTTAGGGTTTTTGTTGGCCTTGTCCTAGGGTTTTCCATTTGATTACAGCAATCATCTCTTAACGATGTACTGTACTTGACATTTTAGGGTTTAGGGTTTAGGGCCTTGGCCCTAAACCCTAAACCCTAAACCATACTGTACATGACATGTTCGTTTGGCTTTTCATTAGCCCCTTTGGGGTTTATTCTTCCATACTCATAGGGTCTTCCTTTTGGTTACAGTGTCCATTGGCATGTTTTCATAGTGGTGACAGTGCATATGTCATTGTTTCTGTCTCTATTTTAATAGTTTTGAAAACATCTAGGAGTTTTACCTGTGATTACAGTGTCTATGTCCCTTTTTTTACTGTGGTTACAGTGTCTATGTCCCTGTTTTAACTGTGGTTACAGTGTCTATGTGTGTTTTAACCATTCATATGATGAAGGAGAACTGAAATATTTTCAAAATTGTATAGATAGAAGAAAAAACTGAAATATGCTCACTGTTTATATTCTTTCTAGTGTAATGATCTGTTTATAGTGACAAATTTATTCAATATAAGAAAACGATAAAGTAAATCGTATTGTCTTCCTTAATGCTTTGCTTCTGATTTGCCTCTGATCTCTATCTCTTGACAGTCTTCTTTGATGCTTTCCCACTGAATTCTCTAGTTGAAAGCTTTCTATTCTTTTCAGGTCGACCACATCTTCTACGTACCATTGGTGGGTGACATTGCTGGCTTTTGATGTCCTTTGGTACAACCCACTGATCTACATTTAGAGTAGGATATACTGTCTCATGATAAGCCAATTTCCAAGCTTCAGTTTTGTAGTAGCTGCTAATATAACTCAGAACACTCAGGGTTTTTTCCTTGATTACAGCCAGAGCATGTACACAAGGTATCTTTTCATAATCAAATACCTTGCAAGTACAAGAGTTCTTCTTTAAATCAACCATAAACCTTTTCATTCCACCGACAACCTCAAACTGGAATTGATTGAGGTGCTTGACAGTATACATTCCAGCCTCACTGCATCTTATGTACACTATATCACTTATATGAGTTGGAAGCTCAAAGCTGTTGTTTTCAGATTCATTTCTACGATCATTGAACCATTTTGTTATCTTCTCTCTGATTGCATTCAGTAACCCTATAATTGGGAAAACTCTTTCCAAACCAAAGGCACTATTTAATGATTCTGCGTTGTTTGAAGTCATTATATTGTACCTGTCACCTTTTGAATAAGCTCTTGCCCATTTCTCAAACTGTAATTCTTCAAGATATTTCCCCATCTTGCTGTTTGTAGTACTGATGGAAGCAAAGTAGTTGTTGAACTCTTCTTCTGTGTAACTGTTTGCTGCGCTTTCAAACCACTGACAGAGTGCTTTCTTCTTGAATTTTGACATTATATTTTGCTTTAAGTGCCATCTGCAGTGATAATGCTTTGCATTTGTGTAAATCAACTCTATAGCTCTTGCAATGCTTTGATGACGATCAGAAACAAAAACCAGCTCTTCACTTGATGGGATGACTGTTGCTAGCTTGTTGAAGAACCACTCCCAAGAGTCGTTGTTTTTTGAGTCAACCACTGCAAATGCAATAGGGTATATTTGATGATTTGCATCTTGTGCAGAAGCTGTGAGAAGAGTCCCTTTGTATTTTCCTTTTAGAAATGTACCATCTACCACAAGAACCTGTACAATTGAATTCTATTCAGTAATTATTTGGTTACAGTGTAATTTTTCCTTATGAAATGAATCTGTACCTTTCGTAGGATTGGAAATGCTCGGATACATGGTCCAAAGGCAATGAACACATACTTGAACTTTGAGTTTCTCTCAAGTTCAATGAAGGTGACAGTTCCAGGATTTGCTTGCTTCAGGACCTAACAATATGATGGCACTAATTCATAGTTGTCTTCTGCAGTCCCCATTGTCATATCTATTGCTAAATCACGAGCCTTCCAAGATTTCCAGTAGCTAACATTCTCTTTGAAATCATTCCTCATCATGTTTCTAATTTGTCTTGGAGTTGGACCTTGTTTCTCATCTTCAAAACTGTATATATTATGTACAACAGTGAATTAAATATGAAATGAAGCATGATTACAGTGAATAAAATATGTAATGAAGAACTGATTGTAGTCTATGTCACCTGTGTTTTATCCTTTCGGCTATGACTCTGTATTTTAGAGGGCGTTGCTTTCCTATTCGTACTTCCATGTTGCAGGTGTGTTCCTTAAAGTATTTCTTAATTATAAATACAGTTGAACCACCAATTATGGCGCCATGTATTTTCCAGGTGCAGCTGCTATCCACACACGCTGTTCTGTAATAACATGGTGTTGTCTTCTTCACTTTGTAAGCAAACACCTCTTGTGCAGCCAACAGTTCAATAGTCTGTTTGAGATCTTCCTTTGTTCGGAACAGTTGTCCCAAAAATATAAGAATTTCTCCCTTTCTTTCACTTATAGGCTGTGCTGTATATTTTGTGGACATTGTACTGCCTGCACTTATGCGACTTTCAATCCCTGTGTCATCTCCATTACTATTCATATCACATCCATCGTTTATGGATTCTGCATTTCCAGCCTGCACATCAAAGTCCTCTTCCATAGCATTTGTACCCTTGGAAGAACTGTAAGCATGTAAAGCCAATTGATTTTCATCATGTATAGATTCTGTAACCTGTTCTTCAGTTATTTCCTTCACAGCTGTAACATATAAAGGCAACATCCAATTCACATTCTTCAATTCATTAATTTGCAAAAAACTTCTGAAATCAGTCTCATTCTCTATTGAAAATGGCTCAGTAGTTTTCTTGAATGGATGCAAGTGGCTGAATTGAAGAGTAGGAGACAAATTGTCACTCGTGGTGAATCTGTTCAGTATCTCAGACTTCATCTCATGCATGGTTACAACCTGATTGATGACAATAACCTTTGATGACACATCCCCAGCAAAAACTAAATCACCATCTTCCAACTTCCATTTTCCTCCAAATTTTACTGTTAACAGATTGGCCTCCATTGTACCTGATCATTGGTGACACGTATTAAATTCATTAATACAGTGATTACAATCTATAGGTTACAGTGTAATTTTGGTTACAAGCTACACAGATGCACTCAAACTCAGATACCCACATACAGGTTACAGTGTAATTTTGGTTACAGCTACACAGATGCACTCAAACTCAGATACCTACATACAGGTTACAGTGTAATTTTGGTTACAGCTACACAGATGCACTCAAACTCAGATACCTACATACAGGTTACAATGTAATTTTGGTTACAGCTACACAGATGCACTCAAACTCAGATACCTACATACAGGTTACAGTGTAATTTTGGTTACAGCTACACAGATGCACTCAAACTCAGATACCTACATATAGGTTACAGTGTAATTTTGGTTACAGCTACACAGATGCAGTCACACTCAAATATCCACATACAGGTTACAGTGTAATTTTGGTTACAACAGCACAAATGCACTCAAACTCAGATATCCACATAAAGGTTACCGTCTAATTTTGGTTACAGCAGTATAATCAAAACACAAGCATCTTAAATCAGCAACTACATCAACAATACAATCTAGATTACAGTTCTATAATCACAACACCAGTCACTTATATCAAAATCGACATCTGATGTCAAAATCGCAAAGCATCCATGTTGAATCACAACTACAGTTCTATAATCACAACTACATCAACAATACAGTACTATATTCAAAGCAGATTACAGATAATGCTGTTTTCGAATTTTGGCTTCCCTGTTAAAACTCGAATTTTGGCTTACAGTGCTATTTCCGACCAGATCTCGCTTCAGATCTGAATGAAGAGCTCGAAATCGTCGAAAATTGGGGCTGAAATCAACTGCGTTGCTGGAGAAATTGAAGCCAGATCGAAATCCCCCTTCTTCGTCGCTCCGAGCTGTGGCATGCGTTTCTCTCCACCGTTCTTCGTCGCTCCTTCCGTGAAAATGAAGAAACAAACGGGATTAGTATGGCAGGGGCAAAATTGGAAATTATGGACTATTACCTAATATTGCCACCCTTGTGTCCTAAGTCTTAAAAATTGGACCCAAAATGGCCACTTAGCAAAAAATCCCTAGTAATAATGAGTTAGAAAGGTGGAAAGCATGATTTTTTTTCCATGATTATTTCTTTTGCTTACTTGATCACACCCAAAAAAAAATGATTTGGGCACCCGTAAAAAAGTGCCTTTTACATACTTTTTTTTTTAAGCAAAATTTTTAGCTCCTCGACCTAAAAAATTAAAAATAACTTATGTCTGTCGAGTTTAGGGCCAGACAAAATATATATATATATTTTTTTAAAAGTACGAAAATTCGCAAACCGCCGGGTCATGCAATTTTTTCATACATATTTTTCTTTTTAAAAAAAATTGTCTGTTGAGACCAGGATCCGACGGACCAATTTTTTTGGGTGTCCATATTAGTTTTCGTTGGTGCGATTAACAACATCCTTTATAATAGAAGAGAGATGCATTGGGGAAAGGTCAAGGGAAGGAAGGTGAAAAGTCTCTTTATATTTCAAGATGTAAAGACGGCGTGTTTTTTTTTTTGATATGTCACAATTATTCAAGTGATGTCAAAATTAGAGTAGGTTAGTGATGATTAAATATAAAAGGATACATATTATTGATAAAATTATATAGCCTAAAAATAAGTGCATTGTCGGAGAGTAGATGATTGTAATATGGCGACATGGAGGAGGCGCCGCCGGCGGTCAGGACAACTCGAAAGGAAGTGTTGAGGCAACCGAAGGAAGAAGATGGAGAAAGCACATGATAAATGGAAGAGGAGCTATCAAGGAACAAGCCCTCCCCTGAACACCCAACTGTTATAACCACACCAGTAGCGATTCACAGCTGGAGCACGCAAGACCCGCCACCACAAACCATAGGGAAGGGCTTGCGAAGCATCCACCAACGTCTTCGCCCAAGCATACGCATCTCCGTGTAATTTTTTTTGATCTCCCAAAATGGTATTGCGGTATTGCCATCGTCGGGATGCACCAAGACAACAAGAAACAACATGGAAGACCATGGATTATTTGCAATTTGGGTGAGATTAGCCCGTACTTGGTTGGATTCGTTGATGGAATCCATATATTTGAGAGGAAGGAGGTCAGATTTTGTGTGGCGGCTTGGGTTGAGGCTAGGGTTAGAATGAGGAGTAAACACTCTCATATGTACTGTATTGGAGACCAAGCTTAGACGGGTGATTTTCCACCAAATCTTCTATCAACCTTCATCACAAAAGAAGAAATCATTCCAAATCTAACCTTGGATATGGGATTTAGATTGCACTCTTCTATGGAGAGCCTCACATGGAGAAACACCAACAAAAGAAAAGTTAGAAGGACGAAGAATTGCACTTTATATGTAATGCGAATTTTGCAACCATCACGGAGAATATTTCTTTCATTTATTCATGGATTGCAATTTCGTCAAAAATATTATCAAAAAAATAGATGACAAATTTTTTCAAGTTATAGATAAATGAGATAGAAATATGAGAGAAGAACACTCGATCATTAAAGCTCTCAAGAAAACAATCGGCATTAAGAAAAAAACCTGTATAATATAATGACAACTATTTGGTGGAGTATTTGGTACTTTAGGAATCAAATGACTTTAAAAAATGAGGTCACCTCAACCAACAATGTTATAAAATTCATTAAACAACATATTAATATTGAATGCAGCTAAGAATAACGAGGAAGAGGCAAACACAACATTTACTCTTAATTATCCAAATAACTCAAGTGGTTGCGAAAAAAGAAAGAAAAAAACGATCAAATGGGAAAAACCAAAAAACTTAAGTTTTAAACTAAACTTTGAAGGGTCATATCGGGAATCAACGGAAATTTTGCTACTGGTTCTGTGATTCGGGACTGTGAAACAAACTGTGTCTCGATGGTGGGTGCTAGGCTGCTAGCATCTCGTCATGCTCGGTTATAGAGCTAAGGTCACTGCTTTGAGAGTTGAAATCCGTAAAACACTGGAACTTAATATTCAAAACATAAAAATAGAAGAGACAACTTTTGCATTATTAATGCACTTAAGAGTATTTGGAAATGCCCTTGGATGTCGAAATGATCATTTCTGACTCTTTGATAAATTTATGTCGATTTTAAAAATGTCGATATTGGACACGTGTTTTACCGTAGCGGACAGATTGACCTTTTTGGGTCATTCAACTAGTGTCTAGGATGAATAACTCATCGTGCATAGTTGAATTTCCATTTAAAAAAAAAAATTATAATCTTTTAATATAAAATACAGGCTAATTTTTTTTATTTTTTTTGTGGCTGATAATCCACCAAGAACTGAGATTCCCCGCAGCCAAACCCAATGTCATCGGCTTCGCTGAGGCCCCAAATCTATCTACTCGTAGGACCGAAATCAAAATGGAGTGTTGCTCTTCCTCTTCCTATGCCTCCCTTTGCAAGTTTCAGGTACTCATTCCCCACATAAATCTCCCTTTCTCTACTTTGATCTTCATTCTACTACTTTGATCTTCATAGTAATTGAGGTTTTAATTTCTTAACTCGTGTGTTTTGTTCTTCAAAGTTCAATCAATATGGCAATGGAAGCCAAATCATACGATTTAGCTTTCGATTTATTAACTCATCTGTTTTGTTCTTGAAAGTCAGTTATCAGATGATTAAATGAGTTGTTCATTGCTAACCAAATGGCTGTAGCAAAACATATGATTGATCATGGATAGATAAACGATAAAAGGTTCCAGCTTCTGAGTTCTGACACAATAAGCGAAATCTGGCTCATTGTCTTCCCCATAACTATTAAAGGAAGACAATCTTCATCACAAACCAAACTCTGTGCAAGATAACCCATTCAGAACTCTGTGCAAGATGTCAAGAACTAAGGAACTACTGCATCCAATATTTAGCAGCCAGCAAATGGATGCATAAGTGACAAGTCATAACAAATTCCACATAAATGATAGGCATCAAGAGTATTTTGAGAAGGGTGCGTGTAAGGGGCTGGGTTGGAACCACCAATATGGTATTATGGTGGTTACTGGTTAGGGCTGCAAGAGAGGTTTGGCCATGTCAGCGTAGATAACCCAGGGATGAGCCCTACTAATAAGAGGTCTTGCCTCTAAGTTGATTATGCAGAGATATTTGTAATCAAAAGACAATATAAATTTCACTGCCTCTGGTTTCCTATGATTGTGTGTGTTTCTTGTGCATTTACTTATCTGTGTTTGTGTCTCTTATGTTCCATCAGCAAACTACATTGAAATTACCATTAAAGTGAACATTTAATAGTTAAAAATGAATTGAAGGATAGAATAGTAGCAAATGATTCACACACACTTTTATCAAATAAAAGATGTATCCCACACACACCTAGAGGGTGACTCTTTAATCAAACTATATAAGAAACAATGTGACACTACCCAGTATGAAGAAATTATAACACTGGGCACTCCATGAGATTTGACAAAATAGGACTCCCCAGCATGGCAACCAAAATTAAAGAATTCATGATTCACAAATCAACTGTATTACCATACCCGGAAAAATGATTTGAAACCAATTCCTTTTTGGTCAATATATCCAGAGAAGACCCTCTTTTTGTTGAATTCCCAACATCACATAGTGCTCTAATATTCTGCGCTGTAAAGCCTTGCTCATTATTCAAAACGATTATCCTGGAGTTCTGAAGAATGAACATCAATGTCAGTTCCATCCCTCCCTATAGGCATTATCATCAGCACTCTGAATCTGCAAATGTTACGAAGATAATGGAGTCAGATAATCCACCACGAGATGTAGAATTTGATGCACGAAACCTAAAATCAACGGTATCCTGCTCCTGCATTACTAGACCTCCTGGATCCTGTTAGATATGCTCATCTGTTCTGACAAGGTAATAAGAAAGAGCATATAAATAATCAATACGGGTGAAGTGATGAACCCTATTCAATTGAAATTTAAGTCCCAAGCTCTTTCTGGTAGTAATTGGTGTCAACTAGATTCAATTTCCCGAATATTTTAATAAGGGTTGACCTTGTTTTCCCCTTGCTATAGTGAAGAAAACAGACTCCACTGCTTGTATGTACTTGAAAAATAAGAAGGTTTCCAATATTTCTGTTTGTTTAGTATTTAAACATGTCATCCTTGCTAATACCATATTTTCACGTTGTATTCCAGGGAGCTACGATTCCTCTGAGCCAGGGATTGTCTGGGAGAAGTTCCAAATTGGCTTTATTACACAAACCATCTCATCTACTTGATAACAGACTGTCTTATAATACTAATAAGCACAGGCCATTATATTTCTCGTCTAGAAGGTGCAGAAGAAGCCAGATATTTGCAACAAGTGGAAAGCAAGGTTGGGACTTGGGAAGATTTGTGAGGACTTTGTTCTTCTTTGACGCACTTCCATCTCCTTTAAAGGTTGAGGCGCTTTGCATATCGTTATCTACTCACATTTATTTTGTATGCTTTCTTGGAACTTATTTTGTTCATCAACTTGTGTGACTCCATGGTTTGCATCTGCATCTTAGCAGTTCTTTGAAGATCTGATAAGTAAACTCTCAGATCAACCCTTGGCTGAACCATCAAAGAAGATGCAATCTTCTGAAATAATTCTGGTTACTGGAGCAACCGGGGGTGTTGGAAAAAGGGTGGTTGATGTTCTGCGCAAGAAGGGTTTGCGGGTTCGCGTGTTGGTATGCTCTTTGTTTTCATTATGCAACCTTTTAACTGGTGTATTTTCCTGCATAACCGGTTTTACTTAAGAAAGCTTTCATTAGGTCAGAGACGAGGACAAGGCAAGAAGACTGTTAGGGCCGGATGTTGATCTGGTGAGTTCTGCATCATTAAATTTTATATCCAACAGAATCCTATGTGATAATGCTGTTAGGCCATTTTCTGTAAATTGGGAGGAATATCTCCGTAACTGAAAGGGACAGTGGAAACGTTGAACTGAGCCTCATATATTTTGAGAGGAAGATACAATTTGATATTTCGTTCCATAGCAGTAGTTCTTTCAAGATTTTTTCTTCTATTTAAAGGGGGACTAAAGTGAAAATTTTGATTCTGTTTCAACTTAATTTGTTTTTCATCGTAGAGATGATTTCAATGAGATCTATTATGCGGTATATTATTTCTACTTAAAAAATAATTGCACAATTTCTTGGAGCTCTTGCATCATCTCAAATTCTAATAGACCTTTAGAAAAGTAAAGTATACCCATCATTCAGTTGTCAAAAAAGAAAAGAAGAAAGTATTTCAAGTGAAACCTTCTTGGAATTAAGAATCATATTAATCCATCACTTTTCATTAAAATGTTTCTCTAGGGTTTTAATGAATGTTTTTTCTAGACCTGCAATTTGAAATTGAGACATTCTTGTTCACAGCTATGACCTTGTGATAATTCAGATTGTTGGAGATGTTACCAAGGAGAGTACTCTACTCCCTGAATACTTCAAAGGAGTGAAGAAGGTAATCAATGCTGTTTCTGTCATTGTTGGACCCAAGGAAGGGGACACTCCTGACAGAGCAAAGTATAGTCAAGTAAGTATGTTGTACTTTGTTTTATTTCCACAGAATTAGGTGGAAGAATGTCAACAAATAATTCTCATTACTGAATTCTGCTCGTATCTGATTAATTTAAAACCGAAGTCTTCATGTTTCAATTCAATTTTTGACAACTTTTCTCTTCCAGCACCTTCCTCTAATGCTTCAAGATTCATGGTGTGTTGCAGGGTATCAAGTTTTTTGAACCCGAGGTGGGCCTTGATCAGTATCCTATGCCATGGTTGCAAGTTTGAAATGCCATGCCATTTGTCATTTAGTCAAGAGACAAACTGTTTATTGCATCAATTTGTTTTGTGTTGTATGGAAACAGATAAAGGGGGCTTCACCAGAAATGGTAGAGTATATAGGAATGCAAAATTTGATTAATTCCATCAAGGAAAATGTGGGACTCCTAAGTGGAAAATTGCTCTTTGGTTTTGAAGGTAAATATCTCTTTCTAATCGTTTTAAAGGATGATTTGAGTTAGGGGATACCTCAGATGATTATTTTTAAATTGCACAAGTATAAGTTAATGTTTACATACAACCTTATTTTACAAGGGTTATCAGATAGGTATAAAGAGTTACAATTCCGGACTGTGATTCCCTTGTTCTCCACAATCTGAAGAGAAGACTTATCATATTGAGCTAAATTTAGAACTACATAGAAATTAGATGAGTGCTTTATTGACCTACATCCAAGGGACATGAGAGGGAAAAAAAGGTTCAGCCTTTGGGAGATAGTCCCTCCTTGTCAATTCAATTTATAAGGACATGATTAGAGATTATCATATGATTGTTTTATGCAACATTTTGCACAGTTGCCTACTTGGCACGAAGAAGTTGTTTATTAATGACTATGACTTTCTGGATAGTTATCTAGGAAGGGAGCAAAGGAAATTCAAGCATATCCTTTCATTTTTGTAAAAAAAATCATGTATTCTCTTCCCTTCCGCAGATAATCATCCTTACCAAACAAAGCCGGCAGGCTTGAATTTCTGTAGGAAATTACTTTAAGCATTTTATTGCGCTTGCAGGAAACGTATCAAGAGAACTCCCTTGGGGTGCCTTAGATGACGTTGTAATGGGAGGAGTTAGTGAAAGCACCTTCCAAATTGATCGCACGGGTGGAGAAAGTGGCGGTCCAACTGCAATTTTCAAAGGTTTGTCAGGATTCATGTTGTAAGTTTCTATGTGTGTCTTGGTGAATATCAAGGCAGGCCTGTTACGAGCTTCTTTCAAATTTAATTCCAAGTATCTTCATGCATCCACTAGTACTGATTAACAGAAGCAGGTGTTCCTCCTATATTTTTTAGAGTAAGATAGATATGGTCTTCCACACTATAGATCTAGGCATCCAGTTCCATTATAATAAGCTACTAATTGCCTACTATATAGATAAATGCTGAGAAATGTAAAGCTCCGCAATTTCACAATGGGGAATGATGTCTTTAAAATAAGTATGTCCGCTTCTATTTTAATGTTGTAGTCAAATTTTTACTTGGATCCTTAAACACCTGAAACCTTGAAAGAGAGTGCAATGGAAAAATTGTTTAGGTGCAACAGATGAGAAAGCCATTTTCCAATGTTGGCATACAAAGAGTCCATTTGCTAAAGCCTAATCATCTGCAGAACATCAAATAGGGAACAATATGGAGATTAAGAGTGATGGTTTATTTTGTGTTGATTCTTTATTCTTACAAGCAAAATCTCTAATGCCTTTTCAGGTGTTGTTTCAACGGCAAACAATGGGGGCTTCACTAGCATCAGAACAAGAGTAAGTTGCAATATCTTTTTTGATGATAAAAGTTGTCTGCTTGCCTTTCTGGTTTCTTTTGGTGTTTTGGAACATCTTTTTTTTTCTTTGTTTGTATTGTGGCACATTTGCTAACTTGTTTCTGAACAACTGGTGGATTCTGTGTCATTGAGGGAATGTGAAGCATGATTTTCTTTGAGTTTTGAAACCGAAAAGGACAATTATATTTTTTATTTGTGAAGTTTGAGGATCTTTCAAATACTTAATGTTGGTTTCCTAGAGAATAAAGTGAATTACTTTTGCAAGAATCTCTATATAGTTTGTAGATTTTTCCCTTTTACTAGCATTTGTGCTTTTCTCTTCCCTTTCAGAACTTTGAGGCGCCTGAGAATCTTTCTGCATATGACGGCATTGAGCTACGCCTTAGAGGTGATGGGCGCCGCTATAAACTCATAATCCGTACTAGTACAGATTGGGATACTGTTGGTTATACTGCAAGCTTTGATACCGTTGCTGATCAATGGCAATCTGTATGTCATAGTATACTAATGCTCTTTAGATGGACTAATTTGTTATCAGTTATCACCTAATATTTAAAGCTTCAAACTCGTTTGTTTCAGATTCGTGTTCCATTCTCTTCGTTAAGGCCTGTGTTCCGAGCACGGACCATGACTGATGCCACACCCTTTGATTCTACTAACATCACATCATTGCAGGTGATGTTTCATATCTATTTTGTTTTACAAAAAATAAAAGTATCTTTAACTGAGAAGGATATACATACTAGAAGAGAAAAAAGGCACCCTCTTAAAGCACTTTAAAATATGCATCAGTTAAAGAGAAAACACTATCTAGCCCTTGTTAAGTCATGCTTTAAAAACATTCCATCAAGGTGGACCAACGGAGAAATTTGTTGGGAAAGGTCCAACTGATCCACCCCATAGCCTAGCCTCTCGTATCATCAGCATTCGAAACATGTCCATCTCCTTATCTAGTATCTTGCCTCATTTGAAAGCTTGTAGGGCAAAATGATAGTCGGTATTTAATCAAATTCTTATAGGGGCTCGGGTTAAACTGATCAGCAAACAGCCTTTCATGTTTGAGATCTAGTAATCCTTGGGACTTAATATTTTAATTGTTCTCTTCTTTGTTAATTGTTGCTGATTGGTGCATTCCCTTTCCAGCTGATGTTCAGTAAATTTGAATATGATGGGAAACTAAATCCAACTTTCCAAGAGGGTGCATTCCAGCTTCCTCTTTCAAGCATACGGGCGTATATACAAGATCCTGCGACTCCTAGGTTAGATATTTCTTTTCTTTTATGGTCCTCAATGCATATTCCCGTGACATGAAATAGTTGAGATCTTTCTGTGATTCAATATGGATTCCGAGTCTCTTCTTGCAGGTTTGTTCATGTAAGCTCTGCTGGGGTCACACGACCTGACCGGCCTGGACTTGATCTTAGCAGACAGCCTCCTGCTGTTCGGCTGAACAAGGAGCTGGGTTTCATTTTGACCTACAAGCTTAAGGTGCTTTTCTCTCTCTCTGAGTTTGTTTGTTTCGGACTTGTCATTGTGTTCATAAACATCAGCTCAGCATCTGTTGAGTGCAGTGGCAGAGCCATGAATTAGTTTAGATGAGGGGGGCTTAATTTTTTTTTGTAGGTATATGTGAAAGAATTTTTAGATTAAAAAAAATATATATTGAAAAAACCTTAAAATTTTCATTTGAATAGTAATTTTTAATTGAAAAAACGAAGATAAACAAAAAAAATTCAAAAATTGGAGTGACCTCATGGTTTAAATACCCACTTTCTAGTTCTACCAACTAAACTAAGCAAACTTTATGCTTTATTACTTTTTTTTTTTAATCTTTTAGTCCTAAATGAGGAAATAAAAAAAAACATTTTTTTAAAAAAAAATCTTCCCGACTAAGGATGGCTTCAGCCACCCCGAGCCCCCACTCCTTTGCCCCTGGTTGTGTTATGGTTTGGATTGTAGAACACTAGAGCTCCAAAGATTTTCCAGCCTTACTGCTTCATAACTAGGAGCTAGGAAGGACTTACCAATTTTTTCTGTACAGGGAGAGGATTTGATACGAGACAGTGGAGTTCCTTATACAATTGTACGGTCTTGTGCATTAACGGAGGAGCCAGCAGGCGCCGATCTCATTTTTGATCAAGGAGACAACATAACGGTACTTCTTTTCTGAGCCTGTCATGTAGATTTCTTCTTGTCAGTTTCCTTCGTCGAATCTTCTTGTTTCTTAACATTTCAAAAGTAAGTTGCTGATGTCTGCATTCGAAATTTACAGGGGAAAATATCAAGGGAAGAAGTTGCTCGAATATGTGTTGCGGCTTTGGAGAGTCCATATGCCTGTAATAAGACATTTGAGGTATTAATTCTACAGATTTTTCACCATTCTAAAATGAGATCTTCCATATTCTATTAAATTCTAATGTGAAAGCCTGCTATATACTCCGTATTATATATGTCTTTTAGGATTTCTCTCTCCCCTTCCGATCTATGTGGGCAAGCACATCCATTTAAATCTGAGATAAGCATCAGATTCTTCCATAAGCTCTATGCAGTGATTATTTTCTGAATTAGATTTTCTTAAAATTGTACTCCGTACTACTGTTATGCCAAAACTGAGAATTAATCCAGTGAAGATGAAGTGGAAAGGTATTGTTCAGATTGTTGAGTGATGCATACATTCAGAATTTTAGAGAACTCAAATCTAAATCTTTTTAATTAGTGGATTGTTCTCAGAAACACCCTCCTGACATAGCTGGAGAAATGGTGTGTACATCTCGACCCCCATACCCTTCTAGGGCCCAAGTGGGATAGACTGGGAGTACAACTGTTGTTGGAGTGATTTGAAGCTTCATGAAGCATTCTCCTGTATCAAGACTTTGTTGCAATTACTTCTTTCACTGTCCTGCGAGGAGTGTGTGTATACGGCAAGTCTTTCTTCTTACTGATACGTAATCGAGTTTCTTCATTGGTTACAGGTGAAGAGTGTGATTCCATTCAGCGAGCCTTATGTGGTGGACCCAGAGAACCCGCCTCCGGAGAAGGATTATGAAGAGTATTTCAAGATCTTGAAGGAGGGAATCACTGGGAAAGAAGCCTTGGAAGAAGCTCCGCTGCCAACATGATCTGATCCGATCCAATCCGATCCTTGTCACACTGTAACCATATGTAAATTTACTTGGCTTGTCACGGTCACTGTGAGATCACTCCTTCGCTTCCAACGGGCACCAGGTCCTAATCGATCTCTATGCTTTTGGTCATACCAAAACTGCTGAGGGTTATTGAAAATGGCCTGAATGCAAGTTGCAGTAGTGTAAAAAAAAACATCACATATTCACCAGTTAAATTTTATGACTTTTTCAGATTTGGATTTAGGATAGTTCAGTGTCTGTAAGATACATGATGCAGTGGCAAAGGAAGATGCTTGAAGATAGCCTGTATAAACCAAACAAGTTTCGGTAAGTTATAAAAATAGTTTTTGCATTTGCATCCCAAGACAGAGTCTTATAGATGATTAAGAAACTTTCTTACTCCAAAATTGTTAACAAAAATAAGTCCCTATCTCATTTATCTAGTTCAGGCAAGAAGCATCAAAAGGGTAGGAATGTAGGATGCTATCATATACAGTTAGTGGATTCATGATCCATTTGATCTTTATACTGACACTTATCCTTAATCATTGTGACTATTTTTTTATATTAAAAATATACTAATAGATCATGGATCCATATATTTAATCATTAAATTTTATTTTTATAAGCAAACAACGGATAGATTTATGAGTGTATGATATTTTTTTTTAAAATTTTGTAACTTTTTTTTATATAAAAAATAATGTGAACGGATCATGGATCTGTTAGGCAAATTGAACGGATCCATGATCCGCTCGTGCTTTTTTCAAAAACTAGTGCAATGATGATGGGACATGTGTCGGTATAAGGATCAAATGAATCATAGATCCGCACATAGGGCCGGAGCCAGGAAAAATTCGAGGGGGGCTCAACTATATTTTCAGGATTTTTTTAAAGATATATATAAGATACAATTTTTGTTATAAAGAATATAATAGAAAACACATTAAATATATTATTTAAATAACTATTTTAAGTTTAAAAAGCTAAAAGGAGGAAAAAATCCATAAAATGAAGCTATAAGGATTTAAGACCTTATCATTCTATTTCTCAACCCACACCAACTAAGCTAAGCACACTCGTTGATTTATTACTCTTTTTAACTTTTTAACCCTTAAGTTATCTAAAATTACAAAAAAAATACATATATATTTTTTTTTTACGTTTTCCCCCGACCCGGGGGGGCGGGGGGCTCGAGCCACCTCATGCCCCCCTCCGCCTCTGTTTGCACATCTGAGTGTATTTAACACCTGCATTCGATGCATATAGGCTTTCCAAACAATGTATGTTGCATCACCTGATGCTATACACAACATCTTCTAGACAACTTATATAAACCATTATAATGATCATTACTATCCACCACCAAGAATGTAGGAGGTTATAGCACAAAGAGCCAACGTGATTGAATATCTTTCAGCACCACACAGTAACTCCAGGCTCAATTGCTTATCAAGGAACACATTGGCTAAGAAAATCACCCATTGTCGCGAGGTAGACTTGACCCAATTCAATTCTTCCAAAAGGATGTTGAATGTAGGAGCTTATGCTTGTTTTAGGTCTCTCTGTCATTTGTATTTCCTTATCAAGAAGCGCCTTTTTTGTTTCAAATTTGTTACCATATCCAGGTTCAAGTTGTCCACAAGGATTAGATTGATTACTGTTGTACCATTTCATTTAGTTTTGGATAGACAGTGTGGCAATTGCCTAATACTAGCTTATCATACAACAATTTAATTTTTTTGGGGGTTTTATATCTCTTTTTGATAGTGCTTTCCTATGTTCTATGATGAATGTAAGTTTGGTTCACTGGCAATTATCAAGCCCACAATATGTAGACGACCTTTCTAAGTCAGTACATCAAAATTTTGAGGATTTAATTTCTTGATGAGACAGATGAGAAGGATATGAAGAAGATGCTACACATTTATTCACGACATATCAGGCTTTACTGTCTCTTATCGGAAGGATGGATAAGCAGATTGAAAGAATAATTAGAAACATTGACAAAACCAATAAAACCTATAAGACGATAACCATTGAAATCTTTTCTCAACTATCACCAAACCAAAAATCGGTACTAGTCTTCTCCTTTTGGGGGATTTGGTCTATGAGGAACAAAATCCTTTTTGAAAACCAAGATGTCAGAAATATGGAAAAGTGGATAAAGTATATAATCTAATATACGATATCCTGGAAAAAGGCTCAAAAAGATGATCCAGATGACGAAAATATCCATATACTACAACACACTCCTCGAAACAGCTTCCAACATCGGGAAAAAGTTAAATGGAATAAACCTATCGATCGAAGGATTGATGAAACTTAATTTTGATGGAGCTAAGGTGGCTTCCGGGCAAGCTAGCTCTGGTTTTGTCATTCGCGATTGTTGTGGTAGAGTGGTTTCCTGTGGTGCGTAGACCCTTGGGAACATTTCTCCTCTCCAAGCTGAGTGTCACGGTCTTCATCACTATGGTCTTCTAGAAGCAGTAAAGAAGGGTTTTTCTCGCCTCGAGGTGGAATGAGACTGTCTAACCATCATCAATGCCCTCCATGGGATTGGTACGTGCTCGTGGATTATTGAAATGATGATCTCCGATGCCCTCGGCCTCGATCTGCAAATCGTTCGAGTTTGTTTCGTTCTCCCATACCTTTCGGGAAGGCAACCAGGTTGCAAACAGACTAGCGCATGTAGGTTTGTCCTCGTCCTTCTCTTTTGCACATTGCCCTGCCGAGCTCGAGGATTTCGTCCGCAAGGACACTATTGGGCAGTGGTTCAACCGAGGTTGACCACCCCCAAATTTTCGCCTTGTATAAAAAATAAATAAAAAAATAAGCCCATGTTTGGTTGGAAACCCAAACACCGAGGAGGTAGAAAATCATAAAGAGTACGAGAAGTGTATGCATTTGACTGATATTTTTTTAAATATAAAAATCCAATAATTTAACTTTATAGAAAGTTAAAAGTTCACTTACCCAATATCTCTAGGTAAATTTAACTTTCACTCTCCCAGAGCAATAGGATCCCCAATAGATTCTCCGTTTTGGTGATTTTGGCTTCTTTGAAGAATTTCAAGATTTTTTTATTTAACAGATCCCCCATATCATTCTCTAAAATGAAAAAGTAGTAAAAAAAAACAGAGACACGTCCCCAAATCTGCAACACTCCAAAACTCTAAGGTTTTTCCAAATCTTCAAAATAAAATATGTAACATTCTCCAAAACTAATCGCTTCTCTATATCTTCTAAAAATGACAGCGATTGGAGTTGAAACAAAAATAATTTGAATAATATGTATTGTATTTTGCCACCTAATTTTTTTTTTTGAAAATGCTGCCATTTGACAAATTTTCAACTCTTCCATTTAAATCCCCACCCCCCACCCCCACCCAAAAAAAGGGCTACTTAGACTATTAAAATTTCAAGTTTATTTAGTTGAAGTAAAAACAACTAAACGACAAGAGATTCGGGACTGATTTCAACTAAATTAAACTTAATTCATCGTATCGTATTCAATATAGTTGAACTTGTATCGTATTCAATATAGTTGACATTATAAACTGTGTTGAATTTGAATTTGAATTTGTCTATATTTTTGAACATCTCAAATTTATATACCCCGTACCATTTAATCTAACTATTATTTTAAGAACAACTAGTATGATCCCCGCGCGATTTTTTATAAATAAAATCTTACTGATATATTAAATTAATATTATTACATAATTGTAAAAGTTTAGATAATTAAATATTTTGAATTAAACTCATGGGTTGCGAAAACGATTAAAGTAGTATATATAGATATATATAGATATAGATTACAAATATTTTATATTTTTTTCATTATTAATTTTATGTTTTAAATTAATTCCATTGTTTTTTTAGAGAGAAATAACTACTAAATTATAATTTAGGCTAAGATCAATGTTTTGAATTAAGCACAATAGTTAGTAAAATTAAAGAAAAAGAGAATTAAAGAAAAAAGAGAATTAAAAAAAAAAAAAGAAAAAGGAGAATTAAAGAAAATAAAAGAAAAATGGTAAAAAAAAACATAATTAGTTAAGACTCCTAAATATCATCTAAGATTGACACATCATCCTAAAATTCATCTAAGATTGACACATCATCCTAAACTCTTCTAAATTAAGAGTTTATATAGATATAGATTATTTTTTTAGAGAGAAATAACTACTAAATTATAATTTAGGCTAAGATCAATGTTTTGAATTAAGCACAATAGTTAGCGAATTAAAGAAAAAGAGAATTAAAGAAAAAAGAGAATTAAAGGAAAAAGAAGAAAAAGGGGAATTAAAGAAAATAAAAGAAAAATGGTAAAAAAAAAACATAATTAGTTAAGACTCCTAAAATTCATCTAAGATTGACACATCATCCTAAACTCTTCTAAATTAAGAGTTTATATAGATAGTTAGTAAAATTAAAGAAAAAGAGAATTAAAGAAAAAAGAGAATTAAAGGAAAAAGAAGAAAAAGGATAATTAAAGAAAATAAAAGAAAAATGGTAAAAAAAAAACATAATTAGTTAAGACTCCTAAAATTCATCTAAGATTGACACATCATCCTAAACTCTTCTAACTTAAGAGTTTATATAGATATAGATTGTTTTTTTAGAGAGAAATAACTACTAAATTATAATTTAGGCTAAGATCAATGTTTTGAATTAAGCACAATAGTTAGTAAAATTAAAGAAAAAGAGAATTAAAGGAAAAAGAAGAAAAAGGAGAATTAAAGAAAATAAAAGAAAAATGGTAAAAAAAACATAATTAGTTAAGACTCCTAAAATTCATCTAAGATTGACACATCATCCTAAACTCTTCTAAATTAAGAGTTTGTATAGATTGTTTTTTTAGAGAGAAATAACTACTAAATTATAATTTAGACTAAGATCAATGTTTTGAATTAAGCCCAATAGTTAGTAAAATTAAAGAAAAAGAGAATTAAAGAAAAAAGAGAATTAAAGGAAAAAAGAAGAAAAAGGAGAATTAAAGAAAATAAAAGAAAAATGGTAAAAAAAAACATGATTAGTTAAGAATCCTAAAATTCATCTAAGATTGACACATCATCCTAAACTCTTCTAAATTAAGAGTTTATATAGATAGTTAGTAAAATTAAAGAAAAAGAGAATTAAAGAAAAAAGAGAATTAAAGGAAAAAGAAGAAAAAGGAGAATTAAAGAAAATAAAAGAAAAATGGTAAAAAAAAACATGATTAGTTAAGACTCCTAAAATTCATCTAAGATTGACACATCATCCTAAACTCTTCTAAATTAAGAGTTTATATAGATATAGATAGTTAGTAAAATTAAAGAAAAAGAGAATTAAAGAAAAAAGAGAATTAAAGGAAAAGAAGAAAAAGGAGAATTAAAGAAAATAAAAGAAAAATGGTAAAAAAAAAAAACATGATTAGTTAAGACTCCTAAAATTCATCTAAGATTGACACATCATCCTAAACTCTTATAAATTAAGAGTTTATATAGAAGATTAAAAAAAGGGTAAACGGCAGAAAATCACCCCTTAAATATGTTACATTGCTCGAAACCACCCCTTATATATTGAATTACCGAAAACCACCCCTTATATACCTCCGGTTTACCATCAACCACCCATCCACTAACTCCGTCTCAATTGCCGCTAAGTATATATTTTTAAATACATTTTAATTCTATAATCAGTTTTAATGCATTAAATTAATTAAACAAAAAATAAGAAAAAGAAAGCTCCAATCTGATATCTTCTTCCTCCCCAGGCAACCAAGAAGATGGTAGGCTAAGGGAGAGCACCTTCAGGAGGTTTGAGGGTAAAATATTCAAAAAATTGGTGCTATTCTTGTGTGAATCTTAGTGAGAGTATGTAAATTCGAACAAATTTACATCGAAATTTTATCCCACGTGAGTTAGGGTTAACAATTTTTTTCATAAGCAGGTAGGCTATGGTGGGGGGAGATTTCAATTTGGGAAATCATTATGGAAGGGGGAAATGAGGAATTGAAGAAATTGAAGTGTTTGTGAATACCTGACGACAATTTAATTTGTGAATCTTTAATCGGATATGGGTGGGTTAAGAACGATTTGCGATTTTTCAGAAAGGAGGCATCGAAGGAAGATCTACTCAAAGTTGAAGCCTCAGTCGAATTGTGAATCATGACCAGACCAACTTGACATTGAAGATCTACTCGATGAAAACCCGTACTTCAAGCTCGTGCTCATTATTCTATAGTAAACCTCTGCATTCGAATTAGAGCAAATAATCGAGCCCCCACAACAGTAAACCTTGCTTGCCCTCAAACCCAATGAGCAGAAGAACTTGTTTCGCCATTCTTCGACAATTACAAAGCAAGGAGAATCAAGTCACATATTTGGAAGAAATTAAAAAGTTAGAAGAAGTATAACTATAGATCTATCAACAATTAGAAGCCATCAATGGGTGCAGAGGGATGAAGACAATGGCGTACAAAGGAAGGTGAAAGGATCCAATTTAATTTTTTTTTTTATTCCACTTATTAACATTAAAATATTAAAAAAGGGTATTTTTGTCATTTTACATATTTAACTGAGTCTTGGATGGAAACTTCAATGGGGTGGTTGATTGGTAACGGATGGTGTTTAAGGGGTGGTTTTCCGTAATTAATTATATAAGGGGTGGTTTTGAGCAATATGGTATATTTAAGGGGTGGTTTTCTGTAGTTTACCCTTAAAAAAATTTAAATTCTTTGCCAAAATTTAATTGTTTACCTATACATAATACTTTTATGATATAAATTATAAAAATGGTATACCAAGCTAGGGTAAAATCCCTATTAAAAATTTTGGTGTGATGATGATGACCCAAGGATTGTTCGATTTTACTAGTATTTTTCAGAGTAGTTTTAGTTGGAGAGCAATTAAAATTCCTATTAAAAATTTTGGATTTATAAGAGCATGCCAAACAACTTTTCTAAAAAATTCTCCAAAATAGAGAATTATAGATTGCATATTCTGAACTTTTTTGAGTTAAATTCCAACAGATTCTCCATTATGGAGTTTACCCCAAAATATATAGAGTTTTCTCCAAATTTAGGGAATGATCCCCATTTCTTCTCCTCATTCTCTATTTTGGAGAATGTAATGGGAAAACTGTTGGACCAAAATCAACCTTAATATTCTCCAAAAACCCAATATGAAGAATCTGTTAGGGTTGCTCTAAGAGAACACTTCCCTCATTAAAATAGATGAACGGGGAGTCGAAAATGGAGACAATCAAGTGGATATGAAAAGTGCTTGGGTTGGAAGACCGACCTTCCCTTGTTTGGCAATCTCCTACTCCCTCTGTTCCATAATATGTCCTTTTTGCTTTTCGGCACGCTTTTTAATGAGCGATTTTTTAAAATAAAATATTAATTTTTTAATTAATTTGATACTTATTAGTAATAAGTATCAAATTATATAAAAAAGTTAATTAAAAAAATAATATTTTATAGAGCTTTTCGCTTATTAAAAAGCGTGTCGACTCTAACATAGAGTCAACAATATAAGTTGACATATGGATCCGGATCCTCCAACTTCCTGTTGAGAACATCAATAGTGAATTCATCAAGACCATTGCGTAGCAAATGGTTTTGGCCTGTTTATCTGGCTTGATGATTTCTCTAAAAAAATGTGTTAATGTGAAATTTCGTAGAATTTTCATTAACATGGATGTCAATGATATTAGGAGTGACAAGATCCCGATTTCTGATGATGACAATGGGGTCCGAATTTTTACTGTTTGGTTTGAAGAGTTCCCTAAAGGGTGTGGGATGAGCCCTACTAATAAGAGGTCTTGCCTCTTAGCTCAATTTGAAGCCCATCTCCTCAAGTCTGTTCCTCCATAGGTTTGACTTGCTATGTCTCGTCTCATCCACCAAAATAATATCATCCGTAAAACGCATGCAATACGGGATCCCATCTTAGATATTTCGGATACCACATCCATTACTATTGTAAAGAAGAATGAGCTCAATCTCAATGTCGAGTCTTGGTGTGCAAGCCTACCTGTACTGCAAAGTATTTAGAGTCCTCACCGGGTGTATAAACACTAGTTTGTGCACCGTCATACATATCTTTGACAACTCTCATGTAAGTTTTGCGGTGTAAACAGTGATCATTGCACTAAAATGATTCCCCAAGTTATTAATAGAAAATAGACCCCTTTAGCCGATCCCAATCATTCCCATAGGCACTCTTCTAAAAAAACTCTTCAAGTTTCGACATGAAATCCACCTAAACCCTAGCTAGACCCTTGACCCTATTCTACTGCCAAAACGCCTCATTCAAATGAATAACCTCTATAGTTAACCTTTCTGGCATAAAACCGAACTCGAGAAGACGACGACCGAAAGACTGAGAAACGAGGCAATGAAAGAAAAGGCAGTATATATAGTACAACTAATTAAGCAAAGAGCTCTGAGGTCGAATGAGAAGACGGCGAAGAGTGATATACTATGCATAATCCTTGGAATGTTCTTAGAAGTTTCTTCCTAGTCCGGGATCGAAAAGGTAACGCATGTCATTTTGACCTTATCTATACTTGTGTACCGCCAATTTCAATTAAGACACCGCACCAAAAATATAAAAATAAATCTACACACCATCTTTCAACATATTTACACGTGTCCTTTGAATATTCAAGTAGGCATGTTCGCACTTAATTACGGAGTAATATATATTCCCTCCTCCATCAGTCTCACAAAATTTGTTATTTCACTTTTAATATAGTTTTTAAAAATCTAAAAACGCTATAAAATATTAATTTATCAAACAATTATTTTAAATAATTTCATGAATTATTAATTTTTCAAATAATTATTTTAAATAATTTCATAAATAATTATATTAAGTATTAAATTATTTTTATAAATTAATAAAAATTATTGATATTTTATATAATATTTATCGTTCTTAAAAGATGTGCTAAAAGTAAAACAAAAACTATTTAAAAATGTTATATATATTATTAAAATAACTGATGTGAGTCCATTTATGTATACACCGTGCATTATATAATATATTTTCTAATCTCCCTTTTCCTAGAAAGGTCCTACGTGTTGCGCAAGTTTGAAGATTTGAATTCTTTATCAACATTATCATAATTAATCATATACTCGATCACAAATACCACGGGGTAATAATTAATTATTTCATCCGTTTTAAAATAAATATCGTTTGTCATTTTGTTCACGTTTTGTAAGGAGGTAAAAACACTATAAAATATTATTTTTTTAATCAATTTTTTAAAATAATTTCATATTAACTTGTTAGACATAAGTATGAATCTATTAAAACAAATTCAGTAAAAAAAGTCAACTGACTTTTTTTACGGAGTATGGAGTAACTAACATATACTTATCATATTATATATAAATGATAACTAAATGCATTTACAAGCGGTCGGGATGAATCTCTCCTTTTTGGTGTCTCTTTCATATATATCCTACAAAAATATTTTAAATGTTAAAAAAATTCAAGAAATTATATAGAAATGATAATTGAACATTATACTTGTATTGTATTTTGGTATATCTACACGAGAAGTCCAAAAAACTTTCACATCAAAATTATGAATTAAAAACAAATCTATTATATAATTTATATAATTGATGTGCTACGTACTCGATCTTCTTAGACTTACATGCTTAATTAACTATTAACTAACTATATATTAACGCATATGCATCCTTACACATAACACTCCAATCACAAGTTACAACAATCTTTAGTGCCACAACATTGTAACACATTGATTTCATTCAAGTAATTAACCCTTTACTGGGTAAGGTTATGATGAAATGGAAAATACGATGCAACCATGAAATGGATTAATATTGTTACATATTTTATATGGATATTTTATCATATTCAAATGAATATATGAATATTAGCTTGTTTGAATATGATTATAATTAATGTAAATATGAGTATATGAATATGATATTATTTATTCTTACCCAACATAAAATAAATAACTTCATATTCATACACTACTAGAAACACGCTATTTATATATATATATCCTCGAAGGTTTTAGCCACCAATTATTTCAAGGGTACCATTGTAGCCAATACCCTTGAATTTGGGCTCGAAAAAATATTTGGAGGCTAAGTACCATAGAAATAAAACCGGGGTTATTTTTCCATGCCATATAACCACGAATGTATATTTCGAGGGCGTCGGCGATTGTATATTGGCCTCGAAATAAAAGTCGAGGGCACATTTTGAAGCTATGGTCAAGCGAGGTTAGTAAAGAAGTTGCTAGAGGGTAAACCGAAGGTTACATTTCGAGGGCAGATATGATCAAATATTTTTTAGAGGGCGGGGTTGACGGTGTAACAAATTAATAGATATATATTACGAGGGTAATGTCGAGGGTATGTTTGATCCTAAATAGTTACGATTTTTTTGGGTGCTAAGTAACCTCAAATTATGGATTCGAATGTATATTTCTAGGTATATATATAACCTCGAAAAAATGATTTTTCTTCGAGGGAAAGATCTGGTTTCCCTATTTAATGCATTAAATGCCCCCAACTACCTATGTTGCTTTACCAATTTGTACGAGGTTCATCTCTATCTTCCTATTGTACTTTCTCCAAGCCACAACGTTCAACCATTCTCTAATTCTCTATCTACTTCCACTTTGCAAGTTTTCTTAAATTCGATCAAGAGTGGTATTTGATCTTCATTTCTAGTAAGTATAATCATTTTGACATTTATTTTCTTATTTTCATACAAGTTACATGGTGGAAAAGCAAGAAAATTTATATGATTTAGAAATTGCTAGAGAGATAGCTTGAAAATGGAGTCACATACTATGTAAATATTAACATCGAATATGCCATCGAGTTCATAATTTCAAGGGTAAACGAGTGCATAAACCCTTTCCCAATAACAACAATATTATGGTTTCGAGGGCAAATTTGATTCTAAATATAGCCTCCAATTATCGATTTGAGGGCGAGAACAAGAGTGTGTTCCTGGGTAAATGTAGAACTTTTTTTTAACTATCTACTGATCTTTTGTTCTATTGTACTTATCACACTCTAATTTTTGTTTGTTCCTCTTGTAGATGGATAACCGTGATTGGCTGTACATGAGGCATTTGCCACATGGAGGTGGTTGGACTGAATTATTTATCGATGGAGTTGAAGAATTCATCAATTTTGCGAAATCACAAGTCCAATTTATGGACAATGAGAAGATCATGTGTCCTTGTACGAAGTATACGAATACAAAATTTAAATGTTGAAACGGTACGTCTTCATATTTATAAAAAAGGTTTTGTTGATAATTATTATCAGTGGATTTCTCATGGAGAACCACCATTTATTCCAACCCTTCCAACTGAAGGTCAATCTAGGTCGAGCATAAACGAGTTGAACTTCTTTGGAGTAGAAATGGATCTATTTGATAATTTGGAATCCTTGTCAGAGAATGGTATTTGATGCAGTTGGGCCTAGTTTTGTTCCTCCTCAGTGGTTTGATGATGGTACTTCAGTTGTTGACACTTCAGATGATCCTTCTATTGATATAAACAACGAGAGAAAGGGGTTGGAAAGGACAATAGGGCTTACAGAATAAATGAACATGCCACATCAAACAACAAATTCTATTTTTATTGATGATAACACTTCATATTTATTTGAGAGGTTTTTTGATGTGTTGAAGGTGGCAGAAGATCTTGTTTATCATGGTTGTGCTGTTACACAATTGTCTGCATTAAGTAATTTTTTTATCGTTTAAGGCCGATTATAACTTGCTAGAGGCAGGATATGATAGACTTATGCATGTCGTGGGTATTCTCTTACCACGTGACCATAATCTTCCTACAAACTACTATGAGAGTGGGAAGTTGGTTGCAGATTTAGGCTTGCGAGTGAAGAAGATACACATGTGTGCCGAAGGATGCATGTTATTTTGGAAGGAGGATCGTAATGCCACACATTGTAAGTTCTGTAATATAGTCCCAGGTACAAGCAGCAAATGACCGCAAAATGGAGGTCTCTTCCTCGAAAGGTGCTTCGATATTTGCCCTTGATCCCGCGTTTGCAACGATTATATGCAATGGAGGACACCGCTCCACACATGCGTTGGCATGCTGAGCATGAAACTGGAGAAGGGTTCATTTGTCACCCTTCTGATCTAGAGGCTTGGAAGCATTTTGACAATACTTTTCCAGATTTTGCATCAGAGGTTCGAAATGTCAAGTTAGGTATATGTTCAGATGGATTTGCTCCTTTTGGTATGAGTGGCCAACAATACTCATCAGGTTAGGTATATTGTTGCTTTGTGCTATTAAACAACTTGTTGCTTTGTGCTACAAAACTGCTTGGTTGTTGCTGAAAAATAGTTTTTTAATGTTGCAAAACAACTTGTTTGATGTTGGTAAATAGCTTGTTTCTTTGTGTTGTTAAACAAGTTGTTGGTTGCTACTTTTGCTAAATCAAATTGAACTGAAACAAGCTGTTTCACAGCTGTAATTGTTGCTGAAAAGTTCTTGTTGTTGTACTTTTGACATGTTTTTATTGGCTTTGTTCATTTAATTGCTTGTTGAAAATCCAAGAGAAATATGATCAGCTTGTTGCTAGTCAGAAAAGAAGTCGAACCCATTTCAGAAGATGATGAATGTGAACATCAAGAGAGAGACATGGAGATAAAGATTTGGATTGAAGCATGTGGTGGACCATCTAATGGAAGACTTTATGGATTGGGAGAAGAGGGTAAAGGCCTTATTCTTACGGGCAAGGTAAGTGCTACCCCTTCTCAAGTTCATCATCAAGCTCGAGATCAAGGCATTCGAGATGATGTACAAGAGCTACGAAGTACCGTTGCTGAACTTGTATAGAACCAACAAGAGTTCCAATCCACCATCATTCGTCTCCTTCAAGTAGGGCAAGCTTCATCATCTCCTTTCCGGTCTTGCAAACTTTAACCCTTAGGTAGTATGAGTATCTTGGATATATAGTGTAAAAACTAACCATTACACTAATTGGTGTGCAAATATTTTTGACTTGATTTGCACCTTTTTGTTTTAAATGGTTGGGTGGGAATATATATTGGTTGACCGGCCTAATTAGTTGGCCTGGTTATAATTTGGAGGTTTAGTACCTTTTGTACCACAAGGACATGTTTATGTTTGTGGGTATGGTTGAACTAGCATTTTGTGGAATTTTTTTTTCTAAATATTCACTAAAAAATAAAAAATTACAAAAATATTCACACTTTTAAACTATTTACAAAAATATTCATTTTTGTCAGATTGGGCAAAAAAACGTGGTCTGAGACCGCGTTTTATTCGTAAGGTCAAATTTCTGAAATTGGGTGAAAATGGGACGAAAATCAACAAAAGAGACGCGGTCCCAGCCCGCGTCTCTTGTATTTTTTTTATTTTTTTAACGCAAAATTGAAACAGAGAGGAGGCCGGAGGAGAGAGAGGAGGTCGGAGGAGAGAGAGGAGAGGGAGACGGAGCGGGTGAGGGTCGGGGAACTGGGAGGAGGAAGACGGAGATCTGAGGGAGAGAGGCGGCCGGAATCGAAGGAAGGTGGAGGAAGAGGCGGAGGTAGGGGCGGAGGAGAGGGAGGCGGAGCGGGTGAGGGTCGGGGAGGGTACTGGGAGGAGGAAGACGCAGATCTGAGGGAGAGAGGCGGCCGGAACGACGGAAGGTGGAGCAAGAGGCGGAGGCAGGGGCTTCGCCAGTGAGGACCACCGAGCCCAAGTCGTAGACGCCGGAATCGAAGGAAGACGAAGCCTGCTCCCTCACCCTTCTCGCGAATCCGAGACCGAGCCTCCTCCCTCACCCTGGTTCGATTCTTCACCGGACCCTTCCTCTCCCCTCCGCCTCCCTCCGCCCCTTCCTACTCGTCGCTGCCATCGCCAACGACTCCCTCAAGCTCTACGATCTCTCACTCCCTCCCAATTCCAACCCCGTCCACTCCTCCGATTGGAACCCTAGCCGCCGCGACTCCTTCCTCTCTACTTCCTGGGACGACTCCGTCTCCTAGAACCCCCACCATCCGCCCCTTCCTCTCTCCTCCGGCTGCTTCTTTCTTCTCCCTCCCTCCGCCCCTCCCTCTCTCCTCCGCCTCCCTCCAGGCTCAGCAGTCCGGCCCTTCCCTCTCCCTCCCACTTTCCCGTCTCAATTTTCCATGAAAAAAAAACAACAAAAAAAAAAACAAGAGACGCGGTCTCATGCCGCGTCTCTTTGTTACCTTCTTTTTACCCATTCTCACCCAATTTTAGATTTTTGACCTTCCGAATAAAACGCGGTCTCATACCGCGTTTTTCTGTTCGATCTGACAAAAATGAATATTTTCGTAAATAGTTCGAAAGTGTGAATATTTTTGTATTTTTTTTATTTTTTAGTGAATATTTAGAAAAAAAAATTCCATTTTGTGCATGCTTTAATTATGAAATATAGGTTTTTTCAAGCATTTAATGTTTTCTTTGTTTATTTTTGTTATTTATAGCAAAATCTATGTTTTATGCTTGCATAAATTGAAAAATAAAAAAGCATTAGATGCTAATGAATTTAATCTCAAATTTGGCAACAAATTTTATAATGTTTATAAAACTTAACCTGAAATTTGAACTGGCAACCAAAATATTAAATTTAACCTCAAATTGACTATAAAATGAGTTGACAGAGTGCCCTCGAAAATATATTACTGTCGAAAATGCCATCGAAGTCGACCTCAAGACACATTTTGAGACGTAGAGGAGCGAGGTTAAATGTGGCCTCGAATATTAACCTTAGACTATTGTTTCGAGGGTAAATTAGCCTCCAAACATATTTTGGAGGTTATTTTACTTTCGTAGTTGCCGTTCAATTATTTTGACACTCTATGAATCGATACTATTTTAGCCTCGAAAATTGTACCCTCGAAAATACCTACCAATTACATTAATTTGAAGGCCAAATAGCACTGAATTTAGTTACGAAATAGTTCGATACTAATAGTCTCGCAATTGCCCTCGAAATTATTTGGAGGCTATCGTACCCTCGAAAACAATATTTCGAGGTTATTATTCGAAGCCACATTCATATATTTGGAGGCTATCCCTCCTCTACGCCTCGCACTGTGTCTTGATGTCGACTTCGGTGCAGTTTCGATGGTAATATATTTTTGAGGCCAATATTGAGGCTATGTTCTAGGTAATTAGCTTCGAGAGTATATGCGCGTTTTCAATTCTAGTAATGATATATATTATTAACACACAACAATATTCATATATTCATATCCGGGCCGCATACATAATATATATTCACACTAATGTAACACAATATTCATTCGTTTTATCGTGTTACATCGTATTTTTCGTTTCACTATATATTACAACAAGAGATAGACTAACAAGAGATAAATAAAGTGTCTCTAAAAATCGACAAAATTACAGCAATTAAAACAAGAGATAGACTAACAATGAACGTTCGATCACTTTATTTATATACCTAGCTTAGCTGGCAGACCTTAAGGGTCTCTAAAAATGGACAAAATTACAGCAATTAAATAATATCTACCGATTATAAATAAAGTGTTTCAACTCATTTGTACGGAGTATATACCTATTCTAGTCAATAAAAAAAAAAGAATGGGTTGGATATCAAATTAATACTCCCTTCATTCACAAATATAAGTCGTTTGATTTTTTGACACGTTTTTTAAAAAATTAAAAACTATATAAAATATTAAATTTTTTTATTAAAATTTTAAAATAATATTATACTTAGTATTAATAAGTGTAATATTATTTTTCAAAAATAATAAAAAAATTAATATTTTATATAGTTTTTACCTCCTTAACATACGTGTCAAAAAGTCAAACGACTTATATTTGTGAACGGAGTTAGTAATGAATTTACTCTTAATAAAAGAATGAAGAAATGTCAGGCAAAAATGAAGAAGAATCGCTGGCATATATGCAACTGTCCGTATACTGTACGCCGATCTAAAATTACAATCGGCTTCGGCTGTAATGTACGTCGTCCTCTCCGGCGTCCATCATGGCATCGGCGACGGCATCGGTGGCGCTCTCTAGAAATTCCGACCAGTCCCTGCATTACCCATCAATTCATTTCAGTTAGCATATATATTTCCAAAATATATAAATGCATGCATATTTTCAAAAATATCCCACCTCAAATGTGAGTACCAAATGCCTAATTAACTTTTGTTAGTATATAAATCAAAACTTTATAATATAAAAACAAAATAAATCCCAAGTGACCATGAAAAAACCCACATAGAAACGTCCAAAAATCTTTTTTAAAATTGGGGCGGAAAGGGTATTAGTAAATCGCCGTCATTTTTTATATTTCAAACAAATGTATCACCGTGTTGAATGCAATGAACGTTAGAATGGATTTTCCCTCCCAAAATGTTTTTTTTTTTTTTGAAATTGTTGTTTTGCAAATGTGCTGAGAATGCGTTGAAAATATGAAAGATAAAATCTTAGTATATAAAATTGTGAGTTACTTCCCTTATTACCAATTGATTTTAGGATGAAACTCGTTTTTCAATTTGATATATATAGAGAGATTGATAACTTACCCTGTCGAAGTGTCAAACGTAAGACCGACGATGTACTTGGCGTCCTCGAGAGCGCGGCGGAAGCGCTGCAGCTCGGGGGCGGTAGAGGTGCCGTCGTCGAGGACGCGGAGCTCCGACGGTTTAACGTCGCAGAAGATGGGGACGACCCGCTTATTGGACTCCATCATGAGCGCGAGCTCGTGCAAGCAGAACCGTGACTCGCAGTAGCGTGGCGAGAAGACCGCAACCCCGACGCGGCAGTTGCGGATGGCCGGGTCGATCTTATCATAGAGCCGGTCGCCAGGCCGCATACTCTTGCTGTCGAGGAACGGGGACAGCCCCAGCCCCCGTAGGTGGTGGTACAGGAGCCCCGCCACCGTCCTCTTGGTGTCGATCCCCCGGTGGTTTATGAACACGTCGCATTGCCGCTGTATTTGGGTTGTGGATTGCTTCCCGCGGTGCATCCCGCGCATCCCGCTCGCGAGGGCTCTACTCATCGCTGCTGGGATTGGTCTCATTCTGTTGTATAATAAGGCCGCGTTTGGAAGGAGGTAATTAAATTAATGAATTTTTTGCCTTTTTGGTGATTTTCAAGTTTGTGAATAAGGGCGCGTTTGGGTTGGGGGTAAATGAATTTTGATGGATTTGTGGATGATGATGAATTTTGATCGATATATGGGAATAAAAGGTGTAGTGGCCCGGATTTATATATGTATATATAGGGCAGGTACTAATATGTGTAAAATGGTGAATTTGAATTCATTCAATTTCAAGGAGGGAGAATAAAATTCAGCCAAAGACCAAAGTCTTAGAGTCTGCGCGGGCTTACGTCAATAATTTCACCAAAGTCGAATGGACAAGAAATTATTTATTAATGAAGTAGCAAGGATACATATAAAAAAGTAAAAGATTTGAAAACATGTTATTTGAAAAATATACACAGCCGCGACTCCTCTTCCAGCGAAGAATCCTTCAACACGTACAATTATGTTGGCAAACCAGTTGATGTGGAGCATGGGTTCAGATATATTTTATGCTTGGATAAGTATCGATATATAGTATACCGGTGTTGAAACGATGTTACTACTTTGGAAATACTTAATCGATCTCTCCTCTATTTGTTTTGATGATAATAAATTAATAATGTATATAACCGGTTGATAACTGTAAAGCCATTAATTGATATTTCAATTAAGAAAATTTCAATAACATTTTTAAATTGAATCGAACAATTAATTGGTGTCAATTAATTGTAAATTTCAATCCAATTCATTAGTTAATTGATAATTGATAGCTGCTCCAAAAAAAAAAATAATTTTGATAGCCTCCCTAACCGCACAGGTCGTCGCCTTCCACTACGGCCTCTCCTCCACCGACTGCAGCCTCTGCAACGCTCGGATCTATTCGACAGCTGCTACCTCCGCTACGACTCCCCCTCCTCCTCCTCCGAGTTCCTCGGCTCCCTAGATTCAACTGTTTGTGGCTCCACCGAATTCGCCGACAACCGCACCATTTTCAAGCAGGTTGCGGTTGAATTGGCCGGGAATTTGAGATTATACAAGAAATTCGATGGAATTGAAGATCGAATTTCTTGTATAATCTCAAATTTGCGGGAGACGACGAAGGCGAGGACGGAGTAGGATTGGGGGAAGAGGTAGGATGAGGCGGAAGGTGGGATGGGAGGAGATCCATTGAAGAAATTGAAGAGGGAGAGGGGCGGGAGTGGTAGAGGGTTGGTGGCTTCGAGATCCAGATCTGGCGATGCCTCTGGGGAATGAAGAAGATGACGCTCTGCGGTGGCTTCGAGAGAAACGGCGAGCAGAGACTGATTTAGGTTACGCGTATTTTTTCAATTAAACAATTAATTGTACCAATTAATTGGTATTTTTTTTAAATTGTAAAATAAAAATAATTTAATTAACTATTTTGAAATATATCCTTATTTCAAAACAATTAATTGTAAAATATAGGGATTTTTCAAAACAGTTTTCTAATTTCAATTATTTTCGCACACCCATAGTAACGACAATGTATTATAAGTTGCTACTGCTAGTGTGCAAAGAGCATTGTTTGCGCTACGAGTCTTGTCAAAACAGATTTGCATAATAGGATGGAGGATAAGTATCTTAATGATTCTCTAGTTTGTTGCGCATCGAGAGTGGTATTTTCAAGACTATATATTGAGAATGAAGTTATTTTTAAACATTTTCATAAAATGAAAACTTGCAAGATGAATTTTTTTCCCTTTATCTTCCCAACGAGCTTATTTGTAGAATTCTAGTATTTAATTGGTTCGTGGTAAATATTATGTAAGTAAAATATTTATCGTCTTTTTGAGTTTTCAGGACTACTGACAATATTTCTCGCTCAGCCCCTGAAGTGAAGTTTTCGTGATCACCCCATCAGCTAGTTCATGCCTTCATGGAAGGGAACAATTTTGTTGGTCCTTTGCTTATTTTGAGTTGCTTATTTATAAAGCAACTCAAAAACATTTTTGTAAAATAGAGAAAGTTAAAAATGCAGGAACCAGTCGGTTGCAACAAACTTCCCTTCCTCGATGATCCAACGCGGCCCCTCTGTCTCATTTGTTTAACCAATTTCTCCCTCATTCCTCCTCCATTAAAGATGACATGAAACACAGGAATCGGTTGCAACTTCTATTCGTTGACCCGCTGCAACTTGTCATCATTCATCCATTGCAACCCTAGCTCCATCCTCTTCGAACCTGTTGCTGATGGTGTTGAATTTGAAGGAGGATAGCACAACAAGGGCGAGGTTCTAGATCTTCAAGAAAACAAACAAGACAAGAATGTGAAAAAATTTCAAATCTCCAAGTCCGTATATCTCACCCCAATTTTACCTACAAAAAAGTCTTAATCTTGAATCTAGCTAGGGTTTGTCCGGAAAAAAAAAAACACATTCCAATAGCCGAAAAGGCGAAAACCATACCAAATTCCTCAAGAATGACCAATAAGATCGACAATTAAAACTTCAAAAATCACAACCATATCAAAAGCAACAAGATTGAGCTCCAATTTATTCAAATTCAACCAAAAATTGATCATAACCTATGGAATGCAGGAAATGACAAGGAATAAACCCTGAAATTTCTTGAAGTATCACATTCATCATCAATTTACAAGAATCGAAAGTGATAAGCAAAATGTAAATCCACACAAGCTTGCAAATTTTACATGAAATTAGCAAAAATAAAAATCCACACAAAGTCGGTGGTGCATAGAGGAAAGGGCGAGATGAGATTTTGTAGATGACCCTATTTGCAATTTTGTTGAATTTATTCTGTCAATAGCCACTTTACATCTTACATTTTTACTAGTAGTTTTTAGCTAAAAAAATTTTGAAGATTTTGATATTTTTTTAATCTATTTTAGAGATTTTTTTTTAATTATTGATGCTCTTAAGACATCTCCAACAGCTTCTCCAAAATATATAGAGAAACAAAATACATATTCTTTAAATTATTTTTGTTTTAACTCCAATCAACAACTTTTCCATTTGTAAGATTTGAAGAATGATTTATTTTTTGAGAATTCTGCAGATATAGGAAAACTTCTCTATTTTTTTTTGCTGCTTCTCCATTTTGAAAAATGAGATGGAGAATCTATTGGACCAAAAAACACCTTAAAATTTTCAAAAAACTCCAAAATTCTAAAAATGGGGAATTTGTTGGCAAATTTTGTTTGGTATCCACAATTTTCTGAAAATCCACCGGACTCCCTGAATTTATTTAACTAATTACTTTTTTTTTGTGAGCATTTAACTAATTACTACAGTAGCTACTTGTCATCACTATTGTACATTTGGGGTGCATTTAAGCTAAAAATAATTAAATAAAAAAGAAAATGCTCAAGTACATACAAAAACTGTTCTTATTTGAGAACATGCCGAGGTATAACAACACGTACTATAAGTTTTATTTATTTTAAACCCTCTTTTCAAATGTTTTAAAATATTAAAATAAATAAATAAATTTATATTTGAATAGACAATAATTTTATCTTTACATAGACACCCACCTTGACTATATTTAAGTAAAAATAAAAAATGAGTATAATTAAATCATTATAATTTGAATATATATATTTGAAAATATATTTGGATATTTTAATGAGATATGCTATTTTAATAATTTTAATAATTGTTAAAAAAATATCATTCAAACAATATTTAAATAAAAAATAATATCATAATCCAAAAGAATTTTAAATATTAATTCAATAAACAAATAAATTTATAATTTCATATAATAAGACTAAAATAAATGATTAAATAATTAGTATACGATTCGAGAGTGGAGTACACGGATGTGAGTGAAATTCATAAAATAGTTGAATGAGTGTGTCTTATGCTGATGTGGCAGGAAAAAAGTGAATGAAGTACATAGAGAAAAGAGAAATGTACACGGATGTATATGGCCTAAATGCTTTATTTAAGGTACTGTTATAAAAATTTCTCGCACATGCCCAGGTATTAGATTTTGATAGTTTTTTTTTTGTACAGTAGACAATAATTAGGAAGTCTTTACGCAGAAAGATCATCCTTTCGAATGATGGTAAACATTTCCCTATTCAAAGGGAAGGTATATAAGTTACATATAGAATCACATCTAGTAATAAAATCAGCGGTTGAATTTGCTTCTCTAAAGCAGTGGCTGAAAGTTGTTGATGTGAATGCAGTGTGAAGTCTTCCGATCTTCTCAATAACTCTAAGGATCTCTCATGGAATCTTGACATGATCATTAATTGCATTGGCCACCATTAGATTGTCTCCTTCAATTATCACTTGCGTCCATCCTCTTATGTGGGCTAGCTCTAACCCCAAACAAAAAGCAAGGGATTCAGTTAAGAGTACTGATCCCTTCGGTTCGGTACTTGTTGTTGGAAAATCTCAATTACTTTTCCATTCTAATCCCTAACTATACCTCCTACTTTGATAGTAATGGAGAATGCAAAGATTTTGATAGTTAAAACTTGAAAACACATCTGATCAAACTAATCTTCCGGGCCAACCGTACGTACGTGCATCGGAGCCGAATCAATCTAATTATTTTTAGTATAAATTCACATTAAAAAAATTTATAAAATTTATATTAGCATGTTTATAAAATTTTATCACGAAAAGTTATTATTAAAAATTCTGGATAAAAATATAAAAAAGTACAATCTATAAACTTGTAATAACAATTAATGCTAATTAAACACAACACGCATTTTGTCCAAATGCAAGCAAAAAGATTGGGATAGAAGAAACTGAGCTGCAAAAGATAAAAGCTTTTGATTTTTTAGAAATAAACTGGTAGTGTTGGGTAAAGTTAAGCTGCCGATGCTTTTTTTCCCCTAGAAAGAAAATAAAAGCGATCACAATTTTCCATTAAATAATCTAGAAAACAGAAAAAAAAAATCATAATGAAAAAGGCTAAACGCAATTATACGTTTTTTTCACCAAAAAAGTGATACTTTTAGTTGTCATGACAAAAAAAACTGTAAAGTTGATATGTTTTATAACAACAACAACAATAATAATAATAATAATACGTACTGTATATAACAAAAGTATAATGTCGGTTCATAACTCATTTTACTTTTTATATTATACACGTACTATTGATTTTCAATTCACTTCAATTAAATACGGAGTATATCAATTCAGGGGTGGATCCAGGCCATCTAGCATCATGGAGTGACCTGAGCCCCTACCCGGAGGATTTTTTTTTATTTAAAAAAATAGGAAAAGGCTACACATACACTTGGTGTATGTATACACCAATTTTTTTTTTGAAAATTATTTTTCTAGGGTTCACCATTTAAAATTTAGGGTATCATTAGTGGTTATTGAAAATTTTAGGGTTTATTCTTTATAATATGGGTATAATAGAGTTTTAAAGAAAAATTTTAGGGTTAATTTTTACAATTTTAAAAGTAGTGGATAAATTTTACAAAATTTTACACATGAAAAAAAGATACACCAACATACACTTGGTGTATGTGTATCATCCTCCAAAAAAATATCTATTTGATTGTTTTTTTAAAGATAATGTTATAAAATGTAAGGATTTGAAGAAACACCTAGCTAGCTAAGTTCATGGGAATGGTCGTGGGACTTGGGAAACACCTAAGGGACCTCAATGACACTTTGGTTCAGACTCTAGGTGCACCAAATTCCCTTGAAGACCAACCTATGATGTGTGTGTACTAAGTGTGGTTATTACATATCTGAGAGCTCTTGTATGATGGGTTGGTCCAATGTTTGGATAACATTCACTTGTGAGAATGTGATCCAGCCCAAGGCTTGCTCTCTCTACTGAACCCTTCATAGACGTTGGAAACCCTAAGGCCACACCCTCCTCTATATATATGCTCTCCTGTTCACTAGAGAGAGACGCTCCAACGGCACAAACCCTAATCCAAATTGAGAGTGAGGAGAGAAAGAAGAAGGAAGAGCGTCAGCTCATCCATGGAGGCTCGACTTTTGTTCCTTGGAGTCTGCATCGTCTTCATCCGGATTGAAGAGCTGTGAAAGGAAGCTCTTACCCTTTCGAATCTCTGAACCCTTATCTCTTTTACTTTTCTGTGATTTGTGTGCTAGTTTTTTAGGTGTTTCTTGTCCGATATCCAAACTTGTAACTAGATCTTGTATCCTTGTTCAAGTTAGTGGTATTCTCCGGATCGGGTTTCCCCTCTTGAGGCCCCGCGCAGTAGGAAAACCGAACCACGCTAACAAATCTTTGGGTTCTCTGCGATTACGCTTTGTTTATTTTGATTCGAACTCAATTAGATTGTTAGCGCGTAACACGGGTCTGTCACACTAGTTATAGAGGAAAAATCAAGATGAGTGGATGTAAAACGAGTTTAAAAAAAAGTGTGAATAAATCAAAGGGAGGGAAATAAAAACGTTTCGTTTACCCCTTCTGCGTTTGAATTCAACCCGTATCCTGAAGTGGCAACTCAACCCGTACCAATTTACACTATGTGGGTCATGGGACCACCCTCAGGCGGCGCCGGCGCCCCAACTCGCTCGCCTCCTTTGTTTTCCTTTAAGCCGCCGAACTCCGGTTACTCGTTAGTATTCCCTACCACCGTGTAAATGATAGGAGTGTTCATAATAAATATCAATTTCGATTTTTTTTTTTTCGGTTTAAACTCGGTTGGTATAAGCATGTAAAGTAAATGCAATGAAAATAAATTTTGTATAGGAAAAAAAAAATTTGTATGAAAAATAAAATAGGAGAAGTAATGATTAGAGAAGTCCGTGCTAATCTTTTCTGAGGCCATGTCCTAAAAATGTTTAAGTCTTATAATATTAATAATTTTAGATTTTTTTTTATAGCCAATCGATAAACTAACTTATCCCCATTGTAACACTAACATCAAATCAACTATTTTTTCAATTTAATTTTTTTAGCATAAATCTATTTATACTTACAAAAAATTTAAATTGTAAAATAGTTGTTGTATGAAAATTTAAAATACTATATTTTTTTTTATCAAATTCACTTTTGTTTTAAATTAATTCAATTCAAATATTTTTGTAAAAGAGCAATGATTTTATATTTTTTCATAAATATTTTTGCATTAAAATATTATGTATTTAAAAAATTCACCTTTTTAAAATTAAATTAATTAAAAAATTAAGCGATGAGGAGATAATTTTATATTTTTAATCAATTCTTAGGACACAAAAAATTGGAAATGAAAATCCTACTTTTAAAATAAAGAGTTAGGTTGGTGGAAGGAATAATCAAAATGGGTGGAAGTGGGATTTGAGCACAGGACAACAAAATGTTATATGAGCAGAATATAATATACTGTTATAGTTACACAACGAAAAGTGCGGAAACGAAAAAAAATGAAAAAGAAATATATATTACATTTGCACAACAAAATGTTATATTTGCACAACATACGGTACGTTATATTTGCACAAGTACAGCATGTTCTTATATTTGCACGACAAAAAAATAGACCTGGGTTATATTTGCACAAGCACAACATACACTGTTCTAAAAAACCCTTCAAGACCCGCCTAGACCCCCGCCTAAACCCTTAAACTCGCCCCACCGCCAAGGCCGTCAAGGTCGTCAAAACCCGTCTAGACAGCAAAGCTCCGCCATGAAATCCGCCTAGACCCCGCCTAGATCCTTGACCCTACCCTACCGCCAAGCACCCGCCAAGCGTTTTTTGGAACATTGACAACATACTCTTATATTTGCACGATAAAATGTAAAAAAAGGACTTGGGTTGATATAAGCATGTCCTCCGGTTGAACCATTCAAATGGTTAAAATTATTATAAAAAAAAAGGGTTTTGACATCTTTTTAAAATATGCCCTAATGGCATAGGTTAAGGGCTTAAGGCTGTTAAGCTACTTTTTAACAAATATTCATTAATTTAAAATATTTTTTTTAACTTATACCCTTGAAACATAGTTTAAGAGTCTACGTTTAGAAATGTTTTTTAATTTTAAATGACTTAGCCATTTTTAATAATACTTTTTTAGAGTTTATGCATTTAAATATAGATAATATTTTTCAATATGCTATGCTTATTCTATACACTTCGAACATATGATAAAAAAAAAACTGTATTTTATTTTTATTATTTTTTTTTGATATAAGGAAAGAAATTCGATTCTCTAGACAAGCCTAGATACGATATGATGATGAGATATGAGATTCTATAGTATCGAACTGGCTAGTTTTTTTAAATGTAAGTAAGTGTCTATAATTTATAATTAAGAATTCATGTAATATAATCATATAAATAATATATAGGATATGTACTAGGTATTAAGGTATGAATAGAGTGTTGAGAAAAGAGGATCTAAATGAATACACGAGCTTGAAAATTTTGGTTCAAATTAATTCCACGTTTTGTATTAATTTATGTATATATGCACTCTTATCTATTTTTTTCACACTATTCATAACATACCATATTTTTTTTAAAACCATGTTTATTATATATTCTACTAATCCTTAATTATAAAATATTGATAATTTTATTTATATGTGTAAAATGTTAGTCATATTTAGATTTTAAATAAAAGTAATCCAATGTTATTCTTTTTTTTTATTCGCAATTCATTGTTATTCATAATACTGTATGAAAGCAAATGAAAAATGTTATTCCTAATACTGTATAGTTACCAAAAAATCGTAATTTTAAATGGGTTTATTTTACTAATATAGTTTCAATTTTTGAATTTTTTTTAACGTTCACAAATTTTTGTTTGGCTAAAAATTAAGTAGTTATGACTTCTTAGGGCTTGTTTGAGATGAGTATCTATATACATATACTAAAACCGATGCATTTGTGCCCGCGTGTCGGCGTGTGTGTGAATCTGCCTACGTGGCGGCACGTGAGTGCGTCTCGCAAAGCTTTCTCCCTTCAAAAAGGAAATCTAATAAAAATAATTATTTTATTTTATCATTAACACATATAATTGGATATACGAAATATCTTATTAAAGAGTAAATATTATATAAGGAAAAAACGATGTCAATATAATTAAACGTAGTAGTAGTAATAATAAAACTAATTTTCATTGTCATACTTACCAAAAATATTTAGATAGGTGCTATTTTATGTAATATTTGATAGGTGCTATTTTATTTATATTTAGATTATTTTTTGGTAGAAAGAATTATTTATATCAAAATCAATCCTTTAATCATTTTTATTTTATATCTATCTATATTATTTTTTGAGGCCAAAATAAATAATTAAAATATTATATAGCCATATATGTACACACAATCCATCCGTACATAGATATTTTAGTAAACTAATGTAATAAATATATACTACATATTTAATAAAAATTAATATTAAAATATTTTTAAAAATCAACTATCTAATTAAATTACATGAGATTTAATAACCATAGATTAGAAAAAAAAACTTTTACGTAGTACCTTATAAATGTGAATTTTATTTATATTTTGAGAGAATCTAATTAAAAGATATTTAGATTATATATAACCTATCAAACTCATTTTATTTATATTTATATTATTTTTTGGAGAAAAATAATAATTTATATTTAGATTAGCGCATTCTCCGTACACTGGACGGGATCTACACTAGTATAGTAATATAGATATAGGCTATGGGTATAGAAGACCTAATATCTATATACCATGTTTGGTATGTTTATCCAAATTGGTATATTGATATCAATCATATATCTCTATATACTAATTCTAGGGTTTTTTTCACTTTTGGATATTTTAAAAAATTGGGGCTATAGGAATTAGGAAGGGATGAATGAGCGATTGAGTCAAAGTACTTCTTCTCCTTCTTCTTCTTCTTCTCTATAGCATCTGATCGATTTCTATTCGCCATTACAAGCGATTTCTGTTCGACATCTCTTCTTCTGTTCGAAAATTTCTATTTGAAATTTTGCATATATTCGAAAATTGGGGGCTATAGAAATTAGGAAGGGATGAACGAGCGACTGAGCCAAAGTTCTTCTTCTTCTTCTATATAGCATCTGTTCGATTTCTATTCGCCATTACAAGCGATTTCTGTTCGACATCTCTTCTTCTGTTCGAAAATTTCTATTTGAGTTAATTTTGCATCTATTTGAAAATTTGCATATATATATATATATATATATATATATATATATATATATATATATATATATATATATATATATATATATATATATATATATATTCGAAAATTGGGGGCTATAGGAATTAGGAAGGGATGAATGAGCGATTGAGCAGAAGTACTTCTTCTTCTCCTTCTTCTTCTCCTTCTTCTTCTCCTCTTCTATAGCATCTATTCGATTTCTATTCGCCATTACAAGCGATTTTTGTTCGACATCTCTTATGTTCAAAATTTTCTATATGAAATTTTGCATCTATTCGAAAATTTCTCCTGTTCGATTGCATCTCTTCTTCTGTTCACCATTGCATTCGATTTCTATTCGAATTAGGGCTGTCTATCCTAAGAATACCAACATATCCAGGTTGTGAGCTAATTGATATGCATTAGGGTTTTCTCTACTATGCAAATCTCATGAGCAAATTGATGATTGTTCAAATTTCTGGATGATTTGAGAAATTTGAACACCCCGTTTGAAGGATCTTCGCTCCAGAGATTTATGCATTAGGGTCCAAGATGTTCAAATTTTTCTTATGTTCGAAACTTCCTGTTGAAATCATCAATACAGAAATCTCAGGAGCGAATATTTCTAGATGAATTAGGGATTTAGGGTCCAAGATGTTCAAATTTTGCTTATGTTCGAAATTCTTTGGATGAACTAGGGCTCCAAGCATTCCATTTTCTACTGGTTGGATTTTTTTTTAATTCTTATATCTATATACCCTTTCCAAATAGCAGATATAAGATGTAGATATCAATCCTATACCCAATACCCATAGCTTGATATCTATATCTCATACCCATAGCCTATATCTTATATCTATATACCCTTTTTGAACGAGATCTTAATTTTTTTTTTAAAGAAAAAACCCCTAACCTACACATGCATTGCAAACCGGAAACGATATCTCCACCGCTAATTTTTACTATTTCCACCGCTAATCACCGCATAGGTATGCGGTGGGTTTAATGACAGTCAACGATCTCACCGCATACCTATGCGGTGGGCCACCGCAAAGTATTGCGGTGGGTCGAGAAGTATACAAGTCTAAAACCGTCGCCATAACAGTTAAAACCGTAGCCATAACAGTCCAAAACCGTCGCCATAACCCACCGCATACCTATGCGGTGGGTTATAGCGACGGTTTTGGACCACTTCTACAAACCGTTTTCAATTGCCCAAAAACTGACCGCATGTATACGGTCGCCATAACCCACCGCATACCTATGCGGTGGGTTTGTATACGGTCAACGGATCCACCGCATGTATATGCGGTGGGTCCGGGAAAAAGTGGATTAAGACCACCGCATACCTATGCGGTGATTAGCGGTGGAAATAGTAAAAATTAGCGGTGAAGATATCATCACCCACTGCAAACATTGATCTGATATAAGGTGTAGAGTCCTTTTTTTTTTAATAAGGTAAGAATTCGAGGGCTATAAACAAGTCTGACACCGCTGGCCAGTGATAAATCAACAGCGATGGAGACGATCCTCCAAGGAAATTTTCAGAACACGAAGTCGCCTATATATACACTGACATATTGTAATTGCTTATATTTTTATGAGTAGTTTGGTGAACACCCCCCAATGGTCATTTTTTGTATTTTAGTGTGACAACTAGTGTAATACCCGTGCCTTGAAGGCACCGGAGTTTGATCCATTTTAATTTGAACATCATGTTATATATCTATATATATAATACTATATTAATATATACTTGTTTATAACAAACATATGAATAATATTTTTTTTATAGTTTATAAATTAGTTGGAAAGAGATACAATACAGATTTTTAAAGTGATTTAATAAGGTAAAGTAGTAATAATACTCAAACACACCACCTAATATAATTGAAATAAATATATAATTATTGTCATTAGGATAAATCTAAAAAGGAAAATATAAGCTCCCATACAAAGATTAAAAAAAATCATAAGCACATGATTGTGCGAATACTTTTGAAGTTATGTAGAGATACATAACTTATTCATTATTTTCATTAGAAAGATGGCTAGAAAGAGATGGAAATAAATAGTGAAAATAAAGGTAAGATGATAAAATAAAAAGATCCTAAAAGATGGAAAAGTGATCTAAGAAGCCTCATCCAAGATATAAAATAAGCATTAGTAATGCTTGTAAGTCTTAAAATATTATTTATTTTTCGATAGTCATTTAAGATGCCTAAAATAAGTAAATTGTAAGAAGAAAACTTTTTTTTTGGCTCTAACTAATTTTTATAATTAACTTTTGAAACCGAGTATTCACAAATAGATTATTTTTTCTAACTTCATAAAAAAAAACTTTTGCAAGCCTTAAAATATTAAAATTATAATAAGGGTCTTCTAGGTTGTATAAAATAAATATAGACGTAAAATATCATTTTGAATTTTTTTCCTTCAATATTTGAAGCCAAACACCCAGAATAAATATAATTTTTATATGTAGATCTTAAAATGTTCTTTTTTTACTATTCCTAATAGTCATTTAAGATGTTTAGAATAAATATAATTTCTATCTGAAAAAATCTTAGGTTAAAAATTTAGATAGATGTCATGTAGAATGTGTAGAGTTAGTATAGATTTATTCATTTTCGATAATTATTTTTTCTACAATTTTTGAAGGATAACATGTGCAAAAATAATCTCTTCTTAAAATTAATGACGTTTTACTTCCATCGCCAAAAATATTTAAAAAGTTTCAAGAAAAAAGATGTATATACCATATAATATGTAAATATTGAAAAGAAATATGATTTTGAGAATCATTAATTTTTATAATTACTTTTTATTTTGACATTTGAATTAAATATCTATCCATTTTTAATATGACTCATAAATATAATATTGGAAACAAATATTTAAACTTTCCTTAATAATATCGATTAATAAGAAAAGAAACTTTTGATTAGTATGAAAATAGGAAACAAATATGTTTAAAATAGGAAACGTGTATTTTAAAATTTCAGCAATAATATTGACCAATAAGAAAATACCATTTGAATAAAAAATTAAGTTTAATTGTGGGTGTGACGTGTCAGCAAAATGTTAGCAGAATTAGTATTAGTAACTAGTGTAAGACCCGTCCCAAGCACGGGAATTACGGTTTAGTGGATTTCTATGTGTCGGGTCTTGAGGGAATTTGCTTATGTATTGTTCTATGGTGTAATATAATCCGGTCTACTGTTTATAATATGCCAATGAATGATTATCCAATATATTATAGTCATGTCATTTCAAGAAGAAACAAATTTTAGAGAATAATTAAAATTAAAATATTTAAGTTTACATTTATCCTAGCTATCAGTAAAAAATATTTGGAAAAATTAATGTTATTATTTTTTCACAATTATTTTAAAATAAATGTGTAGGAATTATCATTAATATAATTATTTTTAAAATAATTTGACATTAGTTTGAAGTTAAAACATAATAATGAGGGGTAACAGTTTGAGTAGTCTAATATTACTCCCTCCTTTAATTAAAAGCATATCGCTTTGTTTTTTACAATTTTTTTATTCAAAAAGATAAAAACTATATAATGTGTCAAAATTTATTTTTTATAGTTTCATACTTATTTATAATAAATATAATAAAATCTATATATATATATATTATTAAGAAACTGCGAAGAGCATGTATAATAAGGCTAGTTTATATAATAAAGCAACCCTGAAAATTTAATTTTTTTTATACATATTTTTAGTGCTAATTTATGTATAACAAATCAATTGTGTTTGAATATTAAACGAAGTATTTGTTGAAATTTATTTACCCCTTACGTTTCGAACAAAGGCCAAGGGCCAAGGGGCCGTCCTCTTGGTCCTTACAATAGTAAATAAAGAAATTTAACTGTTGTATATATTGATCGATAAGTAGATATGTGTAATTGATTTACCTTGGACTTACAATGTTGACATCCTTCCCACATTTTTTGCACCAAAATTTTTACCTTGATGTTGAACTTTTGTCACACAAATCTTGCAGCTAGTGTAAAACTAATCATGCTCATCTTCAATTTTAATAAAAGTTGCAAGACTCACAATTTGACGTTCTGTTAAGCAAGATGAAGAATATATTTAATACGAAGTATTATTTATAAAAGTAAAATCTATCTATATTTTATATACATTCAAAGATTTTCTTTCTTCTTTTAAAAAATAGGTCACTTGGAGAATTGGAATTTTGGCTTCGTTGTGGATGACATTATTGTCATTGGTATTTTCATTGGTAGCAAGCCATCTAATATACGGAGTATATTTTATAAATTAAATATTTATTTTAGAATACCACCGCAATATAACACAACCCAACACCAAAAATTGGAAATTTAATCCTATAATAGTACCTTATTTTGAATTCAAGAATTTCATTGATATTTTCACTAAATATAAGTCTCGTATTAAAGCAATTTGATGCTTGCATGGTGCCTACTCATTTATAAAAATAACATATGATTAAATAAGTGAATAGATAAAAAAAGTTTGTTCTCATTATTCAAAAGATAAAATTAGATTTTTAAACATCAAACGACAAAACAAATTGATTTTCTCAATTAGTTTTAAATTTAATATGAATTCAAGAATGATTAATACTATATATTTAATATTTATAAATATAAATTAATTAAGGGTATGAATTCTAACCTGTTGTTGGAGAGCAAGAATAGTGGAAATGCAGCAGTAAACAATCAAAAGATAAAATTATAATTTTAAACATCAAACAACAAAACAAAATGTTTTTCTCAATTAGTTTTAAATTTAATATGAATTCAAGAAAGATTAATACTATATATTTAATATTTAAATTAATTAAGGGTATGAATTCGAACCTGTTGTCAGAGAGCAAGCTAGAATGGTGGAAGCACAACCGTAAACGGGTCCGAAATAAAAAGTCGAATTGATTTCCATTGGACAAACAACAAACTGTTAGAGAGAGAACAACCACTATAAAAATAAAATTTAGTATAAATAGTATAAACTACATAGCCTATCGAACCAAACAATATAAAATCTAAAATATCTCCTCCAAAGCCTAGGCACGCACGAAGAACATAATGAATCAATGAAAGAGCTAGCGGTTTCTCCAATGATCATATGTTTATTTTTATAGCAACTCAAAAGTTGTTAATTAGGAAAATCCATATATCTATATGATTAGATTGGAATTGATCGGGCAAAAGTCTATTTATCCAAATTTGCTGATATGGTATACTCATATTTGGTGGCTATAATTTGCCGATTGGAATTAAATATTTCCATGTATAGATTCATATATTCAATATATGATTACAAAGGGATCTAAGCACACCAATTCGGTAGGCTATACATTTTTTTTGTGGGAGGTATATATACTACTTTAATTATATTGATAATTGTGTAATATTGATATATAATTTTTTCTTTATATAATATTTAGTCTTTTATAAGATATTTCATCTATCCAATTATATGAGTTAATGGTAAAACAAAATAATTATTTAATTATTTTTAATTATATAGATTAGAACTATCTAATTATTTTTATTAGATTTCCTTTTTTATTAAATATATAGTATATACTAAGTATTTAATACGTTAGTTTACTTAAATATCTATGCACGGATGGCTTGTGACTACATAATATTTTAATAAATTATTTTGGCCTCAAAAAATAATATGAATATAAATAAAATAACACTTATTAAATAATTAATTTTGATATAAATAATTTTTTTCACCAAAAAATAATCTAGATATAAATATATATTAAATTAATGACATGCCCTTATGTTTATATATATATAATAACGACTACTTAAGGTAATTTATATGGATATGGATATTGTGAATAAGCAGATTCCTATCTATATTAAATAATTTCACACGTTGACTTATTTGATTTGGCATTTTAGAATTAAAACCGGATAAGCAACTTTGTTAATTAGGAAAATCTATTAAGATATTTGGATGGAAACGTCTATTTATCCAAAGTGGTTTATAAGATATTCCATCTATCCAATTATATGAGTTAATATTAAAATAAAATAATTATTTAATCTTTTTTAATTATATAGATTAGAACTATCTAATTATTTTTTTTATTAGGTTTCCTTTTTGACGGGAGAAATCTTTGCGAGACGCACTCACACGCCGCCACGTAGGCAGATTAACTCACAAGCCGCCACGCAGGCACCAATGCATCGGTTTTAGTATATGTACTAGTATTAGTTCCCGTGCCTTGAAGGCACGGTAAATTTTAAAATTATATTAATTGAATATTTTATTATACTATGATAAGAATATATATTATACTATGATAAGAATATATATTCTATTCGTTAATAAAAAGATATTGTTTTAGGGAATTAATCTTATTAAGAAAATGCGTTACATTAGGTATTTTGTTGTCCACTTTTCAAAATTACTCTGGTAATGATAAGAAGATATGTCAATTACAATTTGTGAGAAAGTGAATAGATAAAGTAATAATTAGAAATATAAGTATATTTTTATTTGTTTTCTTAAAAAAAGTGTACAAATCTCTATAATGACTTATTTTAAATAATGGATGGAATAATATATATTACAAAAGTTTGTGTGAATATGTTTGCAGAACAATAACCGGCCTACATTTAGGGGTCGTTTGTTTATGTAAGAGGGGAATGGGAAGGTAAGATATTAAATTTTACATATAAAATGTATATGATCATCATTTTTTGTGAGCTTAGAGAAGGGCTAATATTAGGCCTTAAAATTAGGGAATATAATGTGGAAAAAGGTAACAAATTTTGTTTCAAAAATGAGAGAAGAAGGGAATGATTAGAATAGTGATCAATGAATCTTAACTTAAATATGGACTATATTCATAAGGGTAATCACTGTCTTTCTCTACACAAAAACAAACAGGGGGTTAATATGTTAAAACTAATATAAATAATAAGTATACTTGATCTCAGTAAAAAAAAAAGGCCTAATATTAGCTCTTAATTTCTTACGTTTTTTTTTAAATGCCGGATAGATTAAAATTCCATTGGAAGTGAAAATCATATCATAGTAAATGACATGAACGTGATTAGCTTTGTACATTTTAAATTAATAAGATTGAGTAAATGAGTTTACAAATTAGATCACATTATATAGGAAAAATGTGTGATGTTTAAAAAGAAAATGACTCCATTATTACCTTAATGCTAGGAAAAAATTTCATTAGTCAAATCATATCATAGTGTATTATTCCGTTATTAATTAATTATAGCTATTTTGTCTATGACTATTTTTTAAAATTTGAAAAACTACAATCTCTTACTCTCTTAGTTAATGGTTAATATATTTACAATATATGATTATGTTTTTTTCAAGTTAAACTTAAATGAGTATTCTTAATTAATGATTTATGGGTCGCATTTTTATCAACTAATAAAAGTGTTTTAGACTTTGAATATGTGGTGTAAGAGAACGATGGTCAAGTAGTACATTCAACTTCTATTTTTATATTATTGTAAATAAATATATATATATATATATATATATATATATATATATATATATATATATATATATATATATATATATATATATATATATGTAAGCATAAAAATGAGATGCAATATTTCATAATGGGTACTTAAATGGATGGATAAAATCTAAAAAATAAGGAAAGATTAAGATATAAAATTGCCTTTAAAGGATAGCTTAATTAGCTAGGGTTGAGAGATCGTAGGTTAAGAATCTATATTTAAAAACTACCACCCAAATCAATATCGTTATATAAACCCTTTTAAATGGATTTAAAAGAAGCGTAGAACAGTAGGTTTTGAATATGATGTTTTTAATCTATGATCTAAAAATAAATATATATTATATACATAATTTGAAATAATTTTTTTTAGAAATAATTCATCTAATCAAGAAAATTTGACTTATAAAAGAAGCTATTAAGATTTATCTAATTAAATAATTAATTGATGAGTTTGAATAAATGATTTTGTGTTTAACATGATTTTAAACAATTTGAGAAGTAATGGGGGATTTATCCTAAATTTCCAACTTTTAGTGTATGGTCGCTACGTGTCCCAGGAATGTAAGTGTTTTAGTAGTATATTAGATATAGATAGATGTTGTGCGTGTCTATATATAATTTTGGAAAGCTAATACGTACGCTGAAGTTTAATTAATTAGTTTAGTCAAAAACGATTTGGTCAGTACATTAGCCGATCCATCCCAAAACATAAGTTAATTGGTTTCTTATTCACTACTTCTCGAAGTTTTCATAAAAAAATTCCACCAAAAGGTATAAAAATCTAGCTCGCTTATTTGATATTACTTGGAAAACAGTTTTTCTATCCTATATCCTTAAAGCATAGGGTAAAAAGTGAAATTGAGAACGCACGTACATAATAATGATCGAGAATGCTCACATGTACATACGTAATAATGATAGAGATCCTTATATTCATATCGAATTAAACGGATAAATTTATGAGGGAAATGCACAATCTAACTCAAACATCCGGATTTATTACAAGGTTAAATCGATCCGGAAATTTTTTGCAGATCCGGTAACCTGTGTACCCGGTAGCCCGTTGCAAAGGAGAGAAAGGGAAGAGAGAAGGAAGGGGATCGGAGACGGGGGCAGGTGGAGGCATCTCCCTCGACGGTGAATTGCTCGAGGCGAGACGCGGGCGAAGGCATCTCCCTCGAAGCGAGGCGCAAGCAACTAGAAGGGGATCGGAGGCGGGCGAGAAACGAGGGAGAAAGACCTCTCGGCCGTCAGTGTCAACCTTAATGTCCTTCCTCCCTCACGTAGCTCATTCCTCTCTCTTTCTTCATGCGATTTCGAGCCTCACCAGGGAGAATCTCCACAAATTGACTTCGATTCCGCGATTCCAGGTACAATCCTTCACCCTTCTTCTTTTCTGCTCTATCTTCCAAGCCTGTATTGACTGGATTGGTGTTCAAATGACCATTAGAGCCAAGATTTGGACTTTTTACGGTTTGAGTTTCAGGTTGGGGCCAAAATTCAGATTGGATTTGCTTGTTATGCTTGCAATTTGTTTGAATCCTCAATTTATAGGACAAGATTAGTGATTAGCAGTGTGTTAATGTTGTTTATTTGGTTCTCTAGAAGTGGAGTAAGGAAAAGCAAAAGAAGAGAAGCCTCGGTAAAACATGAACTAATTGAATCTTCTCCTGGAGGGTCAATGAGTTATCATCTTTAATCAATCCCAACTGATACAAAAGAGGTATGTCCTAGTAGGATATCCCTTGGGTTTCCTGATGTTGTACTCCAAATGGAGCAAGGATTAATGAAAGTGGTATGTCCTAGTAGGATCAAAGTTGTCGCATCTGACATTTCTGCTGCCGAATTATCCGAAATTACAATGCGACATTTACCCTTACTAATTGTTCCTACTTCCAACTGTTTGTCTTGTTTGATATTCATGATCATTGTTTGTTTATGACATGATTCGGATCAAACCAAACATGGTTGAAAGTCGAATTGGATGGTAACTGAGTTGAAAAGCATCAAGTGGACAGGGCAGGCGTTCAGTGACTGCATCAAGAGAAGCACAAAATTAACACCGGTGATGTCACTGTCATACTTTCATTCGCTCTTTTGTGTCATAACTTTATACATTTGATGGTTACCTAGGTTAACTAAAAATTCTAGTTTAAGACGTATGCTTAAACTTGTTGTTTTAATTTGTATGTGAATATAACAATTGTCTTACTCAAGTGAAGTTCTTGGATATCAGGGACAAACGTGTCCAGTAGACAACCGAATGGTGTCCAGTAGGAAACCTGACGGAGGGGAAACTTGTCGTTGATCCCGTCAAAGTAAACTCAAACCTATAACTAGTATAGCAATAAGCAAGAGGTCGATCACACAGGGAAATTACTATTCAAGTGTGATTTAGATGCCAATTAAGTAACCAAAAGGGAGGTTTTTGAGTGTGTAAATTCCGCCTTTTATCAAAGCGGATTGAAGCAAACAAAAGTAAATGATTGTAATTCAGATAATTAGGAGAAGCAATTCTACCTACAATTTTCCACTTTATTTGGTTGAAGCGATCCTTGTAACTTCTTCTCGTCCTATTAAGTTTCCTATGAATGCCCTTGTCCCAACCTAATATAGTTACTAGTCCAATCAGTCCTAGAAACCCTTATCAATCGAACAGTCCCTAAAGAAGGATTTAACCCAATTGATAGCTTTAAGTTCAGAGATTAACCAAGGTATTTGCAGTCCCTAAAGAGAGATTTAACAACACATCCAACTTCCTACTTGTTCAATTAGTTCAATCAGCCCTAAAGGAACAAGTTTGCCACTTAGGTTAAGGTTCACAATCAGGAATCTACAAAACCTTAGCAATTGAATTGATCTAACAAGTTGGTCAGACAAGATAGAACAAAACAATAAACAATCAAGCACAAAGAAGTTGAAGCATTCAAATATAGAAAACAAGGAACAAGAATTAGAAACTCACAATCAATCCAAATAAAGCTTCAAATTGCAGGCAGAATAGATGAGTTTAGTTCCTCATGGAAGACATCGCTCAAATCTCTAAAGTGTCTGATGAGAGAATTGAATGGAAGTGATGGAAAAATAACTAAAAGTGGCCTTAAGTATCATCCAAAGTCGGCCATGAAATAACAATATAGGTTCTAGGGTTTAATTTTAAACAAAACGTAGTGTATAAACGCTGACGGCAGATGCGGCGGCCGCTGCATGGATGCTGCGGCCGCAGCATCAGGATTCCTCTTGCATCGTCCCTGGCGTCGGCCGCTGCACACCATGCGGCGGCCGCTGCATTGGTCTTTTACGGAAAATCCGTCTCGAATTTGCTCTTCTTGTCAACAGGAAAGTTGTAGTTCTCTGAAAGAGCTTTCCAACGCATGGTCATAATAGTCAATCGGACAACCGAGGCCTCCAGAAAGTGCAAAACAAGTTCAGCATGTCTGGCGACAACTTCTGCAGACTTGTTCTTCGTTTAGGCTCGCTTCTTCTTCTCAGGACCTCTTGAGATCTTCATGTAAGCTTCTTCGATCAACTAGACATTCTCATCTAATGCGTTATCAACTCATGTCTCCTCCTCGGATCCACCATTACCTGAAACAATCAATAAAAGCGTGTAGATTCCGACTCCGACAACATAGAGAACTAATATGGAAATCGTGCTTAATCCATCAATGAAATGCATCTTAACTAAGCTAAATGCAACCTATATTATGCCTACCTAAATGCATGCTATCAAAACCATAGGGTGGACAGTTAATATTTACTATTGGCATGGGCGTAACAAACAGGGTAAATGTTTCTTGCACAAGATTGAATCATTTAGGCATGTTTTGACATAAATATTCTTCACATGTAGCCTATTAGCTCAGTGGGAGAGCATTGTGGTTATACACAAAGATGTGGGTTCAATTCCCACATAGGCTTATTATTCATTAATCAACGCCGACTATCAACTTATGTTTAGAACAAGTCAAGTTTGCTACATCACCAAATTATAGGCAGTTTCATATCAAAATAAATCAAAAGCCAAGACACTTCATCTTCCATGTGTGTTGAATTCATCAAAAGATGGGTTTTTAACATAACAGGTAATAGGTTTGACATGTCACCTGTTATACTTATGTCGATATCATCATGAGATGTTCTCTATGCTTTATATATGTACGTGTTGTACTTTATCCATCTTGTAACCTGTTTTGTCAGTAGATATGTTCAAGCTTGAACAATTCGGTTTTTGAGCATGAGAAATTTGCTTTTGACACTCAGACGATTATGAAACCCAACTAAAATCTAATAGTTAGATCTCTCAATCGGGTTGCGCAAGTCGAGTTTATGTTAACCATGATGCTCCTCATGGATTCATCTCTAGGATCTGAAATTACCCGTCACCCATACTAAAATGTCATAAGTTTACTCACCGATCAGCATATAATTACCCGTCACCCATACTGAATTTACATGTCACCCATACCGGATTTACATGACACATAATGTATTTTACTTGATACATGAATTTTTTTACCTAATTGATCTTAGAGTCGTAGTTGTAGTCTTGGTATTCCCTATGGAATTCCTAGAATCGCTAGAGGAAAGTAGCCAAGTTCCAGAAGAACATCAGAAAGAGGGGATTAGTTTTTAGACACTTCTTCAAAGAAGGGGAATTTGACTTTATTACTTGTTTTAAGGAAAGAAAATTTCTCGTGTCATGTACATCGTATTTGAATGACATGTTAATAGCAGTTCATGTCATGTACATCGTCTTTGAACTACAAGTTCGAATTTCCCATAATTACAAAGTGCGCGAACCACATACTCAATTACTCGTTATGTAGCATAATCGTTTCCAAGTGCATCATAAGTGACAAAAAAACGCACCGGTCAGTCGGCCAAGACGCACATTGCGCACTGTCATGTCAAAACTATCAACTATCATGTGAAAGGTATTACTTGGCATGTTAATAGCGTTACATGTCATATACATCTTCATTGGCTGACATGTTCGAATTACCCAAAAGTACAAAATGCGCTAACTACATACTGAATTACAAAAGCTGGAGCATAAGCATCTTCAGGTGCATCATACTTAACACCAAGAAGCATCTCGAGGTGCATCATACTTGACACCAAGAAGCATCTACAGGTGCATCATACTTGACACCAAGAAAATCAAAATCCCTAATTTATGTATCCCTAAATTAGTCGATCCTGCCTTTGACTCATCTTTCTCCTTAAATTCCAAAATCAAAATCCCTAATTTACACTATAGAAATCAAAACCCCAAATCAACAATTTCTATCTATGTATCCCTAAATTAGGTTTAATAGATGGAAAATCAGGGAGATGCATGCCAAAACCTTAACCCTAGAATTTTCACTTACAATCGATCAGAAACTGCCTTCGACTCATAGCTGCCTCTATCGACCTTAGCAATTGCCTTCAATTTCGTCGAAGTCGTGCACTACTGGCCTCGAAATATGCCAGATCTGGAGGAATTTCCTAGCGATAGGATCGACCGCAACAATGGCATTCGGGTTTGGGGCCGCCATTGGAGACGAATGAGAGGAAGAAGGACCAAGATGATTGCGCTCAAGCCCTCCCGTCGAGCTCGGAGGCCTGTCGTCTAGAGTCGCGAACCTCGCCTCCGACGACGGCGTCTTCCCTGCTTCATTGAACCCCCTCATCCTTCCCTTTCTCTCTCACTGTTGCGCGCTTTTCTCTCTCCAACCAGCTGCAACCTGTGAGAAACCAGGTAAAGAAGGGTTACTTTGCAATTTTTTTTTTAGGGTCAATCCCCGCAATCCAACCGGGTTTTGGGGGTCAAGCCCCGCAACCTGTTGCGCGCTTTTTTTGGGGTTTTTTTTTCCGGATATTTAATTTATTTATCATTTTTTAAAATATAAAAAAATGACGATATTTTATCCCTAAATTGATGACGTTTAATCATAAAACGATATTATATTTGTTATCATATTATATAGATTTTTATTATTAATCTATATCATCAATATACTAAAACAGAGGAATGGAACGGGTCCTGACACAATTCGCATACATGTCATATTCTGGGTTAATATATACGGTGTTATCTGTTTAAATCACGTCAATTAATAAGTCAATATAATTTTGCCATCTCAGGTAATGGTCCTGCATGCTTATTTTTATAAATATTCAAAATTATATCTTAATTAATTAGAAATCTTATCTTTTTAGATCAAATAATCAATTCGATATTTGGTCAATTATTCTATGTTTCGGATTAAATTGAATACAAAGTATAATATATATCTATATATAAATATGTAACATGCTGTCAAGATTCTAAAAGATGAAGAAATAATATTTGGTCAATTATTCTTCCTTTTAGATCAAATTGAATATTTATATATGATTTTATTTTTGTGAGTCACATCAATCTGTTTTTTTAGCCACGTCAATTAATAATCTAATATAATATTTCAATATAATTAATATAATAAAATATAATTTATTAACAAAATACACAATAGTACGGGTAACTAATTAATAGTACTAGTTTAAACTAATAAAACAACACCATAGATATATAATTCTTCCCCCTTTGAAAACTTTTTGGCTCCGCCATCCTTCGTTACCACTTACCCACCCCAACAAAGGCCAGGAGATTCACCATATAAATTGTGCTACTACAACATTGTTCATGTGTACTTTAATATTCATATTTATATATTCATATAACATACGGAATAATATAACACAATATTATATATATATATATATATATATATATATATATATATATATATATATATATAGGTTGGATCTTGTGTAAGCCGCCATTGCGGTGTAATTTGTGAGCAGAGAAATTATTCAGAGGTACCAAACAATTATTCGTGTATAATAATGTAATTATTCGTATATATGAACAAATGTAATTATTTGTATGTAACAAAAGATTATTCAAATGTATGTACATATGAAGAATAATCACTTGGTATCTACGAATAATATCACTATTCACAAGTTACTTTTAATCTCATCCGTTTGATTTTCTTAATCTGACGGTCCAGATTTACTCACAAATTACACAATACTCCCTCCGTTCGGCAAAACATGCCGTTTACTATTCACGCACACTTTTTTAGAATGATAGAAACTATATAAAACATTCATTTTTTATAATGTTTTTTTAACAAGTTTGTACTTATTAATAATAAATACGAAATTGTTTAAAATTTTAGATATTTGATATAGTTTTTAATTTATCCCTTAAAAAAATGTGCGTGAATGGTAAAATGACATATTTTATCGAATGGATGTAGTAATATAATTATTTGTATGTACTCCATAAACAAATGAAAGCCTACGTATATGATGATGCAACCTGATGGATGAAATGTCCCAAAAAGTACATGAACCAAACCTCTTGAATGGTGAAGCTTGTTGATCAAGTCATAAAACATCCCAAATACAATGCCCACTTCATACTCTGATGGAACTACAGATTGTTACTCTTACTCACACGTGTACTTGACATTTGACAAGCCACCGTTAAGGGTTGTTGAAGGGGAGAAAACTCAACAAAGAGTTTGGGAAGCTCGGAGTAGAAGTCCAGTTTGGTTTTATATGAATTACTTTAAAAAAAAAACACAAACACAAAAGGTCACTGATTTGACGGTTTCTACTTTCTAGTCTGGGTTGGGATCAGAATATCAGATCTCCTCATTTGAATTCAATTCAATATTTACGCGGTTATTTATAAACAATTGATTTTTAAACTATTCAACCTACATAGAGAGTCAAAATAGGGTCAACACCCCGGTGCCCTTTGAGGTGGTATCCATCTGAATCAGCCCAACTCAACTTTTCCTACCTATATCTCTTACATGACCCTTTACTCGTTCAAATTCAAACAAATCACCTTATCCTTATCTTATTTAGTCCGTCTATCTAATCTATATCTATATCTATATCTATATCTATCTATTTCTATTATTATATATATTAAAGGAGAAGACGTTTGAGACACAGGACGGTTTCTCCTTAATCGTAGTCGTATAAACCAATCGTAAAATTTTCAAATAATCAATATATGCATAAGATAAAATTTGACCCAATTTCATTAGATATAGATATTAGTCGTATGAATCAATCACAAAATTTTTGAAATAATCAATATATGCATAAGATAAAATTTTATTATAACTCTGTTTAATCAATATGTCTACAGTCTATATATGCATAAGATAAAATTTGACCCAATTTGATTATATATGGATATATCTTTAGAAGATATTAACTAATTTTAAATACTATTATATAAGATAAGATTTTACCTATTTTCGCAATATATTATGAACATATTTTTAGAAGATAATAATTTTATCAATATATTTCATGGTCATATTTATGTACTGAAATCAATGCATATCATCATATGTGCATACCATAACTGATAACTGTAATTCATTTTTATCAGTTGAATAATGAAATCTTATCATCAAATATATATTCATTTTTAATAGAAATATTAACCACATATATTAATAGGAGAAAAAAATTATTGTTTTAATTTTTATTAATAATATAAATAATAGAATATTATCATATTTTTGTTAGTTATATTTTGATAAATTTTTATCACTTATTTGAATAAATCTTACAAAAAGATAGTACTCCGTAGTATATATATTTAAAACCCTCGGCCAGTCGGCCTCATTACCATTCGGATTTTTTTTATTTTTTTTGAGCAAAACACAATTGATCAACCAAGGTTTTTACACAAAATGGAGTCCAAACCAATAGGAAAGTTATCAATTGAATTAGAATGAATTGGAATAGTTTGTCTGAAGCCACCCAGCAAATGAGCTTCTGGCTGCTGCGTTTGCTCGCCTCCTAATTCGGATATGTACCTTGAATTTGTAAATAAAGAGCGGTCATGTCCGGGGTTTCGAAATTTGGATGTGTACCGAATTAAAGAATAACACGTACATAATTATCTATTTTTTATAATTATATATATATATATATATATTATTTTCAAAATCTATATAATCTATATAATTATAATATTATAATATATTTAAACACTTAAATAGTGTTTGGTTAGTAAATTTAAAACATATTTAAAATAAAATAAATTTTAAATAAAATATCTTATAATTTTGTAAATCACAAACCAACTATTGCATGCATAACAGGATAAACTTTAATTAATTAATTGACATAATTTACAATCTAATTCATTTAAAATTTATGTTATTTTAACCACACTGTAAAATAATTATAATTATATAAAATGCATTAGAATCCAAACACACCCTTAGTGGACTAGAAATGATTAATATTTATAATTGATTAATATAAACGAAGTGCGTGTCTATTTAAAAATGAGTAAATATTGATTAAATTTACTATTTCAAATTTGATTTGGCCCGATCAAAGGTTAATTAGAACAAACTATTTATAATTTATAATTGTTTATAGCATATTAATCAATTTTTTAAAATGATATTTTATTTCAATATATTCTATCACAATATACCACCATTTACAGAATTTCATTGATTACAATATCTTTATGAAAAAAGCAGCCTTATGACTTTGCAATTTTGATAAAATAGAGGGAAATATAAAAATAAAATGTGAGTACTTTATGTATAAATAAAAATTATTATAAAAATTAATTTATTTAAATCAATAAACAATGTTATATATAAATAAAATTTATATAAAAAAAACCGCATACGGCGCAGGTAATAAGACTAGTATATAAATATAAATTAAAACTATTTCATTGGTACACTTACCAAAAAATATTAATGCATAAATATTTGTTATATATTATTTATATTTATATTTATATTATTTTTCAGGTAAAGAAATATTTATATATACATTAATTTTTGTTGAAATATATATATTCCCATAAAATTGATTAATTGGGTTATAAACATATAATTGATATTGATTCACAACTCTATTAGAATAGTTTTTCTCACTATTATATTATTCAATTAAAAAAAAATATGGCTTAAGTTGTTAAAAATAATTAAAAACTTGAAAAATATTTGTTATTTTAAAAACATTGACAAAAGTTGTTTACTTTGTTTAAAAATTATACAGTAATTTTTTTTAAAAAAAACATTTTTAAAGTAAAATAATTTTTTTTTCAAATAAAGTAAAATAAAGTTGTGCGTTCATTATTATATATATTTAACATAACGAAAATTTAATAGTATCATTTGGATCAGGTCCAACATTAGTTTTCACCTCTCTCAAACAGCTCATTGTTAAATATATTTGCTTTACGGTATTTAGGGCTTTGTTTACATTTTATTTCAAACAGTATTAAGAAAAAGCCTCTGACTTTGTCAAAGGTGTAACCCCAACCTCATGTTGTAATACCCTATGTTGAAAATTGCCACAAATTCCTTAGTCAAGATTGGGAATCTTGTCAACAACGCTTTGTGTGGACGAGTCCCACATAATAAAGTTGGGGCAACTGAAGTGATCAAAGGGGATTTGTTCACGCCTTATGACTACATACTTGGGAATTGGGCGATCCTTTATCGCCACGCATGTTTGTCCGTGTGGAGATCGACCAACATACCCAAAACATACACTGGGAAATGATACACAAACACAACCAATATCCAGTGACAAAATTTAGAGCCAAATGCTCATGTAAATCCCCCAAGTGCGGGCGGGTACATCCGAACACACGACGTAAAGAAAAGGCAATCTAGGGGTGATAAAAAAAAACTGCAATTAAAATTACAAGGCATAAATTCAGCTGTCCAACATTATACACCAACACCAAGTACCACAACTATCATGTACATAATAACTAGCTCTGGAGGGCATCAAGTGAAAAGAATGAATTGGAGTTCAATGAAAATGTTCAGCTAGTTTCAAGGGTTTCGTACCGTTCTCTGTTGCATATGCCAATGTCCACATTGGCTTCTGCTTGGTTTCACACAGCAGGATGCGTAGTTGATGCAGAGCACCACGGTGCTCCCGCCAGGCTCTCAGCCCTATTTTCTATTTACAAAGGTTCTTTGCATCCAAACCAGTTTAGGAGCCGGGTGACCCAAAGATTTGACAGTGATCTGTGTGGAACCAAGGTCTTTCACGTTACCTATAGATGGTCGAATGATCCGCTCTTGAGCCTTTCCATCCGGGCCTGGAGGCCAGATAAGGCCTTTTCATCCATCGGTAGTACACTGCTGTGGGCAGGATTTTCAGTACTTGGATGGTCTACTGCATTTTGCATTTGATGGAGGGCAGTGATGTTTCCATCCATTGGCATCAACGTCCTGCTCCCCGAGTCAGGACTACCCCCACCAGCGGCAGCTAACTGGATAGATTTCATTCTTTCTCTGATTGCGTCGAGTGCCCCACTTGCAACTAACATTCAAAACTTTCAGTTTAGCGGATTCAGGACAAGGAAGAATCCAATCCCAGATAACAAGATCTAAGAATTCCATCAAAAAACAATATATCAAAGAACAAAGGAAAAGTAGATACCCTACCCCAAACTAGTTGATAATAAACTTTCAGTCTAGGGGGTCCGGATGCAGACACCTTTACCCCAAACTAGTTGAGAGGGAGTTTCCAATATATCAAAGAACAAAGGAAAAGTAGATAGTAAATATTGTACCTCCAGGAGCAGCATAGCCTGCGCGATCGTCTTCACCATAAGATGGCGGTAAATGAAAATTGGTAGGCTCCATCCTCATATGTTGTGATCTTACTGCGTCATGCAAAGAGTTTGTATTTACAGGTGATAGTTGTCCTAATTTTGGGGAAGAAAGAGCAACGGGTGGAGGAGTAGCCAAAGGGACACTAGACGGTGTCTTTCCAGCAGCAGCATTCTTCTCCATCTGGCAACAGAGTGATAGCAACCTCATTAAGCATAGTGATCTTAGATTATCCTAAGGAAAAACCTCAAAATTCAAGAAATGCAGACCTGAGATAATCCATCTCGTATGTACGTCCGAAATGCTTCACTAGCATTCGAGAGTTGAGCAAATATATCAACCTGCAATACACCAACCCATGTTCATCTAGGCAATTCAAATTAATTAAAATACAAAAAATTTGATACCACCAAAACGCCTGGTTAACTAAAATAAGTCTCCATTCCATCCCCATAATCACTCCAATAGTTTTGAGCATGATGTAGTTACCTTGGGATACAGTTGAGTGATACGATACAGTTCATAGAGACCTATGGTGCATGTTTGCTTATCTCCAATTTTCTTAAATATAGCAGCAAGCTCTTGCTGTAAGAATAATCCAAGGGAATCAGTTATCCATGAAAAAACAAAGTAGAAGTTTAAACAATTAATCACCAAAGAAACAGACAAACAAAACAAGCAAATTAAATCACGATATCAAATTATACCTTCAGTTGGACATCAGCAGAATGAGTAGCTGGAGATGAGTTATTCGTCACCGAATCACCCCACTGTGCCTGGCCCACAGGCCCTGTAGGCGTCAACATTCTTGCAGCTGCCAAAGTCTTTAACATTGAAAGGATAAAAGTAATATTAAAAGTGATTCATTATGCTTCCTAATGCTTTTCGGGTATGAAGCTTCTTTTGAATCAACAACATAGAGGCCTCCCTAAGAAATTTGTGGACCTGGTAAACAAATATTATACCTGAAGATTAAGATCTATATAGGCTAGAATGATTGGTGGAGGCTCCATGTCTATAGGAACCATTGACAAATGGCCTTTAATTGCTGTGCCCCGGAGCTTAACTAGTTCATGCAGAACAGTTTTGACCATGCGCAGCGGCTTGTCATCAGCACCCGCTCTGTTTCAAGTAATGGGCAGTTCATCAACACGAAAGATCCAGTTGCATGGAAAAATAAGAAACAAAATCTAATCATACCATAAATAGGAATCTAATAGGGAAAGAGGGGAAACTTTATGACCAATTAATAATTACCTTCTTCTGATTTCCTCCATACCCAATTCTTGCAGATACACATGGATACTTTGTAATATTCGGTCAAGGTCAACATCATAGATAGTGCTTTGAAGTACCTGAAGCAAATAAGATTGTAACTTTACTTTCTTCAACATATAGATAAAGGCACTGTTCATAATGCAAAAATTTCATGGTAAAAGGAGCTGGTCTTGATACCAAGTTACACTACTTACACCAATTTACTCAAATGACTAACTGACACAGCAGTCTGATAAAAATAAAGAAGAAAAGACAAAAAAACGCAACAGACCACCTTCCTGCACATTCTGATTTTAGAAAGTACTGTACAGATGCTTGGGCAGTACCAAATAGCAACCTCTTGTGATTGGAAATATACCTTTGTCAGTTTGATCAGACACTTTACAACCAAATCAGCAAATTTCTGATTTCTGACAGTGATAGTCTCACTTGATGGAGGGGCTGGCCACCTTGAGAGATCCAGTGGACGTAACAAGTTAATGAGGACAACAAAAGAGGCTGTCCTTTCTGCATTATCCTGCATTTGTACAATCACAGATCATTTTTATGTTAAAAGAATAATAAAAGATGGAAACTTATTAACCATATAGATACAAACCAGAATCTTCAGCATCAAGACATTCAAAGCTTTCAAAAGCTGGCCACCATCATCCATACGTGGAACCCGTTCATCCAATAGCCAGATAAGCAGCTCAGTGATAAGATTATTCAGAGTACTTTCCTTCACGGCATGAGCAAGCCTCTTATTCTGAAAAGTCTGCAGCAAACATCATAACTCAATTAGCAGTATAACGATAAGCACAACGAAGCTTTTTTTAAAAAGTAGCAGATGAATGAAAAATCTACCTGCATGAGAGTATTCAGTACATATTTACATGACCTTGAAGAAGCCCCTGTTAAACTAAAATCGAACGTTGTCGCAACCTATTTCACCAAATTATGAATTTTGATTACATAATTGCTAACAGGGTAACAGGAACATAAAAACAAGTGAAATCAATGCATTCATGCCTTGTTTGCCAAGCATGATACAAGCCTGTCAGCATCCTTGACAATATCATCCATAGCACTTCCTTCAGGATCATTGGTTGCTTGAGCAAGGTCATGGCATACAACTTTCATCCCTTCCACTGACTATAATTAAATAACAGATAAGCAAAGAAATTAAAAGATCAGTCCTGCCAAAAGATCATGTTTCACACAATCCATTTTCATGACTAATGACTTATACCTGTTCAGGAGAGCCATAAGATATAATATCCAATGCTTCATTCCAGTCCGTGGGCCCAGCAACACCAACAATAGGTCTTGGAAACATGTTCCTCTCCATATTAAGTGCAGGATGAGGATAACTTTCCCTACAGAAAACACAATGTTGGTACAAGAATATATGAGATGGTCCAACTCAACAAACAGGCATCAAACTAAACACAGTGAGAAGATAGGACCCTAAGCTACCTAACAAATGCAGGCCCAGGAAGAACTCTTGCAACTTCACCACTCTGTTCGGCTATTTCAGACCTATACGAGATTAAAAAAATATCATGAGGAAACCCCAGGTAGAATACAAGTCATTTCAAATATAATTAACAAAACAGATGATGTAAAGTAATACAAGATACAGGTATCAGACTATGAAAAGGTTACCCTGCTTATAGCAAGAGGGAAAATTATTTTTGAAACGGAAAAAAAAACACCCGCAAAGAGAATAATCTCTAATCCCATACCTCCAAATAGAAGATACAAACTTTCTAAAGCACTTCAACATTTATGCCTAATTAAAAACCACAGTTCACTACAAATGAACCCATATTGCACCTTATACATTCAAAGATAATCTGAGAGAGGACCAGAATAGTTGAGCTAGCGGTAAAAATCAAAATAGTGTAATATGCAGCATTATACCCATTATCCCGAACTGAACGTCTAATCAGGGCAGCTCTAGCATCACCAGGTCGACCTTCCCTCCTCTTGTCCATTTCGCGTGCCTATAACCAGGATTCATATGAGAATAAAGAAACGGCACTACATAAAAAATAAAAGGAAAGAGTTAAAGACACATAATGCATACCTTCATTTTGAATTTTTCATCAATCATACTTCTCTGTGCATCTGTTAGCTTCCCCAAGTGTCTCCAGATGTCATCACCTGGGCGTAAATAAGGTGAATCACAAGCTCAACCATCTTCAAAGCAGACAACCAGATATATGACAGTGGGAATGATGGATAAAATGAGTAGGGCTTCTTTGCATACCTAGGATCTTATAACCAGTAGCTAATGTATTAAGAGCAGCTTTTCTGATATCACCATCTCGTTCAGCTGTTAGGCTTGCAACAACTTGCAGATTCTTGAACTGTCCGCTAACCTGAGCACAATTATCCATTGCATAAGCAATGAAAATTTGAAAAAAAAATAAAAAATTAATGAGTAGCATATTTTTACTCAAATTTACCTCTGCCCCGTGATTATCAATGAGAAAACTGATGAGATCAGCACATTCTATCCTTGATCTATTATTTTTTGATCGGAGGCCCTCTGAAACATATGGAAAATATTTTGCTGCTGGATAGATGTTAACAATTTGTTTCATCAATTCCCGCATCTTCTCTCTCACTTTCTCCATGTTATGCCCAGACTACATGAAGACCATAAACAATGTCAGCATAACATATCAGGCGATTGGAATAGATTAATTGCAAACGAAAATATATAGGAACAAGCAGATAGCTCCAACATAGATCCTTATGTATGTTCATTTGTGCATCTACATTCCAAAAGATGAGTACGCCTTCCAAATATATTATTAATTCAGCCGTAAGTCACAGTAATGCAGAAACTTGTGTAAAATGTACACGCGGTGTGCTATCCATGTTCAATCGTCCATCCAACACTAAATGCTGCAGAAGAGACAATACAAACTGTGCACATATATATGACATCAGATATCATCTTATGGATGCAAATGTAATCAAACATGTCAAGAACAAAGCAACTGATACCAAGAAGAAAATTGATATGGCCAAAAATATTAAAAATTAACAAACAAGAAAAAACACCTTCTCCATCAAGCATGGAAGAAAAACTGCTGCTTCTGATTCAGTCAGTGAGTACCCCTCATTCCTTAATGTCTCGAAAAGTTCAGGTAGAAACTCCAATACCTTGTAAGCAGGGGAATGATTGGATTAAAAAATCAAAGGAAACAGAATCTAGAATGTTGAAGTATCAAGGGACAAAAACCAAGTTAAGAATATCATGTGAAATACGTATAAAGGTATGATACCTTCAACAAGCATGTGGTGTTGGACTCACAAATCCGCAAGACAAACCATCTCAACAGTATATCCAAAACCTCTACAACTTCCTTCTCGATAGATGGAATACCCTATTGCATTGAGAAGCTAACTCAGCTATACGAAAAAAAGTGCGAGTACACATTTCTAGAAACAAGTAGACCACAGGAAGAATTACCCTGTGAAGCATTTCTATGCCATCTACATGCTTCTTGAAGTCAGTGCTTAGAAGCCTTCTGCTTAAATCTTCTCTGAAATATTTCATGAGACCAGTCTGCAGAAAAAGTATATAAATACCAGCAAACATCCACAGTCTAACATTCTTTCATAGACCACAAGCACAAACCTCAAGCTCCAGAACTTGCTCTGCACGAGGCTCTTCAAATTTAAACCGGCGAACAATCATTCTCTCCCTATCATCCTGCATATGCATGGAAGACTAAATGATACCCTTCGGATCCTTGGAAGAGTCTAAGTATTAAAAAAAAAATCAGATTTTGAAAAGACCACCTTATTTGAATCCTTAACGTTTAACAATGGTTGAGACTGGATAGCGATGTCATGGACAGACATTATGGAATCCGCCCTTGAGCTCCTCAATGGTGCACCTCTCTTAAAAATGCAAGAATTATTGTTACATTAAATTCATGGGAAATAGCCACTACAAGAGCTGGGTTATGCATTAAAACAATGACTTACTGAAGGCGCAACTTTGCTCCCATGCTTGGGCAAGCGATCACTATGATTGTTTGAGCTTCCTTTCCCCACCCTAGCGGTACTCTTCCCAACCCCTGCAGTTGAAATTCCTTGGCTAGCATCATGCAATTCTGTCAGAAAAGGGGGGGGAAATCAAACCGCAGTCAGCAACAAACATGTGCGGAAGAGTAACAGTCCACAAAAGAATGTTATGAAAACCTGGCAGAGCTCCATTCGGCTTCAATCGCTCCACAATATGAGCCAGTGCTGCGCCCTGAATATCTCTTAAATTTTTAGTGACCTGGAAATTTACATGGCATGAAATGTTTTAACTATTCATGGTTAATAATAGCAAGATACAAGAAGAAATCGTCAAGGAAATATGTGATATACCATTTCTGGAGGACAAACCCTTAAAATTTCAGAAATGCATGCTTCTGAAGCTTTTCGCACATCAGCTGACTTATCCTGGCATTTAAATTCCACAAATTCATATAAAAATAAGCAAACCCTTTTCTATTTTATAAACATAAACCTAGTGATGCTTTACGTTAAAAAAACATAAACCTAGTGATGCTTAACAATACCGTCATTGCAGTAGCAACTGGTTTAAGCAGACTAGCAGCATCAGAGAATTGATTCATCGTTGCAAGTTGTTTTGACAACCATTCAAACAGATCTTTGCGCCCTTCAGCACCAAGTTTTTGGTCCATCAAAGCAGACACGATGTAAGGAATCTACATAAAGATGCATTATAAGTAATCAATACCAAGAAAAATGAGTAAAACAACCAGAGAGAATGGTTTTTCAAAAGCTAACCATTTTATCAAGATGGACTGCAGCAACCCACAGATCTAAAGTCGTCAGAGTGCACTCTCTCATTTGCTTTTTGTTGTCACCAAGGCATTTCACCACGTCAGCAAGAATACCCTGCAAATCAATAGCCAAAATATTGGTTAAAAAAAACAGAGCTAATCGTTTCCCAACAACCAACTAAACGATCTATCAAAAAAAGTTAAGATCTACCTTGCTTGCCTTCTCAACGGCGGGACCCATGGCAGATGCAACCAAACCAACAGTAACCAAGGTTTCTGACACTAATTTCTTGTTACTGTCACACAAACGTCCTCGAAGAGCACCAAACAACTCTCCTAGAGATCAAAAGCAATCATAATTGTGCTGCAGTCTTCCTAAGTAAATTCAACACAAACAGAAACCCACAACTACAACATACCAGTTCCGGTGGGTTGGATACGCTTATTGGCCTCCTCCAATATCTTATTTACAGCCTCAATTGATTCCAAACGTACCTGATATAACAGAAAAATCTGAATAAAGATTGGCATAATAAAACAAAGCAAATATTTCCCTAGCCAAAGTAGGATGTTGCACAATGATAACAAGCTTCATAATATCACAATGGGTGCAAAAAAAATACCTTCCAATCAGGGCTCTCAAAATTCTTTAGCAGAGTAGGCGTGATTTTTCCGCTAATATCTTCCCGGGGTAAACCATCTAATCCACCAGGAATCACAGATGATGTCTCTTCTGCTTTGACTGTTCTTTTGGGAGCAACAGATGGACCCTGTTCAAGGCAAATTAGAAACATTAGATTGATGAAGGTCAATGGCTCAAAAGAGTTTTTTTTATAAAAAAAAAATACCTCGTAAGGGTTCTTTTCATACTCAGCATCAAGTGCACTCAGAAGAGCAGGCTTGACATCTACCACAAATCCCTTGATATCTAAAGAAAAATAAAAGCAACAACAAGAAGAATCATAAGCACGATCTTATGTTTTTTAATTGCATTATAAATGAGAAAAATTCCAAGTTCAAGGACGGGGGATTACCTGGGCCTACAAACTTATGCAGAACTCCAATTAACTTAATAGTAGCATTTCTTGTGGCTGCAGCACTAGATTGTAGTCCCGTATCCTTGCAGAAATCAATTAAGTCCTTTCGAACAGAAAAGTAAAGAGATTTTAGTAAACAACAAAGCATGCAGCAGAAAAGACAAATGAAAGCAGCTGTTATAAGGTCTAAATACCTTCAATTTCAAATGGGAGATGCCAAAATCTTCAATTGCAGAAACCATCCACGAAATACCCTCACTGAGAACCTTGGGATTCTTGTGCTCTTTCATAATTTTGTACAACTACAAAAATCAAATGCGCACAAGAATCATTCACATGTAACAAATTCAGTTAATGAGCATAAATAAGAACTGCCTTCCAACACCAGATCTGGGGTGAATGGAAGATACATTAAACAAACAGAAATCTTACTCTCTCAAAAATGAAACCGGGACCCACAGCTTCTGCGAAAGTCGTAAGGCACTTCATTGCCTGTACTCTGGTCTTAATATCCGCAACCCGTTCACTTATGCCTGTATTCACAAATATATCAGTTCTGTAAGTCATTCATATCCATCACCATCACCCTAAATCAAAGTTGGTTCAGACCAGACTGGGACACAAGTCCCTAAAACCCACCAAGAAGACATAGTACAGCACACTTCTTGGGAAACTTTTGTGCGGTGGCTGCTATGTGATTGATGGTTTCTATTGTTTGTTGCTGGACCTGCAAATAACAGCTACAAAAGTTATCCCATGCACAACCCGTGTTATTCCATTTAACAAACTATATGACTTAAAAAACCTAGCACAAAATAAGAATGAATCATTAAAGCAAAAGGATACTATAAATCATTAAAGCAAAATGTCAAAGATGAACAAGGAAATCCAATTTTTTATGTTCTCCACACAATCTATGTTACTACCTCATCTTGATTCCACAGAATGAATCATTAAAGCAAAAGGATACTATATGCCAACAAGCGCACAGGCGTACACACACAAACAGTACAGCTACTAATCATCTGACAAAGTAGCATGGAAAGACACCTTCTTCCACCTACTGGCTGGTTCATCAAGAGCATCAAAAACATTTATACCTGTACATTTTTCTCATTCCATCCAGGAAGAGCACAGAGCAAACGTATCAAAATCTCCACCGACTTGTCAAGCTCTTGAATGCCCTCCACTTGTGTTTTTAAGGAGCTTATTGCTGCATTAATTAAGCACCTCAATGTGAGTCTAGTCTGAACAAACAAATCGTTTCATTGATAGGAAAGGCGCCAAAAAGTTTCTTAAATTAGCATGCCAGGTTCAGTTTATAATCCAAGATAAAATGTAGCATGCCAGGTTCAGTTTATAAACCAAACGGGGTTCCATCTCAAAACCAATTGGCAATTGGAGGAGTAGCCCTTCAACCTTATATGTGGGACAACCACATTCCAACATATTCGAAACAAACACCACAATAGTCAACCTTCCAAACAAAACAAAATTTGCATTCTAAATAGTTACATGCACAAAACCTAGAAATATAAAGGTGCCAAAACCTTTCTTTTCTACAAAAAATCACATGTTTATCAAATAAACAGACAAACCGTAAAAATATCTATACCAAAAATAACCTATGAGATAAAAAAAAAATTCAGTAGATTGTCAATCTCACAGCAGCTAAATTATATAATAAACGGGAACCCTCACAGAATTTATACCCATTTTTTATCCCCAAAAAAATAAAAATAAAAATACAAAAGAAGAGTAATGTTAAGGATAATATTAATCAAACCTTCAAGCCGATCTTTCCACGCAGCACTTTTCAATTGAGATATAGTGTCAGCTTGAACAAGATTTTCCACTCTGCTCTCAATTTCCTGAAGGCTCATCTCTCCGGGCTGCATCAAACCGTATAGAACTCAAACCACATTCAGAAATGCAGATACAACAACACGCGGGAAATGGAGAAATGAAAGGGAAACAAGACATAAAAGAACACCTCGACATCTTCAGGTACATCAGGTTTAGAAGTTTTCTGTTGTGCAGCGCTCTCAGATTTCTTACTGACTGCAGCTTTCCCAGGTGCTCCTTTCTTATTTGCAGGCTGCCAGATTTTATTATGAGATTATAGAAGGAACTATACCAAAAGAAAATAATATAATTTCACATTCTAAAGAAAAGGTGAATTGAGAAGAAAACTCACAGCTGCCTGAACGGGCCTTTTACCACTAAGCATACTTGCTGCTGATCGTTTTGTTGCATTCTCTGAAGCCTGCAGATACAAATCAAAGATAGACGTCATCAACTGCCTAATATATAAGCTTAATACGCCACACTCCCAACCCAACAAGAAGATTAAGGTAAAAATTTGAAATAAACATTATAGAAACAGCAACAGCATTCTAAATTTATGGGCACACTCCAACCTAATCCTGACACAGTATATGATTCGTAAAATGAGCCTGAGGTCCCTTAACACAAGCTTGTTTATGAGGCAAAAACCTGATCCTAAGCGGACAAAAATGTCTGATTTCAACGTAATCCTAAAAAAAATATACGTCAAAAACAGAAGGATGCCCACCACATCAGCCGATTCAGCACTCCTACAGATCTTTGACTGCTCAAATATAGGCTCTCACCACTCAGGATCAGAGGTGGTGCACTCATGAAGATCTTCTCTGATCATTTTATCTATTTAATGGCAATTGGTTTTACTTCATTTTCTTCTCCTTTACTTTATTTTTCTGCTTCCTTTACATTCTACGTCTTCTATTTTTCAAACACAGCACCTATCCTCAATTGTAAATCCATCATTATTTTTAAGTGCAAAGACAAAATGAAAGTATATGTGCGTGTATCTTACTCTTAGATAATATCAGATTGAAAACTCATGGAGAATTATAAGTAAAAATAAAACTGTATCTTAGGTTGATAAAAATGAAATTGGACTAACCACAGAAGCAGCTCCACCTGATGCTTGTGCAGTAGCTGACATATTTATGTACAATTTGAGCACCATAAGTTAGAAATTTCCAGTAACAATGAATCTCAGCAAAGACAAATCACATGAAGAAATAGGGAAAGCATAAACCTGTGCTTCCAGCAGAAGGCTGACTACTTCCTGAACCACCAATCATATCAGAAAGCTTCTTCCTCCTGACATCATCAAGTTTCTCCAGTGACCTTTCCAAAGGTCTCATACCAACAGACTACAGAAAAAAATTGTCAACAACCTCACAACACAAAAAGAAAAAGGAAAGGGGAAAAGAGTTGAAGCGAGATGGTTAGATGGGTTAGGCGTTTGAGGGATGGTTTATATTTGTAAGTAGGTTGGTTTGGGGTATAGTTTTTTTACTTTTGTGGGATTAGTTTGGGTGATATTAGGCTTTAGGGTGCCTTGATATTGTAAGGACCCAACCACTTCTCTCTGGCGCAAATTTGCATCCTTTATATATAAAAATGTATAATTAGTTAATTACCGGTTGCAGAGAGAGAGAGAGAGAGAGAGAGAGAGAGAATTCATCAGATCCCTTACCTTGGCTACTGCAGCCAGAGCTGAAAATGCAGCATCCCTTACATCTGGGGTACCATCATTGAGGGACTGAAAAAAAGTAGTAGAAAAATTAAGCAAACCCTGATAGCAGAAAGAAGCACCAGAATGACCACCTTATAATCCTACTTATTATTAACTAAATCAAGATGGAAATTTGCTCCACAAAATATGGAATATACCTATATAAAATATAGGAAATCAAATGATTATGAGAAGCAAAAAATGGATTTACCTCCATGCAAATTGGTACATAATCTTTGTGAACTTTCAGCACAACGGCTTTGTTGCTAGTCTCAATACAAAATGTCACCCAAGTTAAAGTTAATGACCGAACTAGGGGAACTTTATTCTTAACTGCTACCTTTACATCTGCACAAATACCAATAGACATCAACAGCAGTCCATGAATATACTTTTACGCTAAAAAGAGGGGAGGGGGGGAAAAACAAATCGCTCATCAACTACAGAGTCACAAAGAAAGCTAGATGGATCGAACCATACACAGGTGCATACACACTAGGAGGAACTAAAGTTCTCTTCATACAACAAGGGTGTTACTAAAATAAAAGAAATGAAACTCCCGACTCTCAGCAAAGACAAAAAACCTGAAAAAGCCTACATCTGGAAAGCACAAGCCTCATTGCCTATTAAAACAATTGACAATCAGACTTGTGCTTTTGGAACAATTTCGCATAACACTGTCTAAAATGCTATTACAGACCGTTCAGACCATAGACGTTGAAAAGAAATGAAATTACCTTCAACTATATCAACGAGATTTACACATCCTGCTGTGTGCATTGCTTGAAGGGTTTGAGTTAAAGCTTCGGTTAGTGCAGGTCTTTTCTCCTTTAATTTTTCCTGAAATGAAAGCAAGAAGTTAAATCATCTTATCCAATGTAAGACAACAAAAATGGAAAAAAATAAATAATGAAGCTCAGATCAAAGAACATTTATGCATAGATTTTTACTATCCAAAAACAAATTCAGTAAAAAAATAGCAAGGATAGATGCGCCAAAATCGATAAGATTGAGATACCAATCACATTAAAGATGGCATAACTAGATGTAACACGCCGACACAATCAAACAGAATTAAAAGCTTCACTAAAGATAAAATATAGCCCTGACACTCCAGTCTCGTAATAAGTAGGAAATATCTGAGACCATTTTTTCAACCACCAAGATCTCACATATTATCCTCATTATTTTCACTACAAAAATCACATATCACTAGGTAACAACGGCTTATACATCATGCAAATGAATGAAATAAATGAAATGTATATAACATAAACACACAACAGAGAATAGGCAAACCCGATATAACAATAGTATCAGACTTACAAGTAAAACGGGCAACAAGGAACGTGATTGTGCGGAGAAATGGGTCCTTAAACCCTTGGCAAGATTCCCAATTGCTTGAATAGCTTCTACAGAAACAGCCATGTTCACATCCGTGACAAGCTGGGAAACACCCAATTGACCAAACAGAATTAATTGCTCAGACATAAAGGGTATAGTAAATAGAAAATGAAAAAATATAACACGATATATGCTGAAATACCTTTTTCAGTGTCCGACAAACTTCTGAAAAGTCACCAGGTGCGATTTTCTTTGTGGAAGCCAGTTTAGTCAACTCCGCAACTGCTTCCTTTCTTTCAGACCACTTTGTAGCTTTCTGAAAGAAAATAAAGTGAAGAACCCAATTACAGAAGAAATCACACAAACAATTTACATTCTCCCATTTCATTTGAAGAATAAATCGAATAAAATAAATACAAGAACAGACCATACAACTAGAACAAATTCTGAAAGCACAAAAGAACAAGGACTAACCACTCCTTCCCAAAATCCTGACTTCTCCAAGGGTGTTAGAATATCAACTGGATCAACTAGTTCATACTCATCTATTTCCGCAGGAACTGGAAGACAAAACAACAGAAGCCAAACAAAAAAAGCAACAAAATCAGTGGTGAAATTAGAAATAAGCTAGTTACATAACAGCTTCTCTTCTTGAAATTCTGCAATTTTGGAAGCTTATGTTTCAGAACTTTATCATGGGTCCAATCGATAAAACTGTTCATCTTTTATAGTAAAGATTGGGACAAGGCCACACAAGAGGCTTCTCTAGAGGCCGCTGATGCTTTAATATCTAGAGTTGGGCATGGTTTTCACTCATAGTTAAATAAGATATACACCAGTCTGTTCATGCCAAGAAAAAACATGTACAAAGTCAAATAGCCAAATCACTAACCCTCAGCTATAGACTCTTCTGAAGGTCCAGCTGCAGCAGCGTCAGAAATTGCTTCTTGTTCAGGTTCCTTATCTTGCTCTGATCTGATAATGGCAACAAGGTAAAATCGAACTCCAGAATACATTAAAAACATAACATTTTCCAAAAAGCCTTTCCCAAAAAAAGCATGCACAAGTGCAGAGTAGAAAATTATTTTTTTCCTTCCATTTTAGACAAATTGTAGCTTAAACAAACCACTTATTGCACCATCAACCAAAAATTAGTGATTACACTTGAACCAGATTAGCCAAGACGGCAAGACTGGAGCAGTCATAAAAGGGAAAATAAAAATAATTAAATAAATCCCAAGTGTATAACGTTTTAAGGATCATATTGAGATGCAGAAGAATCAACTAAGTCTAAAGCCCACTACTCTGTTTACCACCCATCAGGGTAACAAAAAATGCAAACAGAAAGGGAAAAGAAATGAGTATAGTCCATGATTAGATTATGATTCATTATTTATAATCGTAACCATTAATCTTCTCCACTCATTTTCCATACAAATTTTGTTTACTTTCCCTGCATTTCAATCACCATTTTGAACACTTGCTCTGATCTGATAAAGGCAGCAAGGCTTGTTTGCTAGTTTCTAGATAATTTCTCTAAGGTCTACCTTTCATGGATTTGTTGAATATTCTCATAATTATGTCTTTTGGAGATTTGCTAGTAGGTTCTAGAATTTTATAGTGACTAAGCATTGTCATCTATAAATAACTAGGAGGGTCATTTAGTAAGGCATCATTTGCCGATCAATAAAAAAAATCTCTTTAGTTAAGTAACCATCAATTAAAGGTGGGTTTGAGATTCTTGCAATGCCAACTTCGGAGATCTTCCAACCTTATCGTATCACACCTTGACAAATTCAACATTGGTCCAAAAAAAATTCATGGATTGTTTTAAATTAGAAACCAATGACTGAATCAAAAATACACCCATGACAAGAGTTTCATGTCCAAAATAAGTTTATTCTTAGATTAAAGAAACAAAGGGAGATAAAAAAATTCAACCTTATTTTTCGTGTGGGCTTGGCCATCCCTGAGACATTGGCAAGCTCCGCTTCTAACTCTTTTTTCTAACAAACCAGAAAATAAAATCATTATAAAAATTCAAAATTAATAAACATATTAGACAAGATACCTCCTGGAAGAAAATGAACTCTCATGTAACCTTACCATTGTATCTCGCATTTTCTCAAACAAGATAGATTTGACTGGCTCCTTTCCTATCCAGCGACATAGCTCGAGAGTCAGCCCTTTTGAAGAAGCACGGACATTTTGATCTTGATGGTCAAAAAGTTCAGGCAACATCTTCAGAATCCTTTTCGGTGGCACCACCTTGGAACCAAATTCACTGAAAAAGGCAGCCAACATAGCAAGAGATTTTAAAGAAGTTGGATTGAAGTTATAATTATTCCCAATCTGCTTCAAAACAAGAATTCAGAAGACAAACCTCAATGCCTGGAACATTACATCAATAGCAGGAACAACAGCCTTCGCCACTTTGTGTTTAATAGCTTTCTCCATAGCATCCTAAAAGGGAAGCGCACCAAGGGGGGATAGACAAGAGAGGGCATACAAGTAAGAGAAACGTCTAACAGAAAACAGTGCCTAAAAAACATTCAAATAATCTTGACATTTTGTTCGTCATACTGCTGTTTAGATTCCATCAATTCAGGGTATTCATAACATTGTGTCCCAACTCCCAAATTAAGCCATATCACTTCCAATTAGCTCAGACTATGAGGTCTATATTGTGACTCACAAGTCATAGTTTTCTGCCATTTCATCTTCTAATAGATCATGAGATAGTTGTGGATTTACAAGGTGTCCATTTCTGGTAGACCCTAATAAACAATAAACAATCTTAAGATCACAATCCATAAACCTTAAGATCCCGTAGATTTCCAGTACATATATGTTGTATAGAGAATCTCTTTGGATATGCATCAGTACTAGAACCTTTGGCCCCACATGAAACATTTTGACCTGGGTACAGCCCAATTGATCTAGCCCACCCAGGTTTAATTGTAGAGACCTTGAATCCGATAAATTCATTCTTCATTTCAATCAATTATCATGTAATCACTGCTGCTAAATATTTTTGATGTGAAAATAAGACAACATTAACAGGATAAATTATTTACTCGTGTTAATAAAGGTTCAAAGGATTAAAATACAACCACTAGTTAGCAACATTTGAGACATTTATTCTACTCTTGCCTATCCATATCCCTTAAAGACGGGAAAAAGAGTCACCACCACTTTCCTATTTAAATTAGTTTATGCTCTATCATCACCAATATGGATCGCATATTAGCATGATGCAGAAACTTGGACCGAGGAATTTTCCAACTACATCACAAAATTCAACCAACCATCAAGGTAAATATACACAAGCAAACTACTTCCAATAAGATAAACACACTCTTTGAATGACTACTTGCACTAGTTGATAACAAACAAAACCAAATGTAAATAAGGTAACTACTTCTTAGAAGACAAGTAAGACCAACATAACAATTTATCTTACTCTTCTAGGCATCCCAAGTTTATGTAAAAGGACTAAAAGTTTAAAAGTGTACAAAAGTATAGCAGATAGGAAATCATAATACATAAAAAAAAAAAGCATTCAGCCAGTAAATGTCAATGATCCAAGTTACACAATCAACAAATTTTAGCAACTTTATAGCAATATATAAGGGCTAATCAATTATTCAAACCACCATTGCCACCCAACCGAAAATAAAAAGACTAGCTTAGTTGTCTTTCATAACCTAAATCTTATAGACTGAAGTAAAATGGTGGCAAACCAGCAATGAAGGATAACTTGCTAATAATGACTACAAGCAAATTAGGACAAGATAAGATGGCTAGTGTTAAGTTCAAGGAAAGGAAACAAATAACCATCAAGCTAACCAACAGAAATATTCCCACCTCATTTAGCACCGAAAAAAAAAAAGGAAGAATTTATCATACCAGGAAAACATCAACTGCCTCAAGTTCCACCCATAGAATGAAAGCTATTTGTGCCTTCTCTACAGTCTTAGTTCGCCCCGTCAGACACTTTGCCACAATAGCATCACATACTTCTTTTGCATATCTACATATGATATCACCTTGCTCAAATTATTATAACAGAAATTAAAGTTTTATTTCCTCCAAAAATATGAACAAAAATTTTTAACAAAAAAATTTTAAAAATCTCAATTCACCTCCCGGCATCAGCATCGGCAGCTCTTTGAAACGCAATTAGAGCATCCAACGCTTTCTCCTGCACGGGCGCATTCGAATCCGCCACTGTCTTTCTGAAAAACGGTGCTGCCGAATTCCCCCCAAACACAACGGAAATGAACAAACATCAGTGAAATGGAAATCAATCAAGTTCCAAAAAGAAAATCACCACATAGACCGAAATTCCTCAGATCTGACACAAAATGAAACCCTAAAACCAACAAACACGTCAACAAAATGAGTACCAAATTCGCGAAGGCGAGGATCCTTCGGATCGGTAACGGAGTCGCAGAGGGCAGCAAGGTCGATGTTGGCGTCATTCCTAACCTTCCAATTCTTATGCAACAACCGATCCTCCCACGGCAATTTCTTCGCCTCCTTCAACAACTTCTCATCCTCCGTAGACATCTTAAATACCCCCTCCTTATCCCTCTACGAACAGAAAAATCCACCCCTGTCGATCTGAATCGGCTCCCGAGCTGCCAACGCCGCAAACCCTAGAAATCAAAATGTACCTCTCTATGCGTGTTCTCGCAGAAGATCGGATAAAACAGAGCCTGTATCTTCCTCTCCGAATCGTCCCTCGCTCTCTTGGATCTTCCTGGTTTTCGCTCCGCCACTGCCGGCGATGAGAGAGAGAGGGGAGGGGAAACTGGAAATTCGGGAATGGGGGAGAAGAGAGAGAAAGGACAAAAGGGAGATGAGGGTGCGAAGGAGCGTTCAAATTTTTTCTTTTTTGTTTTAATTTCGTTCTCTGTGGGTCTGATGGGTGATTGGGTGGGGGTTTGAATCCCACGCGCGATGTGAGAGCGTGGGAGGACGAACGAGTGAGAGTAGATTAGTGAGGGGGGGAGTGTGAGCGCGTGGGGTGGGTGGGTACGATTAGGGCGAGTAGTGGGCGGGGCGGGGCGGTGCGGGGCCCAGAGGAAAGCGAAAGACGGGAGATGTGGGGAGGTGGCGAGAAAGATTTTTAAAATTTTGGGGTCAGGTGATAAGTGTGATCAGAAATTTGAAATATCAGCGGTATAATTTTTCATTTAGGCAGTGTTTGGATACCCTAAGAGCAACTCCAAAGGTTCCCTATTTTGGAAAAAATTCTGAATTTGGGGGATTTTGGGCCATTTTCAGGTCCAACAGCTTCCCCAGCCCATTCTCCAAAATAGGGTGGGAATGAGAAAACTAGGGTAGCTTCCCCAAATGTAGAGCAACGCTAAATTTTTTAGAGCAACCCTTTTTCCCACGTTCTTCCACTTTCAACTCTCAAAAACCGACATTGAAATTGGATTGCTCTGCTCGACAAGTTGTCAACAAAGAAGACTCTGCTTCTACAGGTGAGCCTTCTTGAACTATTTTTCTCTTCTTCTACCACCTCTGTTGGTCAATTAATCAAAGAACTTTTTTCATGCTCTTGTGAAATTTTTTTCATGCTCTGGTGAAATTTCAATGTTAATTGAGCCTTCATTGTTAAGCAATTCAAAAACGTTTTTGAGAATTCAATAACCAAGCAATTCAGATTGGGATGCTCTTTTGAACAACAAATCGGAACTGATGGAAATATTTCAGCCTTGAAAGAGTACACCATCAACCAAGCAACGAATCTCAATCAACACAAAAAGAAGGGAAAATGGTGGTTAATGGTTATATTGTTCTGATTTGTTAGAGAATGACAATCTGATTTTTTAAACAATCATATAAATCTCAATTTTAGAGAATGAAAATCTGATTTTTTAGAGAATGACAATCTGATTTTATTGAGAATATGGAACTGATTGTTAGATGTGTTGTTGCTGATGAATTTACAGCAGCTCTGCAGTATTGCTGTTGGATTTATATGATCATATAAATCTAAATTTTAGAGAATGAAAATCTGATTTTTAGGTGTGTTGTATTGCTGTTGAATTTACAGCAGTTGTGTATTGAACTATCAATCAGAAATGGATAAAATAAAACAGGGCTACTTGGATTATATGAAACTTTCATTACATCTCAGTCATTTAAATCTATATTTTTTTTCGGGTTATATATCATTTGGTTTGTTTCATATATCTTGCAGATGAATTTCATAGACCTTCTCAACAATGGATCATCCGTTGATGATCTCAATGAACCACAATTAACATATGATTTCTGTAACGGCCCGGGATTATGATTCCCGAGTTACGTTTCGAGGGATAAAACCCCTCGTTAGGATCTTGCGCCCCGAGTACAGGTTGAAGGTTTGAAATTCTATCCTAACATTTTAAAGTGAGATTTCATACCCAAAATTCGAAGGGATCGTTGGAATCCCCGGGGAAATCCCCTGTACCTGTCATAAGTCTAAGCGTGGAAACAACAGTCATGCAAATAGTAGAATCAATGTGTAATACAAGAGGGTGACACGGCAGAGCCGAGTCAAAATCAAATCAATAAGCGTATTTACCGAAATTTAATATACAATGTTAGTGGAGTTAACCATTTCTTTGAGATCGCCCAAGAGAGTTCCCACGTCATGGAAGCAAGGAATAATCATGTTGCAAAACAAACCTAAAAAAATATGTATGCGGGGCGGTGTCAGATCGAAGCCCTACGCAAAGTAATCCCAAACCAGCAGACACATACACACGCTAGTCCTAATAAAGATGCTTCTAGATGCAAGGCGAAATATTAACACACTAACATGCTCCTAAGATCAAGTGCATAAATATAATAAGGCCTTAGCACCGAATACCAAGTGGTATATCCCTCTCCTACCTCCACCCCCTTCCGATAGGGCGGAGACTGGCCAGCTCGTGAATGCATTCCATTATAATCGGGAGGCACGCATGCTCAACCCGCTCCACAATAAAGCCCGCAGGCATCTCATAATATAAGGAAGTTTCATGACTCAATTGACTCAGGACGGGACCCGATGGGACTAGGTCGTCCTATAACCCTAGCAATGACTCTAGTTACTTCACAGATAACGACCGTTCTGTTTACAAAAGCAATGAGTAAACGAATGCTCAATCATGAGTGCAATCCTAGCAGGATACTACATGGCATGCTTTATTATGAATGCAGCACCTAGTATGCACATGGCTACAAGCAGGGAGATCTCTTTTCGAATCTGAGTGAGCTCATATAGGAACTCACCTGGCTATGCAGAACAGCATAATAGAAGATTCGGCATACACCAATCATAATCACAATTTATCACCTAGATACATATCAGAACACATATATAAGTCTACATCTAGCCACTCAATCACATAAACACACGTCATTCAATAAGTATAACCACATCATAATCATCATCTCATCAAGTTCAACCACTCATCATGTTGCCACATTCCATAAGATCACATCATGTATTCGCCACAGTATATCCGCAATAATAATCCGCATATCACATATATCAAGTTCATCATTTTCATCATATCTCGAAATCATAAATTAACGATACACAAGTCTAACACTTCATCATGCCATTAGTCAATCACCAATCATGATATTAGTCAACCATTCACATCAACCATGCTAGTTAGAAATTCCGATCCTTGAAAACGCTCATCAAATTTCTTTTTCAATTTAATCCCGAGAATATACTTTTAAATCTCCAAGTCTCAATAATAATATTATTATATAATATTTTAAATACCATTTTCTTTTAAACACTCTCATAAAATATTTCCAAATCCCTTAAAAATCTCAACCATTTTTATCTCATAAAATCAGCCCCTTTGAAATTGACAAAATCGACCCCTTTATTTATAAAATCCAAAATCGACCCTCCTTATTCTATTAATTACCAAACCGAGCTCTCATTTTCTTAAACCCCAACCAAATCCCCCATTTCCCAATTTTTCTTAATACTTCTAGGAATATGTTAGAGCAAGGATAGAACATAAAAAAATCGAGGTTTGAACGGATTCCTCACCCAAGTTCCTTCTTTTCCTTCGATTTGCTCGCGAAGCTTCATCCGGGCTCCGATTGGACTCGTTCTTGCGCGAGGGTGCCTAGGATTGTTAAATGGTGTTAAAGGTGTGAACTTTGAGTTAGTATGAGGTGGAAGGAGGGAAAAACGAGTTGTTACCTTCTTGAATCCGAAAATAGCGAGTTTGAGTCTCCTAGGGCTTCTCGGGGCTTCTCCGGCTTCTCCGGGCTGTTGGGGCTTCTTCTTCCACTTTGAGGACCTCATAGGGAGGCTAAGGGAGATGTTGTTGCTGCTCATGGAGGGAGGAAGAGAAAAGGAGCTTGCTTTGGCTTGCTTTGAGCTCAAGAGGTGGAATGGAGCTCTTTTGGCATGTAATGGAGGAGGATTTGAAGGGGATGATGAAGTAGGAATGTTGTGGGGAGGAGTTGAGCACGAAATGGTGTGTTAGGGCTGCTGGAATTCTCAGCAATGGAGGAGGAAAAAGGTGAAAGAAAGAAGGAGAAAGGATAAGGTTCCTTGGGAGCTTTTTTGGATAAGGCTTGTGTTTGATTTTTGTGTGGTGTGTTGGTTGAGCCAAATCTGATTTTTGAAGAGAAAAAGGAGGCATGGGAGAGGGCTGAAATGGATGGGGCTAAAAGGAGGGACATGGAGCTTGTCTCCTTGGCTACTTTGGGTATGGTCAAAGATGGGAGATGGAAAAGCAAAATGGGGGTGTTTGGCTTCTTTGGGTAAGGAGGAAGCTTCCTTTGTATTTCAAATTGGCTCCATGGGGACCATTGTAGGGCTGAGATTTCGGATCCCCATGGGAGAATGAGACAAGATGTGGTCCCGAAAGCGATAGTTTGAATTTCCGATGCTAGATCCCGATGTTAGTTTCCCAAATCCCGCTCTTTCCTTCGCGAAATTAGAATTTAAAATCTGAGAATCGAGGTTGCCATGTTAGTTCTCAAAATTTTATTTAGGTCGAAAATCCTCTTTGAGAGTTCTAAAATCCAAATTAGCGAGTTTTCCGTTCAATTCCGCTTTTAAATTCATTTTGTTTTTCCTTATTCCGAAAAACTAAGATTTAAAAATCCGAGCCTTTACAATTTCTCATCGAGTCAATACCATTCTAGTGGTTTTAACTTGGAAGAGACAAATACTACTGAAGCTGAAACTGATTTGGAGAGTCCATCTGCATCTAGCATCAAGAAGTCAGAAAAACAATCTCAAAGAACGGTAAACTTTTTCCGTGAGGAAGACAAAATTCTTGTTGCAGCATGGTTGAATACAAGCTTAGATCCAATCAAAGGCTCTGATCAAAAGAAGAACCAATTCTGGAAAAGAATTACTGAATACTTTCATGAGCATAAGAAAGGAGATGAAAGAAGTGAAAAATCCTTGACAAGCCGTTGGTCAAAAATTAGCGCTAGTGTGAGTAGGTTTAGTGGACATTATGCCGCGGTTGAAAACTTGCACAAAAGTGGATACACAGAAGCAGATAAAGTGCACACTTTTATTATCTTTATTCTCTTCAAATTAAAGTATCCAACTAATTATATGTAGTTGTGAATGCACATATGATTCTCATTTCGTTATTCTTTGCAGCTACAAGACGCCAAAACTGTCTACAAAGAGAAAGAAGGTCATCACTTCGGATTAGACCATTGTTGGAATCTTTTGAGGTTTCAACAAAAATGGATGGTTGAGCAGCAAAAATTTGAAGCAAGTAGAAGATCCAAGACTCCTCGTGCTAAAGATTCAATTTCCAATCAATTTGGAAGATGAGAATGGAAGTGCTCCTGAACCTGCACCATTAAAGAGACCTATTGGAAGAAAGGCATCAAAAGAAGCACACAAAAAGGGAAAATCCAATGAGCTAGGAGAAGGTGATGACAAGGAATCTTCAAAATTACGTTCAGAGTTGGAAGAGTTTAGGGCAAGGAGACTAGAAGTTGATCGTATGAAGGCTGAAAAACTACAGTTGCTCATTGATATCGAGCAAAAGAATGCTGCTCTAAAAGAAAAGGAAATTGAACTTCAAGCTCAAAGTGAGGAGACTAAAATAATGTCTATGGATACTAGTTTGATGCAACCTCTTCAAGCAGAATATATACTCAGCCGCCAAAGAGAGATTTTAGCAAAAAGAGCCGGCCAGAACGAAAATCACCATTCTACATGATTGCACTTGATTTCCTGCATGAATAGTTTCGACTTTAGATACATCTAATGGTTTTGAATTTGGCTACATGTTATGGTGTCGACTGTAGGTACATCTTATGGTTTTTACACTTTAATTCGTTTTATGTTTTTTATGATTACACTTGATTATGTGTTTGAATTCCTCCAATTGATTTTTCATGTTTTAACACTTGATTCTGCAGCAGTGATTTATTGGTTTATTCAGTGGATGATTAATCCTATACAGTGAAACTGTGGTCTTCCTTGGCTCATGTATTATATGGTACTATGTAAATTTGATTATGCAGGTGGGAAATGAGGATGATAATCCTTGAATTTTGTATTATATGGTACTATCTAAATCTGATTATTCAAGTGGGAAATCTGATTATACACTTGATTCCAGGGGTGGGCACAAATCCCGCAAATCCCGGTCCCGTCCCGGAAAAATGATGCGGGACGGGACGCGGGACGACCCGGCGGGATCCCGCAAATCCCGTCCCGCACACATATAATAATAATAGTATTATTATTTTATTATAATAATAATAATAATATTTTATTATAATAATAATATTTTGTTACGAGCCTTCCAACCAACTTTATGTAAGCAATCTTTATAATAATAATATTTTATAATAATAATAATAATAATAATGTAATACTATATATATAATGTTAGGATATAGAGTATGTATTATAGTATATATATATATATATAGTTTGTATATATATTACATACGTACACACTATAATATATATTTCGTACACACTGTAATACTATATAATGTGTATATATATACTACATACTGTAATTTAGTCATATATAGATATACACTACATCCTCCAATGTAAGACTATATATATACACACTGCATCGGTGTTTATATACATGTACACACGTATATATGCGTACGCATATATGAGAACCTGCAAAATATAAAAAATTATACATATATATTTATTACGCCTTTGAGAATCGCAATATATTTATAAAAAATTCGAGTTTTTTTAATAGTTTTTTTATTTGAGGGACAAGGCCCGTCCCGTCCCGGTCCCGGTCCTGTCCCGCAAAAATTATGCGGGACAACCTCCGTCCCGTCCCGTCCCGTCCCGCGCCCACCCCTACTTGATTCTGCAGCAATCTTAATCAAATTTTTTCCCTGCAATTGTTATTAATCTCTAGCTCTTTGCTAGCTCATTTTTGGTGAAAACAACTACCAATGTCATGGCTTTTTCCTTTCAACTCTGTCATGGCAGTAAAGGACTTTGAACAACTCTTTTTGTAGCTTGTTTCTGGTGACCATCATGGCTTTGCTTCTTTGAACTTTGTCATGACAGTAGGTGTTTTCAGGCTCCTTTCTAGCTCTTTTATGGTAAAAAATAAGCTTAAATGATATGATTTTTTCATTCATGACAGAAGCTGTTTTTTCAGCTCTTTTCTAGCTCTTTTATGGTGAAAAAAATAAGATACAATGTCACGGTATTCAGCTATGACCTTTGTCATAACAGTGGCTGTTTTTTCAGCTCTTTTCTAGGACTTTTATGGTGAAAAATAAGACACAATGTCATGGTGTTCAGCTATGACCTTTGTCATAACAATGGATGTTTTTTCACCTCTTTTCTAGCAGTTTTATGGTGAAAAATAAGCTCCAATGTCAGGTGTTTAGCTATGAACATTGTCATAACAGTGACTGTTTTTTCAGATTTTTTTCTAGCTCTCTTATGATGAAAAATAAGATCCAATGTCATGGTGGTTAGCTATGAACTTTGTTATAACAGTGGCTGTTATTGGTGATTGTGATCAGCTTAAATCTCTCCAAAACAGCTCCACAATTGGCCTCCTCCAACACCTCAGTTTAAAGAGAACAAGATCTCCTTTCTCTCTGATTGTTGCACTTGTTGTTAATGTACATCAGTTTATGTGTTTCTGTGTTGCTGTTTTTTGAAAAAAAAAACATTTATTCCATGCCATGGCAAGATTCTTATGGTTATCACAAGTTAAACTAACCAATCTTTTCACAATTTGAATTTTTTTTCCTGCATAATTTTTTTTCATGCTATAGCTGCTGCACTTGTTGAGTTGCTGTGAATTTACAACAGATTATGTGTTGCTGTTTTCTGTAAAAAAATTCCATCCAATTGTGAATACAGATTTTAATTATCCCTACCAAACCCATTGCCTTTATGAACAAGTCAACAATTAATTATCCTAGCTAGCTACCAAACCGATTATATGTGTGAACAAGTAAAAAAAAAATCACAAATGGTGTACAATAATTTTAAATAAATTATTTAAAATAAAAATAAAATGAAGGTGAAATTCTCTATTATAGGGAAGCTTTTGGAGTTTGGTCTAAAATAATTTGGAGAAACTTGGTATTGATTTCCCATTTTAGAAAAACATTTGGGGAAGTTGTTGGAGAAGCTCTTATACAAGTGACTCGACTATGTCAATTCGTAGTTGTGACTTGTGACGTTTTTGCTATAAAGAAAGTTAGGTGTTATAAGGGGCGATCTAAGAAGAGTTGGAGGGAAGCGATTAGATAAGACTTTGTCATTGCAAACCTAGCAAAGGACATGGTGAGGGATCGAATACAATGGAGAAGCGATATTCGAGTTGAGAAATGCTAGCCGTCGAGAAATATATCATTTTCTATCACGTATTTCATTTTCTTTTTTTTTCATTATCTAATTAATTGTTTTATCTATCATGCCTTTCGATTACAAAATATTTCCGTTATGTGGTATGTATGTATGATTTCAATCTTTTAGCAGCATTTGGATCACTCCAAAACACCCTCTCAACGTAGTTAAGAAAAAGTCATGACAACAGATGAGGCGGTGGTTGACAACAAAGTTTATTTGATTTGATGCTATAATTTTAAATTTCACAAATGAGTATATATGTAGAAGAGATGAAGATAGAATATAATACACAATGAGAACATTGGAAAGAGAGGCAATAGTATTATGGTAGTATAATAGATACAATTAAAGACATAGAAAAAAAAGATGAGGTAAAGGCGACAAGACTATGGTCTAATGGTCAAATGATAGTTATTGAGTAGCCTACTAAACCTAGGGTTGGCTCATGGTACAGATTTTACATTACTAATCGACTACTAAACCGTACCAACATGTGTTAGTTACCATCAAGGCAATAAGCGAAAAATCGGTAACTAATGTATCAATAACCAACAAGTGTTGGTACGATACTACGATTGATGGTAGGCGATCTTAAAATACCACGGTACCATGGTACTATATATATATATATATATATATATATATATATATATATATATATATATATATATATATATATATATATATATATATATATATATATATATATATATATATATATATATATATATATATATATATATATATATAATCCCTTACCTACTACCATGTATGATTGTATGATGTATATACCTATATCAATAATTCAGGAAATACCATGGTACCTGGTACAGACTATATACATTTGCATCGGTACCATCCGTTACCATAAAGAAATTCAGGCAAATTTTCAATCGCAATTGTATGTTGAGAATATGGGTATTGGACATTTGTACCGTATCGGTTATCAACAATGTCGGTTACCGACGTTTGTCGATTGGTAGATGGTATGAAAAATCATGTACCGAATAGGGTAGGTATGATACATGGTAATCCAAGTTTTTTTCTTGGTACCGTGCCGATTCAGCCCTAACTAAACCCTAATTTATCATTAACATGACGCTCTTTATCTAGTGCAATTTTGGTTTTAAAAAACACGAAACCCCAATCCGGAAAACCACCTCCATCTCGCATACCTACCACCACCTCGGGCCGATTTCATGTCGACCACCGTCACCCTAACACTCACCCTCTCCAACTGTCTTCAATCATACAACCCTCGTCGTTCCTGGATGCTCGTTGGCCGCTCCTCCGCCGCGGGTCTCTTCCCATCCCAAACCCTAATTTGAATCCAATTTCCCCATAGTTTCCTCCTCGTGCTCTGATTGGCTTGGTTTTAGGCCGATTTTGGTCGCAAGCCTCTCGATCTCGCTGTGTCGACCATCAATTTGGGTCTCTGGTGCTTCCTTGGCCTTCGCTTCCCTGCGCGGTTGAACCTCCCTCCCTCCGTCCTCGTTGCTCTCCGCCCGTGATGGCCTGTTGGGTGGGTCGTCGGTGCTTGCTCCCGGTTCGTCGGCGGCTTCTGTTGTCGGTGGTTGCTGTCTAGATGGATGTGAATTCCACTGTGTGTTTCTGAATTGGTGTTTTTGCTCCCTTTTGGGGCAAGAACGAAGGATTAAAAAAAAAAAGGAAAATTCAATTGGGGTTGCAAGACCTGAAATTCTGAAAATCCCGAAAGGGTTTGAGAAAAAAAAATTCAATCCCGTCCCGCAAAAATCACGCGGGACGGGACGCGGGACGAAGAGTTTCCATCCCGTAAATCTCATCCCGTCCCGCATATATATAAAAAATTATATATATTTATATATAATTGAAATTAATAAAAAAAATATAAGAATATATTTATATTATACCTTAATAGTTATTTAAAGAGAAAATTTGCGCCGAAGGCGCAAATTTTGGATCAAATTAAAAAACTGTCCACAGATTTATTTTTTTTGTTAAAAGGCCACGACCTAAATCCTTGGCCCCCCCTCCCTAAACCTTGCTCATCAGTTCTCTCTTGCCTTATTCCTCAGCCGGCTCCCTCGTTTGGATCGATCTCTCTCCTTCTTCCTCGTCTTCAACGGATCTAGAGCGCCGTCGATCTTCCTCGTAATCATCTTCGCCGCCCTGATGGTGCAGCGGTGCGGCCGCCTTCGTCAACAACGTCCAGGAGATCTGGATCTGAGTGATTGAATCCGCCGTTGAAGAAGACGTCGCTTCCTCGATCAGCCGTTGAAGAAGCGCCGGAGGTCTGGATCTGAGTGATTGAATTCGCCGTTGAAGAAGACGTCGCTTCCTCGATCCGCCGTTGAAGAAGCGCAGGAGGTCTGGATCTGAGTGATTGAATCCGCCGTTGAAGAAGACGTCGCTTCCTCGATCCGTCGTTGAAGAAGCGCCAAAGATCTGGATCTGAACGCCTCTCTCCTATGTTTTCGCCGATTGTGTTTCCGCGGATCTCTTCTCCCATGGCTTCTCCATGTGTTTCCGCCGATTGTGTTTCCGCGGATCTCAGAGCCATAGCCAGATCTGAAACGGAGGAAGCCAGTGCGAGAGAGGTCGTGCTCCCTCTCTTGCTTCTGGCGTCGCCGGCGGATGGTGCCAGCAGTCACTTCAGCACCTTCCTGGAAGCCATGGCTTTGGTGAGGTCCCGGTCCCGGTTGCATCGCCGGCGGATGGCGTCGCCTTTGCTCCCTCTGTTCACCATCGATTTCTCCGATCCCGGTTCCGTCGGCCAGCCAGATCAGCGGCCTCGTTCTAGACGGCGTCGCCACTTGCTCCCCGCCGGTGTTTCAGCAACTTCTCCCTCTTAGGCGTTCGACGGTGGCTCTGAATCGGGCTCTTGCAGCCGCTGATCTTGGATCCGACGAGCCGCCTTTGAGCCAGAACTGTCCCACGGCGTTGCCACTTGCCTTCACGCAGAGTTGTGGATGAGGAAGGTGAAGTTGCCTAACGAGAATGTTGATTTTGCTGTTGATTTTTTCAGATGCTGAAATTCAACGATTCTTGATTTTGTTCAGATTTAGCCTTCCAATCTGATTGATTTTGCTGAAATGATTGGTCATGGTGTTTACTTGATATTGATTAATGGATTGAACAACTTTGCTGAAATTATGATTTTGTTCCATGAAAATAGCTTGTTTTTGATATATTTTTTTTTTTGCAGTATCAAATGTCAAAATAGTCCAAAGCATAAATGGAAAACAAAGTGTGGAATCTGCAAAATAACAGTTAAAATGCACCTTCATGACAGTAAATTAGAGAACACATTCCATGTTCATGGTGGCTTGGTTGATATTTTACTTAGTGGCTAGGAATAAAGATGCTAGTTTAAATGGGAGAACATTTGGCAGGAGAGAATTGGAAGGATTACTGTAGAGTCTTCATAGTGTTGATCTTTTTCCTTTTTCCTCTTCATAGTGTTTATTTGGGGAGGTTTCATGTTGGAAAATATTTTTGTTGCAAATTGATTTTTACGTGGAAAATAGCATAGTGTTTTTTTTGGGAGGTTTCATGTTCAATTTTATAATTTCAGCAATTACTATAATTTATGGTTAGTTTGCTATGTGATTGAGTTTGCTTTGGTAGAGTTTCGATATTGGCAATTTCAGCAAAAAAAAATTTGTGGGATCTGAAATGCTGAAATTAATTTTTATTAGCAAAATTCGTTATGCTGAAACGCGAAAGTTAATTCTTATAAATTAATTCATCGTTGGGGCCAAAGTCGGATATCAAATGTTGTTTATGCAATTTCAGCATATTTTTCCCCCATTGAAAACAGGGGTTGCTGAAACCGAATGTGCTGAAACAGGGGTTTCAGCAACTCCGTTTCAGCCAGCAACGCGGTAAAAAAAAACACTGAAACAGGGGTTGCTGAAAAATCGTATGTGCTGAAACCCCTGTTTCAGCAATGCGGTAAAAATAAAAAAAAACTGAAATAGGGGTTGCTGAAACCGCATGTGCTGAAACTCTTGTTTCAGCGTCAACACATGCGGTTTCAGCAGCGCGAAAAAAAAATTGGAAAAAAAAACCAAAAAAAACAAACCGTATGTGCTGAAACAGGAGTTTCAGCAATTATGTTTCAACAACACGGGGAAAAAAAACTGGGAAAAAAAAACAAAACAAGGATTGCTGAAACCGTATGTGTTGAAAAAGAAGTTTCAGCAATTCCGTTTCAGCAACTTTGGAAACGCGGCAAAAAAAAAAAAAAAAACTGAAAAAAAAAAAATAATAATTTTGAGGCGGGAGGGGGGGCACAGGGGGCACGGGAGGGGGGGCACAGGGGCCAAGGGGGGCGGTGGACATTTTGCTAATTTGGAGGAGGTGGGAGCCTTTTTTCTAATAAGGCCCAAAATTTAGGACATTCTAGTAATCACCCCTTATTTAAATCCAAAATTCTAAATAATAATAAAACATTGAAAACATATAAGAAATATTGAAATAAGATTTACTGTTGGCGTTTTAAGTTAAAAATGAAGACTTGCTCTCGGAGGAACCCAGGAAAGCATCCTAGTGTTTAAAAGCATCAGTTGTGCCAGGAAGAGGAACCTTGCTACTTATTTTTAGTCTTATTTGCTTTAATTTGTAATTGGATTATGTAGTAATTGAATTTGCTACTTGCTAATTCGCCTACTGTATTTTGTAATTGGATTATGTAGTAACTGAATTTGCTACTTGCTAACTCGCCTACTGTATTTTGTAATAGGATTGTTATGTGAGACTTTAATTTGCACCTTTGTACTAGCTATTTTTTAAGTTAATTGCACTGTTTTTTTTACTTATTTTTTACTTTTTACGAGGGACAAATCCCGTCCCGTCCCGATCCCGTCCCGTCCCGTGAGGGATAAGACCCGGCGGGATTTGAAAAAAAAAAACTCAATCCCGTCCCGATCCCGTCCCGCAAAAAATACGAGAGACGGGACGCGGGATTACCCTAATCCTGTCCCGTCCCGTCCCGTCCCATGCCCACCCCTAGTTCTTGGTTTGATCCCTGTTGTTTGGCGTTCTTCTTCCGTGCTGGAGCTCTGGCAACCGATGTCGGGATTGGCTGGGATCGTGGTGGTGTGTATCGAGGCGAATCCGCGTTAGGAAATTCCTTGGAGGATCGTCTTCACTACCCACAGGACTGGCTCCTCATATACCGCTGGCCAACGGTACGTGTCGCCACCTGGGGATGCTTGGCTCTGGATCTTAGTCTACGTTGTCTCCAACTTGTACGGGTTTGGCTCGCTTGCTCGTCCGGGATTACGCCTCCTACTTTGTAGTTGTTGCACCTTTTTTATATGTAGTGACGATTTCACCGTCTGCCGACTTCGTCGGCCTCTCGAGCTGTCAGGTATGCCTGACTCTCGAATTATTTCCTAATCAAAAAAAAAAAAAAACAAGGAATGAAGGGTCTTGGAGCCTAGATGCAGAGCAAAAGTACGTGAGGGTTTCTTGTAAGAAAAGTATAGTGGACAATATGTTGTACTCAAAACAGTATGATAATCATATTATAGGTGCTTAATGTTGATGGGGCGGTGGCACCGAGAGATAGGAATAATTTGGCATGGGGAATAGATTCATTGAGGGTAATCAAACTATTTAATTTATATTCGAATATATAGAATGAATTCTTTAGGCCTCTCATCCTTGAAAGCCCTTCCGTTGATCAAGATTGGTTTCAAGATCCTCTTTGAGTGTTCTAGAATTATCTACCATCGCATCTCAATAAGGCACAGTCAACATTTCACTAAGTGCTTTATATCTAGCATCTCTTCAAAATACGTGAATTCAATAGAGGAAAAAAGTGCTTAACTTAATCTCATATCCGATTTATATCTCAAATAGTCATTTTTTAAAACTGAGAACAACAACCAAAATAAACAATTTGATAAAATAAGACAAGAAATATGTAGAGAGGAGAGATTGTATTGTATTGATGTGTCACTCAATGAGAACTACAAGGCCTTATATAAGCATAGATTGAGAGGGTTACAAGATAAGAGGGTCATCAATATGGACCTTTGGTTTTTCACCATGTGGGTGTTATAGAAGATACATAAAGGTGGGGATATGAAGAGGTGTAACATCACCTATAATAAATAGTAGTATTATAACACAATTAAATAAAGACATATTTTTTTTTAAAAAAAAGTGTTACTCATGAGCTTGATGGGTCACTGACCAACGTGGAGCGAAGAAAAAAGTGTTTTCTAAGCTTTTTTTCCTTATGGACCTCAACCTTCATTGTTGAATATGTTTTCCTCACTTATAGATACATGTGTTTTACATATTTTACAGAGCGTTTTTTCAGCCTTCATTGTTGAGAAATTGAGAATTGTCTTCTTAAGTTTTTTAGCCTTCATTGTTGAGAGTTATTGGATGTTCTCTAGCCTTCGTTATTGAGGACTTTAACCATGTCTTCCTCAAACTCTCAAATTTCATCATCTGCTTCCGTTGTTCCATTCTATACTGGAGTAGCCGGATTGTCGAGAACAATCCTAAGCATCTTCAAGGAATCAGTGCAACTAAACTACATAAATTCAGAGTCTTCTTCAACTTCCTTGAGAAATTGTCAAGTGATACTTCTTCTAGTCCGTGCATTTTTGCACATTCAGGTAAATCTTCTCCTTCTTAAGTTTGAGAGCTTCTCAATGTTCCCAACCGATTCAATGAATTTTAGATTCAGGTGCTACTAAACACATCGCTCACAAGATTTTTCATCTTTTTCAGCCATGTCCCAAGCCTCAACAAGTGTACATTGACGGCTAATAATTAAGTAGCTCAAGTTAAAGGTCAATGCACTCAGTGGTGGAGCCAGGACACTCTATAGGGGTGGGCGAGATTCAAAGAATCTAAAAGCATAAATTGATCTACAAATTTTCCAACAGCAAAATCATTGCAAAAAGTGTTCATACGATCAGTTTACAACTAATTAGTAAAACGAACACGACGACCTTTTGACTTAGCAAAGTCATCTATAATAGAATTTGACTAGCAAACTCTCTTTCGATATAAATGATCAAAGCATCAGCAAGAAAGTTATCAACCATTTTGTTGCGAATGTCGGCCTTCACATGTGTATTTTATTAAAATATTTTTAATGGAGTTATTTAAGTTACATTTTTTTAAGGGAAAACTAATTAAAATACCCCCACCTTTGGGGGTATGGTAAAAATATATCCTCAACTTTCAAATGTAATAAAAATATCCCGACCTTTGAGGGTGGTGCTAATATATTACCCTGTGTTTTCTCACGGGTCAAAAATGCTGACAAGATAGCCTATGTTGATTTTTTTTTTACAAGACAACATACGTGGAAGTTTTTTTTTTACAAATTAGCACTAAAATTGGGTTTTCTTGATCGGTTTTCTTAGGAAAAAATAAAACGATAACAAATTAACACAACATGACTATTCCTAACACCAAACCGAAAACAAAACTATACCAACAACAACAACAACAACAAAGAGGGGAAAAAAAACTTACCCACCCAAATCCATGAACGAATCAAAGAGGAAGAAGATGTGAGAGAGACAGCTCAAGATAGTCGACCACGAGAGAGGAAGACTGACATTGAAGAGGAACCATGCGCTACCTGGAAGATTTGTAAGACAATTAAAGAGACCACGGTCCACGGAAGAAGATATGAGGAAGGAAAATGCGTTGGGTATGAACCCGGTCCAACTCTTTATTTCTTCACTAAGGACACTGTTCAAGAAAACCCTTGTACAAAATCCGCGTAGGCTGCCTTGTCAGCATTTTTGACTCGTGAAAAAACTTGTGGTAATATATTACCACTACCCGCAAAGGTCGAGATATTTTTATTACATTTGAAAGTTGAGGATATATTTTTACCATACCCCCAAAGGTGGGGGTATTTTAATTAGTTTTCCCTTTTTTTTAAACACTTTTTGCACATAAAAATGTGGTGAGTGATTCCTTGAAAGCAAATCAAATTTATGGGTTTTTTTTACGGTTGATTTAGTGAAAAATACCCAATATTAAGGGTGGTTTTCCAAAACTTGTCCTTATAAATCTTTCAAAAAATATTGAGTTGTTGACAAGATGTCAAAACGTCTATTAACACGAAAAAATTGGGGTAAATTGCACTCAAGTTTTTTTTAACTTAAAAATAATAATTTATAAATAGGACTAAGACCAAATATTTTTATCCATTTACTCAACCTATTCAACGTGCTGGAACAAACATAACGATTAGTATAGCGGTTATGAAAAGAGAGCGAGCGAAAAACCTACGGCCGAACCTCCCACTGCGAACCCTAGCCCGATGCCGGCGGCGAGCCCGGCAGACGGGGTGCGTACTGGTCAACACCCGGGGGAACCGTCGTATAAAAACCTTCTCTGGAGTGCGCGATTTTTCCCGAAGGATTTGTGGCAACAAGCACCTACCGTGGCACAAGATCTTTTCAAAGCGAGGAAAATTAGGGTTGAGTATCCTAATGGGGAAGATGACACTGCATGGATGCGATGGAATCTGATGTTTTGAAGGCCCTTGCAGCCCCATGGAAGTGTTCCTTGGTAGTCAAGCTCTTGGGTAGAATGGTCTCTCATGTGACTTTCGAGAAGCGGTTACGACAGATGTGGAATCCTAGCGGTGGTATGGGAATTATGGACCTTCCTAATGATTTCTTTCTGGTACGTTTTGAATTTGAGTCATATCTCATGGGTGCACTCACGGATGGACATTGGATGATGTTTGGGCACTATCTCCTCATGAAGAGATGGGATGCTTCTTTCGACCCTAACTCAACTGTGATCACGACCTCTAGTGTGTGGGTCAGGATCTCAGGGTTGCCGTTCATGATGTATGAGAAGAGTGCATTGTTTGCAATCAGTTCTATGATTGGCAATCCGGTTAAGGTGGATGATAATACTTTGAACGCGACTAGGGGTCGGTTTGCCCGAGTTTGTATGGAAGTTGATCTTCTCGAGCCGTTGCGGGGAGAAGTGTACCTAAATGGGAAGCGATTACTCCTTGAATATGAAGGGCTAACCGTTATATGCCCCCAATGTGGGAAATATGGGCATGATATTGATCACTGTCATTTGGCTAAGCAACCTGAAAGGGGGAATGAGCAAGCAGGGAGCAGCGAAGGGGCTAACGCGGGGACATCGGCGACGTCAAATGGAAAGGTCTCAAATGACGGACGTGTAGGTCACTGGATGGTTGTGAAGAAGAAAACTTGGAATAAAAAAGGGAAGGAGAAGTTGAACGAAGACCCTCCCAAGAAGAGTTTAGGGGGAAATCGGTTTGCGGATCTAATTGCAGAGGAATCTAGTGTGCAAGAAGAGGAGGAGGGTAGATCAATTGGTCGTCAAGTGAATGCAGGGCATATTAACAGTTTGACAGTACGAAAGTGAGGAAACAGGCATGACAAATCAAGAGACATAGGCCGAATGAAACAGCAGTGGGGGCCGGGCCCTCAAGGACACAGCAGGGAAAGCTATCCCTGCTAAGACGACCGGTGCGTAGCCCGCATCTTTTGCGGGTGGTGCCAATGGATGGAAGATTGCACCCATAGCCCTAAGTAGCTTAGTAGTTTTGGATCCCAACCAGGCCTCTGTGCCCAAACCTGTGATGGAGGAAGTGGAGAGAGGGATTCGTACATCCCCCGCTAGTATGACATTTGTGACAGAGATGGTTCCAAATGTGCATATCAACCCAGGAGATGCGGTCAAGCAAATTGAGAAGGGTGTTGAAAGTGAGAAGGACGTGGAAATGTCCGAGGAAAACAAAGATTCGCAGGATGCCACGGTCGTCCCAGAGACCCAAAATGATTAGAGTGGTCCCTTGTTTCCCACCAAACTTTTATATATTGTTTATTATGAAAGGAATCATGTGGAATTGCTTCTGGACCATTAAGCCTAGGTTCCGAAGGTCTATGCGTTATCTTCTACGTAAGTTTCAACCTGACTTTCTAGCCCTATTTGAGACTCACTGTTCAGGGGCGAGGGCGGATGAGATATGTGATGCGTTGGGCTTTGATTCTGTGGATGGAGGAGGTTGTCGGTCAGAGTGGGGGAATTTGGCTACTCTTGCATTCGAGCACGTGTCTTATCACTATCATACACAAGGATAGACAGTTTACTCATGCGAGTGTGGGGCAGGGTTTTGTGCTTTTCCACCTCTTCGTCGTTTACATCAGCTATGACCCTCAGAGGCGAGACGACATTTGGAGTCGGCTATCATCCCATATGATGGCGGTGACGGAGCCTGTTGTGATAGGCGGTGACTTCAATGTTATTCTCTCGCTTGAGGAGCATCAAGGAGGTTCTGACCGATTGACGAGACAATCCTATGAATTCAAGCGGTGGATGGAAGTTCTACAACTTGTGGATTTGGGTTACCCATGGCTCTCGTTTCACCTGGTATTGGGGGAGCAATTTGGCAACTAGAGTATCTAAAAGGCTTGGTAGAATCTGCGTGTCCCTCTCGGGGCGCATTAGGTGGCCGGAGGCTTGTGTGAACCACCTACCGAGGTTGTCTTCAGACCACAATCCCATGTTACTGTCCTTGAATGGTAGATGGGAGGATGATCCTCATTGGCGACCGTTTCGGTTCCAAGCTGCCTTGTTTGCTCATCCTTCGTTCTCTGCTCTTGTTTCAGACTATTGGAATAAGGAAGCGAGCTTCCAGTGGTGTTGGATGAGATGGGGGTTACGCTCCGGAAATGGAACAGGAAGGTGTTTGGGGACATTAATGAGACGATTGAGGCTCTTGTTCGGGAGCTGACCATAACCCAACAGAGATTGGAGGAAGGTGTAACGACTGCGTTGATTCAGCAAGAAGGGGACACTATTAGTAAGCTTAATGATGTGCTAGAGCAAGAGGAGATGTTGTGGTTTCAGAAATCCCGGCAGCAATGGCTCTCTTGCGGAGATCGAAATACCTCTTTCTTCCACTTGTCTACTGTCATCCGGAGGCATCAGAATCGAGTGGAAGCCCTGAAGATGGAGGACGACAACTAGTGCCTTGACTAGCGGGCTCTTGAGGAGCATGTTGTTGATTTTTTCAAGGCTCTCTACGACCCAACCGATTTAGGGACGGTGCAATGCCTTTTGAAGGGGGGGTTTTCCCCGTCTCTCACAATCTCAGAAGCAAGATTTGAGCCTTCCGGTGCTGGATAGCGAGATTTTGGCCGCGGTTAAATGGATGGGAGCTTTTGAGGCCCCCGGTGTGGATGGCTTCCAATTGGTCTTTTATCATAAGCTTTAGGATACGATGGGCCCATCTCTTATCCGTTTTGTTAGGGAGTTTTTGTGAGACAGCTACTCTTCCTTCGGGATCAAATGAAACTCTGATTGACTTAATTGGGAAGGTGGATAAACCAGAAATTATATCTCAGTTCCGGCCTATTAGATTATGTAATGTATTCTATAAGACTGTTACTAAAGTGTTGGTGAGTCGGCTGAAACCGTTGATAGGTGAGGTGGTAAGCCCTATGCAGAGTAGTTTTATCCCCGGGCTTATGATCTCAGACAACGTGGTAATTCTCCAGGAGGTGGTGCACTCGATGAAGTACAAGACAGGTAGAAAGAATGTCATGGTCCTTATGCTTGAGCTTGAGAAGGCCTATGATCGACTGAGATGGGAATTCGTGCTTGACACCATCCGTGATTTGGGACTCCCTCCTATTTGGGAGATATGGGTGCATACTTGTATTCCCACTGGTACCATGGGATTGCTATGGAATGGGGAGAGAACGGAAACGTTTCCTATGACACGTGGCGTGAGGCAGGGCGACCCAATTTCACCATACCTTTTTGTGTTGTGTTTGGAGCATCTGGGCCACTTGATTGAGAGGGCGGTGGCAAACGGAGATTGGCACCCTATCTAGGTGTCCCGTGGAGGACCGAATATCTCACATCTCTTCTTTGCCGATGATATTATACTCTTTGCGGAGGCCTCTGAGAAGCAAATGCGGGTAGTGAAAAGTTGCATGGAACAGTTTTGTGGAGCGTCCGGGCAACGGGTGACCTGGCTAAGTCTAAACTATTTGTCTCTCATAATGCCAGGGGTGAGATGGAATCTTTGCTTAGTAATGTGAGTGGCATACCGTCTACCGGACATCTTAGGAAGTACCTCGACATTCCTATCTTTCGTGACAAAGTCTCTAACGAGACCTTTAACCCCCTGTTGGAGAAGGTATCGGCTCGACTTGCAGGATGGAAATCCAGGACCTTAAACTTCGCCGGGAGGACCACGTTGGTGAAGTCTGTGCTCTCGACTATCCCCCTCTATACCATGCAGATGGTACTATTACCTGTCAGGGTGTGTGATCGACTCGATTGCATATACCGGGACTTTTTGTGGGGTAGTAGCCATGGGGTTAAGAAAGTGCACTTGGTTAGCTGGGAGAAGGTGTGTCAGCCAAAAGACCAAGGTGGTCTTGGGATTAGGCAGGCCATAAATGTTAATCTTGCCATGTTGAGAAAGATGGGGTGGCTGCTCTTTATGGAGCGTGACCAGTCGTGGGCTCGTGTGCTTCAACACAAGTATAAGATTGAAGGGACAGGTTGGCCACAGAGTATCTCTGGAAGAGCTGGCAAACGGTCGCATGTGTGGAGGGGCATATCGAAGGCTTATGATGATGTAATCGCGCCCAATTTGGGGATGAATGTTGTGGATGGACGTTCCACCTTATTCTGAGAGGATCGTTGGCTCTTTGAAGATGCGCTCTTGGATCACTGTGTTGGGGTCATACCACCAGAGGAGGTAGGGCTCAAGGTGAGAGATGTTTGGGTGGATGGTATCGGATGGGACTGGAGCATCATTCAGGGGAGGTTGTCGGCTTCCTGTGCTCTGTGGTTGGCATCGGTGGCCCTCGTTGATACGCCGGGTGGATGTGACACCGTGCGGTGGCTTGCGTCATCGACTGTCACCTTCACGATGGCGTCAGCATTCATGGCTATACACCAACAAACGGATCTGTAACATTTGAGCCCTAGCGTGTTCACGAAGATGTGGAAAGTGGAGGCGCCAAAGCGCGTTCGGGCTTTCCTTTTGCTGGTCTGCAGGGCTTGTGTGCTTACAAACCAGGAGTGCACGAGAAGGCATCTTGCTACTGATCCGATTTTCTCTTCTTGCAATAAGGAGCCCGAGTCGCTTATTCACATGCTTCGGGACTATGAGTTTGCGATTGATATCTAGAAAGCTATTGTGCCAGAGAGTTTGCACTCATCCTTCTTTGCCCTATATTGGAATGAGTGGTTGTTTTGAGAATGTCACCCTCGGTCGCGACTGAGGAAGGGGTATCCGATGGAGTGCAGATTTTGCTATAACGGTGTGGTGGTTGTGGAAGTGGCGAAATCACCGCGTTTTTGGGGATACAAATCCGATGATGGATAGGATCTCCTTCCTTCGATCGAGGTTCCATGAGGTGGGAGAGGAATCTAGGAGGAGAAAGAAGGAGTTGGCCGTTGGTCCATGGATTGAGATCCTCGTTGGGTGGAGTCGCCCGACTCCTTCATGGGTGAAACTGAATACGGATGGTGCTTCAAGGGGGAATCCGGGCTTGACCACTGCTGGAGGGGTGTTGCGTGATGACTCGGGTGTGTGGCTAGGTGAGTTTGCCGCAAACCTTGGGATTGCTACGGTAACAGTTGCGGAGCTGTGGGGTGTTGCCCATGGCTTGAGCCTTGCTTGGGACAAAGGGTTTCAGTGTGTATTTGTGGAAGTCGACTCAAGGGCGATTCTTGATTTGCTGCATAAGGGGGTGGACTGCTCTCACCCCTTGTTCAGCCTGGTACTACGGTGCCAAGGCTTCTTGGTCCGGGACTGGATCGTGAGATTTGGTCATACTTTTCGGGAAGGTAATAGGGTGGTGGATTCGCTTGCTAATTTTGCTTTCTCTTTAGATTACCGCCTTTAAGCTCGAAGAGTATTTTGTTAGATGATTTGATAGGGGTTTGCGTCACCCGAATGACTCGTATGTAGTTTAATTTCCTACTTTAATAAAACGCGCTCTCGGGGTGTTCTTCTACAAAAAAAAAAACTATTCAACCTGCTACTATTGAAATCCTAAGCTAAACCCTTCCCTGATAACCCTAAATCCTTACCCGTCAAAATTTTGGGGGGTGGGTTGGGGCCCATACCAGCCCACCCCTCTCTCCGCCACTGAATGCACTATAAACCTCCCAGAAAACCTTAGCATAAAAATGTTCTCCCTATTCTCACCATCTCATCCAACCTGATTTCCATTAACAAAAAAAACTTTGCAAGGATGTTAATTGATTTGTCCTATTCACTGATTCTGATTGTGTTGTACATGAACGGAGCTCGGGAAAGAAGTTTGGTAATGCTAAGGAAATGAATAGTCTCTACTGCCTTGATTTTCTCAAGGAAAGTACCAAGCATCTTTTTCGTCCTGTCGACCTTAAACACCACCAATACCAAAGATGCCATTTGGTTGTTGCATTGCAGACTTGGTCATCTCTCCTTTTATATTTTGAAGCACTTGTATCTTGGAAAGTTTCAAGGGATCGATGTGGCTTCCTTTCAATGTGATGTATGTGAAAAAGTCGCACACTCGTGTGTCGTTTCTCATTATTAATGCTAGGAGTAGTTATCCTTTTGAGTTGATTAATACTCCATCCGTTAATAAAAACTTGACGTTTTACTATTCACGTGCGCTTTTTGAGGTATTAAAAACTATATAAAATATTAACTTTTTAAATAATTTTTTTAAATAATTTCATACTTATTAGAATTAAGTATGAATTTATAAAAAAAAAATGTAGAAAAATGTTAATATTTTATAAAACCAAATAACAGTTTTGTGAAACTTAATTTTTATGGTTCGAAGGATGGTACATGCCATGCTGCCTCCGGGTTTCTCAATCGGGATTGCCGAGGGAAAATCCTTTCGTGTGGTACCCGTGGCAACAAGAAGGTTTCCGTTGTTCGTGCTGAGTGTTTTAGTCTGCTCACTAGACTCCAAGAAGTTGCGAAGAGGGGTTTTTTTTTCCGACTTGAGGTGGAGGGAGATTACTTGACGATGGTCAATGCCTTTAAGGGGATTTGGCGGTGCCCGTGGGAGATCAAGCTAGCGGTTTTGGATATATGCCCTTCATTTTTGCCAGGTCTTTGATCAGAGTGTCTCTTTCTCGTACACCTTCAGATAGGAGAACCGTGTGGCTGATAAACTTGTTTGTCTTAGCTTTTCCTCGTAGTTCCTTGACGCTTGTGCTCCAGCCTCTAGCTGAGATCGTCGACGTCATTCGACATGATGCTCTTGGACAGTGGGTTAATTGTGGTTGACCACCCTCAAATTCTTACCTTGTATAAAAAAGAACTAAGATTTTTCATAATAATTTAGTTTACAATGCCTTGGTTCATATTCTTTATTTTGTGTATTCATGTTCCTTCTAATTGGTTTGTCTTGCAGATCTTGTCTCAACTAGCGAGGGGCTTTATTGAGTTTTGATTGTTATCTTTTTTCTACATACTTCTATTTTTTTTTACTTTGTCTATCGTCAATCTTTCAACCTCTGAACCCCTTAAATATCTTCTATGCGTTGAAATCATTTGCTACTCACTTGAATTTGGTAAATAAAGAGCGGTCATCCGGGGTTCGAACCGGGGACCTATGGTACTACCCCTAAGTCCTTTTCGGTTGAGCCCTTCCGGAATGGTTCTCATTTGCTACTCCCTCCGTTAATTAAAATATGACATTTTACTATTCATACATGTTTGTTTTATATATTAAAATTTTAATAATTTTTTATAAAAATAATTTCATACTTATTACTACTAAGTATGAATCTATAAAAACAAATGTAAAAAAAGTTGATATACTCCATCCGTCTTAAAAAACAGGTTGTTTTCTTTTTTCACACACTTTTTAAGAAGCTACAAACTATATAAAATATTAATTTTTTAATTAATTTTTTAAAATAATATTATAGATATTAATAATAAGTATAATATTATTTTTAAAAATTAATAAAAAACATGTCAAAAAACCAACGACGTATATTTTAAAACGGAAGTAGTATGACTTGGGATTAATTACATCTTTTTCCAAAAGAAAAACAACATAACAACCTTAATCCAACAGAGGAAAAACACAAAATACTACTGTAGTAAGCAAGTTGATAAAGACGTCCAGAGTATATCTCGAAGAAAAGCAGATCGAATCACATGAAAAAAACAAATCTAGACGTCTAGCAAAAGCAAGTTAAAGACGAAACGAGAAGGATCAAATCCATACCTGGGCGCCGGAAAAGAGATGAGAGACGGATCGAGAAAAGAGGACAGCGATCGCGGTGAGGAACAAGCAGAAGTTGGACGATTCTTCAAAGAATGGAAGAGGTAGGTGGGGTTTGGTGGAGGGAAGAGAAATGGGGTTAGGGATCGGATGGAGGAGTTATGGAGGCATGTGAGATCGATGTAGGCGGTCTTTGGTAGGTAAGCTATTCGTCGCTAGTTTCCATAAGAAATGTTTAAGCTTTGGAGGCACATTCAAATCCCAAATCCAGTGACACTGGAAACGTAAATTCTGAGCCCCGTTAGGGATCAACACAGTAGCTGATTTTGTGCCTATGGGATGCGTTTTCTGTGACTCTCATTTTGAATCAGCCCAACATCTTCTACTCGACTGTCCTCTTAGCAGAAGGGTCCTTTGCAGCAATACTAGTCACATCCAAACTACGCAAATCGGCAGCTTTGATGAACAACGCCCTAACACGGTTCTAAACAACATCTACTTGACAACCAGCAAGGACAAGTTATATGACTTGTTCTATACCTGGTGGGCACTATGGTTCTTTCGAAACCAATTGGTGTTTGGCAATACTGTACATGTCACTATTAAACAAATTCACATGCTTACTTCCAAGCATACTTGGTTAGAGGCATCTCGTTTCGATCTTGAAACTGATTCCTTCCTTCCGGATGCGCCCAGAAAACCTTTAAGTACTTGGAATCATTGCAGAGGAGACCAGGTTTGGCGCTCCACCCATCGTTGGGTTAGACTGCCTTCGACTTCTTACAAACTCAACTTTGATGGCTCGCTCTTGGGCTCTGGGGATGCTGCTTTCAGCTTTGTTATTAGGAATTCAGAAGCAAAAGTCGTCGCTGCCGACTATGGCCGTTGTAATAATAATTCCTGTGTGTTTGCAGAAGCCCTTGCTCTTAGGAAGGGGGTGCTTCGGGCAAAACAAATGGGTATTCAAAACCTTCTAATTGAGGGTGATAACTTGCATGTCGTCAACTCTCAACTTGGTGATTGGAGCTGTCCTTGGAACATCGAGCTCCTGCAATCTGACACTCGGTTTATGGTTTCGTTCTTTAATTCTATTTCCATTCGTCATATTTCAAGGGAATCCAATGTTGTTACCGATAGGGTCGCGCACCTGGCTTACATCATCCCTATCGACGATCTTCTGCTTGCTGATTCGGTTCTTCAGGGTTTCGTCCGAAAGGACGCTCTAGGATGGCGTTATTATCTCCGTTAATGATAGCTGCATCTTAATTCCTTTCCTTGTATTAAAAAAAACGGAAGTCGTATTATTCAAAAAATCATACATCTATATATATAAAAGGGACCATGATACATTTACACTTAGTGTAAAGATAAAAACTGAACAAGTGTCGAAAGATTCCTTATCCAATTTTTTGAAAAAAAAAATCACACAATAAAAAAAGAAAAAGAAAAACCAAATCTGGAAGCAAATATGGAGGTTTGCAATTTACTACTTGGCCGCCCCCATCAACTTTTCCCCCCTAATTTGCAGACCCCTTTGTAGGAACTCTTCATCTTCCTCCCTCTCCCTCCCATTTCTAACTCCATTTCCCCCATTTCTAAGCTATGTTCTTTTTCCATTCAAGACAATTCTTCTAACACAAAAATCATCCAAATGCAAAATTTGAACAACCCAAATCTAGTCTTATTCAATTTGCAAATAGCCCTAATTCAAACTACCCTTAATTCGAACAACCCAAATTCAATAAACCCTAAATATAGCAATTCGTGGTGGCACTGTGTACTGGAGTTGTTCCTCGACCAAGACGCGGCCCGTCTCTGACTTCCGAACGCTTCCATACTTCCATTTCCGAATTTCGAGTACTAGATACGACCATACAGGGGAGGAAAAAGAGCAATGGAGAGACCATGAGGACAAATATCGGAGAGGGTAAATAGTCTCTCCTTGTTGCTTTGCCCCGTCTTCCTCTTGTATATCTTTGATTTCGATCTTCTTTAGCCTTCTTCCACTTTCTTTGCTTTTCCTTCTTTCTTTTGTTCAAGGACGGGAAAGGTTTTTTTTTTTTTGATTTGGGGGTTTTATCACTTGATCTGCTCTTGTTGTGATTCCGGGTGCTGATGATGGATCTCATTCTGATGTGGGTTGGTTGAGTAGATTCAAGGGAGTAATGGTTTCTCCATTCTTTTGGGAAGGGTTTATGGGATGCAGGAAGGGAGTAATGGTCTCTCCATCTTCACTGCAGTCTCATTTTCTTTTTCTTTTTTCAATCTAATTTACTTTTTACTTTTGAGTTGGAATCTTGCAATTTGATTGGTAGTGTAAAGAATCTAGGTTTACACTTAGTGTAAATGTAGGGTGTGTATGGATGCAATTTTAGTAGTTACTCGTAATAAACTAGTAAAATTGGGGGTTGAAAATAAAAACATTGTAGGGGTTGTTTACGGTTCAAGTGTGTCAGTGCCTGGGGGATCCATTCCGGCAAACACGGAAGTCCGGAAGGAGGATACAGTCACCACGCTCGGATAGAGCTTTCCTTCCCTGTCGTTTCTGTCTGTTGTTAATGGATTCACATACTAAGTCTTCTATTAATATTGTCTTTTGGAATTGTTTCGGTGCAGGTAAGGAGAGTTTCGGGAGAGCTATCCGCTATATCAAGAAGCACTGTGCGGTTGATATTCTTGCCTTAATGGAAACTCGCATCTCAGGTGAGGAGGCTAAGAAGGCTTGTGACAAGTTGAATTTCACTGGTTGTGCTCGTGTTAAGGCCTCGGGGTTTGCTGGGGGAGTCTGGCTGTTATGGGATGCCGAGAAATGTGACATCACTGTCCATAGCAATGCTGCGGATTTCATCCACGCTTCGTGGTTGGAGGGGCCGATCAGGAACCATTTGGTGGCGGTCTATGCTCCGTCGACGGTGGCGAGACGTCAGCCTTTCTGGGACGGCATTCAGGAACTGATTGACTCGTTATCGGGGCCTGTTGTTATAGGGGGCGATTTCAACTGTGTCATCAGCTCGGATGAGACGCAGGGGGGTTCCGGAGGGGTCCACTGGGACACTCCGAGGTTCCGTCAACTGATTCACGACACTGGCCTTATTGATTTGGGGTTTACGGGTCAAGACTTCACTTGGAGTAAAACGTGCATTGGTGAGAGAGTGGTCTCTAGGAGATTGGACAGAGTCTTGGTGAACCTTGATTGTCGGATAGAGTGGCCTGAGGCTAGAGTCCGTCATCTCCCACGTTATTCATCTGACCACTGCCCGTTGCTTTTGGAGCTATCGCCTAAGATCCACAAAAAGAAAGACCGTCGTCCTTTTCGATTTGAAGCTGCTTGGCTGACTCATAAAGAGTTCCCGGAATTGGTGGAGGGTTGTTGGGTCAGGGATTGGCCCACACCGGCTGCGCTTGACAAGCTCCGTATTGATTTGTCGAAATGGAACAAGGAAGTTTTTGGAAGAATCCAGGTTAGGAAAGATGCGCTCATGAAAGAGCTGGACACTGCGCAGAAGAGAATGGCTCGGAGTCCGTCCCCTACGGTGATTGCTTGGGAAGCTGATGTCAGAGCTGCGCTGGATTTGACTCTCGAGCAGGAGGAAGTCTTGTGGTTCCAAAAATCCCGCGAGAAGTGGCTTGTTATGGGTGATCGCAACACCAAGTTCTTTCACGCCTCGACGATTATCAGACGCAAGCGGAACCGTATTGAAGGACTTAAGGGTTCGGATGACCAGTGGATTGAGAACAATGTGGATATGGAAGCCCTCGCTGTCGAGTTCTTCAAAAAGCTCTATCAAGGGGAAGCGATCAGTGATTGCGCGCAGGAGATCCCGAACCTCTTTCCGCCGATCCCAGCCGAGGAGTGGAAGGAGCTGAGCAGTGTCGTCACGAGCGAGGAGATTCGCAAGGCGTTCTTCAGTATGGGCTCCTTGAAGTCGCCGGGCATTGATGGTTTTCATCCTGGGTTTTATCAGCGTTGCTGGAGCACCGTGGGGAAGTCGGCGTCGAAGTTTGTTAAAGACTTCTTTGCCTCTGCGACGATTCCGGTGGGGGTTAATGATACGCTTATCGTTCTATTACCTAAGATCGGTAAGCCAGAATGCATTAATCAGTTTCGTCCGATCAGTTTGTGCAATGTTCTGTACAAGGCCATTTCTAAGGTTATCACGACTAGACTGCAGCCGTTGATGCCCAAGCTTGTTGGACCGATGCAAGGGAGCTTTATCCCAGGAAGGTTCATCTCGGATAATATTGTTATCGCTCAGGAGGTGGTGCATTCTATGAGAAGAAAGCAAGGTGCCAAAGGTTGGATGTGCCTTAAGTTGGACCTTGAGAAAGCCTATGATAGGCTTAGTTGGGATTTCGTTGAGGATACATTAAAGTGCGCGTGCGTTCCAGAGTCCATAGTTTTGAGGATCATGGAGTGTGTCCGAACTCCTAGGATGCAAATACTTTGGAATGGGGAAGTGTCGGAGCAATTCATTCCGTCTCGGGGCATCAGACAAGGCGACCCTCTATCTCCTTACATATTTATCTTATGCATGGAAAGACTGGGGCACGCCATCTCTGAAGCTGTGGACAACGGAGATTGGAAACCGATTAGAGTGGCTAGGGGAGGCCCGAAGCTTTCGCACTTGTTCTTCGCGGACGATATCCTCTTGTTCGCAGAAGCATCTCTATCGCAAGTGAAGAAGATTAAGTCCTGTCTTGACCTTTTTTGTAAGCGATCGGGGCTGAGTGTGAGTCTGAGCAAATCGAAAGTTTACGTCTCTCGGAATGTGGGCATGGAGCTCAAGGGGAGAATTGCTGCGGAAGGAGGTATTGAAGTTTCGGGAGACCTCGGGAACTATTTGGGTGTCCCTATTCTCTTCAAAAGGGCTACGAAAGATACCTTTAATCATATTGTTGAGAAGTTCAATTCTAAACTAGCGGGATGGAAGGCGAATCTGCTGAGTTTTGCGGGTAGGGCGACCCTTGCGCGCTCGGTCCTCAACGCTCTCCCGGTGTACACTATGTCGACCATGCTTCTTCCGGAGAGCGTGTGTAAGCTTATGGATAAAAGATGTAGGAGCTTCCTATGGGTTTCTACCCCAGGAAAACGTCGGATCCATAAAGTGGCGTGGGAGGAAATAGCCAAACCCAAAGCTATTGGCGGGCTTGGGATAAAGAGAATGGCGGAGATGAACCTCGCCCTGGTAACTAAGCTGGCCTGGCGGCTTCTGAATGGGGAAGAAAGTGTCTGGGCTGACATTCTGGTCAGCAAGTATGTTAAGAAGAGCCTTGGGGGGTCTAGTGGTGCTTCCCTGATTTGGAAGAGTATTAAGAAAGCTTCCGAACTGGTCATTACTCCTAATGTTCGATGGAATCTTGGCGACGGGGAGAGCATCCGATTTTGGGATGATAAATGGGCTGAAAATGTGCCTCTCCGGGAGCTACTGATAACCGACGTGGCCATGAGGGACTGTGCTGGGAAGACTGCGGAGTTTTGGTCATCTAACGAGGGGTGGGATTGGCACAAATTCAGCAGCCTCCTCCCTGCTGCCACGGTGCAGAAAATTGCTGCGTTAGTCGTCACGGAGATGGAGGACAGATTGTCCTGGGCGCCTAGCAGCAACGGTGAGTATTCGGCAAGTTCGGGGTACTCGGCTATATGTGGCGAAGGTAATGAGCAATCTCCCGACACCTCCTTCTTTGGAAAAATTTGGAAGTTGGATGTACAGGAGAGGATCCGAGTATTCATTTGGATGGTTAGCAAAGGCGGGATCCTGTCAAATGCCGAAAGATGTCGAAGACACATAGGTAACGTTGATTGTTGTCCTATTTGTAATCGTGAAAGTGAATCCTTTGCCCACCTGTTCCGCGACTGCGATTCTGTAAGATGCTTCTGGTTGTAGGTTGAAGGCGCCGAGCGGGGGCGGGATTTCTTCTCGCTCCCGTTCGCTGCGTGGATCAGGAGTAACATCTCTTTGTCGGAGGGAGGCTCGGGCAAGGCTAAGTGGAAGGAATTCTTTGCGATCGCTCTTTGGAAGATTTGGAAGAGACGAAACGACGTGGTTTTCAACAATGTGGGGAATGCCCCCCTAACGGTAGAGAGTTGCTGGAATCAGACGGAAGAATATACAGCTGCGAGAGGATCAAGACTAGAAACTCATAACATGAAGACGAAGCGGCCATGCCCTGTCAGCTGGTGTCCACCTAGCGAAAGGTGGGTGAAACTCAACACTGATGGGGCGGTTAAGGACTCTGGGGCGGCTGCGGCAGGCGGGGTGATCAGAAATGAAAAAGGTGAATGGATCGTTGGCTTTGTCGTCAACATCGGTGTGAGCTCGGTGGTGGCTGCTGAGCTCTGGGGAGTCGTGAAGGGGCTGGAGCAGGCTTGGGATAATGGCTTTAAGAAAGTGTTGTGTGAAGTGGACTCAAAAGTGGCGCTGGACCTCATCACGAATGCGGTCAGCCCGTTGCACCCGTGTGCTAGCCTGGCGTCGTTGTGCCATGGCTTCCGTTGTAGGAACTGGGATCTGCAGTTCCGTCATATTTTCCGAGAAGCTAACCGTCTGGCGGACGGCCTAGCTAACCTTGCGTTTTCCTTCCCTGTTGGTTTTACTTGTATTGCTTCTACTCCGGATGAACTACTGCAATGTGCTACAGATGATGCAAATGGAGTAACTGTACTCCGAATGCAGGCTGTTCCCACAGTGCAATAGGTTGTAGCTCTTGGTTTCTTTTGTCTTATTAATTCATAGGGCTTAGCCCGGTTCACCCACCAAAAAAAGTATGGGTTTTTTTATTAAAATTGGGAGTTAAAAAAAAAGCTTATTTTTGAAGGTTTTTTTTTTTAGTTTTGGGGGTTTATTTGATTTGAAAAGACAAGTATACCCCTAATAACAACCAAATAAACTCCAGTTTTTACAAATAAACACTTTTTCGTCCCATACAGAGTTTATATTTTTTCACAAATTTTTAACTACTTTTTACCAACAGTTTATAAATTTTACCATGTTTATAATTTTAGTCAGTTTATTAACCTCGTCCCATATGAACTCGTAGACTTGCAAGTTGCAACAGTTCTTTGATTATTACAAAATTGCCACTTTTTTTTTTTTTTTCTTTAGCGTTCCTCTCTGATGATTTGCACCGCCGCTCGTCTCCCCTATTCGTCGCTGCTACTGCCCCAATTTTCGCCCTCCTCTCCACTCATGCCTCGCTTCCTCTTCTCCCTATTCCAAACTGACATTCCCTGTTACACAAACCTTGGTCCAATTCCAATCCATTCAGTCTTCATCAGCTCTCTTGTCCCCAAAACCCTAAGATCAAAGGACTTAGCAGGGTGGCTTTGCTTGCAAGTGTCAAGCCTTTCCAGTACCTTTCCGGCGTCGATTCCAGGGATTTCAGGGCCTTTGTCGAGGATGTTCCCCTGCACCTCGCCGAATCACCTCCCCCGCCACGCCTACCACCTCATCCGCGGTATTCACTTTTCTCCCCTCTCATCCTTGCTGTTTGACTCTGAATTTTTGAGTTTTTTTTTTAGTTGGGGATCGTGTTCTGCTTTAATTCGGTATCCGCGGAGTGCTCAGATGGTTGCAATTGATAGGAAAGTCGAGGTAGTTTGAATTGGATGCTTTTGTAGGTCCTAGATTAGCTGAAATGGTAGGTCTCTGATGAATCAGATTGTATTTTTATTGACTTACCAACATTAATTTTCGTCAGAAATTTGTAATCTAGGATTAGTGATTTTTTCCCCTCAATCAAATTGATTCCTTGTAAAATTTTCATTGCTGATTATTGGTGTGGGGATTTTCATCTCTTGTGGACTTGTTCCTGCATCATACCACGTGCTTTATGATTGCTTCTTTCAACTCTCCTTATTGGAATGGGAAGAAATGTGATTTATCGTTTAATAGCGGTCTCGTGAATTACATGATCAACGTGGAGGAGTTTCATCAGATCAATTAGCTCGATTGCAATTTCTTCATCCGGAAGCCGCCTGATCCCGATAACGATGTCTACGCCTTTAGAGAGGTGAAGACTTCTGTAATTGCAATCGAATTGAAGCGTTAACTTGTTCTTCCGATAACTTGTGTTGATAATTTCATTTTTACTGTGGTTGATGCAGATGTATCTCACGCCTCCGAATATGGATGTTTACTCGATTATGAAGGTAAAAGATTTTGTTGATTGAAATGCCAATTTTCAAATTGAAAGTGTTTCTTTAACTTAAAATTTGTGTTTTCTGAAGCAGGAGATCTCAATACATGTTTGACAACTAATTTAGTTTTGCAAATATTTCTTTGAATTAGCCCTCCGGTCTCAATTTAACTAAGCAACCTTTTTTTTTTCTGCTCATTAACAAATATGAAGTATTTAACATTAGGTGTTCATTTTTTTGGGGCTATGTAGAAAGGGAAACTGAAATTAGAGTATTGTCCATGTGAGCTTATTTAGTTGGTGCATGAATAATTCACTCAAGTAATCAATATAAAGATTAGGGAGGAAGGATATAGGCTTTAGAATTGAGGATTTCCAGTCCAAAAAACATTTATGTTAATGACTGTAATGAATATTTATATATCAGTAATTATTAAATCGTCACTATGATACATGTTTTCTTTATCCCAGTAACAGTTCTCTAAAGCATTTTGTAGAATTTTCTTATTGACATTGATCACATGAAAAAATAAAATAAAGGAGAGTACCATGTTCAGATTATACAGTCAAATGCTTTAATTACAAGTTCACATTTTCTTTCATTTTTAAGACTTGATTGGTTGCTTCTGATGGTGGATAAATAATTATTTGCTTATTCACTATCATTTTCATATGGATCCTCGCCTAGCAATTAACTCTTTCGGAATCCAGATTCCACCTCAAATTGACCACATGTAGGCCTTCTAATTTGATTTACTTAATTTCTTTCCAATGGCTTTGAAATATCTAACCTTTTTGATATCCTGCAATCACACTTTGATTCGAAATTAGTGCTTCAATCTTGTTGCTCAGCAATGGATACGAATCTTTTAAATAAGATTTTGTATTTTTCTTGAAGAACTTACCTTAACTCATATAGCATATGCTTTTCTAAAAAAGTCTTATACTGTTGTAATATCTAAAGGAAAATATCCTCCATTACAGCTATCTATTTGGTGGCTCAATATGCTCGCTATGAAATGAGAAGGATGGATGCGATATGGAGTCATCTTATTGCTTACCATCTTCTGTTTTCGATGATCTGTACGTAGTTTTTTTTTTGTCGTGCTCTTATTAAAGTACGATAGCTTAGTGGTAGTTTATCCTTTTGTCATCTGCGACTGTCCTATGCCTTTATTGCATAATCCTAATTTCCTATAGGATCTGCTCCTTGTGCTAGAACTAGAGACTCCAATGTTTTGCAACGAAAGTAAAGAAGTTAATTATGAAAGCACCGATGTTCTTGTTTCTCATACTTGACTGCCTATGACATTTCTGATTTAACTCCGATTTTGCTTTATCTCTTGCAATTGCTTAATGAAGCCCCGGATCCTAATCATGTTCTTATTTTGTTCTTATCTTGTACCTTTTTTGGTACCAGGAGTCGGAGCTAAAAAAGAAAGATGAAGAGAAAGTGAAGGAGAAGGAAGCAGCTTCTGTTAGAGAGAAAGAGAGTCAGATTGTCTCGGAGCTGTTGGATATCAAGGAAAGACTACAATCACTAGAGAAGACCGTGAACGAGATTGTGGCTGAGACGAGAAATCTAAACCTATAAACCACAGCTCAGGCAAGACTCAACCTAGCAAGGTTGCTGCTGAAGACCTCCCCTCTGAAAATTCCAACCCAAATCAAATCAATGAGTTGGATAGAGATGAGTAGATGACACAGGGAAGTCACAATAGAGGATCTTCGGTTGTGAAGTACTTCCTTGACTATTAAAAAACAAGGGTTTTGCTGGTCTGTTCCTATGATCAACCATACAAATCACATTTGCCATATATATGAATTACTTTCAAGCAGTTCTATCCCTATTGATGCTAACAGTATGGAAAAATTTCATTCATCCTATGTTTTTTTAATTCAATGACAAATTTACAAGAATTTGCCCGAAACTTTTTAATATGAAAAATCACTCAAAGACAAATTTATATAAACTTGCAAGTAGCAAATGTTTTGACTTTTGACGGATTGAGCTTCCTTTTTTCAACAACCAAACAAAACACCGGTACAAGAAAGAAGGGTACACCTACCCCCAACCCCCTAACCCTTCACGGATGATCCCTTCACATCAACATCAGGCCTCATTTGCAACTTGGCCTCGTTAATATAAATGTAAAATGGGCTGCCTCCATAACCCCATTTCTCTTCCCTCCACCAAACCCCACCTACCTCTTCCATTCTTTGAAGAGCCGTCCAACTCCTGCTTGTTCCTCACCGCGATCGCTGTCCTCTTTTCTTGATCAGATCAGATCTGATCGCCGTCCAACTCCTGCTTGCTTCTCGGCGTCTGCTCGCCCTCTCTACTGCACGCTCAGGTACATCTCATCTCCTCTCCTCTCCCCTTTCCCTGAGTCGGACACCGCCCTCAGCCATGCCGTGACTACTTGCCTCTCCTTGCTTTTTGTTTATCGATCAGGTCTGATTTGGTGCATCTTCACTTTCTTCTTGGTTGTTGCTGAGTTTTATGCTGCCTTAATTCAATCGTTGTTGCTGTCTGCTCGCCCTCTCTGTTGCTGATTTGTTGCATGTTCACTTTCTGCTTTTTGTTTATCGATCAGATCAGATCAGATCTGATTTATGCTGCCTTAATTCCGTTTTCGCCTAGGGTTTCTATTTCAATCGTTGTTGCTGAGTTTTATTCAATCCATATATATAGTGATGCATTCTTGCTGAGTTTTATTCAGTATTATAGGCCTAAAACTCCTTCAAATCACACAAATTGTACATTTCTTTTAAGAAGTTGTTTCTTCTCCTCCTTGAGCTATAAATGCAACTTCTTACAATTTTCTTCTAGGTTGTTTAATAAAACGTGTTTCATTGTTGTGATTCAAGGGGAAGGAGGATAAGAAACGATTGACTTCATTACGGTTTATGATTTATTAACCATAATTTTAACCAATATTCCTCTTCACTCACTTTCCATACAAAATTTGTTTATATTCCATTCATTTGAATCCCATTTTGGAAATGGAGTAAAATGCTCTCTTTTCTCTAAAGTCCCAAAATAAGGCCATCCTTTTCTACAGTTCAATTCTTAATCCAAATTATACTTTCTCAATTTATTCTTACTTTCCATTCCCTAGTCTTATACAGTATCAAACACTTTTTTCTTCTTCTTCTTGTTTTCCCCTTATTTTTCTTTATTTATTAGTTGCTTTGATTCTAACCCTTTTTTGCTTTATGCTGATTTTCTTTGTCAAGCTCATTACATTGTAAATTCTCAGTTATCTGGCCAAGCTGCAAAATTCTAGATACGGCTACTAGCTCTATGAGTTCTAGGTTATCACAGGTCATCACTCATTGATTAGCAGCCTTAAACACTAAGATGGATTGTAGCCTTGTCCTGTTATGTTTGAAGACAGTTGATTTAGTGCAACACTTCAATGTGTTTACGAGAAGACACTCATTGATTAGCAGCCTTAAACACTAAGATGGATTGTAGCCTTGTCCTGTTATGTTTGAAGACAGTTGATTTAGTGCAACACTTCAATGTGTTTACGAGAAGACATGAGAGGGAATTGTCTGTGTTTCCTTCTTTCCCCTTGTATGTGTTCCTTATGTGCTTGTTATATTATAATGAATTATATAATGTGTACCAACATTGAATGATCTTCTTGAATCAATTTATTAGAAAGACAAAAGATTCAACTTGCATTGATGTATGTTATATGTGTTAAATATGGATAAAGGAATCATGGCAACGTTATCAAAGATTTCAACAGCGATCGGAACATCAGGAGAAGGGTTCAAATCTCGAGCATATCAAGCTCCAAGGCTTTCTGTCAACCTTAACACTAGTTATTGTGGTTTCAACACTTCTCGCCTTCGTGTCTCCTCTCGCTATGTTTCCTCCTGCCGCCCTTTGATGTGAGTTGTCCACTCATATTACCTCATTTTTTCTTTTGTTCTATTTGTTTTGGTTAGGTTGTTATATATTCTTATTGGTATTACATCTGCATATGGAAGTAGGTTTACCGACAAATTCAAAGTTATATACTTTTTTCTTCTAAAGGTTAGAAATTAGAATTTCCTAATCTCCAGCGTTTTCTCTTATAAAATCAACAGCGTGAGATGTTCTTCCGGTGGAAATGCACAACCAGTGAAGAGAACCTCACTTCATGACCTATATGAAAAGCAAGGTCAGAGTCCCTGGTATGATAATCTCTGCCGTCCTGTTACAGACCTACTTCCATTGATTGAAAATGGTGTCAGAGGTGTTACCAGCAATCCTGCGGTAATTATTTGCTGCCTTTGACAATATTCATTAATATTCATTAATATTTGTTATTTTTATTTTTTGTAACCATGCTCGTTCTTTAAACTTCTTTTAATTTGAACTACATACTACAGATTTTCCAAAAAGCAATATCATCTTCAGATGCCTATAACACACAGTTCAGGTTATATGCTCTCATTCTCATCAAAACCCCTCAGGATTCATTTATTTTTCAAGTGCTTATATTTTGTGACTTTTACAGGACTCTGGTAGAGTCAGGAAAAGACATTGACACTGCCTACTGGGAACTAGTCATCAAGGACATTCAAGATGCATGCAGACTCTTTGAGCCTATTTATGATGAAACAGATGCTGCTGATGGCTATGTCTCTGTTGAAGTTTCACCTAAACTAGCCGATGACACGTTAGGGACTGTTGAGGCAGCTAAATGGCTTCATAAGGTTGTTGATCGCCGCAATGTTTACATAAAGATTCCTGCAACTGCTCCCTGCATTCCTTCAATCAAGGAAACCATTGCAAATGGTATTAGTGTCAATGTGACAGTAAGTTCTTTTCATCGATGTTTTTCCTTTCCATTTTACTTTTGTCAATACGTAATCGAGTATATTATAGCATTACAGTACTTCATACTTGTATAATGCTCATGGAAGTAATATATAACCATGTTATGTCAATAATGTGACCAGTTTGCACCCAGATGCATGGATTCATAAGCTCTTTCTAGCCACAAGTTTAAGAATCTCATTCTGAGTTTGTCTGGAATCCGTTAAGAGAATTGATTCCTTTTTTTATTTTTGCAAATGTATAGCTTATTTTCTCCCTCTCAAGATACGAGGATGTGATGGATGCTTACTTAGATGGCCTAGAGGCATCTGGGTTAAGCGACCTCTCCAAAATTACAAGCGTAGCTTCTTTCTTTGTCAGTAGGGTAGACAGTCTTGTTGACAAGATGCTTGAGAAGATAGGCACCCCTGAAGCCCTTGATCTTAGAGGAAAGGTAAAATTGACTCTTTGTGCCACCTTCATCAATCCAAGGCTCATGGCACTCATGTCAAGAGCGTTTTCATTCTTTTTGTTGAATTTTGGAGATTATAGATATTTCAATTTTCTTATTACGGGTACATTTCTGTTCCTTGAAGGCTGCTGTAGCTCAAGCAGCTTTGGCCTACCAGCTGTATCAGAAGAAATTTTCAGGTCCAAGATGGGAGGCTCTCGTTAAAAAGGGAGCCAAGAAACAGAGGTTGCTTTGGGCTTCAACTAGTGTCAAGAACCCGGCCTACCCAGATACTTTATATGTGGATCCCCTCATTGGCCCTGATACGGTCTGTTCATATGTTTCTTCCACATAATATGCTTATTTGACAAATATGGTTGAGAAGTTGAACATTGATAAATAACGGGGATGGTTCCTTTCAGGTTTCAACCATGCCTGATAATGCTCTTGAAGCGTTCATCGATCATGGTACTGCCTCGAGGACAATTGACCTGAATGTGTCAGAAGCTGAAGGCATTTACAGTGCCCTCGAGAAATTGGGGATTAACTGGGACAATGTGGGTGCTCAGCTAGAAGCAGAAGGCGTGAACTCATTCAAGACGAGTTTTGATAGCCTGCTCAAGACCTTGAGCGATAAGGCAGATTCCCTTAAATTGGTTAGCCCATAAACTGATTCTGCAGCTCAAAATATATGTTCTTCAAAGAGGATGCCAAGTGAAGATGGAGAATGGCAGGTATCTTGCATTGATTACAATAATAAGAAAGCAGGGATTATGTATCAATTGTAGGGGGCGGTCAACTGGTAACTGGTACTGTATTGCATACCTTAAGTTGAGGGAGTGTTGTGAAATTTGAACACCCTGGTGTTTAGTTGCTGTACCCCCTTTTGTGTGCGTGTTTTATTGAGGATTAGATGCTCTACAGTTGTTTTGCCCAGACTAAAACCCTGTTTGGATTCCATCCATTGCATTGTATTTTAATGCATTTAGTTTGTTTCATAGCACAAAATTTAAACGAGTTGTGTTTGACAGCCATTGATCGAGCTTATAGATTCCTGCAAAGCTTACAGTTACTCCTAGAATATTACTGCCATCTTCATATGTTTTATGCGTTCTTGATTTCTTCGGACTAGTTGCATGCATGTGATTGGATGAGGAACCTTGTCGACTTCTAGTTGAAGGCAGTGGCGGAGTGAGGAGTGAGTTCTGTCCGAGGAGGTGCTAAAACATTTTCGTGATATACTTATTAAGAAGATTTTTAAAAAATATATATTTAAAAAACACTAAAATTGTTATTATTTATGATATTTATATAATTTAAACATAATAATTTTCAATTGATATAATTGTGAGCAATAATGATATAATAAAACAAATAAAAGTGAAAGGCAAGCATGATAGAACAAAACATTTGGAGACTGATCGTCATTTCATCAAACAGAAGTTGGAAGAAGGGGTTGTTAGGATATCATTTGTCAAGTCAGAAGATCAACTTGCCGATTTATTGACAAAAGGTTTCCATTGTTTTATACTTGATCATTCGACTTCCAAGCTTGGATTGATAGATCTCTACCACCAAGCTTGAGAGGGAGTGTTAGTATACTTGTTTGAACGTAATTATTACTTTGTTTCTAGGTTATGCTTCAGGCTTTTCAATTGAATATCTCTTAGATTAGTCAATTTTTATAGCTTTTACTTTTTCTGATCCATTGTTACTTTTTCGCTTCTCTTACAAGTTTTTAAGACTAGTATTTCTTTATATATTCTGTAACGTTTCTCATAAATAATAGAACTTGTTTTTTTCTCTTCTCTATCTCTCTTTCCTTGACTAACAAAATATGATTAAATTAAAAAAAGAAAAAGAAAATTTTAAAAACAATCAATAGAAATGACCCCTACTTTATTAAAAAGTGATAAAAGATTTTGCACATGGGGAGGTGATGTGTTCTTATTTGAGCATTTTGTGTGCAAACGTGCGCATTTTGAACATTTAAAAGTAAAAAATAACTATTGGAGCACAATTTGTATCAAAATGGGCATATTTAACCATTTATATCACACCATTGGAGTTGGTCTTAGAGAGAAATTATTATCCCTTATATATCATTACTATATAAAAGCCAAACTTTACCATTACTATTCACAAAGTATAATTACCCTATTGTCCTTCTTTTCTTTTCTTTTTCCTCTTCTTATGTAAGGTTGTTTTGGGTATTTCATTTCCCATTTTCTTTACCTGGTTCACTTCCATTCTAGGGCTTCATCCATCCTCCATCAACACCGTCCTCTAGAGCAAGCGTTGTCGGCCCTAATCCGCGCCGAGGTCTCTAGAGGAGGCCGACAACCCTAAACATGATATGGTTTCCAGAATTTGTGTTTGTGAGATTCAAGCGCCGAGTACTGGGTGCAAACCTCTCTCTAATTTTTGGTTTTGATTGTGGTGGCGAGGCACTGCTTTTCATGACGGATTTTGGGGGCAATCATTCATTTTTGGCTCCCAAAGTGTTGAGATTGGCGAATCCCTCGCTGTCTACTTTACTTTCACACTGTTGGACTTCTCAGATTCGGTTTTCCCCTGATTCAACTCCGTCCTTTTTGGTAATTTTCCGATTTAACATGAAATTCGCTTCGTCTTTTCACATTCGCGTGTAATTATGAAATTTCTGGTTCATCTATTGCTTGTTGAACTCATTGTGTGTCATGTCTCTGAATTCGTTACAGTTGATGCTGTTGTGGCTTATCAGAAGCAAAGAGGGCTGATCTCTCGAATTTGGCATGTACTGGGTATTATTTGGCTCCCGTAGCGATGATTTTGAGAAGAGACTAGAGCGGGTATCTAAGGAAGAGGCTATCATTTTATCGATAACGAGAAGAAGACAGCATAGATGGGAGAGGATGAGACGGCATTTGATTCTCTTTTTCGTGCTCTTGGAGGTGATTTTGTGTTCCTTTATTGTCATTTGAATCATGGATTGTTCCATTTAATTGGAAGATTGTTGAGGCTGATTTTTAGCGGTTGATTATTATTAGTTGGGTTTATTGCTTTGTAATCCTATTCGGGCTTGAATGTCTTCATGTTCGGCTTTAAAATGTTGAGCAGAATGTATCTTGATGCTTTCCTGGGATACTCTGAATGTAGAAGATATTGGTGGCGAAAACCATTTGGGATGTGGTTTGTATTTACAAGCCATTAATGTGATATAATGGAGTTGTCGTGGGTAAATTTTAAGCTATAGTAGTAGTTAATAGTTATATACTGGTTAGACTTTGGAATAAAATACCCCATATGATTGTGTGAACTGCTGCTTTTTTAATGTTTGACTACTTTCTTGGATGTCCTCACTAAGTGTATCATATTTGTTTTCTTGGTGGATTTGTTCATATTGTTTACATATGATCTTATACAGTGTCCTCACCAAAGGTAGCAATGGCAAAGTGGATGATTGTTTGAATTGGTAAGTTTACTCATTCAGCATGTCTCAAGCTTATGTGTTTTGTAATTTGACTGTGCAGCAATTGCTGGAATTCTTTTTCTAAGGCATTTGCGTCTTTTCTCTCAGGTAAGATCTTGCACTATTTGCATTTAGCAAATTGCCTGTTATCTTGCTTGTGTGCGAGTTCATGCTAATTTTGTTCCTTCTTGTTTGCAAAAACTATCATTTCCTGGTCTAATAAGCACAACTATCAGGTCATTTCCTTAATATCCACTTCTTTTACGATTCACCTCTTTAAAATGCCTGTGAAGTTTCATCCGACTTGTTTACCTGTGTAGTTTAACAAAACACAGATAAAGAAATATGTTTGATCAGCCTTTGTAGAATATTACAGCAAGCTAATGAGTGCATTATGTTCTTAATAAGGTAATGTCTTTTTCTGTTGCAGTGGTTCGATTGCTGTATTCTTCATCTATAGGTTGATCATGTTCGGCCAGGATACAAAAGAAACAAATATTGACGGAGAACCCCAAACTTGATGCACTATATTGAAGAACATTCAGCTATCAACTTTCTGTTCAAGAGCCATTCTTTTCCCAGCTAAAAGGTATCGTTTTTGAGAAAATCCATAGCAATCTTGCTCAAATCCTTATGAATCTATGCTACATAATTTTTTTTATGAGCTACATGGTGTTATATGCGATGTGGATGCTCCTTGCTTCTCTAAGTTCAAAGATACCTGATAAGTAATGACGATCTGAATCTTATTACAGGTGGTTCAAAAATAGTTGAAGGAAGGTGTGCTGCGGGTGATTATAATAGGTGAAGTGTGTGCCTTCAATTTTTATTTGATTTTGCAGTTAGATTGCCATTCTCTATCTCCCGTAATGAATCAACATCTTTCTTTACTGCATATTTTTTTTCCCCTGTTGTTGCATGGTAAACTTTTTCTATGTGAGTTGACATTCTAAAATGAAACTAAGTATTAGGGAGCCTTATAAAGAAGCCAATAAAAGAAAAATAAAGCCTGAAATTTAATATGGCTATACATTTTAATCGGAGTGATTGCCATAAAAATAATGCTTGAACGTATAATTGAGAAAAATGTTTTAGAACGTAACTTAGCATTTTATTTGATTCTTCTTTTTGACCTTTTTTAACTAATTCTCTTAAGAAGCCATTATGTGTTCAAATATGGAGTTGTACAAAAATATTTAGAACACTAAAGAATTCTTTTATTTGCCCCTCAGCCATCAGAGATTAATCACGAGCTTAAAAATTATAAGAGAGATTACTTAGGAAACCAATGTGGTTAAAATGTATGTAAATGTAAGATTTTCATTTTATCATATAAAAGGGAATCCAAGAAATATATAACTCCTTAAAACTATAGGAGCAGTAGGAGGCTAGGAACACCATAGGTGGAGGATAAAACTACCCTTCACCTGTGCTCATTCCTAGCTGATCCGGTACCCAATGATATCATCAAAAGTCCTCTATGGAGCTTAGATGCACCCTTCTTGTTCTGGATGATGAAATCCTTTATCACTTCATGGATATCAAGCATACCTTGCAAACACATGGTGGTTGCATTTCAACCAATTTTGACTTTCAAGTCTTAGTTCAACTGGTAGCATGAAACGTTTAATCAGACTCTCAAAGACTACTTTACTGGGTTATTGGCAACGATGCCACCATCAATGAGGTGGAATTCCTTCTTGGCATCATATTCATTATATTCATTTTCAAAGTAGTGAGCTGGTAGAAAAGTTGGCACAACTGATGTGCCGATACATATATTCGCCATCTTTGCATTCAAAACTAGAGATGAGCATTCAACTGCACCACAAACATGGAGGAAAAGACTTATGCACAGATTATCAATTCATTCATTTTTAGCTCATAAGCTTCCTATGGTAGGTCTGAACTTGTGAAATAACTAAGGCATCTATTGTTATGATTCATTAATGTAGGTTTGCAGAGAAAATTAAGGAATGGAGTAAGCTATATTTGTGAATAAAGAGAACCTTGTAGGAAGAGAATAAGACAGGTTGGTGGAGATGTTGAAGGCAGGGATCGCGAGATTGTTCAAGGTATTGTGCAATCTCATCTCTTTTAGTTTCTCTTTGAGTAGTTTGTGAATATATTTGTCATCATGTTTGGGTCCTGTCATTGCCTTGAAAAAGCTTGTTACAGAAGCAAATAGACCCCTGGAGAAAAAGGATGGAAAATAAAATAAATAGGATAAGCATATTTGCTTATTAGCTTATACCTTGTATATATATAATCACAAACTATGTACAAATAGATAGGATATATCACTTGTTAAGCTAATATATATGGGTTGTATTGTATCATTATTGTTCATGATTCCATATCATTCAGGAACGTTCCATCCACATAGTCGGGGAAAATGATAGACATGCCTTAACTATCCAACCCTCCTCGGAACGGGATATATAGGATTATAGGGTTTGTTGTTGTTGATAAATATGAAATATATACCCTTGAATCTTGTTTTATTTGTGTGATTTTAGAGTTCTATGCGAAATGAAAAAAATGAAAAATACAAAGTTTGGTTAAGTAGGCAAGTGCTATGTGTGACCATGTTTATAAGAACCTCATATGTTGTTCATTTGTTACTCAGCCTAGCTATTGCCTTAAATGTACAATTTGCAACTGTGAACAGGTTAGTTCTGGTGCAATACTTTCTTAATATGCTCCTGGAGGCAAACACGTTAGATGCCGCCACACCAATGAAAAAGCAGTGAATAGGTCTATTGTTCGAGGGAAACGAATCGGGCTGATGAGGAGGAAAGATGTCAAAGATTGTCACGTCATGGGCTCCGACGTCGGTATTTGGCCTTGATTACACTTGTAATGTATACCAAGATGTCAAAGGATGCTAATGAATTGTGGACAAGATTATAAGCTCAACGATCTAATTCCACCTACCGTTACACAAACTACATACACCCGCGTGCAAATGCGCGCGGCTGGAAACCTAGTCAAATAAAAAGAGACAAATGAATTATTCACGTGTTAATGGGGTCAACATAGAAATCCAAAGTGGATGGTATCTGGTTAACAAAAAAGATACAATGAGTAGTTTTCTACCGTTTTCTCTTCAACAAGTTGTTTTCTACAATTACTAGTATCTCCCCAACAAAAAAATACGGTGTATGTTTTAATCTAACATGGGGTTTTAACCAATTTATCTAACCATTTTGTCTTGATACTTATTTTCCCTCGGAGTCGAAGGGAAGTATTTATAAAGGATCTTGCCTTGATGGAGCTCACAACATACATGAAAAGGGATCAAGTAAGGTAGGTGAGTGTCATCCGAGTTGAAGAGGGATAGATTGGACGATTGTGTATTGTCGGGAATCATATCATTTTGTTTCTATTTTAGTTCTCATGTGGTAAGAGAGAGATATACTTGTTCCAGGTGAAAGGTGTACTTGCTCTAAATGGGTGCTCAAGCCTTCATCACTATTTTGAGTAAGTCTATCTAGCAGCTTATCGCTTGAATTTTTCGATTCACCTACTTTGCATACTTGTGTTTGGATTTGGGGAGAATTAGTCGCTAGCCTTTAAACTTCCACGTCATTTTTTTAATAAAAAAAAACATTGACCTTTTTCTGATTTGACATTCACACGTGAATTTTTCAGAAGGACACGATTACGACACCAACTTTCAAAGTCGGTAGACATTTATGCTCGACGTAGATATTTTGGCTGTAGATATTCTAATCCTACATTATTATTATTTTGGTTGAAAATGAGATTTGGGCTACTCGTGTTTTTTTTAGACCCACAACTCGTGTTTTAAAAACATTGGAGATACTAGTAATTATAGTTGTTCAATAACAGATCATTATACTTTAGTTGGGTTAAAAACTTAACTTGCACTCCATTTATTGGTTATGTATTAAATGCTACTAATCTAATACAAGTTGCCCTTTTTTTTTTATACTAACTAGTTGGCGCCGCGCGTGCGGCCACCCACTCTTATTATTTTACTCATTTTGATTAACAAATAATATTGTACATTTTATATACAATTTACTAATTATTAAAATGACATTTTTATTTCCAGTTCAAAATATCAATAATGACACGTTTTTCTGTACAATCTATATCGTATGTTGCTGTAGCATAGTTCTTGAGTCTGTTGTTGTAGTCCCTCTTGCGGGTTAACTTATATTCTATTCTATATAATAAAAGGGCAGTAGCCACTTTCTTGACCAAAAAAAAATATCTATATTGTATGTTTTTCTATACAAAATTAACCCTCTAAGATCACATATTTTGCTGAAGATAGTGAGTAGGATGCTTTTGATGTTTGATTAGATTGGTTTTTTATTAAAAAAATAATAAATATTTAACTTGTTTGCATGCCTTTTTTAAGTTTAAAACTCTCTCTCTTTCTCTCTCTCTGTATTTATAAATTGGTGTTAAAATTTATATTCTATTTATAATTCTTCGAAAACATATTGAATATTTAAAATTTATTATTTTAGATGAAAAAGAGTATTATTTTTTATGTATAAATGAAATAATTTTTTGATATTTAATTTAACGTTTTTTAAGATCGAAAAGAGTCTACCTATGTTTCCTAGTACATTTTTTAAAATCAAGCTTATTACAGTATGTAATAGAAATAAACTTGGATTGATTTTGAAATTGATGCCCAAGGAAAACAAAGACACTTTAAAAACAAGAACTCAAGAATTCTAAGCTATACCGATTGAGATTTATTGACCGTACATTGATCTATGTTTATGTACTGTATTTACCAAGCCCAACACTTTAAATAGTTGCTACTAATGGGTAATCGCTATAAAAAAAAATCAATTTCAACTACTTAAATCCTGATTTTTTTTATATATACCCGAATCCCTAATTGGTCATCCTCCATCAAAGGCCATTGGAATCTAGAATTTTATATGTATATAAGGCCGTAATTAAAAAATAAAAAGCATACTAAAATAATAATAATAAATTGATATTAAATATAATTTTTGACTCCTTAAAAATCATATTAAAAAGTAAAATAACATATATTTTTAAACCGAGGTAATACAATTTTCTTGTTTTATAACAGTTCCTTGGTTTAGAAAAATGGTAGATATACTTATTACATTTTATTGGTTTGTCGAGAAAACATTCATCATATATATTATTCGATAATTTTGAAACCCCACTTTAAAAATAACAAAAGTAATAATTATTTATTATTATTATTATTATTATTATTATAATACTTACGATTATTATAGAGTAGTGAGATCATGTCCGGAAAAAAATACTCCGTATGTACCACACTCTGATAATTAAAAAATGTAGTGTGTATGATCTATTAATTTGGGTTATATTTAATGTTAGTGGGCTGGATAATTGTTGAATTTGTGGGCTAGGCAATACAATTTTATTGGCCCAATATGTACAATGAAGGGAAGGTGTTAGGTAAGCCCATCACTTGGTCAAATTTGGTGGCTATGGGGACAAAATTGGAATCAATTTGTTACTATTCATAAGGCTTTCCTCTCTTTTATATATACTAGTTGAATTCCGCTTGCTTTGCAAGCGGAAAACATACAATAATTCATTTTATAAGTTAAAACCTAATTTAAATTATTAATATAAGGTATTCTGAAATGTTTTAATACTTTTATATATATTTGATAAATTGTATTGATATATATATATATATATATATATATTCTATGTTACGAACGTATGCATTGAAATTTTGATTGGAAAATATTACACTAAAATTTAGTTATTTAATATTTTTTATAAAAATATTCAATGAAATTCAGCATTTTCAATAAAATGTTTTCTTTTAATTATTTTCCTAAATTGAGGGTGTTATTGTACACAATTGCACTTATTCATCGTTAGTTTTATCTCCCTTCCTTTAAAGAAGGTTTTTCACCTAATTTCTCGTAAATTTAAAAAGATGTTATGATCTCATATATTAGGTATTATATTAGATTAGGGTAGTTTAGGGTATAAATATACATTTATACCTTGTAATTGATCATAAAGTGAATAATCAAATGTTCTTACTCTTTACCCTATCATCCAATCTCTCTCTTCTCTCTCGTTATCTTGCCTATCGGTCTTCTTCCTCTATCTTCTCCATCTCCTACCTCCATCTCTCTCTCTTTTCTCTTCAACCTCACAAGGATCCACTTAGGATCATAACAAAATCATACATGTAATTTCTTTATAAAAAATCTAGGCTACTTCTTTAAAATGGAAAACACAAATGTGCTGCTTGTTTAAAAAAAATGGGTAATTTTTCATTTTACATCTGGGATCTTTACATGCTATTTACATCAAATATAAGGGCGTATTTGTATTTCTTCCTAAAAACAGGGTTTAAAAAATATTTTTTCTAAAATAGTAAATACAGTCGAGACTTTATTAAGTTGTCACTGTTGCTACTTATGTAACAATAGGGGGATTTCACAGCTTTAAATGTCAATGAATTTCATGGTGATTTGTACAAAATAATAAATAAAAACGATAAAATATTATTTTTTAAATAAAATGTAATGCCTTTTACATTTTCCCCTCGAACTTATTTTGGAAGCATTATGTTAAGACCCTTGATCTGTCATCTAACTAATGAGAGAGAGTAACCGAGAGAGAGAGCATGAGAGCTAATGAGAGAGTTTCTCATAGAACTGTAATTTTGATTGATGATTGAATGCCCATCTCAATTACAAGGAACACCTTATATACATGTTCCTAACACGTTCTTTCTCTTTTTCTAAATTAGGGACCTTTTTTTTTAATTTCGCTTAAATATGATACCAAAATGAGTTACCGAAATATAATGAACAAACATTGTTTCAATTTCCAACATTTTTGATGATTTTCCTTGAATGCATAATCATAAGCATAATAATATATTGATGTTACTATGGTATTACTACGATTTACATAAATGATAATGGTTTTTTTTTTTGCTTATTGTGAATTCTCGATAGCGTGTTGAGACGGTTTATGGGAATAATGAGTTTTTTTTACATAATTTATGTAAAATAGGGATTTTTTTAAATTTTTAAAAAGTTGTGATCGATATGGAGGGCAATCTTAAAACAATTTTCATAAGTAATGATAATTTCGTTATTTTCCGTAAACAAAGTACCCAATGGGTTACTATACATAAATGACAAATCTTTTCAGAATCTTATAAGGCTTAAAGACTTTGAGTGAGGCTATTAGCAATATTTCAAAACTTGAGTGAGGCTATTTGCAAAATTTCAAAACTTTTATTGGCAAGATGAGTTCGGATAAATTACACATATGGCCTTTTTAGCTTTAAAAATATTTACGAATCATATTAAGATTTAAAGAAAATTAATTTGAGTTTATCCAATTACTTAACCCATTTAAGATAAGATAGTAATAGTGTGACTAATAGCATAATAACAGTTTATTAATTGGGAATAATCTTTATTCATTGGTTATAACCTTTAGTTGAATTTAATTAAGATAAAAATATTATAGGATCTATATCATATATTTGATGATAAATTAAGATAATGATAACTACACTTTTAATGTGGTGCAATTAAGATAATGATACTTCGTTGTATTAAGGTTTAAAAATTTTAATTGAGTTTATCCAAAACTGTAGGACTAATTATGTAATTGGCATTTAAATTTCAGCAAATCAGTTTATTAATTTGTTATAACCTTTATTTTATTAATGGTACAATCATCATTGATTCCATGGGCTTAGCCCAATGCTTTATGGCCCAGAAAAGAAAGATGTCCAAAAGGAATTCAACTGGCCATGGCCTATGCAAACGAATGCAATCAGTCAAAAAAAAGCTGCAGAAAGTCGGCTGGCGAAAAAAGGTTCGGTAATTCGAAAACCTTCCAAGGGTGATGTTGGTAATTTGTCATAAATAAAGGGATAACATGGGCAAAATTTTGTTACTGTTCATAAGAGGATCCTCTCTTTTATATATAGATATATAGATATAGATATATAGATATAATAGGGACCAACACATACAGTGTCCAAATTTGATTCACCCAATTATGTGCTAATTTAAACTAGTCAGAATCAAACCAAACTAGGCTTAAAAACTGCACAACACTACAACTACTTTAGGCATTCAATGATTAGACATTATTTAGTTTCAGATCACCCTGCATTATTGTTAGGGAAATTTACAGAAAACCACCCATTATATATAGCCTTTTACACTTAACCACCCACTAAAAACAAAATTACATAAAACCACCCATTAAATGGATTTTGTTTTCAAATCACCACCCACCACATAATTCCATTAGAATTCCATTAAATATAGTATATTTTAATATTTTATTCTTAAAATTTAAAGTTTAAACTTGAATATATTTAAATTATATTTATTGTATGTAGGGGTAAACACTTATATTAATATATTAGGGGAAAAAGTGTGTACAAATTTTAAATTTATTTGAAGGGCGAAGGTTCTAATTGTGGAAAATATTATTTTATTTTATTTAAAAAGTCAAACAAGTTTTAATAAAGATACATTTAATAAAAAATACTTTTGAGCATGGAAAAATATTACTTGAACAATATTTAGATTTTTTTTTTCATTTTTAGTATATTATAGGTGTTTACAAAAATGAAAGAAAATGAGAAATTAATTATTAGAATCAAAATAATTATTAAATTTAAAAAATGCTAATGACTTATAAACTTATTTTTAATTTTGATTAAAAATAAGTCTATAAAATCTATAACCATTTTTAGGAATAAAATAGAACAAGTTTGTTCATATATACATCAAGTTTTAAAAAAAATAGTTTAAAAATTTAATCAAATATATTTTGATATGTATTTGAGATTTTAAGTTAAATATAAAACTTAAAATGATATATTATCATATATATTTGACAAAAACCAAATAAAAATAAACAATGGGTGGTGATTTGAAAACAAAATCTATTTAATGGGTGATTTTCTGTAATTTTTTGTTTAATGGGTAGTTTAGTGTAAGAGGCTAGATTTAGTGGGTGGTTTTCTGTAAATTTCCCTTATTGTTATCGTCGGCATTTAAGTTGGGTGACCCCATTCCCGTTTGCCTCCTCTCCCGGGCAAACCACACCAACCAGCTCTAAGTTATCTGCGTTCAACAACAAATAAGCTGCAAAGCTGAGATTTTTTTTTTTGGTGTCAATACATCATATTAAAGTAGGGATGGTTCTAAAGTCTTAATGTTACATATTGGAAACAAAAACATGGTTTAAACAAGACTCGATTCAAGGTCAATCTCCATGTGTAAGTTCATCTGAAATACAAGCCTGATCTACCGCACCTCCAAAACAGGCGCGATCTAGGAGATGAGCCTCCGAGCCCAAGAGAGGGCAAAGAGGCATATATGCTGAACCTGCAAAACAGGCGCCTTGATGGCGCATCACGAAAGGAGAAAGATATTTGTGCGGATATTCTAAAACTTGAAATCCTTCTTCTTTGATTTCCCGTCTTTCTCCTGCATCTTTCGCTTCCTCTTCTTCTCGTTCTGCGGAGAAATGGGTTAATCAGAGTAAGTAGGCAATATGGGAAAAGAAAGTAATCTATTGCATAGTTTGTGAAATTACTTAATCCAACAACTAAATACCTCTGCAACCATGTCGCTGAAATCCTCGCGCTGACTACGCTGCCTCTCTTCTTCCCTTGCTTCTTCGTATCTGCATGGATTTGAAAGTTATTATAGATGTGCAAGAGCAGTTTTTTTAAGAAGAAAAATAAAAAACTTCTAAAATTTTACTACTGGATAGTTGACTTACTTGGCAGGCAAAACATTGTCCATAGCTTCCAATTCCTCTGGCAGTAAAGTGACATCAACTTTGTCTGCCTTCTGCCCTCTTAGAAGATCCACCTGGTATAGTGAAACATGTAGTAGTGAACATGACCTCCACTAACGCGTTACGACAAATATTTTGCTCACTCCAATAGTGATTAGAATTAAAAGACAAGGAAATCCATGATTCGACAAAAAGAGAAGGAAATCCACCAAGGAGCAAAACATGAAGGATATGCAAGTAACGTAACTGCTTCAATAACAGCCCAGTACAGTGCTTCGAAAAAAAAATCCTTGATAAAATTCCACTTTAACCATAAAATTATGTTTTCTTGGCCAATTCAAGTACAACTAGTGCATCCATCACTGGCCACTGAAATCCTTCGAAAAGCTCATATATTTATTATGCATAATAACTGAAGTTCCGTTTATGAAGAGCTTATGCAGCTAACAAAAAAAAAGCACAACTCTCAACAGTTTCTCATTTAGGCAGGACAGCAAAGATCCGAGTCATCTGACTCAATCTTCACTTAGGAGGACAAAAGTTGGTTGGTAGATATTGTTGACTTGTTGTATAAGTGATATATTTGCATCATCAACTTTCTTCAGTTACACAGATCAAAATGATGGGAGTAAGACAATAAAAGTTTATCGTGAAGAAAAGAAATCAGGCATGCAGGTGTACTAGTTAAAGTATCAAACAATGAAAGAATGTGCATACCCTCCTAGCTCCTGATTTGTCTTGAGCATTACCACCAACAACATACCTGCCATCAGAATTGACAAATTTTATTACCACTATCAATAAAATAGAACAACAAATTGCGAGGTTTTGAAGGATTAGCATGCCATACGTATGTGTTGTGCCAAGCAGAGTGCCAGGAGCAATCCTCTCCTCTTTTTCTTCAAGGACCTTTAAAAAAAAAAGACAACTCAGCATAATTTTAGCAGCAATTATGCATACTATAGCAAGTTAAAAAAAATCAAAACAAATGAGCACAATCAAATTTCTTACCTGGTAAAGTGGTCTCTCAGGTTCCTTCCTCTGTTGCTTACGAAGATCAATAACATCTGGCGTCTCCACCCCGGTAGGAGTGCTGAAAGCAAATGAAAAAGGATCATAAGAAGAGGGTAGACATCATCATAGTTTGAAAACAAACAAACAAACAAAAGCAGTTGGTTCAAAGAAGCTGCAAGGAAGGTAAAAACAACATCACCAAGACAAGTTCAAACCACCGATACTGGGAAGAAAAAAAAAAGGCAAGACTTCCAAATAGGAACCAAATTTCCAGAAAACATAGCAAGTTAGTAACATACGTTGAAAGGCTATCAACTGACTGAATACCATCTTCCAGCTCTTCTTCCTCCATTTGTTCGTCTTCTTCCTCTTCCTCTTCCTCTTCTTCCTCCTCTTCTTCCTCCTCAAGGTCACCCCAATGTTTCGTCTTATCAACAGGTTCATCCTGTTTGCAAATTTTATCATTATTTCCTTGAAAGAAACAAAAGAATTAAGTATAAATCTAAATGAAACAAAGATGGCTAGGGAAAGAAAATGAAAACATACATCGTAATTGGGCTGGTCTTGTTGTTGTATCCCAAAAACATCTCCATACAAAGGCCGACCTAACTGTTAACAGAAGGATGCAAAGTATAAAAAAAAACCCAATAAAACAGGATAATCCGATAATATGGCAAAATATACTAAAGAGAGAAAGAAAATAGATACTTACTTCATCAACAGGTGGTTTGCCCCAACCACCAGGATGATAACCAAAGCTAGCTCCAGGCGGGATAGGAGCATTCAGCCCAGGAATCTTTAGATGCGGATATGACGGAGGAGGGCCATACCTCTGCCAAAAAATTAACAGAAAGAGAACAATAGATGAACAATAATCCAACGAATTCAGTAAGTAAACATACATAGTGGCCAGCTTATGAAATGTACCTGCATATTAATAAGCCATGGAGGAGGAGCACCCTCTGGCATGCCTAAAGCTTCTTTTAGATCCTTTGAGAAGGTACCCGGCTTTATTTCCCTTAGTTTGACCTGTGTGCACAAATGTTTAAAATATTATACAATGGCCTAATTCCATAATGTCACACAATACTATAAATTATGGCTACTCTAACAATTATATAGATGAGAACTGCATGGGCTTGGATTCTTTGGGAGCACATGTGCATCTATGTGGTCGACTGTGGACGATTAACCAGATAAATCTCAACTGTAACTATACATCATTTTTATAAACCATCTGAATTGTGCATGGATGCCAAGAAATTAAAAGAGGGAGTTGTCTACTATCATCTTAATTTATTCTAGAGCATGCTCTTTTGTTGACCATAAAATTGAACCACTACGAAGCTAACGAATATAATGCGTGCATAGACATGTATATCATTCATGATGTACCAACTATTGAGCCCATGATTAAGTATATATTTAGTTTCACAAGATGGGGAGACACAGATGTGCACAAATAAGCAGACAAGTATGATCTTGAAACTATACCTCAAATTCCTTGCCTTCATAATACATTTCACCATAAAAGGTCAGCTTTGGTTTAGTCTGGTACTTGAAAAATGCATCATGCAGTACCTGGACAAGGACAAAACAATCAAAACATCTAACGGATAAATGATCACGGTGAGGGTGTATCCAACAATGGAAATCACATCAACAGTAAATAGAGCTAAACTTTAAGAGGGGAAAGAGAGATGAAAGACCTGATAATCAATATCCATTTTTCCCATTTTCGGCTGCATGCGTTCCCGTTGCTTCTGCTTTAGTTTCTTGCTATCCTCCTTTTCAATGTAAGCCTGTACAAGAAGAGAGAGATATGCCCTAAACAGCCATTCATGTATTCAAAATTTGAAGGACACGGAAATAAAAAAGGTCACTTAGCATCCATCTATTCTTAGCCAGTACAAAATAATTGGAGAAGATTCAATCTAGACTCTAATACTAAGAAATTTCATGTACCTGTCTGATTTTCTCAATTCCAGTAGCCGCAATGAAATCTGGAAGCTGAAAGGGCTGCTTCTCAATACCACGCTTACCCTGTCACACAAGTTCCATAAAGCGAGTGAGACATGAAACGATAACCTTCTACAACTATTGAAATACATGATAATGATTAGGCACATGAATCATCAAGAATTCACTCCAAACAAATTAAAGCAGAGCAAGGACATCAATTTAAATGCCCTCCGAAGGACAAAAATGGAAAAGAAATTATCAAAACTCATAGGTGACAACTCTTTCATGCCTACAAATGAAAAGCATTATGAATTATAAACCCTCTTCTCAAACCCAACCCAAACTATCAGGACTTTTAAAAAGAGAGGTCATTCGAAGGTTCCCCTTCAATAACACCTACATGTTCTGTCTCCGTGATTGTGACAGCAACTCCCCTGCAAGAACCACATATATTCGTATAAGAGAAACCTTATCAAGGTTATCTTTTCCCGCCCTCATCCTAAAATTCCATTGTATAAGCTACAATCATATCTACATGCATATTTGAAAAATAAAATGTATTACAACTGTGCATACTAACCTGCAAGTATTTCCTTTTCTGGGACCAATGTCGTGGCACAGGTACAGTATTTCGGTAGGATTTTAGATGTACGAGTAACTTTGGATCAGCTGATGTTGCATCCCAAATCTATAAATACAACAAAAGCCAAAGTGAATAAAAGATGAAAATGAAAGCAGTAACATTTTGTAGCTTAACCAAATAAAACAATTAGAGATCACACTTCATTAGGTTAGCTTTATAAAAAGCCAACATCCAGAATTTTTAAATCACACAAAGCTCAACCTCATCGCTAATCGGCTAATACAGCTTCTAGCTTCTTACCTGTCACATTGCTATATTTCAATTCCCGCAATCAATACATAAATCATCTCATCATCTGATCTGAAGCTCACCCCAAAACCCTCATCTAAGACCTCTCAGTCCACTCCATTTGTCCTTTTGATGGACTTAATTCTCACGCTCATAAAGCATATATTACATTTATCATAATATCAGCATACTTGGGCACTTGGTAGACACTCAATCTATTTTTTCACATTCTTTGGTGAATTTAATCACATCAACACCAATGCAATTTTTTAGTACAAAGCTGGAAGCAATAAATCAGCATGACAAGATAAACTAGATTAGAGATCACTGTCCCCACCTCAACCACATCAGGCTTTGGGCAAATTTGCTTTAGCTCAGCAATATTCATACGCCGTTGGAGCTGCCACAGCAAAAAGACGCATCAGTTCACCAAAATGTAGAATGATTGGTTAAACATTTATAAATATATAAAGAGCTCCATTTATTTGACCTTCTTCTTTTTGTTTGAAATTCCTTTCTCTTTCTGTTGGTTATCCTGTTCTTCATCATCAGAGTCTGAATCGGCCTTCTTCTCAGTTGCATCTTGAGCAGTCTCATCCTTTTTATCATTGTCCTGAGAAAGAAGGCAAAGAGAATATAATACTCAAAGCAACAAGACATGATCAGTAATGGGGCAAGAACATGACTTTTACCTCTGATCCTGCACCTTCAATGAAGCCAAATTTCTCCATAACATTCTTAAAATCCTCAAGACCCTGCAACTCTAGCTCTTCTGGTGTCCATACCACCTCCACTTCAGCCTGAGCTTACCAAAAAAATAAAACACAAATCTGTCAAACACAAGATGTGAGAATAAGAAAAAGAGAAGAAGAAAAATGTTTAAATGCATAAACCCTAAGGGCTAAAGCATTTTTTTTTAATATCCCTAAATATGGGACATCTAAGGTGTGCTCACAGGCACAGATAAGAAAAATCCTTCAGCTAATTCATTCTGATTTAGAAATCAGTATCCAACTTGCCTTTAATGAACTTTTAGAACCAAACAATATGAAAATACTTATTGAATTGAACTTCTAATGCTGAAAAGTTAAAGAGTTTTACAAGCACAAGAAAGGTGGAGGATGACATGGTTAAACAAGAAGAACACCACAGGTGCAAGCTCAAACATGAGAAATCGGCACCCTTCAATTGTGCATCTAAAAGACCTTAAATAATTTGGGTGTTCAGAGAAAACATTCCAGGTCAGAGTGAAATTGAAGTCTATGGGCACACCTTTAATAGGTATAGAGGATCAAAAACCCTAAGGCACTGGAATCAGCACCCTTCAATTGAGACAACGAAAACCCTGGAATCTAGAAGATGAGGACAAACAAGTTTAACACGCGATTAAATTCCAACATGAAATTTCAGCTCTGTATAGTTTAACCAGAAGCTATCACACAGGAGAGGCAAATCCACAAATCAGCCAAGTTAGATAAAACCTAATGCACAACAGTTTCCTTTAAAACCTATCTGAATCAAATTTCAAAACATCGCCTGCGCAGAAACCTAATTTAATCACCGATAGCTGTAGCAAACAGAACACTACAATCTAACACAACCTGAAAAATGCGTAGAAGAAAGCGAGGACAAGGAAATAAAAGGAGGACGAGGAATGCACCTCCAGAGGATCAGAGCTCTCTTTGGCGGAAACAGCAGGAGGAGTAGCGACGTCTGACTTAGCGGCGAGTTTGTTATTCTTCTTCTGCTTGCGCCGGCGACGTCGGCGGTCGCTCTCCTTGGACTTCTTGCCGGCGCTAGGGTTTGCGCTCAAGCCACCGTTTACGTCGCCGTTTTGGTACGCCGCCGCCTCAACGGCCGCGCTTGCCGACTCCACCGTCATCGACCGTGCTCTATCTCGCTCTCTCGTGCACAGAAACCTTCGACCGACTGGGGGGAATGGCGGGGAAGAGGAGAACGAAGGACTCGTGTCTTCCCGATTTTGGGATCCAATTCCAGTTTATCGTACGCTGCAGGGGCGGTGATGCTAATGTAAGCCTTGCCCTGAAAATGGATTGGGCCTTACAAGAGAAGTTTAGGTTTATTATCCAGTAGCTACTAAGGCTATCCATCCATCCAAGACCGAACCGAATCTAAAACCAAAAATCAAGATAAATAAATATTAAATTATTTTTTTAATTTATTTCTGTTATCAATACACTTATAATAATTTTTAAAATTTAAATATAAAAATGACTTTAATTTACTTTTTCAATCTATATATAACCTTAATTTAGAAAACTTTGCTTACGTGTCAATCTTAGAGGAGTTTTAGAAATATTGACCAATTATGTTTTTTTCCTTGATTTTTTTTTCTCCTTTTCTCTTTTTTTCCATTAATTTTTTTAATCCTCCATTCTCTTTCATTCTTAAAATATTTACTAACAATCTATTCTATATATAACCTTAATTTAGAAGACTTTGCTTACGTGTCAATCTTAGATGAGTTTTAAGAATATTGACCAATTATGTTTTTTTCCTTGATTTTTTTATTTCTCCTTTTCTCTTTTTTTCCATTAATTTTTTTAATCCTCCATTCTCTTTTATTCTTAATATATTTACTAACAATTGGGCTTAATTCAAAACATTGAATTCAATCTAATATAACCATCTATATATAACCTTAATTTAGAAGACTTTGCTTACGTGTCAATCTTAGAGGAGTTTTAGGAATATTGACCAATTATGTTTTTTTCCTTGATTTTTTTATTTCTCCTTTTCTCTTTTTTTCCAGTAATTTTTTTAATCCTCCATTCTCTTTCATTCTTAAAATATTTACTAACAATCTATATCTATATATAACCTTAATTTAGAAGACTTTGCTTACGTGTCAATCTTAGAGGAGTTTTAGGAATATTGACCAATTATGTTTTTTTCCTTGATTTTTTTATTTCTCCTTTTCTCTTTTTTTCCATTAATTTTTTTTAATCCTCCATTCTCTTTTATTCTTAACATATTTACTAACAATCTATATATAACCTTAATTTAGAAGACTTTGCTTACGTGTCAATCTTAGATGAGTTTTAGGAATATTGACCAATTATGTTTTTTTCCTTGATTTTTTTATTTCTCCTTTTCTCTTTTTTTCCATTAATTTTTTTAATCCTCCATTCTCTTTTATTCTTAACATATTTACTAACAATTGGGCTTAATTCAAAACATTGAATTCAATCTAATATAACCATCTATATATCTATATATAACCTTAATTTAGAAGACTTTGCTTACGTGTCAATCTTAGAGGAGTTTTAGGAATATTGACCAATTATGTTTTTTTCCTTGATTTTTTTATTTCTCCTTTTCTCTTTTTTTCCATTAATTTTTTTTAATCCTCCATTCTCTTTTATTCTTAACATATTTACTAACAATCTATATATAACCTTAATTTAGAAGACTTTGCTTACGTGTCAATCTTAGATGAGTTTTAGGAATATTGACCAATTATGTTTTTTTCCTTGATTTTTTTATTTCTCCTTTTCTCTTTTTTTCCATTAATTTTTTTAATCCTCCATTCTCTTTTATTCTTAACATATTTACTAACAATTGGGCTTAATTCAAAACATTGAATTCAATCTAATATAACCATCTATATATCTATATATAACCTTAATTTAGAAGACTTTGCTTACGTGTCAATCTTAGAGGAGTTTTAGGAATATTGACCAATTATGTTTTTTTCCTTGATTTTTTTATTTCTCCTTTTCTCTTTTTTTCCATTAATTTTTTTTAATCCTCCATTCTCTTTTATTCTTAACATATTTACTAACAATCTATATATAACCTTAATTTAGAAGACTTTGCTTACGTGTCAATCTTAGATGAGTTTTAGGAATATTGACCAATTATGTTTTTTTCCTTGATTTTTTTATTTCTCCTTTTCTCTTTTTTTCCATTAATTTTTTTAATCCTCCATTCTCTTTTATTCTTAACATATTTACTAACAATTGGGCTTAATTCAAAACATTGAATTCAATCTAATATAACCATCTATATATCTATATATAACCTTAATTTAGAAGACTTTGCTTACGTGTCAATCTTAGAGGAGTTTTAGGAATATTGACCAATTATGTTTTTTTCCTTGATTTTTTTATTTCTCCTTTTCTCTTTTTTTTCCATTAATTTTTTTAATCCTCCATTCTCTTTTATTCTTAACATATTTACTAACAATTGGGCTTAATTCAAAACATTGAATTCAATCTAATATAACCATTAGACTTAACTCACATTTATGTACTAACTATTGATCTTAATTCAAAACATTGAATATAATTATTAGTTGTGACACATCACATTTAAATACATGATTCATATTTCAAAATTTCTAAAAAAAAGTTACAATGATATTGATATTATTATTACTGGGTGATTTAAAATATCTACATTTATGTATTATACTTTAGACGAGATATAAAAAAATTATTTTAGAATTATAAGATACATTTAAGGTAAAGTTTTTTTTTTTTTAACTTAACTTTTATTAGTATTTTATAATATATTTATATATATTATTAATATTTTAGTTTTAAAAAATCGCGCCATGGCGCGGGAATTGTACTAGTTTCATCTTAAATTATAAACTCGTTTCCCTACGCTAAAAAATAATCGAGAATCAAATCTAAGCTCATAGGTTCAATAACTTCGATTGGGTCTATATCGGTTTGGTTCATAGTTGGTTCGGTCTTGAACCCATTTTGGATTGAAATTTACGAGATAGAAAAAATGAAACTTGGAAGGAAAAAAAATGCACAACTACAAGTTGATTTGAGCGGACATTGGACAACTAGCTTAACCTGCCCAACCCACCCTCTAAATTTGCGGGCTTAGGTAAGACATTTGGCCCAAGCAGGCCAGTAGGTCCGGCCCGCATATATATTATTATACTCCCTCCGTCTCAAAATACATGTATTTTTATGACAAAGCACGGAAATTAAGAAGTAGGTTAAGTGTAATGATTAGATATAAAAAGTAGGTTAAGTTTAATGATTAGATTTTGATATTAGAGTATTTGTTTCTTTTTAAAAAAAATTGTGAGGATGAGAGTATGGGTGATGTAAAAATTAGAGTAATGATTAGATGTAAAAGTAAGTTAAGTATAATGATTAAATCTAAAAAGACATGTATTTTTAACAAAATTACATGAGCTAAAAAGACATGTATTTTTGAGACGGATGGAGTATTATTTATATAGAATTGTATTAAAATATGATATATTGATTATATAATTTATACTTATATATTGATTAGTACTTTATCATTACTAAATGACTAATAGTATTCAAATCACATATAAATTAAGGAATACAATACTATTAAATAAATTATTTTGAAGATTTTTTCATTTAAAAGAACCCAGACTAAAGATTATAGTGTGTGATTTTAAAGGTGTGTAACTCGTGTACCATTTTTTGTATGAAATTTCAATCTTTTGTGATACTTAACACGTATTGCAAGGTTTGGGATCAAGTGCAAAAATAAGAAATAATATTTCACATAATTTTAATGGGCAAGTCGTTGGATTACCCGGTCCTCCCATGTGGACGGGCTTGGACAAGGTAGTTGGCCCAACAATTGGGTCTGACCCAAGCCCAACCCGCTATGATGGGCCAAAATTTTTGCATAGTTCCGGACCAACCCCATCCAACCCGGCTCATGCTCAGGTCTATGCACAAATAATAAGGGAGAATAAAAATATAAAGAAACTAGTACGGTACTCATGCCTTGCACTGTAAATGCGAAAAGAACTTATTGCCATTATCATGTTCTACAGTAGTTAAATATCGGATAAATATGATATATCCTAATATGTTTTCGATATACCCGAATTTGTAATTTTTTCCTGAACCAAAACAATCTTGATAGATAATATTTAACCGTTGAATATAAGAATATTGTTGGGTGCTTTAGCATTTGAATTTCAATTGGAATCCCATTGTAGTGTGACCTAATGTATGAATTTTATAATAGGGGTTTCCTAATACTCCTTCCATATCAAGATATAGGTCGTTTGACCTTTTATAATAGAGGATCTTCACCCTTTGTTGAAGTGCTATTTTTTTTATTTTTTTTTATATTTTTTTTTTGCCAACCATTCCGGAATGGCTCACCGAAAAGGACTTGTGGATAATAGTCATAGGTCCCCGGTTCGAACCCCGGAATGGCCGCTCTTTATTTACCAATTCAAAGGAAGTGCTATTTTTTGGACTTGTTAGATGCATTCTTTTATAGGTCATGTGAATGTTATTAAACATGGCTTTTAGGTTAGATGATTATTTCATAATGTTGAATTCTTCCCCCCTTTTTTTAGATTAGATGTTGGATTCCTCCCTAAAGTTAACGGACCTTGATATAATTGGGTATTAAACCCTTATTTGAGTGTTTTGCTCATGGCTTATTCCTTAAATGGGATTATTTCAATTATTAAGGGGGTTGTCTTATATTAAACCCTGATATAATTAGATATCAAATCCTCATTTATTTCAGGATTTTAATATGATTGAGTATGAGATGCTTGGGCTTCCGATGGGTTAAATCGAGTCTCTGTAACAATATGTTTTTTTATATTCATCTTCTTATACGATACCTGTAGAAAAGCAATGGAATGATGACAAGATACAAAACAAAATTAGAGGGGGCCATATTCTTTAAAATAACAAGACTAGAAGTACCGAGTTCTTGCAAATCCCTATTTTTTCAACAAAGTTCCCACCACCAATCCACCATGAATACTTTGATACCTAACCTTATTCCCAAAGAAATTGATGAAACCATACTTAGAAATGCCATGAAACATCATCTTTGAGTCAATATTCACCCCAAACCATAAATGCATATCCAAGTCATGGCACCCACAGGTGAACCAGAATCCTAACATTATAGTCAGCGATGGTTGAGGAATATGACCCAATGCGCAAGAAACAATTGTCCGCATAGCAAGATCATCACGGAAATCCTTAATGGAGGCAAGATTTCAGTCTAGAGAAATCGTATACGTGGACGACATGCCCACCATATACGTGGTGAAACCAATTTGACACTTGACATGCCAAAGTAGACATTTATCACCCGAACGTCCATACAATTGTTCTAGTATATAAAGCAAAGTCGGGGACAAAAGAAGGGGCATGAAAAGAGAGAGGTTAGAGGAGAGAGAAGAATAGAGCGAACATATCCGCGTCTAAAAGCAAGCAAAGTATCCGGTCGACGGTAGAAGATACTAAGGCTCCGCGGACTATCCAAAGAAACCATTCGCGTAAAGACACAAGTCACACAACAGAAACAAACTCAAGGAAGAGGATATAATTCTTCGCACCTTGCTCCGCGGATGAAAGATCCTTGGGTCATCCGCATCCGATTCTGCCAAAAGACAAGAGATGAATGTCCAAGGGAAGAAGGTCGAGAGGGGTCAATCTCCAACTGTTCGGCTCAAGTCATGGTGTGCGAATAAACTTGTTTCGATTCCTGCTTCTGCCATTTCTCTTGGGTGGAAAATCAAGGTTCAACTTACTTCTTACCCTTGGATTTTGCCGGTCGACATAAGTCGATTTGTCTAATGCGTAACTCTTGTTGGTTGGATACTTGGATCATGTTTCCGGATTTACCCTCGTTACAAAAAAAAAAAAAAAAAGTCTCCGACAAATCCCGGGGCGGGAAACACGAGAACAGACAGAAACACGTGAGCCACTTAATCTCTGCCACGTTGCAAGATCAGAACCGTCTAATTATTCTACTGTATTTGCAGATCTTCCAGTTCAGATCACAGCAGAGCAGCACACGAAACCGTGGGGGATACCGCACAATAGCAAATCCCCCACTAAATCCAACACTCGCCATTTTCGGTCTCTGCGTTTTCCTCGGCCATTGATTTGGTGATACGTCAACACTGAAAATTTGAAAGGTCCACTAAACGACGCCGTTCCGGACGTTGCTCGAATCCTCGCAGCTTCATTCATTCTCGATCCCCTCTCTCTCCGTTGGAGATCTGCACATGCCAAGAACGCCGAATTGAAGGAAAAAGGAAATCAAAGAAAAGAGTTTGAAGGGTTTACCGCTTCAATAAGCTTCCATTTCTCTCCATCTCTGGGTTTGATCCCTAATTCAAGCCCATTGACATGTAATTCAACGAGATCTGCTGCAGATCTTGCGAGAAACGGCGATTTTTTGTCTTAGGAGAGATGGTTATGGATGAGCTTGCAGGGGAGGTGGTGGTCGGCAAGAACAAATACAAAAAGATGAATTCAGTGGAGGTGGAGGAACAAGATCGGATCGGACCACATTTTCTTGGAAGAAAGAGCGATGCAAGGAAATACGTCATGGCTTGTGCTATTTTCGCTTCTCTCAACTCCGTCCTCCTTGGATACGGTTTGTGCTCAATTTGATTCCTCTTTTTAGGGTTACATTTTGTCTGCATTTCTCGTTCACGTTGATTGCTGTCTGCTTGAGGAATTGGTAGATTATTTTGTGATCACTTGATGTTTGTTTTGTTTCAATTTGATTATTATCTGCAATTGAAATGCCACTGAAGGTGCTTTTATGATCCAGTACTTGAAGCTCCACATTTAAATTTCTAAGTTTCCAAGGACCAAAAAAAAAAAAGAGGAGGAAAATTTCTATTTGATGGATCTGCATATATAGCGGGACTGTTTTAGCTTCAATCCATGTTGTTTGATTCATAACCTATGGATCATGTCATAAGCTTTGCTTTGCAAATTGTAACTATATGTTAATAGAGTCTAACAAAGTTAACTGTTAATTTAAGTGATACAATCAATAAATTGGACATATATCATGTTTACTTGAATTGATGCTTCATGCTTGTAAGTTTGCTATAGCTTTACTTGAATTGATGCTCCATTCGTACGTTTACTTGAGTTTCCATGTTGTTTCCAACTAGATGTGGGTGTCATGAGCGGAGCAATCATATTCATCAAAGAGGACCTTAAAATCACGGAGGTGCAACAAGAAGTTCTCGTTGGTATTCTTAGCATCATATCACTGTTAGGCAGTCTTGCTGGAGGCAAAACATCGGATGCAATCGGTAGAAAATGGACAATGGGATTGGCAGCGACAGTCTTCCAATCAGGGGCTGCGATAATGGCCTTTGCTCCGAACTTCCATGTCTTGATGACAGGGAGGCTCTTGGCAGGCATTGGGATAGGTTTCGGGGTGATGATCGCCCCAGTTTACATCGCTGAGATCTCACCAGCTGTTGAAAGAGGGTCCCTCACATCCTTCCCAGAGATCTTCATAAACCTTGGGATTCTTCTCGGTTATATCTCAAACTACGCCTTCTCAGGTCTTCCTGTGCACTATAACTGGAGGGTCATGCTCTTCGTAGGGATCCTCCCGTCTGTATTCATTGGGTTCGCGCTATTTGTCATCCCTGAATCACCCAGATGGCTGGTGATGCGAAACCGGATAGAAGAAGCAAAGGTAGTCCTTACAAAGACAATAGAAAATGAAGGGGAGGTCGAAGAGAGACTTGCTGATATACAACAAGCTGCAGGCCATGCCAATGCTGAGAACTATGAGGCAAAAGCGGTTTGGAAAGAGCTCGTGAGCCCTTCCCCATCTGTTCGACGGATGCTGATCACTGGATGTGGTATCCAAGTCTTCCAACAGATCACAGGCATTGATGCAACAGTTTATTATAGTCCTACCATCTTCAAAGATGCCGGGATTAAGAGCAACACCGAGCTACTGGCTGCTACTGTGGCGGTTGGGTTCACCAAAACCGTGACAATCTTGATAGCCATATTCCTCATTGACCGTCTAGGAAGAAAGCCATTACTCTATGTAAGCACAATCGGCATGACTACTTGCTTGTTAGGACTCAGCCTTACCTTGTCGTTGCTAGGGAGCGAGCCACTCGGGATCAGGCTTGCATTACTGTTTGTTTGCAGCAATGTTGCTTTCTTCTCGGTTGGGATTGGTCCGATCTGCTGGGTGCTATCATCCGAGATATTTCCCCTCAGGTTACGAGCTCAGGCCTCAGCTCTAGGTGCTGTTGGGAGCCGGGTGAGCAGTGGGCTCATAGCCATGTCCTTTCTATCCTTGTGTGAAACCATCACTGTAGGAGGGACCTTCTTCATGTTTGCAGTTATATCCGCCATATCCGTTGCCTTTGTCTACAAGTGTGTCCCGGAAACCAAAGGCAAGTCCTTGGAGGAGATTGAGATGATGTTCCAAGACGATCAGATTTGGGACGGAGGTCATGTTGAGCTTGCCGATACAGAGCGCCTTGTACAAAAGGACGAAAACAGCTGAGTTGCATATATCCGATTGTCGATCTGATTTTCCTAGGCAAGTATAGAGATCATTTCATACACTCGATATGAAGTTAATTACCACCATTCATTTTAGCACTACATAATCATATGTATAGTTTCAAGTAAGCGAAAGTTTTCCGGGTTTTGGATATGTTACAATTTGGGCAACAATTGGACAATTTCTGTAGCATAAACCAGTAGAGAGATGTTGAGTTTGCATTGTTGCCTCCTTAAAACAGAGCTTTCAATATCAAAGTAGATCAATAACAAAATCAACACAGAAGTCAGAAGCTAACACTTGAAACATAATCTAAGTTGATATGATATTCCAGATACCAGCAATTGCTAACTTGGAAACTCGTTGGTATATCCAAAATCTTGGGCTCGGCTCAGGACATTTCCTTCTCGACTGCTCCAAATATGCTTGCCTATGAGTTTTATCTTGTCATTGTCGATATCATACCAATACAACGCCCTCTTGCGGTTGTGAGATACAAACAACACTTGTTTTCCGCCATTTTGACATTCATAAAGCCCCATGACGTCCGTGGGTTCAAAATGCAGCAATTGACTAGTGCTATTGGTCTTGCTGTAGTAGCCGGTTTCTCCCAAGTTTATCAACTCTGCCCATGAATCAGTTGCGCCATACTCTTTCATCACCCACAATTTAAACTTGGAATCATAAGCGCCTTGATTCCAAAAACGCCAACAACAAAGTTGTCCATCTAATTCCGCTATCATTGGGGCACCATAAAGACCATCAGTATGCATCATATGAGGAATTAATCCGAAACCATGGGGCAACGATATGGTCCCGAACCTGCTAGTATGAAGATCATAAGTAACGATAACTGGCTCATTGGGGGTTTCCGTCGCCTTAATTAGTACTAACCAATGAAGGACGCCATCGATGGCGCAGGCTTGGCGGGAATAGGACTGGCACCAAAGGTAGGGAGCATAAGGGAAGCCTTTGAGCTGCTTCCAAACAGCATCTCTAACGCTGTACACCCAATACTGATGCTCCTCCTCTTTGCCCTTAACTTGAACTGCCAGTTGCCGCGGTCGCAGTCCTTCATTATATCCGGCATTGAGTTGAAGCTGGTAAGTCATGTATGTCACCACGATATTGTAATCGTCGGCGTTCCGATTGTACCCGAACCCGAAACAATCCCACGAGAAATAACCACTGTATAATTAATTGATTATATAGTGAGTAATAAAATCTTATTATCAATAACCTATTTTAATCATATACTCAATAAAATCATATCAGTTTCTTTAATTTAGCGTTTCTGAAAGCATAGATAGATCGATTTCAATTAAATATTGATTTAAATAGGACAAATATAATCAATATATAGATAATTTGTTCGAATAAGAGCACTAGAGTATTAAAAAATTAACGCATAAAAAAAAGAGTATTAAAAAATTAGAAAGAAACAGTAAGAAAGGAGTGACCTCGAGGTTTTGGGATCAAATTCAATGACAGGGGCGTCGACAATGAGGGAAGTTCGGTTCAACAAGTTGTGCAGGACGAAGTCGCGGCGGGCGCGGCGAACACAGGCTACCCCGTTGGAGGATCCCGAAGGCAAGTAAGGTTTGGTGGGACATTCCGACCAGATTCCGAGCCGCAAGTCGACCGGAACGCGGTGCACCGTGAAGGGAGGATGTTCCGGCCCTTCGACGGTACCGGAGATCTTGCTGTGGAGCCTTGTTATCAAGCAGTAAAGGTCGTCATAGTAGAGGAATAAAGACAGAGATCCTCTGGGATTGTAGAGCTTGAAGAACTTGGGGTCGGAGGTGAGATTTCTCCATTGCTTCGACACGAGTTTGCAGGTTAGAATGGATTCGAATGGGAGGAGTAGGAGAATTTGCGTTGTTATCTCTTCAGGGAGATAGAAAATGAATCTCTTCATAGTGAGGATAGAAGTTGCAACTATTCGAGGTTCAAAACCCTAATTAATCGATCGATGTATATAACGAGAGATATATGGTTATATCTCAGTTAAGATAAATTTCTCTCACCTCGATCTCATTTATCTTGAGGTAAATAATATTATTCTATTTTACCTAATTCATTGTATCCGTATTTCCTTGTATCTTAATTTAGGTAAATATCTTCACACACTCGATTGTTCACTTCATTCAAATTAACTCAAACAAATTATTCTTTTTTCTTTTGGAAAACTAATTGAAATAGGGTGATGACATTGATGCAACTTTTTGGTGATGACATTTTTTTACCTTTAGACAATTAATGACATTTTTTTATGCATTTTTTTTTTACCGTGATGCCATTTTTTTAAAGGAATGTTTTAATGTCATTTTTCTGACGTAATTATTTGATGTCACTTTTTGAATCAAATCGTTTGATACCACTTTTTTATTTCAATCAATTGTATATTGATATAATTTTATTGATTATACTTTTATTTCATGGTGACACGTTTGTGCTAACACTTCATTGATGTTATCATTTGTGATGATATTTTTATACAATTAATGGCATAAGAGCATAAAATGTGATTAAACTTCATTAATGACATCTTTTATTGATGACTTTTATTTATTGATGACATTTGTGATTACACTTCATTGATCTTAATTATTTGTGATGACAGTATTTGTTAATTAACACTCGAAGGGTTTGGCATGTTACCCTATGATCGGCATACCATATGTATATCAACCATTTCGGAATGGCTCACCGGAAAGGACTTTGTGGGCAGTACTCATCGGTCTCCGGTTCGAACCCCGGAATGACCGCTCTTTATTTACCTATTCAAGGTATACCATATGTATACGGGGAGGAGGGAAGAGAGCATGGGGGAAGGCCAATCAGTAAGACTTAAGAGTGGTAGGAGAAAGGTTGTGGAGGAAGGTTTGGCAGATTCGGACTTTACCGAGGGTGAAGTGTTTCCTACGGCGGGCATGTAATGAGCTCCTTCCTTGCAAGAAGAACCTATTAAGGAGAAGGATTACGAAGGATGACTGTTATGAGCTCTGCGACTGCGGGCAAAGGGAGACTAGGGTTTCATTGCTGGCAAGCCAAGAGGGTCTGGCAGTTGGAACCTTGACTTAAGAGGGTTATTTAAGGGCTGCTCAAAGGCGATTGAGTGTGTAGAGTTCCTACTCGATTGTAAGGGTTGATGGAGGAGTTGCAGAGGTGGGCAATGATGGTGTGGGAGGTGTGGAAGGCGAGAAACCATAAATTGTTCGGTGGGGAGGTGATGGAACCGAACGAGGTTATGGACAGAAACAGAATGGTTAAGGGCAGGGGCGGAGCCAGGGAATTGTCGAGGGGGGGCTCAAGAACTGTTCGATACAACGAGCTATAGGGGTTTAAAAATTTCAGTAAAACAAATTGAAAAATAAGGGTAGATTGGTGAATCGAACCCCTGATTTCATTGTCCTCCAACAAACCTTAAACCATTGTGCTGCAGTGTGCCTTTTGTTTTAGGATAACCTCTATTAATATATATATATATATATATATATATATATATATATATATATATATATATATATATATATTTTGTATTTTCGGGGGGCTCGAGCCACCGCATGCCCCCTATATATATATATATATATATATATATTTTGTATTTTCGGGGGGCTCGAGCCACCGCATGCCCCCTGCCTCCGCCCCTGGTTAGGGGCTTGGCTGAGTTTAGGATTGAGAAGGAGGGGAATTAGGGGGAGGGAGCAGGCTAGGGAAGCAAGTGCGAGGAGCAGAGGTAAATTGGCAAGTGCCGGAGTTGGGGTACATTAAAATTAACTGCGACAGGCAGGGTGGGTGTGGGATAGGGGTGGTTGGGAGGGAATAGGAGGGTGTTGTTTGTTTTGTGGGGACTCAGAGGATACAACCAACGACCGATGTCGAGCTCGCAGAGGATGAAGGGGTGCTTTGGAGGATGTAGCAGGGGTGCAAGCTGGGGTCACTCATGTGATTGTGGAGGGGGACTGTTTGTCGTTGTTTAACAAGCTTCGAAAGAGCTTGCCTGTACGGGGAGAGCTGGGATGAATGTTGCAAGGAATTCGGGGGGGGGGGGGGGGGGGGGGGAGGGGGGGGCAATGATATGGAGTACTTCAAGGAGTGTCGGTGGTCTTGTGTACGAAGGAGGGCTAATAGTGTAGCTCACTGGCTAGCAACATCACGACCGGAAGTCGCCTATTTTACTGAATTTAGTAGTTGTTTTCATGTTGGCCTGGAACAAATTGTTAATGACGATTTGAATTAATGAAAATTTGGTTATAATCTCAAAAAAATAAGTGAGGTTGTAGCCTTTAGGATTCTTATGGGTTACGGTCCTTGTGTGCTGTAATTTGGGTATCAATTTGACTACAATCTATGTAACATAAACGGTGTTCTAAAAATCGCACCTAGACAATAGACGACAGGGCACCTAGGAATTTTTAAGCATAGACGGGCCTCTAAGCGGTGTTGGAGGGTAAAATTTCATGATTTTTTTTTATTTTATTCATGATTTGATAAATAATATCTATCACATTTTTTTTATAATGTTAAAGAAGCTTGATGATAAAGAGAGAAAGATTGGATTTTCCAAATTAAAAGGAATAGTTCAGTCCATGCCAAACAAAAGGCCTAAAAGGCCCAATACATGTCTCAAACAAAAGGGCTCAACAAAATCTGAGCTCTTTGATTGCAGTTAAAAAAAAAAAATCTACATCAAATGCAGTTAAGAAAAGCAATACGTGGGTGAGGGTAACTGCAGTGTTTTCACCCTATATAAATATTACAAGCAGTTACTTCAGAGATAATTTTTTATTGCTCTTCACCCGCTGGTTTCTTCCTCCTGGCTCCTTCCTTCCTAGCTTTTCCTCCTCTTGAGCAGTTACCTACCTGCAAACACACAAACCATCTTAGCACACACCGAGCAAAGAAAAAAAAATTCACAGCAACAATCAAGGTATTAGTTTTGGTGGATCCTTTCGATTCTCGGAGCCCTGCCCTTGAAAACCTCAGGAGAGCTTTTCTCGTGGCCTGGGTTCCGGAATCATCAGATCGACTAAACCATGTCGAAGTGCTGTCAAAATTATGTCATTTGTTCTTTTGATTCTCAGAATCCCGCCCTTGAAAACCTCAAGAGAGCTTTTCTCGTGGCCTGGGTTCTGGAATCGCGAAATCACCCTAAATCAAGACGAAGTGCTGCCAAAATTTCACCAGGGCCATATTCAGATTCGTTCTGCCCTTTACCAGTGACTCAAGCCATGTCAAAAACAGAGGCTCGAGCCGAGACAAAAGGCAGCCCGGAATTCACAAGCATATTGCCGAATTCCACAGAGATCAATTCAAAACAAAGTTTGTTGGCTATGTGCAGTCACCAGCAAACACAATACCAAACTGAAATCCACTTATCATAAAGAAAAAAGCTTAAGTTGGGTTTCATAAAAAAGAAAAATCATGTAATTGGGAGGGAACAAAATCACTGTGGAATCCTCAATCGGCAGACTCAACAAATCAGTCTCAGATTGAATTGAATAAGCAGGTTTCAAAAGGAAAAGTGATGATCCGAACATACCCAAATTCGAGAGGTGGAGGTGATAATCGCTCCTGAGGTTGCGATGGCTGTATTCGACCCACAGTTGGCTTGAATAAGAACGCCTCGTCTTGTGACATCCTTGGCTAGCGGCAATCGAAGATCTCCGGCGCCCTCTTAGTCGATTGGTCAAAACAAAAGGATCCACGTTAGAAATTCCCAAACACAAACCCTAGATGATTTTTCAAAATCCAAATCCCTCAAATCGGGACAAATTGAAGGGGAAAGGAGGAGAACAAACCTGTTTCCTGCACCTCCGCCCTCTCTCCCGGTTGCCTAGGCCGAAAATCCCAGAGCTACCGGTAGTCCGGCCTCCCCGCATTCATGCGATTGCCTGCTCCTCCTTGATGTTGTCAACCTTTGATTTCATCTGCTCCCTAAGTCCCGCCGTCCTCGAATGGTTGCTCCGATCACCGATCTTCGCAGCCTAATCCCCAATGGATTAGGGATTGGACGCCTGCAAACGCAGACTCCATCTGCATAAATTAACGGAGAAGGGTTAAAAAATGGACCAGATTGATTAACCCAAAATTGGGCCAAGGTCCAACCCGAATCCAAAGTTCGGTTCGGTGGCTATTCGGATGCAAAATGTTTTAACGGCACATTAATATCAATGTCTATATATGAATACATATACATTAAAAATTTTGAGCTCTCAAATTGCTAGTATTTAATGTATGTGTATAACAAAATTACAAAGGGAAAGGAGGCTATATATTATCTATATACGCTTCGACATATTTGAACGAAGTGTATTTAATCACAAAATTTACCCACTAAAATATAAGAATTATTTTGGCACAAATTAAGAATTCGAGTTTGCTCAAAATATAAAAATTAAACTCGTCAAATATTCTTCGTCAATTAATTCTAGTGGGTCAATCTCGAACCGGCTCCTAAATAAAAAAACGGAGTCAAAATCTCAAATCGAGTTTCACCAAATATAAACTCGGTTCGTTAAAGAACTACATAAGATTTGATCCCGTTCAAACGGGTATGTAGGAAGCTTGACATAAAGCTACTAGCTCGTCAAGTTCAATCACGATCCTCAAACGATCAAATTCTTAAAACCAAATCAAACTTGGTTCTGGTAGAACTACGTAAAGACTTGACGCCGTAAAAAAACGGCTACGTAGGTAACCCGATATTAAATCCTAAAAATATATCGGGTACAGTCGTCCACCTCTAAATTCACCTTTAAATGAATATGAGGTCAAAACCAAACAAATTAAATTGGTTCGTTTAGAACTACGTAAAGACTTGACGCCTCCTATCGGCTACGTAGGTAACCCGATATTAAATCCTAAAAATATATCGGGTACAGTCGTCGACCTCTAAATTCCCTTTAAATGAATATGAGGTCAAAATCAAACAAATTCAAATTTTCCATGCCGACTCGATATAAAGCTTCTGCTAGCCGAGTTCAGTCACCACCCTCAAATGATCTTATGATCAAACTCAAATACGAAATCCTATTTGTCCCGAACTACGGTGACTTGATTCCACCAAACAAGTGGATACGTAGGAAACTCGGTGTAAACCAAATTCTCATCGAGTCCACTCACACCCAAACTTTCAACCAAATATCCTCAAATTCACTTTTCGACTCTAAGTCGTCCTAAATATCAAATTTCCATCAAATCCAAAGTGTCTCATCCGACTCGATACAAAGCTTCCGTTCGTCGAGTTCGGTCACGACCAAAACCTCAAAAAACCAAATACCAAATTCAAATATGTCTTTTTCAAGAACTACGTGAGATTTGATCCCTTCCAAAAGGGTACGTAGGAAACTCACAAACGAGTTCAATCACAATCCCCAAATTGACCTTTAAGTCAAAACAAGTCAAATTAAATTAAACTCCACCATCAAAATCAAATCGTTTTCTATGCAAATGATAGGCGGGTTACTTGAGTTACCCTTCCGAGATGGTGGGCTCAGGTTACTCGGGTGGAGTGTTGTTCGAGCTACCCTTCTTAGAAGGTGGGTTTGAACTTCATCCTATGATGCATACAAGAAAACGAAACCAAATCCAAACCAAACACAAAATCCAAAACACTCTGAACTACGTAAGGCTTGATTCTCTTATAAGAGATACGTAGGCAACCCGTTAAAATTCGGGTGCAGCCCAAATCACTAAAACATGTCAAATCTTGGTATCAATACGACTTCGAATCAAGAGGATAACCAAAAGGGGTCGAACTCAAATATTAAAAATTAAATAAAATGTGTTGTACGATTATTGCGCATTTTTGTCCAACAGGCGGTAATCCGTCTAGGCATCATCTAGTTCCGCCTAAACACTGCCTACGCCCGCTTAGTCCGGCCTAGCCCGATGATTATTCAATTTTAGCTTTTAGGCATGTGATTAATCAACTTAGGGTTTTGTTATCCCCATGTTGGGATATACTGTATTTGTTTTTGAGTCGAACCTATAGTTTTGGATTTTAGAAGGTTTAGAGTCGTTAATCGGAGGCACTTTTGCATTTATTTACTTTAATGTTAGTTAGACACGACAAAATTTTGGTTTATGAGTGATATATTATGGATTATTATTACATTATATGAATTATTTACATGTGTTATGCGTTAAAATACAAGAAAATTATTAAGTTTGTTCCATGTCCGTCTAGGCGCCGCCTGGGCACCCGTCTAGTCGCCTAGGCGTTAGGCGGGCCACCCACCGCTTAGCGACCGTCTAGCGCCTTTTAGAACATTGAACATAAACAAGTAGAGAGATGTTGTTGAGTTTGCCTAGCTTGTTGCCTCCTTATAACAAAACTTTCAATATCAAAGTAGATCAATAACAAAATCAACACAGAAGCTAAAACTTATAACAGAATCTACATTGATATGTTCCGAATATCAGCAATTGCTACCGAAGAAACTTGTTGGTATATCCAAAATATTGGCATCGGCTCAGGACATTTCCTTCTCAACTGCTCCAAATATGCTTGCGTATGACTTTTATCTTGTCACTGACGGTATCATACCAACACAACGTCCTCTGGCGGCTGTGCGATACAAACAACACTTGTATTCCGCCATTTCGACATTCATAAAGCCCCATGACGCCCGTGGGTTCAAAACGCATCAATTGACAAGTGCTACTATTGGCCTTGTCGAAGTTGGTTCGGATTGTTTCTCCCAAGTTTATCAACTCCGCCCATGAATCTGTTGCGCCATACTCTTTCATCACCCACATTTTAAACTTGGCATTATAACTGTCATCATTCCAAAAACGCCAACAACAAAGTTGTCCATCTAATTCCGCTACCATTGGGGCACAGTAAAGATAACTAATATGCCTCTTATGAGGAATTAATCCGAAACCATGGGGCAACGATATGGTCCTGAACCTGCTAGTATGAAGATCATAAGTAACGATCACCGGCTCATTGGGGGTTTCTGTTGCCCTAACTAACCAATGAAGGACGCCATTGATCGCGCAGGCTTGGCGGGAAAATTGCTGGTACCAAAAGTAGGGTGCATAAGGGAAGCCTTTGAGCTGCTTCCAAATATCATTTCTACCGCTGTAGACCCAATACTGATGCTCCTCCTCCTTCCCCTCAACTTGGACTGCCCGCTGTAGACCCAGTGCTGGATAGGCTGGATATGCCGAACTGCGTTGAAGCTGGTAAGTCATGTATGCCACCACGATATTGTAATCGTCGGCATCCCGATTTTACCCGAATCCAAAACAATCCCACGAGATATAATCATGATTGTCATCTCTGAGAGGAAAAAACGACAGTATAAAGAGATTTATAATCTATACTTTACTAATTTAACAATATCATATACTCAATTAGGGTTTCCTGAAAGCATAGAGAGATCGATTGCGAATAATCAAGTAGGTGACAAAGGAGTGAACATTAAAACCTTGAGGTCGGGGTAACAAATTTGTCGACAGCGGCGTCGACAATGAAGGACGTTCGGTCGATCAAGTTGTGGAGGACGAAGTCGCCGCGGGCGCGGCGAACACAGGTAATCCCGTTGGAGGATCCAGAAGGCAAGTAAGGTATGGTGGGACAATCCGACCAGATTCCAAGGCGCAAGTCGACCGGAACGCGGTGCACTGTGAAGGGAGGATGTTCCGGCCCTTCGACGGTACCGGAGATCTTGTTGTGGAGCCTTGTTATCAAGCAGTAAAGGTCGTCAGTGTACAGGAATAAACACAGAGATCCTCTGGCATTGTAGATCTTGAAGAACTTGGGATCGGATATGAGGTTTCTCCATTGCTTGGAAACGAGTTTGCAGGTTAGGATGGATTCGAATGGGAGGTGTAGGAGAATTTGTGTGACTATCTCTCCAGGGATATGGGAAGTGAATCTCTTCTTCATAGTGAGGATAGAAGTTTGCAACTACTCGATAAAAAAACCCTAATCGATATATATAAAGAGAGATATGGTTATATCTCAATTAAGGTAAATATCTCTCACCTGTCACCTCTCATTATCTTGAGGTAAATAATATTATTCATTGTATATATCCGTATTTCCTTGGATCTTAATTCAGGTCAATATCTTCACAATCGATTGTTCACTTCATTCAAATTAACTCAAATAAATTATTCTTTTTCTTTTTGAAAAAACTAATTAAAATACCACATCTTTAGGGTTATGGTAAAAATACGGCTTCACTTTTAAAATTTTGGTTTTATTAAATGGTCAATCTCCTGATTTTCTTTTTTTTTTTCTCATGAAACCAAAAATTATATATAGCAGACTTTAGTACTGATTTGTAAACATGTTGTTTTTAAAAAAAAAAACTTTTTTTCTCTTAAGTATGCATTTTTGCCTCGTGAAAAACCCGTGTTAATATGTTAACATTACCCTTAAAATTAGATGAGGTATTTTTAGTACATTTAAAAGGGGAGTACATATTGCTATCTCCATCCTTTATCAACACAAACCTTCGTGAGTGGCTGACCCTGAATTTAGGAAAGGCTGGCTCATGGTGCACCCTGTTCGGCTACATCCTATGGTATGTTTGGAAGAGGAGAAATAAGAAGGTTTTCAATGGAGAACTGGAAAGCATGTTTGGAAGAGGAGAAATAAGAAGGTTTTCAATGGAGAACTGGAAAGCACAAGGACTGTGGTTGCCAAGGCACAATCTTCGGCCTTGGCGTTCACAATTGAATGGAACAAGCGACCAGCAGGCACCACACCAACTCCTTAAAATCAACCAGGCCCCGGACTGACATGGAAAAACCCTCCTCATGAGTGGGTTAAGCTCAACGTTGATGGAGCCTCTCGCGGTAACCCCGGTCTTGCCTTTGGGGGCGGGGTGCTCCGGAGGACTGATGGGTCAATTGTGAAAGGCTTCTATACCAAGTTCGGCTTTTGCTCTGCTCTCAGAGCGGAATTACTGGCTGTCTGAAGAGGATTGGATCTCTGCAGACAGTTGCCAGTTCACAAGATTTCGGTGGAAACTGATTCCGCTGAAGTCCGGAAACTCTTATTGGAAGAATCCCCTTCAACACACGTGGATTACTAGCTACCTAATCCAGGAGTGTTGCAAACTTCTCAAGCGCCCAGAATGGACGGTGACGTTGGATCGCATTCATAGGAAGGCGAATTCAGTAGCAGATGGCCTAGCAAATCTGGGCTTTGACTCTACTGTCACTGATGTTGTCTTTGATTCTATTCCTAATCAGTTGCATTCCCTTGTATTGCTGATATAAGCCAGGAACTCCCACTTGCTTAGTTTAATAAAGCTTATAGGGCATTAGCCCTGTTTCTGACCAAAAAAAAAGGGGAGTACATATTTTTATCATACACCCGGTGGGATATTTTAATTAGTTTTTCTTTTTTTTTTTGAAATGAGAGACAAGCCTCGCAGAAGGAAAAAATAAGACAAGCAAAGTTATTAAAAAAAAAAAAGAAGCAAGGAAGTCGGTGATAACGTTCATTTCCTGAAAATATGACGAAACTAAATGTCTCAGTTTCTGACAAAAAGGCCTTGATACTGTGAATTAGGTTAAAAAGAGAGTGACAATCAACAACTTTACTCTTGATAAGGCACTAGGTAACTAGGTAAGTAATGAGTCAGTCTTGAAAATGACCTTCTGATACCCTAACTCCCAAGCGAGGAGGAGACCGTTGAGGCTAGGAATCCCCAAATTAAGTTTTGTCATGGGGACGAAGCAAGGTCCATGTCCTTGCAAAAATCCGCTAATTAATCCAGTTGCCAAGGGCACCTCTGTCAGCAGTACTCCCTTAGTGGCTTAGTCATCCACCGGTCCATTGGAGTTGGCCTTGTTCCAACCCATCACAGGTTTCTTCCACACAATCAGCCTCATGGTCTTCTCCTTTCTCTCCAGCTGGCTCTTCCTCAACCTCCAAGCATCTGAATACTCCTCAGTGTGACCCGTACGTGATAAACCGCACTTTGTCAACAACCCGATCGATAATCGTTTTTTAATATCCTATAGAGGAGAAATTGTTGTCTCGGGTCCCAATGGAACATTTATATAAGAGTTTTCAAGGGAACCAAGTTTTCCCGCTCAATGTATATCCACTCACATAATAATATTACAAGGGAACCAAGTTTACAAGGGAATCAGGTCTCTTGGATGGACATGACTAATACTACAAAACTATGGTCTCATAAAAAAAATCTCACCTAGAAAACTCAATGAGTTTAAATTAAAACTAGGACCAAATAAAAAAATTACAATTGTTGTTTGATACGCTTTGGTGATATTGACTCGCTAAAACCCTTGTCGATTTGTAAAATTCAGTGGGAAAAAATCCGATCGAAAGAAAAAATAGTGCAGTGCATGTATACTTCCCTTGAATTCAACCTCCTTGTAGTCTTCTCTTTCTAATAAGTTCTTTAAACTTCTTGATGACAATGACTTCATGAGCTACATAGTCGAGTCTCAACATTGTATTTGATGTGTACAAGTCGATATATCTTCATATATCACAATTGACTTCGACGTGCTTGACTACCAATTACCATCTATTAGGGGTGGGCACGGGACGGGACGGGACGGGATTGAGCCGGGACGGGATTGACACTTTTTTTTCGGGACGGGATCGGGACGGAATGGTGTCTGGACAGGACGGGATCGGGACGGGACGGGCCTTGTCCCGCAAATAAAAATAATAAAATATTATATAAATTTGCAAAGTGAAAAATGCTTTCATAATTCATTAATTTGTATAATATGTTGAATACGGTATTCTTCTCAACTATATTATTCAATAATAATAATATTATTATTATTATAAATATTAATATTATAATACTATTATTAATTCATACAATGATTGTATAATTAATTATAATGTTCAACATATTTGGCTACATTATCTTACTAGACCAGGACAGGAAGGGATTGAGACGAGATTCACCAAATACTATCTCATTATCGATTGATAGTTGGGAAGAATACCGTATTTAGCTATTTGCCTCTTGTAGCTCTAAATGGGTACGTAAAGAAGTGTCTACCGGTATGGTTGATGACAAAGGAGGGGAGCTTCGACCAGCTGATATTCTGTTCTAAAACTGGTTCCAGGGAAAAGACACCTGTGTTGACATTACCGGAACTTCTATCTTCAGTTCGGCTGGTCTTTTAAGTTTCGTTCCGGGTAAAGCGGCTAGAGTGGCTGCTGATAACAAAAGGAAGAAGTACGAGGATATTTGCAAGGCCAAAAGTTATCACTTCCTACCGTTTTCTTTTTCCACTATTGGCGACTTGGAGATGCTATGGGACTTCTCAAACGGGTGTGTGGGGTTGCTAAGGGGGTACCTGGATATAGTAGGGATTTTTGTCACACTCTGACTAGAATTGTATTTAGTATTCAAAAGGGATGCGAAGCTCGGCTTGTTAGCCGGCTCCGATCCAATTTTATGTAGGAACTTTTATTATTATTATTATAATAATAATAATAATAATAATAATAATAATAATAATAATAATAATAATAATGCCACGTTATAATCAAAAAAATAATAATAATAATATTACTTATTTTTATTTTTATTATTATAAAATACTTATACTTTACAAGAAAAAAATATAATATGATATAATAATAATATAATAATAATAATAATTTTATTATAAAGTAATATTATTATTAAATTATATTATAAAATTATATAATAATAATATTATTATTATAATCAATTATTATTATAAATTGAAAATTAATGTTATAATTATAAATAATATTTGCTCAAATAATATAATATTATTATTATAAACAATTATTATTATTATTATTATTATAAATGGAATATTATGATTATAATTATAATTATAATATTTGCTCAAAATAATAATAATAATAATAATAATAATATATTATTATTATTATTATTATTATTATATGCGGGACGGGACGGGATTTGCGGGATCCCACCGGGATCGTCCCGCGCTTCGTCCCGCATAATTTTTGCGGGACGGGATCGGGACGGGATTCGCTATTTTGTCCTAAATCCCACCGGGATCGGGACGGGACCGGGACGGGATCGGGATTTGCGGGATTTGTGCCCACCCCTACCATCTATGGTCTTGAGCTACTTTAATGCACAAAGAATATATATGAACATTCCACAGGGAACCAAAAATAATATAAACCTTAAAATTTCCAAATTCGGGACGGAGGTCATGTTGAGCTTGCCGTTACAGAGCGCCTAGGTACCAAAAGGGCGAAAATCGCTGAGTTGCATATATATGATTGTCGATATTAATTTGATTTGTCTAGGCCGGCAAGTATAGAGATCATTTCGATCATACACTTAATTGATATATATATGGAGTTACCAGTTACCACCATTCATTTTATAGCACTACATAATCATTTTTTTTTGGTGAACCAAGGAGAGGCAAGCCTCTCAAAATACAAAGGAACCTACAGGCTACACAACCACAAGTCGGGGAGTAGCCCTTCCCCTACAATCATCCTCTAGAAGTTGCGCCACCCCATCCGGAGGCTCTGCAAGGACATGAAAACCTCTTGAAACGGTGTGGGCGAACCCAGCGAGGGAGTCAGCGACACGGTTCGCTTCCCTGAAGACATGGCGGAATTGGACCTCCCAACTCCTCATCAATAAGCCTTGGCACTGCTTCACCAGGCTGAACATTGGGTGACACTTCGCAACTCCATCGCGCACCAACGAATGGGCCACCAGGGAATCCGACTCGATCACAAGCTTCCTCACTCCCCTGCCCCAAGCCAAATTAAGACATCCCAAAATGCCCCTCAATTCAGCCACCACCACCGGACCAACCCCAATTCTGTCCACAAACCCCCCTATCCATCTCCCTTCCTCATTCCTCAACACTCCACCGGCCGCAGCAAGGCCATCCCTCCCAACGGATCCGTCAGCGTTCGCTTTAAACCAGTCCTTGTCCGGCTTCTCCCAACGGATAAGTCTCTCGGACCTCTCCGGTTTCCCACGAACCCCCGGTCTGCTGCTCCAAGCCTCCTCATACTGTTTTGTGTACTCCTTGATCATCCGTGGCTTGTCAAAGCACCGGTCCTCATGGTTAAACACTCGATCGTTTCTCCAGCGCCACGCCCACCAGATGGTGTTCGTGAAGACGCTAGCCCATCTCAATCTATCCGATGTCCTCACCTCTGACATAATATTCATCCTCCACCACTCCGCAAACGGCATAGAGAAGAAATTCGGGTGCAAACCTGGGCAAACCAACACCTTCCAAACATCAGCGATGAGGGGACAGTCCCTGAGTAGGTGGACTAAGGATTCCGTCTGCCCCACACACTCGAGGCATCCAGCATCAGTCGCAAGATGCCGCCTGCACCGCTCTTCATTAGTAAGCACCACTCCCCGGGTAACTAACCAAAGGAAGACACGAACCCTTTGTTGAACAAAAATGCGCGATATAATTGTACAACACATTTTATTTAATTTATAATATTTGAGTTCGACCCCTTTTGGTTATCCTCTTGATTCGAAGTCATACCGATACCAAGATTTGAATGGTTTTGGTGATTTGGGCTGCACCCGAATTTTAGCGGGTTGCCTACGTATCTCTTCGAAGAGAATCAAGCCTTACGTAGTTCAGAGTGTTTGAATTTTGTTTTTGGTTTGGATTTGATTTCGTTTTCTTGTAAGCATCAGAGGATGAAGTTCAAGCCCACCTTCTACGAAGGGTAACTCGAACAACACTCCACCCGAGTAGCCTGAGCCCACCTTCTCGGAAGGGTAACTCAAGTAACCCGCCTATCATTTGCATAGAAAACGATTTGATTTTGATGGTGGAGTTTAATTTGATTTGACTTAGAGGTTTGACTTAAAGGTCAATTTGGGGGTTGTGATTGAACTCGTTTGTGAGTTTCCTACGTACCCTTTTGGAAGGGATCAAATCTCGCGTAGTTCTTGAACATGAGAATTTGAGTTTGGTATTTGAGTTTTTGAAGTTTTGGTCGTGACCGAACTCGACGAGCAGAAGCTTTGTATCGAGTCGGAGAAGACACTTTGGATTTGATAGAAATTTGATATTTGGGACGACTTAGAGTCGAAAAGTGGATTTGAGAAGATTTGATTTGAAAGTTTGGATGTGACTGGACTCGGTGAGAATTTGATTTATACCGGGTTTCCTACGTATCCACTTGTTTGGTGGAATCAAGTCACCGTAGTTCGGGACAAAAAGAAATTTTGGATTTGGATTTGATCATGAGATCATTTGAGAGTGGTGATCGAACTCGACAAGCAGAAGCTTTATATCGAGTCAGAATGGACAATTTGAATTTGTTTGATTTTGACCTCATATTCATTTAAAGGGAATTTAGAGGTTAACGACTGTACCCGATATATTTTTAGAATTTAATATCGGGTTACCTGCGTAGCCGATAGGAGGCGTCAAGTCTTTACGTAGAAACGAACCGATTTTACTTGACCGACTTAACTTCATTTGGAAACGAAGCAAGTATATATATATTTTTTTTGGATTGACGATTGTACTCGACGAGCATAAGCTTTATGTCGAGCTACCTACGTACCCGTTTGGACGGGATCAAATCATCCGTAGTTCTTTACGAGAGAAATTTAATTTGTTTGGTTTTGACCTCATATTCATTTAAAGAGAATTTAGAGGCGGACGACTGTACCCGATATATTTTTAGGATTTCATATCGGGTTACCTACGTAGCCGTTTTTAAGGCGTCAAGTCTTTACGTAGTTCTACCGAAGGCAAATTTGATTTAATTTTTAACCGGTGACTGAATTCGGCGTATTTAAAATTTTATACCGAATTTCCTACGTAACTCGTAAAAGAGTATCAAGTCTATACGTAGTTCTGAATGAACCGATTTAATTTGGATTTGGCGATTGTACCCGACGAGCTTAAGCTTTATGCCGAGCTACCTACGTACCCGTTAGGACGGGATCAAATCATCCGTAGTTCTTTTAGGAACAAATTTGATTTAATTTGTAAACGGTGACTGAATTCGGCATATTTAAAATCTTATACCGAATTTCCTACGTAACTCGTAAAAGAGTATCAAGTCTATACGTAGTTCTGAATCGAAATCAAGTTTATATTTTGTGAAACTTGATTTAAGGTTTTGACTCCGTTTTTATTTAAGAGCCGAGTTTTGAGATTGACCCACTAGAATTAATTGGCAAAAATATTTGAAGAGTTTAATTTTGTGATTTATTAAACTCAATTTCTAATTTATGCCCAGTATAATTCTTATAATTTAGTGGGTTAAGAAACATACATATATATAGATTTTTTAACTATGCCGAAGGCATAGATGTGTATATATATATACAGTATGTTCTTATTTGTTTGCCATGGCAACCCACTTCAATTAATTGAACTCTTTTTACTTCTCAAAGTCATCCGAGAGAGCCCAGCCCAATTAATTAGAGCCCATGAATTTAACATATTGTTCAGCCGAGCCAAATCCCATTTTCTTTCAGCTCGTTGTTTGTTTTTCCTTCTTTCATCACCCGAGCTCGTACTGTGCGATTTAGGGCTGCTCTTGAAGCTCTTCAGCGTGCTTCAAAGAGGAACAACGGCGGCCAGGTGGGATCCGGGGTCGACAGTAGCTAAATGAGCCCCTGTTTTGAGTGATTAGAGGAGGGGGGAGTAGACCTGACGACACCCTCAGGAGCTGTGCTGCGAGACGCCCTCGGGAGTGCCACTGCGAACCTTAGGTATGTCGGATCTTGTTTGGTTTCAATTTATGCCCCAAGTCTCGAATTTCATCCCAAATTTCATATTCCCAATCGAACCCCTTTCAATCGAGTGCCCCCTTTCTTTTTTTTTTTTCTGGATTTCAATCGAGTGCCCAAGGGTTAGACTTTGTGATTTTGGGGTATTAATTTGGGGCTTTTCGGCCTAGGGCGATGACGGAGGAAGTGGCTGAATCCGGCGCTTGGGAAGCTTGAGGAGGCGCCAGAGGAGCTCCGACATTTAACAATTGAAAGGACAGGGAGTGCGAGCACCAATTCCACTTAGGTATGCTAATCTCCCCTCTTTTCTCTGTTTTTATTGAATTGCAATTTGCAACGTCGGTTGATAGACATAGGCTAATTTTTGGTTTGGGTAGAAATTTGGAATCATCAGTTTTTTCCTTTTTAGGTTCTGATTGATTTTTTTTTATACCCAATTTTTAGATCCCCAATTCATATTTGCTTTACCTTTGTGGCTTGTTTGGGTCCCTGGGAAACCCAGTGCTCACTGCTGATTTTTGTTGGAGAAATTAAGTTTCAATTAGAAGCCTTTTAGCAATCCACTTGAGTAAAAAAAATTTCGCCAGAGTTTTGCCTTGATTTGGAGCACTATCGGGACTCCGAAACCCATACCACTTGCTTAAAGCATAAAAACTTTGCAATGGGGGGTTTCGAGAGTCCGTTTTGATAGTGCTTTGACATGATTTGGAGGCAGTTTGGTGACTCCCAAAACCTATACCACTTGCGTAAAGCATGAAAGCTTTGCAAGGGGGGTCTCGGAAGCCATTAGAACTACCTTGCTTGTTGTTGTTGCCGCTTCTTCTTCTCTGCTGCAGCAATTTTGTTGTTGGATTTGCACCTTGTTTTGTTCGCTGATGCAAGTCTCTTTTGTGCTTGCAGTGCAGGTAACCGCACCAAAGCAAAAAGGTAGCAACTCCATCTGCAGTTGTAGCCTTTTAAAGGAGGAGAAGGGGAAGTTACTTTTTGAGTAACCACCCTTCATAACCACGTACATCCAAATGCAGTTTTATTTGGTTTTCTTTTATGTACAGTTTTTTCTCCTTTTACGTGTAACTTGTAACCCTATCACAGCAGTTTTGTTTTTGTTATAACTGCTTATATGTAGATTGGGCCTAGTTTGGTTTACTGGGCCTTTGGAAGAAAACTTGCATATATTTTTTTTTGACAAATTTTAATCCAAGTCATTTGTTGGCCATTCTTCTATTTTAATAATGAATCTCAATTAAATTAATCAAAATTGGATACATGATTAACTTAATATGAAATCATCAATATTTCAAAGTTGTGAAAATTTACCCTCCAACACCCTTTCATAATCATATTTGGTTATGTGAATAAGTGATGTTTTAGGATTCTTATTGCTACGGTTTTTGTTGCCTCCTTAGTAACAAAACATTCAATATCAAAGTGTAGATTAATAACAAAATCAACACAGAAGCTAAAACGTAAAACATAATCTAAGTTGATATTCCATACATGAGCAATTGCTACCCTGGAAACTTGTTGATATATCCAAAATCTTGGCCTCGGCTAAGGGCATTTCCTACTCGACTGCTCCAAATATGCTTGCCTATGACTTTTTTGTTGTCATTGTCGATATTGTACCAAAACAACGCCTTATTGTGGTGGTGAGATGCAAACAACAACACTCGTTTTCTGCCATTTCGACATTCATAAAGCCCCGTTACGCCCGTGGGTGCAAAATTCCTCAATTCAAAAATGCTGTCGATGTTGTTGGTTTTTCCCAAGTTTATCAACTCCGCCCATGAATCAGTTGCACCATACTCTTTCATCACCCACATTTTAAACTCGGAATTATAAGGGTAATACCCAAAACGCCAACAACAAGGTTGTCCATCTAATTCCGCTACCATTGGGTCACCGTAAAGACCATGATTATGCATCATATGAGGAACTAATCCGAAAGCATGGGGCAACGATATGGTCCCGAAGCTGCTAGTATGAAGATCATAAGTAACGATCACCGGCTCCTTGGGGTTTCTGTCGCCTTAAGTACTAACCAATGAAGGACGCCATCGATGGCGCAGGCTTGGCGGGAATGGGACAGCTGGCACCAAAGGTAGGGTGCATAAGGGAAGCCTTTGAGCTGCTTCCAAACATCATCTCTAACACTGTACACCCAATACTGATGCTCCTCCTTCCCCTCAACTTGAACTAAAAGTTGCGACGGTTTGCGCTGGTAAGTCATGTATGCCACCACGATATTGTAATCGTCGGCATCCCGATTGTACCCGAATCCAAAACAATCCCACGAGATATAATTACCAACTCTGAGAGGAAAAAACGACAATATAAAGAGATTTATAATCATATACTCAATAAAATCATATCGGTTTCTTTAATTTAATTAGGGTTTCCAGAAAGCATAGAAAGATCGATTTCAAATAATTATTGATTTAAATAGGACAAATATAATCAATATAATGGAAAAAGAGGAGTGACCTTGAGGTTTTGGGATCAAATTCAATGACAGGGGCGTCGACAATGAGGGAAGTTCGGTTGAACAAGTTGTGGAGGACGAAGTCGCCGCGGGCGCGGCGAACACAGGCTATCCCGTTGGAGGATCCAGAAGGCAAGTAAGGTTTGGTGGGACATTCCGGCCAGATTCCAAGCCGCAAGTCGACCGGAACGCGGTGCACCGTGAAGGGAGGATGTAGCGGGCCTTCGACGACGGCACCGGAGATGTTCTGGTGCCTTGTTATCAAGCCGTAAAGGTCGTCTTTGTACAGGAATAAAGACAGAGATCCTCTGGCATTGTAGAGCTTGAAGAACTTGGGATCGGAGATGAAATTTCTCCATTGCTTCGACACGAGTTTGCAGGTTAGGATGGATTCGAATGGGAGGTGTAGGAGAATTTGTGTGATTATCTCTTCAGGGAGATAAGAAATTAATCTCTTCATGGTGAGGCTAGAAGTTGCAACTATTCGATCATCAAAACCCTAATCGATGTATATAATGAGAGATGGTTATTTCTCAATTAAGTGTAGTTTGGACTAGAATTCCCTTTTTTTTTTATTATTATTATTAGATAATAATTCGAGGACAAGACAAACTTGGCACCTCGAGAGGCCGACAAGGGAGACGGCGAACCGTCAAACATACAACGTAATTAAAATAAAAATGGTGCAATACAAAAGCAGCAAACCAACGACCCCAGTCGAACAAACAAGCCTAACCCAAAAAGGCAAAGGACAACGTAGACTAAATACGGAGTCAAGCACCACCAAGCGCTGACACCGCTGGCCAGCGGTACATCAGGAGTCCCTGTGGGCGATGAAGACGAACCTCAAAGGAAATTTACGGAATACGGAGTCGCCTCGATGCACACCGCCTCGACCTCAGCCAGACCCGACACTGGACGCTAGAGCTCCACCTCAAACTAGGACCGCCAAGAACAACCGGAAGCGCCGCTGAGAACCACCCTCGTAGAAAACACACCAGAAAGCCCTTTCAGGATTTTTTCAAGACCGTTTCGGGATTTATGTCAAACCCTTTTGGGATTTAAATAAGGCCCTTTCGAGCTTTAATTGAGGACTTTTCAGGGTTTAAATAAGCCCTTACGATATTTAGATTGAAACCCTTTAGAGCGTCTGTTTCGAAACAACCGCCAACTTCTACCACCTCCGGTCACCACCTCTGATCCTGATCAAAATCAACTACCTCATCAACTTGCATGTAAGCCATCTAAGATACGGAACCAGATCTCAAGATGCAAAGGCTCACCGAACCAGATCTCAAGTTGGGAGGACTCTATTTTTTAGCTCTTTAATTATAAGTCGATGTGTATAAGTAATCTTAGCTTTTTTTTTCTTTTTTTCTTTTGACGGGTGACCCTCTGCGTAGGGTCTTACAAGCCATCTTTTGATGGCTTCAAGATCGTTGTGTCGATCTAGTTCTTGCCTACTCTAGAAGGGGGTGTTGAATAGAGTATGGAAGATTTTCGCAAGACTTTCTGCGTAGGGTCTTACAAGCCATTTTCTGCAGTGGCAACTTCAAGGCCTCTAAACTGGATCTCAAGGTCTTGAAACAGAACTTCGTTTTGCTAATGCTAAGACAGTACAAATAAACGTAAGTGCACAAATTAAATAGATGAACACGTGAATTGTTAACGAGGTTCGGCACAACTTGGCTTACGTCCCCGCCTAGGGTTATCCAACCCGTAGGATTCAAACAACTATTATTTCACTTCTTATGGATCCTAGATACAACCGAGAAGATCTTTCCTTCTTCTAAACTCTCGAAGCCTCACCTGCTCCTATCTAGTCAACTCAGATCCCTTAGAGTCCTAGATACAATTTAGAAGAACTACCCTTCTCATAGCCTCACCTGCTACTATCTAGTCAACCTAAACGCTCGGGAAATAATAGCCCTAACCACACCAACATGTGTATACGTTTGAGTATAGAGATACTCTTAGTATAACGAGAATGATTTATCCTATAACGCTCGTGATTTTTCTTCTCTCTCAACTGGAAATAAAAGCAATTACAACGAGGGAGAGAAAGAAAATAAATCAAGCTTGAAGACGATTGCTTTGGCTTTGAAGTGCTCGCTTGAATGATGTGTTTGTATTGTTCTTCATCACTTGCTCCTTCCCTTTTATATGTTGCAGGGGCTGTTTTTTGAAGTCATTTAAATCCCACCAAATCTGATTTTTGGTTGCAAAAAATCAGCCCTTCAAATTCAAACGTTAGAAGCCAATTTGATTTCCTTCTCCCGTTGAACTACTTCCCATTGAATTTCCTACTTGCTTTTCCACAAAATCAGCACATGTACACTCCCTGCAAATCTTTGATTTGAACTTGTGCCAAGGTTAATATCAATAAAAGAATATATTCAAATCAAAGCTTATCCACCAACTAAAACCAAATCTTTCGGTTTAAGCAAATCCAATATAAAAAATGAATTTAAATTAAAATAAATTTGGATAAATCAAATCTGATTTTGAAAATCAATTTAAAAACAATTAGCAAATATTTATTCAAATCAGAAACCACATATATCTTTATTCAAATCACCTTATGAAACAAGTGTGGTTTTCTCCACCAATCTTTACATATGATAACTCGTTTTTTTTTCCAGAAATTTCGAGAGGTACCCCTAGGGTATTGCAATTTTCGCGAGATATACAACTCTTTTGCATATTTCGCGTGGTGCCTCTGAGGTTTCCAATCTTTTCACCTCGCGCCCTTCCTTTTTAAATTTAACGGATTTGGCGATGCTCCGTTAGTTTTCAATTTTGAAAAAAGAAAAGAAAAGAATGAATGGACACAGAGAGAAGCGAAGAGAGAGACCAAATCTCGCTCTCCTTCTTGAACGAAATCCGCCATGGCTTAGCTTTAGACTTGAGAAATTTTGAGGTTTAGTGTTTGAGATTTGGCGAATCGAGGTTTGGTGTTTGAGATTTGGCCAGATCTGGTCTCTCTCTTTGCTTCTCTCTCTATCCATTCTTTTTTTTTTATTTCAAAATTGAAAACTAATGGAACATCACCAAATCCGTTAAATTTAACAAGGAAAACAAGGAAGGGCGCATGACGAAAAGATTGGAAACCTTAGGTGCATCACTCGAAATATGAAAAAAAGTTATTTACCTCGCGAAAATTGCAATATCCAGGGGTACCTCGCGAAATTGTACAGTGAGCAAAAAAATAATACAGTACAAAGTTTAAAAATTAAAAATTCATACACAAACTATCCTTTGTTATATCGGATCGGATCCGGTAGAGTTGCTAATAACTCTATTGGTAGAGTTGCTAATAACTCTATTGGTAGAGTTGGGCTAATCCTATCCCTTCATTTACATCGATGGCTCTAATTTTTTGCAGCCTTTCAATTATTAAAAATTAAGAGAATAAAAACTTAAATCCTAATATCCTACCTAATTCCTACCCCGATTCCATTCCCGACTGAGATCCTGTAGTCTCCGGCGAACACGCAGTGGCCGCTTCCATCGATCGCAGTCGTCACTTCCATTGATCGCAGTCGTCGCTTCCATCGCCCTTTATACCTACTCGTTTCTCGGCTTTCTCCACCCACTGGTACTTTCTCAATATCGTAACTTGGAATCCCCAATCAATCGAAAACTGTTTCTTTCGATTACATGCCGAATTGCTTTGCTTTGTGTGCAGGCCCTTGCATCATGGATCTCTAGCTTGTTTTATCTTTATTGTTGGTGTCAATCATTAGGTCTTCTTCCCTTTCAATTGTGTGTTTGGCAATGTTGTCAATTGTGATTGGGGTTAATCAATTTCGTTAGGTCTTCTTCCCTTTCAATTATGTGTTTAGCAATTTTGTGCTATTTTCCTGTGGAAATTATTTTCATTTCCACTGCATTCGGTATAATAATTCTGTCCTTAGCTTTTGCTTGATGGATTCTGGATAGATTTAATCAATTTTCTCTGTGGAGTTATGTTCTTAAATGTTTCTCTGTTTGTGGAAAACTGTAAATCTGTAATGGCCTGCAACTCAATCTCAAAGACATGCCTTTCTTTGGCTATATACTTGCATCCTTGGGTATGTACCTTATTGACATGCCTACTAAATTTAACAATATCATCTGTTTATTAATTTGAGACTATTCTTTTGTGCATTTTAAGTTTCTTTCCCGTTTAAATCGAATGTTTTTTATACAGTCGTGGTCTAAGTCATCTTTTGCATTATCCTTGAAAGATGTTTACTCTTGTCTGATTGAACTTTTCCCCTAAATCAGGTATAGATCTGCTTCAGTTAAAGTAGTATATGAGCTTCTGATTGGTTCAAGACTTGGCTGTTTGTATCTCACTCTGTGGAGCACTTCTTGCTTTATCAAGCTCTGCAACCCTAGATTCCAGCAAAACTGGGACATAAACTTTGTGGTGTAACAGGCAATGTGATCAAGTTCAGGTCTAGTGATCTCACACGCGCAAAGTCGAGCATGCCTCTTAAAATGATGATAATCAACACTAGAGTTGGGAGGAACACTAAAGCCCTACTTTGAGGGCTCTCAGAAAGGACTATGAGGCACCTAGATGTGATGGCTTATGTGTTCAGTATTGTTGACTCCATTAGCAATGAGCTATCCATCCTTATCCAATCAACTGCCACGGACACATTTCTATGACTGAAAAGGAAGAGAAGCTGGGAGAACTGATGGAAATGAACCAAGGGTTGCTTCAATGCATGGGTTTGAGCCATATGTCAATTGAAACAGTTCTTAGACTGAATAGGTGGCATGTTTAATTTAGACTGATTAGTGTGGTGTTCTTGTCACTTGTCATATGGCATGACTATATGATTTATGTATCTAGGTTAGTGATTCCTGCTTTGATGGTGTTGTGTGCACCACTGTTGTTGCGAATTGTAATTTGTATTTTTTTGTTCATTAAGAATAATGATATGAAGATGTTATATCAACAAAGTTTGTTTCCAGTCTAAATTTTTAGTCCATATCATTCTAAATTATATTTCCACCCCCATCATTACAATGTGAACTATCACAATCAACTTCAGATGCTGAAAATCAGAGAGATGCACTAGAGACACACCTACGAACATCAATTGGAAAAAAAAATCAGAAACAGAACCAGTTGTAAAATCATGTTATGCTGTGATTCATGAACTATTAAACATGTCAAACAAAACCAGCTGCTATCTAATCTTGATTTAAAACACTAAAATTCAATTATGCATTTGTATAGCAGATTGCTGAAAGGTAAATTAAGAGTTGTGCAACAGACATATATATTTCTCCTATTGACTGTTTCCTAATAATAGACGTCAATTTGTTTCCGCCATTGATCTGGCTGATAAGGTAACATCTAAGCTGAAAATGAAGATTACTTCAGCATACAGCTCTTGATGAAATAAATTGATCTGTTTTTAAACTTGAGATGGAAACACTGTCACTTGTGAATTATACAGATAAAGCCTCAAAAGACAGACTCACCCACCTTTATATAGAATTGTCGATGTTAAAGGAAAAACAAGCTAAATGAACTGAACAGTGGGAGCATGAAAAAAATGTGATGACACGCATACAATAAATCAAAGAGGAGGTTTGTGGCTACTTTATTCATAATCGTAAATAATTTTAAATGTTGATTAATGCGGAGTTTATATCTCAAGTAGTTACAACCAAAAGAAAGAAAGAAATCCAGTTTCAAATGAATTTAAAATCCATAGCAGATCTTTGTAAGCTTCTTCAAATTTATGGACTGCATTCCTCATTTCCTTCTTGATCTCACTTAGCTTTGTAATGTCTCAAGGTTGGAATCCTCTTGACCACTCCCCGGATAAAGGATGTTGTAAGTGATTACCATCTAAACTACTCTGAAAGTATATCCAAGGATTTGGACTTGTAAACTCTGCATTCATATCCTATAAAAAAAAAGTAGACGAAACTATAAGTTTCTTACTAAGATAGAGAAATTATATGAAATAAAATAATGCATAATGACATCGCTTTACCTTAAATAAATCAGTAGAGTTATTATGAGAACTTCTGAAAGGCTGATTTGAAAAATTGTTATCACATGTCTTTTGGCATGCGTTGCCATAAATTTGAGGACTTTGAGGAATGTATTGGGCTGATTGACTTAGTTGGTGAGACAATGCTTGATTGTTTCCTTCCTGCTTTGTAACAAGAGAACATAAACGTGAGTTTTTACCTCTAATAATAGAAAAATATTCACACTAAACTATGCATGAAATATAAGATGACATGCTTCTTGCAATTTCAGCCTAAAGTAATGAACAACATGACAAGTATCTAACCTTCGTCGGCTGGTGGGGAGCTTGTTGCTTCTTTTTTTGGTTTAACACAGTTGGTTGATTTTCTGTAGCATCATTTGCATTCTTCCTCTTCCTCTTATGTATTTTCTTATTCCAGCCTTGTATTCGTCTCCCTCCTTTTCGTCCCTCTTTTTTCTTCAAAGTAGCATTTTGGGGAACTAGCTGTTGAACACTTACATTCAGATCAGGAACTGTTACAACAGCTCCATTCCTTTGAACTTGCATGCTTGACAACATCTTATCAACCTCCTCAATAACGACATTCAACTTACTATCTAAAAAGATAGTTGAATCATCAAAATTGGCAGCTCGAGAAGCTATATTGACAAATTTCCGACATAAAGCTCTATATCTTCATGTAGTATTCAACTGAGGGTCCTCAACAACAACTCTCCCACTATTATCTTGCACAACACCACTTCGTGCTTCCTTAGTCCATCGTTTCAAAATGTATTTTTCAGGAAGCAATTTAATGTTCATTGCGTCAAGAACCTTTAGAGCATGAGAACATAATATTCCCAATCTATCAAACATCTTGCAATCACATGAAACTGTTTGAGTCAGAGGATTGCCCAGAACTTTATACTCCACATCAGCTTCTTTATTATCACCAAAACTAGAAATTGCAACTATATACTCATCACTTGGCTGAAATTCAGAAGGTGGCTTGATGTAGGCAGCTGTTGACCAATCATATTCATCTTGAAAGGCTTCAAAAACTTTAGGAGTGTACACCTGGCCAACTTGTCGAAGCAATGGTGTCCTTTTCATCTTCATTCGGGGCAATTTTTCACGAGAATCAAATTATGAATTTATCTCATTCTCACGCTTTTGTCTAACAACCCGCTCAAAATGTTTAAAGAACCTCATTATATCCATGTTGCAATGTAGATAATCTTTCAAATCTCGATTCAAGCTCTCACTTAGTTGTGTGCTCCGCATCCCCAAACAAAGAACATTTATCAAGTAACATTGTGCCCATTTTCTCTTCATGGCATAAATACTATATAACCAAGAAGATTTTTAACTTCCCCACGCAATGCAGTAAAAGCTTCTTCAAATTCAGCTTCCGTATCATAGTCATACATACAAGCTCTGAAATGTTGAAGAACATTCGACCCATCATGTATCAAATGTTTGGTCGCATTTTGCATTATGTGCCATGTACATAATCCATGAAAAGTTGTCGACAAAACCTCATCAATGGCCTTTCCCATGGCAATATCTTGATCTGTGAAAATTGTCTTTGGTCGCTTATTATCATGTGTAGCTACAAAAGTTTCAAACAACCACTTAAAAGACTCAATAGTTTCATCGTATAGAAGTGCAGCACCAAAAACAACTACTTCTCTGAAATGGTTAAAGCCTACAAACACACCAGGAGGTATGTGCTCCTTATTTGTTCCAAACGTTGTATCAAAAGCAACCACATCACCAAATGAAGCATAATCTATAAGCATCTTCGCATCAGCCCAAAAGATATTTGTTATATGTTCATCACTATCTAGCTGAATTGAATATTGAAATGATGGGTTCTCTATAATTTGCAGTACCTCAATAAACTTCCTGCTTCCCCATACATCAAGTTCCGCTGACGCTTTCTTCGGAGGTAATTTTTGTGATCTCGGTGTGTGTAGCCTAGATTACTTGATCCACCAACGTGTGCGCCTATAAGCTCATGAGCTGCTTTAGGCTTGACCCCAGAATCATCAGCTAAATCAATTTCAGCTGCTTGGGCTTCCGAAATGTTCCTCTGCGATGATAACAAGTGACTAGTTTGTGCTGAATGGAGATCATGATTATGCTCAGATACAAAGTCGTGTATAATGTATTTGCCTGTATCCTTATTCAGTTGCATCCTGATGCGAGCTTTGCAACCGGTTCTCGTTTCCGCTCGGGGACGTTCGCTTGAACTGCTTCCATAACCAATCAACCGATGACCCTCCTTTGCACAAACATATCTTCTTGAACTGACAACTCCACTCTTATTCTTGTTCTCGTAATGCTTACGAACATTAAAACCCATTCTTCCTCCATATTCTAACCAAAGCTTCCAAACGTCATCAACTGAATCGAACTCCATACCTATTTGAGGAATCCAATTCACTGATGTCTTCTCCATGACAATTGATTGAAGATGGTGATTCACTCACACACTTTTAACAACATTGACAGCAAACAAATCAAGGTTTGAAATGTCTGACTGAAGCTTTAGAAAACTGTACAAGTTTTGACGATAAATCGTTAACGGTGATAGAAGATCGTTTGATCAAGGATGAAGATCTTGTAAATGGAAAGATTTGGATTTGGCAATCTTTATTTCCATTAAAATTTAAATGATGCAAACTTAATTTTTAATAATTGAAAGGCTGAAAAAAATTAGAGCCATCGATGTAAATGAAGGGATAGGATTAGCCCAATTCTACCAATAGAGTTATTAGCAACTCTACCAGATCCGAACCGTTGTTATATACTTATATATACGCCATTTTCGTTGCCCTTGTCTACAAGTGTGTCCCGGAAACCAAAGGCAAGTCCTTGGAGGAGATTGAGATGATGTTCCAAGAAGATCAGATTTGGGACGGAGGTGATGTCGAGCTTGCCGATACAGAGCGCCTTGTACAAAAGGCCGAAAACAGCTGATATATCAAGTTGTCCGGTTGTAAATACTTGATTTGCCTAAGGCAAGCATAGAGATCAGTTCATACACTCTACATCATCATATGTATAGTTTCAAGCAAGCGAAAGTTTTCCGGGTTTCGGATTATGTGAACAAATGAGGTTTTAGGATTCTTATTGTTAAGGTCTTTGTGTGCTGTAATTTGGGTATCAATTTGACAATCCGTGTAACATAAACTATCAATATCAAAAAAACTATCAATATCAAAGTAGATGAATAACAAAGTCAACACAGAAGCTAAAACTTGTAACAGAATCTACGTTGATGTTCAGCAATTGCTACTGCAGAAACTTGTTGGCATATCCAAAATCTTGGCGTCGGCTCAGGACATTTCCTTCTCGACTGCTCCAACTGCGCCTGGCTATGACTTTCACCGTGTCATTGTCGATATCATACCAACACAACGCCCTCTTGTAGTTGTGAGATATAAACAACACTTGTTTTCCGCCATTTCGACCTTCATAAAGTCCCATGACGCCCGTGGGTTCAAAATTGAACATCAACTTACAAGCGATATAATTGGCCCTGTTGAACTTGGCTCCAATGGTTTGTCCCAAGTTTTCAACTCCACCCATGAATCTGTTGCGCCATACTCTTTCATCACCCACATTTTAAACCTGAGATTATAATGGTCATCTTTCCAAAAACGCCAACAACAAAGTTGTCCATCTAATTCCGCTACCATTGGAGCACAATGATTACCATGAAGATGAGGCATTAATCCGAAACCATGGGGCAACGATATGGTCCCGAACCTGCTAGTATGAAGATCATAAGTAACGATCACCGGCTCATTGGGGGTTTCCGCCGCCTTAAGTAATACTAACCAATGAAGGACGCCATCGATGGCGCAGGCTTGGCGGGAATAGGATTGGTACCAAAAGTAGGGTGCATAAGGGAAGCCTTTGAGCTGCTTCCAAACACCATCTCTAACTGTACACCCAATACTGATGCTCCTCCTCCTCCTTTCCCTCAACTTGAACTGCCAGTTGCGACGGTCGATTGCGTTGGTAAGTCATGTGTGCCACCACGATATTGTAATCGTCGGCATCCTGATTGTACCCGAATCCAAAACAATCCCACGAGATATAATCATGATTGTCATCTCTGAGAGGCAAAAACGACAATAAAAAGAGATTTATAATCTATACTTTACTAATTTAACATAATCACATACTCAATTAGGGTTTCCTGGAAGCATAGAAAGATCGATTTCAAATAAATTATTCGAATATATAATCATTAAAACCTTGAGGAAGGGGGAACAAATTCGTCGACAATGAAGGAAGTTCGGTGGATCAAGTTGTGGAGGACGAAGTCGCCGCGGGCGCGGCGAACACAGGCTATCCCGTTGGAGGATCCCGAAGGCAAGTGAGGTTTGGTGGGACATTCCGACCAGATTCCAAGCCGCAAGTCGACCGGAACGCGGTGCACCGTGAAGGGAGGATGTTCCGGGCCTTCGACGGTACCGGAGATCTTGTTGTGGCGCCTTGTTATCAAGCAGTAAAGGTCGTCAGTGCACAGGAATAAACACAGAGATCCTCTGGCGTTGTAGAGCTTGAAGAACTTGGGATCGGAGATGAGATTTCTCCATTGCTTGGAAACGAGTTTGCAGGTTAGGATGGATTCGAATGGGAGGAGTAGAAGAATTTGTGTGACTATCTCTCCAGGGATATGGGAAATGAATCTCTTCTTCATAGTGAGGCTAGAAGTTGCAACTACTCGATAAAAAACCCTAATCGATATATATATAATTAAATTAATGAGAGATGGTTTTATCTTAATTAAGGTAAATATCTCTCACCTCTCATTATCTTGAGGTAAATAATATTACTCCGTATTATTTTACCTAACTAGTCTTATTACCCGCGAACTTCGCGGCTTTTTTTATATGACTTTTATTATTTACGCACACATTGTGTAAGATTATAAAAATTGTATAAATATTATTTTGTGCTTAAAAAAGATATATTTTATACTTTACTAAAATTGTAGTTGCCAACTGAAAATGTTCGTGGAGATTATACTTTACTAAAATTGATAAATTATTAAAATTCGTTGAAAATATATCTAAAAACAGACATTTAATTTTGTTAAAAAAATATGTTATCAATATATAACCAACCAAGATATGATATCATTTTATGATTTAAATAAATTTTAATTGTTAATGAAGATGAGTCATATTAAATGATGTGGCTAAAAGATAAGATTTCATTAATTGACGTGGCTAAATTAAACGGGACCAGATTGAGCCAAAATACATGGATTAAATTGATTGTACACTCATTAATTGACGTGTCAAAAAAACTCAGTCAGAATGCACCAGAAAATGACACATAAGCGAATCGCACCAGAACTCGCCACATAGGATTTCCACGCCTCTGTTTTAGTATTATACTAGTATTATTACCCGCGTGTTACGCGGTATTTTAATAAATATTATTTTATTATATATATTATCTTTGATTTTTTTAATTAAATTATGAAGATTAAAAATAACTTGATTGAGAACTTTCTAGGAAATCAATATACAATCCATTAAAATATCTTAATAAAATAAATAATATTGTTAATAAATTTAAAGATAAAAATACACAAAATTATGTTGCAACTAATAAAAATGTATAAAGCTTAATAAAATAAATAATCTATCCTATTATATTATTATTTAATAATTCAAGTTTCGTCTATGACCCACTAATAAATTTATATTAAAAATGAATATTTTTTAGATATGGATGAATATTTATATTACTATAAAATCTTATTTGAAAATGCCAAAAATCATAAATTTTAGAGTTGATCATTGTTTGATTTAGTAGTAAAATATAGTCAAACTTTATCATATATGATCATATATCAATATAACTATGAAAATAGATGTGCATAAGACGTATGATAGAAAAAGTTTAATTAAACTTTATTTATTTTGTATTAATTAAGGAATGTCTTAAACCAGTAATTGATAGATGATAAATCTTTCTTATATTTAATAAATACCCAGTTGATAGGAAGTTCCATTTATTTTAATAGATTAGATTAAATCATTAATAGAGAGATTAAAAATCTCATTTATATTAAATAAATACATACTTGTTAGGATATTATATAAAAAAATTAATTTAATATACATATAATAGAATAGATATTGTTTGTTTCGATTTTTTGTTAATTTAATGGACCTTGTTAAATGAGGTACGTGACTTTAAAATATAAAATCATTTATCTTATAGTCACACACCAATCATTGTTGATTTGTTAAGAAGAATTGAAGAATTGATACCCATACGGCCATACCCATAAATTATCATGATTCTAATTTAATATATTCAGATGAAATCAAATCAACTATATCTAAGTTAATTTCAAATTAGCCAAATTCACATAAATTTATTTTTATTATAAACTAACGGGTCTAACTTGAATATTATAGGTTAATTTAAAATGCATAATTAAAAAATAATATCTTCTAAAACTATATCTATATATATCCCAATTGGGTAAAATCTCATCTTAACCATGCTAGATTGAATAGAAAATACTTAGATATTTATTTATTTTTGGATTTAAATTGGAATAATATAAAATAAAATAGAAATTGGAGGATTTTATATTGTGAAATTGGATTAATAATTAAGGATAAAATAATTTAAGGTATAATATATTAAAAACAATTCATTATAAAATGATAGATATTCGAGTGTGATTAAATTATGTATGTTTACTTGCTCCGACATTTAGATAAATGTGGAAGATGATGGCCAAGGGTTTTTTATATATATTTTTTAGATAAATTATTTATAAAATAACTTACGGTAAAATGATAAGATTTATGAGATATGAGGTTGAATATTTATGATAAAAATTAATTATTCATTAATTAAAATGGACACATAGGATGACACATGTATAAATAGATGGAGTTATCGTCTAACATGGCTAAAATTTATTGGATCATCATTAATTGACGTGGCAGAAACCCGGTCCAGATTGCACCACAGAACGACACGTAAGCGAATTCAACCAGAGCCCGTCACATAGGATTTCCACGCCTCTGTTTTAGTATTATATATTGATATTGATTGATATTGATGATATTGATTGATTCATTGTATCCGTATTTGCTTATCTTAATTAAGGTCAATATCTTCACAATCGATTGTTCACTTCATTCAAATTAACTCAAATAAATTATTCTTTTTCCTTTTGGGAAACTAATTCAAATACCCTATCTTTAAGGTTAGGGTAAAAATATGTGTTCACCTTTGAAATGTCATAAAAAAGTTTTAGAAAAAAATCAGCCTTTAGCCTACTATAATTCCCGGTTTCATGGAAAAAGAAGAAATGAAGGGCTAACCCGTCAAATAAAATAAAAGTTTGGTTTTATTCAATCGAAATTTTGCTAATTTGAACAAGCTTCACTTTCCTTTAAGGGCGGATGACGATGAGTTTCAAGGGGAAAAGAAGGTTTTCAAGGAGATCGATAAAGAGGGCAGGTGCATTACTAGAATCTAAGTTTTGTAGGCTATTTGGGAAAATAATCGGTTGGGTTTAATAAAACCGAAATTTTATTTTATTTGTCTGGTCTAACCCCTCATTTCCTTTTTTTTTCTCATGAAACCAAAAATTATATCGAACTTTAGTAATGATTTGTAAACATGTTGAATTTTTTTAAAAAAAACTTTCTTTCCACGTGTACTGCCTTGTTAGCATTTTTGCCCCATGAAAACCCCCTGTCAATATGTTACCATTACCCTTAAAATTTGGGTTATTTTTATTACATTTAAAAGGTGAGAACATATTTTTACCATATCTCTGGTGTGGGTATTTTAATTAGTATTTTTTTGTTTTTGTTGAAACAAGAGGCAAGCCTCCTATGCAGTACATGTAAGCCTCCAAGGCAGTAATAATAAAAACGGAAATTTCACGAGGTACCCCTGAGGTAAAGGCTTTTTCGCGGGGTGTACAACAGTTTAACATATTTCGCACGGTACCCCCAAGGTTTAAAAATATTTTGCCATATGCCCCTCCGTTAACCTGTTAACCCATTCCGTTAACTTTTCCCCTCAAAAAACTTAGTCATTTCTGAAACTGAGAACTCAAATACGAGACTCGATAGTCGATAGAGAAGAGAGGAGGGAGATGGCCGAAATTCTAGAAGGATGATGTTGGCATGCAGAGGCGGCTATGAGTTGGCAATGAAGGTTGGTGGCGATTTGAGAAGACGACGGAGACGCCCACAAGTTTGTGTTTCAATTTGGGATTTTTCAAAAATTAGGGTTTAGAATCTTTAGATGTTTGAGTTTGGGAATTTGTGGAATTGAATGGATTGATATGTTCAATTTACGGTTAGAAGATTTGGGGATTTGGGGAGATTTGTGATTTTAAAACTTCTAATTATTGGAGGTGTTGCAGATTATGACAGAGGCCTGAAATTACCTTAGAGTTGTTGATCTAACTCAAAACACAACTTTGTTTAAAGTATAGTTTTTAACCACATGCTAAATGATGGGGGAAAATTAGGATTGCGAGAATTTAAATGTTGTTGCTGCCAATTCTAAACGCAACTTATTATTGCAAGAATTTACATGAATCACAAGTTTTACTGATGCCTCCTACACTTGGAAGCAATAACCAGCAAGGAGATAGTAGAATTTGATATAAACAGATAGGTATAGATGTTTTAAAATCACTAATCAGCTTAGCTATTGAAGCTTATGATTGTGCTTACTGCTCATTTCGTGGCTATGAATTGTTGAACCTGTTAGCTATGTTGTGGCCTTTTCCTTTGTGTTAATTTGTTGCTTGAGATTTGCATTTATAACTCCATTTTTTGGCCGAACATGTGAACATGGTATGGGCTAGGTGTAGATTTATATATGGTTCGTGTTTATTGCCTTGGGTTTGCATGAAAGCGGTGTACCGACTCGTTGACGTTATAGGGGTATGAATATTACTGCACCACAAACCATTGGATTCTGTCAATGTAACTATTGTTGACAACTAATTTTCTTGCCTTCATGTGCCAACTGATTTTTTAAAATAATATGATTAGATAGTGAACTCTCCAAGTTGGTCCTTTTACCTACAAACAGTTATGAGGGTATGCAACCTAGGAAGCCTTCAATATGGAGCATTAAGAATCAATGATTATGTATTCATGTGCTTATCATGAATGGTAAGCAATATTATAGTTAGATAGGTTGTTTCTCTTACCATTAGATCAACCTAGGTTGTATTCATGTGCTTATTTTGGATCATTATAGTATTTTTAGTCACATGAAAATCTTGGTTAGAATTTGAGAACCTAGTTTCGCCATTTGGTGACATACTAGCAGTTCTTAAATACACTAGCTTTAATTAGTCTATTAGCTCAAATGGTAGAGCAATGTGTTGTACACATCATGTGGGTTCGAATCCCACATAGGCTACAAATCGTATTTGTGATGTCTCAAAATTTTCTTTCATTTGAGAATTGGAAATTTTCATAGCATTATTGAATTAGCAATTAAAATTGCCATGAATTCCATTTTCATAGCATTATTGAATTAGCAATTAAAGAACATAATCCATCTTCAGAAACTAGCTACTACTTTAAACCAAGTTGTGTTCAATTGAAGAACATTTCAGATGCATTTTGAGAAATCAATCTATATGGGGCTCGAACCCACATCTTGTGCATAGGCACATGCTCTACCGTTTGAGCTAATAGACTTTTTAACAAGCTTCAAATTCACAATTGACTGGAAGATATAAACCATCTTTATTCAACTCAAAAAATCAGCAACTAATTCAACTCAAAAAATTCTGTATAGCAGCAACTCAGGGGGAAAAAAATCAAATCAGATGAGCCACAACATTCAACAGAAAAAACCAAGAACTACTTTCAACTGGACACAAAAATAACATATAGGAGCAGTTCATCCAAATCACCAAGACGGAACCATCAATCCAACAGAATCATTGACGGACAAAAAGAAACCGAATTCAACAGGACAATTGACGGCAAAAAAAAATCGACTATATGCAGCTTTAGAGTGAGGCCTTGAAACTTGAAAGCTTGTGAGTGAAGCCAACAACACCAAAGTTTTGAATTGGAATGTTGAATGGAAACTACCTGATTTCATAAAACTGTACATTGAATACGTTATTTGAAATTCAGCTTTTTGATGTTTACGTAGACGGACAGAAATGAACGCATTCACATATGCACAGGTGCACAAGTGTTTCGCAGATGCACAGATGAATAAGTTCACAGATGCACATACATGAAATCCAACGAAGGATTAAAACAAACATCTTTTTCTGACCTAGATAGAGGCCCTCATTGTTTATCAAATACCATAATCATTTAGGTGCTTATCAACACATTAGATAGATCTTCAAGTTTATCGTTCCATGAATCACCTTGACAAGTCGCAGCTATGTAATCTTTACATTCCCAAAACAGCCTCGACGTGTTATCATCGGTGGAAGGTTTAGCCTCGGCAATCGCAGAATATGTAAGAGAAGAGATGAAGAGAGCAATTATGTATCTTTGTGAATATCTCTTCTGTATTTCAGCGCATTGCTTTCTACAACTACATTGGGCTACATTGAGCAATTACGTTTCTATGTAAACCCTAATTTTCAGTAAAGGGGGAAATTTTCAAGCACTAACCTGATGTCACCGTCGTCTCCATCTCCGGTCGGCGGCCTAGACACAGGGTCACCATTGCCTTTGCTCTCAGTTACGGGGGTTCGGTGTATGACTTCTCCTCCCTCAATATTCTCCATTTCCACAAGTCACGACTTAGACACCGTGCCGCCGTGCTCAGACACCGAACTCCAGGTCGGTCCTTCTCCCTATCGCCGGACTCCACTCGAATTCGGCCTTCGTAGGTCGCTTCTCAGTTCAACGGTGAAATTGCTCCTTCGTTCCGACCGAATTCGTGCCTTCCTCTTTCTTTCTTTCTTTTTTCTTTTTTCTTTTTAATTTCAAATGTAACGGAGGAAGAAAGCCTCTGTCAAAATTAACCTTCCGAGGGCGCGACGCGAATTAGCCCCAAATGTCAGGGGTACCACACGAAATTTGTCAAACTTCTGTACACCCGGCAAAAATTGCAATACCACAAGGGTACCTCGCGAAATTTTCGTAATAAAAATCATCATTGGTGGGTCCAAGAAAAAATGAAGTCCTAACAAGAAGGAAAAAGTAAGAGAAACAAGGAAGTCGACGACAACTACGTTCATTTCCTGAAGATATGATGGAACTGAACGTCTCAGTTTATGACAAAAAAACCTTGATATTGATAAATCAGGCTAAAAAGAGAGTGACTGCCATGTCTATGGTCTTGATCTGCTTTAATGCACAAATATATAAGGAACTTCGTGATCAAGTGTGCTTTCATTGCTATACGAAGCCTGATTTTAGAATCTCATTGTTGTAGGATTCGGGATCGGGTAGAGGGCGGAGAACAAGATCAAGCTTGCCTGGGGTGCGCGATGAAATTTTGGTTCGCCCACCATGACCTGAGCCGATCAACCTAGAAACACGCTGCGCAATACCTTCTTCCCTTGGGGATTCATCCTTTGACTCTTGGCAAAATTGAACGCAGATGACCTGGGAACCCACCATTTGCGGAGCGATGTACGAACAAATGTCTCTTCCCTTGTGTTATCTCTCACTCTATTTATATTCTCTTTTATGTCTCATGCCAAAAACCCTTTCTCTCATCCCTGAGATTACCTTTTATACTACTTGTCTTGTACGGACGGATATCGACAAAACGTCAGTCGAGTACCGCCAGCTGGTGTAGCTTCCCTTCAGCCACGTATATATAGCATGGGCATGCTTTCCATGTGTCGGATTTCCCCAAGCTAGCTAGAAGCATGTTTATGTAGTGAATACCCGTGGTTGGTTTCATGTTGTGTGTCGGAATATTCTGTCCGCGGACATGGGGATCTAGGTGGACTGATCTGCATCAACATTCTGATTCAGCATATACACGTTGACAATGATGATCCTTTGAGTGCTTTGCTTCACGCTGATCAATCCCCTTGGGGTATGCTAGCTAACTTATCCTACCCTATTGATCGATGATGTGTCAAGCCATGTTCAAATGAGGCTTCATCATAGCTTCTCAGTCCGGGCGCGGTCTGACCCTAATTGGAGAATCATCGAGCCATGCCTTGTTCATTTTTCAAGACAGTTTTCGTCCCTTGGGCCTATTGAAACGGGTCTGGTGGGAAAAATTATTCATTTGAAACAATATGATTATTCGTACATAACTCATACGAATAATATATAATGTTGTAACTGAATAATTTTTATATGAAAAGACTAATATTACATACCAAATAATTATTTTAAGAAATAATAAACACTCCATATATGGTATATAAATAAATATAATTAACATTACACCAAAAAAAATAAATATAATTAACATAGAATTAGAGAGATCGTAGTCCATCAAAATGCGATTCAATAGATTTAGATAGATATAACTGAGTAATTAATAACGATTTTTCTATCCTATGTCCCAATAACACTAATTTGGAAATGGTTTTAAAATTTTAATTACTTTAGCTTAGATTCCTAGTGTCTCTTGTTTTTTTGGTAGATAATTTTTCCCAATTTAGTGCTTATTTGGATAGGGTTAAAAATCCCAGGAATTGCAATATCCCAGGAAGTCAGCGTTAATATATATGTTTGGATGAAAAAACAAAAATTGAAAAACGTCCCTGGAAGTTATTTTCCTGGGATTTCTACTTCCTCCAAAATACAGGAGGTGGAAGGTAGGTAAGATTTCTTCCACCCTTTGATTTTAATAAAATCCCTTTTTTTACGAAAAAATAAAATCTCTATTTTTACCCTCCATGTATATCCCATCCTTCGTAGATAAATGTTAAAATAGTAATTACACATAAATTCCCATAAAATTCTCTTGTGCAACCAAACGAAATGTGGTAATTTAATTCATGGGAATTAAAAGTTAATCAAACATATTTTTCAAAATCCCAGTAATTTCAATTCTAAGGAATTAGACTTCCCATATATTAAATTCTCAGAAATTAGACTTCTCATTTATTAAATGTGGATCAAAGAGGAAATTCACCCAATAGTTAATACGGTTTTTCTATGGGGTAAAGAGTACTATTTTGTAAATATTTTTAAAATTTTAATTAGTTTAATTTTTTTTTAAATTAGATTCTTAGGGTAGATTATTTTTTGAGAAAATTCGCTGAAATATCACCCTTTCCTAATCTAATTAGGTTAATAGCATATTAACTTCATAAATTGGCCGTTGTAACACCCAATTAATTTTTTTTAGCCCCTTAGCAGCTTTATTCTCTCCTTTCTCTTCTCCCTAGAAATCTGCCATCATCGGATTTCATCGTCCCTCCTCCTCCCACATATTGCTCTCCCATCACCGGATTTCATCGTCCCTCATATGCTCGTGGTTATCGTTTTAGATCCTCGGCTCGCCGGACCCTAAACGGAGGCGTCGCTTGGTCGGTCACCCTCGTCGTTGTCTTAGCTTCCAGATCCGGTGTGTTCTTCATCAGATCCGAGCCTCCTACCGTACCGCCATAGCAGATCTGGTTCTTGTCTTCCTTCTTCTACCCAGATCTGAATCCCTCGCACCAGATCCAGTTGCTCCGGTCACCCTCCTCCTCAGATCCGGCGTCCATGGAGGTCATTTCACCCTTCCGGCGTCCATGAAGACGATGCTAAGCTCGGATGGGCCTCCTGATGCTGCGACGCTGCCGAAGATGACATGCTGATGCTGAGGCACCGCTGGCTGATGCTGAGACGCTTCCCCTTCTGCCTACTCCCTCCTTCCAGTTGCCGAACTGGTAATCTCCCTCCTCCTTCCCTTTTTGCTGATTCCATTCGCCTTATATTCTAATTGATAGAGATGTAAATGTTGCTGGACTGATTTGTGCTTGCTTCATATTTAAGGCTTGGATTTAAATTTATCCAAGAACCTTCTACCGATCTCACTGAAGCTGCAAGCTTTCTTTAGGTTGTGATTTTGCTCTTTGCTACTACCTAGACTTGGCATGTTCAAACGTTCTCTTCATTGAGCTGATTTTTCCGTGAATCTTAAAATGATGATTCTGTCGTTGATGCCACTTTCTTACTTTATTTTTTCAGATCTCATGAAAGAGATGAGACATTTGTGAGCTATTTGCATTTTCAGTTGTGTGCAGGGTTCTAGAGATATTATTTAAAATAATATCTGCACATGATGATACATCTATGAGCTATTTGCAATTTCAATTGTGTGATTGCTAACACCTTGTTGCCTTTTTGTAAAATGCAGGCTGCCAGTTCATTGTCTTGTGCTCATCGAGGATGGGTAAATGTTGATGTAGATAAGATTGAATGTGAGACGTGTGGTGCTAACTTGAAATATATAGCTAGTGCTCCCTGGATGTCCTCAGAAGGTGACCAATATTGCATTTCTACATTTTATACTGTATTTCTATTTTATTTTATTTTTTTTTTGCCATGTTCCTTCTGCGCTAGAGATGAAATGTGAAGCTTTGATGATTTTGTGTCACTATGGAACTTTAGTCATAAGCATGTTGGCATGCAACAAATCATCTCTGCAAAACTGATTAAAGTTCAGCATATTGTGTTCATCTATGACATTTATCCATCAGTGTAATTTGTATTTATTTGATGAAGTTCATAACTTTAACCTATCCCTTTTATTTGGTCACACTAGAAGTATCTGGTGAACAACCTTTGTCCCATTTGGCATCTCTAGTGGATGGACACCCTTGGATGAAATAGTCACAAGCATTCCATATTAGCACTGTAGTATGAGCTCCTCACAGTCAAGCTATTCAGGAAAGGGGAGGGTTGGGTTGCTTCACTTGATGCTTTGAATTAATTTCATACATGCAACTCATGCTTGAGCTTTTTACTATGAGTTATGAGAACATAGTGTATGGAATTATAATTACAGCAAGCCTTCTAAGTTTTAGTAGCTTTGAATATCTAGTTCATTTGCTTCTTTCTTCTCTGTAGCATTTCTGTTAATTGGTTTAGAAAAAATGCATCTTACTGAATCTAAAATCTGATCTAGTGCAAAGTAAGTAAAACAACATACTTTTTGGCATTGTCATCAAGGCTTCCACCCGAATTTTAGCTCATCAACTAGTTTGTCTGCGTCAGCATATAGTCAATTTGCAAGGCAGTCGTGCTCAGATTAGGGGCGTTGCAACTCATACACAGGTCACTTTTCTTTTCTAAATTGCTTTTTTCAGTATATATGGTTTTGTCTTTAGTGAAACGGGTGGATTATGTTTCTTTGGACAGGCAATGTACGCTAGTACTTCGATTTCTACTGGTATGAAAGGCGCAACTAAAGCTATGACTGCCATGAACAAGGTTTGCATTCTTCCTTGTCTATTGATGAAAATGAAAGGAAATAAGAAAAGAAACTATGAAAAAACACTAAAAGCAAACAATAAACGGATGAATATGACAGTCAAATTTTATATCAATTGAAGCCCTCACATTCATTCTGAAAAACTACAAGTTGTAAAATGAAGCCAACTAAATGGCATTTCTTAATGAATAATATGAAGATGGATCAAAGACTGCAACCTTAGTTTCAGTCCGTATGTGGACCTATGTCCTCTTCTGCTTGGATTCCTCCACTATTGGTCGAGTGATCTTAGTTCAGATTCCACTATATTACTGTCAAAGTGAAGAGGATGAGCTGAATATAGCATGGATCAGCAACTTTAATAGATTAACCCCATCCTTTTCATTCCCTTTCTTCAGCAAATGGCTCCTGCTAAACAAGCTAAGCTGATCAGGGAGTTCCAAAAGCAATCAGCCCAGATGGACACCACGGTAAAATCTACTAGTTCTTATCAGGCCCGTCCATTAGGGTGTGCAACCAGCCCAACAGAACAGGGCCCCAATATTTTATGGGGCCCCAACTAGTACTCTGTTTATACTTATTATATTTGTTGCCTAAAATTTCATCTTGTTTTCTCAGCCTGGTGGTAACTTGACCCAAGGAATTTTTCAAGTAAGCTCCGAAACGGGAGTTCGATTCCAAGCACCTGCCTCCATTCATTCAATTTTGACCATTTTTTTTTGTTATTACGGAGTATCTTTTTAATACCCTTTTTTTTTTTTTGTAATTACGGAGTATCTTTTTAATACCCAATTTTTCTTTTTCTTTTTTTTTTCAAATAATTTTTTTTGCAAGAAACTCTCCTGATTTGTAAAAAAAAAACAGCTATTTTCCTCTATTACTAAATTAACAATTAACTGAAATTTTGAATTGTAAATTAAAACATAGTCAATTAGGATTAAAAATGTGAAAAAATAAAATATATATGTAACAATATAAATACAGTGAGTTAAAATCTAATATTTCGTACAAAGTAGTCCTATATTAAATTTATTTTGGCCTAGTTTTACTATTTTTCAAAATTAAAATTTTAAAATATTTTTAATACTAATTTACTACATATTTTGTAATTTTTTTTATTAAAATTTAGTATACGATTGAAGTTGAACAGGGCCCCTAAAAATCATTGGACGGCCCTGGTTCTTATGCTTGTGGATGTGACTGAGGTAACATTATATTAGTGTTGTTCGTCCTTTCTGATTGTTTTTGAAAAAAGACATGGTCATACATAAACTTGGCATTTCTTCCTTCCTCCTTGCTTTATGAATGATGCTTCTTGATATGTTGTTTTTTTGGATGTTACTTTAGCTTTGGCATCTTTGTTGCATATTTTAGATTCCAGATACCTAATGTATGCCTTTACCTAGCTACTTGGCGTATGCTTCAAGGTTTTGCATAAAGATATTCTGTGAATCTATGGGGTTCAGAAATATCTTGCATACCTTTCCCAGATTTTTTGAACAGATTACATCCACTCCCATGTTTTCCCTGCAATTCGTCTTTCCTTGATATTGATTCCTCAAAGAACATCCTCATTTTTCCATCCCAATTCATATCATTCTTCATGACAGGCCTTGTGCCTTTGGCATCATCCTTCTTTCTCTCCATTGACTCCCTAGCACTTTCCAGTTTTAATTAAGCCCAGTCCATTGCCTCTTTCCAGGTTGTCTTTTTATCTCCTCTTGAAATCTGTGTTTGGTTTTTTTTTTTTTACCCTTTTTTATACTGCTATTTTTGTTTCTGCCTGCAGCCATAAAATACAGGTTGAATTGTTTATTGCTGTGCAGTGTGCATGCCTCCATTCATCTGTCATTGCACAAATTAGAAATGTGTATCTTTCCCTGCTAGATTCTTCGGGCAACAGCAGTGCACACCCTCCCATTGGTGTTGTGGGTCTTGATTGGAAAATTTCATTAGTTTAGTTTGTGATGCCAATTTCATGTATTCCATAGAGGAAACTTGTCTTTTACATGTATGCTTGCGTAACTATCAATTCATCGCATGTTCCAAATCCGGATTAATATCATCTCGATTAGCTTCATGTTTTTACAATGAATTGATTTTTCTTTTATTCAGCCCACAACTTTGTTTATTGCGGTTGATTAAGTTCAATTGAGACATGCTGATGTTGTTGCATTTTTTAGTTGTCGTTGGAGCTATTTTATTTGCCTTTGGAGCGACCGATTCCATGTTTTAAGATTCTCTGTCATCAATTATATAATAATGTCACCAGAAACAATTACGATTGTCATCAATGTATAAAAGTTGTCAATAAAATATGTAAAAATAACATTTCATGCTCCTATATCATCAATTGTATAAAAAAATGTGATAAAAATGTCATCAACAAAAGATGTCATCATAAATGATTGAGATAAATGAAGTGTAATTACAAATATTATCAATGAATAAAAATGTAATAAACATGTCACCACAAGTGATTGCACCAATGAAGTAGCATCAAATGATTTGATTAAAAAAAGTGAGATCAAATAATTACATTAGCAAAATGGTATCAAAACACTACTTTGAAAAACTTGCATCACATCAAAGAAAAAAATGTCATCAAAATACTACTTTGAAAAAATATGGCATCATGGTAAAAAAAACATATCATCAAAACATTGACATAAAAAAGTGTCACCAGTAGTCAATAGTAAAAAAAAAAGCATCAATGGTCCATATGACATCACAGTAAATAAAAGTAGAATCGATGAAAATATATCGATATACAATTGATTAAATTAAAAAAAAAGTGGCATCAAATAATTACATTAGAAAAATGGCATCAAAACACTGATTTGAAAAGTTGCATCACATTAAAGAAAAAATTGTCATCAAAACATTACCTTGAAAAAATATGGCATCACGAAAACATTACCTTGAAAAAATATGGCATCACGGTAAAAAAAAATATCATCAAGAAATTGATATAAAAAAAGTGTAATCAGTAGTCAACGGTAAAAAAAAATGGCATCAATGGTCAATGTGGCATCACAGTAAACAAAAAAATATCAGCAATATTTGAAAAAAGTGGCATTAAAAAAGTGTCATCAATCCATTTTATTAGAAAAGTGACATCAAAGCGAAAATAAAATGTAAAAAAAATGGCATCAAAACGACAAAAAATGATATCATTGGTTTAAAAAAAAAAAGTCTGTTGACCGGCGTTGACCGGCGTTGACCGATGTTGACCGGCGTTGACCGGTCAATAGTTAAATTGGGAAGGGTGCTAGGTTAGTTAATTAATTTTGTTTGGGTGCTAGTTAGCTAATTAGATATTTATAATGTATTAGTTGCCAAAATAACCCTTATTTTTTAGTTAGAGAATCTTTCACAATTTAGTATCTTTATCTTATACCTTATGGCATAGAATAGAAAAACAGTAATTAATAATATCGTTTTTTTTTGAGGAGAAATAATATCGTTTCTCACAAGAAGGAATTTTTGCTATTTGTCACCATGTGATAATTAAATAAGATAATGAAAATATATAGTAGCATTTTTTAGGAAGGTGGTTTATTACTTCTTGTGATTATAGGGGGAATATGATACCTAGTTAATTTAAAATAGGGAAAAATGACAACATTCAACAGAATAAAATTTTCAAATTCACATACAAACTATCCGCTATTATATCGGCCATTTCCATTGCCAAAGGGAAGTCCTTGCCGATACAGAGCGCCTTATACAAAAGGCCGAAAACAGCTGATCGAGTTGCATATATACGATTGTCGATACTTGATTTGTCTAGGCAAGTATAGAGATCATTTCATACACTTAATTGATGTGAATAAGTAAGGTTTTATTCTAGACATTCAATATCAAAGTGTAGATCGATCAATAACAAAATCAACACAGATGCTAAAACGTAAAACATAATCTAAGTTGATATTCTAGACATGAGCAATTGCTACCCTGGAAACTTGTTGATATTTCCAAAATCTTGGCCTCGGCTCAGCACATTTCCTACTAGACTGCTCCAAATACGCTTGCCTATGACTTTCTTGTTGCCATTGTCGATATTGTACCAAAACAACGCCTTATTGTGGTGGTGAGATGCAAACAACAACACTCGTTTTCTGCCATTTCGACATTCATAAAGCCCCGTTACGCCCGTGGGTGCAAAATTCCTCAATTCGTAAACGCTGTGGCTGTAGTTGGTTTCTCCCAAATTTATCAACTCCACCCATGAATCAGTTGCGCCATACTCTTTCATCACCCACATTTTAAACCTGAGATTATAATGGCCATCTTTCCAAAAACGCCAACAACAAAGTTGTCCATCTAATTCCGCTACCATTGGGGCACCGTTAAGACCATCAACAAAACTCATATGAGGAATTAATCCGAAACCATGGGGCAACGATATGGTCCCGAACCTGCTAGTATGAAGATCATAAGTAACGATAACTGGCTCATTGGGGGTTTCCGTCGCCTTAATTAGTACTAACCAATGAAGGACGCCATCGATGGCGCAGGCTTGGCGGGAATAGGACTGGCACCAAAGGTAGGGAGCATAAGGGAAGCCTTTGAGCTGCTTCCAAACAGCATCTCTAACGCTGTACACCCAATACTGATGCTCCTCCTCCTCCTTTCCCTCAACTTGAACTGCCCTGTCCAGCCGTCGACCTAGTAGTGCTGGTTGTTCGAGATTGAGTTGAAGCTGGTAAGTCATAGATGCCACCACGAGATTGTAGTCGTCGGCATCACGATTGTACCCGAATCCAAAACAATCCCACGAGGTATAATCATTGTAATCGTCATCTCTGAGAGGAAAAAACGACAATATAAAGAGATTTATAATCTATATACTTTACTAATTCAAAGTAATCATATAAAGTACTCAATAAAATCAAATCAAATTTTAATTAGGGTTTCCAGAAAGCATAGAAAGATCGATTTCAAATAATTATTGATTTAAATAGGACAAATATAATCAATATAATGGAAAAGGAGTGACCTTGAGGTTGTTCTCGGATCAAATTCAATGACAGGGGCGTCGACAGTGAGGGAAGTTCGGTTGAACAAGTTGTACAGGACGAAGTCGCGGCGGGCGCGGCGAACACAGGCTACCACGTTGGAGGATCCAGAAGGCAAGTAAGGTTTGGTGGGACATTCCGGCCAGATTCCTACCCGCAAGTCGGCCGGAACGCGGTGCACCGTGAAGGGAGGATGTAGCGGGCCTTCGACGGTACCGGAGATCTTCTGGTGCCTTGTTATCAAGCAGTAAAGGTCGTCTTTGTAGAGGAATAAAGACAGAGATCCTCTGGGATTGTAGAGCTTGAAGAACTTGGGATCGGAGATGAGATTTCTCCATTGCTTGGAAACGAGTTTGCAGGTTAGGATGGATTCGAATGGGAGGCGTAGGAGAATTTGTGTGATTCTCTCTCCAGGGAGATGGGAAATGAATCTCTTCATAGTGAGGAGAGAAGTTGCAACTATTCGATTAAACCCCTAATCGACATTTATATAATGAGAGAAGGTTATATCTCAATCAAGGTAAATATCTCTTATTTCTCATTATCTATTAATTGAGGTAAATAATATTACATTTTTTCTATTCTATGCCACTATAAGGTATATATATAGCCATATAGGATATATAGGATAATAATTTTAATTGGGAAAGATTCTTTGTCAAATAAAGAAGCAACTTTAGTAACGCAATATTACGAAAAGCTAAAATAAACTAAATTTGAGAAATCATTTTCGATTGAGATTGTTATCCTATAATCGTACGCCCGTGGGACAAAGAATAAAAAAATCCGATAATATTATTCTATTTTATTAGAATCCGTGTATTTCCTTTGTATCTTAATTAAGGTAAATATATTCACACTCGATTATTCACTTCATTCAAATTAACTCGAATAAATTAATCTCTTTTTTTTGGTTGAAACAAGAAGCTTCAACCATAAGTCGGGTAGTCGAGGTGGAAAGGGTCTCAGAGTAGTAACGTCTTCGATTCGATTCCTAGATGACCGCTCTCTATTTACCAAAATCAACAAACAAGCTTCCCAAGTAGTATGTACTACACAAATAAAAAAACTCGAGCTACACTAAAATAAAATAAGGCGGGTAGCAGTTCTTCCTCCAATGTCTTTGTCAATAAAAAAACCTCTCATAGGAAAAAAACAAGAGAATCAAGCAAGGAAGTCCGCTCCACTAAAATGAAGTCTTTCCGTCCATTTTGGTATTAAAGAGCTTGCTTTTATAGCGTATTTTTATTAACTAATTAAGTATGTGTCCACATTTTAATCTTAATACCAAAATTACCCCTATGTATTGTACACCCTTCTCTTTCTCTCTTGTTTCCACCTTTCTCCCTCTCAGATCTCGCTCCCCCGTTCACCCATGATGCCCATGAGAAGAGAAGAAGTATACCGAAATCGAAGCAACTTCGGATCGATTTCAATTGGAGACCACCGATTTCGATTGGAGGTCGTCGAGGAACTTTGAACAGGGTAGAACAGGCTCTGTGACACAGTACCACATAAGTACCTAGGAACATATTGAGTCGTCTGCCAATGAAGAATATGAGGGGAAGAAACAAAACTGACTCAAATGTTAAATGGAATATGACAGATCGGGCCGAGTCAAAGTGAGGTATAGAAGCCTCCCAATCAAGGTCCAGGTCTCTGGATTTGGCAGAGTCTACACTGAGTTTGAGACCCGAAGGGAATGGAAACCCAGAGGCTTTAGCAGAAGTCATACCAAAATCAGTAAGAAAATCATAGACATATTTACGTTGAGTGTGAGATGAGTCCCTTCATCAGTACGAAAAAATTTCAATGCCCAAAAAATAACGAGCAAACCCGAGATCTTTGATAAGGCCGAATTCAAAGCTAATTTGACTGATTCAATGTGATCCAAGCTACTCCCCATGAGGACAATATCATCCACATAGACCAAACCAGCAGTGAACACCTCTCCTTGCTTGAAAACAAACAAGGAGTAAACATGAGGCTATTAAAAAAACTCCAGAGAGCAAAAGAATCGAGTGAGCTCAGTATTCCATTGGCGAGACAATTGTTTCAAGCCGTACCCGGAGCATCACTCAGTAATCATCAGGGGGTTTCATGAAGATTTCTTCATGAAGAAACCCATGAAGGAAAGCGGCGTTGACAAAAAGTCCATCCCTGAGTAGTTGCCAATGCGATTAGAATCGGAACTGTTGCAATTTTAACAACCGGAGAGAAAGTATGTTTATAATCCTTGCCCAATTTCTGATTGTACCCTTTGATGACAAGGCGAGCCTTATACTTGTCAACAGACCCATCAGGCTTAAACTTCAGTCGATAGACCCACTTGGAAGGCAATGAAGATTTACCGTCAGGGAGAGAAACAAGCTCCCATGTCATGCCTGGTTCTTAAGAAGAGCCTGAAGCTCCAAATCCATAGCCTGTCTCCAACAGTCATGTTTAACGGCTTCATTATAATGCTGAGGTTCTCTGGTGCTTAAAACATTGGCAAGAGAAACCGAATAAGAAGCTGAATTATCTACGAAACCAGAACCGGTGGTAGAGTTAGCCACCACAAAATCCTTCTGCCACAGAGGAGGCTAAACAGTCCTAGTTGAGCGACGAGGAGCGCTAACCAAGGAAGGAACCACAGTTGACGGGGAGCCCTTAACAGTGGTACACTAGTTGGCCAAAATTGAGGTCTGAACACCCAAAAATTAAAGGGATCCTTTGAACAAGGAGATGAACAGAGTGCAAATGAAGAATGAGGTAGGATTGATGTGTAATTTAGTAGAAATCTCTGTCAGCAAGTTGTTCCATTATCTTGCCAATAGTCTCACTCTTATTCTTTTTTCTTTTGGAAAAACTAACTAAAATACCGCATCTTTAGGGGTATGGTAAAAATATGTCATTATCTTTCAAATATAATAAAAATACCCAAAATATTGACAATGTGGAATTTTTTTTATAAAAAAAAAAAAGACCTCAGCCTTTTTACAAATCAGTTAGGGTTCGTTTAGTTGATTGCGGGAAGTTACTTTCCAAGAATTGAATTCTCGTGAAATGTACTTCCAGAGAATTGAAAAAAATTATTTGGTTGAATTTTGGTGTTTAAAAATATAAATAGAAAAATAAAGAAAATTACATGAAAAAATGGCGAAAGTTGAACTTTCTTAGCCCCCTAGGTAAGTGAAGTTTCTCCAACTTGGAGGAATTGAAATTGGAAGTTGAATTCCCGTGTCTTTCTGTCAACCAATTCACCTGAATTTATCATACTTCCTGAATTTTTAAACTTTCTAGATTTTTAACTGATTAACCAAACAAGGCCTAAAAAGTCTGTTATAATTCATGTTTTCATGGGAAAAAAATGAAATGAGGGGTTAGACCGGTCAAACAAAATTAAAATTGGTTTTATTAAACCAAAATTTTGCTAATTTGAACAAGCATCACTTTCCTCTGAGGGTCGATGACAATGATCGAGCTTCAAGAAGAAAAAAGGTTTTTAAGGAGATCGATAAAGAGAGCAGGTGCATCAATAGAATCCAAGTTTTATAGGCTATCTGTGTAAACACCTGAGTTACATAGATGATGTATCCGATTGTCGACACTTGATTTCCTAGGCATGTATAGAGATCATTTCATACACTCCATATGAAGTACGTTACCACGTACCATTCATTTTAGCACTGCATATTCATATGCATATTTTCAAGCAAGCGAAAGTTTTCCGGGTTTTGGATATGTGAATAACACTTGTTTTCCGCCATTTCCACATTCATATTCGTATGTGAATGAGGTTTTAGGATTCTTATTGTTACGTACGGTTCTTATTGCCTCCTTTGGTAACAAAACTTTCAATTATCAAAGTAGATCAATAACAAAATCAACACAGAAGCTAACACTTGAAACATAATTATCTAAGTTGATATGCCAAATACATCAGCAATTGCTAAACATTCAATATCAAAGTGTAGATCGATCAATAACAAAATCAACTCGGAAGCTAAATCGTAAAACATAATCTAAGTTGATATATTCCGGACATGAGCAATTGCTACCCTGGAAACTTGTTGATATTTCCAAAATCTTGGCCTCGGCTCAGGGCATTTCCTTCTCGACTGCTCCAAATACGCTTGCCTAAGACTTTCTTGTTGCCATTGTTGATATTGTACCAACACAACGCCCTCTTGTGGTGGTGAGATACAAACAACACTCGCTTTCTGCCATTTTGACATTCATAAAGCCCCGTGACGCCCATCGGTTCAAAACTACACAACTCATAACCACTGTAGTAGTTGGTTTCTCCCGAGTTTATCAACTCCGTCCATGAATCTGTTGCGCCATACTCTTTCATCACCCACATTTTAAACTTGGGATAAGAATTAGGGTTAGTATTCGAAAAACGCCAACAGCAAAGTTGTCCATCTAATTCCGCTACCATTGGGGCACCGCTAAGACCAAAAATATGCCTCATATGAGGAATTAATCTGAAACCATGGGGCAATGATATGGTCCCGAACCTGCTAGTATGGAGATCATAAGTAACGATCACCGGCTCATTGGGGCTTTCCTTCGCCTTGACTAACCAATGAAGGACGCCATCGATGGTGCAGGCATGGCGGGAATAGTGCTGGTACCAAAGGTAGGGTGCATAAGGGAAGCCTTTGAGCTGCTTCCAAACAGCATCTCTAACGCTGTACACCCAATACTGATGCTCCTCCACCTTCCCCTCAACTTGAACTGCCCTGTCCGGCCGTGCTTCTTCTGGATTTTCGGGATTGCGTTGAAGCTGGTAAGTCATGTATGCCACCACGAGATTGTAGTCGTCGGCATCCCGATTGTACCCGAATCCAAAACAATTCCACGAGGTATAATAATTGTAATTCTCATCTCTGAGAGGAAAAAACCACAATATAAAGGGATCAATTTAGGGTTTCCAGAAAGCATAGAAAAATCGATTTCAAATAATTATTGATTTAAATAGGACAAATATAATCAATATAATGAAAAAGGAGTGACCTCGAGGTTTTGGGATCAAATTCAATGACAGGGGCGTCGACAATGAGGGAAGTTCGGTTGAACAAGTTGAAGAGGACGAAGTCGCGGCGGGCGCGGCGAACACAGGCAATCCCGTTGGAGGATCCAGAAGGCAAGTAAGGTTTGGTGGGACATTCCGACCAGATTCCTACCCGCAAGTCCACCGGAACGCGGTGCACCGTGAAGGGAGGATGTCGAGGGCCTTCGACGGTACCGGAGATCTTGTTGTGGCGCCTTGTTATCAAGCAGTAAAGGTCGTCTTTGTAAAGGAATAAAGACAGAGATCCTCTGGCATTGTAGAGTTTGAAGAACTTGCAGTCGGAGATGAGATTTCTCCATTGCTTGGAAACGAGTTTGCAGGTTAGGGTGGATTCGAATGGGAGGAGTAGGAGTGATTATCTCTCCAGGGAGATAGGAAATGAATCTCTTCATAGTGAGGTTAGAATAAGTTGCAAATCAAAACCCTAATCGATATATATACGGAGTATATAATAACGAGAGAAGGTTATATCTCAATTAAGGTAAAATATCTCACATATCTCATTATCTTGAGGTAAATAATATTAGGCCCCATTTTGTATAACAGAATCGGAATGGAATCTGTAATGGTTCATTCCTAAGGCTGCTTATCTTTCCTGTCAATGTCAATCTGTCATCAACTGTATTAACATGTCATTCATCACATATTTACTTGTCATTCATTACTGATATAAAATAGTACTCCCTCCGTATCGCAAAACTTGTAGTTTTAGCTTTATGCACACTTATTAATAATACCTGTATTTTCTTTATTTTTATAGGATAAAGTACCTAAAAGCACTAATTATTACCTATAAAAAGATCAATCATTACCTATAAAGATAATAACTATATCTAAAACAACAAGTTTTCTGATACAAGTTTACTACTCTAAAACTACAAGTTTTGTGATACGGAGGGAGTATATATTGTCCCGTCCCGCATTTTTTTTTGTCAGACAGGATTGGGACGGATTTAATTTTTTTTTTTTTCTCAAATTCGACGGAAAACGGAACGGTATCAGGACGAATTTGCGGGATTTGTATATATAGGGCCCTTTTACTAATCAGACTCAGTTATAAGGCGGATGAACCCCAATCAACTTAATTGACATCTGAAGACCATAAAAAATGGCTCAAAGCTCAGCATATAGTACTGTAACACCTCTCAGTCAATATTCAGCGTCTTTCTAATGTAAATGCTTAGAAAAGGCGAAATAGCTCACAAAACACAGTTTGTAACATAACTTTCAATATCAAAAGTAAATCAACAACAAAAACAACAGAAGCTAAAACTAACAGAATATCTAAATTGATATTCCGAAATCAATATCTTGGTCTCGGCTCAGGACGTTGCCTTCTCGACTGCTCCAAGTATGCTTGCCTATGACTTTCATGTTATCATCGTCGATATCGTACCAAAGCAACGCCTTGTCTTTGTGGTTACATATAAACAACACTCGTCTTTTTCCATTTCGATCTTTATATATCCCTGCGACACTTGTCGGTCTAAAGTTCATAAAGCTTGTGCTGTCTTCTGTCACCGTTGTCAACTTCGCCCATGAATCTCTAACGCCATACTCTTTCATCACCCACAGCTCGAACTCAAACTCAAGGTCTGCCAAAAAACAGCAGCAACATAGCTGTCCATCTAATTCCGCTACCACTGACAGATTGTATCGACTAACAATCGGTGTTGTTAGCCTGGAATCATGGGGCAATAGTATGGTCCCGAACCTACAAGTGCGAAGATCATAAGTAATGATCACTAGCCTGTCGGGTGCTTCTTTCGGGGCGACCAACCAATGAAGGACGCCATTGATGTCGAACCCTCGACGAGTATAGGATTTGTACCATTCGTACGCTGTATAAGGGAAGCCTTTGAGCTGCTTCCAGGCATGATTTCTAACGCTGTAAACCGAAATAAGATGGTTCTTGTCCTCATCTGACTCGGCAATCCGGTATGCAACCACGATGTTATAGTCCCCGGCATCACGGTTGTACCCGAATCCGAAACAACCCCATGCTATATGCCCACAACCCCAATCAAACGAGGGATCAGCGGCAACAGTTACGGAAGTTCCGTTGAACAAGTTGTACAAGACGAAGTCACCACGCTCACGGAGAACGCAAGCTATCACGCTGGACGGTCCCGAAAGCAGTAGGGGGTTGGTGGGGCATTCCGACCATATCCCTCTTCGCAAGTCGACTGGAACGCGGTGCACCGTGAACGGAGGATGGTGCGGCCCTTCGATGGTACCGGAGATCTTGTTGTGGAGCCTTATTATCAAGCAGTAAAGGTCGTCTTTGTACAGGAACAAGGACACAGATTTTCTGGCATTGTAGAGCTTGAAGAACTTGGGCGCGGAGATCAGATCTCTCCATTGCTTCGACACGAGTTTACATGATAGGATGGATTCGAATGGGAGTTGTAGGAGAATCTGTGTGTTTATCTCTTCAGGGAGATAGGAAATTATGTTTTTCATACTGAGGCTGGAGGCTACAACGTACTATTCAAACCCCTAAGGCCCTAATCAATATATATATATATAATGACTAATCTATACATAAAAAATCTATCTTACACAACATATATCTGTATTATTCTTATGATTTTTTTAGAAAAGAATAGATAAATACGTAGTAAGAAATAATAGATATCTTGTATATAGATTAAATTGATAAAGATAGACTTTAGATATCTGGTAAAATATTGATTAACGAAAAGGGAATTTATCGGATAATATTAGGAAGAAACTTGTAAAGGCATATCTTGAATGATCATACTTAACCCCCAAAATTAATCACGTCGATCTCCGATTGTGTTACACACTTAGACTACTGTATATATGAATTTGGAAATTAGCATAGCTCAACTTTTCTCAATCTTCCAGGTTAAAAAAAAAAATCGGTACCTTGCCTACTCTTCTGCAGCGGCCTCGGCAGCAGCTATCTTGGAGTCCAACTCGTTCATGAATCGCTCGCTTACATGAGTTGCAACGGATATCATATCGAGGATCACGCTTTGGTCCAACCCAGCACCACCTCGCTTGCTTAGCCCGCAGACATGGCCTTTCCTGTTGATCGAGATTGAAACGGCTGAGCTCATTTGTGATTCTTCTTCCGTGGTTGCGTCGACGATGTAGTGTCTACCAACCTATTACAAAGGAACAAAAGTGCAGTGGGAAAAAGAACCAAGGGAAAATAACAGGCCAAAAGGCAGGTTGTTGGGTTCATTCATTTTAAAAGCATGCTTGGCATGTACTTTTGAGGTGTGTTCGAGGTAGTAGGTAGGGTGTTATCTATCTAAGAGAAGTTGTTAACTAGTTTTCCAAACACACCATTAATCCCATTGTATGGTTGTTTCCCTTTCCATGACACACACTTTGCCAAACAATTACAAATCCCTAAGGTGTCGCCTTCCCTCGATAAATGTCCTTTGAGATGCAGTGAAAATAAAGCAAGGAATTTTGAGATTAGTTCTACAAGAAAACAAATCTCAACCAAATATGAAAACAGATTAAGGTGATATCTTTGTAAAATCTAAATAATATTCTTTTCACCTGGGAGATGGCCAGTGGGTTCATATCCTAATGTTGACTGAGAATGGCCTTAGGTAGGGCGTGAAGGATTGAAAGGAACCCACAAAATGGTGACCCTAAGGTGCCCACTAATCCTTCTCGCCTCCAGTCTAGCCAGATGCCAAAAGATCTAAAGGTAAAATTGGCTGGATAAAAGCTTTGGTAACAATAACACAACCTATGTACATCCTTAAACTTGGCAAATCTGATATGTAAATATGTAATCAGTCCCTAACGCGCTCTGGCAATGCATTCCTCTACCACCATTCTGAAAATGATCAATTTTTCTACTTGGCAGATGCTATAGTTATGTTCACAAAGAAGCAACTAAAAACGCACCTTTGTAAGGGTAACTATAACTGGGACTCCTGATGTGTCAAACTGCAGAAATTCTTCATCACTAACATCAACTTCAGGCTCCTCATCAGCTGAACCACCACCACCGACACCAGCAGAGGCAGCAGCAATATTAACTTTAGGAATGCCAGTGTTACTCAAAGCTGCCTGGAGTAATACACATTAAATCAACTAACATCTCATTTGAATCAATTAAATTCCTCTGAACTCTTTAAGACTTGAGGCAATAATATATATGCTGTTCAAATTGCTAAATCGTAACGATTCATCCAAGAGCTTAATATGTTACATACCAAACTGGAGGCTCAGGATCTGTGCTAAGAATTGATTGAACTGTAAAAATCTTTTTCAATTTGCAAACGACTAAATTGAAGCCCCCTAAAACAGTACTTTGGTGCATCATCTTCAAAGTTGTATGAGTAAAAAATAAGGCACATTGAGAACCAGGTTGCAGCATGACCTCATTGTATAAATTATTCTATCAATTAAATGCGGGGATATGACTCAGATGACTTAACGTTAAGCACCTTAAAAAAGGCGAGAAGAAAACACCGGCATTTCAAAAAATGGAACTATACCTTGATGGCAGCACCTAATGCGTCTAAAAGATTTCCATCAGAACTAATTACAAGGCCATCGATATAAAGATCCCAACAGATCTTCCCTTCCACAATGCACAGCGACGATGAATCAATCCCAGCGCCTATAAAACACATGTTATTAGACTTCCACATCAAGAGGGTAAGCAAAAGAAATACAGAAACTGCACATTTCTACCAAGTATAAGATAACAACACGTACGGGAGGAGGATAAATAGGAGCACAGGCCCACACATCAAAGAGGAATTAGTTGCACAATCACAGTATGATATCTCTTACCTGCACCACTGTTACCACCTAAGAGACACCGCTGAAGGGAAGCTGACAGTTCTGCTGATAATTCTTCACCACCTCTTCCCTGCGAATGCAAAAGTAGGAGCACAAACATGCTCAAGGCTAGAACTATTGAGGAGGTGACATCGTTTAACATGCATCAACCAGAACTCCTGACTTTGTCCAATCATTTAAGAGTTAAAAAGTTATAAAATTTTAATGTTTGTTATGCATCACAACATGTCGATGATGGAATTGATATGGAGTTACAAGATGATAGTGGTGATGGTGCTTTGCATGATGAGGGGAAGATAGTAGCTCATAATCTAAATAATTTTACCACCCTGTATTTTTGTTTCACTAGTTTTCCTTTTGTTATGATCATATAAATATATTTATACGTGGAACCACCTATTTTGCAATTATCCTTAAATATTCTTTGAAATCTATTAGATATAGATTTGAAAGAATTATGAGCCGTAGGTTGAATTTGCAGCAATGTCTCTATCATCAAGACCTATCTGACAAATAAGAATAGCATAATGTATTTTGAAACATACATGTACTATACATATATCCATATGCATTGGTTTTGTGTTCTAAATCATTACTAGTTATGTTAGTATGATTGCATATTCTAAACACGCTCTTTAGAGAATTGGGCGCTTTGCATCTCTCGCTTCAGGCTTAAGCGAGGCTTTTTTGCACTTCACGCATTTTTTTCACTGATTACAGTATAGCAGCAGAGACAGATGGCCAACTGTATCCTGGGCAAAAAAAATAAAAAGAAAAAAAGAGAGAGACTGATGGCCAACCTCAAAAGCAGGTGATGCAGTTGGGCTGCAATCGACATAGATAAATATCTTCCCCTTGTCTGGTCGGGATGAACTTGGCTTTCCTAGCTCTGCCTGCACTTTAAATTCATACACCAGGCAATCATGTACAATCTAATCAAAATCAAGCCCAACAAAGGGAACTTAATCTGTGTTTCCTATTACCTTCACACTAGCAATCACGTCTGTACCCCCCATTGTCACTCTTGCAGAACCATTAGCCTGCCATAATCAGTAGGTAAATGATTTTAACTATCGTACTTTCAACTTCGTATAGCTAGAAAGAACCGATAATCAACACACTACACCAAGAAACCCTAACTATACCTGAGGAATGACACCAGTTTCAACATCAATGTGTCGATAACTCAGTCTTTTTCGGCCATCACAACGAAGGTCTTGAGCAATTGCGCCTTGTATAAACTGCTTTTCTCCAGCTGAGAGCCCAACCATTCTGCATACCCCATCAAACGCAAGCACATCAGGCAACCGCCGAGTTCATTCAGACTCGTTCAAAATGAAGAAATCCAGAAGAGAAGGTCGTAAATTCAACAAATTAATGTATACCTAATCGATAAGTGCACAACTGAACGAACTAGAAACAACAACAAGTAGAGTGATTAGTCGGAAGAGAAAGAAAAAGGCTCACCTCGAGTGCAAATCTACAGAGAGACGGAGAAAGAAAGGGTGAAAGGGACGGTGCAGTGGTAAATCGAGGGCGGGGCGACTGTGATAGAGGGAGTTTGGGAACGACGGAGGCGGTAGTTGTGAGAAAGGGTTGAAGCCAGAAGGTGAAGGGAAGGAACGGAGAGGGGGAAGACTTTAGGTGAAATTGCACAAAACACCCAATAAAATAGATTCATAGACTCAATAAAATATTAAAATATCGTAGAAATTAAACATTATAAGAGCATCCGCATCCCTCGAACCCATTAGAGTTTCTTAACTCCATTTTCCACTGTTTATCTTTTTTTTTTCTCTTCGTCATTCTTTAAATAACCCATTTTACATTTTCAGTGTGGTCCCCAATTTTTCTCTTTGGATGGGTGTTTAAGGGTTTTTTAGCAAAGAACATGTCTTATCATTCTTAATCCCAATTTTTGTAATATCAAATAAAATAATATTAAGTTTCTTAAATTTAGGCTTAATAACCCCCATTGTCCATGCTCTAAGCCATAGATTCATAGATTCAACACAACACACATAATGTCTTCGCTTGGTGGGGAATATGGTACTTTCGCAACACTATTTGATAACATAAAGCCGGATATAAGATGTATTGTTTCTTTCACAAGAGATCAAACTTCTTTGTGGAATTTGTCCAAAAACATTGATGACCCAGTTGATAACCCAACCGTCAAAAGCGATAAAATTATAACACATGAGAAAAAACGAAAAAGTGAAAAATGGAAACCCCCAGAACCGGGAGCTTATAAACTGAACTTTGATGGCGCACTATCTCCTTCTGCCCAGGGTTCCTATAGATTCATTCTACGGGATTGCAGAGGAGTTCCTATCTTTTGTGGCTCTGGCCTATGCCCTTTCCCCTCTCTGACCTGTTCTGAGGGCTTAGGGCTTTGGAAAGGAATCACAGCGGCAAAAGAACTCAACATTCCTAATCTTGTAATAGAAGGTGATAACCTAACCATAATTAACAATCTTAAAGGTATTGGGAAGCCTACTGGAGACTCTGAAATGATTGTCTCGGACAGTCTAGTCTCGCTGGGCTTCTTCGCTTCGGTTGAGATTCGTCGTGTCTTTCGGGAGGCAAACCAGGTAGCGGATCGTTTATCGCATATGTCCATTGCTTTCTATGATGCACTTGTTCCTGACGACTCTCTGCTCCGCAGTCTCATTCGCAATGATGCTTTTGGCTTGTAGGGCTATGCCTCACAGCCAAATTCTTTCCGTTTCAAAAAAAAAAAAAAAAAACACATAATAAATCTCTTCAATTTCAATTTCATTTCAATAACTACATTTTCAATTTCTTTTTCTTTTTTTCAAAGGTTGCTGATGCAAATTCATTCAACCAAAGTAAGGGTTGTTGTTGCATTTCGGAGGTCAGTGTGCTTGGCAATTGCACAGGTGAAGGTGAAAGCTGCGACAACGGATCCCTGGTGATCTCGGAAGACTCCACCTCCTCCTTACCACATAAATCTCAAAAATACAAAATCAACCCTACCACATAAATCTCAAAGACATAAACCCTAAATCTGAAATTACAAATCTCTAAAAACACAAATCCTAATTTTTTAACAACTCACGAGTCTCACATAAATCAAAAATTGGTTTCCAAATCTGAAATTGCAACTACAATATAACAAAATTAATGAAAATAGAAGTAGATTAACACAAGAAAAACGAAAAAAAATTGGGGTTTGGGTTCGAACTTCGCTGAATTCGCTTATCTCGCTGTGAGCCTTCTGGGTTTTATAGTGGTTGTCGGATTTGTCCTCGGGACACGTTGATTCACCTACACGACCATTTGTCTTGACCCGATCACCACGTGCCGCATAAGAGGAGACACGTGGCTGGGGGGCAGGTTGGACACCTTATTTGTATGATGCAGTCATCGGTCGCGGACCCTTCCAGTCGGTACGTCCACGGCTGGATTTTCGATTTTACCCCTTCTTCGTCCTTTTCCATTTCTTGTTATTTTTCGGGCATCGTCAAGGACATAGGTTAGTAAACAACATTTATTTTTGTGTTAGTACGATGCTAAATGTATACAAGTTGTATTCATTGATTTGACTCTCTTCATGTGTCTCCGAGTCTATCTTGCAATTACATTATTAGATAACCCCTGTTCTAAAAAAATATGTTATTTACTATGTAACACCATGTCCCACATTGGATATAATAAGGACGTTGGGAGTGATTTATAATTGATTAAAATCCTGCCTATGCCACAAGAGCTCTTCATTTTCAGGTTCCAACTCCAAGTAATGACAACGGACCTAAGAAGTCTAGGTGACCCTGGGTCTTACAGATAATATCATAGCCGACTCCGGGTTCGGAGATGTGCCGACAGTATGTTCAGGTATGCTCATCCCGGAGGGCAGTCACAAATTTTCATTCTATTTTGTTTTTTATCTTTTTTTTTTTGAAGCAGGTAAAGATTAGGTCGGACGATCCCGTAAGACCGTTCTTCCTAGCGCATCCTTTCGAATGAGAACCCGGAGTTCTGGATCATCTTCAAAGCGTTCGTCGGCACTCGGCAGGGAGACTGTAAGTAAGATGAGCGAGTCGATCTGCAACAGCATTACACGACTACCGACACCAAACCCCTGCTGTCTAGGGGGGGCTGATCGAGTGAAGAGCATAAATAACTCGAGAGCAAAACACAGAGGAGTGTCGAGCAAGGAGCAGCTGGGAAGCAAAAACATGGAACAAGTAGTCCGAATAGATAAACCGAATGGCAGTAAACTAAGACTAGCAAAGTGAGTGAGATAAGACAACACACAAGCCAACAAGATTAAACTGAACCCGATTATGAATTGCAAAGTCTGGTTAATAAAGGTTCCGATAATTAACATCAATTGTTCATGAATGAAAGGAAACCAAGTAGTGTAAACATGAAATTTATAGGTAAAGCAACTGAATGTCGAATCATACAAACCAAACTTCACACAAGCAAAGATAGATGTGCACCCAAAAACACCAAGCTTTAATAATTGACGAAGCCACTGAAAGCCATAAGCTTTAAATTGCAGCCCAAACTGCCAAACATAATGTGTAATTAAAATCATCCACAACCGAAATTCATTTAGGAATAAGACAATAAGTGAAACAACCTTCCCGACCCAAACAATATGGCTGCCAGATTGTGGCAAAAAACCTTTTATAGATGTACACTGGTAAGACATACGGTGCACCCGTGTCCGATAGACCAAGTATTGGTTGCCAACAAGAGCCCTTTCTCTAGGGTGATTATGCACACAACTATCGAAATTCAACAAGCGATATAAAATACATGAACCGGCAAGATCAGAGAGTGAATCCAACAAGTGATCCAGAGAATCGAAGTTCGTAGCACAGGTAATAGCGGGATTGTAATCCCAATTGCATACTCTCGTATGATTCATAAAGGTAAGGTGCTGGTTAGCAGGGAGAGTATTTGGTTGAGAAGAGGCGAGAGAAAGAAGACTTACATAGAGCAGGAGACACAAGAAGAGCAAAGACAAGACCGGCGAAAAGAGCAGATGACCGAACAACCACCCACACAAACGACAGAAACGCCGCCGCCCGCCCGGCCACCACCAACCTTTCCAAACCCACAAAAATGCCCGATCAAAGGGCTGAGACACCCTCCAAACGGATGAATCTCGCCAAGGCGAGATCGAATCAGGAGACTCCACCGCCTCTAGGATGGCCTGGTAAAGGCAAAACCCGTCATGGACGGGAAGACGACGGGTGGAGTGGATTCTCCGGATTGGCGTAGGTAGGAGGGAGCATGGAGTGGTAGTGGGAGAGGGTTTCGGCTTTCGCGGGTGAGCGGGATCGGGGTTCACTAGGGTTTCTAGGCAGCGGCTGATCGGCACCAAAGGGGAGGAATAAGATCAAGCTTTAAATCTTCCGCATAAATGAACCTAATAATAACTCGTACTCGGTCGTGAGATCCAAAGCTCACGGGAGAAGATCAAACTTCTCTTATAACGTTTCCCGATAATCTAGTATTCCGAACCTTATTTACCTTCTAAGTAGGTTAATGGAGGTTAATTCGGATACTTAAATTTCGGGTCGTTACAAAGTTGGTATCAGAGCCAAAAGGGTGGGCAAGAGTGGTCAAGGAGTTGGTGTGTATTAGGTAGCATAGTGAATGGAATAGGACTTGGTCATTCAAATGTGTCAATCCATGGGGGGTTTTATTCTTTAATCAACAAAATGATGGCTCATGAAGATCATCAAAATGCGGCTGAAATGGGTCATAGGGGAGGCGACATTTTGAGGTTAAAAGAATAAAACCCCCCATGGATTGACACCTTTAAATGACCAAGTCCTATTCCATTCACTATGCTACCTAATGCACACCAACTCCTTGACCACCCTTGCCCACCATTTTGACTCTGATACCAACTTTGTAATGACCCGAAATTTAAGTACTCGAATCAACCTCCATATTTTTTTCTTTTTATTTTTAAATTATTTATTACTAACCAATCTATATATTTTCTTAATTAAAAAATAACTTCAATTTTATATGTTATTTTATATTTTTTACTGTATCAAAATAAAAAAACTTGATTGATATTTTATTTAATTTTATAATAGTAATTTTATTATATTATTGATACTCATGGTGTTTAGATTGGTAACTCCCTAAAATCCTTAAAATCCAACGGCCACTATTCAATCGGGACACCCTAATCCCTTTATTTTCAACCAACCTTAACATCTACCCCACTTACTGACGAAAATACCCCTCTCTTACAATAACCCCCTCCTTCACTGAACACCATCACACAAGGGTATATTTGGCATAGTACAACCTTCACAAAAAAAAGAACTAAACAAATTAATAAAAAAGGAAATAACAGAGAAAAAAAAAATTCAATTTCATCCTCACCTTCCCCGATCTGAAACCTCAGAATTCGAAAATCCCCTCTCTCTCAGCTGAAGATCTCTCTCTCCCGCAACCCCCAACGGCTCGGCCTTTCTCTCTCATCCCTCTGTTTCCGATTCCCTGAAATTTGAGGTTTCTTTGGTTCCCCAACGGATAGAGGTTTTTTCGAATTCGAGAAAAGGTTTTTTTTTTTCAAACGAGGATGATTGTGAGAACGTACGGGCGGCGGAGCCGGGGAGGAATTGGGAGGACGTTATCGGATTCGACCTTGAACGGCGATGTTTCCGACGACCCGTTCTCGTTCTCCGAGGAGGAGGACGAGGAGAGCCCGCAAGATTTCAATTTCACCTTTTCTTCCTCCCAAGATTCGGCCCGTTGGACCTTTGACTCCGAGCCCTACCCGGTGTCGCTTGAGTCGGGTCCGGATCCGGCTCGGGGGAAGCCCTCGCGGTCGTTTGAGCCTGCGGGGGGGTCGAAGAAGGTGAGGAGTGAGAAGGGGGAGGGTAGGTTTTGTCGGCCGCCGCCGCCGCCGCCGAATGTGCCGCCGCCGATGACGGCGACGTTGATGGAGACGCAGGAGTTTGGGGAGATGATTGAGTATGTGGATGAGGTTAATTTTGCACTCGATGGGTTGAAAAGGGGGCAGCCGATACGGATCAGGCGTGCGAGCTTGTTGTCGTTGTTGACCGTTTGTGAGACTTCTCAGCAACGGAGGCAAATTCGTGCTCACGGGTGAGTAACCAGTAAAGATTTATCCGTTTTAATTTGAATTAGGTTTGGTACAAGAGTTTTTTCATTTGTTAGTTGAATTGATGCAAAGGATTTGTAATCTTGTACTCGTATTTGGATTGGTAAATATAGATTCAAAAGAGAAATATTGATGGAATTTTGTTATGGGTTTTGCAAATTTCTGTAGCGGAACTTAGAGGGGAATGTATCTCGTTCGTACTGTATACTATTGCAGAACAAAGGGTTAAAGACGTATTTTGGATGAGGTATCTGGTGCATCAATCAATAATGCATACATGATTGAGGAGTTTTGCAGTTTGTAAAGAACTTTGAATGTTATTGGCTCAGAGTGCCGTTCTGGAATCAGGATTAGGTTCTTGTGTTTGAGAATGATAGAAAAGGGTTTTCTCAAAGAAACCAAGAAGTGGGTAATTACTTGAGGTGAATTGTATTTGAGGAGTTCTGCTTATTATGATTCCTCAGTCTACCTACACTCAAGATTTGGGTAACAAAAGTTCACTTAGTCAATATTCGGGACCAGCCTTTAAATTGATATATTGAGCTTGCTAATGAATTTGAATTTGGAAAATAGATTATGTAGGAAATCTGTAGAATGTTTATACATATTGTTAAAATGTGTGTGATTCTGGAATTCAAATTTGATAACATATTTAACATGTGTGCCTTTTATAGTTTTATTCTTCAATGTTCTATGAAGATCGAGTGATGATGTTTATACTAGGCTCGGATTGTGTTTGAAAGATTGAAAAAGAAATAAGAGAACTTACACACACGTGTATCCTGTATGTATATTCCGATTTTCTACTTCCTATGAAGCTGGGTTAAGCATTATTATTTTTGCGAATCTCCGGTCCCCAGCTGTTTGAAATAGGATAATCTCTTACTTTGGTTGAACTGATTAAAAACCTTTTTACTTCCTGTTATTTAATTAGTTTAAAGACATTTTTCTCCTTTTGGCTGACTGACAGTTTATTCTTCAAGGTATAATTACAAAATGAATATCATGTTAAACTGTAGGTGTTTTTCTAATAGTGCACTTAATCCCTTTTTTTTTTTAATATTATTTAAGAATGAACAAATATGATACAAAAGAGGGGAAGAAATATCAATGAGGGGAAGAAAAAAATATCAATGAGGTAGGATTTATCCTCTCAGTCAGAGAACTCTGGATGTTTCTATTTTTTGAAGTACATCTTTATCCCTTTAATAAGTTTCTCTGGGTGTTGGTATTGGAATTTCTTATGATTTTCTGTGAAGAAAGTTTAATTTCTTATTAGTCCACGCAAGAAAGTTCATTTCTTACACCTGTGTTGTATTCTTTTATTTTCTAGTCATTTAGTAGCATCTTCCCTAACGGATTTCTTTGGGATGCTTGCAGGGAAATTCGAATGCTTTTAGTTGGCTTTCCCTGTTTGTTTCTTCTACCGTACTAATACTGGTTGAAGGGGATATGTTGGATAAATTTCTTTCTTCTTTCTGGTTGTCATGTTTTCAGGTTGGCAAAGACTATTATTGATGCCATTATACGTCTTAGTCTTGATGATCCTCCCAGCAATTTGGCTGCATCGGCTCTGTTTTATGTTTTGACGGCTGATGTAAGTTTTTTTTTTAGTTTCCTTTGTTGGACACGTGAATCATCTACTCCTTTTCACTTTCTAGGAAGACATTGTTTGAGTGCAGTTGAAAGTTGTAGAGATGAGTTAGCTCTTTCAAATTTGCTATGTATCAATTTTGGTTGTCCTACTCTGGTTATTGCTCATGGTGCTATTTTTTTTACATTAAAAAAATATGATTTCAGGGTCAGGACAACTACCTTCTGGATTCATCCTCTAGCATTGGATTTCTAATAAAACTGTTGAAACCATTAGCATCGGATGATGTTGTGAAAAAAGCACCATCAATTGGTAGTAAGCTTCTAGCATTCCGGAAAGATGCTCATATTTCACGGGATATGAACAAACAGTTAGATTCAAGTGGTGATGCAATTTCTCAAAAGGTCAAGGAAATTCTGGTTAGTTCCAAGGATATCAAAGCTAGTGACGATGTTATTGATCAAATCTCACGGCCAGAATTAAGTCCGAAGTGGATTGCATTGTTAACTATGGAGAAGGCTTGTCTTTCAAATGTCTCTTTTGAAGGTAGCATCTGTCCTGCAAGTTTTGTTTAGCATAGAGAAAAGGAATTATTGTTTTTTTGATGGTATCGATACCGTTGTTTTTAACTTACATGCTTGCACTCTTTAAGATTATTCCTCTGCGTTAGTATATCCTGTCATTCTCTCCAAACAAACAAAATCTGTTTTAACAAGGACAATCCTCTCTTTGTCTCTTCTCTATTCTCTTTTCTCTTGTGGCTGAAAGTGTACCTCGGTCACTTCACTAACTTGACCTGGTTTTATGGATAAACACGATGAAATAAACCATCTTTAAGAAGAGTTTAACGGCATTCCCACTTAATACGGAGCAACTTGCTATTATTAACTCAAAAATGATTTTTCCCAGCACTTTTGTTCTTCATGATCCTAGATTCATAAAGATATAGAATTCTTCAATTGGCTTATACTTTTCTATATCTTTCATTGTTATGTATATCAGGTTGTCAGGTTATATTCTTTGTTCCAACTCTTTTCTGATTTTTTTTCGTTGCATGTCTTTCCATTTACTCAGAAGGTACAGTAAAGAGAACTGGTGGAAACTTCAAGGAAACAGTGCGAGAATTGGGTGGCCTTGATGCTGTTTTTGAACTTGTGATAAGTCTCCGTTCAAATTTGGAGGTGTGAGCTTGTATATTTGCTTTATCTTGATGTTCATGCTTTTCGGACATAAGAGCATATCAAACATGTGAACTTTGATATTCTAGTCCAAGAAAGTTAGTCAATTATAATGTTAATAATTTACTGATCAAATGATTTACTTATCATGAAAATAATGCTTGCTTCTTCACATCTCACTACCTTTTTTCTTGCTTCTCAGTCCTTCTAAACGAAAACATCCAAAATTGTGAGGTTTGTGTTTTGGGAAACTGAAGCAAAATATCTTGTATTTCCCTAACTTATTTATGAATTCGTAAATTTGTATGGTATCGTGATATGATAATTGCTATAAATAATCCATAGGGACTCGATAATGTCTGTTGTTGAAACATATTAGTGTTTGTGATCATTAGTTTTCTTCCGGTCTAAAATTTATGTGGCACAAAAACTTTGTTCTTTTTCCCTGTAGGAGTGGTTGGACCATTCTTCCATACCAAACGGAGGGTCTAAGGATGAGGTCAATCTACAAAGTGTTGTGCTACTTTCGAAATGCTTAAAGATCATGGAGAATGCTACATTTCTTAGCAAGGAAAATCAGGTGGGCGGATTGTTGGCTGGCTCTTTTTCTAAAATTGATTTAGCAAGCAATGGATATTTGCAGTTATTTTCCACACATACACACAAAAAAAAACTTTGCAGTTTGTTTGATTGTCGAACTTTTTCTTAAAACTTTATTTGTTTGTTTCAGACCCATTTGCTTGCAATGAGGCAGTCATTGGCTGGGACAAGATCTTCTTTGCCATTTACAAAACTTGTGATAACATTTGTCAAGGTTCTCTCAGGTATCCCCAGTGCAAAATTTGACCTTTAATCCATGGCCTCCCTCTTTCTGGTGCATTTGATACTTGAAGTCCCCCCCACCCCCCCAACAGATTCCTGCTTTGTAACATTGGGTTTTGATGAATATAGGTATTTGCTTGCTGAAAAGAAATTCATTTTCAACTTCTGCAATGTTTTCCACTGAGTCTGAACAATCTTATGAGTTCCTCTCAGTGGCAGAGAACAAAGGTACATGAAGTTTCTTCCTCATATCCCTATTGTAGCATACCATGTTCTTGTTTTTGTTTTACATCTAATGTGGTGATAATAAAGTAATCTTAAAATTGGCCAAACTCGGAAAATAGATATGTTCCTGTAATTGTCATTTATCTCAGCCTTACCGAAATGGCAAAGAAATGAAAATCACTTCTGATATTTAATTCATGTACCTTGCAGCTGACAGCAGCAGGGTCTCATTGACGAGATCTTCTCAAGAGTGCAGTAGCTCTGGAAGGCTTTTTCCAGGTCTAGGATCAAATAAATCTTGGACCAAAGAGTGGTTAAGCTCTCAATCTGGATCTGCTCATTCAACAACCCCTGTGGAAGATAATTGCATGATAAAGATGCGAATTAATTCTTCCAAGTCTAGCTCATCCAGCAGGACTTCAAAGAGTACAGGCTGTGGAGCAAGGATTAATGGTGCCTGCTTGAAGATGAAATCCAGTCTTGGTAAGAGGCCTTATGATATTGAAGATGCCAGCTTAACAAACGTAGAGGATAGCGAAGATCCGTTTGCATTTGATGAAGAAGAATTTGAACCTTCTAAGTGGGACAAACTTTCTCGAAGAAATGGTAATAATCGAGCAAAAAAGAGCAGGGTGGGAAAGGCAGCGTGTAAAAATTTAGAAAATGGGTGTTCGTCACGACCAATTCCAAAGCAGGAGGAGGTAAAACATGTTGAGATTCATGTTTCAAGCCAGACATCTTGCTCATCAGTTGTTGTTGAAGAAACCTCAGAATTTCTGGCTGATTGTCTTCTTACTGCCGTGAAGGTATGTTTTAAATCTATTTCTTGGAAAGGGGAGTCAGGAGTGGTGTTCTTTTTCCCTTCTCATGGTATCACTCTATGTTAGAACGTCAGGAATGAAGAAATGAGGAAAGAAAAGAAAAATGATGATAAATCTGCTAGCAAGAATCTTGCTAACAGCCAATCCTAGGAATCCTCACAAACTATATTTCAGTTCACAATCAAGTGTAAGATTACAAGCTACTGAAGACTGGGAGTGAGAATCTGGAACACGGAAGAAACTACCTAAGAAATGGGGAAGATGAAAAGAATAATTAAAATTGATAAAATCATTAATGGGTATTTTTTAATCACATTAGCACGTGGTAAGGCCAAGCTGCCCCGTCCTTGGGCATCTAGCTAATTACACTCTCCCTGAAAGGTACTCCGTAGTAAAATTTGTTACACGCGTCAAGAACCTTTTTTTTGTTCAATAATCAATAACCAATTAGTATGCCTGCTGCTTACAATCTCTGGCCACCTTCTAGTGGTCCTTGTCCCTTTGGAATTTTCTCTACGATGTGACTGTTAATTTCATCATGTTACATCAGATTCATTTCAGTTCCAGTAGTTAGGTCTTTATGTGAACTTGTATCTATCCTCACAATCACATGTCTGCTTTGTGCAACAGGTTCTGATGAACTTGACAAATGACAATGAAGTCGGCTGTCAGCAAATCGCTGCTTACGGAGGATTAGAGACACTCCCAACTCTGATTGCTAATCATTTCCCTTCATTTGTTTCAACCTTGCATTCACCGACTGAGATGAGAGACTTTGATTCCCTATGCAATTCTGTCATTGATCTCGAAAGCCAGACTGATGTACGTCTTAGTGATCAAGAGATAGATCTCCTTGTCGCCATTCTTGGTTTGCTTGTGAATATGGTTGAGAAGGATGACCGGAACAGGTCAGTAGCTTCTCATGACCCTTCTTACGTCCCTTTTAATGTGGGGATCTTATCCTAGCACATTTTTATGTTAAAAAGTTTACATTCTGTTTTTTCTTTCTAACCATCGTCAAATATTTATAAAAGGGAGTTTTCTGCTTTTGTTTATACACTAAAAAATATCCTGTTTGTTCTGTTCTCAGATCACGGCTTGCAGCTACGAGTATTTTGTTACCTTGTTCACAAGGGCTGGCTGAAGAAAGTCAAACAGACGTAATCCCATTGCTGTGCTCCATTTTTCTGGCTAATCAAGGAGCTGGCGAGGCAGTTGGGGAAGGAAATGAAACTTGGGTGAGTTGTCAAGACTGTTACTATGCTTTACAATGTTGTTGCTCTCTTGCAATCAAGAGTTTGTTTCTGTCTTTGATTGTGTTTAATTATGTGGTAATCCCTGCAAAATGTTTGTGGTTTTGCAGGATGAGGAGACTGTTATGTTACAAGGAGAAAAAGAAGCAGAAAAGATGATCATCGAGGCATATTCTGCACTACTCCTTGCATTTCTTTCGACCGAGAGGTAATATGCCGGTTTCCCTTCAAATTTGCAATGTCTTTTCATTAACCCGCCACAATCCAAGTTCAGATGGAAATACCTTTTTATGTTACTTGCAGCCAAAGCACGCGGGAAGTCATTACTGGCTTCCTCCCAACGCATAAAATGTCGGTTCTCGTGCCTGTGCTCGAAAGGTTTGTGGTAAGTTCGTATTCTTGCTAGCCCCCCTCTACTTGTCATTTATACCTTACAAGAAGACTCGCGCAGTTTCTACAATTTTATACATGAACATCTTACCTTTATCTCCGCCAGGCCTTCCATGTGACCCTGGACATGATTTCACCCGAGACCCACAAAACCGTGAACGAAGTCATCGAATCCTTGCGGATAGCGTGATTTTACTCTTCAGAACCTCTCTCAGGCTGTCACTGCTGCAGCCGATATCTCCTTCTGCGGTGATGCTTGACGCAATGAAGCAGCCCTTGGGCTGGGGTGGGGTCCTGGGGATTTTGCTGCAGCTGCAGCAGTAGAGTTGTTTTTCTTAGGTTTTCTGGCCTCTTGTTTTGTTTTGTATTTTTTTTTTTAACTATATTGGTTTCTGGGTTAATGCCCAGATGTTACAATTTGGGGTTTTCAATTTGTATCAGCATATATTTGCTCATCCTCTGGATGAGATGTAGAAATGGAAACTTGGGGTTAGTATAGAAAAGTGTAATTCTGTAGCAATTCCATTTTGTTCTTCTGTGTTTTTTCTTTGGTATGTGAGTGTTGTCTCGTTTCTTAAACTGTATATGTAACTTAATTTGGAAAACTTGAACATAAATATCTGAGGTAGTAGTTATATTTATAACTTGGAAGTTGGAACATAAATATCTTGGGAAAAACACATCTTGTTGTTAGACTTTACGTCGCGCAAGTCTCGCGCTCTTCTCTCAGATCCTCTCTCGCTTGCACTCCTCTCGCTAGAACAATCCGGCAGTTCTCCGTTACTGAGCCATGTTGCCGATGACATACCGTCCGCCCGCAAGGTTAAAAGTAGGTAGTTGAATCACAACGCAGTTGTCCCTTGTGGTGGTTCTCTCATGCTCCATAGTACGTCCTCTCTACGCAATGAAACATAGTGATGTCCTCCATCTTTACCCAGCCCATTATCGTAAGTCGTCGTCCTCTGCTGTCGTCATCGCCTGTTTTTTATCTATCTTCAAGGTTTTTTCATCCTTAGTTGGCTAATTATGTGTATGGTAGGATTCATTATCAGACAATCACTTATTCACAAACCTCGTGTGGGGTCAATAGTTTTCATTTCCCATCTCATGGAAACCCGAAACCCTTTTCGTTCCACCTAGCGCTATCCCCTTCTAGGGGTATTTTAGTGATAGGTCCTATAGGAACTGGACGATCCCATTTGGTCAAATCCCTAGCGACAAACCGGATTTGGGAATTAGGTTTAGTATAGTTCCAGAATTGAAATGGGCTGACTTACGGCTAAATTAAGTTCAATTCTAATCATTAGATATTTTATTAGCTTTTTCATGGACAATGGACATTAATTAAGCCTAACCTATCTATTGAAATTCATCATCATTATTAGCTTCCTCTGGTGTTATTTCCCTTTTTTATGCTAATGCATTCAGCAATCCGGTTAACTATCAAATTGATGCTTGTGTATAACTTGTATAGTTATGTGTTTACAAGACTCCTTATATTACAGTCTAAAAACAAAATGAGCATGGATACTCTCATTTTAACATCAGTCTGATAAAATATTCTTAGGACAATACACAAATCTACTTTAACAATCAGCCTAATTAGCTTAATTGGTAGAGAAATGCGTTACACAAAGACGTGGGTTCGACTCCCACATAGGCTAATCCGTTAACTTAGACAAGCTGATTTACAAAGACATTCATACTAGTCAGTAGTCTGCTTGTTTGATTGCATTCCTAGTTCATCCCAAAGCAACTGCTTAGTTCATATATAGGAGATGTAGTCAGTAGTCTGCTGAGTTTATCCATCAAGAAATCTCAATTCTAAAGAGGCATGATTTTAGGGGTAGGACGTGGATTTAATTTTAATTGAGAATGGGTGATGTAGTAGTGAATCTGATGTGAACAGATCAGCCGACCACACACAGCCCCAATCAACAACAGATGACTTTCTATCTCAGTTGGAGCCCATGACAGTTTTTTCAACAATATAGTTCAACTAACCATGAAGACGTGTCCCCCTACCTAGCTATAGCCCTTGGCTTTCATTCCTAACTTTAATTCAATTCCTTGATAACAACACGACTCTTTCATTTCTTTGCTGCATCTATTATTATAAGTAACGTTGAATATGTATGGTGGAGTGATTTTCGGTCACTTTGCTTAACTGGTATTATATCCACTAATTAACATATATGGCTTCAAACAAGGGTATGTTTAGCCAACTTATAATGGTGGCATTGATGCTGTGTGCGCCTGGGTTCTTCTTTGGGGCAGCGGAGTCGGAAATCAAGACAGGAGAACGGCTGTTAGCGAGGGAGAACAAGGCGTGGGTCTCCGGGAATGGGACGTTTGCGTTGGGGTTCACTCAGATGGATTCGGAGGAAAGGCTTCTGCTCGGGATTTGGTTTGCAAATCTACCCGGGGATAGAATTCTAGTCTGGTCAGCTAACAGGTATTCTATTCTCCTACTTTTGATTCTTTTATCGACACCGGCTTTCTGTGTTAGCAAGTTTTTTCCATGCTGAAAAAGTTTATCAACACCAAAAACCGATAATTACATTGTGTTTAGTGATACGAAATCATGCGTATAGCAAGCCGATAGATAATAATATTTCAAATATTTGAAAATAGCAATTATAGAGTGGTTTAAAAAAAAAGTGTTTCATTCATTTGAAAAGGATAGAAAATGAAAAATAGTGAATTAATTAACTTGTTCTCATTTAAGTTATTACAAGAAAAAAAAAGTTATTACAATGAGATAGAATTAAAATTAAATCACATACTACCTCTGTTCGGCAAAATATGTCGTTTATTCTTTACCCACGATTCTTTAGAAGGATAAAAATTATATAAAATATTTATTTATTTCATAAATTTTTTAACAAGTTTGTACTTATTAATAATAACTACGAAATTGTTAAAAAAATTATTAAAAAAACTAGCTATTTTATATAGTTTTTATTCCATACAAAACGTGCGTAAATATTAAAGTGACATGTTTTGCCGAATGGATGAAGCATATAATAATCCAAAATTTTAAATTCATATATTTTCCTAGTCTTCACCAAATTGTTTGCAGGTTTAACCATCTAACCCCAAAAAACCAACGAATCCCACTCTCTTTCCATTCTCAGAGACACCCCGGTGGGAAAAGACGCCGCCGTGCAGCTCAACGCCGACGGTAACCTCCTCCTCCTCCCCACCCTCGACTCCTCCGCCCAACCCATCTGGTCCTCCAACACCTCCATCACCGGCGCCGAGTCCGCCTCCATCGAAGACACAGGGAACCTCATCCTCTACGACGCCGACCGCCGCCGCGTGTGGGAGAGCTTCTTGCACCCCACCGACACCCTCCTCCCAGGGCAGCCCCTCAGCGCCGGAGTGGAGCTGGCATCCCGGAAGTCGCCGTCCAACTCCGGGTTCTACACCCTCAAGATGCTGCAGCAGCCGACCTCACTCAGCCTCGCCCTGAGCTACAACCTGCCCGATCCCTACGAGTCCGGTTCCGACGGGTACGTCAACTATTCGTACTGGGAGGGACCCGACATCTCCAACGTGACCGGGGACGTGGTGGCGGTGCTCGACGACGAGGGGAGTTTCGGGATCGTCTATGGGGACTCGTCGAGTGGGGCGGTTTACGTGTACAAGAACACTAGGGATGATCGCGGGTTGGGTTCTGCGGCTAATCGGTCTACCTCTCCATCGGTCCTTCGGAGACTGGTGATTGAAACCAATGGAAATCTACGACTATACAGGTACATATATTAATCACTTTAATCTTATTTTATTTTAATAAATACTCCATCTGTTAATTAAAACTTATCGTTTACTATTCATACACATTTTTTTAGAGCGATAAAAAGTATATAAAATATTAACTTTTTTTTATATTTGTTTTTATAAATTCATACTTAACAGTAAAAAGTATGATATTATTTAAAAAATTATTAAAAAAGTTAATATTTTATATACTTTTTAGCACTTAAAAAAGCGTGCATGAATAGTAAAACGTCAAGTTTTAATTAACGGATGGAGTACTAGAATAATGTTAATGTTATGTATGATATCCTTGTACGTGACAGGTATGACAACCTAACGAGCCAGTGGGTATCGGAGTGGGCCGCAGTGTCGGACCCCTGCGATGTCGCAGGGATATGTGGAAACGGAATATGCAGCCTAGACCGGACCAAAACCAAGGCGTCATGCACGTGCCTGCCCGGAACCACCAAGGTGTCAAGCGACACGAGCGATCAGTGCATCGAAAACTCGACCCTGACGGGGAAATGCAACGCCCAACACCAGAATCTCACTTCCAAGTTCAAGATCTCCATGGTTCAACAAACCAACTACTACTTCTCCAGCGATGCCATTATCGCAAACTACACCTACATATCCAACGTTTCCGGGTGTGGCGATGCTTGCCTTTCCGAATGTGACTGTGTTGCCTCCGTTTATGGGTTGATCGATGAGAAGCCGTATTGTTGGGTGCTCCGGAGCCTTGATTTCGGAGGGTTCCAGGACCCGAGCTCAACGCTTTTTGTCAGGGTTCAGTCAAATGCAACGTCGAGTTCAAATGGGATTGACCGCAACAAGGTGGTTGTGCTTCCTATTGTTCTTAGCATGGGAGTGTTGATAGCACTGCTTTGTCTTTTGCTTTACTATAATATGCGTAGGAAGAGGTACTTAAAGAACGCCATGGAGAGCTCTCTCATATTTTCGGGTGCTCCGACCAACTTCAGCTTTCGGGATTTGCAAATCCGAACTTCCAACTTCTCTGAGCTTCTCGGAACCGGTGTGTACGTACGTTTTTTGGAATTACGTATATATACAACTGAATTGACCCTTACTTACTTCTGGGTCTATCAGAAACACTCTCCTGACTTGGTCGGAGTAAGAGTGCGTACATCCTGACCCCCCAGACCCTGCTTTATTGCGGGATTTACTGGGTTGTTGTTGTTACTTCTTCTTTGCGTCTTAAGGCTCACTATCGTTGCTACGCATTCGTGCAGGGGGTTTCGGAAGTGTTTACAAAGGGAGCTTGAGAGATGGGACTCTTATTGCAGTGAAGAAGCTGGATAGGGTTTTGCCTCATGGAGAGAAGGAGTTCGTCACCGAAGTGAATACAATCGGCTCCATGCACCATATGAACTTGGTTCGTCTATGTGGCTATTGCTCCGAGGGCAAACAGAGGTATATCGAATTCCGAATATATATCATGCATAAGTCTAAAGGATACGATGATCGATTAGTTGGAAGTTCTGGTTGTTTTGTTGCTTTTAGGCTCTTGGTTTACGAGTTCATGAAAAACGGGTCGTTGGACAAATGGATATTCGCATCAAACTACAACAGGGAGAACTTCCTAGACTGGCCAACGCGTTACAAGATCGCAGTAGACACAGCGCAGGGCATCGCGTACTTCCACGAGCAGTGTAGGAACCGGATTATACACTGCGACATAAAGCCCGAGAACATCCTTCTGGATGAGAACTTCTGCCCCAAGGTGTCGGACTTCGGGCTGGCTAAAATGATGGGGAGAGAGCACTCCCATGTGATGACCATGGTGAGAGGCACCCGAGGGTACTTAGCCCCTGAGTGGATCAGCAATCGCCCCATAACGGTGAAGGCCGATGTGTACAGCTATGGAATGCTTTTGCTTGAAATCGTCGGTGGAAGACGGAACCTTGACATGTCCTTCGATGCCGAGGAATTCTTTTTCCCCGGTTGGGCCTTCAAGGTAATACTATGCATTACAATAGAATGATGATTCATCTCGCTTCCATGTCCGTTTATGCATAACATATGTCTGCAGGAGTTAACTAGTGGGACAGCGATGAAGGTTGCGGACAGAAGATTACAAGGAATAGTAGACGAAGAGGGGGTCGCAAGAGCCTTGCAAGTTGCCTTCTGGTGCATCCAAGATGAGGTATCAAGCAGGCCTTCCATGGGAGAAGTGGTGAAGATGCTAGAAGGATCGTTGGACGTCGAGAGGCCTCCGATGCCACAGACGGTTGCGGAGTTGATTGAAGAAGGTTTAGACCAAGTGTACAGAGCAATGAGAAGAGAGTTCAGTCATTATAGCTCTTTCACTGTCAACAACAGCGATCCATCTTCACGCGCTACTTGTAGTTACTCAACCATGTCTCCTCGTTGATCCGCCCTGCAAACGGCTTATCAAATCACAATTGGTGATATCATAGGAGCTTGAAAGAAGGTTCCACATTTTAGAGCCGATTTTATTGTGTATATCTCCCTTTGATCAAGTGTTGTATAGAGAGAGATCTCCATCCATTTTATGGTATATATCTCCCTTTTAAACAAAAATCACTGGCTGTAATACTGTCAACCCCCAGAGCATCCTTCAGCTCATTTCTGATCGAGATGATTTGCCTCCACAAACTAGATTCACGTGACCTGACAGACGTGTCCCAATTCTCCCCTTCCCTTAGGTGATTGCTATGGCACCACCTAAACCACACACTCTGCTTCTGTAAAACTAATTCCCCGAACAGCTTGGCCAGAACACTTTTATTCCATGATAAGAGCTCATGGATATCCAAGCCACCTTCTTTAAGAGGTCTTGTAACATCCTCCCATGCTACCAAGTACTTTTTTCCTTCCAAACTTCCACTCCACAGAAAGTTTTTGCACATCCCCTCTATCTTTTCGTTCACTCCTTTGGGCAGCAGCAGAACTTGGCTCCAGAAATTATGTATTCCAGTGAACACTGACTTTAGCAATTGTAACCGCTTTCTTGCTGTCCAGGAATTGATCAACCCTCCAATCTTATCATATAGAGCGGAATACTCATGCACCCTGATGTTACGAGACTGGAGAGGAAGACCCAGATATTTAACAGGGAAGACACCCTTCTTAAATCCCAGCATGTCGACAATCTCACTCTCAACAGTTTCAGACACTCCTCCTAGGAACACCGTACTCTTTGCGTTGTTAGCTCTCAACCCAGACATAGCAAAGAATTCATCAAGGCATTGCTTTATAATATTGATGGAATTGAGATCTGCTCGGCAGAACACCAACAAGTCATCCGCAAAAGCTAGATGAACCAATTTCATCTCCTTGCATTTCGGGTGGAATCTGAACATCGGATTCTCAGTAGCAACATTCAGCTTTCTACTCAACATCTCCATACATAATACAAAGAGATACGGTGACAAAGGATCTCCCTGGCGGAGCCCTCTCTTCCCCTTGAAAAATCCTTCGGGTTCACCATTGATTAAGACTGAAAAAGAGGTTGTGGATACACACTCCATGATCAAATCGATTAACTTAGTTGGGAATTCAAGATGTGTCAAGGTCGCCCTCACAAAATCCCAACTAAGGTAATCGTAAGCCTTCTGAAGGTCTACTTTGATAGTACATCTAGGTGATACTCGTTTGGTGCCATATCCATTCACTATTTCCATAGCAACTGCAGCATTATGAGCAAGCGATCTCCCGGGGATGAACGCTCCCTGGCAATCTGATATCAAATCTGGCAGATCCCCTTTGATTCGGGTTGCAATGATCTTTGAGATTACTTTCATAACGGTGTTGCAACAGGAGATGGGTCTCAACTGAGTTACTAGAGACGGATTTGCAACCTTCGGAATGAGTGAAATGAAGGTTGTGTTCATTTGCTTCAGTACCCTTCCATGTCTGAAGACTTCTCTAACCGCCTCACAAGTGTCCTTTCCCACTATGCTCCAAGCATCTTTGAAGAAGTTACTCCCAAATCCATCTGGCCCCGGGGACTTATTAATCCCTACACACCACATATTCTTTCGTATTTCATCATAGCTAGGTAGAGCAATCACAGTATCCCATCTGCTTCTGCTGAACACAGACCCGAGAGGCACCTGGAAGGGGGTCAAATCCATCGGTGTGGATGCTAGCAGCTCTCTGAAATAACTGACCACATGAGCTCTGATCACTCCCTCTTCTTCCATCAAAACTCCATGCTCATTTTGAAGCAGCAGGATCGCATTCTTAGCGTTTCTTTCCTTCATATTTCTGTAGAACATTGACGAAGTCTCTTCACCCATAGATAGCCAGTGCAGTTTAGCTTGCTGCGAGGTAATACTGATCAGACGTTGCACATTCTTCCTCAACTCTTGTTCTGTGTCTGCTATCTGGTTCGCTAGACTAAGATTGTCCCTCTCAGATCTCACCCTTAGTTGCAGTTCATGCAGGGACCCTTGTAAGAGTTTAATACGGGTCTGCAGCTCAGGAAAACGAGCTTTGTCCCACGGTTTCAGAGCGTCCTTCACATTTCTGAGTTTCTGTACAAGTTTGTATTGCCTTGAGCCGATAACGTCAGGACACCAAGCAGCTCTCACAATCGCTTCGAATTCTACTTCCTTACCCCAAAAATTTTTGAATTTGAAAGGGTACCTCCTTTTCTTGTTGCTGTCATACAGATTTATCACCCCTGGCGAGTGGTCAGAAATTCCAGGAGTACCGAAGTAACCCTTTGAAAACCCATACTGCTCCATCCACTGATCATTTACCATAATCCGGTCTAATTTCCTTTCAATCCTGTCCTGGTCCAAAAGTCTGTTACTCCAAGTCATAACAGCACCAGTTGAAGGCAAGTCAGATAGCCCACAAACCTCCATTGCTGTAGCCAGTTCAACAAATTCGTCTCGTTTAGCCTTTCTTGCTGGCCATTTATCCTCTAAGCTGAGCATGCAGTTAAGATCTCCTAGAACAGTCCAAGGGATATCCATATTCTCAGCAATACCACTCAAACATTCCCACAAAGGCGCCCTGTCTGCCTTCGCATTATGAGCATACACAAAAGTAGCAGCGAACTCAAACTTCCTATCTCTTGACATCACCCTACAATGAATAAATTGGTCATGAATCACTTCAGCAGTGACCTCAAACACTCTAGGATTCCAGGAGACCCAAATTCTGCCTTTTACTGATTCACTCCCATTCACATAGCATCCCCAACCATTCATAAGACTTCTCTTTACTTCCTCAAAGTTTCTATGCAAAAGTTTTGTTTCCAGCAGGCCAATCAACCCTATGTCCTTCTCAAAGCAAAAACTATTTATACGATTTATTTTCACTGGGTCCTTAATGCCAGTGATGTTCCAGGCTGCTATTCTCAACTTATCCATGAGACTTAGAATCGTGAGTGCTACTCTCACTAAAGCTGTCAGCAGAATTGCAATACACATATATAGCAGACTTACCGCCCCCTTGATCCTCTTCCTTTTCCAGGGCTGCAAAACACGATTTAGTGATATGAATTTCCTTACCTTGCTGCGAGGAAGCTTTAGAGTTAGGAGACCTTGCTGCTTTTTTTCTGCCTACACCTGCCCATCCAGATTCATGTTCGCCTATGCTATTAACATCCATCTTCTTATTTTCATTACCCTGTCCATGATCTGTAGGCTCTGCATAGGTGTCTTTAACCAAACTAATACTATCTCCCTGGCTACTGTATCTACTGCCTTCACTGCCTTCTCCGTTCCCCTGATCTGTTGCGTCTTGATGCTTGCTAGTCACTGCCGGACTATTCTCACATAAGTTCAAGGGCTGCTCAACCACTGGCTCACAAACCTTCTCTACTTGGCCTGTCAAATGCACTTCAGGCGCCTTAGGCTTCCAACCCAACCTTATAGGAGCATTGCTGACCACCCTCCTTCTGCTACATCTGTCTTCAGAATGCCCAAACTGATTGCACATCTGACATTTCGACGGAAGCCATTCGAACACAACCTTTTGTAGATAAGTGGTGCCATCGACGTTTCCTATCTCAATATGGTCTTTGGTACCTACAAGGAGTGGACACCCCTGTTTTAAGCCTAAGAATGACCAGTACTTTTTTTTTTGGATAAGGTAAGAATTCGAGGGCTAGATAGGTCGACCTCTCACAGACGGTGAATCATTAAAACATACAATGAAAATATCATAAGGTGCAAACGAGACAGTTATATACAAACACTAATAATTCAGATGAACTAGCTGGAAGTTTAACCGGCTGGATAAAATGTCCACATAATAGAAATAGAAATTAACATTAATAATTCAGATGAACTACAGTTTTTAGCTTGAATTATGGAAGAAAATGTTCAAAATGCTGCACTATCTTTACAATTCTAAAGAAAAGATGATATTTATTACTACTATTTACAAAACAAATAGGAGCCACAGGCTCATAGCATTGTTATTTAACAGCATACTATGAAGTATTAGCCCAAGTATTAGCAACTCAAGCAACTTACAGACCTAAAGCTAATTCCCATATCTCAAACCAGAAAGTTAAACTTGATGTAATTCTTAAATCGAATTCAATTCAAGAACTATTACTAAATCAAATTCTCAAATTCGAAAAATGCTATTACAATTCAATTAAGGAATTAGTAGGAATTTAAAATTGAACATAATTCCCAAATTGTATTGATCAGGGAAAAAAATCCCAAATTGCAAATTCGTAACTAGTCCTAAACCTAATTCTCATATCCCAAATTCCAAACCATTCTCAATCCAAATTCAGTTGAATAATTAATACTAGACCTATTCCCAAATGCGATCCGGATTACATTAAGGAATTAGCACTAATTTGAATTCCCAAATCACCTAATCAGAAATATAGGGGTAAAAGTAAAACCCCCCGAGGAGAGAAAAAGAGAAGAATACCTATGGGAGGACGATAGTGGCAGAGCAGTGCAGGAGAATGACGGTAGGCCACCGATGGAGAAGATGGTGAGGGAGAACATAAGAACTGAGAAGCGGATCGCCTCCATTGATTGGAGAAGACAGAGTCAAGTCAAACGGAGGAGACGATCTGGTTGAGGAAGGAAGACGTGAGAACTGAGAGGATGTATTTTTTGACTTTTTTTCTTTTTTTTTATTGGTTTTAATTATGTGAGATATAATCTTATCCGTCGATTTATTTCAATGGCTGAGATTTAATTACAAGGCAAATATAAGACACCTTGGCTAAACCCCCACCCCTCCAACAATGGCTTCCAGATCCATCTCCTCCCTCCGCCTCGCCTCTCGCCTCCTCTCCTCCGTCCACCACCACTATCCCCGTTCCTCAATCATCCGATCTCCCTCTGAGAAGCCCTTCATCCACCACCCCCAATCCTCCTCCTCCTTCTTCTCCACCCTCCGCCGCCAACAGCCCTCCCGCCCCAAGAAGATCGACATCGGCGCCAAGGCCCGCCAGCTCCAGACGCGCCGCCTCTGGACCTACGCCCTCGCCTTCTCCGGCGTCGCCGGATTCGTGGTTCTCGTCATCAACAACTTCCAGGACCAGCTCGTCTTCTACGTCACCCCAACTGACGCCCTCGAAAAGCTCCGCGAGAATCCTTCCAAGACCAAGTTCCGCCTCGGCGGCCTAGTCCTCGAAGGCAGCGTCAACCAGCCTGCTTCGTCCCCGGAGATGGAGTTCGTCGTCACCGATCTCGTTACTGACATCCTTGTCAGGTACCAGGGCTCCTTGCCCGATTTGTTCAGGGAGGGGCACTCCGTGGTCGTAGAGGGGCTCGTAAAGCCTCTTACCGATGAGATTCGCGGTGAACCGTCCCCGTCGCCATCTCCGGAGGCGGAGGAGGTGCGCAGTGGTGGGAGGATGAAGGGGGTGACGGCCAAGGCTAGGAGAGGGGAGTACTATTTTGCGGCGATTGAGGTGTTAGCGAAGCACGACGAGAAATATATGCCGGCGGAGGTTGCTGCTGCGATTGAGAAGAATAAGAAGATGATCCAGGCGGAGGCCGAGGAAGCCGCCGAGGAGAGGAAGAAGCAAGCCGCAGCGGTTGCTGCAAGTTCTTAGGGTTTGTGACTACAGATGACTGATTGATCTTATACCAAACCGATTTCTTATTCCCAATTGGATTCTCCTGGTTTAAGGAGGTAAGATTTTCAACTTAGATTTAATTTTTTTCGATAAGATTCCATATACTTCCCTTGATAATTGTCAAGAGAGATTTGAGTGTATTTTATAGAAGCTGAGGCTTATAGGTTCTGAAAATTTTTGTTGTGATTCCCACATTGTGATGGAAATTCATCTTGGATTATGAATCCATTGTTTAGGAATAAATAACAAGTCGGAGTAGCTAGTGTCAATTCATCAAGTATTGGTGTTGATGGTGCAATGAATCATTATTTGGCAGTTGGCAGTAATCTGATTCCTGCCACTTGATGTTCCTATCTGCTTGGTTCTTTTCATTCTTTAGTTGTTTTGAGTTTTATTTAAATTCAATCTTGTTGGTTAGCAGTTGAATACAGATTTTGAATGCTGAATCTAAAACAGGTTAGTAACAACTGACCTATTCTAGATTTCTAACCCTGATCCTGCTTGGAGCTTAATGGTAAAAAAGATTAGTGTTATATGACTTTGGTGTTGTTTAACCTGTTATGATATTGATATGTGATTAGGTGCTGTGTATGAAACATGGTGATCTGATTTTCAATTGACAACTAAGCAATGCACTAATATGTGCTAATGGCAAGTAGTGTGATGGTGTCAATACTATTTGCCCTTTACCATGTATAATGCCTTAGATTGGCTGTTCTATGTGTGGTTTGAACAAGTTCTTAGGGTTTGAACAGGTTAGTTAGATGTGCTATGGGCAGGCAGTGTGATGGTGTAATAGCTGCTTATGGTTTGATCAAGTTCTTAGGGTCTGTGAGTATGACAGATTGATCTTATAGTACCAAACAATTTCTTCTCCAAGGAGGTAAGATAGATCAAATCTTTAGATAAGATTTCAGACACTTCACTTGATAATTATTTATGATGAAAGATTTTAATGTGATTTAAAGAAGCTGAAAGGTTATGAGTTTTTGCTTTTCTACTCTAGTTAGTTGCATTTTCTTGTGTTTTGTTTGGTATTATTTCTACTAGTGTTAGGCCTGTGTATTTAATGAATTTGGTATTCATTATTTTAATTAAAAAGTTTATATATAATTATAGTTATTTTATAATTTTGATTCTATCATTGTTATTTATAGTAAGAAAATTACATTTATACTACGCAACTTTGTGGTTTGACACATCATGATTTTCATCCTTTGATCGTGATGTGGTATGAGTCGTGTTTGCTATAGGGTTCATGTTTGTGTACTTCAGATAGCTCCGCTTTCAGGAGGCGTTTTCCTTGAAGTCTTGTCGTCTTCACATTACACAAGAAATCGTTTTTTATTGTACTTGCCTACTAGCGATATTACTTTAGTAGAATAGTAGTGTTTGGCTTCCCACATCTTTATCATTGATAGGAAAATCGTTCATAGTTGCCTCTTTATTGGAGTTGTCGCCTTCGTTGTCTGCCTCGATTTCCATTGTTTTATCTCTTCTTCGATGGTTTTTCTATCTACCGATTTTCTTCGGTCTCTCGATTTATCATTGTCTGATATTTCTTTTCGACAAAGTGGAGAGAAATAATAGAGGTTTTTTTTAGTTAGGATTACTTTTAATAATTCGATTACTAACCCTCATAAACCAAACAAATCTATATTAACAAAAATTTCAAGACCCACAAAACATAACCTTCAATTCAGAGGCTATTGAGACTTCCATCTTCTAACTCTGTTCTAGTTGTGCGAGAAAGAATCCCCCACAAATTGAGACTGTCCTCAAGTATATACAAATAACTCAGGCAAAACATATCCGTAATCAGTCATGCTAAATTCATGAACTGATAAAAATGCAAACTGTCATTGGCGTAAAGGGTCTCTACAAGTGGAGGAGTTTTGGCTAAGGCAACAGCTAGTAGCACCATACCAGTACCGCTGAGATACCAGTCACAAACTTTCAATGATTTGCATTTGAGAACGAAAATAAATAGAGGACAAGGCGGCCAAGTAGCTTAATGTAACTAGTCCTCCTCAAGATTGATGGAGTCCTTGAGTTTAGCATATAGGATTTTCTTCAACTCGGCCATCTGTGCTTGCAGCGATCCTTTCTCTTCTTCGAGTTTGTAAACAGAACGGTTGTTATCTGTGAAATAACTAGAGTCTTTGCTAGGGTCATAGGATGATCCAGTCCCATCGGGTCTCGTCCTGAGTCATTCGAGTCATATACTAGCACCTTTACTTACATTATGAGCATGATTACGAGATTTGTCCGTGGGCTTTATTCAGCTATATGGTTACGAGTTGGGCTTGTAGGCCTAATTCAATTTTAATTAATGGAATGCATTCACGAGTTATTCAGTTTCCGTCTTCGGAAAGGGGGCGGTGGTAGGAGAGGGATGTACCATTTGATATTATGTGTGTAAGCTCTTACTTAATATTCTGCATATATGAACTAGGAACATGCGAGTGTGTTAATATTCCGTCCTGCATTAGAAGCATGTTATTAGGCTTAGTGTGCATGTGTACTTATTTGTGGGGGCTAGCAAATGCGGGCCATCAATCTGATTCTATGCTCGCATAACATTTTTATGTATCTTATGTACTTATGATTATTGATGTTGCTTGTCTTCGTGAGTGGGGTTCTTTTTATGACGAAGAGCGAGCGCTTGAGACTCTGATTTCATCATACTTGTACTTTTTGGGATTTTATACTACTTAGAGCATCATCAATGGTGGGGAGGTAGGTTGCCCAAGTTACTTTTTGCCTCGAATTGGGCAACTCGGCCATTGTGGTCTACCTCCCCATATTTGAGGCGCCCCAATATATTGGGGACCTTCCCAAATCCGAACCCAATCATATTACGCCATGTGTCACTCCACAAATCATTTTTAAAAAAATTTGCCTTAACATATTTTAATTACAATATTCAAAATTATTAAAAATTTAATTAAATTATTTTAAATTATAAAAATTAACTAGTGTAGATCCCGTCCCGTGTACGGAAAATGCGTTAATGTAAATATATATTATTTTTTCCTCAAAAAAATAATATAAATAAATATAAATAAAATTAGTTCGACAGATTATATATAATCTAAATATCTTTTAATATCGATAGAATTTTTTCCTTATATAATATTTACTTTTTTATAAAATATTCCATTTATCCAATTATATGTGTTAATGGTAAAATAAAATAATTATTTTTATTAGATTTCCTTTTTGATGGGAGAAAGTTTTGCGAGATGCACTCACGAGCCGCCACGTATGCAGATGCACTCATGCGCCGCCACGTAGGCACCAATGCATCAGTTTTAGTATAGGTATATAGATTATCAAATATAATTATATAATTAAATTAATAATTTTTTCAATTATTTCATTTATCAACAATTTGATTTGAATATTTAAAATTATTTAAATTAATTATCAAATATAATTATATAATTAAATTAATATTTGTTAATTTTAAAGTTTATTAAAAATTTAGTTAAAAAATTTTAAATTATTAAAATTAATAAGAAAAAAATTAAATTAATATTTTTTATTTCTCGGATTTATTAACAAAAAATTAAATTATTTTAAAGTATTAAAATTAATTATCAAATATAATTATTAAATTAAATTAAATAATTTTTAAAATTTCTAAATCAATTAAATTATTGTAATATTTGAAAGTGGGGTATGGAAAAGGTGATGAAATGAATTATTGGGTAACCCGACCATTGTGGAGTATGATAAATGAATTGGGGAGGCTTGAGAATAAGTTAGTGGAAAATGAGGTGGACGAATAAGAGAAGGAGAGTGAAGTTTTGGGAAACCCGACCATTGCTGATGCTCTTATACTCCATTTTGATTCGGCTCTGCCGCGACACCCTATGTACACTCTGGATTTATGTCGGTTGCATGACAAATGAATTTCACGCGTTTTAGACCTAGGACAGGTACAAGGGTTTTACCTCAGGGATTCTAACGGTTCTTACGGTTTTGGATGCGAAATCCCACTTTAAACTACTAAGATTTGATTTTCAAACCTTCAATTTGTACTCGGAGCGCAAGATCCCATCGAAGGATTTCACCCTTCGAAACGTAACTCTAGAATTCAAATTCCGGGCCGTTATAGCAAGCCTGCCACCCCCCTCCTGCCTGCTCGAACAAGGTGTCAGGCCTCCTTTGGCATCAGAATTAGGAGGAGAATTAACCAGTCGAACACTCCAAAAGAACATCCTTAGGTTTGGGTTACGCCTCCTTTGATTTGAAATCACATTAATTTCAACTCTTAAAAGTAAGATTATGGAAATTAGAAAAACTCTGCCCCACCCCCCAAAAAGGATATGGGAAAGGACTCAAAGTCGGATAGGTTTGGGTTACGCCTCCTTTGATTTGAAATCACACTAATTTCAACTCTTAAAAGTAAGATTATGGAAATTAGAAGAACTCTGCCCCACCCCCAAAACAGGATCTTGGAAAGGACTCAAAGTCGAATAAACAACTGACGAGAGAGGCTTTTTTGTACTTGCTTGCTATAGAGGGGTTAGAGCAACCCCAACATGTTCTCCATATTAAGTTTTAAGGGAATTTTAAGACTGGTTTTGATCCAACAACTTCCCCATTACATTCTCCAAAATAAAGAATGAGGAGAAAAAATAGAGATCAGTCCCTAAATTTGGAGAAAAATTCTATATATTTTGGAATAAACTCCAAAATGGAGAAGTTGTTAAAATTTGACCCAAAAAAATTCAGAATATGTAATTTTTTTAGGAAAGCTCTTGATCATGCTCTTACCGTCTTACTAATGATCAAAAGCCCTAAGAAACTCAATGCTTTTCTGAACTCTTTGTAATCCAAAAGTGAAGAAGGAGACGAAACATGGGAGGTAGTTAAGGTTGGAAAGGTAATCGCCCTTTTCCTTTCGAAAAGAGAGCAACCTCAAGAGAGCGTTTTCGCCCAACAGATACACGTAGACTACGTGTATCTGTTAATTTTGACCCGGGTCGAGGCGGGTCAAGGGTTAGGGTTAGGGTCATGCTGATTTTGACCCGCAGACCCGACAGGTCGAACCCGAAGGGTCGACCCGTAGGGTCAACCCGCCGGGTCATCTATTTTTTTCCAAAAAATCGAGGTGAAGAGGAAGAGGAATTCAACATTATAGAATGACAGAGCCATCTAGAGAGATCCCAATTTCCTACTATGTAGGCAATCGCTCGTCAAATATTCGCCGCTCCTTGCTCAACTCTAGCGGTGGAGCAACGTTTTAGCCAATGTGGTCAAATATTAAGCAAGAAGAGATCAAGACTATTGCCCGAGACTCTAGAAGATCAAGTTTGCCTAAACGATTGGAAGAGGGTAGAGATGCGAATTCAAAATAATGACCACTTAATCGAGTCAGACTCGGATGAAGAACTTGACGATGACACAATGGTTAGGAGCTCAGATGCAAAGCAAGGAGAAGAGTCTTAGCATGAGATAAGATAAGTAGGGATCCGAACGAATGTAAAGAACTACGTGAGCTTTCATTCCTCTTTCCCGAGAGATGTATACACAACTAGAAAACCGGTCCATACCCTTCTTCCTTTTTATTTTTATTTTTTTAAACTTAAAAAACTTTTAAAAAAAATGACATGTCATGACCCGACGGGTCAAAGGGTCGACCCTTGACCCGGCGGGTCACCACAACCCGTTGACCCGTGGTTTGGAAGGGTCAGAGTTAGGGTCAGAGATATCCCGACCCTTAACCCGGTGGGTCGGACCCTTGACCCGGCGGGTCCGACCCGTGCTCATGTCTACACGTAGTGTGTGTTCATATTCTTAAAAGATTTATAAGATACATGTATGTTAAAGATTTTTATCTTAACTTTTTTTATACTTTATAATTTTTTATTTTCTTTTAGTTTAAAAAAATCGCGTAATGCCGCGAGATTTGTACAAGGAGTAGCTTAAAGGGAATAAGAATCGATGAAGGATGCATGGTTGGTGATTTGTTGATAGAGACCATATAAGGGGTGATTTTTTGTACTTTTGAATTTAAAGGGTAGTTAAATGAAAATCTTCATATTTAAGGGAGTTTTCTGTAAATTTTCCTTAATTCTTTTGCTCCGTCGGGTGGATCCGAAATTGACCGGGTTTGGTGAGCGCGGGTAGGGCTCCGAACCCGATTCCTAAGAAGAAAATCTATAGACGTCTCATAAGCAGCTTCTTCTTGTTCTTAAGAGGAAGGTTCTTGCAGACATCGCAGATTAGGTAATAATCCGATCCATCCCCCAAATCACTCCCCCGCCTCCGGCGTCCTTAGATTCTAACGATCATCCTTACTTGAATTTGATTTTCTCCAACAATTTTGTAATCTCTCTCCGGAAATCACCTCAAAATTTTCTAGGGTTACCAAGCGCTTTCAATCTTCAAAGCTCCAAATAGAGAGAGATAGAGATTGAGTTTTAGGGATTCAATGGATTTCTCTACCCGAGGAGGAGCAGGAGTAATTTTTGACTCGATTATGAACTCAAGTTAACTGATTTTGTTTCCTCTTCAATTCTCCCCCCTGTAAACAAGACAAACAGAACCAAAAACAACCAATTTTCAACAATGATCAGAACGGCAGTTTATCAGGGAGATAATCTACTGGGAGATGTAGAGATTTATCCTCAACCACAACAGAACCACGACAACAACTTGAACTCGAATCCGGATCTGAATGGAAGCAAAGTAGTTGCTGTTTTGGATCATTTGATGAGGGAAAAACGGATCCGGGTGAGCCATTTCTCCCAACCTAGCGAACGTTGTCCACCACTTGCTGTGCTCTGCACCATTTCCACCGGAGGCCCTTGCTTGAAAATGGAGTCCAACGACTACGACCACCGCACCAATTCCAGGTCTCTTGATGCAACGTCGCCGCTGTCTGTTTTGCACTCTACCTGTCTGAGAGAGAACAAGGTAACACAAACACCACCAACTCACCAAGCAAAGCAAAGCAAAGTAAAGTTTAACTTGAATTGGAAAACTATCTAAGATTCAAATTGGAAAACTCATTGGCTGTTTGAAGATTTTTGAGACTTTTCAGGACTGACTCTCTGAAAGACCCCACCGTGCATTTGGAACCCTAGAGACCCAAATTCTGCTCAATTGAACTTGATCTAAGTTCTGCTTCTGGATTGAATTCAAAGCGACATCTGACCCCTTTTTTTCCTTCCAAATCTATTCAAGTTACTTGTTTGACCGAAGCAAACTAAAATTGAACTGGCATTTTGGGGTGAAGCCCAGGATAAGTCTTGTGTGTAAAGAAGAAGGTTCTTTCTGAACTCTGTGATCTGACCCAGGATTAAGAGGGCGATAAAGGACTTACAAATTTTGGGGTTTGTCATAGTTCGAGGGGTCAACTTTGATTTGACCTGGGATATTACAGAAAGAAAATTTGTTGTGGAACTGGTGAAATTTCTCTATTGGTTTGAGATTAATGGTTTCTGTTGTGATTAATTAGATAATTTAGCAAAAATTCTTTCCAGAAACTTTGTGATGCTGAACTGACTGATTGAATACTTACAGAAGATCTCCAGTTTGCCATAGATATCCGAGTCATATTGATGTTAAACCATGATACTAATGGATTTCTTTCATGTAGAGGGAAACATCTGATTTTTGTTTCTGCCACTTGACAATCATGTTGAAACATATCCTTCTATTTTAGAAATTATATACAGTTTTTACACCTTTGATCAGTAAACATTTAAAGTTAATATGATCATTGCCTGTTTTGACTTATCAATTGTATTTAACATGTGCAAACAGACTGCAGTTGTGATGCTTGGTGAGGAGGAGCTCCATTTGGTAGCCATGCTCTCCAGAAGGAATGATGGAAGAACACCATGTTTCTGGGGTTTCACTGTTATGATAGGATTATATGATTCTTGTCTTGTCATGCTGAACCTCAGGTGTCTTGGCATTGTATTTGATCTTGATGAGACACTTGTAGTTGCTAATACCATGCGCTCATTTGAGGATAGGATTGATGCCCTACAAAGGAAAGTAAATATTGAAACAGATCAACAGCGCACATCTGGGATGGTGGCTGAAATGAAGCGTTATCAAGATGACAGAGCTATACTGAAGCAATATATAGAAAGTGATCAAGTTATTGACAATGGAGAAGTGATCAAAGTTCAAACTGAATTTGTGCCAGCTCTCTCTGACAACCATCAGCCTGTTGTCCGCCCCTTGATACGATTGCAAGACAAAAGCATAGTCTTGACTCGTATAAATCCGTTGGTAAGGATCTACTTGTTCTCATGGTTTGTTAAACGGAATTTGGGCTTTGTTGTTAATGATGTTGGTGGTGTTCTGATGCTCTTTTTGGGGATTTTAAGGCTTTATTGTAATCACCTTATGTTGTCTCAATATAATTTACCGATTACAAAGATTGCATACAAGGGTAGCATGGTAATGTGATAACATGTTGATCATGACTTTCCAAAGACAAGAAATGAATAACCATCTTCAACTGCAACATGAATAGTGGTTATTGGTTAAGGCAGGTCACCTTTTTCTGTACCTATCGTTGTGTGCTTGAATGGGAAAAGTAAGATGGGGCATTCAAGGTAGTGATTCAGTTATTGTTGTGGCATTCTGAAGCCCTTTTTCTGCTCATATCTAAGGATATATGGGCAGATATCAAAGAAGATGATTGCTGCAATACTACTTGAGTGGTACTTTTTTTAAGCTTACATGTTTCTCAAATAAGTTGAGCTATTTTATTGATCTAATATGCTCGTGTGTCTAGATTCGTGACACAAGTGTTCTTGTGAGGATAAGACCTGCATGGGAGGAACTTCGTAGTTATTTAACTGCCAGAGGCCGCAAGAGGTTCGAGGTTTATGTGTGCACAATGGCTGAAAGAGATTATGCTTTGGAAATGTGGAGGCTTCTTGATCCAGACTCAAACTTGATAAATACAAGTCAACTTTTAGATCGAATTGTCTGTGTCAAGTCTGGTAAGTTACAAAAGACATCTTGTTTTTATTCTCAATGATCATGTTGAAGATATATATTAGCCAATTAATAACTTTATCGTTTTGATAATAAAAGGTTCAGAGTATTTGTCTTCTGCTTAATCATCCTTTGCATATATTGTATTTCATATTTTCACCTCGAATTTAATTATATATTATTTTCTGTGCTTAAAAGGATCCAAGAAGTCATTGTTTAATGTTTTCCACAACAAAAGCTGTCATCCTAGCATGGCACTAGTCATTGATGATCGCTTGAAAGTGTGGGATGAGAGGGACCAGCCACGGGTGCATGTTGTCCCTGCATTTGCTCCGTATTATGCCCCTCAAGCTGAGGTATGTTTACTATATAGATGCTTAGATTTGTCTATTAAAGATCTAATCTCGTTTTTCTTCTTCACTGTCTCCAACTTCATCTCTTACTATGGTGTAGGCCAACAATGCTACTCCAGTCCTATGTGTGGCTAGAAATGTTGCTTGCAATGTCAGAGGTGGTTTCTTCAAGTAAGAATAACTGTTAAGACTTTCGGTATTCTGGGAACAATCATATCTTTCTGTTTGCAGTTGATATTGATACTTGGCTAATTAGCTTCAATTGGTAGCTTCATTATGATATTCTTTAGATATGACATGAATTCATACGATTTATTCCAGGGAATTTGATGATGGTCTCATGGAGCAGATGTCTGAATTTTCATATGAAGATGATCTCAAAGATATCCCTTTCCATCTTGATGTGAGCAATTATCTGGCCCCAGAGGTAATGAAATGCAGTTCTCTACTTTATATTCTTTTTCCTTGTTTATTCTATATCTGGCATGATTCTTAGAGTTGCAGTCAGGTCCTTTCTGACTCCAGTTTGACAATATTAACAAATTTCTGTTTGATGGCTTGGTGCCTGTGGTCACACATGCTTGCAGGATGATACATCTGGGGCTAATGGCAACAGAGAGCCAAATTGTTTCGATGGAATGGCAGATGCTGAGGTTGAAAGGAGACTGAAGGTAATCCTCTTTCTCCTGTCCTTCTCTTGGATATTTAGGGGGCGGGTTAACATGATTGGGTATCTAAGGCAGGAAAATTTTTCTTATATATTTGGTGATTTCTTCATCTGGTGTTTGTAATACCTGGTAAAGTTTGCCCAGTCACTTTCTTCAACATTTTTGCCATGTGTCATGTGATAAGGCTTATGACTTTTATGTTATTTTGCAGAATTAGAGATACATGATCCTTTAATTTCACTTGCAGGAAGCAATTCAATCTTCAACGGTTCCTTTAACGGTTGCTTCATCTGCTAATCCTGATCCAAGGACTGCTGCTGCTGCTTTACACTTCGCGGCTGCTGGTGCTTCAGTTCCAACTTTGCAGCCTGCACGTCAAGGGCCAATTGCGCCTTTCCCACCTAATCATCTCCCACAAGTAGCTCCTTTAGTGAGTCCATTGGGCCATATTGGAAATTCAGACCCAAACTTGCAAGGTTCTCCTGCCAGGCCATTAGGTCATTTTGGAACTGCAAACCCAAACTTACAATGTTCTCCTGCCAGGCCATTGGGTCATTTTGGAAATGCTGACCCAAACTTACAAGGTTCTCCTGCCAGGGAAGAGGGTGAAGTACCAGAGTCTGAGCTAGATCCAGATACTCGGAGGAGGCTTCTTATATTGCAGCATGGACAAGATATGAGAGACAGCTCACCAAGCGAGCCTCAGTTTTCTGTTAGACCTCCTGTCCAAGCACCAAATTCTGGTCCAGGTCCTGTTTCTTTTTCAGTTCCAGTTCCTGGCCCATCTCCACCACCACCTTTGCCTCCTCCTCCCGCTCCACGGATGCAGTCACGTCGAAGCTGGTTTGAAGACCAGGTGAATCCAGAACAATTTGGTCGAACAGTTCCAAAAGAATTTTCTGCTGATGGAATGCATGTTGAGAAGCAACATCCTCTTCCACCTCCATTTTCCAAAAAGATGGACAATTTTGTTCGGACTGAACGACCTTACCCACAAAAGCAAAGGTTTCCAAGAGAGGTTATTTCACCATTTCTCATTTTATCTTTCCATATAGTTTGTTTGCGATTCCATTTAAATGCTTCACCTATTGGCATGCATTATAATACGTAATATCTTGGATCTCTTCTGTAGGGTTCTCGCAGGGATGACCGTTTCCGGCCATGCCAATCCTTTCAAGGTAATCTTCCAAACTGTGGTAGAAGTTCCATGTTTGTTATTATATAAAAAGCCTTCACCATTGATGCTTTGTCAACCGTGGTTCCTAATCCTATTGATTATGAGAAAGCTGTGAATACTGAAAGAAATTATTTTTCCTTCTTTCCCTCCTGTACTGAGTTTCTTTGAGCATTTTAGTTTAATGTTCTTTTTGCTGTTACCTTTCTATATGTGGGTATTCTGCAAGGTTCTGAAGAGTATCCGTATTTATGCAACTGGTAGAGTGGTAGCTGATTGTATTTAGTTAATAATGGAGTTGCAAGAAGTGGTAGCTAGTAGAAATTAGAATGGAAGCCGAGTGTCTATTTATGCAGCTGGTAGCTATGACTGTTGTAACTGCTTTATATCAGTTTCTGTTATTTTAGTTTGTACACATTATATAGGTGCTTCAGAGAAAAGTGGGATCTGTGTCCCTTCAGTTTTTCTGAATTACATATATAATGTGTACAAACTAAAATAATAGAAGCTGATAGAAAGCAGTTACAACCACTAAATAACTACTACTAGTTAACTACTAAAATACACATGCTTCCTTGAAAGTGATGAATTCTGATCATGTGCTCTATTTTCACTTGAATTAATAGCTTATGTAGCGGCTAGCTGAATGACATGATCTTTACCACGTGAATTTAATATTTTTTGCTCTTAGTAGCATCTAAGCATTGGCAATGCCATTTTTATCCATTTTAACTTCACTATTATATACAATTGTGTTTCAGCACTTCTGCTCGTGAAAGAACTGTTTAAATCGACGGTGATGGAAATTTCATGTAGAATGTTGGTCTCTGTTTTTTCATATTCTCCCCAGATTTTTTGCTGGCTAATTGTGTGCTGCATATGCGTGGATTCTACTACTGTTATTTTTTCATTCTTGCACGATGTTTTGATTCCTTCCCCACCTGTTTCCTTGCTCTTTTCAGGTGAGGACTTCCAGGTTGGCCGAACTTTATCTAGGAATAAGGATTTCGAAAATGAATCTGGTAGGCCGTTCTCCAGCAACAAGGACTGGGATTCTGATTCAGTATGTTCATCCTCCAACCATAGAGAATTTGAAAATGAGTCTGAACGAAGAATTTCAGAATCAGAAATGCCTGCTGGAGCTTTGCGTGATATTGGTATTAAGTGTGGAGCTAAGGTAGTCTGCTTAAAAATGTTAACAAAGCAGAGTGCTAATTCTTCCACATTTTGTCTTTAGTTTGCTGACCCTTACACTTTTCTTCCCTTTCCTTTTGTAGATCGAGTATAGATCATCTCTTGCCGCTTCTTCAGAACTGAAGTTTTATATGGAGGTTGTCTACATTTTTCCCCCTTCATTTTGGCATACACTTCTAAATAATTTATTCACCTCTTATCTGATATGTCAAAACTTTGGCTATGGGAATGCCTTATTTGCACAAGTAAATGAGCCCTGTGTATATATTTGTAATCTTTTACTCTTAATGGTGCGTAACATCCATGGATGGTTGCTGATCAGGTCTGGGTTTGGACTTTGGATTGACTTTCTCTCATTGCCTAGATTCAGTAGTAAATCGGTACTTAAATGTTATTTCTAGGGACCTGGTACGTCTGCTAAAAGTGGCAAAGTGCCTAGTGAATTTTTACTTTAATGTTCTTTCTAGGCACTTTGTGCATATGCTAAAAGTGCTATATGTATATACCTGGAAAAAGGTTGAAGCAGGGGTATACCTGCTAAAAGTGATAATGGTTGCCACTCTCATTTGTCATAAACAGTTGGAGCAAAATGTAGAAGCATGGATATATACAGAAAATAAAAATTTGCAAGTGAACGAGAAGATGTTTAAGTATTTGAGGGAACATTATCAAGTTATTTTTGCATACTAAAAAATAAGACGGACATTTTAAGCTGACTTCCAGAATTAAGGACAGCTTATGATCAGCTCCTCAATGTCTTTGGTAGTTGTCAGCAGTGTCTGCATTACTACTCTTATGATGTTGATCTTCGTGTCACTTCTACAGGTGTATTTTGCTGGTGAGAGAATCAGTGAAGGGAAAGGAAACACAAGAAGAGAAGCCCAACATTATGCAGCAAAGGCTTCTCTGATGTGTCTGGCTGGTAAGATTGTTAAATAAAGCAAGTTCTAGGCACCCTACAGTACTTGTTCGGTTACATGCTTTTCGATGTGTGCATATGCAATCCATGAATTGTAAGCAGTATTTGTAATTAATGTGGTAAAAACTTGCATCTTGAATAAAGCCTTTTGGATGATTGACAATATCTGATATAAGCTTCAGCCGTTTTGGTGTTTAAAATATGGAAAGAGGCCCAGAAGCACTAGTAGGACTAGCTGCTTTCAGGCTATCCACAAGATCCATTCCCTTCACATGTTTGTTTTATAAAGCTCCGTGCATAGTCGCCTCGCCTTTAAACTGTTAGTATTTAGTATTTGAAAATTGAAATAGAAACTCTCAACTCTCAAGAGTTTGTTCTCTTCTATGGTAATGATGTTAATTTGGAAAATCAGCCAACTTGTAAAAACTGTAGCATAGCATCAGAGGAAGCTTACTGTTGGACATTTTCACTATAGTTTTGACCATACTTGCAATTTTGCATAGTCTTGGGGTAATCTTCTTCAAGAGACTTTATTCCCTTCTGTATTTTTGTTTTTGCTTATTTTTTTCTATGTGAGTTAGTGTCTTGAGAGATTCTATTCTGTATGGTTAAGGAAATGCGTATCAGTTTTACTTTCTGAAGCTTCTATCATAGTGTTTTCATTGCTGATATTTTGGCAGCTGCAAACTTTTGGGTGTGTCGTGAGCAAGTTTTATGGATGTGGTGGATATTCAAGCATTCTGAGTCAGTTAGAATGCACAGATTAATGTGCTTATTTATATGCTGCTGAACCTGTTCACATATCTCACTATAATGTTTTACTTTTTTTCTTCCCCCTTCTTCGAGTGCAGAAAGTTTGTGCTTGTAGGGTGAACCTTCTTGAGAAGCCTCATTGTACTCCGGTTAACATTTTCCCTTCTGAATACTGACTATCATACTTTGTTGCTGTTGCAGAAAAGTATCTATCACACCTGAAATCGGAAGGTAGTCCTAACAGAGGAGATGCAAGCAGAGTGTCAGGCGTGAATGATGGTTTGTTTCGTGATTCAAATCAACCATGGAATCAGTCACAAAGCAGTGAAGAACCCACGTGCTTCTCCAACCCAGTAGATGGAGATGGTGGATCTCAAGGCACGACTTTAGATGGCACTATGAGATCTGTATCTTCAGTTTCAGTGCTTAAAGAGCTGGTACACTATCAAGAACTATTTATTTACTCGGCCTGAATCTGTCTTTATTTGCCTGCTAACCCCAATTGCAACATTGATTTTGGTATATGCTTTTTCTAGTGCATGGCGGAGGGTTTTGATCTTGATTATAAGGGTGGCCCCCCACTTTCAGCTGATTCGTTTCAAAGAGATGAAGTATATGCTCAGGTTAGCCTGTTTTGACTACATCAAATCAAGTTAATCAAAGACTCAATGCTATGTGTTCAAAGAGTTCTGATTGTTTGCTTCTGTTTATGTGTTGCAGGTGGAAATAAACGGACAGGTCTTCTCTAGAGGAACTGGATTGACATGGGATGAGGCTAAAGTCGAGGTATTGCCCATTTTTTCTGCACCTTTGCAGCACTCCAAGTAAACAAAACAGGAACTTTACATTTTACTTTTGTTCTCTAGGCTGCTGAGAAAGCCCTTGCAAGTCTAAAATCCATGCTCAGTTACCCCAGTAAAAAACGCCCCGAATCACCAAGGTTTGTGATCATGTACTTGTTTTAAGATTTTTTTTTCCCTCAATTTTGTATGTTAGCATTGCTTGAGAAAACTAAGGAACATTTATCACTCGGTGGCTGAAGATGCCTTCTCTCAAACCCTCAATGTTGTAGTTCTTCTGCATTCTACCTTTTTTAGATCGGTCTCGTACATGGCAGCAAGGCTTTTAGATCCCAGAATCCCAATTACAACTCTTGTTGGCGTAGTGTAGGAGTACAAGTTTCGCCCTTGTGGCTTAGCATCCATATAGCATATTGTTACCGAAACTCATTAGGCCATACAAATTCCTATATCTGCAATGAGCATGTTCACCAAACAGACCCTTGGTATACTTTATTCGCCTGAATCTAAATACACCCATATTCTTTTTAAAACACTTGAAACTAGAGGAAGCTAAAACTTGATAGAAGATACGAAAACGAGTGTTCACCATCGTTTCTGATCCGGTAGTTTCACTTCGCCACAATCTTATTGTTTTGCATCAATGTGTAGGTCAGTGCAAGGCATGCCGAGTAAACGAATGAGACCCGAGTTTGGGAAGAGGCAAAGATACCTCTAAAGCCATTTGCAATTGGGTTCACAGGTCTTGAGATTCTTGCTGTTGTATTCAGCAGTTTTTTTCAGGTGCTCCATTGTTCATAGCAAGCTCTGCACCCTTTGTGCTGTTTAATAATTATGGGTCACATATATTTTTTTTTTTACCTTGAAAAAACAAGTATTGATGTACACAAGTGTATCTCATATTTTTCACTGATTAATCATATACAGAGTATTTGTTTTCCTCCAAATCTATTGTAGGAATTAGGATGGCCGGTGGCCCTAGTGGCTAGTGCCTAGTGGTAAGAAATTAAAGAGATCTAAAGTTGAAAACGAAGTCTCAATCTTTTTGTCCGACTTTTTGATACACTTTTTTAATAATAAAAATCTTATGAAATTGGAAAAAATACAAGTTAATAATTTATACTCTTTAATAATAAAAAAAATCTTATGAAACTAGAAAAATATATCATTTTACGTTTTTTAGAATGATAAAAGTTATATAAAATATTTATTTTTATAATTTTTTAACAATTTTATATTTATTAATATTAGCTATAAAATTATTTAAAAAATTTATTTAGAAATTAATATTTTATATAGTTTTTAACAGTAAATAACATATTTTGTCGAATAGAAGGGTAATTTTTTTGAAGAAATAAATGTGTTGAAAAATTAAATGATGGGATTACAACTGGTCCCACCTTGTAGGTTTAAAAAACTCAGGAAAGTATGATAAATTTTTGTCTTTGGTTGATAGAACAACACGGGAATTTTTAGAGAGTACTAAATACAATTTTAAACATTTTTTAAATGTCAAAATTCAACCAAACAATTATTTATTTATTTATTTATCAAGAATTAGTGAAATTCACTTCTCGACAATTGTAGTCCTACGACATCGAGTTTGCTAATCGCTTAGAAACAATTGTAAAGTATTACAAAAGGTAGGATAAAATCGTCAAAGTATTCAATTTTACCTATCGATGTGGGAGCACATATTTATTTACTCATAAGAGGGTCTTATTATATACTACCTTCGTTCCAAAACACATGGACTTTTAGCAATTTGCACAAGTTTTAATAAAATATTTCATTTTAAAAAAACATTATCATTTCACAAACTTTTTCATAAATTATAGTATTATTTTTTAATACCCGCTACACATTTTAACCGAACAAAATGTTTTAAAAAGTCAACAACACAAATCAATACAAATCATTATAATCTTCTACATAGAAAATATAAAAGATCATCTATATTAAAATAAAAACTATCATCTAAAAACTCATCTATTTTGGAATGGGGGAGTATTAATATATAAATTCATCACTAGTAAGTATAATTAAGTATTCAGTGTGGCACTTGCAAGAGGTCAAGGGTTCAAATCCCACTTCTTACACAATTTGTGTAATTAGTGGGTGCTCAAGCCTTCATTGGCTTGGGTGAGCCTGCCCCGTGGCTTGCCGCTTGGCTTAACCGGTTCCCGTCCTTTGCAGGCTAGAGCTCGGACCAGTAGGGGACTAGTCGATAACCTCAGAATCCACACGTCACAAAAAAAAAGAGTATTCAGACATGTCTGAAACTCAATGGCCGGACAAGCCAACAGACGGGAGAATCTTCTAAAGATCAAACATACAACAATAAAAAAATCGGAATTTTCGCCAAATACCCCTGAGGTTAAGGCTAATTCGCGTGGTGTACAAAAGTTTGACATATTTCGCCAGGTACCCCTGAGGTTTCAATTTTTTTCGCCAAATACCCCTGAGGTTTTTATTTTTTCGCCAAATGCCCCTCTGCCGAATTTGTTAACGTTTTTTTATTGAAAATAAAAAGAATAGAAAATATTATTTCATTGTTATTTTTTTAAGGTATTATTTCACAAATATTATTTAATTATGGTAATTGAATTATCTAATATTATATACACAATACCATATCATATTACATTTTTTAATCAATGGAATTAATTCAAAACTTTTTTTTTAACCAATGAGATTTATCTATTCTAATTGTTAAATGAGAAATATTTTTGCTTAGATGACATAATCATTTTAATTTCACAATTTCCTCCCAATCTACTGAATCTTGAAAAAAAAAAATCAAACTAATGAAACTTGTACACGTTTCTTTAATCAATCTAGTTATATCTAAATATTAATTAATAAGCATTTTTAATAGGTGTTATAAACACATTTACTTTAGGATTTTAACCCAATCAACATATTTTACTTAAATCTAAAACTCGTGTAATTTTTACACATTTTTCATAAATATTTTAATTATTTTTTACTTAATTATCAAATCTATTTTTGTGTATTTTATGTTAACGTTTGATAATATCTTATTTAAATTTATCATAGTAATTTTTTATACTTAGAAAATTTTGTTTTTATTAAAAATATGC